>CM033408.1:27608789-28990117 GCA_019426215.1 Buddleja alternifolia | reverse complement strand
AATATAACCTTAATATTTGCATTTAATCAAAATAAACTACTTTGTGCAATAGATTATTGATAGTTATTGCATTTAACAATTTTGGTGTTGTAAATTCGTAGAAAGTGTGATACGATTGGATAGAGTTAAGGATTACTTATTTTAGTAATTGTTTGTTTAGTGCATGTGACTTGGATAGATAATGTCAAAATTTATATAATATATAGCGAAGATATCGAGGAATAATAATAGGTTAGTCATCTTATTGATGATGGTGGTTACGATTACGAATGAGGAAAAATTTTGATAAATAACAATGTAAACTAAACAAACTAAAATAAAAGCGAATCAAACTTTCTTTATTTATTCCAAAAGTTGAATACTCATTATTTATATATTGATTGTAAATGAGTAGAGTCGAGCAAATAAGTTATTGTTTAAGTTTGTCGAGCTTTAGAATGTGTTTATGAGATTGATTTGATTGATATATTAAGCAGAGTCCAAATGAATTTTAATCGAGACGACATAAAGTCGAGTTCGAGTAGTTTAATTTTATACACATATTTTATTATTTTTACTAACAGAATCAAGTTCGGTCGAGTTTCAAAACTATTGAACACACACACAAGTTGTTTAAGCTTCATTTGATAAGTTAATGAACCAATCTCAAACGGCATTTATCTATCAATCTCGAATCGAGTATCAGGTAATTTCTTCGTCTTTCAGCTCTATTTTATCTCGATGTTCACAAATATGGTTTTTTTTTTTTCAAAAGGCCAATTTTATTTTAAAAATATCATATTACTTAAAGTTGTTGAGTGGTCCCTCACCCCTCAAGACTTGGAAAGTGGCACTCCCCGCTATTTCATCATTTTACATATCACCCCAAGACATAGCTTAAAAGCATTTTGCTCCGTTAGCTTATTTTAATCGTAGCAATTTGCGCCCCCAATGGCTATTTTAAACCAAATTTCTTCAGAAATTAAAGCTATTATGGTGACATTGTCCCGTTACTGGGTAAGGTCGACTTCGATCACTTACTATGGTTCAGAAAATGTCTCCCGAACCAAAAGTCGCTTATAAAAGTACTTAGAGATCACTCATCAGGGACGGAGCCAGGATTCAGAGGTCGGGGGGCGAATGTAAAAATTTGAGAAAATCTTTATATTTTTAGATTTTGAGGAGATAAAATGTCAAAAATAAAAAATTTATGGCAGACAAAATGCGAAAAATCAAAATTTTGCAGGGCAAATTTTTTTCCCCTCAAAATTGAGGGGGGCGGTGGCCCCCACTTACCCCCTCCCTCCGTCTCCATCGCTCATCTAAACGGTCTCACATCGGCGGAGAAAAAATTGATCTTGAAAAATCATTAAAGAGTATTTTGCAACAATAGATTTTAGTGGAGGGATAAAACACTTTTAAGTTACTATTGAGAGGTAACGTGCCAAAACATACATGTCTGGAGGGTTTTGAATTGTCAATTTGTCATTTATCCTTGTGCACTATTATGTTTACTATTATTATTGTTATTATTATTCTATTTTTGATAATAATGTGAAATGTCAAGTTGCAATAAATCTGGAAGTGGGAGCATTGAGGAAAACGACGAAAGAGCTAGCGTTGGGATCGATGCACCGTACAGGTGTCCAAAAATGATTGGGTAAAAGTACGAGATGATGATTGGTGGAAAATTCCAGGAGAAATTAACTATATGTGAGTGACGCCTCAACAACGCAATGGACCCCACTAAACATAACTTTGAGTCTATAATTGTTGGGATGGGTCCATGGCCCCTCTCATTAAATCATAATAATGAGAGAATTTAGTTCACATCGATTGCCTCAATTATCTATCTATCTATCTATATATATATATATATATATATATGTTAAAAGTTGATATATAATTGGGGTTAGCAATTTTAGGTTTGATAAATGAAATACAAACTTACCATCACTATATAAAAGATAATAATATATTAGGGACAAAATTAGAGGGACAATGTCAAAATTGTCATTAATTGAATAACAGTAATTGTTCGTTTTGTCACAAAAATAATTTTCAAAAGTTTTATAGTGATAAAAATTGTATTTAAGTTGACACACATAACAATTAGTGACAGAGAACTTTTTACTACTATTGAGAAATAATGACACATATTTAGTGATGGTTTAGAGACAATAAATATATTTGTCACTGTATTTGTGTTTTCACTAATTATTTTTAGTGACAATTTTAGAATGATTCTTGTCAATGAAAATCACTGTAGGAACAAAATAAAACTTATAATCACTCATTATGTATATTTGATGACAATTTTGATATTTTTATTTTAAATTTTTCACTAATATTATTATTTATTGTAGTGCACTTTGAGTTAAACATCCCTAAAATATTAGATAAAAAAGAACCACAGCGATTCTTGATTAACCTTCAAGGAAGATCAACATTAAGCTAATTAAATGTTATATATGATGAATATACATCAAAAGATTAGATGTATAATATATAATTGATCAAAGAAAAAAAAATAGATGTATAATATATAATAATCAAGGGATATGAGTAATATTATGAGAACTTTTTTATAAATTCACTCATCCAAATTATATCCATTAAGATTTTGAAGAACATGGTTGAGAATTGAGATTGTCTTTATGATGTAATAGTCTCTCTACCTTTATTAATCTTATGTTTCATTTGTTTCATCCACTTTAATAACAGATCATATGTTCATTTCTCTAAACCCTAATTATTTTTTTTCTTCTATTTTCGTCCGCCGGCGATGGCTTGGTGAAACAGTCGTCTACTTCACCACTGTTTCCACCAACATTGTCGGCGGGTTGGGTTGGCGCACCCTTTTTCAAGTTGTACATCACATTCTCAAATCTAATGAGACAGATATGGATCTAAAGAGATAGAGATAACTCTGACGAGATGAATATAGGTGATACATAAGTTTTTATATAGCGTTTTAGACATTTTGTTTAGTATTTTATTTTCTCTCTCGTATAAGAGTTTGCTTTCTTTCTCGAATTAAAGTTTCATCTATCATTGAATAGGAGTTGCACAAGAATTTTTCTTGAGTTCGTTTGTAAGTTTTTAAGAATTGTTAACTTCAAGAACTTGATAGTTGATGGTTCAGATGTTCTTACTACATCGTTTGAGTAAATATGAATTGTATTGTTCTAAGCGTTGTAAATTTTAGATAGAATGATATATAAAACCGATTTTTCTTTTTTAAAAAAAATAACAAATCATATGTAGTTTTGTAAATTCACAATCTAAATCCAATTACAATTATGTTCATTTAGTTTCTCTTTTTTCTTTACTGGTACACTTATCTTCCTTCTACGTCTATAAGAATTGCCTACATTCATAGTTGCACTAAAGAATCTTGTTAATATTCGAATTATGAATTACAAGAAACATCTCCATCTGTTTATAATCAAATTTTATATAAAATAACCCTTCTAAAGGATTTAGGTCGGGGTCACCAACTACTCGCATGGGGCCAAGCTTTATACATCGCTAACTCAGCATAGCATTGAATTCGTAATCAGAATCATTTGTTTACGATAATTCATATTAAAATCCACAAATCCATCGACTATTATTGAAATTACTTTTCTCTAATTTTGACAAATTGCAATAAACAAAGTCAACATTGAAAAAACAAATTCTTGACCCTTCGGCATAATAGAACACTAACTACGAAATTAATTTTGCAACAAATATATCAATTCGATGAACATGTCAAGATTTAGTGGACATGCAACACCCAAGAACAACTAATTCAAATATTTGGACGTAAATTAATAATTAATTACTTAAACAAATATATGCCCCTATAATACATCCATTGTGCGTTACATTACTCAGAATATGACTTATTGTAATTTTTAATTTTGGTATAGTACCGAGTTGCAGAATATTCAATGAGGATGCAAACGTAAGCTAATTCCATAATTTTATATTGGAAAAGTTTATGGAACTATCTTTTATTTAATTATCTCTCAAGAAATCCTACCTAGGTGGAGTGTGGCCTGTCGTTGTCTCCCCAACCAAATCCTTTGATTAATATTAATTAAAATATATTTGCATTTGATAATAGTGTGTGTTTTTCGTTTTGGAAAAGACCCAAGTTTTAATTTTTTGTTAATCTTATACGATATTTATCAATCTATAAGCTGTTACAAGATATTTGATAAATTGTGTTTCAAAATATTATTTTAAGAGTTCCCAAAAACTTATTGAGGTAAAATGTTTTAAGTTCGTTTAGAAAAAAATTATGAAGATTACTTATTGTTATTACATCCAAAAAAATCGACAATTTTTAGACTTATTATTTCATATTCCCCGAAAAAAGATTTTTTTATAATCTTCTTTTCTTTACACCCTTTTAGGGCCGCCTCATCAAGTCATAAAAAAAATATTATGAAGTTGAACTAAAGATAGAAAGAGAAAATTTAATTAAAAAAAACTCTTAAACAAAGTTGATTTATTAAATAAATCAATTTCGTAGAAGACTTTTGAAAATAAATATAATCCAAGCATAATGAACAGTTTCTGCAATAATGAAGATTGGTACCACTTAGCTTATACCAATGGTTATGAATCTTTAAAAATATTAGAGTAAATGGCAAAGAAGAAAGTCAAGCTTTCTTGTGGCTACTTGTACTAGGGAAATAGAGTCTATCAATTATTAATTAATAATTTAATAGTGATGACGAAAGCGTGTTATTTTTTGGAGTCGAGTTTATTAAAAACGATTCACCTTATATCTTTGATTATAGTTGTTTGGGGCGGTCAGAATAATACTAATGAAGTGATGTATAATGAATCAGAGCAATGGACTCAATCGACTTGACGATTGGATCTAAACGCGAATAGTTGTTTTTTCTTGCTTATTATTATTATTATTATTTATTTATTCATTATTATTATTATGTATATTTTTTTTGTGGTGGCCAATGCCAATTTACATGTCCTATGCTTTGGAATCTTAATTTATTAATTCAATTTCTTGATAAGGGCGATGGATTTCAAGTGTTATTCCACATATTTGCTGGAAGTGGAAACTAGAAAGGCCAAAATTAGGAATTTATCCAGCATAAGACCAAATATCATTTGTTTGTTATTAGGAACTTTCTCGAATTTGTTGGAGAAAAAAAATACAAGAAAATGACATTTTTAGATGCTATTGAGATTGATGTCATAATTAAACCTTGCCTTCATTGTCCCATTTTCATTTACTGTGAATCTTTTTTTTTTTTTTTTGATAGAAGCGATTACAACATCATATTGTATCAATTACAAGAGAATTAATTACAAGCAAACATCATTAGCAAATATAATCATAGGCTATAAACTATTACAGACTAAACTACCATCTAAGTAGAGAGAACACCCACATACATCAGTGGGAGTCGAATCCACAACCTCTTGGTTGTGGGGCCTCAACCTTAACCAACTAGGCTAGGTATCATTGGCTACTGTGAATCTAAGTGCATGAGTTTGGATACTTTGATATAAGATACTTCGAGAATATCGTCTCACCTTGCATCGTCACTTTCACATATACCGAATTGCAATCACATTTACCAAGAGAATGGGTGCTTTTGTTAAATTGATGATTTTGATATATTTCGAATACAACATCAATTTATTTTTAAAAATATCCATACAACAAAATAGTTTGGAGGAAAAGACTGAAAGAAGACGCTTCATTTATTTCAAATGCATCCTTATTCATTTTAGACGTGTCAAAATATTGCTTCATTTTTTGAGCATGTTTTTTCTTCTAAATTACCACATTTGTCAAAGTAACAATGTGACACCTCTCTCACATAAATAAAAGGCACGGGAGATGCGATTAATCCTCCCTGTAATGGTTGTACATAATCATAGAAGTTTTCTAATATTGTGAAATGTCCAAATTGCGTTATAACTACTGATTGAATGATGAGCCCCTCGACACAATCTCACACAAGAAGCCACTTAGACATATATAACCCCATTCACAATTAAATAAAAATGATTTTAGTATAGCTGTATAAGTCTATTACTGCAAACCAGTGTTCTGAAAATCGGACCGGACAACGAACCGGAAAAGTGACCGGGTCACGGGTCACCGGTTCAACCGTCGGGTCAACCGGGGTCGAACCGATGACGTCATAATTATGCAATAAATAATAATTAATATACTATTAAATATATAAAATATGAAAATATGAAAAAATATATGTATTTCCTATATATATATATATATATATATATATGAAAATATGAAAAAAATATACATTTCCTATATTTTGGAGGGCCAATTACAGATTTTTAGATTTTATAGGGGCCAATTTCAGATTTTTAGAATTTAAAATGTTGAATTTCATTAATTTTCAAAATCGCCCGGTTTAATCGGTTCTGACCAGTTGAACCGCGGTTCTAAGCGGTTCTGACGGTTTTGACCGCCGAACGTTTTTTTCCGCATAACCGGACCGGATAAGTGGCCGGCTCCAATTTTAACCGGTCGGACCAGCCGGTCCGGTCCGGTTCGGTTTTCAAAACCATGTTGCAAACACATTAAGAGATGTGAAGTTCTTGTTCGAAATAATGGCCAAAACTAGTTGGACTTCATTACGGGTGTAAACGAGTCAAGTCGATCCGAATGAGATGTTGTTCAAGCTTGTTTGAAATACAACCGAACTTCAATTTTTGTGTTTGAGCTTGTTTGATTATTAATCGAGCCGAGCTCAAACGAACTTTAACTGAGCCAAACACGAGTCGATCTCGAGTCGTTTCATTGTTTTGTACATATTTTTATAATTTTTTTACTAATCGAACCGAGCTCGGTTGTTAACGAACTGAGCTCAAACGAGCTTTTAGCGATCAAGCTCGAGTCGAGTATCGAGTAATTTGGTTCATCTTTCAGCCCTAGATTACATTAATTCTCGGGATAATTGCATATCATACCCTGTGAAACATGAAACCTGCACACATCCCCCTGTGTAAAAAAAATAGCCTAAAATAACTCTATAATTTTCAAAACCCTACATGAATGAAACCCCCAATCCATATTAAATCTGCGGAAGGTAGCATTCACGCTATTTGAAGCAGGGTTGGGGGTTTCGTGCAGGGTTTTTAAAAACGTTGGGGCATTTCAAACTATTTTTTTAACACATGAGAGATGTGTGCAGGTTTTGTGTTTCACAAAGGTACAATATGCAATTATCCCTTAATTCTCAAACACTACTTTTTGAAATAATTTAAATATAAACAATTTTCACTTTCTCAATTCTCATACAAAACTCCATAATTAAGTTCAAAATGATCCCATGAAATTGGGATGAAGCGAGTAATACTAATAGCTAAGCATTTTTTTGGTTTGTTTGTTGTCTTTCTATCTTGTTTTAATCACTATCATCTCGTATTTTACAGCATGAAAGATGCCATTTACTATTTTCTCGATGAATTCTTCTTTACAAATAAAATAAATCAATAGATAACACCGCGACATGCGACGTTGATGTAAAATAAAGGCAAACTTTGAGATCATCCACCTAAACGTTAACTTACATGCATGAAGTTACAAGTTACAAATAGATACCCTGACCTATCACAAATTTTTCTACTAAGAATTTTTAAATTTTATTTTTAGTGATGCACTGAGTGTAGTTATACGAAAAATTCTATGCTGGGCCGAGACCATTCCAGTCTCAGCCGTTGGATCCCCAACTAGGGGGGATTAAATTGCTAAATGACCACCCCCTAGTTGGGGATCCAACAGTCGAGCTGGGCCGAGACCATTAGCATAGAACGTCCCTTAGTTATACTTATATATTCCCTATATCTATAAGAGTCACACTTCATTGGACAAGTCATAAGGGAGTTAAAGTTAAAAGTGGACTTCGTCTTCATGTAAATATAATAGTTTTATCAGTATATAATTTTTATTCAATTATTTTTTATGCTCAAATGGTAATTTCAATTAATAGATTAGTATTATTGAGCTTAATTGAATGAGGATTGTTAAAATGATAGGTAAATTAGCGCTTATGTAGTAGTTGATAAAGTAATACATATGTACCGGAATTAATTTACTAAGATTCAAAATGCATTCTTTAAATGCATTCAAACGCATTTACCAACAAGGTCTAGCACAGTTGGCAGATAGCTGGGTTCCTTAAGTATTTATCCAGGGTTCAATTCCTGACGGTGTTTATGGAAAAGACTTTGTTGGGAGAGGCAAAGCCCACTTCGGTGATCTCTACTCCTCGGAGTGAATAGTTTTCGGTGTCCGGGTGGGGGACACCCTTGGTTAACACCAAAAAAAAATGCATTCTTCTAATCTTGCGGAAACTATTAGGGTGTGCACAAGTCAAGCTCTAATTGAATCAATTCGACTCGATTTGCAACCCCAGAAACAACAATAAGTGAAATAGAATAATATTTGTATGATGTTTATGCCTCAATATAGATACTTCAGTGAGCCCAAGTAACTCTTATTAACAAGATCACCATGAGTCTATAAGCCTAATTGATTATTTTATTGAAACATAAAGTAATAAGTGAAATTGATTTACTATTTAATTATAATCCTAGCGTCTTAATGAAAATTGCATTCTCAATTTGATTTTTTTTGACAAACCCGCTACCCCAACAAAATTGGGTTGATAGTTATAATCTTGAGCCATAAAGACTCTATTTAGCTATATAAGGGAGGGAAGAGTTACAACTTATGGCAGCCTGGATTCGAACCCAAGATCTTTCACATAAATTGGGAGGTGAATACCACTAAACCAACAGATTTTGGATAGAATTATTTCTAATGAAAAATATTATTACGTAAAAATCATTTTTTGGTAATTTTTCGTTGCAAAAGAGAGGTGTTACCCAAGACTTTAGTCCGACATATTCAGATTAATTTTTTGGTAATTAAATTTGCATTATTACGTAAAACTCAATAAAGTGTTGGCCCATAGAGGCACTTTCTAAAGAATAATCTAAACGTTATAAGAGCCCGGCCATCACTTGGTTGGGGGGCTTGGGATTTTTGGGAAAATAGTTATGACTTAAAAATCCTTAAGACATGTAAAGAAAATTTGAATAGAAATGAGGTGATTTTTTTAATGAATCGATTATATGATACAATCATGAATATTAAATTTTAATTACATTATAGATCAACTAACAACTATTACAATCAGCTAAAAACTAGTATAAAAGTAGAGAAAAGTTTATACGCGCTTTTGGTAGGAGTCGAACTTAAAACCTCTAACATTTTTGGGCCTCAGTTTTGACAATAGAGATAGGTTTCAATCTTCATTAGCGAGTAGATATAGGGAGATAATTGTTGTATACGTAATTTGAGTGATTCATGGTGAACCCCAATACTCTAAGTCTCAATATAATTACATAATCTGTGTGTAATGAACTTTAATTAGATTTCACCATTGATTAAATTTAAATATGATTGTTTTTGGGCTCCATGTCTGAACTCTTAAGAATGGCACAAGTAATCTAAACCCATGCAATGACAATAAACTTTAAACCCCGATACAATTTTCGAGCAATTAGAGATGAAATTATTACGAACTAAAAAGAAGAAAAATGACACTACAAAAAAAAAAAAAAACCTTCTTGTCCTTTCACAAATTTGATTACACAATTTTGGAATTTGAAAGAATCAAATGCAAGAAAGAAACTTGTTACAATTGTGCTCCCTATCTTCCCCTTTCCCAATCTTTTTGTGTTTTAAAAAAGGAAAAATAAAGGTGAAAATAAATATAACTAAAAAAGAAAGAGAAAATGACCAATGAGAATTTCTTCAAACCCTCAAGTTTAACAAATGTGTCAAACTTCCTACATGAAGAAGATGCTCTCCCAAGGCCACTTTCCTATTGCCCTTTTCATCTACCAAACTCAAATGTTTGCAAACATCTACATTGAATCTAACCACCCCTTCTCCTTGAGGGGCCAAATGCAATTTTTGAAACCCTAGCAAATGCTTTTGAGGTGAATTGTGCACTTGTGGAGGACTAGAAAATAAGAAAATAGTGTGACTTCCACTTATTTTCCCGGTATTTTTTATGCTTAAATGAATGTCGAAAGCTAAGTTTTTGCAACTATGCTCAACAGCATCAATAGACCTACACGCTGATGAGAGACAGACGTGCCCTTCTTCCAAGGGCACAAAGACGAGCTTTGGGGCTTTGATTAGTTGGTGATTGAATTTAGAGTAGCTAAGTCCATCCCCGAAAGAAAACACCGTTGGTCCTTTGTAAAAACGATAAGATCGACCGGGGTAGCCTGTCGAGGGGTCGGGCCTCATGTTCATGTCGGTCATGTTGACCTTTTCTACATATGATTCTGGATACCAAGTCATTGGTAGTCTTCCACCTACAACACAATAAGTCAATCATGACTTAAGTTTTTAACATTCATTGCGGGCAAATTAGAGCTCTTTCATGTATAAAGCACTTTCAAGATCGATAATGTAATGTTCTAACAACTTAAAAGTTTTTTTTTTTAATACTCCATCAGTCGTGTGAAAGATGTACGAGTACACTTGTTTATAGAATTAAAAATAAATTAAATTTATGTCACATTCTTCTAAAATTGTCTATCATTTACCAAAATTTACCAAATAAAATCAACTACATTAATCTATATCCGGATATTTATTTAAAAGTTATTTACTTGGGGAAAAAATATCTCTTAATAGCCACATAATGTACTCCTTCAATCGAGAAGATGATTTTTTGAAATTTAATGCTAGATTTGGAAGAAAGAAAGGAAAAAATATGTTTGCAAAATGAGTTTCATTTTCTTAGTCTTAAAATAAAATAAAAAATCGTTTATATAGTGGGACCCACACAAAATGCACACGTCAAGAAAAACGACAGTTATATTGTCTCGAGTCTTGGAATAAAGATGTGTGGCATCCTAAGTTTTAGAATAATCAAAATCCGTTTTTGTGATGGCACCCACATGGACTCTATATCGTAAGGAAAAAAAATTACGATTATATTGAAACTTAAAATCCCGAAACTCCAAAGGATGAAGAAACGCTTACTTGGATTGTAATATCCAAAAATAACATCAGCAATAGCAGCTCCACCAGCTTCTCCAGGGAAACCAACCCACATAATGCTACTAATTTTAGGATCATCTTTTGCAAACTGTACATCCATTCCTCCTCCAGACATTATCACAAGAATTACAGGTCCTTTGGACACCTTTGCAACCTCGGATACCAAAAGTTGTTGCTGACCTGGAAGCGTAATGGCCACACGATCCAGGCTCTCTCTCTCGATCGATTGATCTGAACCCATGACTAGAACTACGGCATCGGCTGCAGCTGCTATTGTCTTGGCAGCGTCGACTTGGGCGGTGGCGCACGACGTGTCAGCGCAGCCGGGCTGGTAGACTGTGGCGACGGAGGCTGTTAGGCCTTGTAATGGAGTTGTGTATTTACATGGACTGCCTGAAAATTTTTACTTTATGGTTAGATGAGATGTTCTTGTATCTACCTTATTACTCATGTGATAAATAGAATATACTCTCTAAGTGTCAAAATTATAATTTTAGTTCCATTAAGGACATAATTTTAGACGAGAGTCAAAAAAATTGCGGTTGGGGGTGGAAATTCTAGCTCGGGCTCGGGTTTGGCTAAACATAATTCTTTATATGACAAGATAATTATATTTGTTATGTGAATGAATATTCCGGGTAGTAACAAATCATGTCAAACATTTTTAGACTTTTATCTTTTAAAGTATAATTGAAAGTTAGTGGCGTCACATCATGAGAATTTTTTGTTTAGTCTCGGTCTCGTTGAATCCAAATGTAATTCAGTATAAAGTGAATGAATTATATTTGTTATGCGATTGGTTACAAGTCAAACGAATTCCACTTAGGTTTGCCAAATCAAGTTCGGGCTGTAATTCCCACAGCAGAAAATTCTAGCCTGGATTTATCCTATCCTAAGTGTAATTCACGTAATCGATCATATAATAAATGTAATTCGCTCATCTTGTGAATTACACTTAGGTTCGATTAGTCCAAGTTTGGGTTAGACTAATGATATATATTAACAATGAAAAGTTCTAGTCCAAACAGAGTTTGATCGATCTCAAATATAATTCACTCGCCTAATAAATAATAACACAACAAGTGTAATTCACTCGTCTTATAAATTACATTTAAATTCGATCAAACCGGTTTTAAACTAGATTTTTCGATTAAGAGTTAAGAGTACCTTCATAATTCCCCAACATGGTGTGAGACACATTAGCATTAGGGCCAATGACTGCCAAAGACTTTATGGCAGTAGGGGATAAGGGCAGTGATCCTTGAGCATTCTTAAGCAAAACAATCCCTTGTCGAGCAGCTTCACGCGCAAGCTCTTGGTTTTGCGGTGTGCAAACGTCTTTCGGGCCAAGATTTCCGTAAAGCTGTTTACTCGGGTCGCCATCGAAGAATCCCAATCTCATCATCGTCGCAAAGTTGTTCGAGACAGCTCTGTCGATTACTGTTTCGTTCACTAAACCGCGGTTTACTGCAGTTTGAGTGTTGGTGCCTAGGAAAGATCCACAGTTGAGATCCAAGCCTACATGAAGAAATGGACATTAGGATATATTTGATGTTTTTTTCATGAAAAGTGAGTTTGATTTGGTTTTCGTTGAAAATGGGTGTTTTATCTCCTATTTCATAATGAGTGAGTTTGATTCGGTTTTCGGGGAAAATGGTGTATTTTATATAAATAATTTTACTTTTTTAAATATACAATTGATGTGAAATTTATACATTTTGACATGTTTATAAGTAAATAAAATAAGAGACAAAATATTTTGAAATAAAAGATCCGGCAGGAATGGTAATGGGCTGGACTTGGCGAAACTCCAGACTAACCCACCAAAATTTTATGGGCCTAAGGGTTGGCCTGTTAGGACTCGATACCCCATGGGTGAGACCCGTTAAATATGATACACTAGTTTTGTAATTTTAAGAATGTTTTAAACTCATGTGCCTATATTATTTTTGGTATATTATTTACATTGCATATTATACAATGTAGTATAAATATTTACATATTTTATATTCTTATTTAAAAGAATTATATTATGTTTTATATGAATACACATGTAAAGAGATCTACACATTTTTTACTATATATCCGGTCACTCACTTTGTGAATTACACTCAGGATTGACCAGGTCCAATTTGGACTAGAATTTTCCAAATGACACATATATATGTGTGTTTATATTATTTACAAAGTGCCGGGTTTGGAACATTAAAACCCAAAAACCTATGGCCTTGTTTGTTTATGTTTTCAAATTCCATTTTCAATATCCTGGATCACAAAATTCTAAAAATCCATAACACAAGTCATTTTCATCTAAATTTTACTTTTTTCAACTTAACTTTTTCAATCCCCCATATAACTACCTATCACTCACTATATCAATCATTTCACACATTTATCAATCAACATCATTTCCTCCAATCATTACGTTTTTATTCAATCTTCCACTTTTACTATATATTAATAATAAATTTCAAATTCAAATTTCAAATTTCAAAATATATTAATATTAAATTAACTTATATATCTATCTATCTTATTTTATTATTTATTTATTCACATAATCATTACACAAATAACTAACTCAATTATTTAACTTATCATATATCAACCAATTATTATTGATTTGACACATTCTACAAATCTCAACCACTATTTAAAAACATAAACAAACACCACACACATCATATTAATTCTCACACGAATCCATGTAGTACGCATTTTCCGAAAAATTTTCAGAATTTTATCTCAAAAATATAAACAAACAGAGCCATATGGGTCCGAGTTTGTCTCGAACCCATTTCAATCCAAGGTGAAGTGTCGACATAAATCATCATTTTCTTGTAATTCCAAAAAAAAAAAAAAAATTCAAACTTTTTCTTTTTGACTCTACAGTGAATAAAACGTGAATTATTTTTAGTCAAAGAATTAACATATCGAAATTATTGCAGGCGATCCATCCGAAAATTATACCTTTGTCCACGGGATCCTAAGGCTTTGTTTGTTTGTGTTTTCATTGTACTTTCTTAATTTCCATTTTTATCTGAAAATGGAAATACATAGTTTAAACTGTTTTTAACTGAAAATATTCTCATTTTCATTCTTGTTTTTAGGTTCCCGAGAAATTTCAATCATTTATTTAAAATTATATTTCACATCATTTATCTCACATTTTATCTCTCATCCACCCATCATCATCCTCTCTCTTTCTCCTCTCTCATCCACCCGTCACCTTCCTCTCTCGCCTCTTTCTCTCTCATCTCTGGTCAATATTCAACATCAAATCCAATACTATTCATCTAATTATTACTTTTCAATAATTTCACACATCACACTCACAAATTTCAACTATTTTAAAAAACGCAACCAAATACACCTACTTTTTTCACTTTTCTCACACGAAAATCAAAAAACACGTTCTCCCATACATTTTAAAAAATGACGGTTAAAAATGAAATAAAAACACATCCAAACAAAGCCTTACTAATTCAAGACTAACCATAGTCAACTAAACCACACACCTGAGTTCAAAGACAAAGCAGCTGTCTCCTCTGGAGTTTTGGTATACTTTTGGGTATAAAACATCTCATTTAGTGAATCACAATCTGTAACAATGTACCTGCACCAAACCAAACAAATATACAAGCACCATTTTTTGTTACATTTATTATTTTCCCTTTACTTAGATGATAAAAAGTCGAAAACTTTCCAATTTAAAAAAATAAAATTAAAATAAGATAGAATTACGTATATTTACCCGTTCAATTTCCATTCGCCTCGAATTACACCGGCCAATAGGTCCGGGTCACCACAAGTCGGCTTGCCATTGACTTGATTATACGAACACATTACGCTAGCAACATTGCCATCAACGACACAACTCTTGAACGGGGGCTGAAACGTATCATCCAAATCTTGTTGTGTTACCTAGAAAAAAGATCAAACAATTAAAAAAAGTTATTTATGCTGAAATTCTAGAATAATTTTTGTAAGAGAAATTTACTGAAAATTCCCTAAAATAAGTATTTATATCCAAAATAAATCAGGAAAATAGTTTCAATCCACAAACACACTCCACAAATTTTTTTATTTGAATAAAGCAAACAGCTAACCTTTACACTAACTCAGTTAATTTTTTTATGGTTTTGACTAAATTACCCTTAGGTTCTTAAGACATTAATAAATTGGGTTCTTTTTCATGGATTTGTTTTGATTTTTCAAATTGTAAAAAAGCAAACTATCTATTTCATTCTTTTATATTATATTGATATTTACGTAATTGAAAAACTTTATATCGACATACTTAGTAATAACATGTTAAATGACGTTACAGCAAATGTTTTTTTTTTTCTTATATACCATAAAGAAATACTAAAACTTCAAAATTTGAATTAAAATTACTACTTTAAAAAGACCAAAGGAAAATTCATTTTTTAATTAAAAGAAAAACTCAGAAATCAAGATTGATATAGTTCAAAAACCATTAAACTTAAGTGTAAGAGTTACCATTTCCAATGAAAATAAAATTTTAATTTAGGAAATATTAATTCAAGAACTTATATGAGTACGATCAAATAAGAAATTTTAGTTTAGACCCATTTTGGTCTAACACAAATATAATTCACAAAGTAAGTGAATTACACATGTCGTTTAATTATTATTTATAAATCAACCGAATTATATTTAAAATCGGTCAAACCGGATCTAAACATGAGTATCGCATTAATAAGCCGTACCAGAGCATTGAAATTGTATCTTTGTATCCCTTTCCAATTATCAACATCATAAGCAGTGTAATGTTTACAGCACGCAGCAACTTTGAGTCCTTCTTTGTCACCATCTCTTTCTTGAAGACCTCTTACGTAAGCGGCCCCGTATTTGCTCGCAAGCAAAGGGTCTTCTCCGGGGGTTTCTTGTCCCCGGCCCCATCTCGGGTCACGAAATATGTTCACATTTGGTGACCAAAATGTCAATCCAGCTGATCCAACGTTGTACATTGCTCTTGCTTCAGTTGATACCACCTAATACAAATCATAAAGAAATTCAAAGTACTAGTTACCTAATTTGGTTGCTAGTAATGAGTAGTTAGAAAATTTTGACTAATTCACATATTAAATTTTGGCTTCCATGTTTGTGTTAAATTGTCAAACAATCTAGGTAAGTTACAACTGTTAATTGACGATTATCACCAGAGATAGGGCAGGTGAGGGGGTAGTTCATAGTACAAGGGTTAATCGCACTAAATGTCAAGTGCGATTGCAAGGATTTATGTTAAAGAAAATTTCATTCGTACATAGGCCCGATCTTGGGATATCATTGTTTAACGACCAGAGCCTCTTCCACTGAATTGACACCACTATAAACCCGAAGCACTAAGAGTTGATAGTATGTACATACATATGCATACATGTGCAAATGTACGTTATACAAATTTATGCATCTTATATAAATTTTATATGTATTTTGATTCTTGACCCTTTCAATCTTATCCAAATAAACCTAAGCATAAATTGTACCCATTTTCTTTAGAATCTAATGCAACAACGTTTTATAGAAAATGATGTTCTAATGATATTTTCATGGAATAAATAAAATAAAAAAAGTTCATAAAAGAGTTCCTTTTCAATTCCTATAAATTATGGAACACATACATTGTACATTTCTTCATAATCTCTTACTCTTATAAAATTTACTTTAAACTACTGAAAAATCACAAAATAGATTAGATTTGCTTATTTTTACGCTTCATTATACAACAAATATATCTATTAAAGAATAATTGAGTTAAACCTAATTTATAATAATCGTTCTCTTTATTTGTCTATCAAAAATGAAAATTGATGAATGTAAAATTGACAAATTCTTGTCACTAATAATAACTCTCCCACCCCTGAGACTTCAATCTTCAATCAATCTCTACTTTTCAATTAATTATAATCCCAGATTATATTTATAAATTAAATGTCATTTAATATTTTGAGCTTTTTTAATTCGTAATCGTCATTTTTCGTGACTCGACTCTTGGAAACTATATTCATGATTTAACGCTATGGAGAGGAAGAATTTAGTTAATTAGTAAGCTATAATAATGCTTAGCAACTCTGCTTCGTTGAACCTTTTGTGCTTTCGATACGTCTGAGTTTTAATATCATGGTGTACATAGAAAAAAATATAAAAAAAGAACGTCGGTGATTTATGATCGTCTGTTCACTAGTCTTAAATTAAGACTCTTAATCAGATCAACCTCATTTTCCTGGCCAAGATTTAAGTAATACTTTTTAATATTTAAAGATTAAAGCAAAAAACCAGTGAGCTTTCATGATTGAAACTCCAATAATGAGTCCAAATCCAACCACTTTGCAAAAGCAATTATAAAATATAAACAAATATCCTTATTCAAAAATCAATTATTTTATGTTAGATATCTTTCTCTTTTAATTCTTCTATTGTTGGTATTTAATAATTTTCCGATAGAGACGATCAGCATAACAACGTTAATAATACGGCATTGTAGTAAGCATCAAACTGCAAAGATAGTTTGCCGTCTAAACGTAATTAACGTAACTAATGATATTAATACAAGATTATAAGAAAACAATTTGATTGTGACATAGGAGTAATGCAATGATAATTATTGGTCAACAAGCAATCACATATGAAGTCTCGTAACTCCTCCAAAGGCATTCGTAAAGCAATTGCTTTTCATTATTGACATGACCAGACAGAAAAGCGATTATAATTATTAAAAACTCAACAAAGAAAAATTGATATGCATATTTAAAATAGGATAATTTTTAGTTCAGATTTTGATTGATCGAATCTAAATATAATTCACATTATGAAATGTCAGTGAATTATACTTATTATATTAGTTACAAAGTTAATGAGCTACACTTAGATTGGATAAAACAAATTCAGGCTAGAATTTCTTAGGCAAAAGAGAGCACAATAAAGTTCCAACAAACGCGCATACCAAAATCTACCGTGTTGCATTTCACATTGTATTCTCTATTCCAAATTTGTATTTCACCTTTTGTCAAATTACTAATATACATGTCTACTGTATAAAATTCACACCACTTGTATAAATAAAATAAAAGATAAAACATCATCTAAAACAGAGGAACCGACCTGGTTACATTTGGATCAAAAAATTTGTATCGAAAGAATGAATTTCAAATGAATATTATAAATTTATTGTAATTTCAAATCATTCCATCAATATCAATCTAATTACATTTGTGGATTGAAAAAGTCACATAAAATCAAAATATCATAAATAAATAAATAAAAAGTGTCTAAATTAAATGAAGTTTGAAAAATCACAAGAAACATGGAAAAAATCTATGTTAAACTGAGACCAATGGTCCTAATGTCTATATCTCTTATATCGTAAAATGTATTGTGTGCGGTTGTCATATGCATATGCACACTTGTAAGAGCGATAAACACAGAATTCGTTATCAAGCTCAATTTGGCATAGAATTACCCAATTAACATGATTAATTAAGTACCTTTCCAATAGTCTCAAACAAGGATTCATTGAAACTCGCCGCAGTGAGAATAACTTGAGGGAAACTCGTAGCACCCGGAACCGCACCATTAAACTTCGTACCCGGCCCGGTATACGAGACTCCATGTAAAGCCTCCGACCACCATTCATAGTTCGGTATACCAAGCCTACTAACACCCTTTGCAGCATTCACTAGCCATCCAATTTTTTCAGACAACGTTAATTTACTCACTAAATCATCCACTCGGGCTTTGACATCCAATGATGTGTCACAGAAGCTGAAGTTCTTGAGCCCGGGATTGTTCGTTACGTCGCAGGCGAAAACGGGCTTCGTTTGAGCCAAAACGGGTCTGGACTTGAATAGAATTATGCAGAGGAGGGAGAAACAGAGGAAAACAGAGTATTTTGCAGGGGACATTGTGAGTTGTGTTTTGCCCCCTGTGGAGAAAGGAAAAATGGCGGTAAGATGTGAAATGAAGGGAAAGTGTTGAGAGAAGTGGATGAATTTATAGAATTATTTGGGATAGTTGCGTAAACAATTCCTCAATTTTTGTGTAATTACCAAATCCCCTCTTATTTTTGGATAATTCTATACCAATCCCATACCATTGGTCTTAGTGCATCTAGGACCATTGAAATACACGGGGTGAGTGATAACAGCCATCCACTCGATGTATTTCAATGGTTTTACATGCAGTAGGACCATAGGTATGGGATTCGCATAGAACCACCCCTTATTTATGGTAAATTTGCACATACCCCTGCCAGGGTTGCAATTGTAATATATTTATAAAGATAGGGATGAAATTTTACTCTGACATAAGTGAAATTGTATTAGGTGAGATTGTAATTTTCTATTATTAACGGTGGAGGCTATGGTAATTTATCAAAAATGAGGGGATTTTGGTAATTACATGCACACCATTTTACTTATTATGTAATTGCCAAAGCTTCTCGCCTAATTGGTAAATTACCTGCACACAACTCTGTCAAGGTTGACATTGTAATATATTTATACAGGCAAGGGGTGTATTTGTAATTTGACTGGGGTGAGATTGTACTTTTCTTTTACTGACAGGGGAGGTTGTAGTAATTTATCAAATGTGAGGGGGATATTAGTAATTACACAATAAATGAGGGGTGTGGATGTAAATATCCCGAATTATTATGGGGAGGATCGAAAACATGTTTTTTCTCTAGCAACCCGTGATGGATAAATGTAAGGGGTCCATTGAATAATGTCCCTTTGTTTACAATTTACGGTGGATGAGAATCTCTCTCTCCTCTTTCTCTATATCTCTCTAAAAAGAAAATTTGGAGATTTTGTTTTTTTACAGACAAGATACGATATTTTACGGGTTTCAATAAGATGTCTGTTTTTGTTTGGAAGTTTATTTGCAAATAGAAAGAGAGTTGTATTTGAGCTTTTCTTGAGTTAAAAATGGCGAAATCGGGATGGAGATATATAGATACAGTTGTCATATATATATATATTATATGTATAACACTATCTACTTAAGAGTGAGGTTAATTTCTTCTTTTGGTGGGAAACACTCATTTCTGTTATTCTCTGCACCTCACGTGAAAAAAAGTTGAGGCGGCTGTTTTTGTAATTTTATCGGCTTCAAGGCTCACATTAGCCAAGCCGCGGGAGGAAGGGTAAAAGGGGTAATTGATATCACTTTAGATAATGTATTCCAACTTATTATTGCTTTCCGTATTTCATTTTGTATTTGATCATTTACTAGAATTAGTATATTTGGTAATGTGTTCGATTTCACTTATGCACGCCATGCATGACATTAACAATCAAGTGCTTTATATAATTGAATTTCATTTGGTATGAAACTTCCTTCGAATTGTGTGAAATTCAATACATATCGATTGTTGAGTTGCTACATTCCATACAATTGAAATGCTAATTTGATCTTTCATTTTGAAGAAAAAGTAAGAATACCATAGGAAACTAAAAATACAAAATAAATAGATCGTTGGATAGAAAATTTGATGAAAAAATTACCTAAATAGCTAAGGTTTCTATGCATTTTGTGATTTAAGTCGATTTTGGGGGATCAATTTGCCTCATTTTGGGTTGCCCTGTATGACACATGAAGATGTTGTTAAGATGTTGGGACTGCACTTGGATACTAGACCAAACTGCATACGTACCTTTTTAGAGGATCAAGTCTAACTTATTTTAAATGCTAGATTCTGCTTATTGGGTCATATCCATTTCGATCGTATTCGTAGGGTCGTATGTGTAGGGTTGTGTGTTTTTGCGAGACTAAGTAGCCCTCATTTGTATATTGGGAACGTACATCGAGTCTATAGTCAATGTGACAGTGGATACGATGCTAGTTCAGTAGATTTAGGAATATAGATTGTAACCCCAAATTTGTGTTGAGAGGGTGTGTCTGTAGATATTTGCACGGATCTGAGTGGGACAAGTGAGTTACCTGGATGAAGCCACATTGTGCCATGAACAGTCTGGATATAAGGTTGTTGGATCGGATCAACCCCAATCATATTAAACACGCGGATCTTATAACGTAATACAAATATAGTACTTTTTAGGGACCCTCGTACAAATATAACGGACCTTAGGATAATTTATACGAAGGATAATTCTGCAATGAGGGACGGATTTGTGGGTGGGGGATTCAAATTTAGACAAAGATGTTATTTAGCTGAGTTGGTTAGCGCCTTTACATTACACCCATTGGTTGAGTGTTCAAGTCCAATTGCCCTCATTCTCTTTATTTTTCGAACAGTTCCCCACTAGCCCACTTATTCTTTTCCTTGTCCACTTACTCTTTTCCTTGCTTCAGGAAAAAAAAGGAGGGAGGGAGGGGGGGGGGGGGGGGGGGGGAAGCAATTAACAAAAAGAAAATGTTAAATTGTGAACAACTCCATCCTTTTATTTTAATTAAAATTAAAGTTTTTCTAATATTTATGAAAAGATATCTTTGAAAGGAAATATTATTTAAAATTAATAAGCACTTTTTTAAAACCTATAAAAAGCTTTATTGATAAGGGAAAAAAAACAAGAAATCAATATTTAAAGACAACAAAAAGTCTATCACTTTTAGAGTTTATTATCCAAAAAATATACTTACAATAATGATAATAGTGTTAATAACTGTTATTTTATATTTTTTTCAAAAAATAATCATTATAATATAGTTGAAATTTGCGGTTGAATTATCTTTTGTTTTTCATTTAATGCTTTGATAGGTTGTCGAACCTACAAAAAATATTTCCTACTCCTAAATTTGCAGATAGCGATAAGTAGGGTCGAATCCACAGAGATTGGTTCGGATTATTTCTCAATTTGCTAATATTAAAATAAAATAGGGGGGATTTTTAATAATCGATTAAACTAAACTTAAAATAAATAACAAAAAGTATTAAAATCAAGAGATGCAAAATTAAACAAGTAGAATAAATCAATATGTAGTGAGATTCTAGCCTAAGGAATTTTATCCGTTTTAATTCTATAATTTGATCATCGATGCAAAGATAATTCAATATTCTTGAATAAATTGGCTATAGTTGTTAACAAGCTCTAACAACCTCGTTTCTCCTTATTTTATCGATAATCAAAACAAGCTCTTTGATTATTTCTCTTATTGATTGAATAACCCTAAACAAGCTCTTAAGATTTAATTCAATAATAGCTTTAAGAATTAGAGAAACACCAATTCTAATTAACGAACTCACAAGCTCGGTTCATTTAAATTAGATTACATATTCCCCTAATAACAATTGAAAACTTGTCCATAATCAATGTTATTAATCGCTACCAATATTAGAATTGAACAAACAATTACGGATTTGGGATTCTAACTAGCTATATATTATTCCAACAATTAAATAACCGGCCGAATTACTCAATTAATTGAAACAATAATATCAACAAACATAAAGAATATGTAAATACACAAGAATAAAGAAAGAATAAGAATAAATTCGATCTCACAAATTTTTGTAGAATTAAAACTTCAAATATCCTCGGCTAGAACTTGAGTTTTTAGCAATACATCTCCATGGAAGCAAAAACGCAGATTTTCCTTCTCCTCTCTTGTACAAAAACGTGAATAGTGATTCTCCAGGAGAGAGAGTGAAATTCCAGCAATAACTAATTATCTAAGCCTAGCCAAAAAGACTTCTAACTAAAATAAAACTCTAATTCTAAAGGAATAAGGAAAATACTAATAAAACTCCTACAAAATAGGGAAATTCCTAAAACTTAGGAAGACTCCTACAAAATAGGATTTTCTCCTCTTCTTCTTATGTATAAAAAACGTGTCTTCCATTTTATTTTTCTTTTTCTCCACTTTTTTCTTCCTTTTTCTTCTTCTTTGAAATTTTACCTATCAAAATAAAAAATCATAATAAATATCTATCATTTAAACTTAAATACCAATAAAAGAATGAAGGAAATATATGAAAAATATGCATAAAATGCACATTAACAAATTCCCCCACACTTTAACTCTTGCACGTCCTCGTGCAAAGACAAAAGACTCAAAAATAAAGAAAAAGAAAAATAACAAAAACAACTAAAACTAACCACTTTCGTAGGTATCACGGTTGCATTTAGCGTATGCAACAAGCCTTTAAACCCCTAGGTTACCCTAGTGGACGAGTTGTGTCTCGTGAGGGTTTGCAGACGATATACCCACAAAATCAATCTCTCAGTATACAACAAGTAAGTCAAAGAAACTTATTTTTCCAAACATCAACCCCTATCATCAAAAAATTTTAACAAAATTCTTTAAAGATATCCATCATGCCTCAACTATAACTTTCGTATCCATACATACTCTCCAAAAATTCACAAAAATCCATAACAACAATACCACGTATACAACATTCAACTCGCATTATCCATTTCTATCTCCTCCAGCATTTTATAACCAATTTAGCACCAATATCATACTTTTATTTACTTTAAGCAATTACTTGTCTTTTGACGCGAATACAAACATTGGTCATGAATGCACCCGGTTACTCAACAAGTTTATCATTTGTCATTTGATACCCTCTTATAGCCCTATCAGGATACTAACACAGTAGCAGGTTTGGGCCGATAGATCCCAGACCAGTTGGCCTTAGGTTAACAAGCTTGAAAACTCCTCAGGCTTAATCCCTTCAGTGTAGTTAGCCCCAGGCGCTACAAGAGGTTATATCATACTCATTTTAAGCACAAATTACTTCATAGGGTCTTAATACCCATATATTCAATTCATCATCAATTTAATTTCACCAAAATTTAAACCTAAGAAAATATCAACGAATTTTGCGAGTCAAATATCACATACACAATTATTCCAAATTACAAACTTCCGTAAACTTCTCAAAGAAGCATGTACTTCAACAATTGTAACACTATAAGCATGCTTGACTTCTCTCATGAATTTCATCAAATTTCTCAAATCAAAAGAATTGATATTTCGAAAAAAAATTTACACTAACTTAACTCGTTGCACACTAAGAGAATTATAAAACACATCACGACAAAGAATTTATTCCCCTCCCCCACACTTATTTCATGCATTGTCCTCAATGTATCTAAATGTATAAAAATATAAAGCATATGCATGAGGAATAATAAAAATTGGAGGTAAAGGAACGAGACTCCCCTAATCGTAGATGTGTGAACCCGAGAACAATCCGGTGGAATGTGGAAATGAGCAAGGATTCGATCCAACTTAGACTCAATACGGTTGAGTCGATCCTCGAAGTGGCGGGAGAAGGAATGCATGTTGGAAGTCTCGGGAGTAGACGAGGTAGTATCTCTTGATGGCTCCTCCATATCACGGCGTTTGCGCTTTTTTGGTTGTACCGTAGGTCCCGGAGATGTAAAAGTAGGGCGTCCGTGTTTGAGAGTCACGATGCCCATCCTATGCAAGCAATCAATATCCAACGGTTCCATGTGACAAGCAATGTGCATATTAGTGTTACTCAAATCAAGCAATTTAAGAGAAACATAAAATAAAATAAACAAAAACATAAAATTTAAGAACTAGAAAAGGTAAAATCTTGGGTTGCCTCCCAAGTAGCGCCTTTCTTTAACGTCTTTGGCTAGACAAAGTCACGCTCAAGTGGTGTAATTGGGAGGTTCGAGGTCCATTTCTTCCACATTATGCGTTTGAAATCCTTCGTAGAAAGGCTTTAAGCGATGTCCATTCACTTTAAACATTTTCCCAGTAGTCGGACTTTGGATATCAACTGCACCATGGGGAAAAACGTTAATGACAATAAAAGGTCCAACCCAACGTGAACGTAACTTACCCGGAAATAATTTAAGTCGAGAATGGAAAAGAAGAACTTTCTGTCCAACAACAAAATTCTTTCTTGAGTTCATCTTATCACGAAATGCTTTCGTCTTCTCTTTATAGATTCTCGAGTTTTCATATGCATCATTCCGGATTTCTTCCAACTCTTGCAATTGTAGCTTCCTTGTGACACCAGCATCATCCAATTTCATGTTGAAGTGCTTAATCGCCCAATATGCTCTATGTTCCAACTCAACGGGAAGATGGCAAGGCTTACCGAAAACTAAACGAAACGGGGACATACCAATGGGCGTTTTGTAGGCCGTTCGATATGCCCATAGAGCATCGTCGAGTCGCGTACTCCAATCTTTCCTACTTGGATTGACTGTCTTCTCGAGTATAGACTTGATTTCTCGGTTAGAGATCTCGGCTTGCCCGTTTGTTTGTGGATGGTAGGCGGTTGAAACTCGATGAGTAACATCATATTTCTTGAGTAGGGCCTCCATCACTCGGTTGCAGAAGTGAGTTCCACGATCGCTTATTATGGCTCTTGGTGTTCCGAACCTAACGAATATATTAGACTTGACAAAATCTACAACAACTTTAGCACAGTCAGTTCGAGTAGCTTTGGCTTCAACCCATTTTGAAACATAATCCACAACAAGTAGTATATAATTATTGCCAAAAGAAGAGGGGAAGGGGCCCATAAAATCAATTCCCCACACATCGAAAATTTCACACACATGTATAGGATTAAGGGGCATTTGATCTCTATGTCCTAAGTTACCCGTTTTTTGACAATTTTCACAAGATTTGCAAAACATGTAAGAATCATGAAACAAAGTCGGCCAAAATAAACCACTTTCAAGCACCTTAAGAGCAGTGCGTTTGGGACCAAAATGTCCTCCACATGCATATGAATGGCAAAATTTAAGGATTGAAGGAATTTCAGTCTCAGGTACGCACCTTCGGATGACTTGATCCGAACCATGTTTCCACAAATAAGGGTCGTCCCACACATAATACTTAGCATCACTCTTTACCTTATTCTTTTGAGCTCTAGACAAATTGTCAGGTAGGGTCTTAGTAACTAAGTAATTCACTATATCGGCATACCATGGATTTGTTAGTTGAGTAGCAAAGAGATGCTCGTCAGGAAATTCATCTCGTAGGGGCAGTGGTTCCTCACTCACGACTAATCGACTTAGATGATCCGCAACAAGATTTTCAGCACCTTTCTTGTCTCGCATCTCCAAGTTAAACTCTTGCAGCAACAAGATCCATCTAATGAGCCTCGGTTTAGCCTCCTTCTTAGTGAGTAAATATCGAAGAGCTGCATGGTCAGAATAAACAATCACTTTAGTACCAAGTAAGTATGAACGGAATTTTTCTAAAGCAAAAACAATAGCTAAGAGTTTTTTTTCCGTTGTCGAGTAATTGCATTGGGCACTGTCAAGTGTTCGTGAGGCATAATAGATGACATGTGCAGCTTTCCCCACTCTTTGTCCAAGCACTGCGCCTACAGCATGATTACTGGCGTCGCACATAATCTCGAAGGGAAGATTCCAGTCTGGTGGTTGCACAATAGGGGCTGAAGTTAACAAGTCTTTCAACTTGTCAAAAGCACTTTGGCACTCCTCGCTAAACTTGAATTCCACATCTTTTTGAAGCAAGTTGCACAATGGTCTACTTATCTTCGCGAAATCCTTGATAAAGCGTCGGTAGAATCCTGCATGTCCAAGAAAAGAACGAACTTCCCGTACACTCACGGGGTAAGGTAAAGATTTGATAACATCTATCTTGGATTTGTCTACCTCTAAACCTTTAGGAGACACCACGTGACCTAAAATATTACCTTGTTCAACCATAAAATGACACTTTTCATAATTTAGAACAAGGTTTGACTCTATGCATCTTTTCAAAACTTTTCCTAAATTAGCTAAACACGAGTCAAAGGAATCGCCATGAACTGTAAAATCATCCATAAATACCTCTATGATGTCCTCTACAAATTCGGAGAATATACTAACCATGCACCTTTGAAATGTTGCTGGAGCATTGCAGAGACCAAAAGGCATACGCCGGTAGGCAAAGGTTCCAAAGGGGCAAGTGAAGGTCGTCTTTTCTTGGTCTTCGGGTGCCACCGGAATCTGATGAAAACCTGAATAACCATCAAGACAACAGAAATAAGCTCGTCCAGCTAACCGTTCTAACATCTGATCAATAAAAGGAAGAGGGAAATGGTCCTTTCGAGTAGCAGAATTCAGCTTCCTATAATCTATACAGACTCGCCACCCATTTTGGACTCGGGTTGGAACTAACTCGCCCTCAGCATTTTCAACAACGGTTATACCGGTTTTCTTTGGAACCACTTGTACCGGACTTACCCATGTGCTATCCGAAATTGGATAGATTATACCTGCATCTAGGAGTTTTTGAATCTCTTTCTTTACAACCTCCATCATCGGTGGATTTAATCGCCTCTGAGCTTGGATTGAAGGCTTGGAACCTTCTTCCATTAATATCCGATGCATACAGACAGCCGGGTTAATGCCTTTGATATCAGCTATAGTCCAACCGATTGCTTCCTTGTACTCTCTCAGGAATCGAAGCAATTGTTCCTCTTGTAAAGGACTCAGCTTGTTAGAAACGATCATAGGAAGTGTTTCGTCTTCTCCTAAGAATAGGTACTTGAGGTGATCCGGCAATTTCTTGAGTTCCAACTTCGGTGCCTGCACGATAGAAGGGAGTAGTTTAGAACTAGTCATGGGTAATCCAATATAAGAAACATTATGTTTATGAGAATTAAGAGAGTTGAGTTCAAAAATAGCTTCTTGCAGTTCAGAATTTAAAGCAAACTCTTTTTCGACTCCTTCCAAGCCATCATCATATAGAGCTACTTTCAATGGATCATCTTCCTCCAATTCAAATACTCGCTGCATCAAAGAGTCAGTAACATCCAAACCAAATACAGAATGATCATCAGAGGGGTACTTCATGGAATCATAGATATTAAACTTTATGATTTCACCATCAAATTCCATAGTAAGTGTACCATCATGAACATTTATTTTAGTCCTAGATGTTTTAAGAAATGGTCGTCCAAGTAAAATAGGGGCTAAATTACTAGATTCATCTTTACCCATATCAATAACATAGAAATCAGCAGGGAAAACCAAATCATTAACTTGAACTAGTATATCCTCAAGAACACCATCAGGGTAAGCATTAGACCTATCAGCTAATTGAATAATGACGCCTGTTTCTTTTAATTTTCCCATATTCAAAGACTCATAGATAGCACGAGGCATAACATTAATTGAAGCTCCTAGATCTAACATAGCTTTTTCAATTCGCATATTACCTATCTTACAGGGGATAGTGAACATACCTGGGTCCTTGCATTTTGGAGGTAATTTCTTTTGAAGAACAGCAGACACATTTTCCCCCACATGCACCTTCTCGTTACCATTGAGCTTTTTCTTAGTCGTGCATAATTCCTTGAGGAATTTTGCATAACGAGGTACTTGCTTGATGGCATCGAGAAGTGGGATATTTACCTCGACTTTCCTGAAGGTCTCTAATATCTCTCTTTCTTGCTCTTCTTTCTTGGATTTTGCAAACCGACTAGGGAACGGAGGAGGTATCACCAATGACTTAGGTTGCTCTTTTCGCACTTCAGTGGGATTAGACTCTTCGGTTTTCTTCTCCAACTCATTTTCCATCTCACGTTTGGAAACCAATTCGGGTTCTTTGAGCTCTTTCCCACTTCTTAAGGTAATTGCACTAGCATTCTGTCTTGGATTTACCACAGGCTGAGATGGTAGTTTACTTGAGCTTTGGGAAACCAACCCATTCACAGTTGTGGCTAACTGACTCATTTGACTCTCCAGATGTTGTATACTGGTCCTCGTCTCTTGTTGAAATTGTTGTGTGTTAGTTGCTAATTGTTTAACAATTTCTTCAAGAGACATACCTTGTGGATTGGAGGATGGCTGAGGTGGTTGTGCTTGTTGTCTGGATTGATATGGATGTTGGAATCCTTGAGCACGTGGACCATAACTCAAATTAGGATGATCCCTCCACCCGGCATTGTAGGTATTGGAGAAGAGATCATACTTTCTCTGTGGAGCCCCCGGAAATCCAATGGCATTGGCTTGTTCGTGTGGATCCTCTTGAAGTGTAGGACACACCTCGGTAGTATGACTGGGATTGTAACAGATACCACATGTTTTTACTTGCGGTGTATTGCCTACTACCAATTTTTGCACCAGAGAGGTCAAATCATCCAAACGTTGGTCCATTGATGCCAAATGCACTTCATTCACCCCTTTTTGCACAGTTTCTTGTCGAGTACTGAATTGTTGGGTGTTGGCAGCCATGTTGGAGATCAAGTTTCTTGCTTCTGTGGGAGTTTTGTGTACCAATGCGCCTCCACTCGCAGCATCTATCATATTTCTCTCCATTGTTGACAAACCCTCATAGAAATACTGGATTAGGAGTTGTTCAGGAATTTGGTGTTGTGGACAACTGACTACTAGTTGTCTAAATCGCTCCCAGTACTCGTACAACGACTCTCCACTGATTTGCCTAATCCCGCATATCTCCTTTCTTATGTTTGCAACTCGTGAGGCGGGGAAGAATTTCTCCAAGAATTGTTTCTTCATTTCGTTCCATGTCTGGATTGAACCAGAGGGTAGATAATAGAGCCAATCCTTAGCTCTGTCAGCTAGTGAAAATGGAAAAGCTCTCAGTTTGATTTGGTCTTCAGTGACATTCCTTGGTTTCATCGTCGAGCAGACCACACGGAATTCTTTCAAGTGTTTGTGGGGATCTTCTCCTGCAAGACCACGAAAAGTGGGAAGTAAGTGTATAAGGCCAGATTTTAATTCAAAATCTACCTCAAGGGTGGGATATTGAATGCAAAGAGGTTGTTGGTTCATGTTTGGCATGGCTAACTCCCTTAAAGTTCTCTCGTTGGCGTTGGCCATGACTTCTAGATCTTCTTCTGAATCACTGGATGTATCACTCAAATCCAAAGTTAAATTGAGTCCGGGAGATGAAGTAGACGGGAATCCTTGAGCACGTTGCTTGGCTTCTTTTCGTAGTCGGCGAGCTGTTTTCTCAATTTCAGGATCGTATTGAAGTTCACCTGTACGAAGGGATCGAGGCATAAAACTGACCAAGCAACAAAAATATTTATTCTATAATGAGAAATAAATCAAAAAGCACCAATCCCCGGCAACGGCGCCAAAATTTGATAGGTTGTCGAACCTACAAAAAATATTTCCTACTCCTAAATTTGCAGATAGCGATAAGTAGGGTCGAATCCACAGGGATTGGTTCGGATTATTTCTCAATTTGCTAATATTAAAATAAAATAGGGGGGATTTTTAATAATCGATTAAACTAAACTTAAAATAAATAACAAAAAGTATTAAAATCAAGAGATGCAAAATTAAACAAGTAGAATAAATCAATATGTAGTGAGATTCTAGCCTAAGGAATTTTATCCGTTTTAATTCTATAATTTGATCATCGATGCAAAGATAATTCAATATTCTTGAATAAATTGGCTATAGTTGTTAACAAGCTCTAACAACCTCGTTTCTCCTTATTTTATCGATAATCAAAACAAGCTCTTTGATTATTTCTCTTATTGATTGAATAACCCTAAACAAGCTCTTAAGATTTAATTCAATAATAGCTTTAAGAATTAGAGAAACACCAATTCTAATTAACGAACTCACAAGCTCGGTTCATTTAAATTAGATTACATATTCCCATAATAACAATTGAAAACTTGTCCATAATCAATGTTATTAATCGCTACCAATATTAGAATTGAACAAACAATTACGGATTTGGGATTCTAACTAGCTATATATTATTCCAACAATTAAATAACCGGCCGAATTACTTAATTAATTGAAACAATAATATCAACAAACATAAAGAATATGTAAATACACAAGAATAAAGAAAGAATAAGAATAAATTCGATCTCACAAATTTTTGTAGAATTAAAACTTCAAATATCCTCGGCTAGAACTTGAGTTTTTAGCAATACATCTCCATGGAAGCAAAAACGCAGATTTTCCTTCTCCTCTCTTGTACAAAAACGTGAATAGTGATTCTCCAGGAGAGAGAGTGAAATTCCAGCAATAACTAATTATCTAAGCCTAGCCAAAAAGACTTCTAACTAAAATAAAACTCTAATTCTAAAGGAATAAGGAAAATACTAATAAAACTCCTACAAAATAAGGAAATTCCTAAAACTTAGGAAGACTCCTACAAAATAGGATTTTCTCCTCTTCTTCTTATGTATAAAAAACGTGTCTTCCATTTTATATTTCTTTTTCTCCACCTTTTTCTTCCTTTTTCTTCTTCTTTGAAATTTTACCTATCAAAATAAAAAATCATAATAAATATCTATCATTTAAACTTAAATACCAATAAAAGAATGAAGGAAATATATGAAAAATATGCATAAAATGCACACTAACACTATTTGTTGATTCCAATTAATTGTACATTGATCTATGATGAACAACGAATTATTATTTTTTTAACTGATTGCTTGCATATAATAATAAAATAGACAAAATCATTAACTCCAGATAGAATGAGACAAAAAATCAAGTACGATGAAAAATATTACAAAAAAATAAATATATTTACTAATAAAACAAACATTAATCATAAAGCTCTTGATTATAGTATAATATTTAAACACAATGAGTATTCATATGAGAAATTGGGTTCATATTATAGTTTAATACCCTATTTTTATGTGTAAACATAAGAAAATAGGTACTCAGAAATGTTGAATAAAGTTCGATAATTATTCTAAAAATTTGTTTATATAGTTCAAAAACTACTATGATCTTGATTGAAAATCACTTTTTATTTTATACATTATAATTATATTTTAGTATCTATTAAAATTAAAATTAAAATTTATATACAAATATTGTCAAATATTTTACTTTGATAACTCCGGCCCTCAATAAGTAAATCCTAGATCCATGCCTGTCTACAATATTAGTGCAACGGATATTTACCATATCATTCGGTATTTTCCATTTTTACCCCTTCATAATTTACAGGCGGTGATAATTTGTAAGTGGCTAGTAGACGTTCCGAGCCGAGCCGAGCCGATAACAGCCCGAAGCACGCAGTGGCGGGAAGTAAAATTATAATTGGATTTCTGTCTCTCTGTCTCTCTCTAATCATAAGTTAGAAGTTGCAGTGAAACTGTGAAGGATTCATGCGGCCCGTGATTGGTCGGTGAGCTTGAGAAGTGCTCGGTGACTTTAGGCTTAAGTCACCCTTTTTTACCAGCTGTCATTTTTGGCCTACTCAGGTTTGTTACAGATGGGCCCGCCTGATTCACCGTGTTATTGACGCATAATATATGATTGCACGGATACGGACATATTACACGTCAATTCTTAAATAAAATTCGTACACGGATACGTGTCAGATACAATTGCTCATGTTTATTTTTTTCTTTCTCTCAATAGTTGGATACGGACGCGACGAGTGTGCGACACTGCACGAGATAATTTTTCGAAATGTCCGTGCATTATACCTCGTAATATATATGCATTTTTATTTTATCTAAATAAGTGAACAGTTTTCCAATTTTTTTCCTTGTTTTTTCCCCTGTCATATGTTTCCAACTTCTACGATGTTAAGTCTAAGCCATATATAGTGAAAGTGGGACAATTTTCTAAAGTGTGTCTCATTAAATAGTATATGCATTTTACACATTTTAGATTTTTGAGATCACACCTTTTTATTGTTGAAAGAATTTGTTTTATTTTTCCAATAAAGTTGTGTATATTTGAAATACTTGGAATATATTTAGAAGTGAAGGTGAATTACAATATCACCGATGGGAAAATTAGATAAGTTTCTTTTATGGTGTAAATAAAAAAACAACTAAAATAAATAAATTAGTAATTACTAACTTATGACGTAATATTATCCAATAATTATATGAAAATGAACAACATTAAATTGATTATTTCTTGAACCTCTAAAAACACTTTTCTAAAGATAAAACAAAAGTTTAAATCATAGTATTCATGTATTTTCTTCTATTTGTTATTCATTTCACCTAATTCCCTAAGATGGGACAAGATGTATTGATATTGATTTAACCTAGTAGAGAGTTCAAAAAAAAAAAAAGATTTAAAATAGTAGAGAAAAAGTTATTTTATTTGAATTAAATAATTCGGATATATTTTCTTGGCACTCTCTTAGAATGAGGGGTCACAAGCTGAGAGTCTCTTCTGTATTTTCAGTCATTTATCGAAGTCAATTTAGCTAGTACAAAATTAATGAATATTCGTAACAAAATCAAAAAAACGAATGAAATAAAGGGATATGTCAAAATGTAAGTATCCACAAATGTGACACAATGAACACTTTCTAATTACCTCGGATAAGATCATTTCATTTTGACATATCACAACAGTTTTTGATATATAATTTTAGCATAGCGATTCTTATTTAATTTTGAGATTCCAAATTTCGATCTTATAATAATTACTCATACAAGATGAATCTCATATCGATCCTACCACATAAATATTTATGATCACTAGGAGAATTCATGAGAATGACTCGTTCTGAAACCATTGTTGAAATATTTTATTTTAGTATTTCTTAAAAAGCTTCAACTTGAAATTAACTTGAATTCCCCACACCCTAAGCATAATAACATACTTGCATTTCTTAAAACAATTAAGATAAAACTTGATGTTTTGATAGGACGTTACAATTTCTTCATATATATCTTTCATAAATAGCAATGTGAAAAAATTCTTTTAAGATTTCTATTAATAGATCAATTTATGTTTATATTGTATTCTTATGTTAACAAGGTTAAAACAATTGGAGATAAACACTTATACTAACCTTCTTTATGCATTATATACCAATTTACTATAATACAATTTCTATTTGAAGTTTCACAAATAAATACATTATAATTCATATCATAATAAGTGTTTTCAAGCGATGCATTTTCGTGATATGTGTTGGTATTTCTCTACTTTAATTATAATAATTGTTACCTGATTGAAATTGTTATTAATTGATCGTGAAATGCTAATATTTAAAATTTACGATATGTATTATATAACAGATCGATATGTATTAGTCGTGAATTTCTCAAATAATCCCAAACCACAAATTATAGGACCTTGTACCCTAATTGCAAAGTTTTTATTGTGCTTGACAGTGTGCAAGTGCAAGTTGCACAATCACGGGTCACTAAAAAATGAAATTGGTATCAAAGTAGAAATTTTTCGGTGCTGTCTTTTTGCTGCATTTTCATGTGGAGAAAGCAATCTTCTAAACTCTTACTATATGTATATATATTTAATTTGCTTTATTATATAGAGTATAATAATATATTCCTTTTGTATTTTTCTATGTCCTTTTCTTCGTGTCCCGAATACAAAAATAGAGGGGGAAATTTGTGAGCTAATTAAGGCGCGTTTCTGAAATTTATGTGGCAAAATTATTAACAAGAAATAAAGTTTAATTATTTTAAATGTTGGACTTATTCCACTAATATAATAATTCTCCTTCATTTTCATCCAAAACTGCAAGTTAATGAAAATAGAAATAGTTTTCTACCTTCTTCTCCCTACATAATTTTTTAATGAAACTGGTATTTATGATTACTAGCTAACATAAAAATTCTTGCTATTAGATATGACTATACACGTAATGATAATTGTTACTATTAATATATAATATATCGTATACGTATCTATTTGTCAGGATAATATATTTAAGTACAATTGATTTTCTTTTGGTAAACTGATAATCTCAGTCATTTTATTTCATTCAAAGTTTGTAATATTTAGACTTAAATAGTAATACAATGAATCTATCTAACAACGTAATTATGTTTTCTTTTAAGTATATTACACAGGCCCACAATTTTTTTGATTGAGAAAATTTAATAACAATTTCGTATATCTAGCTGTCACATACAACCTAAGGCCTAAAGATTCCTTGTTGGAAGAGTATGGCATGTCCAAAATGGGATCCAGCACACAAGTCTAGCTAAGACTATTTGGATCCTACCAAAACATCCTCCTCATGATTTATTATTGTTGTCATTATATATTTTCACAATTTCGATCATAAAAATTAAACATTGACAATGAAAAACATAAATCATAATTTGAAGTTGTGGTCTATAACAATTTAAATTCACGGCTAATTTGACCGTTGTAGAAGGTGCATATAGTCATGCTGACGTCAGCCAAAGTGGAAAATAATATTAATTAATTTTAAATTTTAAATAGTCGTGGTGAAAGAAATGTTAATCTAGTATTTTTTTATTATGGCTAAAAGCCATAGTTCTTGCAATGAATACAACATTGACAATGACTATAAGTCTTGAGAAATGTTTTGGCCATGCTTATTGTAGATACAACGGCTAAAGCTAAGGCAAATCATTTTCGACCATGGCAAAGGGCAATTTTAACATGACAAATTGACTTGGGCAAAAACTTCTGGTAATGTTAGCTCGTCTTTTGAAATTATTTTATAAAATATTCTGAACAAGCAACCTTATCCAAATCCCAAAACCTCTAATTTGTAACTTTATTTTAATAGCATACGTTATTTTTTAAAGGTCAATATTGCTCCATTCTTAAAATTCACTATCTGTCTTAACTTGAGACCAAGCAAACCAAACAAGTCTTTTCAAAATAAAATGTTAATCCTTCGAATTTTACAAGTCACATCCAAATAAATTTTCTCTGTCACACATGAGAATTTTCACTATATTCTAAAACAATCAATTATAAAAAAAATTCTTGATTGGAGTGTATATATAATATATGCATGTGTGTTCTTACAATTTTATTATTGAAAATGGTATAGGCAATATATATTAGATTGATGGAAAATGCACCAATATATATCTTTGTCAGGTATTTCGTGTGCTTGCTATATAGATGAAATACAAAGTAAATTTTGGGTTGTATTTATTAACACAAATTATATTAATTTGTGACTAAAATGTTACTTTGAGTGTGCTAAATCAATTTGTTATAATGTTCTAATAAGTTCAGCAAATTCACTACCGACATTTGTTGAATTATTATAATCACCCAAGGACAAAATATATCCAATTTTATATTTTTTTGATGATAAAGAGTATATTCAATTCATTCTACTTCAATCATGCATATTCAACTACGCAATATTCACGAAGATTTGACGACATACTTTGCATGTGGCACAATTTCCATTTTCAACCTAATTTAATGTATATATACATACATATGCATACAAATACATATGCCAAAAGAGGTTGGATCAGCTCATAAGAGTTGTCCACTTCGTTAAAAGATATTTAAATTCGGACCCCTCATAACATCTATATAAAATATGTTAAGAAATGTACAAGTAATAAAGTTGAGAAAATAAATAATTAATAAATACGTGCTCTTTTACATTTAATTTCAAAGAAGTACCATTACATTCCCATGCATGTCAATTTTTAGGTAACAAATTGTTCTCGTACATGGTAAGAAACAACACTTCATTGCTACAGCTATAGTACGTTGACGCATGGTAAGAAACAACAATTCATTGCTACAACTATAGTTGTGGTCGAATATGCACCGGTTGACAATTGTTGTGCTCAAACAGTTAAATAAAGCAATAACTCAGAGATTATAGTACTATAACCTCAACAACGATTACTGAATGTTACGAGTGTATGTTCCAATAATAAAAAATCTTGCCCATCAACCTAACTCCGTCATGACTGATGTCAAAATGTTCAAACTCATCTATTGAGATATATAATTAGAGTGCTCATATATACCACGCAATACAATTGTTCATTAAGAACAAGTTTCAAAAGAAGCACATTGAGACTAGGACTGCGACTCTTGAAACACCTAATTATCGTATTTAATTAAGGGCCTTAGCATAAGATTATGATTTATGATAGCAACATTGTCGCCGTGTTTAATCAAACCATAACATATACGGAAGGAACCAGGATTTTGGTTTGGGGACGAAACAAAGAAAATGAGATAAAATCTTGATATTTTTACTTTGATAAGGCGAAATTTTGAATATAAAAAATTTATAGGGCAATAAATATTTTTTTTTCAAAGTTGAGGGGGACACGAGCCCCTCGCTCCATCTCTAGTTATGATTATAGTATATATATATATATATATATAATGAACTTATGATAGTTATTTAGCAATATATATAATGCGGGTGAATGTGGTCCAACTCCTAAGCGATACGACAGCTAGGCCGCTTTAATGATTAGTAGCGGAACGGACACGACGTCGTCGTGATCATGGACCCCGGCGGAGTGCCATGGCGGTCCTCGGCGGCGCTGATGGGCCACGGAAAGAATTACCGTACGTACAGAAAGTTTGTCGTTTAATTTGAACTATTAATATTTATCCAAAATTATTAAACTATCCCAGCACTTATATATATATATATATATATTTATATATATATTTGTATTATGATTAATTGTCATTATCAAAGCTTGGTGTTTTAGATATGGATTGCATACAATTGATTGGATATTATGGAAGTTCAGTATAAAATGAATGCTCTAGCTACATGTAACTTGCTACATCATCAGAAGTGCGATGTTTTATTTGCCAGCTCATAAAATCAAACTATTATTTATGTATATAAATTTACAAATTACATGTAGAATAAGGGTCATGAGTTTTTATCACCATAATAATAATTAATCCAAGTAAGATTGTATTTTGAGAAAATATTTTTATTTTAGGAGATCAAACTTGTCTAGAGTGAAATATTGTCACTCTAGATAGAGGACAAGCCAACATTCCAAATTGAAATAAGAATATATAGAGGCTAGTTTAATTTGGGGTACTACCAATTCAATAAAGTTGTTGCCCTTTATCGAAATTTGCTTAGTTCAGTGCAGACAATACAATGCATTTACAAAATTCCTTTTGGTGAAAGAATAAAGTTTTGATATTGACTTGGTAGAAAAGAAACTATGAATCACATCGAGCAGTACAAAAGAAAAGGGATGGTAGCAGTACAAAATAAATTTGTTCCAGGAGGCGAATATAAATAAAGAGGGAGAAAACATGAAATTTTAGGTTTTGAGAGGTACAATGCGAAAAAACTATTTTTCAAAAATTTCTTTTAATGGCCTCATTACTTGCGGGATTATTAATAGTACCAATTTTAGAGAATGTTAATAAATTCCAAAATCCATTTCGCCGTCTAGTAGCGACAACCGTCTTTTTGTCCCGTCCCGTCCCGTCTCGATCACTAGATTGGTAGCGTCCCTTATAATGGAAATGTCGCAGTATAATTAAATCCTGAAAAATTAAGGCTTTGTTTGTATGTGTTTTCATTTCATTTTTAACCTTCATTTTTTAAAATGTATGGGAGAATGTGTTTTATAATTTTCGTGTGAGAAAAGTGAAAAAAATAGGTGTGTTTGGTTGTGTTTTTGAAAATGATTGAAATTTGTGAGTGTGATGTGTGAAATGATTGAAAAGTAATGATTAGATGAATAATATTGAATTTGATGTTGAATATTGATGAGAGTGGAGAGAGAGGATGGTGATAGGTGAATGAGAGAGGAGAGAGAGGATGATGATGGGTGGATGAGAGAGAAAATGTGAGATAATTGATATGAAATGTAATTTTAAATAAATGATTGAAATTTTTAAGGAAACGTAAAAATAAGAATGAAAATGAGAATCTGTTCACTTAAAAATAGTATAAAGTGTGTATTTCTATTTTCAGATGAAAATAAAAATAAAAAAGTATAATGAAAACACAAACAAACAAAGCCTAAATTTCTCGTTTCATATTATATACTGTTTTTGTTAAAAGACATCAATTAATTCATAGGAGTATCATAATAATAATAATAATAATAATAGTTGTAGTAGTAATAATAATATTACTAAAATAATATATTTTTTTTTATTACTATATTAGATAGGCAATGGAATGTGATCATGCTAGATAGATCCAATTTTCGGGTCAACAAATCAATATTATTGTTGTTTTGTCCGATACAACAGCTCTGGTGTTGAGCACTAGAGCACAGCTCTCTCACGTTTATTCATCTAGATCTTCTTTTTCAGATAAGATGGTGCTTCATCTCGCATTTGAGATGGTGTTTATTGTATGATATATGTATAAAATTTTTTTTTAAATATACGAGTAACGTGAATTTTATATACATTATATCTTTAATTGAAATCAAATACGAAATGAAATGCAATTTTAGAATAAATGATTTGATGTACATTCTTGCTTAATTATTAATACTTGGTAGTAAATTAATTATACTAGCTTGTCATATATATATATAAAAGTACTTAAACTCTTAATTGTAGACTTTCCTATTTGGAATATAAGCTCATTAAAGACACGTTTCTTTAGTTCTTTTAATACGTGCACCTCTAATTTTACTAGCTTGTAATATATACACATACTTAAAACTCTTGATTGTAGACTTCCTATTTCAAATAATCTCATTAAATATCCGACACGCTTCTTTAGTTCTTTTAATACGTGCACTCTAACTTTACAATCTATTTGATATCTCTACTTTGAAATATTGATACATGCATTACTTCATCAAGAGAAGAAAAGAAAACGTATGTCATTTTCATTAAATTAATTAGGTAGGGGCCTTTTGCTTTTGGGACCATTAATTGAGTCGAATAACAAAAGCCTCAAAAAAAATATATTTTGTATGGAGTTAAATAGAGTATTTATAGCTCAGGATTATGATTATCAATTCAAATTTATCAGATTAGATATTTAGGATATACCCCTTCGTTTTGAATTTAAAATTAAATTAATTTCATAGGAAAAGAAATCTGAAAATTCTTTACAGTATTCAGATGGAATTTGTCTACTTAAAGAAATTCACGACTCATGTTCAACTTTTTTTGGGTAGCAACACAAGTTGAAAATTATGATTCCAACTTAGGATGAAAGCTACCTCTCCCACTTGCTACGACGTACCAGTGCAATAATTTTGTCCGTTGACTCGAATGGTTGTTTGTATAAATTTCGGGACATGAAGTCGTGCAATAACCAGAATTGTTAAGTATGATTGTTTTATATAGAACTAATTGCATATAGGTAATTGTGATTTTACCGAGACGCAATATATAATTTATTCGTACGTAATAAGATCTAAACATGAAATTTAAAAGGTTTTAATTGGATGACATGTTCATCTTAAAAAGAGAGTATTCTATAAAATTAATATGGATGTTTTTCTAATGGAGAAATTTCAAAAGAAAACCTCAGATTTCCTCCTATATTTTCAAGACTTGGAAAAAGATGGTCAATTTTCGGAAAATATCTTGAAAGAAGAAGGATAAATAGTTTTATTACTGTTCAAAATTAAATAATTCACCAACCGTTAAAAGGGTATAATCTGGCATCTAATCACATATCCTACCTTGAAATGACACGACATATGAAATAATATCCATTTACCTATATTTTGATGCCTAGATCATTGAATTCAATGATATATTTATGTAAGATGATATCCAAATTAATTTCTATACAACTGTTTATAAAACAACACCCTCTTCATACACATCTCTCTCTCTCACACACACACAAAAAAAAAGACATCATATATAAACAATTTTCACGAAAGAGATATATCACATCGACATTTATCATTATACATTTTCTCTAAAAACAACTCATCCAATACAATTTTTCTAACTCTATAGAATATATTTTTCTCTATTATATGGAAATTATTGACAAATACGGATCGTCCATCCCCATAAATGCACTATTTCCCGCAAAAGGATGTCTCCATTTAAATATTTATTTGTCTCAAAATGTTTGTCATATTCTAGATACTAGTCTTGTTATGTTCTCTTATTTATATTAAGGAGGTAATGTGGTACATATTTGTTTGCATATTATAATCACTATATTATGTTAAGAATCCAATTAAGTGACAATTAATATAATAATTCTTCCTACTTAATCAATATATGATTTTATTTTAAGTGCATTTTCTTTTTATTATATATGCATTATGCTACCGAATGGGTTTTACACATTGAGAGAGGGCAATTTATGTGTCAAAATTTGATTTTTTCTATTTATCAGTAAAAGTCAAGTACGTCAATAAAAACGTCGTCTTCTGTGGGATGAAGGTAATACCAAAATTTGAAATTCACTCTTAATCGTGAAATATAAATAACAAATTTTTGAGCTAAATAAAACAAAAACAAGGGAAATTTGTAGTTGAAATTCTATCTAACAAGCATTTTTTAACTAATTTAATTTGTTCTATAATTTTAAACATTTAAAGGTAACACTTTAATTCAGTCTTACTCTTAAGTCTTAACACATAATTAGGTCTCCATGGGCTGTGAATACACTCATTTCCATCTAAAGACTTGGACCACTTTCATTTCCAGCCCATTAAGAACTTAATGGACTACTCTTTTCGCTCCATAAATAGGTTTTTCAGTTTAGGCCCATATGTAGTTAGCAAGTAGTATAAACTTGCTAGAAAAACTAAAGCAATTTCCTATAAAAGAATTACTATGCCTAAACCTTTTGTGTGATATCTCTCTCTTTATTAACAAAAATAAACTCACCAATAGTCATAGATGAGATTTTAATAAAACCGAGTCGAATTGAATGAGATATTATTTAAGTTTATTTGACTTGTTATTGATCTACAAATTTGATGTTTGAGTTTAGTTTCATTATTAATTGAATCAAATACGAGTCGAGTGATTTGACTTTTTTGCAAAAAAATTTTTGTGTCTAATCAAGCAGATTTAAAATTCATCGAACAAAAAAAAAGTGTTCAATGTTGATATGTAATATTAACAAATTAAACCTAACTCAAGCGAATTTTAGCTTTCTATCTCAAGTAATTTGGTTTGTTATTCGGCCTTAATTGATGACTTAAATATTCATAAGTTTAATATGGAAATATTTCTCTTTTGAAGTTAACAACTAAAATAAAGTGTGATTTAGAAATTCTTTTATTTCCAACGAATCCGCATTGTTGCTTCATGTTTCTACAAGACTATTTAATTTTTCTAACTTTCTAGCAAAACTCTTTAAAATTATTTACATTTGAATTATTGATTGATATTATGAATTTTGAGTGTTAGGGGCTTCTAGTTCAATTTCTTCCTTGTGGGGTTTTCTTGACACATTATTACAAACTTAATGCTAATTAAATATATTACTATACCATTTAAGTTTACTATATCTATTCTCTGAAGTAATATACATATGTGTAATTGGTTTTAATTTTAAATGCTTCGGTATTGAGTATTAACTTGTCAAGTTAGGAAGGTAATAATCATTTTGACTTACCGTCACAAACAAGAAAAACACGTAACATAATTGATTGGAAAAAATAATTAAAGTTGTAGTGGGTATGCTCAAATTGTATAACACGCTTTCTTTTTCATTATTTTTTCTGCATATTTCTTCAGTTTTAGGAAAAATTACTAAAAACCCTTAAAATAAATTTTTATATCCAAAACTTCATAGAATTTATTCCACCAACTTTTCATTTCAAAACCCCCAATATTTAGGGTTAATAAATTAATAGACTTAATTGTCCGTAACTTTTTAGATTAAATATTGATTAATTGTAGTTGCGTGTAGAAATTTATTCATTTAGAACTTTTATATTGATAATGATACTAATTTTAAATTTTCAGATTTTTTTAAGCTTCTTATAAAATAAAAAAATTAGATAATTATCAAATTAACATAAAAAATAAGTTATATAAAATTAATTTATTATTTAACATTAAAAAATAAAATTCATATTATCACGATACCAATTATAAAATTTTAGAATAGAAATATTTTGATAAAAAAATCAATGGATCCATTATTAATTTATTAAATGAAGGGTAATTTAGTCTCCTAACTTTTGAATTTTTTTTGGAATGAGAAGTTTATAAAATGGATTTTTGAGATTGAAAATATTTTCATAAATTTTTGGATATACAAATATTTTTTAGGGGTTTTTAGGGCTTTCAAAATGATTCCGGATAGTTTTTAATATTTAATATATTAAGAACCCTCTTCAAAAGGAAACTTCGATTTATGGTCAAAATTGTGTTTTGAATTCTTAAATCAGCTTTTTTATAACAAGTCGTGCACGTAGAGAACGCCTCTCTCTCTCTCTCTACCTCTTTCTTCTCGTCTCTTTTTAAACCCAAGCTTTCTTTTATTTTCTATCTTTATCCCCCGGTGATGGCTTGGTGAAGCAGTCCTCTACTTCACCACTGTTACCACCACCATCGTCGGCGGATTGGGTTGGAGCACCCTTCTTCAAATTGTACATCACATCTTGAAATCTAACGAGATGGATGTGGATCTAAAAACACATCTCCAAATCTAACGAGACGAATATGGATCTAAAGAGATAGAGACAAATTTGACGAGATGAAGATGGGTGACACTTAAGTTTTTAAATTTATATAGCGTTTTAGATATTTTATTTAGTACTTTATTTTCTCTCTCGTATGAGAGTTTGTTTTCTATCTCGAATGAGAGTTTTTTCTCTCCTTGAATAGGAGTTGCACAAGAATTTTCTTGTGTTAGTTTGTGAGTTTTTAAGATTTATTATCTTCAAGAACTGGATAGTTGGTGTTTCAGATGTTCTTACTACATCGTTTGAGTCGATATGAATTGTATTTTTTCAGGCGTTGTAAACTTTCGATTGAATGATATATAAAATCGATTTTCCTTTAAAAAAAAATATAACAAGTCGTGCACGTGAGTAATGATGTTTGATAGAAAATTAAACATCATATGGATCTTTTTGATGCATTTACCCGGGCAATTTTATGCTGGGCCGAGACCGTCACAGCCGTCGGATCCCCAAATAAGGGGGGGGGGGTCATTTAGCAATTTCACCCCACCTTTGGCTGATCCGACGGTTGTGGTCTCGGCCCAACCAAGAATTTACCCATTTACCCAACCACTCAATCAACGCCTAATGATGTTTTCGTTTCATTACACGTAATCAACAAGCTATATACTAGGTAATATGAATTTTGGATGTTATTTTATAGGTCTATTACGCGACTAATTGCGATTGAAATTTTAAAATCATGAAATTTTTTTAAGAATCAATTTTTATTTATTTATCTGTTTATATGTAAAGAAAAACTTTAATTATCTTGAACAAATCATGAATATGTATTTTGACTACACAATTAAAATCAATTTCGATTAGGCAAATTTTTCAAGTATTCCACAGGAGCACGAACCATTGATCGTGATCGCACTGGATCCTATGTAGCTGGTACACCTAGCTCTTCGACTTTGGAACTTTTCTAGAACTGGCAGAAGTTTTAACTGCTCGACCAAATGGCTATTCAAGAGATGAATTCCCTTGATTTAGATTTTTCGCTTGTAGGGTTATTATTCAATTGGGATCTTCTATTTTAAATTAGTAATTCATCTTGTATTCTATTTCTCATATATGTCTTTACATGCGTAAAATCTTCTTCAAACGTATTTGTGACATGCATAATAAATTAAATATAAAATGAAACACAAAGTTGAAATAGAGATCATGCAATAAAATTATATCAAAGTGTAGTGTGCGTGATTAGAGTTAATAATTAAGATAAACTAATAATAAGTTGAATATCTGGATCTCAAGTACAACTTGACTCTTCAAAGAGTTGTTAAACCTAACCCATCCTTACAACTTCTCTAAGGTAGCATATTAAATTTGCACTTGTACGGTTGTGTACGCTCCTAAGCAGAGAATGGCATAACTAGGAGAGCAAATTCTTAATGGAGTTTGAAGATTATACACACACACAATTTTTTTCCCGTTTATAGCTAATATGGAATTACAAATAAGTGAGTGGTGACAATAGTCAATTTTTGACCCCAAAAATCGTTAATAGGAGCTCTTAAGACTTCAATCCTCGTAATAATGACAACTAATGAACAGCGTAAAATCTACCATGTACGACAGTATGAGTAATTGAAATTATATTAAGATTTAAAGTATCGAAGCTTCCTAAAAATAATTTAAATTATGAAAAAAATCCTTTAAGCGAATTGTTCTTTGTTTAGACTCACGCTCCACTTGATAATGAGCTTTTATTCTTAAAACTTTCATCATATTTCAACCATTTTACTCAAGGTTGCGGTTCGACACGAAATAAATACAAGTTTCAAGGAGCGACATGGACAATTAAACGCTATACTCCCAGCCAATGATGTCTTGGCATAATGGTAAGATTGTGGCCCAATGATTTCCTAGTCAGGAGTTGGATCCCATCAAATTTGTGTGTTATTTCTCTATTTATATAGTAGTTCAGTGGTTAAAGTTTGTAATAAAAATTGTCAATTAATAATAATTAATTCAAAATTCGATATAATTATATAATCGTCTCTATTTATATAATAGTTCAGTGGTTCAAGTTTGTAATAGAAAATTGTCAATTAACGATATTTAATTCAATATTCAATATAATTGATGTAATCGTCTCATTGAAAAAAAGAAAAAAAGCAGATACCCAAAATTGACTGATAAAATATCAGAAATTAAAAATAGAAATAGTAAAAGAGAAGAAAAGAAAAGTCTCTTCCATATTCTTCCTATTCATCCCCATAAATCAACTCAAAATTAATATCAAACTTTTTGTTTCTTCTGCTTCTGATTCTTCACTCTTTTTAACTTCTGCTTGTAATCCCTACTTCTTCAGGTTAAATTCAGCTCAGTTTAGCGGTTTCTAATTGATTAATTTTGTATTTTTGCTAGTTACAGTTTTGATGATTATGTATTGTAAATTATGTTAGTTGGTGCATTAGTGTAGATTTTGACGATGAATTTCGATTTTTAGGTGTTGAATTTGAGGTAAAAAATCCTAATGGATAAGTCAAATGCCACGATCATGCACTTGGCTGTTCTCTGCTTAATTTCGCGGGTTTCTGCCAACGCTGAAGGTCTCTTCTATTTATTTTTTTGAAAAATGCTATATACCACCGTTTATTCTTCATTATTTTTTCATCGATTCTTGATATAATAAGATATTTATTTGTTTTTTTTTCATCATTTTTTCATCGATTCTTGATATAGTAAGATATCTATTTGCTATGGTAAATATTTACGAAAATCAAATTAAATGCATTTATTGTACTCAATTCTTACCAAAATTAAAAAAACTGGAAAAACGGTAAACAATAATCGGTAGTATGTAACATTGTTCTTAATTTTTTAGTTATTTACGTCGGATTATGCATTCGAGTTTCTCAATTTGGTGAATTTGATTTAATGATTGCACGTTGACTTGAACTGAGTATAATTAATTGATTGGTAATTTACGTTTTATGTAAACCCTGGAATTTGTGGATATCCTATGATGTATATTGCATTTGCACCCTAGAAGTAGGAGTAAACAGCATATTGCACCCTGTAAATTATGGTTGTTGGTACTTTCCACCCTCTAAAAGAAAAACACACACTTTGCACCCTTACTTTCATGATCTTAGGCAACTTGCACCCTCAATTCAGATTCCGGCCAAAATAGTTAACAACGAAGTATCTCAAGTGAATTTTTTCAATATTAGTAATGAATATTTCTCCATGCAAAGCTTGAAGTTAGGAAATTGTGAAAAATTTATACATGTCGAAAATTCCCCAAATCGATTTTTTCGACATCCTTGCAAGTGATAGACAATCATTTGGAAACGTTAATATCTATATTTGCATGAGTTTTTTTTTTTTTGGAATTCTTTGACTGCAATTGGTAAAAGTGAGCATATGAAAAGTGCTCAATATGCTTCTTTTTTTGCGCCATAAATTAAAGTATTAAGATATTTGGTAATTTGCTACCTCACCTGCCTATTTTTGTGTTTGTGCCAACCACAACCAACAACTGTTAATTTTGAATAAAGATTTTTATGGAAAATTTAGTTAGGTCTTACTCCAATATAAACTCCATGAGCCACAATGGATGGATGGTGAAATGTCGAGTAGAAATGTTGCTGCTATATTCTTTTGAGAAGATATATTGTTGAGGCTTGAGGGTGCAAGTTGCCAAAGATGATGTAAGTGAGGGTGCGGTGCAAAGTGTGCATTTTTCTTTTAGAGGGTGGCAAGTGCCAAAAACCCTATTTTATAGGGTGCAATATGCTTTTTACTCATATTTATAGGATGAAACTGGGTAGTGTTTGGCTGTTCGAATGAAGCATATTTTACAATGACTCATTAATGTCCCTACTGCTAAAATAGGGTACATCAAAAAGATTTTTTGGTTTTCTTTTTGAAAATAGTTTCATTCTCAACTTAAAAATTGTTAATGATAGTGAACATTTTTGGCTATATTTTTTTTCTCTTTGTGGTTGATATTGTTGTGTTGTGTGGTTGTAGCTTAATTAGAGCAACATAACACGAAATGAACAAAAGTTATATGATAAGATTTTGTGAGGCAGGTGATGCCTTGTACGCATTTGGGAGAAATTTGGTCGATCCTAACCTTGTTCTTCAGAATTGGGATTCGGGCCTCGTCAATCCATGTACTTGGTTTCACGTGATTTGCAACGACGACCATAGAGTTACCAGAGTGTAAGCCTGGTTTCACTTCTAAACATATCAAAGTAATCTACACTAGATACACTAGTCTGTCACATTCATATAATTTAGAGTTATCTCGTATGCATTATTTTTAATTATACTTGTTGAAAACAAATAACTTAATTGGTTTCTCAGTATTTCAATATCATTGATTTACACCAAATATGCTACATATGCACTCCTTATTCCCATAATATCTCGTTCAGGTCGAGCTGCTTAATTTGGTACAGTTTCAGTATTATCAAATTATGGAATGTTTTTTGTTTTTGTTCTTACTCAGTGATCTTGGCAATGCAAATTTGTCTGGTCAATTGGTTCCAAACCTTGGTCAGCTCCCGGAATTACAGTACTTGTACGTCGTGCTTTCCAGACACAATTTTGACTCATTATAGTTTTGTGTATTCTAATTTATTGACTTGTTTATACCTTAGTGTGATATCCTGACTTATGACTTCCCTTACTCGAGGATTAAAAAATTTATGATCCTGTATGACCATGCGAAACATATTATGTGCTCGTATATTTCTATTGATGGTCTAATCCTATTTTGTTCCCCTAAAAGGCATACAGTTGTTCTATTTAAGAGGTAGATTACTTCGTAAAGTTAGAAAAAAAGGAATATGCCTCATGTAATAAAATCTGTAATGGTCAATCCACGATCTTAGAATCTACAGATCATATGTGTATCTGTTTACTAGTATTTACGTTCTGGAATTACTGCAGCATGGAAAAATGCGGATAGCATTTAGTTTCGGAAGTTTTATCCCTCTCTGTTTTTTGATACTTCCTTCGTACTTCACCTGATGGGACAAATTTTCGAACAATAAATCTGATTTAAATATACATTTGGTTGCGTTGTCATGTCTGCAAATTGGAAATTCTAGTTTACCTGCTGGTATAGTCTGTTTTTTCTTTGTTGCTCTGTTACAATATGTTAGCCTATTTCATGTCTTTGACACGTAGAAAACCTTTGGCCTGTTTTAATTCTTTGTTTTTTAATTAATGCAACTTCATTGAAGTGCTCGAGATATATTTACGATCATTGTATTCAAAGATTCATTTCTAAGTTCCCATAAAGTATATGCTCCCATTTTTTAAACTTGACTCGTTGGTTAGACTTTGATCGGAGCGGAGAATGTTTTGTGCAATCTTTCTGTTAGATAACTGTGATTGATGGGCTTTTGAAATACACTGCAAAGTTTGACAGATTTGTGAATTAATCTGAATGCACTCATAAAAAAGCTTGGCATAGTATAATGTATCATTCACATCCTTTCCCGTACATGTAATGGCCAAGTAAGTTTCACCCGCATGATAAAGCAATACCATACGTCTATCTATTCTGTATGTGATGGCTTGAAGAAAATTATCTTACTTTTAGATATTTTTCTGAATAATCTTTAGTTACTTTAATCATCTGAAAACTCTCCCTACCCTCCTATTTGAAAAAAGAAGGATAAACATCTCTCTCTCTCTCTCTCTCTCTCTCTCGGCAGGGAACTTTACGGTAATAATATTAGCGGAAGAATTCCAAATGAGCTTGGAGACTTGCTCAACTTGGTGAGCTTGGATCTTTATATGAACAACCTAAGTGGTCCAATTCCTGATACATTGGGCAGGCTTCAGGGACTACGTTTCTTGTATGGGTTTCACTTTGTTATTTTGTATTCTTTCTTCTCAAGATCTTTTTGCCTGCTGTACGGGTAGGATATTTTCATTCAAAGTAGGCGGCATACGGTATTTGGAATGTTTGGTACAGCTTCAGTACATACAAGCAGAGGAGAATCGTGTTTTCTTTTCTCTCTATATTTCTTTTTAGGTTCTTCTTTTGAAGTAATTCGCTTATATTTCTTTTCAAAAATTACTAAAGAACCATGACACCTACTCCGATTTTGGCCTCACCACATGAATTGTGCAAAGTTTATTCAGGAAATGGATTAGTGTGTGAAATGTAATAGTGTGTGATTACCCTTTGAACTGTGTAGGAGGCTCAATAATAACAGTTTGAGCGGACAAATTCCCATGTCTCTGACTACCATCAACAATCTTCAAGTCCTGTAAGTAGGAAGTCAATCGATCATTCTCTATATGACTATATGATGTATCTATATGATCATTCTCTATATGACGTATCTTCAAGTCCCATGTTCAATAAATGCAGTGATCTTTCAAATAACCGCCTCACTGGACCAACTCCAGTTAATGGATCCTTTTGGCTCTTCACTCCTATCAGGTTGATTTATTTTTACTTTTAATACACAATGACCCTTTGTGTTATTGCTGACAATGACTTTAATCTTTCAGTTTTTCGAATAATAGCTTGGACCCTCCTGTATCTCCAACTCCTCCAGTTTCACCGACGACACCATCTCTTTCTGGAGGTTCGTCTATCCACGTTGCCTCACCATCTTCTATTTTTGTCCTTCCCCATTGAATTAGAAAAATGACCTTGTTTTTCTTTTTTATGATACAATACGAACAACTTTTCAAGTCATGGATGCAAACATGCATATTGCTACTGAGAAATTACAGGCCTATGTTTCAACCAAAAACACATTTTTCAAAATTCTCCTTTATTTTCTGCTATATAGCAACCTATCAATAAACACATTCATCGCTAAACACTATCTGTCATCAATAATTACTTACTTTGATAATTCTTTCTTTTCTTTCTCTGACTTCAATATTTTTATTGTGAATTACCAAAATAACCAATTCAACCATTTTACACATCATACATCATACATCAGCAAATCATATTTGATTTAAAGAAATTTATTAATTGCAACCATTTTCTTAAAACATAAACAAACGCACCCAACATCACATCATTTACACAGGAATACCCACAATACACATCTCCCGAAATTTTTCTGAAAACTAACATAAAATATAAACAAACATAGCAATAGCATTTGCATTCAATGCGTTCACCTGAACTATTCTTCCACAACATTTTGAATTGATGCATTTTCGGTAATTTGAACTTCTGCGCTCTGAAATGTGGAAGGAACATTGTCTCATTTGCTACCAAAATGACCATGTAGAAATTAAATTTGTCATCTGAATGTTTTATAAATAAGTCACCATTTCAGTTGGAGACAGTGCTACGGGAGCCATTGCAGGAGGGGTTGCTGCCGGAGCAGCACTTCTATTTGCTGCTCCTGCTATTGCACTTGCTATGTACCGAAGAAAGAAGCCAAATGATAATTTCTTTGATGTTCCTGGTTAGTGCATAAAAATAAAAATTAAAAAATATCATCACATAGAGTATGTAATCCCAATTATCACCTATTTTTTATATTTGATTGCAGCTGAGGAAGATCTCGAAGTTCATCTGGGACAGCACAAGAGATTTTCCTTACGTGAGCTACAAGTTGCATCGGATAATTTTAGTGACAAAAATATTCTTGGGAGAGGTGGGTTTGGTAAGGTTTACAAAGGCCGGTTAGCAGATGGTTCTCTAGTGGCGGTTAAAAGACTAAAAGAAGAACGTACTCAAGGTGGAGAGCTGCAGTTCCAAACAGAAGTAGAAATGATCAGCATGGCTGTCCATCGAAATTTACTTCGTTTGCGTGGCTTTTGCATGACGCCAACAGAAAGGCTGCTTGTTTATCCTTACATGGCTAATGGAAGTGTTGCATCATGCTTAAGAGGTAGTCTTCTGTTTTTCATATTCAACCTTTTTCTTGGTCGGGTCTTTATGTTTAAGGGATCAAGTTTGGCTACTCTATAAAGGGCAATATATAACGTTTTTTTTGCCAAGAACTTGCATCCTAGAGTGGAAATATTTTTACATGTACAACAAAAGACACTATTATTTTATGAACAGTTATAGTGATTATATGGCCAGATTACCATGCCCTTCTCTAGTTAGCTGTAGCAGAAATTTTTCCTTCAACTGATTGGTTTGTTATCTCCATAAAAAGCAAATAATAGGTGGATTTATTCATCTTGGTTAATAACATGTACACCATCAACTGAAAAATACGTCAATCCAATCACATACATGATTTCGTCAGCCGTTTCTGGATTTCTGCTTATCATTGAAGTGGGATAATGATATAAATATATTTAATTGATTTCCTATCTGATTCTGCTAGATCACAACTTGTAGTCTGCTATGGCTTTTGACATGTATTCGCTCTAACGAGCCTTTTGATGAAATCATGCAGCGCGACCTAAATCACAACCTCCACTTGATTGGCCAATCAGAAACCGGATAGCACTGGGGTCGGCTAGAGGACTTGCTTATTTGCATGATCACTGTAACCCTAAAATCATTCATCGTGATGTCAAAGCTGCCAATATACTATTGGATGAGGACTTTGAAGCAGTTGTTGGTGACTTTGGGTTGGCCAAACTCATGGACTACAAAGATACTCATGTTACAACATTAGTACGTGGAACTATTGGTCATATAGCTCCGGAGTATCTTTCCACCGGTAAATCTTCTGAGAAAACCGATGTTTTCGGTTATGGTGTCATGCTTCTTGAGCTCATTACTGGGCAGAGAGCTTCTGATCTTGCTCGGCTTGCTAATGATGATGATGATATGTTACTCGATTGGGTAAGCCTTATTACTTCACATATTTTCATATTGCTATCTGGAAACTAGCTCAAATAAGATCTAGTTGAACCTAAGCGGGAAAATTGCAACTGGTCCCATAGAATAGCATTTTTAGTCCCGTTATTTCAAACTTGCAAAGTTAGTCAAATATAATGCATTTTTTGCACTTTTAGTCTGAACTATTAAAAAATGAATTGGAGATGTTTTCCATTACGTGCCTTCCACATATTCAGTAATAAAGTCAACGGCACATGCATTGCACGAGCGAAATTTCGTCCAATTCTTAACGGATTAGACCAACATCTTACGGGACTAACTTTGCAAATTTATAAACAATGAGACCGAAATTGCAACGAGCCCTGGTCCATGGGACTAATATTGTAATTTTCCCGACCTAAGTCAATCAATTACATTTTAAATCTGATTGCACGAATCACAAGGCAAGTGTTATTGTAATTGTCACATGATTGATCGCGTTTTGGCCAAACCAGGTTTGGCATCCCCTGCTATATATTTATCACTGTAGCATCGAAAGGTGTATTAAGCAGAACACCACTGGTTTCCTTTAGCTCCTGTCTCGCTGTTCTTACCCTTTCTGAAATCTGTGAATAGTTGTCCTTACGCATAGATTTGAGTCTGTCCATATTTTTGCATCTTTGTACTATCCTGTACATTTTGCACCCTTTTATGAACTTGCCCTGTTCCTCTGTGACAATATCAAAGAATACTGGATTGTGTCTCTACCCATTCATAAACTTGAACTGAGGTTAGCCCATTTTTACTTCTGCCATACTCAGTAACTCTGAGATGTCACTGCCCAAGGACTGAATTGTACTCCTTTCCATGTTCATAAGCCACGCACCATTGGCTACAACTCTGTCAAGCTTGCAATATGTTCTTGTATCCTTTTGTCGATGATTACACCAGGTGTAAATGTTCCATGTGTATGGGATATCTTCCAGCCCATCCTATCAAAACAGGTCTCACGTCCTCATTACCTCCACTGTAACTACCATCGTTGTTTAACTTTTCATCTTGATGCAATGTGGCATTCCAATCCCCATCAGTACCCAGGGTTCTTGATAGTTCCTCTCCCCTATACCCTGCCACAGGGTCTTTCTCCCCATATCATCTCAATCCATATATCATAGACAAAATAAAAGATCATTTACCAACTTACATTCTACATGTTATCATCTGGTCGGTAATGTTCAAAACAGAACCATTAGCAGTGATTTTCCTCCATAAGAGCCAAATCCTACCATTAGTTGTTGCTATATAGTAGTCCTCCCTAAAACATCTTGCTATTTTTTGGTTTTGCTCTTGTTTCCACATTATGTGTCCCAACTAGCTTTTTAACAGCTTGCTGTTTTTCAGTTGTGTTGAGACCTCTAATGTTCCATGTCCCTATGATCATATGTCTGGGGTACTGCCAACTTCTCACTTCCTCCCTTAACCACTGGACCTGACTTAAGACATGGAATAAATTTGAAAGAGCATTCTGTATCTCCAAATTGGTAGTTTTCTCTGCCCAATTGTTCCCTTTCCTCTGTCTAGATTGCCCAACTTCTTGCCATCCATTTGCCCTTGCCTCTATTCTGCTGTGGGGATGGGATGTTTTTCTGCTGGCTCGTCTGTGCACCCTTCTCACTTGGTTGCACTTGGGCCAGCTTGACTTGTCTTATCATCTTCAATTTTCTTAACCTGCCATTGCTGCACTACATGTTTCTTACAACCTCCTTCTTTATGGCCCCAAGCATGGCAATGTTTGGACATCAGTGGCAACCATTCATATCTTACCAGTTGCTTAATTACCTTGCCATTTACCTCGTTCCAATATTAATTTCAATAGGCAATTCTTTACCAATCTGGCATAATCTAATTTCAGCTTTTTTGCTGTTAATTCATCCGTGTATTGTGGTTCTCCAATTCTACTAGCTATTTTACTTAAGGTAGACACCCCCCACATACCTAATGGTAGCTTAGGTAACTGTATCCTTATTGGAACATAGGTAACCTCCCCAACTTCTATGGTCTTCGTCCATCTCCTTAATATTAGGGGCTTAGAGTAAAAAATTCGTGTAACTCTCTGTAGAGCAACTTTCGTTTCTTTTTCTGTTTCAAACCTCAGTATGAAATACCCCGCATCGTGTCTAACAACCCTCGACATTACCATGCCTTCCATCGTGCTTGTAGAAAATCCACCATCACTTTAGTTGGGATATCTTGGCCCAAGATACTGGCAGCAAGTGAATAGTGCAAATATGCAAGTTTTGGCTATACATGGTATCTTATGAGGCAAATTTCATCACCTTCACTCTGAATTGTTTCCAATTTTGTTCCCCAACCTCCATCGCGATTGCTCTTACACATATCAGTCCTTTCTGTTGCACTTTCTCGCGATTCTCTCCGATTGGATTTTGTATTCCAGCTTGCCTAATCTCCACCTGGTTCTCACGTGGTGGTGTGTGAGTATTTTCCTTAGCTTCCTGCACCTCCTTTGCCATTAATTTCTCAATATCAAACCCTTGGGGAATTGCCTTCCCATCATTTGTGCCAGTTTCCTCAACTTCCTTTCTATTTCCTTCTTTCGTAGCCTGAGAAGAGCATTTCTCTGCAGTTGGTGCAATTGGACTCGTTGTTATCTCCTCCATGCGTTTGCCTTTCATTCTTGCCATGGGTAGGGTTTGTGGCGCACGTTAGTTGGCTAGCATGCGCCGAGAGAAAAACTGCAAAACCCCTTTTGCGGTGGATTTTTTTTTCTACTACTATATATTGCTTGTATATGATGGAGAATTTTAGCTCAGAATTGGTTTGTCTGAACTCAACCAATCACATAGCATGTTGGAGACTGGGAGTAACAATCACATAGCATGTTGGAGACTGGGAGTAACAATCACATGACAAGTGTAATTTCGACCGGACTAAGTTCAGACTAGAAATTTTCAATCTGAAAGCTTCTTATCGAGTCTACATTGAAAATAAAAGTTAAAATTCCGAAACACTGCAACTCCGGTTTGGTTCATTGAGATTTGATTTTATGATCACAGGTAAATGGGTTTCTAAAGGAGAAAAAGTTGGAAACATTAGTTGATGCAGATCTCAAGGGTAATTACATTGATGAAGAGGTTGAACGGCTGATACAAGTAGCTCTACTTTGCATACAGAGCTCTCCAACAGAACGTCCCAAGATGTCTGAAGTAGCGAGGATGCTTGAAGGTGATGGTTTGGATGAGAGATGGGAGGAGTGGCAAAAGGAAGAAATGTACCGTCAAGAGTTTAATCACATGCCTCAACCTAACATTGATTGGATAATTGCCGACTCGACTTCTAATATCCGACCCGATGAATTATCTGGGCCGAGATGAGATTTTTTGGGTGGTTCAATTATCTTGCAGGTACTTGAAACTGTTAGGCTTGTTTGGTTCGAGGGTCTAATGAAGAAAGGTAAAAGAGACACTGGTGCAACAGATCAAACACAAAGTTACGTCGTTTGCAGTGAGGACAATATTTTGCTTAACGTGTTTTCTAACTAAAAATCGAAGGCTCAAATATAAGGTTAGGGAGGTCTTATGTGTTCAATTGATTTTTTACGTCTTTGTATATAGTTTTCATTTTTTTCATGACCTTCTAAATTTCCTGTTTTGTTATTGTTTTAGTTTTTATTATTTCCTGAGAATTTTTATGATGCAGGGATGTCTATATTGGGTAGGTCATGAATTTTACTTTTAGGTGTCAAATCCACCGTGGAAGCACCAATTTAATTTTATTTTTCAACAATGTAAGCATTTTGTGTATTGAATAGTCAACGGTGTTAAATGCAAACAGGATTCTTCTCCATCTTTTCCATGGAAGTTTTGTATGAGAACAAGTTTCTTTTCCTTGAGTAGGTAGTACACGTAGGTTGTTTGAGGTATTATTTCAGTTTGCTTAAATTATTATCGAGCTTTACAAGAAATTATCTTGAGTTTTGACTTGATTGTTTACAAAACTAAACTCAAACGAGCTTTAATCGATTCAAACACAAGTTGAGTTCAAGCAAATTGAATTTTCTGCGCATAATTTATCATGTTTTTATAATCGAGTTGAGTTTCAAAATTTATCGAGCAAAAGAATGTGTTTGAACATGATTTGTTATATATTGACCGAACTCTACGTGCATGGCAACTTCTGTATGCAATTTATTATTAAGGTTAATTACACTAGTTGTCTAAATAAGTTTTGGAGAAGAGTTCTGCAGATAAGCTAATTTGAAAATTGTTGAATTCTTTTAGTAGCTACACGCAGTCGGGTTGACTTGTGAAATAATTTTTTAACTTTGTACACCAAATTACCTACTGAATCAATAAATCTAAAATTTCTTGAGGTTCCAACTCCCTCATACTTTTTGAACACAAAAAGATAAAATGATATTCAAAATTTGGTCGGTATTGGTACTTAACAAATGGGATAGTGGAGTTTTATTCCTTTAAATCATTGATAATGATATTATTTATAAACAAATTAGAGAAGACGATTGAATGAAAATGCAATTGATCCCATAACAACACTCAATTGCTCCATTGAAGAGTTACCTCACTTTTGTCAATTGCGTCGCTTGATACGGAAGTAAAATAAAATAAAAAAGTTTCAAGTAGTTTACAAGTTTGTCCGTAAAAAGTTCAAAAATCAATTATCTAACGCAAAAAGTATTTTAATAATAAAATTTTAAGTGGTGCTGAAAACATATTGAGCAAGAAATCGACATTCTTTTAGAGAAAATGGTGAAAAATTATATAAATGAGATCTTGTTATAAAATGGTTATTTTAATAGTTTATGAAGTTTAACAATTTTTTTCAATCTCTTATTGCCCTGAACTTAATTTTCTCAAAAAAATTAATAATATTTGCATGACATAGAAAGAGGGGAAAAAACTTGTCAACTTTTTGGATAAAATATAGTTTTCTTGACTTGCTTGCAATTTTTCTCAACTAGTACGATAAAAAAGTATTATTGAACATGATAAAAAGATTAATAATAAAACTTTAAGTAGCGTTGAATAATTATGGAAGAAGAAATTGACATTCTTAAGAAAAAAAATGGGTAAAAGTAATATAAAGGAGATTTTTTGATAACATTGTTGCTTTATTAAGTTATAAAGTTTAACAATTCCTTCTCATTAATTAGTTAAAATTTATTGTGTCTTTATTAATTTTGGGGCAAAATACACATCGTACCTCTGAATTATCACTTTGTCTCATTAAGGTATATAAACTATCAAATGTAACAAAATAGTCTCTCGATTTGATGGACGTGCTTGGCTTGTCATGACATGGCACTGAGTTTGACTATTACAATGTGGTTATTGAATTCTTTTGCTTATTTTGTCCTCACTTGCTTTCAATAAAAATGGATGTTTGTGTACTTATAGTTTTGCTATTTTTTAACCATTAAGTTACCGTTTTCTACGCGCTTTTGTGCAGTAAATAATACACCAATTTTCTACTAATTTCTTAGAAAAATTTACTTTAACCTCCTTAAAATAAACTTTATACCCAAACAATTTTTTTAATCCAAAATGCTCATTTCACCTACTTTTCTTTCCAAAAAATCCAACATTTAGGTTTGACTAATTTTTTTGAATTAATTGTCCTTAGCCTTCTAGAGCAAAAGAATCAATTGTAATTTTATCTAAAAAAAATATTTATGTAAAAAATTTATATCGATAATTGATACTAATTATGAATTTAACTTTACATTTTAAGCTTTTTAATCTTCTTAAAAAATTTAAAAAGTATATTTTAAATAATTACCATATTAAAAATAAAATAAATTATATAAAAATATTTAAAGTACATAATATTCAAAAATAACATTCATATTATATTATTTATCAATTTAAACAATTAGCCAAATACGTCCTTAGGTCGAGAGATAATTTTATTACGTTTGATAATTTAAGAATTATTTTATTATATTTAATAGTTCAAGAATCTAAGCAATATAAATTACAAAGTGAATAATTCAGGAATATAAATTGTATTTTGCCTAATTTTGAAACTTCCCACTCCCACTACGCCTAATTTTCCCATACATTTTCCCTCTAACACCATTAATGATCCAAACTCCTTAACAAAGGCGCCTTTATTGACTTGACTTGACTTGGCACTCCTGAATTCTTTTCATCACTGTATCTATCTATTATGCCTAGAGATAACTGGGAGAGGTTGGTTGCAGCTGTTATCAAGAGAGAGGAGCTTAGGCATCTTGCACTTTGCCCTAGCATCGCCAGCTCCGCTTCAGCTGATTTCAGTGCGCGCTTAAGTGTTGATTCTTTCCTTGAAGATGGCCGCCGCTGGACTGACAGAACGGGTGACGGTAAGAGTAGATATGGGAGTTTTTTGTTTTCTTTCTTTTTTCTCTTTTTCTTAGTGTTTAAGGTTAAATCTGTCAATTGATCCACTTTTACGATGCGCGACAAGTATATACACGAGTGGTTAGGAGGGTGGATAAAAAATTGAGATTTTTCTCTACACATCTCAATCAATCATGTATACTTGTTATGTACCGGAATGTTTGAACTGGGGTAGAATCGCTCTGGCATTACTAACAGTATTTGTTTTCTTTTCTCTCTTGGTTTTAATTTTGTGAATTTTTTTATCATGATGCAATTGTAGTTTTTCTTTATCCGATTTTGTAATTTGTTTTTTAGAATTTCTATACTTCACAGTGTTCTTGTTCAATTTATGACTAGTTTCCATCTTTTAATTAATTTCATAAATCAACTGATCAATTGATCTAGTGCGATATTTTGAAATAAGGAACGGGAGTTGATAGTATCACTTCAAATAATGATAGATGCACTCAACGTTAACTTTTGTCTTAAACATTTGACATATTGCCCCTAAATTAATGAAAAGCTAATATTGTGGTATCTTAAAATGAATAATATTGAATAAATGTTTATTCTACTATTTATCTTATAAATGTTAAATCCTTGATAAGTTAGCACAATAATGTTTTTTACTCTCTTTGAGTTGTTTTATCTTCATAAAATCTTAAAATTTAATATAAAGCTTATATATGCGAAACGGAGAAAACTATCACTTCTGATGATATTAAATGGATTGTATATCAGATTAAATTCTAAAATTTGTTCAGTATTTTTATGTCACAGATTCTGGTATCTCAACAAATTGAAAGCAACTCCCCATTTTCTCTTTTGCTCCATTATTATGATTTAATATATCGTATAATGTATGAGTAAAGTGGTCGAAAAATTATACAATTTAATAGTAAAATACAACTTAGAGTATAAAATATTAGTTACGGTATTAGAAAATAAAAAAGTAGTAAAGGAATTTTACAATAAAAGGATAAATATATTATCCTATTTTTTATTTATTTACCATAATTTAAGTGTTCACCATAATTAGAAGTATATTTGTCATAAAAAGTACAACAAAATTCTTTCATAAACTCATGGGCAATATTGTCAATTGTTTAAGAAAAAAGTCAAAATGGAATGCCAAAATAATTTTTTGGAGTGCTAATATCAATTCCCTAAGGAATAGACTTAGTTGCTTTGACACATTTTACTAATTCCAACCATTTCCGAAAAAGATCAACAAACACATCCAGCATCACATCATTTTCGCACGAATACAGGGTAAATTTTTCTAAAATCTAACCGAAAATCATAAACAAAAATAGCCATAGCATTTGCATTCAATGGGTTCACCTGCACTATTCTTCCAATGGGTAATTTGAACTTCTGTCCTGTGAAGTTGAAGGAATATAGTTTGTCATCTGAATGTGTTTATAAATAAATGACCATTATTGCAGTTGGCAAGAGTGCTACTGAAGGCGTTGCAGGAGGGGTTGCTCCTACAACCAATTCGGCCAATTTGCTTTAAACTAAACAATACATGCACATTCGACGTTTCTTCATCTCTCCTTCAATACCATTCTTATACTCTACTACATAACATCAGAATTCATTATTGTACTTTTTAAGTTTTTTATTTTATAAATGGCCAGCCATCATTTTACCGCACTCTCTCTCTCTCCAGGTTCCTTTATCTTCTCGTGTATATATATATATATATATATATATATATATAATTTCATCTGGATTTTTAGAATCTTTTGGTATATTCATATATGTTTGCATTCTCTTATTTGCGAGTTTTTGTTCCCATTGCTTCTACCGATTACAATTCTGAAATTCTCTAACTACTGGATTCCAATCGGTAATCCGAGAAGGGATATATATATATATATAATATACACACACACACACACAGTCGTAACTGAGTTTGACTTGTATAAATTTACTGCTGAATTACTTGTGATCACTCCACGAATCTATCTTTTTTGCTTTCCCGGTTCCTCAACTTTTCTCTTTCTGAATTTTTGTAGTTAGGTATATTCTTATCCTTTGCTTTTAAGTTTTCGTTAGCATTGCCTTTTTTAATTACAAATCCGAATGTTTCTTATGCTGAATTCGGATATCCATGAGAATCATGACCCGACAAACGTTGAACCATTTTTATATGTGACAATTAGTTAGACTAATATACTATATGCGAATTCATATTTGTTTAAATGCCTCTTAGATACTAGTATAGAATTTTGAAGCTATCGTGATTATCCAAAGTTCTCGTTACTGATTGATGCTGCTCATGAATTTTGGGTTTAAGATTGAAATTGTTCCAATTTCAAGTGACACATTTTTATTTTACTGATTCAATTACTGGTTTGACGTGTGCGCAGAATTGAATCAGTCTTCTGTTGGTTAATGCTGTTTGAATGTTTATTAGGTGTTTAAGGTTTAAGCTTGAAGCCTTAAGTATGTCTTCTAGAATTGCCTAATCCTTGTATAATTATTGTTATTTGGGCATTCAAAATTGTCCCGAATATAACCATAGATTTTTCTTTTATGTTCTTCTTTGGACAAATGATTCTTTTAATTCCACCTATGATAACAGTCATCTTATGTTATTTACAAATTTGTGTTGCAGTTGCTGAAATTGAGTTCGGAATGGCAACTTCGGATTCCTATTCTGAGTTTCTGAAGCAGTTTTACATACCTAGCTATATGCTTGTGCCAGACACAAAGGCTGAGTGTTTGCATGATACACCTAAATGCCCCGTTTTGGTATTTATCAATTCCAAAAGTGGTGGTCAGCTTGGTGCAGATCTTCTTATTACGTATCGCTCAATACTAAATGAAAACCAGGTGAAAATCAGCTTATTTTTGCTACATTTATTTTCAGAGTATAACTTTCATGGTTATGGAGGAACTTCCTTTTCACTTGTTTGAATAATTTTTGAGTTAGTATGTATTATAAACCTTTGTGAACTTATCTTTGAAATCATTATAATGGATTTCGAATCCACTTAACAATGGAGTTATTGGACATCCTTGGCTCCAAATTCTTTGGTCAAATGCAAATCCTTCGTCCAAGCGCAAATTTAAATTTAATACGTAAAGATCCTCTAGATAGCGGTGTTGGAGTGTAATTTACGGCTGTTAATGTAGCAGTCTTTTAGCTTACTTACTAATTTCTTTGATATAGATTCTGTACATGCCCTCATCCCAATCATTTGCAGGTTTTTGATTTGGGAGAAGAAGCTCCTGATATTGTGCTACGTAGGATTTTCCTCAATTTCGAAAAGCTAAAGAATAATGGTGATGAATTAGCTCCTCAATTTGAGAATAAGTTGAGAATAATTGTGAGTTGCACCGGAAAAATAAAAAGAAATTTTCTTCCCTCTCTTGTGTTATTATCTTAGAAATTAATCTATGTTAGTAGTGAAACATCTAATAGCATGTAACATGTAGGTTGCAGGTGGAGATGGTATTGCTGGATGGCTTCTTGAGGTCGTTTCTGATCTAAAATTGTCGCATCCACCACCTATTGCTACTGTGCCTTTGGGAACTGGAAATAATCTGCCATTTGCATTTGGTTGGGTAAGACAAAAAACGTGATTTTTGAAGCTATTGTTCATTCTTTTTGTTTCTTATCCCGCCCGCCTCCCTTTTTTTTTACTGATTTTTTAAAAGTCAAAACTTCTAATTTTTCTCTTTGAATATCCTATTTCTAGTTGCGTGTGAAGCTAAGCCTTTGAATTTCAGGGTAAGAAAAATCCTGAAACTGATCGTAATGCTGTGCTCTCATTCTTGGATCAAGTGCAGAAAGCAAAAGAAATGAAGATAGACAGGTTTATCCTTCTTTCAACTTTGTTGAAATACGAATTTATTTATTTTTAATAATTTAATTTCTTTGTAGTTGTTCCTAATCTGAAAACAATTTCTTCTCCATAACATTGATTGCCAAACATGAAAAAAAAAATCTTTGAAGGAAAATGCTTGGACATTTTACTTTCAGAGTATATTTTAACTACCTGTTATTTGTCACCCTCTTTCATCTTCCATGAAAAAGTTACTATGTTACTTTCTAATTATTTATTTGTTTTCATCTTCTACTAAATCAGTTAGGTTTTTTTTTTTTTAATCTTGCTTTTATTATTTTCATTATGAAAGTAGTGGTCTTTAGCTCCTTATTCCCAAAAAGCATTCATGTCATCTTACCCACATATTTTTAGTGAATCCCATTCTCATGCTAGAACCATTAATAATATTACATAGTACTTATATTTGATAAAGAATCGGTCGTTAAGCATCAATGTTTTATTCCCTATTTTCATGTTTTTCATTATCTCCCAGTTGGCATTTCCTCATGCGGATGAGAGCACTGAAAGAAGGCTCTTGTGATCCAATTGCACCTCTTGAGTTACCACATTCATTGCATGCATTTCATCGGGTTTCTTCAACGGATGATCTCAATGTGGTAAGAAAAAGCTTTTCTTCACCTCTAGATTCATTAAGAACATAAATATATCTTTTAATACGCATCAATACGACTAATACTACGAACAAGATGTGTTTAGCTTCCTTGTTTTGAAGGTAAAGTAAGTCTAAGCTAAACCTCTTAAGAACATCCACCCCATGTTTTATTTTTTAACATGTAAATATTTCAGGTGGGTTGCAACACATTCCGTGGAGGATTTTGGAACTATTTTAGCATGGGTAAGTATTTTTTGCTGAATATTGATCAAACTGAGATCAAATTTTTGAAATTTTAAGTATTTGACATTATACCTGCACTGTATGTCAATAAGTTGATGTTATGAGATAAAGTAATTGCTTCTGGACCTTGAGCTTGTCAATTTACATTTCTAAGGTAATTTACAGAGACCTAAATTTGATGCACTAGCAACCGCTCCCATTAATTATGTAGTTTTGGCATCCACCTTTGGTTCATCCATATTCCATCCATTTGGCCCTTGGAACTAAGGGTGATTGTGTAAATTAAAGGCAATCATTTTTATTAAAATTTGACATGTAACAAACGAAATGGTTGTCGCATCCAAGTCTCAAACTATAAATACGCTAAGCTGTTTCATTGTTCTTCTCTTGATTTATGGAAGATATATCTCTACCAATGTGCCAAATTTTGGTGGAAATTGAGGGGAATTACTAATTTTTCAAACTTTGGACGTAAAAGAACTTTAGAAAAAGAAAGGAGTAAAAACTGACATTTAATTCAAAACGAAAAAGAAAAAAGGAAAAAAAAAAATCGATGATCATTTTTATGCATATTTATTTGACAAACCAAACTAGTCCATTTAATTGCGGTTTGAGATTTAATATTGAGATAATAATAATAATATTTTCCAAGGTTTATAATTGTTTGCAGCTCCTATAGAAAGCTAAAGTTTTCACTAGGTTAGACCAATTCAGAGTTCCGGAGTCTAAATTTAGTGAAAAATAACATATATCTTGCATGGTTTAAAATTTCTTATACTTTCTGTTAACGTTTAAATTCGTAGTAGGGTTGGAAATAATTTGATTTAGGATTTATGCATGTAATTAAAATTTTCCCTTTTAAGTTTAAAAGATTATCTACCACTATTTACCTCATAGCATGGCATCAGTAAACTATTTCTGTATTGCGAATTTTAGCATTAACATCAAATATTTAATTAAAAATGTCGTATGCATAAAACTTGCTCATCTATTTAAATATAACAAAATGTTGTACTCCATTTAAAACAAATGAAGACATAATACATAATTTTTGGCAAACATGAATTCAATGAGACTGTACTCATGCGGGCCAGTCAAATGACAATTTGTTTGATATTATATCAAGGTTTGTGCTAACCTAATTTCAGGTTCCTGCTGGAGCTTTAATTTTTTTTTTTTTAAAAGGTTGGGACATTTTAGTTGGGATGTGAAGGTCTAAGTTAAAGTCATATATATATTTCAGGACTGAAAATTGTTTGTATTTCCTGGTAACCTTTTTATTTTGTTAACAAGGTTGGAAACAATTTCATCTAAGGTCTAAGGATATTTTTATAGGTTAACTAACCTATAGCTTCATATTTATTGTTATCATGCCCTTTTAAAGAACTTTGTTCTCTCCATCCCACATTTTGCTCCTATCTCCTTCTTGTAATGTCCTACATTTCCAAAGTAGATTTTTTTTTTTTCAAAACTATGCTCTCAGAATTCAGAAACAGCAATATGTCCTAATACCAGTCCTCTAACTGTCAACTATTACTTTGAGGAAATTGTTGTAAAAGTTCTCAAAACCTTCACTTTATCAACTTCCATTTAAAAATCTATATCAAATCAAAATGAACCTATAATATTTTAATTTTTTTTTGCATACTGCAGCATATGTTACATATTTGGTATTTATGCATTTGCAAGGCAAGCTAATCTTGCGGTGGAAAACCTGAATCACTTGTTGTCTATAAGAATTCTAGTTGAATGGTGCACATCTTCTGAATCATGGCAGCATACGTAGACTAAAGATTGTTTGGACAAGATCATAAGATAAAACAACTCTCGTATCTCCCTATTGTTTGGACTGATCATTTATACCTCTCTATTGGATCCATGGTACTTAGCCTGGACATCCTTAAACCAACAATTATAATTCATTTTTCTTATTTGATGTGAAAATAATGAAGTCAATCTTTTTTCATCTTAAGTGTAAGGAAAAATGCTCACTTTTTTTTAGGTCAAGTGCTTCAGATGTACTTGTATTTTAATCATTGTAGTGCTCAATAGCCGTTCTCTTCCCCCTGTCCCCACGTACATCATGTGGATTGGTATATTTCTTCATTTAGTTTTTCTAGTTTAACAATGATGTTCTTTTCCATTTCTTTCACAGGCAACTGAATAGTTTTCATTCTATGTTTTCTGAGAAGTTGACATGTAAATGACGAAGTATTTTTGAGATTTTGGAACAACACCTGTGATAGACGGAATGAATTATTTTGGTTGGTCTAATCATAGAAGAATTGAAGAACATTTTATCAACATTGTCTATGTTTTGTACATAAGTATATACTACATACTTTATAATGAACCTGAATTGCTATAAATTATAATGATGCTTATCTATTATATTACTGATTGTGCAAGATTAATATTTCTTTTTCAAATTTTACATGGAAACATCTCAATTTTTATCTTTTGGTAAGATTTGTCTTTACCCATGACCATTCAATTAACCCCAACAACTACCACTATTTTCATATCCTCAGGAATGGATGCACAGGTGTCTTATGCCTTCCACTCTGAGCGAAAGCTGCATCCAGAAAAATTCAAAAACCAATTAGTTAATCAGGTATTACCAAACCCGTATGCGTCCCTTTTCTGAAAACATCATGATTTGTTGCAAGTTTTAGTAACTAGTCAAATAAAATTCAAGCAAATTTAAGTCAGTAGGAATAAATCTTTTGCTCTAAGAAGAGAGAAATAAATTGCATATATATCTATTTCTTTATAAAATGTTGTCTGTATTCATTTTCAGTTTCATTTTGAAAAAATATTTTCTCAGAATGTTGCGAAAATATAAGTTGGAAGGAGTGTGTAAATTTAAAAGGATTAAATTCCATTTGCCCTCTTCTATTATCTTGGTTAATAGAGTGCATCCTCCATTTTTTTTTCTGTTATATCTCTTTGCCCAATTTGATTTTTCACAGTACACCATCTTTTTACAAATGTTACACCTAATCTACCAAATAGATCCATAATAAATAAAGGTAAAGACAAAACAAAAAAAAAAAAAAAGCACTTCTCTTCTCATCCTCCTCCTTCCCTCTCACTGATCTCTTACTGACCAGATTATCAACTTTGGTTAGAGAAGAATTACTTCTCTAGTACAAAATTTGATATGAAATAATTTTGTTAGATAAATTTATGTTTAGTTCATAAATTAAAATTGTTAAAGTTTTTTGACATAAAAGCAATCATATTAGATATTTTTCTTTTGATCTTTACATTAATCGTTAGGGGCTTAATTAATAGAACATGTAAGAAATTAGTAATAGAAGTACGTTAAATAATTGGAGAGTGCAAAGTGTAATAAGATGGAGGGTGCACTCTCATGATTGGAAATTGTACAAGGGGGCAAAATGGAACTAACCCAATTTAAAATGTGGATTACTTATTTGCAAAGTTTGGCCAATTGGTCGACGTGTTGATTTGACATTTCATTTTGAGAAAATACGTTTGTTTTCTTGCTTTGAAATGTAAAATATAAAGTGTTTTAGAAAATAATAATTTAGACTTTTTGAAAGAAAGTTGAATGCTTTGAAAATATGGTAGAAAATTAGCTTTTAGGGGGTTGAAAACAGGGTAGCAAATGATTCTCCCAAACAAACTTTCTCCTCGAGTACGTGAATTCATATTGGTAGAAGGATTCCAAACACTCCATACTTTTTATGTAAATTTTTCACATATATGCATCTTCATCTTCAGAGTACAGAAATCGATTTTGTCTTGTTTATGCAATAGAACTGTATACAATACAAAAGATGCATCCAGTTTATCCTTCAAATACATGTGCAAAGCTTTCACACGCACATGGATGGCTTGCCTTGCCGTTATACTGCAGTAATTGGGGCCATACTCGTTATTGAGTCTAAATCTAGCTTAACATAGAGCTAGCATAAATCTTTGTTGTAAAGAGATGCTTCTTTCTTGCACTTCAGAGTACATATGCAAAGCTTGGATGCACAAAAGGATGGTTTATGCCTTCTCTCCTTCGCCCTTCTTCAAGGTGAGTTAATGTGCTTTGTCCAATACAAGTTTCGCTTAACTTCCAATCTATAAAGGAGCAACTGAAATGGTTATGAGTCTGGTTCACTATTTTTCACATCAATTTTACAACGAATTATATCATTGTTATTTGTGCTACTCATGGGGAGTACTCCAGTATTGCACAATGGTGAACCTCTCTTTCTCTTGATGTCTTCTTTTGCTGAAATTAAATAATTGTGACGCAGTAATATCACTCAGCATTGCAAGGTTAAGATAATGAAAGGGCAAGGGGATTGGCAAGACCTCCATTTACCTCCCAGGTACAATAATTGTTTGCAGTGGGGAGCACCTCCACTCTACCACACCTCTTAAATTATTTATATATATATATATATGCGTATGTATACCTTCAATTCACTTAGAATAACTCTTAGTTTTAAATTGTGTGTTTAGTTAATTTTGGAAGACAATGCTTTATTAATATGTCAAATTTAAGGATCTAATGATTTTCCAAAAGCCATGTGTCAATAATAAATAATAGGTCTACACATTTCAATTTCCTTCAATTTATAATTTTAATGAAAATATAATTATTATACATTTTTTTGCTCTCTTACTCCACTAAAATTCTCTTTAAGCTAATAACAAACTGTAAAGATTAATGAAAATGTAGATATTATATATTTTTATGCTCTCTTACTCCTATAAGATTCTGTAATAAGCTAATAAAAATTGTAAAACAAAGAAATGAAATTGATTATTTACACGTTTATTCACAACTAAAAGAGTCATCGAGTATCTTGCAAATGGGTTGAGTTGTGTTTTATACTAAATAAACTGCAAAAAAAATATAAAAAAAATGAGAAAACTTCATTATAGATAAATTTTGTGATACTTAGCAACTTTTTCTACAACTTCACTAGAACTTGTATTGTATTAGTGAATGAGTTAACATAATTTTGTGCTATTTTTCATTTTTTTTGCGATCATTATTTGTAAATGAAGATTGAAATTGATTTAAAATCTCTTATAAAAATTGTCCAAACTTTCTCACTGATAATACATGCTTGGCCCTCAATACTTTGATCCTAGATTCATCGCTGCTTGTTTGTCATTCAGAAACTAAATTTTATGTTGATGGTGTGCTTCCAAATTATTTTACATAATGAAATACTGGTCATGAGAGATTGAGATTCTTTTGTGATGAGGATATAGGGACTATTGAATTCTTTATGAATAAAAACATTGCTATTATTTCTAGAAACTGGTTGCTTTGAGATTTAAGCTTAAATATTTTGGTGTTAGTGTCTAGATAACGGCATCAAGGATGGTTCTTTATAAAGTTCCTCATTGATTAGAGCATGGTAAGTCATCTTAAATAGAAAAAATTAAGGAAAAAGTATGCACATATTCAAAGTTAGTCATGGTTTTACATGATGGGAGAAATTTGATCTGACCGAGGGTTTTTCATGATGGCATAATGCTATTGTTATAATATTTGTTGAACTCTTCCATAATGAGATGAATATCTCTAGAAGGATATTCATCATTTGCTAAGGATAATAAAATCTGTTTGAATATGTCCTTCGTTGGAATTTATATTTCTTTGCACAAAATTAATGATTAAGATGAGTCTCTTTTGCATTGCATACTGATGATATATCAGCTGATGTTGGTACTGTAAATAGCTTTTAAACTTGATTCATAAATAAGGGATAATGAGAAATTGTACTAATGTTTTTTCTTTTTTGTTTTTTTTTTGTTTTAAACCATACAGCATAAGATCAATTATATGCCTTAATTTGCCAAGCTTTTCTGGTGGATTAAATCCTTGGGGAACTCCAGATAGTAGAACACGGCGCGACGTGAGTAGTCCTTTTTCTATTTTTCTTTTCTCTATTTTACGTCAGAGAAAATGCAAATTGAAAATCAATTTCTGGATTATTATTTGTTAATATGTTTCTCTACTTGGTGTACTGCAGAGAGACTTAACTCCGCCTTTTGTGGATGATGGTCTTATTGAGATTGTTGGTTTTAAAGATGCTTGGCATGGACTTGTTTTACTTGCTCCAAATGGATATGGGATACGTCTTGCACAGGTTTGACTGTCAATTGTGCATTTATTTGGTATTACTCTTTACCTGGTTCTGTATTGGTTAGCAATAATTGTAATTTTTGCGAGTAGTATTCTGATATCCAGGGAGGTTGAATTATTTTAAGCTAGGGTGAATCGTCATGTTAAAGAGCTGGGTACCTAAATAGGTCATTGATCTTTGTTTAGAGTGCTAATCATAGAGTTCATAGAGCCGTTGTGATTAATTCACTATTTTCTCCAACTGAATTATGAACTCTTAAAAAGAATACTTTTCAACTTCTGCAGAAGGAAAAAAAAAAGAAGAAAACTTAAAAACTACGATTATAAAGGACGTTGCACCTTAAAATAGTTATAAAATAAAAATCTTCTGTAAAAGTAACAGGATTCATGGAAAAACTTATTTAATTTTATTTTATTTTTTCCTCGGGTACATTGACATGGGAAAGGGAGAGCCCATTAAAACTTATTCCACTGAATGAGTTCTAAGATTAGTTCACATAATTTTCCAGCCTTTTTGGGGATTCACTCTGCATCACATCCTCAATTTTTGTGGTAGAATCACTTTAATTGGAACGCCGACGAGGGTTTTCTTTCTTTTCCTCTTTTTTTCTTTTTCTTTTTTACTGCGATGATACATGGTTTTATGGTATGCAGATTGTTCATTTGCTTTAAGAATTCTAATCACCTAGTTAAATTAGAGTATAATGTTTTGTTGCAAGGTTCGTCCCCTTTGCTTTATTTTCAAAGATTGCAGCTTATGTTTTAAGTCTTGTGCGTGGCAAATGAAAATGGAGAGCCTTATTATCCATCGCATATGCTATAACTGCTTTGAGTTACATTTCACATAAATATTTCATAGAAATTTCTGGCCATATGAATTAATTGGCAAAAATGGTCAAAAAGAAGAAACATCGTACATCTTATTTGAGTTTACCAAGAAACTTCAAAGTCTTCATTGAGTTGAACTTGTATCACATAAGTACGATTGAGAAACAAAACTCAATTGCTATAAGATGTCTTAACATTATAAATGTATTCTTATATGAATTGCGTCATAGAAGTGCATGTGTCATGGAATATCAGATGCACGTCAAATCCTAGGTTGTTCTTAAAATCGCAGGACTTAGACAAACATAATCATCCATGTGTGGGACTTTCATGGAGTTCATCATACATAGATCGTTGTATTAGTCGTGGGACCTAGAGTACGCAACACCTTGATAACTTGTCTTATTGAAATATGCAAATATATTGTTGGTATAATTTACATGCATATCCCCTCACTTATTGAGTAATTACCCAAGGTCTTAAATATCGGTTTCGGGGTAGATATCGGTGTAGTAAATTTACGAAAATTTCGATGGAAATAAAATTTCGATTTCAATTTTAAAGAAATCATGGAAATTTATAAAAATATTTGGAAATTTAAAATAAAATTTTGGGTAATTTTAATTATCATTCTTATGCATCTGATTTAATTAAAAGTTACTACTCAATACCACATCGAGTTTTTAGGAGGATCGAAATCGCTATCACTAGTATCTGTCCTACCTCTACTTTTATATTGCAAGTGAAAATTATTAGTTACATGTTGACAATATTCTACCCATGACATGGAATGTTGGTAGTTACATGTTTAAAAAAAAAATTAAAAATATATAAAAAAAAAATTCAGCCGAAATTTCGGTTTCGGTAAATGTTTCGGGAAATATCGGGTTTCGGCCTAAATTTCGATATATATTTGACAAAAATATTTTAAATTTCGGAAAATTTCGAGTTTCGGTTGAAATTTCTGGAAATTTCGGGCTTCGGTTGGAATTTCGGAAGATATTCTGCAAAATTGGGTCGAAGGTCCGATTTCGTTTCGGAACCCCCTGAAATCCAAAATTTCGGTCGAAATTTTAGACTATGTAATTACCACAAGCCACATGAAATTTTGCAAATTAGCAAGACATCCGCAGTCAATCCTAGGGAGTGGAATTGTAATATGTTGTTTTACTAATATGGGTGAAATTGTAATATGTTTTTACTGACAAGGAAAGTTTTTGTATATCTCAATCCTCGGGGTGTTATCATAATTAGAGTCTCACGCGGGGTTGTCTATGTAATTTACATTAACTTCTTTAATATCTCTAATTAGCAAAACTCTCATTTCTATGATATCTATTCGATTATCAATACCGACATTTTGGTGGTTTTCTTACGTGCAGGCACACCGTATCCGATTTGAGTTCCATAAAGGTGGAGCGGACCATACATACATGAGAATGGATGGGGAACCATGGAAACAACCTCTTCCAGTAGATGATGACACAGTTGTAGTAGAAATTTCTCATCTTGGCCAAGTTAAGATGCTTGCTACACATGATTGTCGTTCCAAAAGTTGTCTAGACCCCTCGACTCCAAGTGCTCACGACAATGGAAGAGATGATAGTGATAATGAAGATGAGTCGGATAGTGATAATGAAGATGAGTCGGTTGGGGATGAATGGAGAAAATTCGGTGCAGCTGAGACGTTCAGGATTCCAGATGAAGTTGATATATCTCGGCTCAGTTAATTCTGACCGACATTGATTATTGTTTGAATAGTGCTTTACCATCTCTTACAATTTGCTATGTTTATTTGTTTGGTTGTCTTGCTTGGCTTGGGTGGAATCATGAACCAAGCGTGTGTGTGAAGTTGTACATTTCTTTTTCTTTTTCAACATCTCATAGGGCGTTGGATATATGTGTACGTGTGTGTGTGAAGTTGTACATTTCATTAAGAAAAACCATTGGACTGAACTTAACCGTAGTGTTTGATTCACATTTTATGATGAATAAATTGTTTTGATTCTCTTTTGTACTTATATGATTGTTGTTTCATGCAAATAGAGAATGACTGGATTATTATGTTGTATTGCTGGCTTTTACGCTGGTTTTTACACAAATGGACTTGAGTTTCATTTTGAAGATCAAACTTTTAAAAAATGAAAATTTTGGATTTTTCTACCAATCGAGAACATGTAAATGATGAATTAGCTCATGTTTTTCTGCAGCTTCGGCAATATAATTTATCATATTTGAAATTCTTTCCTTCGGCAGAAGTAGCTTGCGAGGGTGTTTGGCTAAGCTTATTCTCTTTAGTGCTTATAAGATGTTTTTGGAACTTATAAGCTTTCCAGCTAATAAGATCTTAAAAAATAAGTTGGGCCCCTCTTACTTATTTTTTAACAGCTTATAAGCTCCTAATATCTTATTTTAAGAGCTTATAAGCTGTTTCACCAAAAAATTTGCCAAACATTTTGTAAGAGCTTATAAGTTTTTAAACATCTTAAAAGATGTTTTAAATAACTTATAAACTTAGCCAAACACTCTCTCAAGCTAAGCAATAGCCTCGTAACAAATCAAGATTGCATTTGGCTAAACTTATAAGTTCTTTAAAAAATTTATGTTGATGATGTCAAACATAGTTATATAAATAGGAAAAATTACACAAAGGCCTCCTTGATTATTGTGTAATTATCAAAACCTCCTCTTATTGAAAATTACTCACACACCCCTCATGTTAAGTATTTTTTTACAATTACACTCCATGTGTATTTAAAAATTCTTATAATTTTATCCCATGTAAACCTCATATATAAACCCATTGAAGTGTCGATTTGGTAATTACACAATAACTGAGGGATTTGTGTGACCAAATGACCTTGTAGAAATATAATTTGTCATCTGAATATGTTTATAAATAAATCACCATTATTGCAGTTGGCAAGAGTGCTACTGGAGCCATTGCAGGGGGGGTTGCTGCTAGAGCAGCACTTCTATTTGCACCTCCTACAAGGGCGCTTGCTTTGTTCCGAAGAAGGATGCAATGGAATCATTTGATTGATTTTCCTCGTTAGTGCAGAATACTATTTATCAATTTAAACAATTAGCCAAACACGTCCTTAAGTCGAGGGACTATTTTGTTACATTTGATAGTTTATGGATCATTTGTTATAAGTTGAGGGGATATGCATGTAAATTCTGGCTGTGTAGTCAACAAAACTTTCCTCCCTCTTTCTGCCAATATCACGGCAACTATGGGGCCCATCGAATTAGCTCCCCTATTATTATCTCAATTTTACTGTATGATGTTCAATCTTCACCGGGACACTTCGAACGCCAAGAGATTATCTGGTCCCTTATGGCTGTTGTCTTTTTGGGCTTTCCTTTACTATCCTGAATTGTTAAACATTAGGACCCCTGACTCTTTCGAAGAAGCATCTCGAGCTTCTTCTATTTTCAAACCCGCCTCGAGTTGGGTATGTTATGGGGAAGTTGCTATTAATTTATTACTCCCCCTCGAGAAGGCCTCATACCTTTTAGCCCTGAGTACTGTTTACAACCCACTTTTCGTTTCAACTTGGTGCCCTTTCTTCGAGATGAGGCATGGGCAAGCTTCTTCCCATTGGTCCCATACTGCCCTTCCAGATTGGTTAAGGGATATTGATCCTTTGAGGCGTTCTGACGATGATCGCCCTTATTGGCGTTCGGTTCTGCCTTCTCGAGATTTACTGTTCGCAGATAACACTCCGGGTGTTGAGGTTTATAACCCGCAGGTAACTTTTAATGTACTTATGTACTTTTCATTTTTTGATCATTTATTGTTTATCGAGTATGTTTGTTTATTTCCTGGCTAATTATTTCTATTTCTTGCAGTTGTGTTCGAGACAATTCGGTCTCACTTAAAGTTTTGCACTTCCTTTCTTGGGGACGATGAATCTTCCATGGTCGAAAAGGCAGTACACCATCCCAAAAACCAAGAGGGATCGAGCGGAAACTATCATTCGAGGGATGCCGGCCTGTCAAGTTCTTCCTATCCCAGTTCCCGCCTTCTGTAGAACCCTTCGAGTGGAGCAATGTTTCACTAATTTCTGGAATCGTGTCTTGCAACGGAATTATTCCAGGCAGATTATCTGGAAGTTGGTCATCGATGCTACCAAACTTTGCGTGGGTTCCGCAAATGTAGGCAAACTTTCGAGACTTCTCTCAGTAGAGGTATAGTAGTGAGTTTTTCTTTTTTAATTCTCCCATTTTTGTTGAATGTTAATTTTGCTTCTCTTAATTTGGTTGGATGATGCTTATCTCATTCCTCAAGACTTAACGTCTGGCTGGCGATTCGAAAGGGATGATCCCCTTATTCAAGTTCATGAAGGCTTATTTCGAGCCCTTCGAGAATCAGAAACCCTCGTTCGAAATGCCCCGAGTGCCAGTGTTAAACCTCCAGCGAGTTCTACTGGAGCGTCGAAGTCGAAAGCTAGTTCTTCTACTACTTCAGTTCCGATTACTCGAAAAAGAAGAGCTCTTCTGATTTCTGAGGCCCTTCCTCCGGTAACTGATTCGGCAGCTGAGCTGCCCCAAACTTCAATCGAAGATGAAGAGGAAGACGTGGACCCCCAGCCCCTTATTCATAGAAGTAGGAAACGTCTTTGCTTGGCAGAAACGATCGAAGCCCCTGGTAATCATCTTTGTTTGTTACCTTGTTTTTATCGTTTTGGCATCCTTAAAGGTTCTTGCATCATTCTCTTCTTATATTTATGTTTTCTACATAGATCCTTCAGTGAAGACTGCCACACTCGAAGAACTCCCTCTCGAGCTCGATGTCGAGGATATTCTCGATACCAACTCTCCCACAGCTCTTTCGGCTTCAGGACTCAATCCCGAAACCCAAACAGCCCTAACTGAGGTTATTATCTCCTTTGGTACTGTTTCTCCTGGTAAGTATGTTCTTGTTTCTTAAAATTTATTTGGATAAGATTTCTATCCTTCGACTGGATCTTAATACGGGTTTTCTTTATTCGTAATAGCTTCGACCGAGGTTCCCTCTTCTTCTTTGGCTCCGGTACCTTCCGTCTACCATTCTGATGATATGGCAACCATTGCCGGTCTTTTCTCTATCCCTGTTTTGCCTTCTTCGATTAGGCTGTCCTTTTCCTCCCTGACGGGGATTTCGACTATCTTTGTGGATTCTTCTATTCTGGGTTCGAGCCCTTCTGGAGGCCTTTCTCCAATCTTTGTCGGGTCCTTCTAGTCTCCCGGCCACTTCTGTGCATATTGAAGAAAAAGATCCGGTTCCTGATGTCCGGGTCGCTCCTAGTCTTGATCCGTCCCCTTCGACGTTGGCGACTTCGTCAGAATTTGAAGGTGAGTTTGAAAATTTTATTTCTTATGTTTTCTTTTCGAGCTACTATTCACACACGCATTTTAATTCTTTCAGGAGCGATTGCGCCGTTGGTATTTTCCCGGGGGGAATTAACTGAGGCTCTTTACGATATTCTCCGCTCTCCGAATGATCCTGTCTTGATTAGGAGGCTTCGAGCCCTTCTTGATGAGGCTTCCTCGAGGGTTGCCGATCCATGGTCGCCCCTGTTTCACGCGGCTCGCTAGGTATTCGAATCATGCCTTACTCGACTTCGTGAACTTTTCGACCAAGGCATCAATCCATTTGCGGAAGACATATCCCCCGAACTCTCCCAGCGACTATCTCAACTAAAGAATCGGGCCCCAGTCTTGGAGAGTACTCGAGCGGACTATTTATCTTGGATAGCTGCTATAGACTCGCAAATTGCAACCCTTCAATTGGAAAGAGATCGTCTTTCGGACCTCACAAATCGAGTTGAAGGGGATATTACTGATCTCGGTGACCAAATTGCCCAACTTACGTATGAACTTGATGAAGTGGTTGGACCGGTTTTGCTTGAAAAGGACGCCTTCGATTCTGCCCTTGAAATTCTGTTTAATTCTTTACATTTTATTCGATTTTAGAACACTTTTGATGTAATCCGTAGATCAGTGTTTTTGGACTATTTTTTAGTCTTAGTTCTTAGATTAGTGTAAGAAATTTTTGGCCGTTTCGGGCAACCTTTCGAACATAATGGCTTCGTTTTCTTTCCATATGCTTGGTGTGAATTTCTTCAGATGTCTTGCATTTAAAGCTCTTCCATAACTATCTCCATTTAAATACTGAATTTTGAATGAATTTCCTGATAACTTGTTCGAAATTAAAAATGGTCCTTCCCACTTAGGCGACCATTTCTCGTAAAAGTGATCCTTTGACCCTTCGGGTAAAACCATTTTCCATACCAAATCTCCAATTTCGAAGGATCTTGGCTGTACTTTTTTTATTGTAGCTTTTTTTCTACTTTTTTCTTTTGGAGTTCGATTTGTTTTAACGCCGTTATTTGCAACATCTCATGATCTAAACTTTCGATGTTCATATTTTCGATATATTGTTCCGCTGTGAGATGCATTTGTTCACAAACCCTTTTCGATTTAATACTGATTTCGATAGGAATTACCGCTTCATGGCCATAAACCAGTTGAAACGGAGATATCCCCAAACTATCTTTCTTCGTTGTTCTTAACGCCCACAACATATCAATCAACAATTAGTGCCAATTTCTAGGATTTTTCCTTATCATTTTCGAAATGCAACCTTTAATCAATTTATTTGATGACTCGACTTGCCCGTTTGCTTGGGCGTAGTAAGGCGTCGAATTCAATATCTTAACCCCGAATTGATTTAAGAATTGAAGCATTTCTGTGCTGTTAAAAACTCTAGCTTGATCAAATGTTATGGATTCCGGGATCCCAAATCTTGTTATTATATTTTCTTTAATGAACTCTATCACTTTTGTCGAATCGATGTCTTTGAAAGCTTTAGCCTAGATCCACTTTGTGAAATAATCGGTAGCCACCAATATATATCTATGCTTTTTAGATGAGGCAGGTTTGATTTCACCGATGATGTCCATTGCCCACCCTCGGAACGGCCATGGTTTGATAATCGAGTTCAAATTAGCCGCATGTTGTCTTAATATTTTCCCGTGTTTTTGACATTGCCTGCATCCCTTAGCATAATTTATACAGTCTCTTATCATTGTTGGCCAATAATATCCATATCTGTGTATTAGCCATCTCCTTTTCTGCCCCGCTTGATGGGATCCACATATCCCTTCATGGGTTTCGCCCATGACGATCATGGCATCTTCCAGATCGAGATATTTTAATAAAACTCCCTGGGAATCTTTTCTGTATAGTTCCTGCCCATCGTAAAAACAGTGATGCGCAGTTAGTTTTAATTTGTTCGAGAACCCTCATTTCGTAGGGTTTTTAAGATACTCAATAATTTCGTATCGCCAATCTTCTTTTTCTTTCATAATATCTATTTTATTAACCGACATGCGTCTATCTTCGAAGGGTAAGACCGTTCTTGGGGCAAGCTCGATGGCCGATTCAAGCAACATATGATCTAATTTATATTCTGACGCTACTTGAGCCAAATCGTTGGCTATCTGATTATTTTCTCTTGGTATATGTGTGATTTTAACGGTATTAAAATCCTTTAATAATTCATGTACTCGAGTGAATGAAGCTATCGCCAATGGGCTTACACATCTAAAGACCCCTTTTACTTGATTTATGATTAACTGGGAATCGCCCCTTATCTCAATGTTTTTTACATTCATTTCGAGTAAAACCTCCAAGCCTAATATGAGAGCTTTGTATTCTGCCCTGTTGTTTGTACATTCTCCTTCGATTTTTGCGTATATTTTTGTGATTGTTTTATTTGGAGATAATATATATAATCCAATACCCGCAGTTTTTCTGGTACTTGATCCATCGAAATGGAGAATCCATGGTACCAAATCCATAAATCCCAATTCGATATTGTTCAGTATGTTGGTTTCGAAGGATGATCCGCTAGAAAGTCGGCCAATGCCTGTCCCTTAACGGCCTTTTGAGGCACGTAGACCAAATCGAATTGGAGTAGACTTAGACTCCATTTACTTAGCCTTCCTTTTACTAAAGGTTGATTTATCATGAATTTGATTACGTCCGTTGGGGACACTACTTCTATGACATATGCGGAGAAATAGTGTCTCAACTTAACAGAAGCGAAATACAAACTAAGGAACCATTTTTCAATAGACAAATATCTTTTTTCGGCTTCTTTCAATAACCTACTTAAGTAAAAAACGGCCTGTTCGAATCCTCTATCGTTTTCTTGTACTAAGAGACAACCAATCGAATGGTCTGCTGCCGATATGTACAATCTTAACTTCTTCCCACTTCGAGGAGGAATTAAAACTGGCGGTCGAGTGAGGTTTCGCTTTATTGCTTCGAAAGCTTCTTGTTGCTCTCTTTTCCAGGTGAAATTCTCCCCTTCTTTTATCCGCAAAAGTGGGGAAAATGCTTTCGTCTTGACTGCTAAGTTCAATATAAATCTTCGTAAAAAGTTCACCTGCTCTAAAAAACGTTGTAGCTCTTTCTTGTTTGTAGGGGGTTTTGCTTCTAGGATTGCTTTGGATTTATTTTGATCTACTTCAATTCCTCGATTATGAATCAAGAATCCCAAGAAATTCCCGGCCTTGACTCCAAAAGAGCATTTTAAAGGATTCATTTTTAAATCAAAATGCCTCATTCGTTCGAAAGCCTCAACCAACGACTTGACATGTTCTTGATGCGTTTGTGCTCTGATCACTATGTCATCAATGTAAATCTCCATTGATTTTCCTATGAGATCATAAAACATATAGTTCATGGTTTTTTGATAAGTGGCCCCAGCATTCTTTAAGCCGAAGGGCATAACGGACCATTCGAAAGTACCTATGGCACCTGGGCATCGAAATGCCGTCTTGTTCCTATCTTTCTCGGCTATTTTTAACTGATAATAGCCTGAGTATCCATCCATAAATGACATATATCGAAATAGCTGCCGCATCTATTAAAGTATCGGCCATGGGCATTGGATATTCATCCTTCTGGGTGGCCTTGTTTAAATCCTTAAAATCAATGCACACCCGAACTTTGCCATTTTTCTTAATAACTGGCACCACATTTGCCAACCACTCGACATACCTGGTTAGTCTAATGAACTTAGCTTCTACCAATTTTTCGATTTCATCTTTGATTGGACCCATTAGGTCAGGCGAGAATCTTCTCGGAGCTTGGATTATTGGTATGAATCCGGGTTTTATAGGTCATTCGTGTTTGGCTACGGACATATCTATCCCTGGCATTTCGTGATGAGCCCAGGCGAAACAGTCCTTATAATCGTGTAGGATTTTAATCAATTCTTCTTTTTCATTAGGTTCTATTTTTGAACTGATGTAAGTCATCCTTGGATTTTCGAGTGTGCCTAAATTAACCTCTTCTAAAGGATCCTGTATATTCTGCCTGATATCCTCATCAGGTTCCAAGATCCCTTCTTCGATATCATTTTCTATTTCGTGTCCTACTGGTATGCTAGAATCATTTGTAATAGAATTCGAATTAACTGTATCAGATAAATAACATGAATAAGAAAGTAATTTCGAATCAAGTCTTCCCATAACTAATTGCTTAAAAGACTCTTCGACAACATTCAATTCGATCAAATCCATAAAAAGAAAAATAGTTCAACCATTACATTCGAATTCTACTTAAGATTGACCTACTTCGATCTGGACCATCTTCTCCTTTCCTTCTTCGACTTGAATTCTGTCTTCAGTTCCTCTTACGTCCTCCCCCATGGCCTTTTCGAATACCGGGTCAGATGTCTCCCCCTGATCTTTCACTTCAAGCTTTTCGATACCGTACTTGGCATTCACAATTTGAGCATCCACAAAATATGAGTTACTCTCGGCCTTAACTATTTCGAATTGTTTTCCATTCCAACATATTAAGAGTTGATGTAAAGTCGAAGGCAAACAATAGTTCTGGTGGATCCAATCCCTTCCGAGTAGGGCATTAAAGGACGAGCTTGTTTTGACTACAAAAAATGCAGAATAAGAAACCATTGATCCTACCTTTACCCTACATGGTAGGACACCTAGCACTTTTGTAGCTTGTTCTGAAAACCCATACACTGCCACATCAACGGCTACTAAGTCTTTTAGAGACTTATTTATTTTAGTTAAAGTTTTTTCGGGTAAAACATTAACAGTCGCACCATTATCTATTAAAACTCTGTTAAGTCTACATCCTTCGATTTCAGCCTGTATGTGCAGGGGCTTCATATGATTATTATTTATAGTTTCTTTGGAAAATAGCAGTTCGAGAAAATGTTCGTATTCATTATTTCTTGTTTTACTAGTATAATCATTAAACTCAAAATGAGGTTGATTACCTTCCCTTGGGGTCGTCAAGACCTCCAATGCACTCTCTTCCTCACCCGCCTCCCTTGTCTTCGAGGCAAATTCTGTCGGGAGTACTGTCACTATGTTGCAGTCTCTTTCTCCCTCGAGATTCAAAGCCCTTTCGAACAGAGGCTTGTTTCTCGTTCTTTTCGATTTCCCCTATCATACCATCTTCTGGTATTCCATCCAATAAAATGTCCAGATCATCGCCGGATTCGAAATCGGCTAAGTCATCATCTCACCAGACGGAACTGTGAAGGAGAACGAGGATTGTGGGTTGCCAAAAAGGAAATAGGGGGGCACCATATGAATTTTAACAATTGATTTCAATTGAATATTCAACGATAAGTAGTGTGATGCACTTTCGCCCTAAATTTACAACTACAATCTTCCACGTTCAATTGACTTGTTCAATCAATACCAAACATTTCGAAATTGAATGTTGCCATACATTCTTATCCCTATTAGTTGTAACTTGTACAGGATGATTACCCCCTCCGCCCCCACCCCCCCCCCCACCCCCCCACACACCCACATTAAACTTGGATCAATCAGAATTCTTGATCCTGGTCTATAGGAGAATCATCTCTGACAACTCGCTATTAAATAAAATATGAGATTGCAGAATAACTACTGTGCTGTCAAATTTGGTGAATTCATTTTCATTCTTAAATTTTGACAAGTACCTCAATCAATTTCTTCATTTATAATATTTTTTCTTTTCTATTTCTTCTCACACATTATTCTCTCTCTTAGGAAAAAAAATTCATAAAGAATCTCAACTTCCTTCTTGTCCTCACTATTTTTAATTGGACGAGATTTAATTCAAGTGGTGAAGTTGATGTTCAAAACATTGAATATCGAATTCATCCCTAAAATAAATGTCTCTTAAAAAAACAGAGGGTCCTAAAATACAGATGTTTATCGAGTTATATAGTAATCTATCTTACTATACGATTATATATGTTAAGAAGTTGTCTTACTTTACCGTGCACTCAGGCTGTCTCGACCTCGAACTGAAACTCCATATTATTTGGTGAACTGTCCATTTCTTTATGCACCTTTTAACCTACGTTTACAGGTTACTATGCGTGCTAATTAGTCGTGTGGCTACGAGAAGTATCTAATCAAATCGTCATAGTATTTATTTTTATATAGTCAATTGTCTGTTAATTTTATTTTTTGTTCAATTATATATATAGAGGATGCACAATAGTGTGCATTGTGCGCTTAGAATCTCTAAAAGTATTCTTCAACCTTGCTTTTCCATTGCGAACCCAGCTTCGGGCTGGCTACAAGGCGGTTGATAATAATCTTATTATCATTTGTGATGCCATTGTGTGACGGAAATGCGAGGAGTGCGAGTTCTTGCTATGTGGTGATTCTGAAACTTTCTACGCTGACCTAAATCTTTCAAAAGTTTTTGTATTGAGAGCATAACTACTTATCTCTATGATCTAAATTCTAAGTAAGACTTCCACTTCATGCGAGAGGTTTTGTGTTCAATTTCAAATTGTCACAAGTTGTGACATTTTTCTCCTTTATTTGAAGTCTTATATAGGGTCCGTGTCGCCATGATTAAAAACTATCAACCCTGATTTGTCGGGTCAGGTTAAGGAATATAAAAAACAATCATGTTTTCTTATTTAAAAAATGAAAACTCGAAGATTTTTCCTATTTCTCCCTGATACTTTTGCTATGATCGAACGTGGTCATGCCTTTGGGGTGTCTTAACTGGGTTAGGTTGGGTGGTGCTTGTTTGGTTTGGCTGCCTATGTGTTCCATGTTTGTAACTGGTATTCATGCGGGGTTTTTTGTTGTCATGCGTCATTTTGCGGTATATTACCTCTTTGGATTATCGCACCAAAGTGTTTAGAGATTGTTGTGTGCATGGATCGAGATGCTAAGAATCGAGTTCGCCGTCAGAGATATGCAGCACGGTCCACAGAGCAACATCAAGCATCTTTGTTAGGGCGAAGGTTAGTTCGGAGTGCCAAGAGAAAGGCATTTTTAGCTGCTGAGCAAGTGTTAAGTGATGACTTAGTAAGTTGCTCCGTCAGTGTTAGACCCGAACCACTACACGCTTCTACTGAACAGCATGTGGATATCAGGGTGGCTTCTTCTCGTGCGGAGGATCATTCACTTGGTACCCTGTTTCGATTGTTGTAACTGTTCTTTTGGCTATTGGTTTTCTTTGTTTCGTCTTGTCTTATGGTTTCCTGTTTTTTGTTCTCCAGACCCTGTTCCCTCCACCCGAAAAAGGAGGAGAAATATGAGCCTTATAGACGATCTGCCCTTGAGCCGTGGATACTTCCGGATGTAGCTCCTTGTGTCTATTGTAATGCCTTGCGATTTTATCGCGAGCCTCCTGGTTTTTGTTGTGGGGAGGGTCAGGTTTCCTTGGCCCCGCGTGAAATGTTGCCCGGGTTGACCGACCTTCTTATTGGAGAGTCCGAGATTTCCGTTGAATTTAGGCGGCACATAAGGTCTTACAACAATTATCTCGCATTCACGTCCATTGGTATGAAGGCTGATAAAAATTATTGCTGGTCAAACAAGGGCATATACACGCTGGTTGTTCAAGGCATGGTGTATCACTATATTCGCAGCCTGAGGGAGGATGCACCGGCTGCTTCAAATTTAGATTTGTATTTTCATGAGTTTGATGGGCTGGTGCGTACCACCCGGTCAGCGTAGCTTTCATTTGAATCCTGACTTGGTTGCTAGCTTGTGCATATGCTCAGGGACAATCCTTATTGTCGCTTTTTCAGAAGCCTCCGCCACTATACTCCTTTGGTGAATTATACCATTGTGCTGCGTAGTACACCTGCCCTGGATCAGCACACTTTCAACTTGCCTTCCGTTTCTCAAGTTGGCGCAATATGGAAGGAGGCTGATCCATCAAACGAGACCATCACACGGGACATACATGTTTATGTCAATGAAGATACAAGCCATACCATTAAATATTATTACGGCTGTTATGACCCCCTCCAATATCCATTGTTGTTCCCAAGAGGTGAACCTGGATGGCACTCTCGGATCTCCAAGCATAGGAAACACACTCAACATCCTGTAGTTGACACTGGCCATCATGCGTTTGGAGAGTCTGCGTCATTGATCTCTCCCAATCTTGCTGAATCGGCTGCATTCTATTGCAAATGAAGCTGATGGTATGGTGCTCTTTTTCGATGTTCTGCATTGCATTTTGTACATTGTTTTTTAGACTCCCTAGCATTGGCTTGCGCAAAATATTATTGTCACCTAATATGTTTTGACCACATGAGTACAAACTGCTCGTACATGTTTCTTGCTTTCAATCTTTTTCCCCCTTCATGTGGATTTCATGCCTTTTGAGTTTTAAAGATGTAAATGAAAATGTGAAAATGGTCGGTTATTGCTTTCGATGAGCAATGCAATTTCCTTGCAGTTTTTCAAAATCTACTACTCATTTGTGGTAACACATGTAATTAGAAAATCACTAAAGAAGTATTTCCTAATTGCCTTTAAACTATTTATGGTATAAAGACATTTTGTAAAGTGCATTTTTAATTTCCCAAGTAATCCATTCTTTGGACTGTCTTCGTAACTTGGCTTCCAATTATTCTTTAAGAAAATATGGCTGCCAATTATTCTATAAATCAGTTCCCAACCAATTTAAAGAATAAAACGGAATGGTTATAGACAAACTTCAATTGATTTACAATATGATTTTAGGCTACTCAACTTTAATAAATAGTAGTATATAGATATAATCTTTAAGCATGCGTATACATGTGATGTAAATTTTATGTGGATATGTAGAATGAATAAGCATCCAATTGAAATGTATGATATTGCCCAGTTACAATTACCAGCTAAATTATACCTTCACTCTGCTTACTTCTAATCCATAATTTATGTATCACAGAATATGCATGATACCATACCATGAAACTTACTTGGCATTTCTTTGCATCGGCATTTAATAAGGTTTATCAAGTAAGTTATTGCATTGCAATATAGTTAATAATAGAGTAAAACATGCTAGACCTTACACACCTATTCACTCTCACATCACTTTACCTGGAGTTTTCCATTAAGTAACTGATCAAATTAAACAACAATTAAAGTGTGTTGAGTAGGTGGTTGTGTTTCAATCAGGAAATTGCTTTACCCATAATCACAAGGTACTGATTAAAATTTGGATCTCTTTTCTTTCAGATAAATATATTAATTTTTTTTTTGGTGAGGTCAATATATGAAAATATATAAGACCCTATAAAAGTCTTAAATCAACAAGACTACTTTTACAATATGTTTATTTCTTTAGGAAAAACTTTCATGGTTACAAGAATAGTTTGATAAATTATGACGTGGATAATTCTTTCTGTTAATGATTAAGGTATCATCGTTATGAATTTGACGAAAAATTAAATGTTGTTTATTTAGCTTATCTCATTTTATTGAGGGAAATATGGCGTAAATCTTAGCTTGTCTCATTTTTTCATAAATTCCCTTGGGAAAAGCTGTTCTAAAAAAAAGCTATCTAGGGAATTATGGCAAATATGCTTATTGAAAGCTCCACGTGAGTATAAAATCAAGGTATTTAGGTTTTTTTAGTATTGATTGTATTATCCCCCTTTCATTTTTTATTTTGTTCAGTTTTGTAAACTAACAAGTATTATTTTGACTCCACCAAAATAGTAACCCACCAAGTACTAACTCCAATGTGTTTCCCCATCTTGAAATATTCTTCTGCATCATTGTTTTTTTTTTACTTTGTGAATTATTTCCTGACCACGAAAGCTAGCCTGATTCTTGTTCTTCTGTCATTTTTTCAGTTTTAGAAGATGGTAGTGAGCGGGGATCTTATGTGTCACTTCGCCAATATTATTGTTACTTGTTTCAGTTACGTCCTCGGGATAAATCTTATCTGCTTCACTTTGGAAGATTATGCCAGCAGTTTGTAATTGACATGTATATTAAATTGGAGACTCAGCGCTTGGATTATTACAGGTCAGAGCAGCGACAACTTGATATGCGCACAGATACTTACCAGAGCGTCGTAGATAGTATGTCAGTGGATGGTCAGAATAACCCTAACGCAGTTGGTCGACGTTTTGTCTTGCCTTCCTCTTTCATTGGGGGTCCTCGGGATATGCGACGGCGCTATGTCAATGCTATGGCTTTGGTCCAAAAATTTGGCAAGCCTGATATCTTCCTTACAATGACATGCAATCCAGCGTGGCCAGAGATTGCAGATTCGCTCTTGAAGCATGAACGTGCCGAAGACCGACCTGATCTTCTTGCAAGGGTATTCAAGGCAAAGTTGGATGAAATGAAGAATGATATTGTTAGGAAGAAAGTGTTCGGGTCCGTGGCTGCGTATGTCTATGTAGTAGAATTTCAAAAGCGTGGATTGCCCCACGTACACTGGCTTGTGATTTTAAATCCTTCACACAAAATCTTGACGGCAGATATATACGATGGCATAATATCAGCAGAGTTGCCCAGTGCGTCCTCACATCCATTCCTTCGGTCCTACGTTATAAAACACATGCTGCATGGGCCGTGCGGGGATTTGAACCCAACGAATGTTTGCATGCGCGATGGCAATTGCAAGAACCACTACCCTAAAAAATTCATTGCCACAACGCATATTGGTTCGAACTCTTACCCCATGTACAGGAGGAGGGAGAATGGGGATTTTGTGGTTGTCAGAAAATCTAGACTTGATAATAGGTGGGTCGTTCCCTACAATCCGTACTTGCTGGCAAAGTACAACTGCCACATCAATGTGGAGATATGTTGTGATATAAAGCTTGTAAAGTATTTGTACAAGTATATATACAAAGGACATGATAGGGTTGCTTATAACATTGTTGGGGATTCTGATGCACAAGCAGACGATGAAATTCGTAATTTCCAAACTGGCAGGTGGGTAGCAGCTCCGGAGGCCCACTGGAGAATATATGGATTTGCCCTTAGCGACATGCATCCTCCTGTTATTGTTCTCCAGGTCCATCTGGAAAATCAACATGTAATCAGGTTTGGTCGACAGGCTCCCTTGCTTGACATTATTACTAATCCTCTCTCTCAGCGAACAATGCTAACTGAATTCTTTAGAACAAATGCTCTTGATAGAAAAGCACAGCAACTCAACCTGTTATATAGAGAATTTCCTGAGCATTATGTGTGGAACAATTATGCGCGGTCTTGGTCTGTACGTGCCAAAAAAGAGGTGGTTGGTCGCTTGGTTACAGTCAATCCTTGTGAAGGAGAACGTTTTTTCAAGCGTATTTTACTTAATAATATTCGGTGTCCACCTTCGGCTCAATTCCTGCGAACAGTTAACGGTCTTGAATATCCTACGTTTCGTGAGGCTGCACTGCATCTGGGATTATTAGAGAACGACTCATATATTTCGGACTGCTTAGAAGAGGCTTCTTTACATCAGATGGCTCCCAGTCTTCGTCGCCTCTTTGCCACTATTTTAGTTTACTGCGCTCCAGGTGATCCAGTTCATCTCTGGCACTCATTCCATCTACAACTTTCTCAGGATTTCAGCAAACAACCACACGTCAGTGATGCTGTAGCTCAACAAAAGGCTTTACAATCCATACATTGTATCCTGCAATCAATGGGAAAAAGTATAAATGACTACTCTTTGTCTGAACAGTCCATTCGACTAACTGAAGAACAGAAATTCTGCACCGAAATAGCTAGGGAGAAGTCAATTATCGTGTCCCCGCAAGACTTGATTTCAGCATCTATGCTAAATGCTTGTCAAAGGGAAGCATTCGACTTGATTATTTCTGCCTTAGATGGTGATGTGGGGGGCGCATTCTTTGTTGATGGCCCTGGAGGGTCAGGGAAGACTTTTCTCTATAGATCTATTCTTGCATATGTGCGGTCGCATGATCACATAGCTTTATCAGTTGCCACATCTGGTGTAGCTGCCTCTTTGTTACCAGGCGGGCGCACAGCTCATTCGAGGTTTAAATTCCCTCTCGAGTTTGATGATAATGCTAATTCAAAGCTTAGTAAGCAGAGCAGTTTAGGGCGATTGATTAAGGTGGCCAAATTGATAGTTTGGGATGAGGCGACAATGGCGAACAAATGTGTTGTCGAGGCGCTGGATACATTACTCCGTGATGTCTGCGATTCAGATTTACTTTTCGGTGGTAAGGTTGTTCTGTTTGGCGGGGATTTTAGGCAGACACTCCCTATAATTGTGGGAGGTTCTCGCGATGATATGGTTGGGGCCAGTCTTGTTAGTTCATTTTTATGGCCTTCAATCCGAAAGCTTAGGCTACATGTCAACATGCGTGCCCGTGATGATCCTATGTTCATTGATCTCTTGCTCAGTATCGGTGACGGTACCCATCCTTGTGTCATCGATGATATAATACAATTGCCATCACATCTGTGCATTCCTTTTGTCAATCCTGCCGACTCATTAAGTCAATTAATCAACTGTGTATTCCCTTCTTTTTACTCTGACACCGCTGATCCATTTTTCGTTGTCAGTCGTGCCATATTGACACCGAAGAATGATATTGTTGATGATATTAATGCACAACTTATAGAGAAATTCCCGGGACTTCCTGTCGAATATATGAGCTTCAATAAAACTGATGATCCAGGGCAGCAGAGTGAATATGGAGATTACCTAAATTCAGTTTCTGTTAGTGGGTTACCTCCTCACCATCTTGTGCTAAAGCTAAATTGCCCAGTGATGTTACTCAGAAATTTGGACCCATCTGAGGGATTGTGCAATGGCACACGCCTTATTGTTTGCCATCTAGGCCCTCGTTTGATTGCAGCTAAAGTGGCTATAGGAGACTACAAAGGTCGGCACGTATTCATTCCAAGAATTCCCCTGCAAGCTTCTGATAAGATAAAGTGTCCCATTCCTTTCAAACGCCATCAATTTCCACTGCGGCTGTGCTTTGCAATGACCATTAATAAGGCTCAAGGACAAACATTGGACTATGTCGGAATCTATTTGCAGGAACCTGTTTTTTCCCATGGTCAATTATACGTGGCCATCTCAAGGGCCCGCACCTCCTCTAACGTGAAAATTCTCATACGCCCAATCTCGCACGATGATACTCATTTACCTCTTCATAGTACCAAAAATATTGTTTACCCTGAGATATTTAAGCTATCGTCTTGTTGATGTTAAGTGTGTCAGTCGATACCTTTTGTTGTCAACGTGTTGTTTATGTGTTAGTTAATATGATTGGAACGGTTGTTTTCAATGCAACTTCTATTTTTCGTGCTTGGATTTTCTGCGATGTCTGTGTATGTGCTGTATTCATGTAGTTTAGACAATGTTTCATGCCTTCTTGTGTTATACTTTCTTCTATGATGTTCAGATGCAGTCCAATTTGGTCTTCATTGCTGACGTTACGCCTTCAACCCCCACGTGGAAGGTGAAAGTCCGGGTGGAGGAGAAAATGCAGCCCCGCCAAAGTACCACAAGTCCCACCAAGTACCAAAAAATTATATTAGCAGATGAAAAGGTAATTTTTTAACCGTTATCATAAAATAGAACCGGTGTGCGCTTTTTCTCTCTTGCTTGTTATTTGAACCATTCGTGTGTTTCAATTCAGGGCTCAAAGGTGGTTGCCACTTTGTATCAGCGTGACATTAATACTCTTGCCAACACGTTGCTGGTTCATAACACATATATTATATCTAGGGCGCGCGTTAATCCTATTGAAGAAAAATATAGGATCATTGATAATCCATACCAGTGGATTATAAACTCTAAAACCGCTATATTGAAGGTCGATGATGGTTTTACAGCGAGTTCTGAAAATGCATCGCTCTTCACTCGTTTATCAGAACTACCATCTCTCGTTGGGAGCAAATCTTTAATTGGTAATGTATTTTGGGGATTTTGCATTTGTTTACTCGCTTATTATTTATCTGTATGTGCAGTTTAACCACTATGCCTTCCATTACTTTCATTGCTGACTGATTGCCCACTGAGTTGGTGTTTTTGTAGATGTTCTCGTGGTTGTTATTGACACAATGCCCCAACGCACTATTGTTTCGCGTGGGAGGGATATCACTGTTCAGGACCTGGGTGTCATCGATTCAGAGTCCGTAACTGTACATTCTTTTGAATTATGCTACAGTTTGAATTGAAATATCATAGATTTAATGGTCTATTCGTGTCTATCAGTTTAAAACCATACGCCCTGACACTTTGGAGTAATTTGGTTGAAGACTTCGGGACGAAGCTCAAAGTAGACTCCCATAATATGCCGGTCGTTAAATTCACTAGGTTTATAGTGAACACTTATTATGGTATATATTAAAGCTCCTCTGCTGTTTATTTTAATATGTGTATGATATTTGCGTTGTTCATATTGTGCATATTCTCCGTTGCTGTTTATTTTAATATGTGTATGATATTGGTATTGTTCATATTGTGCATATATTTTCACTTCAGGAATTTCTTTAGGGTCAACGGCTTCGTCTGGTGCCATTATTAATCCCCCCATACCTGAGGCTGCGAAGCTTACTGCATGGTAATGTCATTGTTCATCAAGTTCATGTACAAACTATTTAATCATTCATTTGAAGTCAGCATACTAGCATTTACATTATTTGCACGTTGAATGCGTGTTTGATCGATTGTGACTGAGATGTAGGAAACGAAAAAATGTTGACGTTCTGCGCGAAATTGCTGTCAACCGAAGTTATCTCTCAAGATCAGGTGCATCAACTTCTGCAAATTCCGTTAAGTTAATGGATATTAGTTCACTTCTGAATTCGACAGAGGTATATCATACACTTGCATTAGTTTATTTATTATGTTAAAAATGAATCTGTCCGGAGGCTTACTAATTAAATTTATTGATATGGTCCATCTCTTGTGGTCGTTAAAAAAGATGGGGAAAACGCGGGTTGAAGCCTATGCAAAAATTACAGATATGGAGCAACGATGCTTCTACGTTGCATGCGACAAATGCCCATCCTCTACGACTGCTGAAGTAGGGTGGAATTTGAGTGTTCTCGTTGCCAAGAACTGCACGTTGCAATTCCCAGGTCAGACATATCACATATGTGTATTAAGTTCATGATTGGGCCTGTCATAGGTTATTGACTATAGAAACTTCAGGGCTAAGGTATCAATCATGCTTTATGATAAAGACGCCGATGTTGATGCATTTGCATTTGGTGAAATTGCTGAAAAACTGCTTAGGCGTAATGCGGCGGATTGCATGAATGATCATTGTATGGTGAGTGGTCTCTGACTGGTTTCAGCTATCAAATTGCCTATCATATCATAGCTGACATTTACTAACTTTCAGGGGCTCAATGGTTTCATGCATTTTGCAAACGAACAACTCAACAAGAAGGCCTGCGTTTTCACTGTTAGGAAAAAGCACATCTTGCGAAAGCATGGTGAAGAGGACCAGTATATAATCACAGATATTATCGATGAAAATGAAGACATGACAATGACTGACACACCTGATCTTGGACCTGGTAAAGATGATAAGGGCAAAGCTGTTTCGCTCACTCAGTTATCACCTTTGCACGACTCTCTAGAGGGTTCGAAATCAACTACCCCTACTGGCAAGGCCATACATCTTCCTACCTCAACTTTATCCATCAACCATTTTCCACATCCTCAGATATTTATTTAAGTTTATAAATGTGTGCAGGTGTGGCCCACGCAGGTAACCTGATAGCAACAGAAGCAAAGCTTAGCTCTACGCCTGCTGGAACTCAAAGTCACACTCTCAACCTTGTTTCTTCCACTACAACTACAAAGAAGCTGTTTGATAGTGGTTGGCTCTGTGTCTTCTTTGAGATTACGACATCTTTCATGATTTTTTTCCCTTGTCTAATTTATACGTTCCACGTTGCTCAGATAAACTGGTTTACAAGGATAAGGTTCCTCCTTGCTTGTCGTCCACCACAATGTGTGCTCCCACAGAAGAACCTATACCTTGCGATTCAGACGTTGATGTCAATCCGCTTGTTGAAAAAGGCCCTCGCAAATTAATACTTCCTGGTATGCACTTACGTTTTATTGCACATATTCTTGTAACTGTTGTTTTCCTTAAAACATACCCACTTATATAGCTTTCGCTGGATTTGTGTAGCTGATTCCGATGATGAACATGTACCCATCATACGGTCTTCCAAGCGGAAAAGGACTTGATGTTAGGCATGAATCCAATGTAAATAACCACTCCTTAGGCCATGGAGTTGGATTTTTTTTTGGGTTTTTTTTCCAAACTACTATTTTTCACCTCACTCTTTGGATTAATAGTGTTGTGTATCCATCTGCAATAATACTCGGTTAATTATTTGTTCATGCTTTTGGCCTTTGAAATGCAATTATCGAATGCTGCGGTCTTATTCACTATGGATGTTGCTTTGAATTTGTTTATGTTAGTTTTACTAATTGTTAATTAAAATGAACTAGGTGAGAACTTTTTGGAGTTGATTCATTTATAAATTTCGTTATGAAACATCTTGGCAAAGAATGTGAAATTAAGTGCCCTTGTGCAAATTGCTTGACCTCGTACATTCATATTCAAATTAAGTACATTGTTGGATCAAATTGATATTTCGAACTACTGTAAAATTATTGTGCAATTTTCATTCTACTCTTATTATAGGGTAAGCCCCTTTTATGAAACGAATTTGCACATTTTTTGACGCGGTACCTTCATACGCTCTAATTGATGCCCTCTTATACACACCAATTACATCATCAAAAAATTGATTAACACAGTAAATATTTAGTGTATCCAACTCAGTTGTTTGCGACAACACGTACAAAATGTAGCTTAGCTCGCAATCAGAACTCGAGAAGTTGAATATCGTGACCTCTTTCAATGACTCCAATCCCATTGTTTGCAACTTCCAGTCCTTTACGTAGTTGGATACACTAATGCCCGCATTTTCCCATGGTGCACCCTACACATGTTAAGTCAATTACAATTTTATTTTAGAAGACCAAACAAAAAACGTGTTTAATAAACCATGTAATAACTAATAAACCACAAACAATAAAACTTAAAATATTACCACCAAATCGACTTTAAGTTTATTCAAGCCTGTACATCTACTGATGAGCACCAATGTGACAGCAAGATTGTCAAGCAGCTTCGAAGACCTGATCTCTAGACAGTGCATATTAACAAAAAAATACCTCGCCATAATGCGATGTAGAGACTCCACATGCGCCAACCTCTAACCAAACAATTAAAAAAAATCAAAAAAACTTCTTAAAAGCATTTGCACTTATTCAAACAATGATATATAGATATACCCTAACAAAATCAACCGGCACACGTGCTCGTTCGCTGGACAGCAATTCTTTCGTCATTTTTACAAACTCTCGAAGTAGTCGATATGTTGAGCAAGTTGATCCGATGTATTGTACATGACGGTGTACTATCCACTGTAGAGAACGAGCTAACGGCCCCATTACTTGTAAATGACCGGGACCCTGTTCATCTTGTTTCAATAAAATAACAAGGACATCTACATTGGGGAAGTGTACTTTTATATTCACATTTCCTTGGGCTCGATTGAATGCCATCTTGAATATTTTTACAGAAGGCAAATATGCCTGAAATTCTGTTAGTCCTCTAAAATCACAATTGAATAACTGCAAATCATTCAACTGAGGACACCATTTTCCAAGTCGTAAAGAAAATGTGTTATCATACAGCACAATGTACTTCAATGTGAGTCTTTTTAAATTTCGTAAATTATATCTATCTTCCCACCTAACAATGTAGTTCGGTAGATATAATTTTAACTGAATAACAGTTTGTGAGAAAAACAGACCGTTGGGGAGTGAAGTGGATAACCGACCGACTAATTTCAGTATGCGCACAGAATGATCTATTCCAAAAGCCACCCACTCTTGCCTTATCGAATGCAATGCCTCGGCCCCCATTGGTAACTCAAAGCTCAAAGTTTCAACCACACTTTCATTATGTTCAAGTATAGTGCGATTAACAAAATGAATAAAATCTAAACCATGATAACCCCTTTGTTCGAAACGGTTAATATCGAATAAAAGAGTAGGGATGAATACCAACAATGTTGAAAATATTTTGATAAAAGACCTAATCGGGCAGCCTCCACAATGCATGCATCCCTTGATAACCTTCCCATAACATGAAAAATTATATCCTCACAAAGGAAACTAAGTTTATTATTAGAAATTGTACCTCGTTCCATGGTTGTTTATATGAACTAACCCTGTTTATACTCTGTTTCTACTTGTGCAAGATGATCCCCTGAATTCCCTGTTTATACTCTGTTTCTACTCGTGCAAGATGATCCCCTGTCTCCCCTGTTTCTATTCGTAGAAGATGATCCTAACAAATATTCCCTATTTATACTCTGAAAATTCTTTGTAGGGTTTGGTGGAGGAAGATATTGTTCAATTTTGATCCTCACTAACTTTAATTAACCTGAATTATACTCTGATCCTCACTAACTTTATTTATACTAACTTTAATTAACCTTTATCAAGGATATGGAATTTCAAGATCTATCCAAAATCTTTCATCGAGATAAGGAAACAACTTTAGGGTACAAAAAATTTATTATTAAACATAAGCACATTATTAGACATTACTTAATGATAGATATATTTTTTAAAGTTAAAAAGACACACGACTCTTAGAATTTCTACATTTAATTTTTAAAATTATAAATTGAATATTTTTTATAATTGATTGTTTAGGGTTTGGGAAGTCTTCTTTTGTTATGATTCTTAGTGGAGTTAGTGGTTTGATTAGTGGAGATAGTGGTGTGATTAGTGGGGTTAGTGGTGTGATTAGACAGACTTTAATTATGGGTAGAATTTGTGTTGGGTGACCACCGCCACATTAGATCCCTTGCTTGGTTTCTTGAGCAATTTGCATTGTATGACGCATTTTGCAGAACTGAAATTGTTGATTGAAGAGATTCTGAATGTGCTAATCGGTTCAGTAAGTGGATAACAATTATATGTTAATCTCAACAGACTGACTATGCTAATCATTTCAGTCGATATCAATTATATTTTAATTATAAGTGGCGAGCAGCAAGACGGAAAAAGAACATCATTATTATCCTTAATTGTATTTAATAATTAAGTTGTTATCAATGGTATTTTAATGATTAAGTGAGGTACAACAAGGAGGAACGAAGATGTAGTTTAATATTTAGTATTATCTTTAATTGTATTTGCTTATTTAAGGATGTGAGAGTTTTGAAAGAAAACTCTACATCATAAAAAAGTGGACCATATCCGTAACTCATATATCTACCCAATATCTTTCATCGAGATAAGGAAACAACTTTATGGTACAAAGAATTATGATTAAACATAACCATATTATTAGACATTTTTCACTTTTTTACTCTTAGATTATTGGTAATGGCATATTTAGTTTATTAGACAAAAAAATAGTGATAAAAGAAAAAAACAATGAAATGAAACGATGAACCCAATTTTAGTTATACTAACTTTAATTAACCTTTATCGAGGATATGGAATTTCAAGATCTGCCCAAGATCTTTCATCGAGATAAGGAAACAACTTTAGGTTAATATCAAATAAAAGAATAGGGATGGAATACCAACAATGTTGAAAATATTTTGCTAAAAGACCCAATTGGCCTTCCTCCACAATGCATGCATACCATGATAACCTTCCCATAACATGAAAAATTATATTGTCACAAAGAAAACTAAGTCCATTATTACAAATTGTAGCTCGTTCCATGGTTGTTTCTATGACTATCCACTGTTTATACTCTATTTATTTTCTCTCTCGTATGAGAGTTTGTTTACTCCACATGAATTTTCTTACACTCGATTTTTTTCATCCTAAGATTTATTATTTTGAAAAATCTCAATATTTGGTACTTCAATTATGGATTCCTAAATTTAAATATCAAAGTTATTTGATGTACAAATAATTTGTTACGTATATCTTAGAATTTCTAAATTTAATTTTTTAAATTACAAGTTGAATATTTTTTATATAATAGGACAAACTTGCATAAAAATTTATTTTCTATATTTAAAAAAAGGTAACTACTGTATCTTCTTCTTATGTTTCTCTTTTTTACTCTTAGATTATAAGTAAGGGGATATTTCGCTTATTAGGTAAAAAAATAGTGATAAAAGAGAAAGACAATGTAATGAAACGATGGACCCAATTGACAATGTGGTAGTTTCTTTATATGTTATCTTATTCCATTTGGATATTTGTGGTCCTATCATCTATGTACACATTAGTGTGCTAAATTTAAATTAATGTCATATATATATATATATGTATGTATGTATATATATTATACCATGTGATCCGTTCACCTTTGTTGAGACCAAATAACTTGGTTAACCTTTATTGAGGATATGGAATTTCAAAATATACTCAATATCTTTCATCGAGATAAGGAAACAACTTTATGGTACAAAGAATTATTATTAAATATAAGCACATTATTAGACATTATTTAATGATACATATATCTTTTTAAAGTTAAAAAAAACACGACTCTTGACATTAAAGGACACGACATCTCTTGACATTAAAGGAAACGAAGACTCTTGACATTAAAGTGACCACAGTCACACGACTCTTGACATTAAAGGACAAGGAGCCTGAGTAAAACCAGAAACGTCTTCTCTTCCATATATATAGATATATATAATCCCATGTTTTTGCCACCACTGACCACCCCTATCGGAAAACCAAAAATTATTTTCATTTTCATCATCAAATTACGATGGAAACTGGGCAAAACAGTGGATTATTATCTGATTATAGTAGTGATTGGAATTTACAACCCGATTTTTCCATTTGTGAAACTATATTTCATGTTGTTCCTTTGAGGGAGATGACAGTAAATGACCATTTTCTTTAACACCCCCATCGAATAAAAATTATAGAAAAATCAATAATGATTACCCACCATTGGTCATTGTAATGATTAACTTTAAGACCCACCAATCAACGTTGATATAGTATTTATAATGATGTAAATGAGTCGAGTGTATCCGAACAAGTTGTTGTTCAACCTTATTTATGTGAAACATTATCGAACTATAAAATTTGTATTTGATTTTGATTAGCGATATTAAGGAGTGCGATATATGTTGTTTTATCAACTTTCACGTGTATGAAGTAAAACAATCTATTCGGGTTTCAATGGGATATCAACGAATAATTTTATATAAAATAATGATGTCAAAATAATTTTGTTTTTTTAACGTACTGATATTTAATCACTTTTTATATTGCCATTGAAAATTATATACTTACCATTTGCATGCAATTTTTTTTACTCATTTTTTAAATATAAGTCTGGGCATTATTGACCGAGCAACGCGCGGTTCTTGCTTTTCCCTAGTATATATATATATAAGAGTGTAAGACTATGCTACATTACTTTTTGGTCGCCCACTTCTTTGTTATTCCTGTATATCATTCTTCCTCCAGACTCCATGGTTGTGAGGGTGTATGCTGTGGGTTAAAAAGGATGAAAAAAGTTTCAATGGCAAGAATAGCCAGTGACAAACAACCAAAAATAAATTTTTTTGCACCAAGAATTTAAACCATTTTTCATGCTTTTCTAACAAACCTCTTCCGGTCCGCCGTTTCGATTTGTCACTGGCTTTGTTGTAGGTATCAATTGTTCTTCTTTAAAATTAATATTCATCCTTAATTATTGGTTTTTTGTTGTTTTTCGGAGCCATTTCCCCAAAGTTTGTTATGAAATATTTTTTTCATCTATTTAATCCCTTTATCTGATGACAAAATCATGATGTTGGGTATCAATTGCAACGATAGTTTGCATATTTTACTGCTGTTTTTTTTTTTTTGCCCTTTCTTCTGATGTATACAATAATTTTGCATTCTTCAAAACAAAAAAAAAAATTGATTTTTTTCCGTGCATTTTATGTATCTATTTTTTTTATATCTTATTGCCTTTTTTTATCTAGCATTCAATATATCTATGTGTGCTTATGGTTATATTCGGATCTGGTATGTATTTTGGTTTGCTACAATTTTTTCTCTTTAGATGCTATTTGCCAAATTTAGTTATGGTTGTTTGATAAAATACCATTTGCCTGGTTTTAATCCTATGCAGCTGCTGTCCGTGGGCTCCTGCATTATTGAGCAAGTTGATATATGTTATTTGCTAATATGTATTTGTGCATTGTACCGTCGGATCTTGTTGTGATATACAGCCCTTGAGTGAATAAAATAATATCTAATATATTTCATGATGGCCATTGGATCGTCCAATAATATGCGGTTGCGATGAACTGGGCTTATGTAGGTTCGTCTCATCTAATCATTGCCTCATATCCATTCTTCTTCTATAAAAGGCCCTAGCTCATTCACTTCAATCACACTCAAATAACTATCATCTAAGGTTTGGGAGAAAACTACACTGTTCTTCAAGGTTGTTTATTTACATGTTATTGTATTTATTATTGTTTCTTATTCTTAATTGTGAACTTTATTCAACTTATCTGGTATCTTTGAGCTTACTCATTAATGTTTTGTCTTTTGGTTTTTCTATATGGATAAGTATGTATTTCATGTTGATTTAACTCAAATCAGGGGACCCAATTTTCTCAGTCTGGAATGACTCGACTCACTCCACGAGTTTGATGATGAAGAATTATGGCTGCACTCAATAATAATTAAGCTACCTACGTACCTAATTAGGATCAAGCCAACGTAGTTCTATCTTGGTTATTGTATACAGGGTCGTACTCGGTGAACGAATCTAGTCTCCAAATTTGTAAGTGTAAAGGAACGTACTTCTCAATCTATAGACTCGTTACTAATGAATATACGAGGCTAATTCTTGAGAGAATATTCTAGAGATTCCAACCCCCAATAAATGTCATGAGGGGGTATTTAGAGTGCACTGTGACGACCCGGCCGTCTATACCAATGGTCGTTGGGCATTGCATAGCCAACAATTATATAGGCCATAATGACATGACTGCCGCGCTAACAGGTGGCACTAATGGACGGTGGATGACTCGTATTTGTGGGGTCGGGTCAAGGAACGACCCGACCTCGTACTGTTACTTAGCGCGGACCTAGTCTAGCAATTCGGTTTCTGGGCCTCTGTTGGGCCTGGGTTCCTTATTGTATTACAATACTTTGGGAAGGAACACGAGCATCCTATAACGCCAACAATCAGGGCCACAAATTGACATGACAACCCTCTGGGGCCTGCGATTTTACTATATCATTAAGTCCCCACCTTTATCATTCAGCTCCTATTGGGCTTTATCTCCTATTTTACTATATCATTAAGTCCCCACTTTATCAGTTTGAAGAATTAGGCGTGTAACAACTTGAATTCACGCTGAGGAAGTAGTGATTTAGTTACGACTTGAATTCATGCTGAGGAAGTAGTGATTTAGTTACGACTTGAATTCATGCCACCTCATACTCATTTTTATAAGCATTGTCAGTGGATGTTCTAATTTAATTATATTTCCTTTTCTATTTCCTATTTTTATCATAAATGATAATTTTATCATTAATTTACCTATATTAATAGCAATCATTATTACTCAATCGTTGTGTTTTTTTACAATAGACGTGTCTTTTCTGGCAATTAATGTCTCTTTATATCAAGAGACGTGTAGGTCACTCAGCCGTCGCATCTTCTGGCCTCAACAGTCGTGTCATTTAATGACTTCAGTTACTTTTCATCCGAAGCGTCGCTTCATTTTAACCGTTAGATGTAATTAATCCAGACCGTCGCATCTCCTATTCTCATCTCCCTATAAATAGTCCTCCAGGGTTTTTCACTTTTTACTTTCATCTTCACTTCTTAGAGAGAGAATTTTGTAGTGGGAGAATTTTACAGAAAGATTACGATCGTCTAGCTGAATGAGTGGTCTTCGGTTCGTACATCCTCCAAAAAATCTCCAACTCGTAGGTATTCTTTGTTTTCTATTTTCTTTCTTGTTATAATGGCTCGTACTCGTTCCTCCGCGTCTGTTAACAACAATGAAATCCCTAGTTCTTCTGATGAGGAGGCTGGGTCGGATCTCTAGACCAATTGGTTGAAGGTTATGCTCCGACGGGCGATGTCCCTGAGTCATCTAATCGAAATCAAAATCCTGAGTCGTCTCGAAGAGACGAAGGTGCAAAGGCTCTAATAGATTTAGAGGGGCCTGCTGACATTAACACCCATCTAACATGGCCTAATCAAGTGTCAACTGTTAGGTCTACTAGGGAGAACGAGTTGAGGGTTAAGTATTATATTCCCGCGAATTATATAATTCGTTTTCCTGGACCTTTGGATCGTATGCATAAACCACCCATAGGTTTTCGTACATTTCACCTTGCACACCTTATTTCGGGAGTTAGATTCCCCCTCCACTCGTGTATTAATGATATTTTGTTAAATTACGGACTGAGTCCAACACAACTTTTGCCCAACTTGTATAGACATATAGTTCTCTTTATAGTTTTAATGACCGGTTATGGGCTTCCGGCTAGCTTAGCTAATTTTCATAGAATGTTTTTTCTTAACCGTTGTAAGATACCAACCCAGCGTGGTTTCTTTTATTTTTCACCCCATCAAGATGCCATTTTCCAAGATCGTACTTGTGACTCGTTTGGGTCATGGAAGGACAAATACATCTTTATTTCCCCTCCCAAGGGCGACAGTTGGCTCGTTCCAAGACAATCGGGCATTAGAGAACGAGAATTAGAGATAGGAAACCCAACATGGGGGCGGGGGTTTTTAGAAGAACTAGTGTCATTCTCTTTTGTTACTGAAAAGCTCATGCACGAGTCTATGCTCGTTTCCTGTGGGGTGAGCTCAGCACCCCTCCCTAGAGTTACTGATATTGGTGAGCCTCGTTTTTTTTTATTTAAAGTATTTTTCAAATTTATTGAATATAAGAATAATCCTTTTTTGCAGGAATGGCTACTTGCAAAGCTCGTATGGACGCTCTTCGTGACGAAGAAGAATCATCTGCGGCAGAGGGTTCACTCGGCCAAGCGCAACAAGTCCAACCGCCACCCATACAAACTTCTCCGGTTCGTTCACCGAATACCGGCCGAAAACAATCCTTGAGGATTATTAGCCCCGGCACCAGAATCGACTCTCAAACAAGGAAGATTATCCCTTTGTCCCGCGTCGAGATCGATTTAGAAGATTAAGACAAGGATCCTGAGGGTCCAAGGGTGGAGTCGTTCATCGCTCCCGTAAGTCAACGCCCCCCTTTGGCCAAACGACGTAGGGAGACAACCTCCGAGGAAGAGGATATCGTTCTCTCCAGCACACGACCCACTACTGCTCATCTGGTAGAGCAATTGGAGGCCCTTAATCTCAAAGACTACCAAGAATACGAGGTGCCCAATAGGTGCGAGGAGAATACAAGTGGAGATCCGATTGTTCCAAATTGGCGGATCTATCCTCAGAGCTCCATATTGGCTGGTCCCCAAGGGACGAATGTAGCCCTAGAGATGTATCGCAGCATGCATCTGCCTCGTGATAAAGCTATATTGATTGAGCAGTCTTATACTGCTGTTGAAAGAATGGGTGCCCCTATCTAATGAAGGTAATACTTTATTCCATTATTTCAATTTATGCTTTGTTCCTCTTTGATTCTTTGCGAAATTATAATATTCTGTGAACATTCGTGTAGGCCTCGGCTTGTTTGCACGACTTGGCTTTAAGCTGTGCCGGGCTTAAAGAAGACCTAAGGTCAGAAAGGGCAAAATTCACGAAGTATATAGCTGATACGGCAGCTGAAAAGAGCTCGTTCTCAACAGTGAAGAACGAGTTGTTGGAGACAAGTCATTAATTGACTGCGGAGAGGGTCAATCATCAAGATGCGGTGAAGGCCTTGGAGATTGAAATTGCTCGTCTTGAAAGTGAGAAGGTAAGATTCGAGACTCGTTTAGATAACATGACGAAGGAAAAAGATGATGCATACAAGCTTGGTCGGATCGAGGGGAAACACGAGTATCTCGCCTCCCAAGAAAATGCTGATGCACTCGCGGAGAGTCATTTTGGTGGGGCTCGTGATTTCATGAAGTCTACCCTTTTTGACCGCCTGCTCCTTTCCAAGGCTCTTAAAGATGAGAATGACGGTTTCTTCAAATGCATCGATTATGGGAAACTTCTGAACGCCTTCAAGTCTGACTTCGATATACATTGTCTTAAAGATTGCTATAAACGCAAACTCCTCCGGGACTCCTTTTCGGCCGAAGACGAGGAGTTCGTGCCCATCGAGTTTCCTGAATTCGCCGAATTGGCTCTTTGGTATAAACCTCCAGCTCATCAAGCCCAATCTTCGACCCAAGGAAGTGAAAACCCTAGAGGATAGAGTCGTTTTGGCGAATGTGGCCATTTTGTTTGTTTTTTATTTCTGAATTGTTTTCTTTCCTGAACTCGTATGTTGTTCGTTTTTATGCTTATTTGAAAAGCAATTTAATGTTCTACGTTTGTTTTTTCTCATTGCGTTCTCTAATATTAAAACAAACATTAAACTCTCTTTATGAGTATAAACCCTATTTTCACATTTAAAATACATCATTATACTCGTTTTGATGGGCCTTTGTATATAGACTCGTTTATTTCGAGTATAATCATTGATAAAATCTTCTCAAGTTATCAATATGTCAAAATACATCATTACACTCGTTTGATGGGTCTTTGTATATAGACTCGTTTATTTCGAGTGTAATCATTGATCAAATCTTCTCAAGTTATCAATATGTCAAAATACATCATTACACTCCTCTGATGGGTCTTTGTATATAGACTCGTTTATTTCGAGTGTAATCATTGATAAAATCTTCAAGCATAAAATCTTCTCAAGTTATCAACATGCCACGGACGAGGCAGCTCTTTCCCTTGAAAATCTTGCAATCTGTACGTCATCTCTTTCGTTATCTTTGTAATCTTATACGGACCATCCCAGTTAGCTTCCAATTTTTTTACATGCTTCGAGACTTCTACCCTTCTCAGCACCAAGTCTCCTACCTGAAAGGATCTCTCTCTCACTCTCTTGTTGTATGCTCTCGCCATGGTGCTCTTTTGTCTCAATATTTTTGCATATGCTCGTTCTCGTACCTCATCAATAACATCCAGCTCAAACTCCCAGTACGAGAACATACAACAAGAGATGACGTTTTATTGATGAGGAGTTTGTGCCCATCGAGTTTTTTCCACCTCGTAAGTTGATACTCTATGAGTCATGTTAACCGTCCGTAACAACACGAAATCGAACAAATAGTATAGTGAAAGTAAGATCGTCTCCACAGGGAAGGTTATCAAGTACCAAACAAAGTTTATCCTATTATTTAGACTATCGATTATCAAAGATTTGAGATTTTAACTAATTAAAAGCAGAAATTTAACAAGAAAAGAATTTAATTATAAATAACTAAAATAGATATAATTAAAACGAATAATCAATTAACGAAAGGCCTAGGGATTAAGATTTCATCAAGGTATTTCTATGGATTATTGACTTTCAATGGATTATCATTCTTGTTTAAATTAAAGACCCAATTTCCTTAAATACATGAATACTCTCCCGAGATCTTCATGAGTACCCACCTAAATTAATTAACGTCACTCCCATGATCAAAAACTAATTTAGATGAATCCATTAAGTTCTATGAATATTGTTTAACTAGTCTCATGCAAAATTACCAATATCCCTATTAAGCAATTTACACATGTCTATTAAATCTGAACCGATAAACTAATTCACCTCCCGGTACTTCTTAATTCATCTTAAATCATGCAATTGGTGATCAAGCAATTACAAGCACTAAACTCTCATTAATAGATAAACCAAACAAGAAATCACATCCATAAATCATCAATAATCCAAATCAATACACAAGACTACATCTTAAACCCTAGAAAATAATTTAGCTATGCATAATTAAAGAAAAACAAGAAATAAATTGCATAAACATAAAGTTACTCATGTTCAACAATGGAGGAATGGAAGAATACAACTTGAGAAGATGAAGCTTTTCTCTCCAAGAACTCTCCAAGATCTATTTTCTCTCTCTAGAAGTCTTCTTTTCCTCAAGAATGATCACTCTCCCACCTCCCTCCAGCCTATAAAACGTTTTTTTTCCACTTTTATTAACTTAAAAGGAGTCTTAGATACATAAAATATGCTCATCCAAGTCATAAAGTCGGCCCACAAAAATATAAAAATCCGCAGTTGCAGAGCTGTGCAGAATATCTGCACAATTGTGCAGTTGCCTGTGCAGAAATTTTTCTCTTCATTTTTCTTCAACGAAACATTCTCGTTTGGCCTTTCTAATGCATTTCTTCACTTCCTCTTGGTTAGCCTTCATTATTCACGTAAAAATACTCCTTTAACTCATCAAAACAATCATTTTTATGCCTACAAAAACATTGAAACGACTTAGAAATCAAAATTCGTAAATTGGGCTAAAAATAAAGGAAAAGACTAACTACAAGGCATAAAATAAAGATAAATGTGAGGTAAATCATGATGAAAATATGTAAAATATGAGACCTAACAAGTCATCATACCAATCTCCGCTGTGATAACAGCCTCGGATTCGTAGACGAGACAAAATGGGGTTTCACCGGTAAACGACCTTGGAGTCGTGCGGTAGGCCCAAAGGATCCCAGAAAGCTCGTCTGCCCAAGCGGACCTCATACCATCGAGTCTAGTCTTCAAGTGTTGCATTAGTATCCTGTTAGCAACCTCAGTCGGGCCATTTGCTTGGGGATGTCCCACAGATGTAAAATTTTGTTGAATCTTCAGTTCTTTACACCACGATATAATAGATTTCCCGTTGAACTGAGTTCCATTATCAGAAATCAAAATCCGAGGTATACCAAATCTGCAGATGATATTTTTCCAATCAAATTTCATAATTATAATATCTATTACTATAACACACATATTTCTATTTATTTTCTTAGGTTTATTAACCTGCAGATGATATTTTTCCAAACGAAGTCAATGATAACCTCTTCCGTAATGCGAGCCACCGCTTCAGCTTCAATCCATTTTGTGAAGTGCTCCACTGCCACTATAATAAATTTCTTTTGATTCTTAACCGGCGGGAATGGACCTGTAAATGAATACGAATATTTGATAAGTCATAACTCTACTCGTCTTATTATACGAGTTTAAGATAAGTATCAACCGAGTATGTCAATGCCCCACTGATCAAATGGGTATGCGATTTTTATCACTTCCATGGGTTTTCCCGGCTGATGTATTTCATTAGAGTGCATTTGGCACTGTCTGCATCGTTTCACAAACTCTTGTGCGTCCTTCACGAGTGTTGGCCAAAAGTATCCTTGTCGTGTGATTTTTTGAGCAAACGATCGTCCGGCCGAGTGATTTCCACAACTCCCTTCATGTATTTCTCTTAAAACATATTCTGCTTCCGTCGGGGCAAGGTAACGAAGCAAGGGTCCGGAGTTTGATCTCTTGTACAACTCGTCATGCAGGATAGTGAAACGAGCAGCTCTACCACATAATCTACGAGCTTCGTGTTTATCTTCTGGTAGGATTCCCTGTAATATGTATTCTACGATCGGATTTTTCCAACTCGTCTCTTTCTCTAGAGCCGTGACCAGAGCTTGAGATTCTAGTTCCGAATGTTCAGAAACAAGTAGCGACACAGAACGACTCGTCGATCCCACAATCTGATTTGCAAATTTGGATAGTGCATCCGCTCTTTGATTTTCATCTCTCGGTATCTGACATAATTCAATCTTCTCAAACTCCATCATCAGTTGTTTTGTTTTTTGCAGGTACTTCACCATAGTTTTTTCTTTTGCTTCATAAGTTCCTGAAACTTGTAGCGCTACTAATTGTGAGTCGGTGAATATTTTCACGTTTGTGATATCTAGGGTCCTTGCCATTTTCAAACCCGCAATCAACGCTTCATACTCTGCCTCGTTATTCGTTACATCAAAGTTTAGTTTTATTGCAAACTCCAAGTCGTTTCCTTCAGGAGAACGAAACCATACTCCAATTCCTCCTCGTCTCGTCATCGATGATCCGTCTACATGTAAAGACCAGGGGATTGTATCTATAGATGAAATCGAGGCCACCACATTGGGGTTTACCGTCGTCTCCACCAGAAAATTTGCCATCACTTGGGCTTTGGTTGAAGTACGACTCTTGTATTCAATACTAAACTCTCCTAACTCGATGGCCCATTTTACAAGTCTCCCCGACACATCAGGTTTTGCAAGTACTTGCTTCAAAGGTTGATCTGTTAATACAATGATATGATGAGACTGAAAGTACGGTCTGAGCTTCCTGGCTGCAGTCATTAGCTCAAGTGCCCATTTTTCAATTTCTAAATAATTCAACTCAGCCCCTTGCATCAACTTGCTAACATAATACACAGGACGATGGTCACTTTCGACTTCCCGTATGAGTACAGCACTAAGGGCTACTAGCGAAATTGCTAAGTATAAGAACAGTGGTTCTCCCAACATTGGTTTTGTTAATAGAGGTGGAGACGACAAGTAAGTTTTTAAATCATTAAAAGCATCCTCGCACTCGTTCGTCCATTCGAAGCGTTTTACATTCCTTAAAATTTTGAAGAAGTGTAGGCCCTTATCTGCCGAACGAGAAATGAAACGATTCAAACTAGCCATTCTTCCTGTTAACTTTTGTACATCTTTCACACTCGTTGGAGATTGCATGTTCAAAATTGCTTCAATTTTTTCAGTATTAGCCTCGATTCCTCGTTGGGTGACCATGAATCCTAGAAACTTTCCACCTTGTACCCCAAAGGTGCACTTATTTGGGTTTAACTTCATGCCGTACTCTTTCATAATTGCGAACGACTTCTTGAGATGTGCCAAATGGTCATTCTCGTTCACACTTTTCACAAGCATATCATCTGCATAAAACTTCCATCGTTTTCCCTATTTCATCTTCAAACATCATATTAACGAGTTGTTGGTAAGTTGCTCCCGAGTATCTTAAACCGAATGGCATGACATTATAACAATAAACTCCTCTCGTTGTAACGAATGCAGTCTTCTCTCGATCCTCTTCTGCCATCATTATTTGATTAAAACCTTGGTAAGCATCCATCATGCTCAAAAGAGCACAACCTACAGTAGAGTCTACAAGTAAGTCTATACGAGGCAGGGGTTAAGGATCACGAGGGCAAACTTTATTCAAATTAGTGAAATCAGTACACATTCTCCATTTTCCTCCCGATTTGTGTACAAGGACTACATTAGCGAGCCAATCTGTGAATTGGATCTCGTTTACATATCCTACATCTAGGAGTTTTTTTACTTTTTCTTCAATTATCCAGTCTCTGTCTGGACCAAAATTCCTTCTCTTCTGTCTCACAGGTCGTGCCTCCGGGTTAACATTGAGTCGATGAATGATAACAGCAGGGTCGATACCTTTGAAGTCCGCAGCTTTCCATGCGAACATATCAGAGTTGTTCCTCAAAAAATTCACCAGCTTCGTTTCTACTTCAGGATCCATCTCTCCTCCGATCTGTGTCGTTTTGTCTGGGTTTCCCAGTATAAGTTCAATTGATTTGTGGACCAGAGGTTCGACTCGTGCATCAACTCGCTTCTGTCTTTTTTTCAAACTTTCAATCAGAGTCTTTACTTCTTCATCTAACACTTCAATTCTGCTAGTTTCGCACTTTCTCTTCTTTGACGAATTCACCTTTAATGAAGTTGTGTAGCACTGTCGAGCCTCCAGTTGGTTCCCACGCACTTCACCAATACCATTGTTTGTTTTGAACTTTATCTTCAAGTGTGGAGTCGAAACAATAGCTCCAAATGTATTCAACATGGGTCGTCCCACAATCATATTGTATGCAAAGGGTACATCCACAACCAAAAAGGTAATTCGGTTAAGCTTTGACGTCGACCCCACCCCCAACGACACATCTAGCTCAATTGACCCTTTAGGCATAATCGAAGATCCTGTAAAACCAACCAAAAGAGTACTTACACTTTGCAGTCGAGTTCCATCCAGCTCCATCTTTTTCAAAACGTCCCAAAAGATAATATTTGCAGAACTCTCCGTATCCACCAAAACCTTATGCACCACAAATTTGACCACATCCATTGAAATCACCATAGGGTCGTTATGAGGACCGTGCATTCCGTCGTAATCACTGTCATTAAAGCTAATCACTTCGTTCCTCGAACTCGATCCTCCAGTAAGTGAAAGAATCCTACCAGGTTTGCCACGGTAGTAGCTCGAGCGACTCTCCCTCGCATATCTTTTCCTTGCGTTAGAGGAGTCCCCATCAGTAGGTCCTCCTGCTATCATGTGTATCTCTCGACGACTACCTTGTTTGGGTGCCTCCCGCACTTTGACTCTTCTCTCGTTTGTACGAAGACCGCTATTACGGTGATGAACGTCATTATGCTCGTAATTACGAGAACCGTCATTACGGTGATAGTCATTGTTTTGCTCGTGATTACGAGAACCGTCATCACGGTGATAGTCATTTCTCTCGTAATTACGAGGACCGTCATTGCGGCGATGGTGATCTTGCTCATTATAACGAGGGTTGCCTCGTGGGCGTTCATTGTTTTGGCGATAATTATCGCTTCTGTGATCTTCATTTCTGGGTTGCTCGTAATAACGAGTCTGACGATCCCTTTCAATTGACTTCTCATGGGATCGTTCTCGTGAATGACTGCGCGGTTGGTAGAGTTCAATCGTACGAGTGGCCTCTGGGACTCTTACTTCTGCCAAAGTTCGATCAATAAAATCGTTCAACACACCAGATTTGATAAGTCGTTCAATTTCATCCTTCAACTGAAAACACTCTTCAGTGTCGTGGCCATGGTCTTTATGGAATTCACAGTATCTATCCATGTTCTTTTTCACACCACTTCTCATTGGCTTGGGTCGTTGAATTTGACTCGTAAGTAAAGCAGCAACCAGGATTCTCGTACGAGTCTAGTTCAACGGGGTGTAATGTTCAAATTTCGGTCTACGGGGTCGATCATGATCTCCCCTCGACCCCGTTCCCTCATAACGTTCGGTTTCATGTTTTTCTTTACGACCTCGCGGGTCATTCATAACTTGCAAATTATCCGAGTCTTTCAACTCGTTCATTTCTTCCTCATTAATATATTCTCCCGCCAATTCCATCAATTCCTCATGGGATCGTGGAGGGCGGCGAGAAAGTGCATCATTAAAGTTTCCCTTATTTAAGCCTCTCATTAAGAAGCTTAGCATTAATTCATTATTAAGTTCCGGAAGGTCCATGGCTTCTTGATTGAAGCGGTGTATGAATTCACGCAAAGACTCGGTTGAGCCTTGTTTCAGTCCCATGATCACAGATATAGACTTCTTCGTCTTTTTGTTACTAGCAAAATGATTTTCAAACTTATATTTTAATCGTGAGTACGACTCTATGGAACCGGGGGCCAGACTCATGAACCAATCTTGCTCCCGACCCACAAGAGTCGTGGTAAATATCCTTGCATTAATCACATCCGATTGTCCCTGCAAAGACATCAACAACTCGTAAGACGTAATATGGGGTCTCGGATCGCCCGTTCCATCAAATTTTACAAAATTTGGCATCCGAAAGAGACCGTTCGGAACTTCCTTCATGATCTCAGCGATAAAAGGAGAATTGTGGGCCATCAGCGTGGGAGCTAGCCTCGTCTGCACAGGAGCCGCAACCTTTTCCACCCTCGTATGTATGTCCTCATAATGCACTGCTCGTCGCGGTGCACCTGGCGACCCCATTGAACGAGTCTTTCCTCTTCCCTCTACATACTCTTGACGAATACTCGCCACATCATCATCGTCTAACGACTCTCCTTCTTGCTCTCCATCCCGATTTTCCTCTTGACGAAATAAACTTCTTTTTGCGGAAGGATCTGCACGTGGTTCTCCTACATTAGGTGTTGTCGGAGTACGAGTAAGATATTTCTGCATCTCCTCCTTAGCATACTCCTTCATCCTCCTATTCAATTCTCCCTTCGTCATCGTTACAACATCACTCGTTCCTTCCTCCATAGGCGGATCCGTGTTCAATTCTTCCTCTTCCCGAATCAAACGACTCTTCATGTTGCCAGCCTCAATTCTCATTGCTAACGAGTCTCAGCAACCTCAAAGTAAAGTTCCCACAGACGGCGCACACTGATTTAACTCAAACCCGGGGACCTAAATTTCTCAGTCTGGAATGACTCGACTCACTCCACGAGTATGATGATGAAGAATTATGGTTGCACTCAATAATAATTAAGCTACCTACGTACCTAATTAGGATCAAGCCAACGTAGTTCTATCTTGGTTATTGTATACAGGGTCGTACTCGATGAACGAATCTAGTCTCCAAATTTGTAAGTGTAAAGGAACGTACTTCTCAATCTATAGACTCGTTACTAATGAATATACGAGGCTAATTATTGAGAGAATATTCTAGAGATTCCAACCCCCAATAAATGTCATGAGGGGGAATTTATAGTGCACGCTCTGTACCAATGGTCGTTGGGCATTCATAGGATGCTAACAGGTGGCACTAATGGACAGTGGATGACTCGTATTTGTGGGGTCGGGTCAAGGAACGACCCGACCTGATACTGTTACTTAGCGCAGACCTAGTCTAGCAATTCGGTTTCTGGACCTCTGTTGGGTCTGGGTTCCTTATTCAATTCCTATTGGATTTTATCTCCTATTTTACTATATCACATGTAATACTTATTTTACTTCCGTATATGTTGTTTTATATTTTTTGTACGCACTCATATTTTCTGTGTTTTTCATTCTTTTTGGGGGTTAAAGGTGATTGGTGGGTGTTGTTCTCGAAGGGGTTTTTGGTAGGTGACACCTGCAACTTCCCTATATATATATAAAAAAATCGTATATATTGTGTGTATATATATAAATTAGTATATATCTATACAATATATCTATAAATTTAAATATCTATGCGGAATATTTTATATATCTATATATACGTATATGGAACGAGCATCCAGAGGGACTTATAAATTTCATGGAATACAGCTACTTGGGATCTGCTAATTGAATTTTTCGTTTTGTTTCTTTCATTCCTTTTCTAGTTTTTTCAGTATATATATATATATATATATATATATACACGTGAATTATAAAGGTAGTTATATATATATATATAATATGGAAAAAGATTTTCTGACGGTCTGTAACTTTTGAGAAACTTACAGACAAATTTGGGCCACATAAATTTTTCAAGGGAACAGGCAACCGAAATAACCGGTATTTCATGAATATTCTTATTTTTACATTGAAACAGGTTACCTGCTATTCAGGTTCCCTTATTTTATAATTGAATCTCTCTCCAAAGCTCATCAAGCTTTTATTCAGAAAAGAATGGAGAAAAGTGAATTTTCATTTAGTAAAATCCTCCAACTCATTATTATGAAAAAAAAAGGAAAAAAAAAAGCTAACTCCAATCCGCAAAAGATAACCGCCGTAATTTTGCTGGGAAAAACCTAATCTAGACCATCTTCTCATAAAATTCTTCACTATATCGGCATAAATTTTGTTCCTCCATCAAATAAAAGTTGGAAAGAACATCCAACTAGGACTACAGATTGAAATAATTAACAAGAATATCAATATATTTCCAAACAATGAACGGGCAAACGTCTGACCAGATCTCACTGGGATTAAGGGTATTTCTTATTTACTTTATTATTATTATTGTTATTATTTATTATTTAATGACTTTAGTAATGATAATATTTACAAAGGAATAGTCTGTTAGATATATTTCACAGTTGTCTGTAAGATAAGCATGACTCATATAATATTTATACAGGTGGATGTGGTACGTATATAAGTACACTGAAAATATATATTGTATATTAGTATAGTGTAATGAAAATTTGGGGCAAAATTCATTTCTTTGAATCTGAGTTTTAGTAATATAGAGGAAAGAGATTGGAGTGGTGATAAAATGGTTATGGGTAGGATTTATATAGAGCTGAAGTGATCACTGTGTTACTATATTAATAAATATATATATATATATCTATTTTTGTATAAATTGCTTGAAACTCTGTGCCAATTCGTCACAGCCCTGCAGTGAAATACCCATTGGTTTGAGTAAACAATACATGCCGTAGATATTGGATCGGAATGAATAAGAGCTGTCGATCTTGTCATGGTTGCTCTGTACCACTTGCATAACTTTTTACCTTCACTGTAAAAGATTTTGTTGATAAGAATAAGGCGTTAGACGTAGGGGTAGGGGTGTAAATTGAGTCGGGCGAGCTCGAGCCCACTTTTCTCTGTTCGGCTCGCGAGCTTCTACATTTTTAATATTTATATTAATAATATTAATAATATACTATATTTTAAAATATTATATTTTTATATTAGTAGTTATATTAATAATATTAATAATATATTATATTTTAAAATATTATATTTTATATTATTAATTATATTAATGAAAATAACGAAGAAACTCAAAATATAAACAAAATTAAGCCCAGGCTTGGTTCGAGCTCCAGCTCGAAAAGCCAAGCTTGACGAGCTCGAGCTCAAAAAGCCAAGCTCGACAAGCTCGAGCTCGAGCTCGAAAAACCAAGCTCGACGAGCTCGAGCTCGAAAAAATCAGTATGCTCGGTTCGAGCTCGGCTCGTTTACACCCCTAGTTGGACGTGGCCATTTGTATGTTCTGATGGGGAAGGCCAATAATCACTTAACAACAATTTTTTATTTTTTCTTCCTTTAGGGCTTACATCATTCTTCACGTAAATGTAGAGTAAATCTTAAATGTTGATAAACCCTGGTAGGATTTTATGTTTGGGGTAATTGCTTTATTGTGGTGTTGTTCTCATCCTCAAGATTTACACCGATACTGGGGCAAAATTATTTTTAAATATGAATGTTATTGTTAACAAGCCTTGGGCTCTATAGGTTCAATCCAACTTGTTTTCGTAAGTCTCTTAATAGATTATACATTATATAAATTTTAATTAAGTTTATTATCTCATGATTGTGTTTGAATGGGAACATAAATCACCAAATTACATGTATATAAAATAAGTGTATAAACACGTGTTCTGAAATTACAAATTGTGCTGATATATATATATAGTCTGAAGTTTTGTTCATACTCTACTCTCCCTTATGAATTTCCTAAATGTATTTGGGAGAATATATTGTAAATTTTTTTGGTAAAAAAACCATACACAATTAAATTGCATTTTTATCAGTCATCTTTTAAAAATACAAGTTTTATTTTGCATCAGTGTAATAAGACTTACACTCTTGCCATGAATATGAAACAATATTGTTATTTTATCTAACTCGTACATAGTACGTGATGCTCATTTGTTCTATTGTGAATAAACGACTTTATTTTTACAGTAGCGAAAACTAATATAACATCAAATCATACAACATACCAAAAAAAAAAAAAAATATCGGACAATCATATCACACTTGAATTAATATAGGTGGACTCAGGATGTAAACCTATAATGATGTCTAGATATGTTTTTTGTAAAATTTAATAAGAAATCAATGCCAATTATATTCAAGTAAAATGACAGTTTTTTCTCATTTGATTCTAAATAAAAAGAAAGAATTAAATTGGTTAGATGACACTTTAAAATTTTACATTTATGGCAATCAAGTTTTGAATACTTGTACTACATTTAATTAGCAAGATTGTTAAAAAAATTTATTAAGGAATATGATAATTTATTTTAAAAGAACAAATATTATTTGATACTTATAAAAATACATTAAAATGCATTGTTTGTAACAAAACGTGTAATGTCTTTATCAACTCCCATTGTTTTATTATAATTATTCTTCTTATTTTTGGTTAGCAGACTCTTGTATAAATTTTTTTTAAAGCAAAATATAAGCATTGCCCATTTTTTCCACATTGAAATTTTGAATAACTTAGGTGATAAGTTTTAAGACTGCACATTTTAGACGTATGAATTGTATTTTTTTTCCTACTTAAATATAGGTGCCTGGGTATACCCATATAAAATGTTTGATTAATCGTTTTTAATACTCAGGGGTAACTCAAAATAGTCCATATAACATATATGGACAACATATAATAGTTTAATGGTACATATAATACGTATATGGACTATTCTTGAGTATGATTGTCAATTATGCCAAACGAGGTGCACCCGGTCAAGCTCACGCTCGACTTAATATTATACGAGCTTCATCAACAATGTTTGAATTTGAATGAGTGTTTTTTTCAATGCTCTGGATCTACTTGAAAATTAATACGAGTTTCGAGCCGAGACTATGGCGGCTCGAATTTGTTCTCTCTTTTTTAAAAGTATAAAAAAAATTAATATATAAATTAAAAAAACCTCTCAAAGCGTCAAAAAATTATCATCATCCGTGCTCTAATGACAAATCATAACTAGTATATATCTTGAAAATTTTCGTTTAACTTACCGAACTCCATACAAAATTAGTTAAGCTATATCTTGAAATATATGTTTCACGTATTATTTTAGATTTAAAAATATGATAACTATATATATGATATACTTACTCACAGAAAATTATTTGTGTCGCGGAGGAAAAATAAATAAAACACAAGTTTTTGAAGCCAAAAGCTAGCATTTTCCAACGTCAATTTATGTCAGTTATCATATGTTGATATTGATGCGTTCTGTTACATGAAATTTTTTACTTATTCAATTTTTTGAGCATTGTGTTTTATATTAAGCAAATTTATATTTAAATGATAATTTTAAGAATCTATTTTACTAATTTAAAATGTTGCTAATTTGGATGCAATTTAGGAATATTTAAATATCTATATTATATTCTATCTATGTATATGATATATATTTAATATATATATGTGTGTGTGTATATATATATATGTTACGAGCTAGATTCAATTCAATCCGAACCTGCTCCCGCTCACGTTGGGCTTGAATTCAAATCCAAACTTTAATAGTGTACTTGGGCTCTGCTTGGGCTCAAATCATATAAAGCTCTGCTTGCAAATTTTCACATCAAGCCTAAGAACTTCGATTTAGCTTGGGCTCATTGACATTCGTATTATTGATTTATATAATATAAAACAATTTACTCAACGCCTAAAATATTAGTTTAAGAAAAATCCTATCAATTAATGCCATATACAGCGGATTATTAATGTACTGATGTTTGGGAAATGTAATTGATGATTATTTACTGACTTTCAGATGTTTTGCTAAAGCAAGGAAGCAACCTATACAGACCACGCCTGCCTATGCGAATTAGCAAAATCTATGAGAGCTACCAAAGTTAATTTAGACAACTGAATAGTTGTATGATATTCCATTAAAACCCCAACCAAAAATTCAAACTCATGTCTTTAGCCAAGCTAAACCCGAGCTCATTATTTATTTCATGTTTTTGCCAAAGAAGCACCAAGTAGGCTCATCCGAAATGGTTAATTTCCGTTTCATATTAAGTTGTGTAATTTTTTTTGGCATTCACTATATACATTCGTTCTTACGTGTGCATTGCACCCCTATTCATTCAAGGTACGAGTACAAATTGGTGGGGAAGTCAACGGCTAAATTAACAACCACAATTGGCGAGCACCATATGTATGTCGAAAATTTCAGGTGTTTAATCGCATTGTAGGAATGAACAGTCAGTCATATACGATTCGCAAAGTTGTTACCAATTTGCCAAGTCACATTCCATCGACGTTAAAGACACGTGCCGTTTTGAGTTAACAGATGAGATTAAAAATGTCATAAAATTGGTTGTTACCATTGAAAGGGCGGCCGCAGGTGTATTTATGTAAAATGCAAGCTGACAATAAATCATTTTTCCATTGGCAGCCTTGACATATGGGAATGGATATAATGTCAACAATCAAACATTAGGGAATCCACGACTTCTTATGTAATCAATATTATGTGTATTTTAATCTAATAAAATTAAGATAGTTTCTGCTAATGACGTTACAATAATTGTTTTTTTTTAATGAAAGTTCTCAATTGTATTGAATCTGCATACTCCCCAAATCAAAAGTGAAGAGGAAGTAATATCAAACAAGCCCCGTGTATCTCTGATGCTTCGGAAATGTACTCAATATTCAATGTTTATTGAAAATAGTTATCTAATTATGTCAATTGAACACAAACTATTGTGGTCCAGCCCAACTAATTTATATTTGTATCAATTATCCATTGTTGTAGCTTATTTATAACAAATAGGTATCTAAATCAATGAATATAGCTTATTCTGACCCAACCCAGTTAATTTACTTTTGTGTCAATAGCCCAATTTAAAAGCACCAGCAACCACCAATTCTGATTTGTCATCCATAGTTTGAGCTTAAAAGGGTAGTGACAAATTAAATCCAAAAACGTATTTACGTTTATCGGTTCCACACGTTCACATTTGTTATTGATTGGTATGAGAATTGTATAAAATTGAATTATGGGCATGTTGCGCAGTGCATTTTTTGGTACCTAGTATATAAATATATGTATATATGTTTGTGTACTTTTTTAACAGCGGTTGATATATATAAACTATATTTTATCTATATCAATATCTATATCTATATTTATATCTTTATCTATATTATACTAAAAGTGTGAATATTCATAACTTTTCAGCTGCTAAGTTCCATATATAAGCGTGTTAGTGTATTGGTTTAATCTAATTGATTGTATTAAAATGGCTGATGGATCTCCATAACTTTTCAGCTGCTAAGTTCCATATATACTTAAAAATTTCAATATATATTTATTTGGTTGGTGGTGAAAGAGCATGTTTTGGTTCAGTTTAGATTTGACGGGTGTTCAAATACCTATAGATTGTGTATTTGAATTGACGGTTTTGACTGGTCCACACTTGATAACAAATTGGATGAACTTCAATTTGAGGAGAAGACGAGTTGTGAAGGATGCATTTTCAAAATTACATCTTGAATTTGTTTGAAATTTTTCTAAAAAGAAGATGATCTGGATCTTTAATATTGTTTCAAAGTTCTTGGAGTGCTGGACCACTCTAACTTGAGGTTTGTTAATTAGTTACATTTCATTTTCTATTAAACTTTCTCTAATTTGGAGATAAGTTGGTATGAATTGCGATAATTCACATTGTTAATTTTTTATTATTTGAAAATGTTTAATACTTAAATTTGTTGTCTTATAATATAATATGAAATATTTAAACATATAATAACATACACCAAAAATTATTTTTGATGTAAAACAAAATTAGTGAAAAATGTCATTTAACAAAATTATCCTAATAAATATTTTCATTGAGCATTAGCATCAACCTTCCTTGCTAAATATTCTTTTATATCAACTTTGTATAAATGTAATCTAAGTATCTAACTAAACTTTTACTGTCCATATTTAAAAATTTGTAACTTGCTATTGATTTTATGCAAAACATTAAAATGAAAATAAATATAATACAGAAACTTTTACATGATTAAATAGTAATTAACATCATCATGTATTCATTTAAAAAGGGCAATGTCAAATATATATTATTTTCAATGATAGATATGAAAACCAATATGAAATGTTAGTTATAAAGTACATATTATATATATATCTATATATATATTTTTTTTTTATGTAGGAACAAATATTCAATTGAATGGTAAAAGAATAAAAAATGGAGGTCTACCAAAATAAGAATGAATAATTTTTCGTAATTCAAATGACCATTAATTAACTTGTCAAAAAAATTACCATTAATTATTAGTTCGGATTATTATAAAATTTATTAAACAAAAAGGAATTATTGTTCATAAAATGAAACAAATATATGTTTGCACGAAATCGGTCATATTTCAATTATATCACTAACTATTTGTCAATTCCACGGGTTTAATACATACTTTCAAAGTTGGGGAGAGGGAAGGAAGCATTATTTTGAGTATGAGACAGTGTTATTTAGTCTTAATAAGTTATATAGATAATAAGTGAGTGGGAAAATTTTAATTATCGCCCCTCACTTATACCTCAATTTCGGTTTTGGTCCCTCAGATATCGCACTCATTTAATTGACACCTAACTTATCTCAATTTCATCAATTTTGGTCCCTTCGTCAACTCCTTCATCCAATAGTTAACGGAGGACCAATTTCCCTCCAAAACTCACAATTTTGGCGAGAAAAAGTCGAATTTCAGTTTTTTTTCTTCTTTAAAATCTAATTTTTACCTCCAAAAAATTCCATTTTCTCCGACACCTAAACACAAAAAATGAGCTACTCATCATCTTTAACCTCAAATTCTCATTCTCACTTGCACTTTCACTTGGATTGGTTGCACTTTCAGTTGGATTGGTTTGTGAAACACCATTTGTTCCCCTCCTCTTACCACAAGTACTTTGATTGTGCCCTTGCCCACCACAATTTCTGCATTTTAGTTGGTTTTTCAGTAATATGTTGGTGTTGGCCATAAATTATTGGAAGAAGAACGAGAATTTGAGGTTGAAGATGATGAATAACTCATTTTTTGTGTTTAGATATTGGACAAAATGAGATTTTTAGGGGTAAAATCTGATTTTAAAGAGAGAAAAAAAACTGAAATTTGACTTTTTGGCACCAAAATCGTGCTTTTTGGAGCGAAAATTGGCGCTCCATTAACTATTTGATGGAGGAGTTGACGGAGGGACCAAAAGTGATGAAATCGAGATAACTTAGGGGTCAATTAGATGAGTGCGAAATCTGGGGGACCAAAACCGAATTTGGTGTATAAGTGACGGACGTAAAATGAAATTTTCCCTAAGTGAGCAAATTAAATTGATACTATTCCGAAGATTAAATCTCTTTTTAATTGCCCAATAGTATTATGGGAAATATGGACCAGCTTGTACTTTTGATAATAAAAGATACAATTACAACACGTTAACTGGTGACAATGCAAAAGACAAAGGATAAATTGTCCTTTGTTTTTAGATAAATCAATACTTAAGCTTCGTTAATATTGAGGGAAATTCCCAAAATTACATGAAAATTGGGGTCAAAGCATCCCCAAGAAGCATAAAATACAAAATAAGAGGCATTACAATAAAAAGATCTCAACTTTGGGAGGGGACAAAATGAAGTAAGAAAGGAACAACTAGTACGATAACTCGAAGAGCAACCGAGTGGATCTCCTGACTTGGACATCTCTAGAGTTCCAATATCTTGATCCCAACAAGTGGAATTGGACATCTCTAGAGTTCCAATATCTTGATCCCAACAAGTGGAATTTTTCTGAAGTTGAAACGGAGCGAATTCTTTGAGAAGATAGTAACTCCAGGATGAACCCAAAATTTGGACCTTCCAAATAAGCTCAAAGCCAACCTTCATATCTTTTAGATTACAACAACAATATTCCTTTACCAAAAGGGAAGACTGTTGCAACAACAAAGAAATACAACAAAAAAACAACAACACAAAAGCTAAAAACAACCATAAAGCACAAAAAACATAACAAAATAAAGAAAAGCAAATAGAGTAGTGATAAAACACCATTGTAACAACAAATGATGGGCTGAAGTGCTGTGAAGTAGATACACCAAAACCCATCACCACCATTTTCCTAAGCAAAGGAGAAGGATCTGAAGATCCCATGTCCAAAGCCAACGGAAGTTGGCATGAAAGAGTAAAGTGCATCCCGTCGGGGGAGGAACGGTTTTAGTGTCAAGGTGGAGGTGATAGTCCTTGAAATCATTCTGGTGAGGAATAGACGGCTGCAAATATGCGACCCCGGCAAAAGGTTCTTGTGGCGGCGAGTTGGTGGTGAAAAGTGAGTATTTGAGAGGTGAAGTGGCTGTAAATCTGATGGGAAATGGGCTAAAAGTCTCCATTGGAGATGAGGAGAGGGGAAGAAAACGGAAGGTGAAGAAAAAGCAATAAAAAGAAGAGCAATAGGTGCCCGGAAAAAGGCCAAACCGCCGTGAAGTCGGCGGTTGGCAGGAAGAAGACCCACGGCCTTCTCTTCAAGAGAGAATAGCAAAACTAGAGCCGTCGCTTTTAGTGAGCACGAAAATTCAAAGGATAAATTGTCCTTCTAAAAACTCTTTTCCGCCGCTGTATACAGAAGAAAAAAAAATCCTTTTTCCACCTAAATAGTAAAAAATAAACAAATGAAAGCTTGAGTAAAACTAAAAAAAAACAGAGATTATAACACAAAAGTTCGAAAACTCTCGTGTATTATAGTTTATATTTACTTATTTGTACAAAAGAACATGAACTCAAGTGCAATGCATGTAGCTTTTGCTAGTATATATAAATATATGAAATTATGTAGTGTTTGCGAGTGTGTATAGCTACATTGTGTGATTTTGGCTTGGTGCCTAAGTTTTTGGAATATATTTTTTATCACACAATGGAGGCATATCATTGTAGGATTGACAAGTTTTTGGCTTGCAAATTTTATAGGCTCGAGTTCGAGCTCGAGGTAAACGAGCCAAGCTCGAGCTTAGCTCATTGGCTCATTCAAGCTCGAGTCGAGCCGAGCCGAGCTTGATCTCGACTCATTTGTTTATTCTAACTTAACCCAAACTCGAGATTTTGGTTCGTTTTCAAGCTCAAGTACGTAGTTTTTTTCTACTGAACAAACATATTTTTTAAATCTTGAGATTCAGAATAAATTATGCAAAGACAAACGGATAACGATAAGCACTCGGAGCATCAGAGGGGAAGAAAACTTAGAGAAGAAAATAAAATAAATTTATTATTTGCAAAAATATATGTATATAATTATGAATTTCAAAATGAACTCGTGACAAAATGAACAAATACATTTAGTGTGAAAGGCAATAGGTAGATTGGATTCGTCTAACTGAAAAATTATAAGAATTGAAATCTTAGATTAAAAAGAACTTTCATACTATTTTGTAATATATTATTTCTTAGTTATAGTTATTATTTACAATATTATTCATATAATTTGTTATTACTAATATAAGTAAGACATGGATAATAAAAGCATTATTATGTATATATATATAAATATTTATTCAATATCATTTGATAAAATATAACGTGTTGAACAAGACTACAAATAAATTTAATATAATATTAAGTAAACATAAATATACGCATATATATATATATGTAAATATAATAATAGTAAAAGCTTGTGAGCTGACTCGCGAGCTTATGAACACTCAAATGCAAGCTTGAGCTCGGTTCATGATTCGAGCTCAAGCCTAGCTTTTATCGAGTCGGCTCGCGAGCCATCTTGACTCACCTTCACCCCTAGCGAGGAGCCGTGCAATTTTACAGGCGTGCATCCACAGGCTGAGCTCGTACAATCCACGATGTCTAGAGGATTTAAGTGATAATAATTACCATATGATCAATGACGAGAGGATCCTTAATTAATTACAGGGAAAAGAAATTCTTGTATAGGCCCTGCATAGTCCAAATAAATTGGGATCAATTGTTATAAAAATTCCAAACTTTCACACCTAGGGATGGCAATGGGGCGGTTCCGGGTCGGTTCTCTCGGAACCAGAACAGGAACCGCTTAGGCTAAGCGGTTCCTGGAACCGAAACCGGAACCGGAACCGCTAGACCCGCAAGGACCCACGTAGGAACCGGAACAGCTACCCGCAAGTACCTGCTTAGGAACCGGAACCAATAACAGCAAGGACCCATTTAGGAACCGAAACCGATACCCGCAAGGACCCGCAAGACTTGTTAGGAACCGGATCCGCTAGACCCGCGAGTCGAGACCCCCTTTATATATATATATTATTGCTTGTTATTGTGATAAATTTTGAAAAATTTCACTCCCTAATTCGAAATCCGAAAGAGGGAAACATTGTACTCATCAACCAACGAATTCTCATTTCATTTTAATGTCAACATATAATTAAAGAAGTGGAAACAATTATTTGGGTGGATGACACATTACACAATTAAAGTTCCACAAAAGTCATGCTTTAATAAGGTAAAAGGTAAAAAAGAGGAAGCGGAAAGGAATGAAGAACTAAGCATCAAACTATTGTCAATTGCCAATTGCCTCAACACATTTAAAATATAGCAGATTTGCCAATTACATGATTCAATGTTTCGACATAATTAAATTTATCAATTATAACATATTAATTAAATTAACTAAGTCGTTCAACGCCACATTCTTGTTCTTCTTCCTCCTCCTCATCCAATATCGTAGGACAAGCCGATAAATCACCAAACGTGGGACAAGTACTTGAAAAAATAAACAAAGAAATGGTGAATAATAATAATAATGTAACATTAAATGATAAAATCGAACTCAAAGTTTACTTACCATTTTTCTCTTTCCATAACCAAGAACGAGAACACATCAACGCCTCCACAGTCGAAGGATGGAGGCTACTCCGATGTGGGCTTATCAATCTTCCTCTAGTACTAAAGGCAGATTCTGATGCAACTGTTGAAACCGGAATAGCTAAAATGTCTCTTGCCATAGTTTGTAAGATAGGATATTTCAATCCATTTACCTTCCACCAACTCAACACATCAAAATTTTGCGTTCTTGGCAAGACACTCTCCTCCAAATATACATCCAACTCAGAAGTCAAAAAAGCTGGAGTAGTAAAACGTGAAGCCACAAATCGATCATAACCCTCTAGAGAATCAAATGTGGATGCACTAGTGACATCAAAAACACCACCGCGCATCATGCTTCCAAGGCTTCCCCTACTACCTGAGCTTGAGCTATCGCTCCTCATAGTTGCAGCTCTCGATTGATAGTCACTCAACAACTTATAACAATTATGACGAATTTCATCAATTTTAGACTGTGATGTTTCGCCATAAATCTGTTGGAAGTAATACTCAACCAATATCATCTTATACCTCGGGTCTAAAACAGCAGCAACCCCCATCATGACATGACAAGTTTTCCAATACTTGTCAAATTTTCTCAACATTTTATCTGACATGTTTTGAATCATCCAATTTGGACTATTTGAACTCTAGCAGGTGAAGCAGTCCAAAAAACCACACTATCTCGTATCTTCTCAACTGCATCATTAATTACTCCTAAACCATCTTTAACAATCAAATTAAGAATATGAGCACAACAACGCATGTGTAATACCTTTCCATCCAATGGCAAATCTTTGTTTGGGAACTTTTCCAAGATGTGATCAATCATAGTATCATTAGTCGTACAATTGTCTATGGTGATTGTCGACAGTTTTCGATCGATGTTCCAATCGATCAACGTATCAATAAGATGGTCCGACAAAGCTTCGGCGGTATGTGGAGCCAGAACATATATTCCAAGTAATTGAATATCACAAGTAAAATTTCCAAGTACATAAACGCAATAACAAATCAAAATAATTAAATTATTTAAAATACCTCAAAATGCAACTCTGTAAGACCCATGAATCGTCAATGTAATGTCCCGTAATCGCCATAAAGCCTTTCTTGTTGTTGCTTGATGTCCACATGTCAGTTGTGATGGCAATTCGACACTTAAGCTTCTCCAAAGACTTGCGACACTTGACCTTCTCATCACCATAAATCTTCATAATGTCATTCTTAAGAGTGTTTCTCGAGATCATGTGAAAGCTTGACTTGAAGCTAGCAACGAACTCCCGAAACCCAACATGCTCAACCATGCTTAGAGGATAATCATGTAGAACAACCATCATGTCAAGTTGACGTCTTGTTTCTTCTTCATTGAATGTTTTATGCTCTTGGCTTCCAACGACTTTCTTGTTTGCCATCGACGGGCTTTGATGAACACCGCTACCTCTGGACCTTTTTTTACAAGAGATATTATAATGCTTGCTTAAGCTAGATGTTCCATTTTTACTAGGAGCCTTGATTTTTGTTCCTCAATACTTACACTCTCCATATTGACACCCGTCACCCTTAATTCTTTTGAAGTGAGCCCATACGTCTGAAGTTAGCTTCCTTTTACCAGAAACAATAACACTTCCCCGTTCAATATCTCTACTACTATCCTCGTAAATCGATGGATGGTATAGAATCACGTTCTTCTGGTTTCATCTGCAAATCGAAAGGCCAAAAAGTATTCCTTAATAAACTATGTACAAAGGTTGAGTTTAAACTGGAAAAAATAAAAAGGCCACATTTCATATATGAACGGGGCATTATCAATGATAATTTATCATGCATCAGGGCATTTTTATCCTCCATACACACACACACACACAAGATAAGACAAGAACAACAAAAACAACTTCATTTTTTGATGCAGCAGTTTATGATTTAAGTCACAAAAATCCATTATTAGAAATGAAAAGGAGAGCCAGACCATGAACATTGTGTGCAAGAGAGGTCTTTTTCGAATGGAAGATTCTTCTTTTGACCACAAAAAGAAAAAAAGAAAAAAGAAGAAGGAAATGCTAGAAAAATTAAATAGGACATAAGCAGCTCGATTCGTCACGATATTTTACCTAAAATCAATGATGATCATGGCATTTTATAACTACATTTTACCTAGACTACAAAACGATTCAAGAACGCACAATCTTCATTAACACTACACAGAACGATGCAAAAGAATAGGTAATTATTTCAACTAGACATTTTCACAAACACTTGGCGGGCCTTTGAGTTTGGACATACCAAATAAAGAGAAACACAAATTTCTTGCTCGGATACCGAAAAAGGGGGGTGTTCAGCCGCCGGAAAGTGGAGCCCGATCAGCGACGGTGGTTGGTGGTGGGTTGAGAGTTGAGACTTAAGAAATTGGGAGTTGAGAGAAGGGTTCTTCTTCTTGCCTTGTTTTCTGTTTTGAAACTTTGGGCAAAAAATGAGATATAAAAGTTAAAATAGATTTAATAAAACCCAACTAAAAAAAAAGAAAAAAAATTCTGTTCCGGGTCCTACCCGGAACCGCTAGGGCCAAAAATTCTTGGAACCGGAACTGGTTCCTGGTAAAGGAACCGGAACCGTCGGGTCGGTTCCGTGTCCTACCCCGAACCGTTGCCATCCCTATTCACACCTAAGAATTTTTGCACTGAAAAGCGGCAAAAGTGTCCTAAGCACCTACTTTTTCTCTTTTGGTAAATAAACGATGGGAGGGAGCGACAATATAGAGCAACATTTCCTAAGTTTTGACGGTAAGAGTTTAATTTTACTTTTGCATGTTTGAATCAAATCGCAATTACTGGCTTAAGACCATATTCGTCAACACAAGTTTCAGTCAGATTGAAGCAACTCCACATGAAATATGACTTTTTCACATACTATACTATACTACAATATTATATTTCAAAGCATCTTTCCATCTATGTGACATAATGTCTACTTTTAAATTATTACTGTATAGTATCATTGTGAAGATAATAATGAATCTTGTACTTCCTACTAACCCCACCAAAATTTCTTATATAAAAATAATAAATTGCATGTTATTATTATTTGTTCATAACTACTTAAAATTGCATTAATGAAATTATTAAATATTATAAATACATTACAAATTCATCCCAGAACTAAAATGACAAATTTATCACTACATTCTTTCAAAACCCTCATATCATTATATTTCCCTGTCCCAATTTTCACACACACATATATATATATATAGGATATGGATCAAATACATCTCTATAGTTTAGGTAAGATATAAGACTCAATCCAAGCCATTTAAACCATTTGATCCCAAGGTCATATTTAAAGCCATTATTTCTGATTTTATATTTAATTTAATGATGATGTGGACATTTTGGTCAATAAGTCTAACAAACTCATGCAAATAATATGCAAAATCAAATCAAATCCCACTATATCCGCCCATAACAGATTTTTCCCCCAATTAACTCTCTTCTTCCCAATTAAAGAATGTAAATTTTTTACAGAAGATTTGACATACAATTAGTTGCTGATTCTTTCCAGCAAGAGATCTGCCGGCTTAAATCATGTACGTCTTAACAAATGTGTTAATAATTCTGATTCAGAATGACAGAATGATCTATTTAGCAAATGTATTGATTCTACCATGGGATAGTGACTTTATTTTTTAGTCAGATGCATGCTTATACCCTGCTGTTTCATAGTATTTATCATTGGTCCAAGAAGATTCGTTAAGACAACCTCTCAATCCCTTATAGTTTAAATATGCGAACAGAGAAGCTCGGGTTTTATGTTACAAAATGGCATGACATCGCGTATTCTATTTCATGTATAATGGTTTATATGATACTATATATTGGTTTATATGAGTCTGTATACTGGGTTATAAGATACTGTATAATGGTGATTAATATTATATTACATTATACAGTTCAAATAATGGGGTTATACAGTGTGGAATTAAATGCAATCCACATAGTCAGTTGAATACTCTATACAGTAGAATGTACATAGGTATACAGTTAGTACAAATAGTGATATACAGTGCATGTTAACATATTATACTTTTTATGATACATTAACTAATTAAACAATATACTGAACATTTATTGATTTTATACAGCGGGTTATTCAATATTATACAGTAAGAAGTCTCATTAATTATTCTATGTTATATGTTAACACATACTGTTTGTTACATATTAACATACTGTATATCACATGTATATTTACTATATAAGTTACTGAACAATCAATGAATACTAGAATTCGAAAAATAAGAATGAATACGATAAAAGAACACTCACAAGATGATCTTGTGCCCAAGTTACCAAGCTCCATATTCCACCAAATTATACAGTAAACAGCAAAATAAAACCCTACCAAATTATTTATACAAATCATCCTAACAAGTCCCATACTCTGCATGGAAACTAATAAAAGACAATATTACAAATAAGGAAACAATAATTAATCAATTCCAAATCAATTCTAATCAATCTGCCCCTCCACAGCGCCAAACTTCTTCTTCCTTCTTTCATACACGCGAATGCCACTTGTCCCCACGTCATCAGTCCCGCGCGCCATGTCACCTGCCACATTATACAATGATATGTAAAACATTAACAGAAATAAACCATTATACATTATATTATAAGACATTATACAGTAGTGTGCAAGACAATATACAGTGTGTGCACACACATAATACAGTAACATTACACACACTAATTCAAAAATAAACAGCGTGTTTTACACAAATATGCACACAAAATCAATAAAAACACATTATTTGACCCCAATAAACAGCGTATAGATGTAGCGAATTAACCAAAAACGGATTTTTTTAACAACAAATCAACAAAATACATGAATCCGTCCGTTATATGATGGAAAAACAACTGAAAATAGACTGTATAATCGGTACCTGTGACTCTCGAGGGGGTTTTCGACCTCATTTTCTGCTGGGAAAAAGTCCGATTGGGTACTATTTTAGGGTTGATAGAGTGTGCGAAATCCGAATATGCAATTAGTTTTGGAAAGATATGGCTTAAATACAGATTTCAATCGTGATTTACAGTTGAGTTTCGTGGGTCTAAATGTGAGAGATTTTAAGGAGATTGTGGAGTTAATTTAGGAGGGGATTTGATGTATAATAGTATGTATTTTACATTTCTACCCCTCTGTCAGTTACAGCGTGTTTCCCGAACGTTTTCTAGTGTTTAATTTGGACTATTTGATTTAATTAATCCAATAGTGTATATTAGGTCTTATATCTTATCTAATATAAAATATATATTAGATCTTGACCCTATATATATATTATCTATGATCCACGCAGACACAGGACATAAACATGAGCACGACACAGGACACGAATACGTGAATTTTTAAAAAAATTAATACACTAACACGACTAAAACACGAATGTTCATGTTTATTATTTTTTTCTCTCAGTAGTTGGACACGAACTCAGCACATGTTCGACATTACACGATATGATTTTCAGAGTGTCCATGCATCATTGTATATTATCATAAGATAAAAGAGAATGTACACAAACATCATAAACCCCTTATTGCATCCGTATATATACATACTTTTTTTTTTTGGTTACGTATATATACATACATAAATACATACATGTAAGCACATTGAATCCATCCACCCTCTCTTTATCATTTTCTTCTCTTTTTATTTTTCTTCCAAAAATTCATCACCAAATTAAACGAGCGTCGCGCATTGAGACGTCTGCGGGTCCCACATCGCCGGAAGCAAGTACTTCCTCGCATTCACCCCATGCGCATTATACCCACCCCCAGTCACCCTATCCGTCAGCACCCGACCCGGATAACCCGGATAAGCACCCGACCCGAACGCCCCGGTACAAGCTGTAACCGCCTCCAACGGCGCCGTTTTCGGACCCTGAAAATACCCGTTATTAAACGGGTTCGTCACGGTCCCCGCCAAAACCGCCGCCAAATTAATCACCATACCGTCCACCCCAACGTCGCCGTTAGGCGCCACTAACGGCGCCGTCTGCGGCCCGTAAATCGGCTGATGAAACGGCCACGCGCAGTAACCCGGGCACTGAGTCACCGAGTTACCCACCCAACCGTACGCGGCCCCCCGAGTCGACCCGTGGGTCCCACACCGACTCGTGCAGAAACCTTCAACGGCGACGTCACTCGCCGTTAACACGACGTTAACCGCTCCGTTAAAATGCCCCCCCTTGGCGGCTAAGTTAACGATTTGGGGATTTTTTAGGGTTTTTCCGATGGAGTAATTTTCGTCGAGGATTTGTTTGCCTACGATTAGATTCGACGCTCCGGCGCCGTCGTGGTACTTCCCCGTCGTCTTCCACCACGACGCGACGGAGGGCGACGGCGGTTTAACGGCGTTGAGGGACTGGATGAAATCGACGATTGTGGAGCGTTGGATCGGGGCGAATTTGCCGTACCAGATGAGGTTAACGGTGACGGTGCCCTTTAACAGAGTGCCGTTATGGTATTTCAACACGAGTGGTGGTGGTTGGACTAGAGCCGCCATGGAAGGGGATGTGAAGAGTGACAATAGCAATAACGAGAGTCGTAATAGTAAAACCATTTTTAGTGTTGTGGATAGAGGTTTGTAATTTTGAAGAGTTTTGGGGGTATTTATATGAGGGTGGGGAAGAGGGGGACAGCTGTAAGGAGGAGGATAGTCAACATCATATGATGACACGTGGAGGGATACAAGTGGGTTTGCTTGGCCAGGCTGTAAGGTTCTGGCCGGATGACGTCAATGGTTTTATAGGCTATAGGGGATGGCGACGATGACGTGGAATTATGGTAATATCCAGCTGACTTTTGCTGACTGCGTGCGTGTGCATTTATTTTCATTTTCTTGACTAGACAAATAGTGTAACCTATACACTATAACGTACGGACACTCCAAAAATTATTTTTCGAGCAGTATCGAGCTTGTGTTAGACACTACACGCCTCCTTCACATATCGGATACAGTTAGTATGTGTCCATGGTTAAAAATTAAAAAATCAATTCGGACACCGTGTTAGAGACGACCAAATGTGTGTCCAACATGATGATGAGACGGTTGGCAGTTTTCTTACGAAATTAAAAAGTATGGGGTTCCAATTGTAAATAAATAAACTTCATAAATTCTAAGTCTGATTTTAGAGCATTTGATACTTTGATTGTATTTGTAATTGTTTTGTGATTTGTGTCTGTTTATATTTTGTTTTGCATTCATTATTGACTTATTGTTGATAAGTAGTTGAATTTTTTCAAACATATAAAGATTTTCAGAAAAGTAAGGAAAATACAAATTTAACAATAAATAAGTCCATAACATTTTCATAGCTTATTTTTTTAACAAATTATATTGAAATTAAAATCAATATCTAATTTATGTTATATATATATACTAATGTGTGGCCCGTGCTATGCACGGGAATTATTCAAAATGTGGCATCATCTAAAGAATGAATTCATATGAATTAAGAATTCGATCTATACACATTCCTTATTTTAATCTATATTAAAAAGATGAATATATAACCATTACCGTTTGTAAAGTTGATACTACCAAAGAATTTGGAAAACCTACCAAATCGCATTATTACATGAATATTTATCAACGACTATATAAATAGTCTAATGGTTGTTCAATTTTAAAATTTAGGGAAAGAAATTCAAAATCACACAATGTATGTTAATATCATATACCCCTTTGTCTACTTTTTATGAACTTTATGTTGATATTTTTTAACTTTTAATTTTATCGTGCTCTCAGATAAGAACATCATTAAGTCAAGAAAAATGTGGTTTACATTTTCCAAAATAAAGCTCCAACTCATATTAAAATTAAAGATAACACATAATAGCCAAATGCACAATAATATTTAAATTTTTAATTCCATTTTCATTACAAATATGGATGCACTATTCAATTTTGTTGTTCAAATCGGGGTAGGTGTTCGGTTGTGATTTTAAGTACCCACCTGACTTCATTATTTAGGTACAGTGGTTTGAAAATTTTGTGTTTATCTCGGGTTTTAGCTACAATTGAATCGGAATTTAATATTTTAGGTCAAGTAATCATGCAGAGATAACCTACCGGATCTATCCAATCAAGTATACAGAAAATCAAATAGAATAAGAATTTAGACTTAAGACTTGGTGTGACAACATTTTCTTCTAACTTTATTTCTTCTTTCACAATCCAAAATCGTAAAATCACTTGCAATCTTCGGCTTGCATTTTTAAAAGATTGTTCTCGGTCCCGAGGAAAAAAAATGGCTTGAACTCTCAATTCTTAAATGTACCTTTCAAAGATACATTGGCTTGAAAGAAAGAGAAATAAACTTTATGCAACTGTTTCTTATCAACTTGTGCGTTTTCCAAGCTTGCAATCAATTTTCTTCTTTCCTTTTTAGGCTACTCCGTAAGATGCATGACAATTTCCTGCATCCAGAAACCAAATGGAGAAAAAGAATTTCTAATCAATATTCTCCACTTCAATAACATAACTAATAGTGTGTAGAAAAATACTTAATAGACTCAATTGTAATAAACTTTGGAAAACAAAAATGTCACACTAAGAAAAGATTACTTCAACAAACTCAGTAAAACCCAATTGAAAAATTGGTAGATAAATCAACAATACAAAACATTTTCGAATCCAACATATGTCGTTGAGAGCACTTTAGCCCACAATCTATTAATTTTGACACCCAACTATAATTGGGATAATAATGATATGCAACACATTAGAACATTTTAGAGTTTTCAGAAGAATTTGTTCCATCTAATTTAATTCTGAATGTAATATAAATGAATTTTTTGAAAAATATTTATCTTGAGAACAATAAACTCATAGAGCAAATGAAGATGCTAATACAGACATAATGTACAGCGCTATTTCTGGAAAAGGAGATTAAATTAAATTTAAGAAGAAGCAAGAGCAAACCTTCAATAGATGAGTCATTTCGGTATACAACTCCACGATTGTGTGGTTACATATTCATGGTAATACTTGAATGGAAGTCCCCGCCAGATGTGCAAGAATCCTAATTTATAACTGATAATACATTTTCTCAAATACAAAATCAAACTTAAAAGAAAGATTTAAGTTTTAGAAGGCTCAAGTCATTACCTGTCCAAAATCAGCAACTATAGAGTTTCCAAGTGAGAGACAATTCAGAGTATGATTCGATCAAATGGAACGTTGTAAGATTTTACATTATCGCATACATTATAACCCCTGACAACTGGAGTAATGATAACAAAATACAAAAATAAATAAAATAATGTGAAAAAGATTAGCTAATGAGAACAGCAAGTAATTGATATTCTTATACCAAAAAGTTGTGTAAGAATATAATCCTTCCTTGATATTTAGAAAAAGGAACAAAACCTTTTCACCATTATTAGAAAAGAAACATACATGCAAATATGTTCTATAAAATCTCCTTTAATTTAATTAGAAGAAGGATTCTCAAAAAAAAAAAAACATTTATTCCAGGGACACCCACAATGGTTTCCCAATATCTATGAAAACATATAATGATTTGTAATTGTGAAATTACCCCTATTTAAAGCAGAACTTGAACTTTTGACACATCCAAGGAACATATAAGCTTTTGAACGGAAAAATTCACTACAATATAGTTGCATAAAGTATCTATATTTTAGATTATAATTGGATCTTCAGTGGCTTACTCAGTCTTCATATTCCGGTATTAGAGGATATGTCTTAAGTCTTAACTGCAAAATCACAACAAAAACTGTGAAGTTAGATGATAATGGACAAACTTAGAACAACTTGTCTAATTTGAGGATGAATAATGACAAATATCGACGTAACTTCTGAAAGCCAAATTTCTAGAAAGGGGGGAAGGAAGGATTTGAAATGACGTCTAATTGAGAAGAGATGTGCAAGAAACGGTTGAATGAGACAAAAAAACTGCTTTTATCTCTTTTGTTCTCCGATAATATTTCATTTCACAATAGTAAAAGTGACTAATTTTATTAGATAAAGCAAAATAAAATAGTGATATCCAATAAATCAAAATAAATAAATGATGTGAGCGATCAATACCTTCCGCTTAAGTATTCTGATTAACAATTCTCATTCACCTAGTGTATAAAGCTGAAGCATATGCAACACAGACAGAAAAAGAATGGAGAAAATTGAATTTGAGGCAAAATCGAATTGCCTAACAGATTCAAACTAAGAAAAGAAGAAAATTTCTTAAATATCTTAACCCATATATCATCATAGGTAACACATAAAATAGATAAGAGATACCAATTGTCGTAAGATGTAGAATTTGGAAAACAAACCTTTTAATAAAAATTCACTCAAAACTTTGCAAAATTTACCGGAGAACCATGTAATCCCATCATTTTTCTTCTGATACGCCCATTGTCTTCAGAATCTGTGCAACTTCGAAGTCGGCCTCTAGACACAGGAACTCGAATCTCTCGGCTGGTCACTTGATCACTCGAGCCCACATGACCATTAAAAATTCTTATTTTGAGGATGTGAAGAATTTTCTGTTAGAATGAGTTGCCGGCCGATAGAATGAGTTGAGAAGTGAGAGACGTGTGGGAGATTGTGGAAAAGAACGTGGGTTTCTCTTGTGCAGTTAAGGAGAGGATCAGTTATGTTCCACAAAGACATTATATACCCTTTTCCAACCCTTCAACTACATAGGAACCCTAGGGGTATTACGGGTAGCATGGTGTAAAAACAGCCAAATTTTGAAATTTAAATCCTAGACTACTGAGATAAATAAGGAAAAAATCAGTTTGAATTTGAATTAGAAAACTACCACGCCAATATCAAGGGCAGCATACTCGTGTTTGCTAATAAATCAACCAATGGGAGGTTTTTTCTTGGGAATTAAATAATTCAAAATTCTAAAAAAATAGTATTTGGTTGAATTTCAGTCAAAATTGGTCAAACACTTCCTTCCTATATTAATATTAATAGATATATATATATATATATATATATATATTTGACACTTGTGTCGGAACGGTGTCGTGGTCCTAATTTTTTGAAAAATATTGTGTCTCGTGTCCATACTGTGTCGTGTTTATGTCGCTATGTCACGTGTTTGTGCATCATAGCCTATAAATAATATAATATATAAATATATTAAGTTATGATAAACGGATAGGACACGATACGACATGCCGCAAACCTCAAAATTCTAGAATACGATATGTCTGGGATATGCGTATTTATATGTATCTAAAATTTAAAAATAAATTTGATTCAATTGATTCACTGATATAAATAAAATTTTGTCTGCTTTTTAAAATTTATTTGATATTTATTTAACTTTTAATTTCTAACAAAAGGCCAAAAACTTTATCTATTTTCCTATTTTAGTCTAAAAATATTGTATAATAGTAAAAAAAAAATATTATGCATGGTATCCAAGACATGTAAGATACTTCACATTTTGTATCAGATAAGGAATTATCTTTTCTTTTTTATTTTTGGACACTTCAAAATGTATCGGACAAAGTATCCAAACGATATCTGAAAGTATCCGTATTCGATACAAATATAATACAACACATGATCATTTTTATGAGTATTCATGTATCATAGATTGATAGTAAATGTATGATATGGTTTTTGTAGTTTTTCATCAACTAATATAAAACAACAAAATGTTATATTTTTCTTATGTATATTCAACTAATACAACATAAGATATAATTTTTATTTATTAGTTAATTCATAAATAATTTGTACAGGCTTAAATGGCTTAGGTTTCATCGTATAAACGGGGCAAAAAAGGTTCCCTATATTGTAAGCTATTGGTATTCATAACAAATAGATAATTATAATGTTATTTGAGTTAGGCTGATCAATTTATTGTGTTTTAGCAATTTTTTCAACATCCATAAGTCCTACCTACTCAAAAATGCCATCCAGAGAATACTAGTACAAACTGCCCAACGATGATAAGTTTCGCGCTTCAAACTGTTTAATTTTTAAACTATCATTTTTCGTATAGATTTTATTTGTATTTTTGAATGCTTGCGGTCCTTTAATTTATCTTCTTTAATATTTAGAAAACATTTCTTAAAATTATTTGTGTTTCAATATTCATTTACATGTAAAGAATAGTAAAATAGCTCCGAACAATAATAAGAGAACATTAAGCTTTCTATTTTTGTAACAAATAAGATATAAAATTTTATTATGAGATGAAAGGTGTAATAAATCAAATAATAGGCCAAATATATCCGGTGGTCCATCACTATTAAAATGCGCCTAGATGGTCCTTCAATTTTCAAAATTATCGTACTTTAGTCCCTGGGGTCACAAATCTAATGGAAATCGACGGAAAGTGATTCTTTTTCTTTTCATTTTGCCCTTGTGTGTAGGAATATTTTCATCCAAATGGCAAAATATTTTGTCAATTCCTAATATATATTTTTGACCCGAGAATTGTAGTGAGAAGATTTTGAAAGTTGATGGGCTATCTTGACGTATTTTAACTTTGACGGACTAAACTAAGTCATAAGTAAGAGTCGAGAAACTAAAAATGGGTTTTGGCCTAAATATAAACAATAAGAAGTATGATGTGTATATGTAGAAATATATTTTGGGACATGCAATTCTTATGAGCTCTTGAGAACTCGAGTCTCGAGTGATCTCCATCTTTCTTCAAGTATTTATTATGATGAAATACACACACACACACACACACATATATATATATATATATTATATTATTACTTGCACTTGTAGTAAAGATCAATCTAGAAGTTCAGATCCCAAGACATCCCAAGTATTATCCGGATGACCCGATTGGGTTCGTACCCTACGCAAAAATTGAGGCGGCCTCAGAGGCCCATGTAGAGGGGCTCATTCGATGCTACCTAGTTTGGTTGTACCAAACTTTCACCAGATTTTGACATGTGGCACCCGTTAATCATAGTCTTTGCCTTTTGGTCCTCAAACTCTTGAGGGAAGTAACCTTTAAGTCCTTGACTTCTAACTTTAAATATTTTGGTCCTTAATAATAAAAAATTCAAAATTAAAATCCTTTATGAGCTTTTAAATAAATCAGGCCTAACATGCTTCCGAAATAAAATTAGTTTTACATAAATTTATACCCTTTTTTTGACTGCCTTATCGCCGGGTATTCCAAATTCTCAGCTTTACGGACTTCTTCCAACCACACGCCCGCAGTCGGTGGTTCGCAGTCCTTGGCTCCTTCAGCGATACACAGCACAACCCAATTTCGTTTTCTATCTCTGGGTGTAAAAGGTATAAATAGATATAATTGTAATTGAAATTTTGGACAACAAGTTGGACAAAAGCCTTTATTTTTATTAACGAAATACAAATTAAAATTACATATTATTATTCTATTCTTCTATTGGAGGAGAAAACCTTTTAGCCTCTCATGAGAGGACTACTATTGGGGAAATCCCTATCACTCGTAAATTAAAAAACAAGAAGAAAGTTTACAATATTTTCAATGAAATATTTTTATTATAAAAGAGTTGGAGAAGTTTTCTGATGTCCTCTATTTGCTTCAGAACTCCCTTCTTATAGACTTAATTTCCGGACTCCAAAGACGGATTCCAAACTTGCATAATTTTCTTGACATCGTTGCTTTGCTGTCAAGATTCCTTTATTAATGCGCGTGGGTCCCCGTTCTAACCGCCTTGTTGGCCACACTTGTTTCTTTTACAGCTGGTTGCTTTTTACAGTTGTTTCCCACCTAATCAATCACATGATTGATTCCTTTTTCTTATTGCGCCTGACTATTCAGGCCTTTGTCGTTTACATAATTTTACCTGGGTTTGTGAAAACCTTTTGGGTAAAATATTTTCCTTTTTCCCTTATCTTTATCGGATTCGGATTTCATCTTGGTAACCCGTATTTTTGTACCAAATAAGGGTTTTTCTTGAAACTCACAACTTGAACATTCCCGGTTGTGCCAAAGATCAACATGCATCATGTTGCAGGCATTCTTCCTGGTAGATTCAGTTGCTGGTAACTTATTTTCCCAGATGATTGTCCTCTTTTGCTCAAAGAGCTTTTCTGCGAAATCTGTACTTTTCCCTGTCATGGAATTTAATAGGAATGACTCATTCACAGAATTTGTGAAAATCTTGAATGGATATTTGACTTTGTCCATCTCTGTAAGATAGACCCACATACCCCATGCTCTTCTGGTGGAAATATCATCTTCATTGATAGAACTGACCAAAGGAGCTTCTCCTGTGGCGACCTGAATTCGATTATAGGCCGTCATGTCTGGTCTCTGTAACTTCAGAAAATGAAATGCTGGATGAGACCCTTTTCCTGTAATTTCTGGAGCTGCTGAAATAAATTTCAACTCCAGGATATCACCCCTTTTGAGGTAAGGGTTGTTTTGCCATGAATCGTACACGATCCCGGTAATCCAATCTGAAAGTTTGGATATCTCCAGAAAACCTGGTGACATAGTATGTATTGAAGCAATTGCCCCAAAATCATACTATTCTCGAACTTCGTCGGGATTTAATCCTTCTTTCATCCAAATCCTAGGATATTTCCCTGATATTTCTACCAAAGATCTATTAGGATTTATTCCTTGTCTTGAGATTAATTTTTCCCAAGAATGCTGATAACCCTGCCAATGTAAATTAATTGGGTTAGTATTAATGTTGGTCCCAAGTGGCATACGAAAAGGTCTCGAGGGGGGGGGGGTTGAATAGACCCTGAAGTCTTTTTCGACTTCAAAAGATTCGTATTAAAAAGGTTTTTGGACGCTTGAAAAGTAGACGCTTGAAGTGTCTAACACTTGACTTAAGCGTTCACTTAAACTATAGGCGCTTTGGTGAAGCGTCTAACGAAGACTGTTTTTAGAAAGTTAACTTAGATTTTAAGACTTGAATACTACAACCAAATAGGTTTGAGCGTTCACTTCTTTGATCAGTGTTAGCACAACGGAATGATTTTTGGAGTCTTCTCTTTTAAAGCTTTAGCGTCACAAAAAGTGTATTTAGTTGCTTAGCGTTTGATTAAGTTTTACTTTATCAGATTATGATATGACAATATGAATGCTAAAAGTAAAGTAAAGAACAATATTTGTAAGGTTCGTTGGGTGGTGTAATCTCAACTACGTCCTTCTTCTCCTCGAACACTTGGAGGCAATCCACTAAAATGATTCTCAAAGAATCACACAGAATCTTCTACAAATTAGGGAGAGATGGATGTCGATGACTTGAGCTCCTTGATCACACAGATTTCTGCTCCAAATCACTTCAATCCCCTTGCTTCTTTCACCCAGAAATAAGGCAAGTATCCAACTTCGACTTCACACAGATCACGAGGCTTGGATAGGGTTTTTTCTAAATGGTTTGTTTGATTTTGATAAAGTTCAAACAACTAGGGATATCTCAGTAGTAATGTGGGTTTCTCTGAAAAGAGTGTTTGAGATATTGGTTAACTGTCTCAGGATTTGAAGAAAAGCAAAGAGAATATTTTCTTGAAAGTTTTGGCTTTTCTGAGATTGTAAGGAATGAGATTTCAATGCAACAACAATTCGACTTGATAATTGTTCTCTGTATTTGACTTGTTGTTGAAGTCCTATTTATAGGCATTCTTTGAAAAAGTGTCCGTTTGACACATGCACGAGGGCGTGTCTCTCACTTTCACGAGTGAACAACTTTTTGTCCTTTTTCCTGAAAATCTGCTGCACAAAAGTTGGTGTTGCAGTCTTTGAATAGTTGACAGCCCAATAGGGTGGCTTCTCCGTACGTCTGAAAGTGCTTATCACATTTAATGCTCTTATCAGCATTTAATGCATTTGAATTAAATGCCCGTTGGCATTTAATGCTTTGAGAATATTTGCATTAAAACTCCTTCTGGACTTAGAAATAAATTCAGGTGAAATTAGTCATTGATAGACGCTTATTCAACCTTGAATCACTTCTATCCTATAGGGTGACGCTTGGTGTAGCAGGTCATTCTAGACGCTTGAAATCTTCATCTTTATTCAGACTTCAGGCGCTTGAGTCTTCAAACTTTACTTCTGATAAACTCACTCAGAACAAATCAGACGCTCAGTCTAAGACAACTTAACCTAACGATCTAGAATAAAAATAAAACAAAGCCTATTACAAAGCTAACGCTTCAAAGCTGAAAAACAAACTTACATATTTTGGGGTCTAACAAAAGGTCTTAATTGTCATCATCAAAACATCTAACATGAAATGCCTAACAATTAACCTTAGAAGTGCCTGTCTGTGGCCTAAGATTAATCTCTCCCTCTTTAACCCCAGAAGTGGTGGGTTGACTTGAAAAAATAGAAGGGTGAACTCCTAATTGTTTCCTTTTTCTCAGAATCTGAGAATAAACTTGTGCAAGTGGTATTTGAATTCACCGCTCCTGGTATAGAGCCCCGTTGTCTAAACGCAGGTTTCGAGTCCTGCTCTCTCAATTCTCGAGTCATCTCTGAAGATGATGCCTTTTGAATTGGTCCTTGTAGTGTAGTCCATAAACGAGTCATGGCATACGTTGTTCCTTGTATTATGTCTTGGACAATGTCTAGATCAGCTCGTTGTACACGGCCAGCTGCCTCAGCGTTAACTAATAGCTGTCCAAACTTTTTGTCAAGCTCCTCAAGGTTTTCCCTAAGATGCCTATATCTCGTTATGATGGAATTGGCTTCAGACCCTTCGATCTCTTGTCAGGAAATTTGCAAGAATATTTTCATGAGATTTCACAATAATAATGTCAAAAAAATAATATTGACATTCAACTTGTCATCTGAGAATACGTGCTTTTTCGATTTTTGATTCAAGTTTATTTTTCAAAAAAGCTTTTACATTCGTATTATCAACCTTTAATGTAAATTCTTTGGCTAGTAAAAATAATGGCCATTTTTGAAAAGCCTTCCAAACTGCAAAGAATTCTTTCTCGTTTATGTGCCAAACGCTAGCTTGTTGTTCAGTGAACAATCCTCCTGCGTATCTACAAGGTTCTTCCCCTGTAATTGTTCTTTTCATGAGCACTGCTGCCCATCTATAATCATTGGCGTCTGTATAGACTATCAGATCATCCTTATCTTGCGGTATTGCGAGTTTAGGCAAGTTACTACAAACTTGTTTCAACTCACGAATTCTCTGAGTGTGAATTTCTTCCCACTTCTATTTCGTATTTTCTATTTCTTTTTAAAGAGGTCGAAAATCATTCCTGTACTTTGCCAAATCTTTGATAAAGATACCTGCAAAGTTAACAACTCCCAAAAAGCTTTGAAGCTGTTTTTTATCTTTTAAAACATCAGGAAAATTGCGTATTTTTTTCACAATATGTTCCTGAAGTTCAATACCCATTTCATCAATAAGAATGCCAAGAAATTCAATCTTATTAACACTGATTATTGCTTTCTTTTCTGAAAGCACTAATCCTTCATTAAAACATGCATTAGAAAATATTTCAAAATGTTTAATATGATCTTTCATATTTCTGGATGCAATTAATACGTCGTCAATATAGACAAAAATAAACTTGAAATAATCCTTAAACAGATTATCCATCTTTCTTTGATATAACTGGGGTGCGTTTGCTAATCCCATTGGAAGAACATTCCAGATATATTGTCCTTGTGGAGTAGAAAATGTCGTATATTTTCTAGACTCTTTTTCCATCTTAATATGATAGAAACCAGATTTGCAATCAAATTTTAAAAACACTTTGGCATCTTTAATGCACTCAATTAAGTGTTCTCTGCTTGGGATATAGTAACCATCAAATTCCAGTATCTTATTGATACCTTGATAATTGATTACTAATCTTGCTTTTCCTCTTTTTACCTCACCATGGTTTCTTACTAGAAATCCAGGGCTACTATAAGCAAAGACTTCAGGTTCTATGAGTTTAAGATCGATATGCTCTTTTAATTGTTTGCATATCCTTCTTATCTTCCATATTCATCTGGATTGGCTTGTATCGAACATACTCGTACTTGCATTGTTCTTTTACTTATAGAGTAGCTTCGATCTTGTTTTTATCCCACCAAGCCAAAGGATTCTCGTTAAAGTTCCTTTGAATTAGTCGCTTAATATTTTCAAGAGAAAGTAAACTTTCTTCGTCCATGTTATCTATAGATCAGTTCTGTAACTCATTCTTAAGAAGTTGTATTTCTTTTTTAGAGTTTTCATAATAGTGTATATCTCCTCGTTCATTTAGACCATGTAATCTAAAGACAAAAGAGCTTTTCCAATTCTCTGTTTATCCTTCATTTTAGGATGGGTTAATTTGGAATCAGAATTAAAATCACCACATTTGCTGCAAAAATTAATAGGCATAATCCTATTAAAAGCTTTTGCGCGCCGCAAAACTCGTATTTCATCACCACAATTAGTAGTAAAAATCAACAATTTTTTGTTGTTATCTTGCACATATTTTGCAAAGGTTTGGATAAAATTATTACCCAACAAAATATCTGCTCCAGTATCATGAAAATATATGGGTGACATTTTTACCTTGAACCAAGGTGTACCAAATGCTCCTCCAATCATGATATGCGTCTCTCGGATTCCCTTATTGAGAATGAGGATTTTCTGAGAGAAATCTCTTCCTGCAATAATGGGTAAAGCTTCCATAACATTGCTAGGGAAAATACCGGGTTTTGATGTACAAATCCCAGATCCAGAATCAATATAAGCTGCAAAATACTCTGACTTATATTGTTCATATAGCATACCAACCGGTATGTATATAGAAAAAGGGCTAGTCATTTATTCAATTTGAATAATATGTCCATCCAGGCTAAATTCCATGCATTTTCCTTTTCTTCCGCAAGGTTTATGTTCCTCAAGGAAACTTAATCCCAGAATAACCACCTCTGGGTCTTGTCCTTGTTAGGATTATGACCTCAGATGCCATAGATGATAGAATGTATAGGGCATATATCTTGTATTGAACTTAAACTCTTCTTAAATAAAAGGCACTATTAAGTTTTCACTTAATTCTTATCTGCATCTATAAGTTGTGTAAAATGTTTTGTCCATGTTTTCAGTGTGATCCCTCTACTTCCTATGGGATAGGAAGATTAGCACTAGAGAGATCGATCTTGATTACTAAAATAAGTTCGCAAGTAATATGAAGTCTTTAATGGACAAATAAAGACTTCGAATACTTGTACAATCTTAGCTCCGACATGGGAGTGCCTGTCTGGTATCATGGGATGATAGGAGATTAAAATTGTAGACACGTCAGTGGAACTGATATGTTCGAACACGACTCGCATCGGTTCTGTCACATGGGTTTTCACTCTGTGACTGTCAATGACGGAACTGATTATGCGTAATAGGTATTTGTGAACCTTTGACCTGAAGTATCAAGCTGAAGATGCACTTGTGACGTCAAGTCTTTCACTAGAGTAGTTAGACCCAATTCACCCTTTGGTGGGGTCAACCTCGAAATGCGGACTTGATGGGCAAGTGGTAATCTTAGCAGATATCCAACATGGGATTTGTTCTCTCATAAGTGAATGAGTATGTACCTTATGTAATTATAGATAAATAGAGATTAAAGTCTTTGGCCAAAGCAAACGAGACGATTGTGCTTGGCACTAAATCGATCTCAATGATCTCGTATTTATTTTGATTTATACATATGGTCAAGTCCAATGAGTTTGACATAACCATGACTCTCACTTGAGGGGGGAACGTGAACAAAGGGTTTATACATATACTGTATTTATGATTGGAAGGTTTCGGAATGATCCTATCATTCGTTTTCGTTTGGGATACGAAGTGGGCCACGTGACTGGCTAGGTGTTACCCATTTCCTTTGGTTTCCTCTCATTGCCAAACGAAACGAACCTAAAGAGTCGCGCTAAAGGATTGCAAAGAAAAATGAAGAAAAAAGAATTTCTATTATTTCTTCTGGGAGTTTTAATTTAATGGATAAATTAAATAATTAATTATTCATTAGATGAAAAAATTAATTATAATGATAAGATTAATTATTAATTAATTTCCTTGTGAAATATATTAATGAGTTAATTTATCTAATTAATTTAGTTATTTAATTAATTTATTGGATATAATAAATTATTAATTGAAATAAGAAATTAATTAAACAAAACAAATCCCGGGGCTAAATAAGGAGTCCAATTGGACGCCTACTAGGCCTCAAAGTGGCGTCTTTGGGAGGCCACATATTAGGGATCTTTTGTTTTGACTTGTTCAATAAGTCATGAGGTATATAAGAACTCTTTGACTTAGAACAAGTAAGAAGAATACACAACTCTCATAACTCTCAAAAGAAAGAAAAATATTTCTCCCCTCCTCTATACCTAGCCGTCGACCATAGACAAAGAAGAAAGGGAATTTTTTGTTTGTTGATCCGTGCGTGACGATTTAGAGACGACGTATTTTTGTTGTTCAGATCAAGTTTAAGTTTGAAGAATCAAACCAAAGGATTGAAGATTTGGAAGCTTCAATATTTCGAGTTTGAAGAAGAAGAAGTTTTTCACCATCATCATATTCATATTAACGGGTAAGTTTTATTCGTTATACGCTTTTAGATTCAATTATGCGAATTAGAGTACCAATTGGGTTTTCGTTTTAATTTTTGAAATCCCTTCCGCTGCGTTTATGCTTTTTCGAACGAAACCCAACAGTCATGCCATTCCTGTAACAAATACTTCATAGCCTGCTATTTCTAGCATACCTTCATATTTGTTGACAGTAGATTGCTGCAAGTGATATATATCATCACAAGGAAAGTAATTATTTTTCTCTGTAATACCAAATATAACTTATACTTCTTTCCATCCTGCCGGACATTTAATTTTTACGTTATCTACCCGAATAGCCTGAGGAGTTGGATTCTCGATTAATTCTTTTCCTTTCAAACTCTTAATCCTTTCTTCCGAAAAGGACATCCTACTATTAAGATCTATTCTAGAACTCATTGAGCGATCTAGAACTGGATGGTCTGGGATTAAGATATCAACACCATCAATCCTTAGTATTTGAATAGGATCGGGTGCCATTACCTTAGCAAATTCCTCGAAAATTCTTGGAATTTCGATATACTCTTTCCGAATAAACAAATCAGAATGATGTGTATTGGAAAGTGCATAAACAATTCTATATGTAATAGAATATGATCTATTCCCTTCTTTCATAAGATCATTTCTTTTGAAATCTTGATGAAGGGTTAGGACTTGGCTGAAATCTTGGTCGGCTAGGTTATATGCAATCCTTGGATGAATATCAAACATAAGTTTGCCTGCATATAAGTTTCCTACCATTGTACCAAGACAACCATCTCTTAAGTTGTTAATTCTTTTATCCATTATGGATAAATGTAATGGCGAATTAACACCTTCTTTGAAAGTAACTTTGATTACTACTTCAATGGTTCCTATATGGATCCATTTCATAGTAAGGGCTTCTTCATATTTTAGCTTACCTAATTCTTCCAGAATTTCTTCTTTCGGAATTAGTTGCATATCCATCACATTACCCGTTAGCTCTATCGGGATTGAAAATTCCCCATAACTCACTTTGTATTTGATGTTATGCCGCCTTTGATTAAATCCTATTTGATTTAGGATTCTGCTAACTCCACTGACTCTAAAACCATCGTATTTACTGATGCTAGAGTCTTGCCTCATGATCTTTTCCATGGTCTTATCTGATATAGATGCCTTGGAAAAGAAACCAGCTAGGCTATCTGTTGTTTGAAGCATATCTCCTTCGTTGGAGTATTCCATTAGAAATGATCATTTCTTTCTTGGAATATAGAACAATTGATTTTAATCATACTCTCGATCCATCCTTCTAGAGTATGAATATTATCTGACCAGATTTGAATCTTGGTCTCATGCTCGATTATCTTTCTTAAGCGAAGAGGTGTTTCGCCTAATAACTGAATCGTAGATTCATAATGTTGAATTATGATTCTGCTTCTTTCTATTTTTTCTCTGAAGTCAGAGATAACAGTTCTAAGTTGTGGAACTGTATATATAGGAATTCCAGGCATGTTATTTTTCTTGAAATTATTATTTCGATTCGGTTGATGTTTCATCGGAATCACTTTCTATTTCTTCCTCATAGACACTTTCGTCTGAGGGAATACCTTCGAATTGGTAAACTGGTACCAAATCTCCATAGAAAACTGCATCCAGTATGTCTGCGGTGGCTTCAAATTGTTTTAGTTCACCACTTTTTTGCGGACAATCTGGTGAAATGTGGACACGAGCTCCACATGTCCAGCAGTTACAATCTTTGAAACTTTCATTTGTGCGGGTATGAGCCTTTCTAAAAGTTCGTCTTATAGGTTTCTTTCCGTCGGATTTCCGAGATCCTTGGAAAGACACCCTAGTCGGTCCTGATCTTTGGCCAGATTTATAAGATCGGGCTTTTGATTTGGACCACCAAGACTTGCGCCTGAAAGAAGATCGCCTTTTGTTACTAATGTTATTAGAGAAAACAAAGTGCTTTATCTTCTTTCTCTGCTCAATTGATTCTCCAATTATTGTTGTAAAATCATTATTATCACAACAAAGAGGGGTTTTCTTCATTTTTCCTCTTAATTTTTTCATGTTCTTTTGAACAGCGGCCTGTTGACACCAGTCTTTCAGTTTGTCTTTTAAGAAAGACATTCGTCTAGCTATTGTATCAACTTGCCCTTCTGGGACCTTGTAAGAATGTGTTAACATTTCTCTCCAAGGGCTACAGATTTTTGCAAAGAACATTGGTGTAGCAATTTCTGCACTAACATTCGCATGAAAGAAATATTTTCGAAACCAATAGATATATTCATCAATGGCGCAAATATTCCCTAATTCAAGACCATAGAGTGCCTTTGTGTACTCTCTGGTTCTTTCTGTGTTATTTTCACCGAAGTATCCATCTCCAATAAAATTTAATTTGGTTACCCTTCCGAATCTATCTGCAATAGTGCTTTTAGATTCTCCGGCTAAAACCTCTTGCTTAGATTCTGGTGGGATGCGTTCCCAACCCACCTTCACAGATCCTTCTAAGCTTAACTCCATTAACCTAATGAAGTTTTCTTTGTCTAGTTCCAGTGTAGTAGCGGCTATTTTCCATAGAGGCTACCCATTCATCGATTAATTTTTTGATGTTTCTGAAATCTATAATATCCAAATTTAGGATAGTACCATATGGCTTCAAGGTTTGTGACATAGTCCTTGCCCAAGGTGTATTTTCTGGTACCCAATTTGAAATTCTTGCGTGATTTGCTCTAAACGTAACCCCTCTAAGAGCGGGTTCTGCGTTTGTATGCAATTCTCCACCTTCTCGCATTGGTTCATCCTGTGGAGGATTATTAGATACGGAACTTTTTCCCTGCGTTGGGAATCCCAGTGCTAATTCATTAGTTTTTATATTTGCTAGGTCCACAACATTTAATTGTGAAAAAGACTCAGCTAATTTTTGAAGATCAGATAGATCTACTCTTGATATATCTATATTAGTTAATACTTCTAAGGATATCAATGAGTAGTTCCTCATGCGTCTTAGGCTTTGGTATTTCTTTAGCCCTCCCTTCTGATGTATAAGAGACACCCGTCCAAGTGCATCGCCGATTCTATCCTTTTTTGATTTGGATGTACCGGTAATACCTTGTTGTTCTTTCAGATCTAGGACCATTGTCTTTAGATCTATTATAGATCTATTCAGATCTGGAAGAATGTTGAGGATGTTCTCAACTTTCTGGTTCAAGTTTTTCGATTTTCATAGGTAGATGTTCTTGCCTATGTCCGTAATCTTGAATTGTCATTTGAATTTCTCTAAGATCTTTAGAAATTTTAGATGTATCTGACTCAATCTCTTTCCAATTCATAATAGCTTAAATTAATTGAAAGAATTACCTTTATTTGCCATCCCGGGCCATTTGCCTTGGATCTCTGCGAGTTGTAAATCACGCGTGACGTTGCCTTGGAAATTTTTTGTCCATGGCAATAGTCCTTTCATAGTACCGAATTGATTCCGGTATGTCTGCTACAGGAGTTCTTGTTTGTACTCTTGTCAGCACTTGTTTTATTTCGTAAGAAAGTTTCTTACTACTTTGAATTAATTTATTAATCCGCTTTTCTCGTTGGTTCTCCAGTATCTGGAAATACTCCTGATTTTCTTCATAGATCGAACTATCGTTCGATTCCATTCTTGTTTTGTTTCTCCTCACTTAGAGATAAAATAATTCTTATGTAATCAATTTAAAAATTTCATCAATAAACCTATGACTCTGATACCATTTTTCAAGCAGGATCCCTTTTACAGGATAATTTTGAAAACACCAAATGATTTGGACTAAAACCGTTAAACCTAAAAGTTATGGGGTTAAAATTACAAAGATCAATAGTTAAAGGAACCAACTTTTCAATTCTCAAAAGCAAATGACACTTGTCCTTATCCTAGTGAGAGTTGGGTGGCACCAAGCTTAGTGTCATCGAATAGATCCATGCGGAGCTAGTTCAGAGGTGTATCTAAAATACCAGATTAGGCCCACATCAATGATGACATCATCTTTTCTGTATGTTGTTTAGTTCATTGCTTGATTCAGACTCAACATGGTAGAGCTTCTCTATGATGCTGCAAGACGTCATCAAGTGGTGTTGCATCTACTAAATATATATATTGATCAAAAATAAATAAATATATATATATATTATATATACACAGATGTATGTATATACATATTATTGTCCTCAATGGCTCACATATAAGATGTCTACTTATTTTCATTAAAAAAAAAAAATCAGGTGAGGACGACATACCAAATGCCATTTTATATTCAAAAATAATAATTTTTAAATTATATTATTTTTGATAATTTTTCTTTTTTTTTTTAAATATTAATCTAATAAAAAAACCCCTCAATTACACTTAATTTGTGAAATATTAAAGGCAATCAATTTCATGCCGGGCAATGTGACAGGTGCATTCATACATGCACTGTACCACTTAGCAATGATTTGTAAGGTTCTATTTTTAGTCAAACATTATTGTAATGTCACAACTATCACAATTATGTGAATCGTGTTGACATTTTGAAATTTGGATGACCATGCTTTCTAGTTTTTATTTCAAACATCCGAATTATATATATATATATATACATAATATATGATGACATGAACATATTTAGAGTCTCTATACCTTAAGTTTCACTATAACACAATTATTTATGTATAATAATTTGTTTTCGAAATCCAAAGTTTTATTTTTTTTTAATTAAAAAAAGTAATTATTTGACTAATTTTATGTGAGTACACTTTTTTTTATACCATATTTTGTAGCCCACCAAGGCACCAACCATCACCAACCCTATGCACTATAATTTTTTTTTTCTCTTGTTTGATTCGATTATATCTAAAACAAAAAAATTAATGAGACACTTTTATGATTACTTAACTAGACTGATATCATGTGGGTTGATTCGACTGATTGATTAGGTTGAGTATGTATTTAGTTCACGTGTACTTAAATTTTTATTGGATTTAAACGAACTTGAGTCAAGTTCTTGTTGAGCTGTCTAGTCGGATAACACAACTTACGCTCTTAGTTAGAGCAAATATCTGGCTTTACTTGACTTAAACTCTGGTTTTATACATCTATTTTGCAAATAAGAGATCATATAATATTAAGTATATAGATCATTAAGAAGAAACAGCCCATGTATGACAATTGACAAGTTCATCAAACAAATAATTAAATGAACATTGTGAAACGTCTCTCTCCATCGACATGTAATACACTTGATGTCCAATCTTTCCATAATTCTATCCATAAACGACTAATTTCGAGTTATCCATTCTTTGGGCCAAGTTTTGTGTCCATCCCTTTCTATCCCTGATTAGGGATTGACAATAATAAAGTATATTTTATAACACCGTGTAGATTTAAATTATTCGAGTTATCTAAGTTTCGAATTTCAGTATATTTATAATTGTTAATATCAGGGATTTACATCAAGTCTATATATATGAATTGTTGCAATTGTAACAAAATTTCGAGTCCTGGAACTCTTTCAATCACTTGATAGGCGTTCTATTTCTGCATTTGGTTTGGATAAGATCACATAAAATGAAAAAAGAGGCTAAACATTAGGCAAACTAAGTGATAATAATTAGCATATCAATGACGAGAGGGTGCTTAATTAATTATGGGGGGAAAAAAATTCTTGTATACACCCTGTATAATCCACATGAATAGCGTTCAATTGTTATAAAATTTCCAAACTTTCACACCCAAGAATTTTTGCACTAATAAACATCAAAAGTATCTTAAGCACCTACATTTTTTTTTCTTTTGGTGAATAAAGGATAGGAGGGAGCGACAATGTAGCAACATTTCCTAAGTTTTGATTGTAAGAGTTTAATTGTACTTTGGCATGTCCGAATGAAATCGTAGTTACCGTCTAAAAAACAAACCCGTCAATACAGACTTATCAAGTATCAGTCAGACTGAAACAACTCCATAAAAAATATGATTTATTCACATAATATATTATACTACAATATTTCGAAGCATCTCCCATCTATGTGACATAATCTCTAGTTTCAAATTATTCTAGTACTTCATACTAACCCCAAAAAATAATTATTTGAAAAAACCCAAAAAATAATTGAATTTTGCAAGTTGCTGGCCGACGCCACGCAATGCCATATCTGCATAGCAGAAAAAAAATCAAATACTTCAAGCTATTGTGTGGATGATCTTGTCAATGACAGCAATGAAGTTGGAAATTTTTTGTATAAACCGGATCTTGGATTTCACCTGTGTACTATGTTGATGTGATTAATACACATCACTTGTTTTTTAATTCAAAAAGACAAAATAAGTGATGTGTATTAATCACATCCACAAGGTACACAGGTGGGATCCAAGACCCAGTGTATACAAGTGTTTTCCCAATGAAGTCTTCTAACCATTCGGATGTGGGGGAAATTCTAAGATGGACAACGGGTCCAATGGAGCCTGTCCATCTATTACCATTGGAAATATGTACTTTAAGTGTGTTTTACTATCTTGTCCCTGCATCCAATGGTGTATAGTGCAGTGGCTCTGTTGGACCCGGTCTGGCATAGAATCACCCCAGATGTGGCATGTTTTTGCTTAGGCTGTGTTTGATTTGTTTTTGAAATAATTTTCAGAAAATGTGCATTACAAGTATATGTGAAAAAATGATATGATATTGACTCTGTTTATTATGCTTTCAGAAAATAATTAGAAAGACTAAAATGTATCTTTTGTTCATATATAATGTGCAAAATGATTGAGTTAATTATTTTGGTAATAATTATATAATTAAAAATATAGTTAATCAAGAAAGAAACTCAAAGAATAGAGAAATGTGTAATTATTGATGAGAGATGAAGTGGTGAATGTGTTGATTGATATATAATTACATAGAAAAAATAAAAGTGAATTTGAAAAAGATGTGCTTTTGGTTGAAAATGAGTTGTAGATGAATTTTTTTAAAAAATTATAATTTAGAAACAAAGGACTTTATAAAAAAACATAAACAAACAGAGTCTAATTTTTTTTCATTTATATTTTCAAATATAGTGTACTAGTTTTTTCTAAACCCGATTTAGATAAGACCTACGGTTGATATTGAATTAAATCTGGCAGGCATAGTCTCTCAGTTATAATTTCAAATATAGTGGTGGGAATCTTTCTGAAATTAGAGCCGATTAGATGTAGCATCGTAAATGAGTGAAGTCGAGATGAAATATTACATATTAAGCTAGTTTTAATTTTAACTGAACTTAAAAAATCTTATTTTGTGAATTATAACTGAATGGAACTCTAATGTCACTTTAGAACACAATAATAAGTTTAAATCTTGTATATCCATTTTCTTTGGTGAGTTTTAAGCGAGTGGAACGTGAATATGATTTTAGAACACAATAATAAGTTTAAATCTTGCATATCCATTTTCGTATGACAAGTTATTGATTTATAGTTAACAACGGTGGAAGGGTGGAGATTGAAGAAAAAAGCTATGCTGAACCACATCCAATGGTCATAGTGTCTATACCTCTTACACAGTAAAGCACTAAAGTGTATTATATGCGTTCCCCACATACACTTGTGTGAAAGATAGACACGGAATACACACTCGAACTAACAAACTCGATCTAACATAGAATTAGCCTTGATCTCTCGTATATATTATTGAGACGTTGATTGTTGATGTAATTCAACCTAATGGCTATGATACTATTTTGATTCGAGTTTTTTTTAGGATTAGGCCAACATCAATTGTAAAAACAAAATATATCATGAGGAGACTTGACAATTGAGGATTAAGATTAAATAGGCCGCATAAGTTATTTGCAGAATCCAACAACATTGTCACAAATGTCTAAATATTAGTGGAAGATCTATCCACGTATACGTTTAAAAATGATCTCATACAGTATCGTACTTTTATTGGATATGGAGTCCTTTTGGATACTATATCCGACACATTTTTAAAGTGTCTGAAAATAAAAAGAAAATAATAAATTCTAGACAGCTTATCGATATAAAATTTGAAGTATTCAACATGTCTTAGGAAAAATTTTAAGATGCTCCCAGTGCATTGGGAGCCATTGGATCACCTGAAGGTGGGTAATGAAAACCATCCACCCCCATGTGATTGTATGGTAGTAGATGGACTATAGAATTACACCGTCTTGGGTACCAAGCAGAATATGCTTTAATATTATAAAATACTTTTTGAGTTATAATCGAAAAATAGATAATGTTTTTGGCCTTTTATTAAAAACTAAGTTAAAAGAAAATAACAAAGAAATTTAAAAAATTAAATAAAGTTTTATTTATGCCTATGAATCTATGAATCAAATTTATTTTAAATTGGAATATTAAATAGAAGGTCTTATAATTTAATATTGGAATATTAATATATGAAAGACAATATATATATATATATATATATATATAAATATGTATTATATATAGGCCTGCATATGTGTATTTGGTGGAGGAATTTTTGTCTTGCTCACGAAGTCTACACATATATGTAAATATATAAATATATGTATATATTATTAATATCTAGATATATATGGATATACACTTATATATTTGGAGAGATCTTATATATTTGGGAAGATCTCTAATATATGGAAAGATCTCATTAGTTATTTGGATGATTCAAGTAACTAAGGAAGAGATATATAATGAAGGAATAATAGATAAAATATAAATATATACACACACACACGCACTGCGTGTGCATGTGTGTGTGTACATGTGTGTGTGTGAAAGAGAGTTTTCATCTTTTTGGAATCTCTATATATGTATATATATTAAATTAAGTATTTAATTAACAAAATCATAATTTCAAGACTAGTATATTTATTCCATCTTCTTTCTCTCCCACCTCTTTTATGTTCTTCAAACTCATGTGTTGAGAACGAAGAACACAAAAATAATTTTTACCCTTTATTTCTATAAGCCAAGTGTTCGATATTCACCTGTCTAGCACTTGAGATAATCGAGGGTACGAACTAAGGTGTGGATACACCATAGAGACGCGACATTTGGAGCATTGAAGCAAATCGAATCTAAAGAGCCGAAATCCGCAAGAGCGAGTTTTGTAATTTCGTCAACGAGGTAAACACGCGAAAAACCCCTTGTTAGTTTTTCGTGAAAATCCGATAGTACAATGTCAACCTAGCCTTGTTTAAGGGATGTCGATTCATGTTTTAGAAAAATTAATTATTTTTACCTTCCACTGCATTTTCCAATATCCCAGGGGCGTAGACCGCGCTAGGGTTTTCCTAACAATTTCAGCAATGCCTCCATGCGAATTTCTGGAAAAATTTCGCATCTAAAGTCCGAAAATTGCAAAAATTATGCAACCAAATCAAAGCCTTAACATCATATATCCATATAACGCATAAAAATATGTAAATCATATCACAAAACTTCTTAATTCATATGGATTTATACGAATATACAAAGAACAACCACAAAAAAAATTAAAAAATAATAGTAAGAATAATTAAATTCAAGAAACACATACATATTATCAAGAAACTAAAAGGATAACGATTCTTAATGATTAAACATGATTTGTACTGATACCACTTGTTGGAACTTAATTTAACCGGTGAAAACCTTCACCAATCCCCAAACTGTTCATGTTCAATCATAAAGAATTAAAGAACGAAGAGTGGAAGCATACATGAATCAGCCATATCAGATTAATTCTTAAGTTTTCGTGGTTGGTCTTCCAAATTAATACGTAGTCCTTTGAGTTTCTCTTGGAATCTCTCAATTTTCTCTGAAGATGGAGAATCAGAAGAATAGAACGATACGTATGATTTGGGGATCACAACCCTTTTGTAATAACTTATTATTCTTATTTCTAATTTATTCCATCATAAAAGAGGAAATAAAATAATTGCCTTCTAGATATAATATCAGATAAAATCCCATAATTTTTTTAATTGATTTAGAACCCAAAATACCATATATATTAATTGATCACATAATATTGGCTCAAATAATATGATAATTATCAATACATGATTTTCACATATTGCCCATATATATATTGAATTCTAAATCCAACAATAGCACCCCCTGATATTATTGTCGATACCGCGACTTTGAACCATGAAGTATTTTTTTGCCTTAAGAGTTGAAGCTCTTCATTAAAAAACTGTCAACCTCGCTTCTTTGTTTTGTGGCCCGAAGCTTCACTTTTATTTTTTATTTTTGAATTTCTTCATCAGAAATGTTCTTTGTTTTGAGTTTGAGGTTGCTCTTCATCAAAAGTTTACCAGCCTTTTCTTAGAAGCTGGCTTGCTTGCTTCATAGTTGAAGCACTTCATCAAAATTTTGTCAGCCTCTTTGCTTCGCGGATCGAAGCTTCATTTCTTTTTAAATCTTTTTTTTCAGGAGTGTGCTTCTTTACATCAAGGTTAAAGATGTTTTTCTTTTCCAATTTTTTAATCAAAAGACTGCTTCTTTGCTTCGATGATCGGAACACTTTATCACATTGCCATATTTTTTTTTAGTAAAAGTTTGCTTATTTGATTCATGGTTGAAGCTCTTCATCAAAAATTTGTAGTCTTTTTTTTGAGAAACCTTCTATTTTGCTTCATGATTGAAGCTTCTTGTTTTTTTCTTTTTTGGGAAAGAGATATTATGCATCGATGCTTTCTCTCTCAAAGGTATAGCAGACTACGAGAGTCGAGATTTTTTGACTAATTTTTTATTTATCCTTGAACGAGTTACTCTGTATCAATTTAGAGAGTAAAAAACATATTGCACCCCGAAAATTGTCTAAATAGGCACTTTTCAGCCCAAAAAAGAAAAACCCACACTTTGCACCATCGAAAGTTGAAACCTATTTGCAATTGAACTATGCACCCCAACTCTCCTTCCCTCCCCGTTTGCCTCTCTCTCTCTATCTATATATCCAAATTTAATAATATATATGTGTTAGATGTATATATGTAGAATTAAATGTTAATTAATTAAAAGGGTTATATATATTACTAAAAATATCATGATAAATATTAAACACATCTTTATATATATTATTATTGTTCTATGCATATATTAATACAGCCCCAACAAAAGTTAGATTGTCAAATTAACAAGAGAAAATTTTAGCCCGTTAAAGCTAAATCTTGAAAATGATAAGGTTCGAATTATACAGATTAATTTTGATACTTCTCTACTTCTTTGCTAAGTGAGGAGAACTATTATAACAAACAAAATAGGAATTTAAGTTAAATATCTTTCTCTACCTAGTGCAATTCACTAGATATAGTCACAATAAAAATCAGAAAGACTAGGGGTGAACATCTAGTCAAACTCCAGAGCTGGCTCAATATTTTCGAGTTGAAGTCGAGCCTAACGATCCGAGCTTTTGTAATGAGTTGAGCTCGAATCCAATTATATCTATTTTGGGCTAACAAGGCTTAAATATACAAAAATATATATTTTATTTATTTATTATTATATACATATAATAATAATATATTTAAAAATATTTTATTAATATTTATCATGGTGTTCTATTCCATATTTATCACGATATTTTTAATAATATATAAACATCCGAATTTAATAACATATATATTATTAAATATGGATATGTGTATATAGAGAGATGGTGCATAGTGCAACTACAAATAGGTTGTGAGGGTGCAAAGTGTAGGTTTTTCTTTTTTAGGGTGAAAAGTGCCTATTTAGGCTATTTTGGGGGTGCATAATACTTTTTACTGCAGTTTAGACCTTAAACTTTCAAATGTACACTCAACTTTTTAATATACCAAATATGATCTTGTATTGCAAACTCACATACCCGACAAATAAATAATTGTATTTATTTCTTCCAACTTTTGACTTTTCGCATCCCCGTCCTATGAAGTTTGAATTTTGCCAAATACACATCGCTAACACTATTTGATTCAAGATACTAGTAACTTTTTATATTTAAAATAACAAAATTGATGCTGAACTTATTTACTAGAATAAAAAATATTGATGAATATTTATCTAAACCATTAATAAAAGAAGCCCCTTTGCACTCACAAAATGACGATTTTATACCGCAACACCAAATTTTAGAGTTCCTAAAATTTCCCCCAACTATCCAACTCACCTAGATCTTAGCTCAAAACGTACCTAGTATTCCCATTTAAAGCCGGATAAGATTCAAACTCAACTCATAAATTTATTGAACTCAATTTAATACTTAAGTTCAATAATGTTCATATTTAATTAAGCGCAGCTTGAAAAAACAAACATTGAGCAATTAGACTCCACGTAGTCAAGAGTTTCCATACTCAATTGACTACCCTACTGTTCGTGTTTATTTAACTTATAAAACCCAATTGATGAATCCAATAAAAAAATGATATTTAGCAACAACCATAAAAGCTGTAAAAATCTATAGAACAATTGTTGGAATTATATATTGTTTAATTGATGGTTATACCAATAGATGTGGATATGTAAACCAAATGATGGAATACTTCCACCACCCATCACATTTTCTTGTCCCATCATTTTCATTTTACTATCTGGATGCTCCCATACTCTCCCTCCATTCTTATTTTTTTATTCAATCATATTTCTCATCCTAGATTTTTCTTTTTTTAAATTCTAATGGAATTTTATATTTTAAATAATTGAATATACAAAATTGTTTCATTGCAAAAATCAATAAGAAGATTAATTATGTTTTTGTTTTACTTTGGGGTAAAACAGTAACCCATACGAACTTTTTGCGTTTATACACTTTTTATGTAATATGTTTTGTTTTATCTGATTCTGACAAATAGTCGGAGTATTGCGCCGGGATACCGTCATGTGCATCACATGTGACCCAGGCTAAAAATTACATTTTAACATTTGAAATGACATTTTCTTGTGGTTTCACAATTTTGAATTTGTACAATTCAAAATGTCATTTCAACTTAAAATGGTAAAACTAGTGAACACAAGGTCCATAAAATGTCAATTTTATCCTTAAAAGGGTAAAATGCAATGTTATTAATGGAATCCTGCCAAATATTCTGCCAGGTATAATTTATTTTTTTAACAATCCGTACAGTTCAAATAAGAAAGTGTAAAACAAAAAATAATTATATAAAAATAAGTAAAAGCCAATGTTTAAATAATAGAGTGTAAGAAGCAAATTCTCTCCCAACGTCAACTTTCCATTCACATGCATGGCCGACCTTGGCCCTGGCCAACCGCCGCCGGCGGTGGCCATAGGGGACCATACTAAGAAAAAACTGAAGAGGGACTACCCTGGGGAAAATTTTGTTTTTTTGGAAACGATAAGCTTTGTATTAATTCAAAATCAACATTTACAACTATACCAGGCATACCTGGAGTCTCTCACATATCAAATTTACAATTGATAACTGACCATATAAAACCTACTATTTCCTTTACAGGTTTGCTACCCCTACCAAACAATCGGCAGTTCCTTTCCATCCATATGTAGTAAACAATCGACCCAAACATCGCCCTCTTCACTCGACTAAGTTGAGTCTTTCCACAACTTATCTTGTTAAGCAATTTAAGTACTTCCGCCCACCTAAAAACCCTGCACTTAAGTCCTAATTTATCCCAACAACTAATTAGGATTTCTTTAGTAAACTCACAATTGAAAAACAGGTGGTCTCTATTCTCTAACTGATTTAAGCAAAAACAGCAACTTTCATCTAAGTCATGCATCCATTTACTTAGTCTATCCTTCGTTTTCAGCCGATTTAGGACAGCCAATCATACGATAAATCTGTGTTTTGACACAGGACCTTTACCCCACACACACTTTTTTCCACTCAATTTCATCATTGTGTTCCAAAATATGCTCATAAGCAGCATGTATAGAGAACTTACCTCTAAGCCAACGGTTTTGCACTGCATCAACAACATCCATGAAAGTATTTCTGATGACAAGCAATCTCCTCCAAAGCCAAGAATCACTACATTTCGGTTGCACAGTCCATATATTGTTAGACTTCAAATAATAAGCATTTATCCATTTTATCCACAGAGAATCTGTCTTCTGAGCAATATTCCATATTTGTTTGAAAATGGCAGCCACATTCCACTTCTCCAAGTCAATTATCCCTAAACGCCCTTCCTCCTTAGGCCCACAAATATCCTTCCATTTCACAGCAGCATTGCTACGTCTAGACGGTTTTCCACTCCGCAAGAAGGAACGACAAATTCGCTCAATCCCCGTGATTACTGTTATAGGGATAGGAAAGATCTGAGACCAATACATTTGAACACCAAACAAAATAGCTTTTATCAGTAATGTTCTCCCAGCAAATGACAGGAACCTCACTGTCCAAGAGTTCACTCTACTCATGATTTTGTCTATAAGTGGTTGACATGTTTTAACTGTAAGCCTTGTAGAAACCAGGGGCACTCCTAAATACCTCATTGGCAAGGAGCCTTCCACAAACCCTGTTACTCCCAACAGCTGCTTTTTTAAATCCTCCCTAATTCCCCCACAAATAAGCTGGCTTTTCCCTAAATTTGCATATAATCCAGAAACTTCAGAAAATTTATCAAACACTCTCTTCACCTTTTGAATTGAAGTCAGCTCCCCTTTACAAAACATCATCAAATCATCTGCAAAGCAGAGATTTATGATTCCAGCCTTTTTACACTTTGGATGAAATTTGAACTCATTATCCCTTTGCAGTTTCCTAAGTCCCCTTGTCAGATAGTCCATAATCAGGACAAAAAGGTAAAGGGACATGGGGTGTCCTTGCCTTAGTCCTCGTTTCCCATTAAAATTCCCAAACACCTCCCCCTGAGCCATGATAGAAAACCTCACACTTCTAACACACACCATAATCAGTGTCACAAACTCTGGGGGAAACCCATAAGCATACATAATCTGTTCCAAAAACAACCAATTGACTGTGTCATACGCTTTTTTGATATCCACTTTTAATACCACTCTTGGTGACACTCCTTTTCTCCCATACCCTCTGACCAACTCATGACATAAAACTACATTATTAACTATAGATCTCCCTTTCACAAATAACTATTGGATCATCAGTTTCTCCTTCCCCTGTGTAGAAGGTAAGGCTGGGAAAATTCAACAGAAGGATTCGGGCAATATACGACGGCAAGGGATGATTCTGTCAATGGGAACCCTAAAACGAATGTTTGGCAAATAGATCAATTAAGGGAATCCTGGGAAAGAAACGAACCCAGCCTTACCTTCTACATAGGGGAAGGAGAAACTGATGATCCAATAGTTATTGAGGATGAGATGGAAGACACGTTGAATGAGTCGGACCATCCAAGCGAAGATGACTCCCCATGGCCGGTGGTGAGATTTCCTAGAGAGGAGATCCGAGAAATGGCAGCACCATATTGACGAGCCCTCGCGGTTAAGGTTCTCGGGCAAATGATAGGATTCAAGGTTTTACGTCAAAAGATGAGAACCCTATGGAACATTCAATATGATCTCAATCCGGTGGATATTGGCAATGACTTCTACTTAATCAGATTCCATAACAAGGAAGAATATGACATGGTGCTCAACAAAGGACCGTGGATGGTCATGGGGCACTACTTAACGGTCCGAAAATGGGATCTGAACTTTGAACCAAAATTAGCAAAGATTACGTCCACTCTTGCATGGGTTCGTTTTCCCGATCTACCAATCCATTTCTTCAACGGGAAAACGCTAACTTGTATGGGGAAGAAGATTGGGAGGGTGATAAAAATTGATAAACACACTGAAGAGTCCTTGAGGGGTACATACGTTCGCATCTGCGTCGAGATTGATTTTGATAAACCTCTTATACAGTTCATCCAGGTAAATAAGCGTTTACAAGTGGTGGAGTATGAGGGGCTGAATTTGATATGCTTCGGCTGTGGAGCCTATGGTCATCGTAGAGAAACGTGCGGAGCCGGAAATCGCGAGGAGAACAATGGTCCTCAAACCATCAGCAACGACACGAATCACTCGAAGGAACCCAATGCCACATCTCCACCACCCACATACGGCACCTGGAATATTGTGCAACCACGAAACCGCCGACAGAATCACCGGAATCAGACTGTTGAGGGAGGAAAGCAAAACATGGAAGGTTCCCAATTTATTTTTGGGAAAGATAGCAATAATTCAGCAAAGGAAAATATTAACACTTCTCATATGGAAACTATCAATAAGGGGGAGAATTATAGGAAAGGAAATATCCCCAACTCAACACCGGGATCCAAGAGTTCGGGCAAGGTCCACGAGTCAGCAACCGGGTCACGTTTTACAGCATTATTTGAGATGGATGGAAATCAAGAGCAATCGGTGGAGGGGGTCAACAGCCGATATTCAACCAACCACGTTCAACTGCTGGCCCAAGTAAAAACACAAGAAACCCATCCAAAAAAGCCGAGAAAAATAAGAACCCCCCTAAGCCCACCCAAAGCTTGAATATCAGTTTAGCCCAAGCCCCCAAAATAGCCCAATGGAATTCATACCCTATTGTGCAAAATAGGATTGACCCAACCCCCTTAACCACGACCAGCCCAACTGAGCCCGTGGCCAATGTAGGCGACCCGATAACTTATGACCCAGCTCACATAACCAAAACCAATGTCCATTTTGAACCCAAATTCGCTGGCCCACCCGACCCGGCAAATACTTTATATGAAATGGAACATACAAACTCGGCCCTACACCCCATAGATAACCCACCTCCACCGTCTGCTTATTACAAGGAGAAATCGGTCCTTGAGGATGACAACTCTAGCCGATATTCAATGGAGGATGAAGACGACAGCTGGCACGAAGCTGACATAGGAGTAACATGGGTGGTTAAGCCACCTGATACTGCTGGATGGGATTATTAATCCCTCATATCCTTCCATGTTCCTTTAATTCTTCTTATGTTTTACATAATTTTGAGGTGCTCTCGTATCTGTGTAGTTTTATTATGAATTCTAACATCTTAATATGGAATTGCAGGGGTGCCGGGAAACCAGAATTGGTGGGCCTCCTTTCGGAACTTATTCGCATGCATAATCCATATATTCTAGTCCTCCTTGAGACTAGAGTTCCGGGGGAGAAATCTGAGAACATTATTCGGAGAACCCGTTTTGATAGAGTCGAGCGTGTAGAGGCTCGCAGCTTTGCGGGGGAGGGGGGATTTGGGTTTTTTGGAATTCGAGGGAAGTCCATCTTCAGATTCTGGACGCAAATGACCAATGCATTACCGCTATCGTGCGCCGTCCCAGTAACAGTGACTGGGTACTCTCAGCTATTTATGTCAGCCCCCACCCGGACATGCGTAGACACCTTTGGGAGTATATTGTGAATATTGCATATTTTGTTGAGGGCTCGTGGTTGCTTATGGGTAACATGAATATTGTGATCAATGAGTCGAAAAAAACGGGGGGGGGGCATTGGTGGATTACAACAAATGTCGGGACTTTATTGAGTGTGTGAATAGGTGTGGTTTTATCAATCTGAAATTCTCGGGAGATCCTACACCTGGGCAAAAAGAGCAAATTCCCTCCTCTTGCAGCGGCTGGACCGGGCTATTTGCAGCAGTGAGTGGCGGGTTCTTTTTCCAGGGGCGGATATAACTCATCTCCCGCGTATTGGGTCAGACCACTCGCCGCTCTTTCTTACTTTGGAGAACGACGCAGATAGTAGGGACAATCACAGACCTTACAAAATGCAGACGGCATGGTTCACGAACCCTACCTTTGCAAAAGTAATTGAGGATACGTGGGCTGAGTCGAATGGCATGAACATTAAGGACCGGCTAGTTGGAGTAGAGAAGTGTTCGGTAACATATTTAGACGTAAACGAGAGCTTAGGGCGAGAATCGAAGGTATACAGCGGGCTCAGAGCATAAACTATAACTCGTATTTACATAAGTTGGACGTGAAGCTTAAACAACAATATTACAACACTCTGAGACAGGAGGAGCTTTTATGGAAACAGAAATCGAGAGCCAACTGGCTTAGGGCAGGGGACATGAATACAAGCTTCTTTCACACTGCCGCGATTACTCGTCAAGGGAAATCAAGAATCAAAGCTCTTATGAGGAATGACGGGACTTGGGAATACGAAGCAAAACATCTCGAGACTATGGCCATTAACTTCTACAGGGAGCTCTATGGGTCCAATAATGCGGTTATTCCTTATATTCAGACGGAGTGCTTCCCGAGACTCAGCCCACTTCAAATTGACATTCTCAACACTCCAGTTACGAAAGATGAGGTCAAGAAGGCTCAGTGGGACATGCATCCAACAAAGGCTCCGGGGTCGGACGGACTGGCACCAATCTTCTTCCAAAAAAGCTGGAGTTCGGTAGGCAACGCTGTCTTCCACACGATGAGCACGGCTCTCCGCACTGGTATGGTCGATCCTAGCATTAATGATTCTCTAATTGTGTTAATTCCTAAAGAGCCGAATCCCACACATCTCTCCAAGTTTAGACCAATCAGCTTATGTAATGTAATTTTCAAGATCATAACTAAAACAATGGCTAATAGACTACGGGCTTTAATGGACTCCCTGATTTCCCAAACTCAGAGTAGTTTCATTAAAGGCCGGCAGACGATAAACAACATTATTATTACCCAAGAGATTATTCATTCTATGAATTTACTTAGAGGAAAAAAAGGATAATTTATTGCGAAAATTGATTTCGAAAAAGCATATGATAGAATAGATTGGTCATTCTTGAGAAATGTGTTGGAAGAGATGAGGTTTCCTATGTCATGGATCAATCTAATTTTGGATTGCACGTCCACCGCCAGACTGTCCTTCTTATGGAACGGTAAAGCGACAGAGTGGTTCAATCCGAAAATAGGTCTAAGACAAGGAGACCCTCTGTCACCGTACTTGTTTGTCTTTTGCATGCAGAAGTTAGGTACCCTCATTGAGCAGGCGGTCCAAGGCAGACATTGGTACCCGGTCCCCTCCTCCCGAACCGGGCCCAGAGTTTCGCATCTTATGTTTGCAGACGACCTCATTCTCTTTGGCGAGGCGTCGGACACGTAGTCCCGGGTTATCAAGGACATGCTTGGACTGTATTGCAACATGTCTGGGCAGAATGTGAACCTTTAAAAATCTCAGATTTTCTTTTCTCAGAATGTTCCCGATCACCTGGCACCCGACATTGGGAGACATGCAGGGCTGGAAATTACTAGGGATCTGGACCGCTACTTAGGGGCCCCTCTACACCACTCGAGAACATCTCGACAGACTTACAGTTTTATCGTGGAAAAAGTCTAAAAGAAATTAAAGGGCTGGAAGATGAAGAAGCTCTCGTTGGCTGGTCGATCTACTTTGATTAAGGCCGTGACAGAGGCAATCCCATCGTATTTTATGCAGACATCAAAAATCCCGGCAGGATGCATGACGAGATTGAGAAAATGAATAGGAGGTTCCTTTGGGGGGGCACGGATGAAGTGCGTAGGATGCATGTGATGGCGTGGGATCAGGTTTGCCAAAGCAAAGTTAAGGGTGGATTAGGGTTACGTAAAATGCGGGAAATGAACATAGCTTTGCTGGGAAAACTCGGTTGGCAGCTCATTCAGAATGATTTGAAACTTTGGGTCCAAGTTCTCCGGCATAAGTACATGACTGGACGGCATGGGAGACAGAGGAGTCGCACGTCTCACACATGGAAAAGTATCCTAGCTGCATTTCCAATGCTCGAAAGGGGGATGATGTGGAAAGTTGGCAATGGAGAGAATGTTAAATTTTGGCAGGACCATTGGGTCGGTCAATTCAGCTTACGGCATAGCACCGGCCGAACCATGAGCCCCGAAGTGGCTTCCCGCAGTGTTGCTAGCTATTGGATTCATGGACAAGGCTGGAACTGGGGGGATATAGGGGATCTTCCAGGGAAGTTAAGGGACGAGATGGAGATGATTGACATTGACAGCACCATCACACATGATGACACGCCTATCTGGAGACACACTCCTTCCGGGATCTACTCTTGCAAAAGTGCGTATGAAACACTAGTTGGGAAGAATGTGTGAAGGAATGAGGAGAAGAATTGGCGCCGTAAATGGAGGATACAAGGAGCTTACCGCCGAAAATTCACCATATGGATGCTTCGACATAACAAACTCCTCACCCCCGAGGCCTTGTATCACCGTCGGATCTTGAATACAGCGGGATGCAAGTTTTGTGGGAATACGGTTGAACGCAATTTACATGCTATCAGGGACTGCCCGTGGAGTGCGCACCTTTGGCGCCAACTTATTGACCCACAACACGACCACAAGTTCTTCGAGCTCGAGCTGAAGGAATGGGTAGATTGGAATGCATCCAAACCGATTGGGAAACAGGTATATGATAACAAATGGTCTACTATTTTTACTGAAATGGTTAACCTTATTTGGCAGGAACGTAACCGAGCGTGGCACGGTGGAGAAGGAGAGCAACCGAGCTGGGATTGGCCCACGACTCTTCAAAGATTCCGTGAGGCCTGGCAAGTAGACGATCATGGTAGTGATCCGGAGCACATGTCTAAGGTGATCCAAGTGGGATGGCGTAGACCAGAAAGAGGCATAATTAGGGGTGTAAGGTGAGCCGAGCCGGCTCATGAGCATGGTGAGCCGGCTCGACTGAAGCTCAGCTCGAGCTCGAGCTATTTCGAGCTCGAGTCGAGCTTTTTCGTGAGTCGAGCTCGAGCTCACTTATAGTTGTTCATATGCTCATGAGCAGGCTCGTGAGCTTTTATTATTATTTTTTATTAATTTTTAATATATGTCTAAAAATACTTGTATTTCATAAAAATAATACTTGCAATTTTATATACAACATAGTTTAATAATATTTAAGTTTTTTTTTCTATTTTGTTTAAATCGTGCAAAACAATAACAACAACAATTATAATAAGATTACATATTTTAGTTGATATGATATACTTTTCTATAAAATAATTTAATGAAATCATGTTTTTGCGACACTCTCCTCTATTTTCTAAATACTTATTGAATATAAGATATTTAATTATTATTTATCTTAATAATACTTATTGTATACGTGAATAATGTATACTATACATTATTAACGTATTGTTATAAGCTAAAAAGCAGAATTTATTTTATTTTATTTTATTTTTTAAAAAAAAATTAAATTATTTTTTACTTCAAGCTCGAGCTCGAGCTTGAGCTCGGCTCATCTATTTCGAGCTTGAACTCGAGCCCTAGAAAATGAGGCTCGTCGAGTTTGAGCTCGAGCTCGAGCTCAAAAAAGTATAATCGAGCTCGAGCTCGAGTCTGAAAATTCCATCAGGCTCGGCTCGAGCTCGGCTCGTTTACAGCCCTAGGCATAATAAAGATCAACGTGGACGCAGCCGTGAATGTGACGCGCTCTCAACAAGCGGATATGGAAGCCAGCGTGGAAGGGCTTGCACGGGACTCACAGGGATGATGGATCCGGGGGTTCCTCGGGCATGTGGAAGCTAACACTGTGCTTCGAGCTGAGCTTATTGCAATTATGAAGGGGATAGACGTAGCTCGGGGTTTGCATGGGAATGTTATCCACGTCGAAACGGACTCTAAAGAAACATATGAAAGCATCCTTCATGGGATCTTCACTCATCGAGATTTCGATATCATTTCTCACATCCGCGGGGCCTTTGATGGGCCTTGGGAAACTCGAGTTAACCATATTTACCAGGAAGCTAACAAAACGACAGACTTTATGGCAAAAAAGGTTTTCAACGGAACTTCGGCATTGTGGAAAGACCAATTGAGGAGTTACATGACTTCCTGGAACAAAACCGCAACGAAGTGACATGGCATAGATTAGTCACTGTACATCCCGGCATGTCGGGATAATTCCACTAGGGTACCCCCCTTCTCCCCGTTTCAAAACAAATAATTTATTTTTAAATATTATATATACGTGTATCACTGATGTATCATATCCTAAATTTGAAATTTGTCATATTTCATATCCATGTCATATTGTATTCATGTCGTATCATAACCATATTCTCGTATTCGTATACGTATATATAGTGGAAGTATATATCATTCTGGACCGAACTATTTTTGCTATATGTAGGCTTTGTTGTTCTAACCCAATACATTCTTTCATTTATTGAACTTACATAAAATTTTGCAGGGTAATTATACTTGTGGACTGGACCCAAGGAATGGGATTCACCCAATAGAAATAGCCCAAATTTGTTACACAAATTTTAATTAGCTTGTTCACATAATGTTACGATAAAGTCTTGTAATTCATAATTACATTGTGGCCCATGAAGATTCTTCCATTGTATTTCTAATACCTGTAAAGGTAAAAACGCAATGATGAGAGATAGTAGATTAATCGTACGAGGCATTAAATGGCCTCGTTATATGACTATTAGTCCAGGTGTGTCGGACTAAATAGTTAGGGTATCCTCTTCATTTGGAAACAAAAAAGAAAAAGAAAAAGAGATAGTAGATTAATTTTTATGTTAAGCCCACGTGCTCAATTTATATAGTTATTAGATAATTTCTTACATTTATAAATACGATTTTCAAGTCATTTTAAGACCTAGTTAAGCATTCACAATAATATTTTCACAATTTTCTAGTTCGATTTTTTCAAATAATTAGAACATTGCGATAGAATTCTTAACGTGTTCTTCTTATGCGTATCAATACTCAATTGCATCAAATTCGATACCGATTTTCTTTCAATTTTATCATTAAAATTTTAATCCAATATATGTTAAAGAGATGTTTAACAACTTAATCGGGACAACATTTTGTAGATTATTGGGCAGTCGAATTCAATACTTTAGGCCGACCCATTTAAAATGATGCTATGAACATGTTAGTCAACATGAAGGCCCATATGAACGGTTAGACCATATCTGGTTTATGTAGATGCACCACGGTCCGACAATGATCGATTTGTAATACTTGATCCATTAGGACTATAACTTATCTCCTTATGTATTAAACGAATTGTAACACCCAATCATAATTCTTATTTGTCGAAATAAAAATGACAACTATACACTTATTTGACTATGATGAAATTTTTCTCTTTAATATTCATTCTTTTTTCGCATTGTCATAATTACTTAGAATAAAATCATTAAATACACATAAATGAAATATATATTTAATGATAATATATATTTTTCTAAAAGGTCTGAGAAAAAATATATTGGTTTATTAATATTTTTATAATTGTAATTAAAATAATTAAATTATTAAAATAAAACAAAAATGATATCATATACTTTAGGTTTTATCTCATATGTTATGTAATAAAATTTGTGTATTGAAAAGCCTCAAATACCCAAGATCATTATACCATTACTTTTATTTTAAAATATAAAATATGGACATCTATAATATATATTTATATTTTGTATATTTTGAAATTACATATATGTTATTAATATATATACACAACGATATAAACTAATAGAGTTGGGTGTTATTAGCGTAATTTTTTAAAATACGGGAAGCAATATGTCCCGTTTCAAAAATACAAGTGGATTTTACTCTAAATTTTTGTGACAATTAGATTCTCTTTAGTTACTAACGTTACTATCATAAATTTCACTGGATCTAGCTTTTAGTTAAAATAATAAGCAATGGACAAATTGATTTCCTTTTTTGTGTCAGTACCGATGATATTTACAAATGAGAATCATTGGAGCCTTTGTTCTCGTGCAGGAAACGTTTATTGAGTTCAAAACATGAACGATTTTATTGAGTGATTTTAAGACTTTTAAGTCCTATTATAAATTATAATATATACCATTTATTTCTAAATCAGTGAGAGTTGCGGACTTTTTAGTCATTTTATAATAGCATTTATTTGATTGAATTAAAGAGAGTCCAAATCAGCACACAAGATCCTCTATTGCAAAATGGTGTTGCATCTCTTATTGCATTTGTTTTATGCATGACAAGTGTATGAATCTTTTCTTAAAATATATAAGTGATTTGAATTTTATACACTTGTCATATAAAGGGGTGAATGCAATAGAAGATACAACATCATTTGCAATAAAAAATCCGGATTGCCAAATTAGTGAGAGTTGTGATTAACCCTATTACAATAAACCGATTCGATTGAAAGAAGAATATTAAGAATCACACAAAAAAAAAAGAGAAATTACATGGTTTCAAAGTCGTACTAGAGATGTTCCTCATTTTAGAATGACAAGTTAAAAGATGTATGTTCATTATTTATTCATAATTAATGAAGCTCAAAGCTACAACAACTACTATAAAATGACTAAAACACTTCTAATGACACGGGACAATGGCGAGTTAAGTTTCTTTATTTAGAGTACTTCTTCTCTAACAAACTCTGTTGCGCGTGAAAAACATATTAGAATAAGGAGGGATTTCGAGTAGACGATCCCTGCCTCGCGATAATCTCAACTTAAAATTATCTATCGACCCTTGCCTAAATAGGCTACCGGTGGTCCTACGTCTTTGAATTAACTCTTTATTATTGATTTCGAATTTGAAGACTAATGAATCGAACAACTCAAGTCAAGATAAAATTAACCTATCAAATACTTAAATCTGAACAAAGGATAATTTATACCTCCATGGGAGTCTTCGATTTGAAGAATACAAGCAGCGTTTGATACGCTATTTGGTAATTTCAGCCTTTAATTAAATGCTGATTATTGTGTTCGAATGCAAAATATAAACATATCTCAACAGCCCAAAAAGATATACTGAAATTCAAGCAATTAATTAACATTTAAAAGCTTAAATATATATCTCCATGGATTCTTCGATCGTGAAGATAACGAGCAAATGCAGATACATGCCTTGGAGGCAAATTTCATCGAGTCTAATACTAAATTACATTACGACTACTCCTAATTTACGCTACGATCTACTCCTACATTACGCTAGAAACTACCCCTAAGGCTAGAGCTAATTCTAAGAGAATTGAAATGTAGAAGTTGATTCTGATGATCTTGTGATGATCTTTCTTCTGTCCGCGGCTCGCATATATATTGGTCTTTGAGGAACCCACGTTCCTTTCCTTCGGGAACCGCCTTCAACCGTTTTCAACCGCTCTTTCAAATATTTTTGAATTCGCGCGTCTTTGCAGATTATTGGATATTTGGACTCCATTTTATTTCTTCCGATTATTGGGTTTTTGAATTTCTACTGTTTGGGCTATTTGGGTTCTGTAATTCGAAAGCCCAAATTATTTTATAGTGTAAACAAACTCTATAATCACAATTCATTAAAAAAAAACAAAAAAAAAAACTGAAGAATCACATCAATACCAAAATTTGGAATCCCCCCCGCTTGTGAGAATGATCACCAAAAATATGGTATTGGCAACTTCAAAAATAAATCTCTATAAAGAATCGCACCAATAATTAAGCACAAGTACGTATATGGTGATTCTGTGTTCGGTCTACAATATATCAATGGATGAAGGTGATTTCTGAGTATTTTTACTATAACGCTACTGGATTCAAGGGTGTGTGCTAGACCGGATAGAATTTCCTCACAAGTACATGTGTTACAAACATACTATATCTTGTTAGGCATCAATGCGAATAAAAGAAATTAAAGAAAAAATCAAAGAAAAAAGATGAGACGATATTTACGTGGTTCGGCACTTTGCCTACATCCACGAACCTATGCTAGATCGCTTTTATTAATGTATGAGAGTGCTCAACCTTTACAAATATGAATAACCATCTACTTATATAGTAGAACCTTGGAGACTAAATAATACAAGTCCTAATACACTTAGGAAACCAAACACTTGCCAAAATAGTCAAAAAACACGTGAATTAAAACTGTTGTGCGCGTCGTGGCACCACATCGCCACACTGACATAAAATTTGGAGAAGTTGGCGCCACAACGCCGCTTGTACATTAAACTTCTTTTGCGCCATGCCTTTGCCAATTTTGAGCCCGTTTTCCTTGCAACTTGAATTGTCTCCACACCATCATATCTATCTGATAACTATAGAGTCGGCTAACATTGCCTAGTGATACGTCTTTAGGTAGTTTAGCTTATTAATATTTATTTACTTTAATTAATAGTAGTCATTTAGGATTTGCGTTAGTATAGTAGTTATGTAGTAGTGAAATTCATGTTTTAGTGGTCTTTGATATTTTAGAGATTATGGATCCTTTTTTATAGGACCATTATTTTGTAATTATAAAAAGGATGAAAATCCATACGCAAAAATTTATCCTCAATTTAGTATCTCTCTCTTTCTCTATAACTTTTCTGGAATTGTGGTTTCTTCTCGATATAAAGTTGGATCTTAACACCTAACCACGACAAATTAAGGCTATCACCGTAACTTTTGGAATGCTATTGTTAGTTATTATTATATAAATTGGAAATACTATCTTTAACTACTTCGAGATCATTATTAAAAGAAAAAAAAATCCTCGTTGATCTTTTAATTGGTCCTTTTCTCTGGCTTGTTTTCAATTTACATAATTATCTTTTCAAATCGAGCAGTTTGGGTTGATCGTGTTTAATGTATTTAGCGGGTGGGTGGACGAGTTAGCAGAGTTATCAAATTATAATTATAGTTGTAACGTACTTTTAGTTACAACTAGCAAGTAAGAAACCAAAGATTATACTTGTTGTAGATTTAATTAAAAATATTTGAGTTGGTGAAAAATTCCAAAAATAAGTAGTGTTATTAAATAAAAATCAAATTATCATGACGTGTAATGATTCAAAACTAAAAAATATTAATAAAACTAAATAATTTTATAAATCTATCATAACGATATATATATATATATATGTTTCCTTGTAATTAATTACAACTTGATGATGAAACGAGAAAAGGCTTCCCATCCGCCCTTCAATTTTCAATGCTATAGTTGATTTTATGATATTTAGTTATTACAAAATAATGTAAAAGATGTAGATAAAGGTATCCACTATAATTAATAGTCTGCTCCATTATTATAACTCGTCGATGACGCTTACATAGGAATTAGGAGGGGTTTCCAAATAGTAAATATGCACACAACCTATCAATTTTAATTAATGGTCCATTTGTACACTTTACTTGTCCATTTTAATTAATGGTCTGATCCATTATAATAACTAGTCGGCGATGCACACATACGAGGGGGCTGATAGCCCCACCAATTTCTCATATTGTTCAATTTATATGTGAAAATATAAAATTTTGCCCCCATGAAAATATTGATAAGTCATTTCTTGTGTCTAAAAGAATATATTTTGCTCACTTAATCATTGTTCTCAACTAAATTTTCACTCAGTTTGGGCAGTTTTCATATGTTTCCCTTCAAGAAAATTATTTTTTTAGTCCGTTAACTTGACCTTATTTGCGTTTTAATCTTTTAAGTTGGCGCATTGCAAAATTGGTCCGTTATTTTCGGACTTTTTGTAATTTTAGTCCTTTTGTGCTTATAAAATTGGTAAATTTAGTCTGTGGTGTAGTCCCCCTCAAAATGATATCCGAAAAGACGATCTAACCAGTAAAAACGAGGACTTGGAATATCCGGTAATACGGCGGTCAAGCAAAGGTATGAATTTATGAAAGTCGAATTTTATTTCGAAAGTATGTTGGGCATGATTTATTTGTGGGGACTGTGTCACGGACTAAATTTACTAATTTTATAAACACAAAAGGACTAAAATTACAAAAAGTCCGAAGATAATGGACCAATTTTGCAATGCGTCAACTTAAAAAACTAAAACGTAAGGGAGGCCAAGTTAACGGACTAAAAAAATAATTTTCCCTGTTTCCCTTCTATGTAATAACTACCAGTTATATTTCTTTTTAGGTAAAATGTATTTTCGACTGCAACCTATGTCGGTCGGAGTGCTTTGGTACCTAATCTATTAATTTTTACACTCGAGTACCCAATCTTTTTTAAATTGTGACACTTAAGTCTACCGGAGGAATAATTTAACTTAAATTGTGCACTCGACTATCTATACATTGCATGATATATGCGCTTTGGTACACAATTTAAGTCATGCCTAAGGCACGTAACAAACTTTTCGGAGGAAATATTCCAAATTATTCCTCCGATAGACTTAAGTATCACAATTTACAAAGATTGGGTATTCGAGCGTAAAAATTAATAGATTAGGCGTCAAAGTGATCCAACCGACATAGATTGGGTCAAAAATGCATTTTGCCCTTCTATTTATTTTTTCTTTTCACAGTCGATTTATGTGAAACCAAATATTATTGATGGAATGTAATAATGTGCGATTTTTTAATTTGAAAGGTTAAAAATGAAATTAGTCAGACCATATTTCTTAGACTTTTTATATTTAATATTTATCAATATTAGGATCATTTTTCATTTTGCTTTAGAAACTACGTTTTATTAGATTAATTATCAAATTGTGTCAAATACTATTTATATGATTTTAGTTAGTAAGAATTCCTATATTTGTATTTAAACATGTAAATGAGTCGAGCTGAACAAGTTCTTATTCAAGTTTGGTTGAATTATTATCGAGCTTCAAAATTATTATTTAAATTTGGTTTGATTGTTAACGGAGCTAAGCTCAAACGAGCTTTCATCATGCCACACACGAATCAAGTTTGAGTAACTTGATATTTCTGTACATAGCCACACACGAGTTGAACTCGAATAGCTTGATACTTTTTTACATATTATCATTTTTTACTAATCGAACCGAGCTTTAAAAATTATTGAACACATAAAGTTGTTCAAGCTCGGTTTGATAAGTTAACGAATTGTGCTCAAATGAGCTTTTAGGGATCGTTCTCGAGTCAAGTATCGGGTAACTTGGTTCATCTTTTACCTCCATCTATCACATGTAAGCACTTTTAACTTATTATCTTGAAGAAAAAAGATCGGAAAAAATATATTAAGTGCTAAAAACCAGATAGTAAAATATATATTTATATTTTCTTGTACCCAATCTCGCCACCTTGGCAAAATTCCTGGGTCCGTCCCTGGACGCACGCTCGATTGCATGTGCAATAAAAGAATTAAATTTGATAAGAATTTTTTTAAATAAAATTACTGAGTTTAAAAATAATATGCGAGAAAAGAAAAGAAAAATAGAAAAAAAAGAGATGAGAAGAGAAACATAAAAAGATTTTTTATAAAAAAACTTTACGACGTACATTGGGTGTTATAGACCTTGTGATTATCCTTGAGTCAGCTCAACCAAAATTAATGAGGTGTCATTATGTCAGTCGCATGATGCATTACACCTAATTCATAAAATAAAATTGCTATAACTTCATCAAATCCGCTTGACCGTCTAAAACAATTTTTGCATGATGCTTTTCAATTCTATACAAGTATAGATAAATTAAACGAAGCATTAAAATTTGCCGCGGAAGCTTTCTTTTTCTCGAAATATTTTTCAATCAAATAATCCAAATGCACAAATGGGTTTTTCCTTTCTTATTTATTATCACAATTTTAGACTGCGCAGAATTAAATAAACAAAATTTATTGAAATTCTTCAAAGTAATATGGATATTGGATTAGTTTCACCAATTAGTTTCTTGATATTAAAATTCGGCTATCGGGTTTGGATGGGAACTCTGCGTATGGGAGCTCCAATTCAAAGTTCATTTAAGGATGACTTAAAATTATAATTTAAAATAATCTTCTATGGACAACATCGACAATAAAATCAACATTATAAGTTGAAGAAGCATATTTTTAATTTTGTTCCTGAACTATTGACTTTGTATGAAACGCCTTATCAATTACCAAATGTAATGTTTGCCCCGTAACTCATTCAAAATAAATTAAATTTCCTCAAATGCCCTTACTTCTATATTAACTTCTTCATTTTTTTTTCTGCGATTTTTTTTTTATCTTTACTATCTTCTATTTAGTTTTTCCTTTATTCATCATTCACATCTTGAAAATTGTATTGCCATTGACAATTGTTGCATATTCTAAACATCAAAATCATACTTACATTTCTTTATATGTGTATATATATATATATATTATATGTAACTCATGATTACATTTCAAACTATGAAGAGCTTATATTGAATGCAAAATATTTTGGTGTGATAAATTATGTAATTCGCTTCAGTTGATTTTATATATACTGATAGCAAAATAGAGAATAAAGATATAAAAAAGCTATTTATAAAAGGTGAACGCTATTAAAATGTGTAAATTCATCTTTTAGAACCAATAGCTATATTTTCACATTGAAGGATACTTTTGTACATTTAATAACATGGGAAAGACAATGGAGTGTCATTCTAAGAATTTAGAGTGCTAATTTTTTTTCAAAAAAATGATAAGAAGAGAAAGGGAAGAAATAATGAAGAAAGAAAAGAAAACATAAGACTAATTAATGATGTAATAATTAGAATCCATGTAATATAGGACGGTATAAATGATTTATCAAATTATTGAGTAGGTAAATGATACATCTAATTGTTTAGGGGGTAATTTGATACATAACATATAATTTAAGGGGAAAAGTGTATTTTACACCAAGCACTATAATGTAGTAGTTAAAGATATTAAAGACATACCTTCATTCTCTTTCGGTCATCATATTTACTTAATTCACTAATATGAGGTGGTGATCATGAAGTAAAATCATGTTACGACAACTTGAGATAGGTTATATATTCAAAAGGTTTGGCGGTATTAATTTTTGAAGCTAGTTATCTTTGTGGTCGAGATGTTTTAATATATTTGGAATCTTATTGTATATGTGGAGATGAGTTCGCTCATTCGATACATCGATATTTACAATTCAATCTGAACATCTCCAACTTATCAACTTATGGAAACGTTGAAAGAATGCTGCTACATTTGCATCAATCTCTTGTATTTTTCAGCACAACACTAAGGGATGCGAAATGCTATTTTCACATAGTTCATGTCCCAATGAGGTTATAAACATTGAATTACAAGTATATATGCTATCATTTCACTTTGAGATATTATCATATATATTCAAAGTCACAATCTCACTTTACTTTATGTGTTACGTTTCAGTGTTTATGTCAAATAATAAAGTAGTAATTTAACAATTGTAAGTCTTTAGATTCACTTGATTTTTCCAAAACCTTTTTATATATATATATATATATTTTGGCTAAATAAAAGACTATGTATTGAACTTGAAGGTGGTTTTTTCACTGGAATGAAACTTAATCGTCAAAGAATATTCATTTCGTTAAAGTTGGTTGAACTTTGGAGTGGAGTTTCCTCGAGATATTAGTTAGGATGAGTTTTCATAGGTCTTTTTATTCATTTTATAATGATGTGTGTTACTTTAGTGTCGTATTTCCTTGTGATGAATGATTTACAGTTGAATTATTTTCATCTTAAAAGAAGGATCCTTTCCGGGCACCCTTTGTCAATATTTTTTTTCCTTATCTATTGGAGAATTCATCATAACTCCACAAACACGTAAGAAAATAAATTATAGTCTTAAATATAAGTGCATCATCATAAATTAAATCTGCAATACATCTACATAAAATATTGAGCTTCCCATCCTCATCAGACATCATAATCATATTTGAATCAATATGTGGAGACTTACATCCACATGCAAATTAATATGCGCGAATGACTATAAATTGAATATAAAATATAGTAACTCAACAAAAGGGAAATATCACCGACTCTCTTTTAAATATATTAATTTGATACGGAGAATATCAATAGGATCATATTTTTTGAAGAATACAAAATTGACTATCTTTCTCGAGGGTAGGTGAGCTCTCACGTACTCCCGGTGCTCTTTTAGTGATATATATATATATATATATATATATATATATATATATATATATTTTCAATTAATGTCCTCGAGATATGAAATAAGGATTATTATCCTTTTATTATTTCCACCATTAATAGAACATTCACGTGGTTATAATCCGTTACTATCTTATTGGTTCTTTCATATTATGGCAGAATATTACCAAGGAGTCAAATGAAACAAGAAGATTCGTTTTAGATCTTGCTTGATTATAGCGATTATTTATTCAGATCAGATCTACATCTCATGTAATACCACGCCGTGTGATACCTTTTGTGATATGAATATATGTGTGATAAGTGTATACATAATTGATTAAGATATGAATACAGAAAAAAACGTGTTATAGGAAGTGTCACACGCTAGTGTTGCAGAAGATCTAACCGGTTATTTTTGTGGAGTTGGTGGAATTTAAAGTTTTGATTCAATTATAATTTTTTTTTGTTAATTTCGTTATATAAATAATTATTATTTATATCCAATAATTCATAGTTATGTATGTTATAATCATGTTATACAAATGGTTATTAATATTTTATAAAATGTATCACATTCAATTATATTTTATACACAATAGAAAATAATTTTATAAGACAAAATCCAATTTAATTCTTGTTAGTCGGGGGAAGTGAAAAACATTATATTATGCAAATATTGGTAATAGCATTACTTTTTAAGCTATCTGTATTGAACATGCAATTTGTCATCTTATCATCTCGTAAGTCGGTGATCAAATGCTGAATTAATTAACCCGGCGACATTAAGCATTTCTCATAGTAGCCGAATTTTTTTGTGTTTTCACTATTTCTGTATTTCACTCTTTAATTTATTGCTTTGGTTTGATGTTATTTACGTAACTAAGTGTACAAATATAGGCTATTATTTTATAAAGAATCGAGTTCGCTAAAGTTAGTCCATATGTATTATATATATAAGATTAGAATGATTTAAACTGAGTTTCAATACCACACCCACTGCAATCAACAACATCCATGTGTGTCGACTGTCGCGAGTCCAATAAACTCATTATATTCAAGTATCCTAAATATATAGGCCAATAATTTTTCTTTTTCTTTTTTGTTATAGTGTGATATATTTCCTTATTATTTACTGCATATATGACTAATTGTAAGAATATTCAACTTGTTTTCAACCATTGGTGGAGAAAATAGTGAATTCATTGAACCAAGTCGGTTGCTAATATATATGGCATAAAAACAATGTCTTATTTCCGTATGCTATTGTATTTTTTTTCTTTCTAGTTTATACCAAAGGTTTTCCTCATTCGGATACCGAAAACTAATCCCTTCGAGGTCTTTCAAGGTGTAGAGATCACCGAAATGAGTTTTATCTCTCCCAATAAAACTTTTTTCATATATACGGCCAGAGATTGAATATATATTTATATTACATATTAGAAAGTATTCTTTAAACGTAACATTCATATATATATTTTTTGTTATAGTGTGATATATTTCCTTATTAGTTACTGCATATATGACTAATTGTAAGAATATTCAACTTGTTTTCAACCATTGGTGGAGAGAATAGTGAATTCATTGAACCAAGTCGGTTGCTCATATATATATGGCATAAAAACAAAGTCTTATTTCCGCATGCTATTGTATTTATTTATTTTAGTTTATATCAAGAGTTTCTCCCAATCGGACTCCGGAGACTAATCCCTTCGAGTCGTAGAGATCACCGAAATGGGTTTTGCCTCTCTCAAAAAAGTCTTTTCCGTACACACGGCCAGAGATAGAACTTTGGACAACATGCTTAAGAAATTTAGCTGTCTACTAACTGTGCTGGACCTTGTTGGTCCGCATGCTATTGTATGACAGTGTGAATATTTTACTATTTTTTATTGGCTCATTATTTTTTCCGTGCTAATTTCTTTGTTAATAAGAAAAGTAGACGAAAAATGAATAGTAGTAGCTTTTTCGAAAGCATTGTTACATTTTTTTGATATTACCCTTCTGTACACATGTATGATCTCTTTATTAGTCAAATATATATATAAAGTCAAAAAGTTCAATTTTACTAAGTTATTATTATAGTATTGTCATCATACATACGTACACAAAAGGAAAACGGCCAAGTAATACATATACAAAGTTGTCAACTTCTCGTTTATTATCTATATTACGTTTCCATTACCTTTTCACAAGTTTTATGATGTACATTGTAATTATCACAAGATTTTTTCAGTAACAAAAAATGTGTATCTATATTGACATTAATGAAACAAGAATTCAATAAAGATTGTCTTGATATTTGTATGACACATGCATCTATGGAAAAATATATAATGAATCGATAGTAATGCTCTCAGTCCACCATAGAATTATCCTTAATCTAGCACAATAATTCAACAACAATTGTCACAAAACTTAATGACACATTAATGAAGCAAGAATTTAATAAAGATTGTCACTATTGGTATTTGTATTACACATGCATCTAGTACAGTAATTGACAATAACAATTGTAACAAAACTTAATGACAATGAACTATTACTAACTTTTAACAATGACAATTTATTTTATTGAAAGTGTAACTTTGAAAAAAAAATGACATGTTATTGTTGCTTTACTTGTTAATAATGTAGTCCCTGCACTGGACCTCTAGCATTAATTTCCAGCTAAAAATGACTATTTTACTATTATACCCTTGAAATGTTTATCCTTTTAAGGCGTTATAAAATCCATTTGATCCCCTATCTCTTTCAAACTAATTTCAAATTGATCCCCTGTGATTTCGATTTGTCTCAATGTAGTCCCTTAATTTGTCTCAAGTGGATCAATTTTTTAGTTGTTTTACAGTAATACCCTTAAAGTGTTTTAATTTTGAGTTAAATCAAACTCATTTTCCACTTTCAAGAGTAAGTTTCAATTTAGCCCCTGGTTCGCTTACCAAATCATCCTAGAAAGTTCAGAATGAATATTAATATAGTCTTTGTTATTGACAATGTGTGTTGGTTTGAGAGACTTTATGGGATGCAAGACAAAGTGGAACTAAAAAGAACTCAAACATGCATGCATAATTAAACTATGATTCTAATATTCTGTTGTGTTCTAAATCGATCATGCAACTACTACTACCTAATAAAAAGTTGAAAAACTTGTATCGTTCTTTCAAGCTAAATTAAATTTTGATTCGCATACTAAAGTGAAACTTGCCCATTCATCCAGACCCGACAAAGATTCACCTTCAAAAGTTCCAATAGTCGCTCCTCCAAACAAGGTTAACTAAATAATTGACAAATTGGATTCATTAATAACCTTGAAATTTTACCTAATTCAATAATGTATCAATTATTCTATTAATTAATCAAGTAGATCTACCAAATTAATTAACAAAAATGAACTTATTAATTAATCCTAGTCCGACCATCAGATTAATTTATTCTACCCAAAAATGAACTTATTTGAGTGTATATGACCAATTCAGATTCAAAATAAGCTAGTAGTCAGCTAACAACTCCATCGTGATTCCTAAAATACAATTTTTGTGACTAATTAAAGCTGTAAAAAACTAAGCAATCTTCAAATAATTTTCTTAATTCCAATACACCTATAAATCATGGTTCATGTCTAGTAACTTTCTATGAAAGCCTGAATATAAGAAAATAGTAAACAATTTTGATTTTGATCGTTGTGTAAGTATTGTCCATGCATAAATACTCCCAATTAGGGTTAAGGTATGTAATGTCAGTGTAAACTTTAATAGGCCAATAACTATGATTTCACTAAATTTAATCTTGACTTTGTTTTTTTAATATTGACCATATAGACTATATTCACACAAATTGATAACTCAAATACTAATTCAACATTTAGGACAAAGTTCGAGGACTAAAATGATTTTAACCATAAATGGATAATACATGCTATCATTTTTTTTAAAAACCTAATTATTAGAGGGTAAACGTACAAGAATGCCCCTTAATTACCGAAAATTGATGCTGGAGATTGACCAGAGGGATTGAATTGAGACAAACTAGGAACTTGAGGACTAATTTGAAATTGAAGGTAAAATTTAGGGATTAAAATGGATTTTACCCCAAATGGATATCTCAAAACAATTATTGATTGGGTAGCAAGAACGAAGAACTTCCAATTATAGGATTTCACATCCTTCATTAGAACAACATATCCAAAAGACATTGTGGTCAATTTCTAATACAAGAAATCGAGACTACCATAGAGTCAAAGCTTTGATCTTCAACACATTCGACCCCTTAGAACAAGACATTGTTGGTGCGCTCTTAGCCATGTTTCCATGCTACCATAGGAGTTTGTGGAAGAGACTAAAGATAGAAGTATGATGATTAGTTGGTGTCTTCAAAAGGAAGTTTTGAACCATCCAGTCTTTGGATGGTTCTTGATGCATAGTGAATGAGGCTCGACTATAGAAAGTATTATGAGTAGGGTTGATTTTATTAATTTGTAAATTTGTAATTTAAATGTATATCCTTTTTATCTTTGGATTGTGATTTATTAATAGAAAAACTAGTTAAATACTCCTCAATCCTAGTTTCGTGGCTCTATTATGACATGAAACCGACTTTCAGATTTTGTTAAATTGTTTTGAGATTTTAGAGTGAATCACATAAGTAAACACTGTCAACCAAATAAAAGTAATGTTACTAGAAGTTGTTAAATTGTTTTCAAAATTTGGATTGAAGTACTGTATTGATAGGCTCACGCTCTCAATTTTTTTTTGTCCTTTAGGTATTAAATTTGGGGGTGTAACATAAATGATACATGCAGTGAAAATTAATGCCAATAAAAATTGTCAATAAAATTATCGGTAGTTGTTGATAGTGACAATTTATATATAATTTTTATCGTATTAAATTTATAAAAAAATTACCTATGATCATTTAAGAAATATTGGAGCTCATCAATATCTATGACCATTGACAATTTTTGTCCATAACACCGTCTTCCGTAGGGAACTTCAATTATTATAATACATTAGTTCTCTTTCAACACCAAAATAATTATATACTCACTATTATATGTTAAGCAGTCAAATCGCGATACCTGTATCAAGAGTGCATTATTGCAAATCGTGTCATTTTTGACTTGGAAAACACACACACACATGTGTGTATATATATATATATATATATATATATATTTACAAAAGCCAAAACAAAGCTCAACTTGTGACCAATTTTGCCGGCTATAAAACCCCAAAATTGTTCCATCATTTCATCACATATCTCTTCTCCCCCATATCCCACTGTGTGTATTATAGTGTGTGATAGAGAAAAAATGGGTTCCGAATCCGGATCCAAACCCCATGCTCTATGCATACCCTACCCGGCTCAGGGTCACGTCAACCCCATGCTCAAGTTAGCAAAGCTCCTTCACAACAAAGGCTTCCACATAACCTTCGTTAACACCGAGTACAACCACCGCCGTCTTATCAAGTCCCGCGGCCCCTCGGCCGTGGAGGGGCTGCCGGACTTCCGGTTCGCCACCATACCCGACGGACTTCCGCCGTCCGACGCCGACGCCACTCAAGATATACCGTCTCTATGTGTTTCCACCACCACGACTTGCTTGGAACCCTTCTGCGAGCTGATTACGAAGCTCAATAGCTCCGGCGACGCGCCGCCGGTGAGCTGTATTGTTTCCGATGGGGTGATGAGCTTTACGATGAAGGCGGCGGCGAGGTTTGGGCTGCCGGAGGTGCTGTTTTGGACGACGAGCGCGTGTGGGTTGTTGGGGTACACGCAGTATTGCCATCTTGTGGAGAAAGGATATACTCCTTTTCAAGGTACGGTAGTTTTCTTACCACCGATTTTTCATCTCATCTATGTTTAGAAAGTACGGGCAATTCTTAAAACTTTAATGGAGTTAAGACACTCATATTTTCTAAATATAGTACTTTCTGGTAAATTCTTTGTTGGGCCGAGACCATTGGTGTCGAGACCATTGGTCTCGGCCCATTCACAGCCGTCGGATCAGTCAAAGGTGAGTGAAATTGCTAAATGACCTTCCCTGTTGGGGGATCCGGCGGCTATAAATAGGCCGAGACCATTCAAGAATTTACCAGAAAGTACTATATTTAGAAAATATGAGTGTCTTAACTCCATTAAAGTTTTAACTATAATCAAAAGGGCCAATTTCTCGATTGCAAGTCCTCACATGCAATATGTTAGGCTATTTAATGTAGGATTAACTTTGGGATTGGTTATATAGTGAAATGCTCTCTGCATCGCCTATAAACGTAGCCTTATTTAGATGAAAGGTAACTCTATTCTTATTTTAATTTGTTCAATTTTAATTTATTTTTGTAATTCATCTTTTATCAAACTCTTGAATCTCTTGATTATAGTTGTGCCTAGCTAGAATTGCCATTATAATGATGCTCCTATCTGAAATGTTTGTACTTATCTACAGACATGAGCCAGGTAACAAATGGATATCTCGAAACGATTATTGATTGGGTTCCAGGAACGGAGAACCTTCAATTAAGAGATTTCCCATCTTTCATCAGAACAACAGATGCAAAAGACATCATGCTCAATTTTCTAATACAAGAAACCGAGGCGATCCCCAGGACCAAAGCTTTGATCTTCAACACATTCGACACCTTAGAACGAGACGTTGTAAACGCGCTCTCAACCATGTTTCCACGCGTTTACACCGTTGGCCCTCTTCAACTAATGATGAATCACATTCACGACGACAGATTGAATTCCATCAGTTCCAATTTTTGGAAAGAAGATACTGAATGCCTTAAATGGCTTGACACAAAAGAGGCCGAGTCTGTAGTGTACGTAAATTTTGGCAGCATCACTGTGGTGACAGCTCAGCAGCTGACCGAGTTTGCGTGGGGATTGGCTAATAGCAAGAAGCCATTTTTGTGGGTCATTAGGCCCGATATAGTGGTGGGTGACTCGGCCATGCTGCCACCGGAGTTTGTGGAAGAGACTAAAGATAGATGCATGATGGTTAGTTGGTGCCCGCAAGAGCAAGTTTTGAAGCATCCTGCAATCGGAGGATTTTTAACGCACAGTGGATGGAACTCGACTATAGAAAGTATTGTGAGTGGGGTGCCCATGATTTGTTGGCCTTTTTTCGCTGAGCAGCAAACGAATTGTCGATTTACTTGTGTGGAATGGGAGATAGGGATGGAGATTGATAATGAAGTGAAGAGAGATGAGGTGGAGTTGCTAGTGAAAGAGCTTATGGATGGTGAAAAGGGAAAGAAAATGAAGGAGAAAGCTTTGGAGTGGAAGAAGAAAGCAGCTGAGGCAGCTCTACTTGGGGGATCGTCGTACTTGAATTTGAACAATCTAATCAAAGATGTGCTTTTACAATGAGAAGTTAGCAATTAGCAAAATTGATTTCATTCCGTAATAAAATAAATTGATATATAGCATTTCTTTTAAATAAATGTACTTAACGTATTGTTTTGGTATACTTTGTGAGGGAATGTTTTTGTTATACCATTTGTCTTATAGAAGTCTTGAATTCTATTGTCGTTGGTCTAAGTTAATATTGTCGTCCAATTTCCACATAAAAAAATAATATACTTAGATTATTTGTAGTTAACTATGTTTTATGCTACTTCGGACTAAAAAACAAATGAAACTACATAATATATACTCAACTAGAGATTGATTCTTAAAAGTTTGTTTGAATTCGGTATATTAACAACCTAATAATAACAAATCAAGCTTGAACACATTTTTTGTGTTCGATAAATTCAATTTGAAGTTCAACTCAAGTTCAGCTCAATTAGTAAAAAATAATAAAAAGCAAAAAAATGTCTAACTTGTTTATTCAATGTATTAAGAGACCAAAATACTCCTGCATAATTGTGTATATATGATGCTCATAGACATTGCTTTAAGGGGTTATGCGATTTTCTATCCGATGCACGTAAAATAAAAACATGAATAGTTATCGTGCATCTTACCAGTATATATATGTTTATCATATATAAATATATATAATATATATATATATATATTATATACTATGAAAAGTAATTTTCAACTAATGAACACAGAGGATAATTCTATGGAATTCCTAGTGCAATGCTCCTAGTGTATTAAATACCACAAGTTTTAACCTGAGATGAGTGGTTTTTACATAGGGAGTGGGTGGTGAAAACTACCCACTCAAATTGAACTTATGGTATTTAATGCACTAAGAACATTACACTATAACCACCATTGATTTATCCGAATACTAATCATTGAAGTTGGTGTGCACATTCGCAGAGCGAAATTCCCACTGATTTGTACTGCTTTAATTGCAGTAATTGTGTGTGATAAGAGTACAACATTTGAAATATGAGACATGTGAGCGTCAAGTGGCTGATAAACCACTCACTCGGAACGTTCTAATTAAATTATACTTGGGTATCGTACACTCTGAAAAAATAAAATTTGATAAGAAAATTTTCAAATTAAAATTAATTGAGTTTAAGTAAAAGGGGACAAAAGACAAGAGAAAATGGAATGAAGAAATAAAATTAAAAAAGAACAGCTTTTTTATATCGTATTTTAATTTATGGACCATTTGGTTTTTATTAGAGTATCTCACCAAGATTGTCCAATGACACTATAATTGATTGCCAGTTCAAAACCAGTGTCTAATATAGATGTGATGTGTTTGTATCTCACCAAGAACATAAAATTTGTCAAACAAACTCTATTGCTAGCTTTTCCCAACAACAGCTAACTAGCTCTCGTTTAAGTTAAGTGAAGCACATTAGCTCTCGTTCATTTTTATTGAAATCGAACCAACATCTGTAGGTCCATCGGCTCTAAAAAACTTATAATACTTGATCAAGTGAAAATTAGTGTTTATTGTTGGTTGAGGAGGTGCGTTGACCAAATTAAACTACATATGCTAGTAAATTTTGACAAAATAAGTATTATGTGACATTTTTAGAAAAAAGTTGTTCAGATAGTCACGACGTGTTTCACCCGATCACTTGGATTGGTCTTTAATTTAAAAATAAATAAAAATTAGTGTGGCGATAATAATCGTGATAAGGAATGGAAGAAGTTTGAACGTGATTCACACGTTTCCTTTTTCTTTTTTGGGAAAAAAGCCTTTATGGCAGTTTGTACATATGAGAGGATATACATGCCCACACGATTGTGGAGTGTGGACAAAAGGACCAGTGCAGGACCCAATAAAGATCTGCATTTATAATTATTAAAATTTCTTAAAACATTTTATAAAATATTCCATAATTATCTTCTTTAATTCAAAATTCATTGTTTTTATTCTAAAAAAAAATCCAATAATTGTTAGTTAATAGCTTTTTGAACTATTACATACCTTTCGGTGTTTAGATTAAGATTAATGAATTATCATTATCTTTAGAAATATCTTCCGCAAGAATTGCGAAATTGATTAATAAATTAGTAGTAAGAGATAGGTGTTAGATTCAAGTCTCATTTATCTACTTAGAAATGTATTCTTTAGAATTCCGAAATGGATTAATAAAATTAGTAGTAAGACTTGGGTGTTATATTCAAGTCTCATTTATCTAGCTAGGTTGTTAGACAAGTTAATTATATGCAATTGCGTCTGATTGTAACTAGGAGAGTAATCATGTGTCCTCAGACGAGTCAGGGCACAACAAACTTTTTTTGTGATATAAAAGTAGGTAATTCGTGTATTATTTAGCCATGTAATTTTTTAATTTAATTGATAAAGATCGAATCAATTCCTTTTTGCTATAACAAAATGATAGAAGAAAAATCATATATGGATAATAGATAGTAATTACAAATTAAGTCCAAATCATGACATATTTTCAAAAATAATTTTATTTGTTAGTTTTTTGTTTCATTGAAAGGTCTTCTTTCTAAAAATAAATAACGTAAAATTGTATATTTGTCAATTCTTACCAGAATTTAGATAATGACAAATATCCTCATGTCAGCGGCATGCTCAGTACTGTGAAAGCGAGATTAGTCTCATACCCAATATGGTGTAGGGAAACCCGTGAGAAACCAAAAAAAATAAAATAAACAAGCACACGTGTGTCAACTCCATTGGACATGACTTTTGGACCTCAGGAACCAAAAGAAGAGAAGCACACGTGAAAGAAAGGGTACAAACTGGTCCTCAATTTATTCTAGTTGGTTCTCCTTTTTAAACAACATAGAGTTATCATCCAAAATTTATTGTTCGAACCTAATTTATCATATCAAATTAGTAAAGGATAATTACACTCACACCCTCTTAATGATAGAGTAATTACATAAATCTTTTCTCACTAATTGATAAATATAAACACATCCTCTCATCTTAAAGATTTCTTACAATTGTGCCCCCTATGCGTGTAACAATTTTTACATTTGCACCTCCTGTAAACCTTAAAGATAACTTAAGGGTTTTTTTTGTAATTATCAATTAATGAGGGGAGATTTGTGTAATTACTCCATCATTGAAGGGGTGTGAGTATAATTATCCCAATTAATAATATGACAAGTATACTTTATGTTCGAGTGACTAATTTTAGCCAAACAAATTCAATACAACAAGAAATTCCCCACAATATATACAATACAACAAGAAATTCCCCACAAGCTATGTTGGACGGACACAATATTTTTTTTTAGAAAATAGGACACACCATATATATATATATTTAATACACATAGAAATTTAAAAAAATTGTTTTCTTAAAAATTGAAAGACTTGAAAATAAGCTATCGCTAACATATATATTTTGGACAAGATAAAAAGCATGTGGATTCAAGTACTGAAATAAATAGTATATAATAAAAATAATATATTACTGTGTTTTTGGTCCAATAAATGTAAATTGGGCCCAAAATTAGAAAGAACCACAAATCACATTCAAGAGAGTAAAACGAAAATGGTGGATCGTGGAAGTAAAATGGCTAAAGCCCACATCCTTTTGGCCCAAGAAGAATATCTAGGGGTCATTCCACTAGATAAAGAAAAGTAAAAACTATTAGGCTCTGTTTGGATGTGTTCATCTTCGATGTCACTTCTTAAAATATATGAAAAAATGAGTTTTTTTTTTTTTTTTGTTTTTCGTGTGTGATATGGTAGGCATGTTTGGTCATATTTTTGAAAATTATTGGAATTGATGATTTGACAATGTGTGAAATGATTAAGTTCATTAACAGTAATGATTATGTGAGTGGACTTTTTCAAAATTACATAAAGTCCCTATACATTTAAAATATTCCTACAATTACACCCAAGGACGGATCCAGGATCGATATTTCGGGGGGGGGGGGGTTTATTAGGGAGGAAATTTGAACAATTATTACAACATAAAATATAATCGATTTTAACTTTTACCAAAAAATTAATTAGAATTTATTTTTGTTAAACAATTATGTTAATTTTGAAACTTTTCGGATTCTCTGTATAGGAATATAGGGATATTGTAGTGAGAGACTTTTTATAACATAAACTTTACCTAAGAAAATAATTTTCAATAATAAATTTATTCAAAATTTAATGTTATTCCTCCTTGAATGCTATTAAGCTTTCATGAAGAGTGCAAATAATTGATAAACCAATTTGTAGAGTAAGCTTAATTAATCTTACTTTGTTGTATAATGAAGCTTATATAAATTACACAACTTTTCCTTTTTATAATTTTGTATTAGCTTGATGTGCATTTTATAGGAGGTCACTGTAGACAAAGTAATTTTGCATCCAATCAAATGATGAAATGTAAAATATTACATTAATTATCAATTTAAGTCTTTTAATTTATATTTTGGGATTTACCAAATTTAATTCCAAAAGTAAATAATTGATTTAATTGATATTTTAATATTTATTTTATTGGCAAATCAAATCGCACCATATGTCAAATTGAAGTGTTTCAGCCAATCAAATTATGTCTTGCAGTAAAGAAGTTAGAAGTCAACGACCAATCACACTGCTCCAAGTTGATATATTAGCCAATCAAATGGCTCCAAAGTTGGTATTTATCTTTAAATTAATATGGATATTAAAGAGATAATATCTATTAAATTTATCCTTATCAAATATTAGTCAATCAAATGACTCAAAAGTAATTGATCTTTATCTCTTAATAATACAAATATTAAAGAGATAATTATCAAAGGTGTTTAAAGAATTTGTGACTTCTTTATCCTACACCTATAAATAGGGTCCTAGGGAGCTCATAATGAATACATAAATTCAATTGAAGCTAGAGAAGACAAGAGAAGTTCCCAAATTCTCTCTACAAGTTCTTCAAAATTCAAGAAGATATTCAAGGCAAACTTCAAGGCGTTCTTGGCTAAATTCATCAAATTATATCATTTAATCCGAGATTAAGGTGCTAAACCCTCGCATAAATGTTATAAAAGCCCAAATCAAGCTGAAGGAAGATCAAAGCGACGAGTCGACCGTGAAGCTTTCAACTTTCCCAAATCGTTTACATCATTTAATCAGAGATTAAGCTGTCAAGCCCTCACATCAACGTTATAAATATTAAAATCCACAGGGCCCCCCGGCCTCCTCCTTAAAGCCGTCCTTGATTACACCCCCTGTGTTTTTAAAATTCTTATAATTTCACCTCATGTAAACCCTACAAACAGGCCCCTTGAGAGGATCTCGTTGTAATTTACCAAAAATCTTATTTTTTATTTTTATTTTTATAATTAGCACTTAAAATGAGGGGGTGTGCATGTAATTCATCATAAATGTAGAATATCACATCCTAATAAGGCAATTGGATAAAACTATATATATTGTCTTATAAGTTATAATATAGGGAAAATTGCATTTTTGGTACACTAAAGGACTCTGTATGTTGGCAATTTGTACTCTAGCGATTTTGGTACACTCCGGCAAGAGATTTATAGGAAAAATTACATTTTTGGTACAGTAATGTGGCCTGCACATTTTTTTGGTACATTAATATGGGGGGTAGCAATTTGGGTACACTATTGGGCAAAAAATTGACAATTTGAGTACAATTTACGCCGAAAAATTTGAATTTCGCCGGAAATTCCCATGTAACAGGCACGTGACCTGTAAGTTCGCCGGAAAAATTTTCAATTTGGGGATTTTCCTGCTGACATCATAAATAAACTTAAAAAAAATAATAAAAAATAATTCAAGGGTCCAGATTTGAATAATCCAAGGGTCAGAATTTTTTATTTAAATAATAACCAAAAAAAATCATTAAAAAAAGAAAAAAAGAATGGCTGCCGATTGCCGACTGCAGTTGCATGCAACACCACCCCCCCATCCCCTTAACCCCATTCAGAACTTGTTACCCACCACTGCTCGTGGCCCACCACCGCCGCTCATCCACCGTTCATACTGCAATTTTTGTATTTGTGTTTGTGTGTATATATATATTACTATTCATCGCCTTCTTGGGAAAACAATGAACAATACTTTTTAATTTTTTTTTCTTATTTATATCTATATATATGTATATAATTGCTGTTCATCGTCTTCTACAGGAAGACGTTGAACAATACCTGTTTTTCCCTCTTATTTTATATATATATATATATATATAATTACTGTTCATCATCTTCCCGGGGAAGATGATGAACAATAATTATTTTATTTTTATTTATTTGTATATATATATATATGTAATATTACTATATAATTATAATATATATACATATGTACACATATGTTATGTATATATGTATTTATGTGTTTTCCCTATATATATATATCATAAAAAAATATTTATAAAATCAATTATCTTTATTTTATCTCAATTTTCAACTACCTCGCTGAATTTTTAAAGAGATTACATGTAGCTCCCTCCACATGAAAAGGGTAGGTTGGTTCCAAAAAAATAGTCAATATTCACAAAAATCAACACCAGGGGCACAATCAGATTTTTGAAAAATTTAATGATGACGTCATTAAAATCTGTACAAAAAGGACCTCAATTGTTAGTCATACATTAAATTTAGGGAGGCGGAAGTAATTACTCAAATTCGGTGGAAGTGCCTGTATTTAGCCCATAATTTAGAGAGTTTTTTGTAATTTAATAATTAAAATTTTGGGATTTAGGTTTTTCTCTTCAATTTAGGTTATAAAGTGTGAAATTTGGATATAGAATGAAAGTGGAGATATTTTCATCTATAAATAGTTGATTTCCCTCCAAAATGTCATCCACCTAAGCAATTTTACTTCAAAAAATCAGAAATCCCCAAATTTATACATCATGTGCCTGTCACATGGGAATTTCCGGCGAGATTCAAATTTTTCGGCGTAAATTGTACTCAAATTGCCAATTTTTTGCCCAATAGTGTACCCAAATTGCTACCCCCCATATTAATGTACCAAAAAAATGTGCAGGCCACATTACTGTACCAAAAATGTAATTTTTCCGAGATTTATCAATTAAAGTACAAATTTCGTCGAAAAATTCCAAATTAACCGAAAAATATTATTTGGTGGGAAAATTGACTTGAATTTAGGTTTTTTTTTCCATTTGGCTTGAAAAGTAACCATCAATTTGGGAACTTTTGCATTTGAAAGGAAAATTTACTTTTAATTTAGAGATTTTAACTCAAATACTTTCAATTTTGTTTGTCAAATTTGTTATACTTTTTGAAAATTCTAATGCAAATATTTTTTATCTACGTTATTTTTATTTTATTTATATAAATAAAATTTGTATAACTAATAGATTTATAAATATTATAAAAATTATATAGTTTAAAAAGTATAATATTATATTTATAAAATTCAAATTAAACTATATTTTTCTTAATATTATGATTTTTTTACTATCCTTTTTTGATTTTTCAAAAAAAATAAAATGTTTTCTTTCTTTGTTTTATTTTTTATTTTTCTATTTTTTGAAATTATTTTAATTTTCTTTTCTAATTTATTTTAGTTTTCTAATTTTTCTTATGTTTCTTTACAATGTTTTAATTTTTCTAGATTTTAAATTAATTTATTTTTTGTCATTGGAAATCGACAACCATTTAAAGATAATTAGTTAGGTTTAGGAGTTAGTTTAAGATTTTTTTTAACCTTTTTGTAATTTTTTAAAATTTTCTTATTATTTTCTAATTTTTCAGATTATCTTAAGAAATAATAATTTTGTTTCTAATTTTATTTTATTTTTCTAGTTTTTTATTCTTCCAATTTTTCTTATTTTCTTTATATTTTTATTTTTTTGAGTTTCTAATTTATTTATTTTGTCAATGGAGAAAAAACATTTTTCCAATACAAATAATTTTATTTAGATTTAAAAATTAATTTAAGGTATAATATTTCCAATTTTTAACAATTTTTAGATAAGTTTAGTATTTTTGTAACTATATTCGCATTTATCTAAATATTATAATATACTATTTTTTATTAAATAATTACTTAAATTGCAAATTAGTTTGAAACATACAATTTTAATATTTTCTAATATTTTAGATATTTTATTTTATTTTTTCAAATTTTATTTTGACATGGGAGTTGATGGGTAGTATTGACTTTTCCCCTCATTTCCCTCCAAATTTGGGTGCCATGTACGCAATTTCCCTCCAAATTTGAGTGCCATGTAGGCAATTTTCCCTCCACATACCAAAACCCCCCAAATTTGGTGCCACGCAGACATTTACCAACCAATTTTGAATTTTTCGGCAAAATTTGTACTCAAATTTCTCACCAGAGTGTATCGAAATTGCCCACATGACACTTTTTGTATGAAAAAAATATACATGGTCTTTTAGTGTATCAAAAATGCAATTTTCCCTATAATATAATGAAAAGGGTTGTACTTTATAGACGGTTGAACAGTTTTGTCCATTATAATTCAATTGAAGATGAAAATGGAAAGTTTCATGGTAATGTGGAATGCCATTATAATTTTCAAATAATATTACAGATAAATCTAAAAGAATAAGTAAAATTATGATTTTGAAGGGAATTGAGTTGTCTTTTAATAAAGAAAATAATGTATACCATCAACTCTAACTCACTTGGGGAAAACCATGCTACTCAAGCAGAAGTTATAGGGTTCAAAGTTGCTGTTTTGTGGGCAGATTATCTTCGCATTTCCAGGGCTATTTTTGAGAATGATGCGGAATATGCTATCCGTATGATGCTTGGTCCTTTGGAATCCGCTAAGTGGCACTCCCAGGCTGCTGTACAAGATATTCAAGCTGCGCACAAAGGTTGGCTAAACTGGAAGTTCAATTTTGCTCGTCGTCAGGCAAACTCGACTTCCCATGCCCTCGCTCAATGGGCATTTCACTAAAACTGGGATAGCCTCTTTAATTTCTCGCATCTTAATTTCATTTCTTCGAACTGTTTCTCTATTCCCTCTCCTAGTTACTGTACGGAGAGTGTTTTTCGGTTATGGTTTTTAATGCAAGTTTAATAATAAAAAGAAAAAGAAAAAGAAAAACCAACAGGGGTTGGTCCAAGTGGTAAGCAAATTGGTTCCGCTTAAGCAAAGTCTTGAGTTCGATTCCTTGTGTACGCAATTACCCCCGTTGGGAGACTCACCCACCAGGCAAGGTGTGCGATCCGGGTTGACCAACAATTAGTCCGGCAATGTCCGGGATACTGTGGTAGGCAACAAAAAAAATAATAAAAAGAAAAAAAAAACTATAATTAAGTCAATTATTATCACCCACCTTATAGTTATAGCAACAACATATTTTGAATATTTTTTTCACATATAAAACTGAAAAGTTCTTCCTAATATAAAGATTCTAGAGATGTGATGAATTGATAATTATATTGACGGTCATATATAAGATTAATGTAGTACTACATTTACATACGTACAGCCAAGACGTCTTAATTAACTAAAATTAAAGTAAAGCAAATTCTAAATTCCTAGATATTTGAAACTTTTTTTTATTCTTTATAAAAATTTATCAGTAACGTCTTTAGTTAATGAAATTATCTTCGTCCATAAATGCACTCAACTTCACTGAGTCGGACGTCCAATAATGATATAGAGGTATATATCATTATTGACAAGTTTTTTAAGACACAAAAATTTCAGAGTGTTTAATTTCCATTTTTAAAGTTTTTTTGAAAATATAATAAAAAGGATTGTGAAATCTAATTGTCAAGAAATTCCCTTCGTAGATGAACATGATCTATTATTTGAGTGGTTACACTCATTATTGACACCGATGCAATAGTTAACTATGTTTTATGCTAATTTAAGCAAAAAATGAATCAAACAACTCAATGCTCGAATTCAAATTGATTGTTAAGAACCTCAATTGAGTTTGGTTTATTAAAATAACAATTATAAATTTGATTACCTTTGTGAAGCTAGACTCAAATTTGGCTTGATTAATAAAATAATAGAAATGATAAAATAAAAAATATTTGTGTATGATGACCGTGAACAATGTGGTTCTATAGCATGAGAGAGACAATAGACAAGAGTTTTGCATCTATTTCGAATGATATTTTATTTTTTATATACACATTTTTTTTAAAATAGATAATGACTGGGATTTTAACTAAATGTATATGAAATAGAATACGAGATGAAACATGTTATTCGTCCAAAGACTGTGTACTCTCAATTGAGAGCAACAATCGTCGTTGTGAATGAGCAGAATCATATCGTGAGGGATGAGGATATGCTAAATGAAGCAGCAGCAGAAGCTCAGGCCGCTGCCGCCGGAGCTGAGGAAGCCGAAGAGGACCATCTGATCAGTTACGTGGAGGAATCGATGATGAATTTATGAGATCTAGTTCCATTGGTGCTATATTCTTACCATTTCTTTCTTAGAAACCTGTTACTTACTGGTATGAAATCTTTGTTTCTTTTCTCATTTAGCTTTTGAGCTTTGACATGATTTGTATCTGCATTTGAGTAACAATCTTAGTTTAGGATAAACAGATTGGCTTCTTTGATGTTATTGTGAAAGGCTTTTGAGCTTCGACATGATTTGTATCTGAATTTGAGTACTAGTCTTAGTTTAGGATAAACAGATTGGCTTCTTTGATGTTGTTGTGAAAGGCTTTTGAGCTTCGACATGATTTGTAGTTGAATTTGATTACCTGAATGAAATTTGAGCAATTCCATTGCTTAATTGATGTCTTTAATAGTATTAGCAAAAAGCACGTGCGTCGCACGTGAAAGTATACAATGTATGAACAATTTAAACTACACAAGCTTTCAATAGTTGCAAAATGAAATGATAGCCCATATATACTTATAGTGTTTCACCTCTTCAATGCACTGTGGAGATCAGTTTGATCTAATGATATGAGTTAATTCTCAATTACTAAATTTAGATCTTTCTAATATAGGAATGAATGTTTTACATACGTTCAACTCAACACATCCTGTGGAAGTTTTTTCAAACTTCTACTATTCTCTTATATAAAAAGAAGTGTAAACTTGTAGAGTCATGTAAGTATCTTGTGTAGATTATCTTCATTTCAAAAACATATTTTTGATCCTCCACTAAAAAGGTACAAATGAGAGCTCTTTCAATGTAGCTGTCCGCATGATAGAAATCTTGTCTACTACTTCTCAACAATGGTATACTATTATTGCTTGTGCAAACGCAGTTCATTTGTTAATCTATCAATAAAAAATTGATTTGAATTTTTTATTTCTGAATACCAATTAGGCATTTGATAAGTGCAAAATATTAAATTGTTCAATTCAGGTGCTTATACATATCCATATCCATAAATACACTTCAAATTTTATAGCATTTCATTGCAATTGAAAAGGTTATGATCAGTAAAACGTCATTCTATAATGCAAACAATTAAGCTCTTGGATTTCCATAGCAATTGAAAAGGTGGGGAGTTGGAGAGTTTTTTTTCATTATTATCTAAATGTGTTATTATTAAGTGTTTAAATGTGTAAATGAAGAGACATTGACTTCTCTCTCTCCCCATCTCTCTCTAAACCCTAGCTTTCTTTTTCTTCTATATTCCTCCGTCGGCGATGGCTTGGTGAAGCAGTCGTCTTCTTCACCACTGTTACCACCATCATCGTCGGCGGGTTGGGTTGGAGCACCCTTCTTCAATTTGTACATCACATCTTCAAATTTGACGAGACGGCTATGGATCTAACGAGACAGAGACATATCTGACAAGATGAAGACGGGTGATACATAAGTTTTTATATAGCGTTTTAGATTTTTTGCTTAGTATTTTACTTTCTCTCTCGTATGAGAGTTTGTTTTCTCTCTTGAATGAGAGTTTGTTTTCTCTCTCGAATGAGAGTTTTATCTCTCCTTGAATAGGAGTTGCACAAGAATTTTCTTGTGTTCGGTTGTGAGTTCTTATGATTTGTTATCTTCAAGAACTTGATAGCTAGTGTTTCAGATGTTCTTACTACATCGTTTGAGTCGATATGAATTGTATTGTTCCAAGCGTTGTAAACTTTCGATTGAATGATATATAAGACACATTTTTCTTCAAAAGAAAAATGTGTTATCAATGAAGGGTAAATTAGTATTTTTACAATTGGAAGAAACACTATCTATGTAAGATCCATACTTTTATAGTAGTATAGATATAGATTTTTGTGCATTTGTAGTTGAATTTGATTGAATTGAAGTATGTTTAGTTTCACCAACATTATAGCATTAAGTTGAAGGAAGCATATGATTAAAAGTATGCTCAAAATAAGTGGAGTAAAACCAGACTTCAGTGTAATCAGTGCTGACTAACTAAACTTGTTTCATTTTGTGCACATTACATTCAAATTTGGAGGTTTTGTAGAAAGAAAACCTGTCTCAGACCTTCATCTAATATCATAGGAATAACATCAGCTGTGGAATTAATTTTGGAATTTCGCCTTTCGTTGAATCACATAAAGTGTTAAAGTAAAAACTATCCAAGTGAAAGCAAGAACAAACCAGTGCCACTTGTACTGCAACATAGACTCTCTTGGGAGAGAGAAATGGAAACAACATTGCACCAACAATGTAGATAGCTGTTGCAAGGAGATTGAGAACTAAACTCCAAGGCTTAGTACTCAAACTAGAAATGACAGCCAAGAGACAAATAGTTGAAAAATCCGTGCTGCATTTCCTTCCTCCATTCATTAGGTGATGTACACGTCACTTTGTGGAGGACATCGGCCATCATGTTCATCGTGAACGCCATTGGCTGCAATCTGTAACAAGAATATATTATAGAATGGTGGTGCAGGTGGGGTGTGGGGCCGTTAATGGTGAAATCCGAACTTTGGAGGGAGTAAAATGCATTTGCCCTTATTTTTGTACGACGAAATATTAATTGCATGACCAAAAACATTTTGGTATTCTTAGGAGATCCAGAGATTCTGAGTTTCGAGATAAATATAATTATTCGTGATGTGCTAGAATCCATCATACATGACTTTCGGATTGTGATTATACTATGACTTGATGTCTAGAATTTGAATTGACACATATGTTCTATCTATCAGATATCTTGTTGAAATTGTGATTATGTACCTTGCATAAATTGTGGAAATGTTTGGTATATTTCATCATGGTTGGTGTATCATCAAGATTCACATGGTTAAAGAGATTGCAAATAAGTGCAACATCTTGTAGAGCCACAGACATTCCCCCTCCGGATATAGCGTGTCCCCCTCCGGTTATAGCGTGTCTCATGTTCAATGCATCTCCTAAAAGAAGAGCTCCGGGCATCGGCCCGAGAGCTGCTGGCATGCAGCTGATTGGCATTGCCCAAATCCCACCTTTATCAATTGATGATAAAAAAGCACTGCACATCTCAGGAGGAACCTAAAGAAGAAAAACTTCTATAAGATAAGTAGGATGGAAAGACTAAATGAATGCTGGATTTCTGATAGAGTGTTGTTGGCCTGTTGCAATTTTAACTTTTCCAAGTATATCTAATCCTGTATGGTTCTTTACATTTGGTCCTTTTTAATATGATGTTCATATAACTGTTTTTTTTTAAAAAAAGATATTTGGTTGTGAAAATAAAAGATTAAAACACTTCAATATCTATTGCGCTTTTAAATCAGAGTCATTAGTTCACACTCTTAAGTAGGGTGATCAATCTAAATGAATTGGATTCGGTTACTAAATCTAAACTTTTTATATTTTTGCATATTATTTGTGGTCACCACTCGGGGTCTACGCCGGTAAGGCAGAGACGATGCCTGTGTGATTTGCCATAAAGACATTCGCCGAAGTAGCACGAGCAATTACTGAGGAACGAGTGGCAACCTGCGTACAAACCTCCGAGGCTTGATTGATCTGAGGGTTGTTAGGATCAATGATTTGAACTGTGGACCTCTGGGGTTGATTACTGATAGAGTTTTAGGAATGCAGATTGATAAACTCTGTAATAGAAATGTTGTATTTATCATAATGATGTTACAAATGTACAAGTATGTATAAATAGAGTGATAATGTAGCCCTAAGGTGACAAATGGGCCGAATGGGCCGAACCATATAACTATACACTAACACCCCCCCGCAATCTGAGCAGTGGGACCAACGCAAAGATTGGTCCGAAGTTGGGAAAACTTGGGAGTAGGTAAGGCTTTGGTGAAGATGTCGGCAACTTTTGCAGCGGTAGGAACATACTTGACCAAAACATCGTCAGTGGCAACTTTTTCCCGAACAAAATGGTAATCAATCTCAATATGCTTCGTACGAGCATGAAAAACAGGATTAAGAACAAGATATATAGCACTAATATTATCGCAGTAGACCCGAATCGGATGCGGAAGGAAGATGCCCAAATCACGCAGAATAAATCGTAGCCAACAAGACTCAGCGACGGCATAGGCAACAGAACGGTACTCAGACTCTGTACTGGATCGAGAGACGGTAGCCTGTTTCTTGGCAGACCAAGAGATAAGGTTAGCACCAAGATAAACAGCATAGCCAGTGGTGGAACGACGGCTGTCTGGACAACCAGCCCAATCTGAGTCAGCATAAACCGTCAGGGAGTCCACAGTGGAAGAACGAAGGAGAAGGCCATAATCAAGAGTACCCCGAAAATAACGCAGAATACGCTTGACCATCTGAAAGTGACTATCCCGAGGTGAATGCATGAACTGACTGACTAAAGCAACTGCATAAGCAATGTCAGGCCGAGTGTGAGTAAGATACTGAAGACCCCCAACAATGCTGCGATAAAGAGTCGGATCAGAGAAAAGGTCGCCTGCAAGAGCGGAGGGAGTAGACGTCACAGAAAAAGGAGAGGCAACAGGCTTCAAGCTCATCATGTCAAAACGCTGTAGAAGCTCGGTTGCATACTTTTTCTGCAAAAGAAACAATCCAAGAGAGTCTCGTGTAGCATGAATACCCAGAAAATAGTGAAGATCCCCTAAATCCTTCATAGCAAACGCCTGGGAAAGGCGATAAATAAAAGCAGTAACGGCAGCAGAGTCATTCCCAGTCAAGATAATGTCATCAACGTAGAGCAAGAAAACCAAGGTGATAGAACTAGAACGGTAGACGAACATCGACATATCAGCTTTGCTGCTAGTGAATCCCAGACGTAGCCAATACGAACCAAATTTCTGAAACCAAGCTCGAGGTGCTTGTTTCAGACCATATAAAGCCTTCTGTAACTGACACACATGTGAAGGATACTGGGGGTGAGTAAAACCGCGGGGCTGAGCCATGTAAACAGTCTCGGTAAGATCACCGTGAAGAAAAGCATTCTTCACATCAAGCTGTCGGATAACCCACTGACGAGAAACGGCAATAGAGAGAACAGTGCGAATAGTAGTCGGCTTAACCACAGGGCTGAAGGTCTCACCAAAGTCAATACCAGCCTGTTTCTTAAACCCCTGAGCAACCAAGCGGGCCTTATAGCGCTCAACAGATCCATCAGAACGTAACTTAACCTTATACACCCATTTGGAACCAACTAGATTTTGTGAAGGATGTGGTGGCACCAAAGTCCATGTGCCATTTTCTTGAAGAGCATTAAACTCATCAGCCATGGCAGCACGCCAAAGGGGATCCTTGGCTGCCTGTGTATAGCAAGTCGGCTCGAGAGGAGGGAAAACAGTAGACAAGGAGGGAAGAACACGAGTCTTACGTGTACCATCACGTAAGCGGGTGACCATAGGATGACGATTAGACGGAGGTGGGACACTAGAGGAGGGCTCGGGAGAAGGAGGGATCGAGGAAGAGGTAGCGGCAGGAGACGAGACAGACGACACAACAACAGGAGTTGGGGAAGGAGACGGGACAGACGATACAACAGCAGGAGCTGGGGACGGAGATTGGACTGGATTAGAGGGACATGGAGAACTAGGGATAGATGATGATAAAGGAGGTGTCTCTGGGATAAGGGGCAAAGGGGAGACAGTGGGGGTGGTAACATGTAGGTCAGGGGGACCGAGATAAGGCGGAGAGGGAAGAGACACCAGAATAGATCCAGAAACAAACTGTGGTGGATCAGAGGCGGAAGCGGAAGTGGAAGGTAAGGTAGAATAGGGAAAAGAGTCTTCATTGAAGACGACATGACGACTAATATGAATGACATTAGAAACAGGATCGAGACACCGGTAACCCTTGTAATCCGGAGCATAACCTAAGAAGATACACGAGGCTGAGCGAGGATCAAGCTTATGAGCAGCCCGGTGACCAAGATGTGGAAAACACGCACAACCAAAAACCCGAAAGGAGGAATAGTCAGGTGAACGACCAAATAGGACCTCAAAAGGGGACTTCTGGTGTAGCGTCGGAGTAGGTAGACGGTTGATAAGTAAGACAGCAGTATAGAAAGCGTCAACCCAAAAAGAGTGAGGGAGATGAGCAGTAATAAGTAAAGTACGAATTAACTCAGAAATATGACGATGCTTACGTTCCGACACACCATTTTGCTGGGGGGTGTAAGGGCATGATAGGCGAAACTGAATGCCAGAAACAGCAAAAAGAGTACGAAACTGAGCATTATCAAACTCACGACCCAATCACTTTGAAACTGTTTGATTTTAGTTGTAAAAATATTTTCAATTAAGCTTTTAAAGGTGCAAAAATGAGTATATACTTCAGATTTAGTACGCATGGGATAACACCAAGTAAAACGGGTAAAATCATCAATAAAAATGACATAGTATTTAAAACAAGCTCGAGAGATAACAAGAGAAGTCCAAACATCAGAGTGAATTAAATAAAAGGGCACAGAACTACGCTTTTCAACAGGCTGAAAAGGTAACTTGTGTGACCGACCTAACTGACAAGATTGACAAAAAGAAACAGAACAATGTTTAGACGCTAAATGACCATTACGAGACAATTGCTGAAAAGTAGAAAAACTAGGATGACCTAAGCGACGATGCCAAACATCACCAGAGATGGTACGAGCAACAAGTGAGGACACCAAGTTAGGGGAGAGTGGGTACAGACCACTACTGGAGGGGGATTCCAGAAGAACCTTCCCTGTTGCGTTGTCCTTAACACAAAAACCAGTGGAAGAAAACTCAATGAGACAATCATTTTCTTCGCATAATTTTCTGACAGATAAGAGATTGTGAGACAAATGAGGAACATGTATGACATTGGATAAAGTAAGGGGACGAGTTGGGGTATGCAAAGTAGATGAGCCAACATGCTTAATAGGCAAAAGTGCACCATTACCAACTAAAATCTTGTTCATACCCATATAGGGAGAAAGGTTAGAGAGTTTACCGTCATCCGGGGTCATATGAGCAGAGGCACCACTATCAGGATACCAGGCTATGTCAGGGGTGTCAGCGACGGACAAAGCGGAAAAAGACTTTGGAAGATTCTTAGAGACGTATGCATGGTTAAACCGCTGGGGACAAGAAACACAGGTATGACCCGGAATACCACAGAACTGACATGTCTGACCAGCAGTCGGAAGTAGACCAGAACGCGGAGAGTGCTGAAAACCAGAAGGACCAGAGGACCTAGTAACCCGAGAATGCCCAGAGGACGGACGAGGGGGCTGCTGAGGCTGAGTCCAATGTTCTGAAAACCGGACCGGACGTCGAACCGAAAAAATGACCGGGTCACGGGTCACCGGTTCAACCGTTGGGTTAACCGCGATCGAACCGGTGACGTCATAATTACGTAATAAATAATAATTAATATACTATTAAATATATAAAATATGAAAATATAAAAAAAATATGTATTTTTTATATTTTTAAATTTAATTGTAGCTTATATCCAGCCCATTAGCCCACTATATTTCCGGCCCATATTCTTAGGCCTGGGTCAATTTATGATTGACCAGAATTCTTCAAGGACATTTATGCAAATAACTCTTGAGCTTGCTTTATAAGCCAAACTCTCCTTATTTTCTTCATTTAATATACAAATTTTCTCTCTCTACAAATCTATCTCTCAAGTCTCAACTCTACTTTACCACTTTAACAGCACACACTGTCACACACACGACACACACACACACAGATACACATATACACACAGCACACACGGCACACACAGCACACACGGTACACAGATACACACACACAGAGAGATACACACACACGCGGCACACACGGCACACATTTCAGATTTGGGGCTAATTTCAACAGTCAAACCGCGGTCTTCTTCTCCTTCTTCTTTCTTCTTCTGCTCTTCTTCTTCTTCATTTCAGATTTGGGGCTAATTTGGGGCTAATTTCAGATTTGGGTTGAAAAATATTTCTGATTTGAGTTAATTTTTTTTTTGTCAGAACCGCCCGGTTCAGTAGATTTAGGAACGGCTTTGCCGGTTCACCGGTTGAACCGCCAATTTGAACGAGTTTGACCGGTTTTGGGCTGTGAACGATTTTTTCACATAACCGGACCGGACTAGTGACCGGTTCCGATTTTAACCGGTTCGACCGGCCGGTCCGGTCCGGGTTTCATAACCATGGCTGAGTCTGAGAGGATTGCTGCCAAGTCTGAGACGAAGAGGACGAACCATGACCATAACGTCCCTTCCCACGGCCGGAACCATAACCGCGACCACGGAAGCCACCACGACCTTTACTAACAGAATGGTTGGAGTGAGAGTGGGCAACAAAGGCAGGAGAGGTAGAGGAAAGAGAGTCATTTTGGCGAAGACGTTGCTCAAATTGAAGGAGTTGCGCACGGAGATCATCAAATGTAAGGAGAGAAGGATACAAAGAGACAGACATGACGAAGATTTCATACTCAGGAGGGAGTCCATTTAGGGCTTGAAGAACGAGATCACGAGGAGAGATAGGATGATTGACGGCAGCAAGATTATCCGAAATATTTTTCAGTTGGCTGAGATAGGCATCACAAGTAAGATCTCCCTTTTTGATATTGGAGAACGCACGTTTATAATCTAATTCTTTGGAAAGAGATTGCTGAACAAATCGACGTTCAAGAGTGATCCAGACATCACGCGAGGTGGGGAGTGTATAGACAGTTTGTAAAATATCTTGAGTGAATGTAGCATACATCCACGATTTTATGCTACGATCGGTGCGAAACCAGGAAGTGTAAGTGGGGTTACTAATGAGTTGACCCGACGAATGCAGAATGTGAGAAGAGGGACAAGGTAAAGAACCATCAATGTAACCCAAAAGATCATGACTCCCGAGTAACGTTTCAAATTGATATTTCCATAGGAGATAATTTTCAGAATTTAACTTCGTGGTCATGAGTTGAGGATTTGGGAGAGTAGACGATGGTTGGGAGGGCGAGACCACGTGAGGGGGAAGCACAGAGTGAGAGACGAGAGAGGGGGCGGACTGATTTTGGGCAATGAGTGTTGTTTGGGGGCTGTGTTGAAAAAAATAATTCCTAGAGGGGGTAGTTTGAAAAGTAGAAGGTAGTTGTGGGTTATTTGATAACATTGGATTTATGAGAGGGTTATTGGGCAAAAGTGAAATGTTTTGTGGGTATTTATATGAAGAGGAATAGGGTTGCTGTGGAGCAACCCCATGCGCGCCGCCAGACGAAGACATGCCGGCGGCCAAGAGAGACGCACTAGCGGCGCTGACGGCACCGTCGGCACTGACGGCGACTGGGAGAACGGCGCCGGCATGAAGCATGACAGCGGGTTCGGTGCGAGGTGAGAATAAAGGTGGGTGTTGAAGGGATCCGTCGGCGCCGGTCATGAAGGAAGAATAGTCGACGGCCAAGGGCGGTAGATCAGCTGCAGTGACGCCGGCGGTAGCTGGAAGAGCGGCGGCAGTGGCGGTTTGAGCAGTAGAAATGGCAGGATGTGTGTGGAGATGATGGAGCCAGCGTGTTGGTGGGTTTTGAGAGGAGAGATGATGCGGTGATGAGGAAGAAGACAACTCGCCGGCAAGAGAGGGAGTGACAGCGGCAGTGGCGGCAGGAGTGGTGGCCGATAGTTGAGGGGTGTTTGACAGAAGGTGGGTAATATCCGTTGGAGACATATCGAGGGAGATTAGATGTTGAACGAGAGATAGAGCAGTCGGCAAAGATGGGTCTGTCGCCAAGGTGACCGGTAAAGAGAGAACTTCGGCACTGGTAAGAGGCGGGGAGGAGGAAGGAGAGAGGGGAGAAGATAACGAGATATCGGAGGGGAGAGAGAGAGGAAGGGTGACTGCCGTGGGGACGACGCCGGACAGAGAAGAGGAGGAGGCGGCGCAGGTATTTTTCGTGAGGGCGGTGGGTGAAGCCGAAGGCTCGTAGTGCCCGGTAACTGATACCATGATAGAGTTTTAAGTATGCAGATTGATAAACTCTGTAATAGAAATGTTGTATTTATCATAATGATGTTACAAATGTACAAGTATGTATAAATAGAGTGATAATGTAGCCCTAAGGTGACAAATGGGCCGAACCATATAACTATACACTAACACCACCCTGACAACGCGCCGCGGCTGCAGCCTTTTTTGCTGCCTCTTGTTCTTCAATAAGCTCGATGAGCTTTCCGAGTCGCCATCCCTGAAAGTTAGCAAAAAGTAAGAGTCTTATAAACAAGTTATACTCAAAATGTACGATGCATATAGCCTTACCAATATTAGTGACAGGATTAATGTCGGTAGCACTAAGCCCACAGGCTCGTAAGATAGATTCGTGAATCAAGGTGGTTTTATAATACCTCTCGAGAACCTCGTTGAGGTTATCTATGGATATGGTGGGCTTCCTAACACCTACGAACTTGGTCGGAATGTTGAGATTCCACCTATGATTCACTAACCATGCTTGACCAGTTGGGGGGCGATAAAGAAGTATTTGTCTTTCCAAGCTCCGAATGACGAGTTTGGGTGAGAGAAAATAAAAACCCAACTCGCTAGGATTAGTGCATCAACGAAACGTACAAAAACGGTTAAGATTTGGAATATCGGCGGGTGTGTCGTGAGCCGTCATCAGTATGATGAAGTATATGAGGTGTCTATAAGAATTCAGTAATAATTGGTCGCATGGACTACGTTAATTCTCAAACATTATTTTTGAGATAGTTCAAACATAAACAATTTCGCCTATTTAAATTTGATCCAAGTTTACACGATTCTCAACTAAAAATATACTTATTTTCACTTTCTACTTTCACATTTTTCAATAACTATCTTTCGCTTTACCAAATCACACTCAATTTTTTCTTTCTCTCATATCTACTTTTAAAAATCCATATTTACATCGACAATTGTGTTGCTATAGTGGAATAAAATGCTCATGCACATTTTAAAATCATTTTTTGTGTATTTTTTTTGGGACAATTTTTATAATATTTACTTATAATATTATCTATTATTTTATCTATATTATTCACATAATTATTACTCTTAACTGACTCAATCATCTCATGCATCACCAATTCCGACAATTTATTGAAACACTACCCAACATGCCTACATTTTCATAAAATAAAAATAAAAAAAACTAATTTTTTCCTACGTTTTAAGAAATGATGGTTAAAAACAAAATAAAAACACATCCAAACAAAGCTTACATAGTTCACCAACCAACATATAAAAATAGGAAAGGCAAAACAGTCGAAAAAATAAAATAGATGGATCAAACTCTTTAGCAACAGTCACGACTCCTAGCAATAACGGAAGAAGAAGAAAAGGCCAAAATTACATTTCTTTCCATTCTGTAATTAAGATATATATAAATTCTGTAATTAAGAGACGGTGGCATTTGTCGTCCTTGAATAAAAGTACACCAATGTGTTAAGAAAGACCCATACCCAGTCCTTTTCTTCCTGGGCCACTCCGTCTCGGTTGGCCCAGCTCTTGTTAGGATCCGTGTGTCTGCCAGAGAGAACCCAAATCTGTCCCTCGTCTCTGTTGGCCCAGCTCTTCTCAGGTGGGCCGGTTCATCTAGGCCGGCCCAAGATCGGCCCACTTTACTATTTGGTCAGGAGCTATAATTTGGCCCGAACCGGCCCACCGACCTGGCAATGGAATCCTTTAACAAAGAAAGAGTAATTTCTTAAGGATTATGGAGCCAAAGGGTTTTGAACCTTGGGCCCCTTTTACCTTGCCAATTACCTCCATAAGATAAACAATAGCCTTACCACTTGGCTAAAGGATGTTTTCGAACATATGAGCAACGAAAAATATCTACCTAGTCCAGGGCCGGGTTATAACCGGGTCGCGATTAGGGCCCAGTTTAAACGGGTCGGGTCGACTATCTAGTTTAGTGGGACGGGTTACACCGGCTCGACCCACCTTGTTGGAATTTTGGAGTTGGAGTTAAAGTTGTTTTTTAATTCAAAAAGTAAAATAAATAATGCGTATTAATCAAATCCACAAGGTGCACAGGTAGGACCCAAGACCCGTGTATACAAGTGTCTTCCATTGGAGTTGGTGTCTTGGTGCAGAAAACCCTATATCTATCTATCTATCTATCTTCTGTATGTATATAACTCGCTGTCACGGCTACCCATCAAAACGATCTTCGCATGCATGTGTGCATGCAAAACTCTCCTCAATCTAATCTCTTCCAACCGATACCTCACCAACTTGTACGCTTCAAAACCCTCCAATCAAAATCTCATCATCCAATTCCAATTACGAATCAGTGTGTTAAGGTTCCTGAAGTATACTTCAAAGCTCGCAGTTGGACATCGAGTTTATGATTGGGATATAGTCACACTAGTAGAAAGTTTAAAGTTTTGAGGATCTATACTTACTACAATGTAATCGGAGCTCATATTCACGATGTTGGTTCTTTCGACATGTCGAATCTAAGCCGTCGCATAACATTGATTGGGATAATAATTACGCACTTGTACATGAATATGTAGTGTTTTGGCTCTGGCAAAACGATAGTCGATTTGGTCAACCGGTAACTGATTTCATAGTTTACTTTGACTTTGCGCGGGAGATATTTGGGAAAACTAGAGGCCCTCCTGGTTTCGATGAGCATAGGTTAAAACATCGTCGTTTGATGTAGTCGATGAGCCTCTGTTTAAGCAATTCAGTGGCGTTCATGTAGTCGATGAGCCTCTGTTTAAGACGACGTTAAGACCGTTGCAATTACTGAACAGTGGGGAAATATTGATGATTTCGGGTGACCGGAATCTAGTATCCTATGATCCGAAGAAAAACAGTTTCAGGTTGATCAATTTTCATATGATGAAATCAAATTTCTGGGCTGTTAATTTCTTTCCCTGTTTTGCGTCCCTCAACGTTTTGTTAGGAATCAATGCGCATAAACGAAGTTAAAAGTAAAGAGAAAGTAAGAAAAAGAGACAACATTTTACGTGGTTTGGAAAATTGCCTACGTCCACGGACCTATGCTAGAGAGATTTTATTATACTTGTGAGAGAGTTATATTACAATGAAGAGAATTTCATCTAATTATATGTTATACACTTGGAGACTAAGATATAATAACCTAAACCAAGTAGGTAACTCAAAATTTGCCAAAATTACACAAAACCGCGTAAAATTAACGCTCCCAGCGTCGGACGCGCGCCTAGGCGCCGAAAGGCCGTGCCTGGGCGCCTCTATTCCCGCGCCTAGGCGCCTGTATAGCCACGCCTGGGCTCCGCAGACAGTAGCCTCGGCCCTTCTCCTGCATCGCCTGGGCGCGTATATGGCTGCGCCTGGGCGCCGTTCCGGCTCAATTTTTTCTTCCTTTGGCACTTTGATTTGTCTCCACACTTTAAACCCATCACGTTTTTCGTGGCTCAAGGATTGCGTCACAGAGGTACGATTCGTTCTTGAACCTCATACATAGTTGTGTTCTTTCTGTGTGATCTGCTTGTTTTCTTTTGCCTGATTTTATTATTGTGGTATTTCCTTTTTCTTCCTTTTTTTTGCAAGTCAAGAGTAAGTTAATTTAATCCAACTAATGTAACATTTTTTTATATACCAAGTAACCATGAATCTAATATGTTGCAGAACTTGGATTAGTGACACCTTTAGATGTTATCAAGAAAGACGCGTTTTATATTTCTCCCAAGAGAAAAATGCAAATTAGTCCTGTAATTATAGGGATTGGCAAAATTGGTCTCGTATTATTTGAATTGACAAAATTAGTCCTGTAACTATCAAATATTCGCAATTTGAGGATTTTTATAGTTACAGGACCAATTTTTGATAGTTACAGGACCAGAAAATCAAGAATCCCCAAATTGAATTGCCAATTTCAGGCCAAATTAGGGCTTTTCGGTCAAATTTGTTCTCAAATTGAGAATTTTGATAACTACAGGACCAATTTTACCAATTCAAATAATACGGAATCAATTTTGCCGGCCCCTAGAATTACATGACTAATTTTGCATTTTTCTCTTTCTCCCAATATGTGTTTTATCCTGCTTATCATTTTGTGTATGTATCACTCTGCTTTTCTTTCCAAACAAAATCCCACATCATGCGGTTCTAATTTTTTTCCTGTTGTATCTAATAACTTTATATTTGTTGATGTACAGATGATCAGATGTCGAAAAATCAATTTAGAATTGGATGAAGGCGCGTAGTACATTCTACAATTTGTGTTAGGAAATAAAGTTGTCAGATTTTTCTCTCTTTTGGGAATGCAATAGACTTCTTATGATTAATAATTATTTTTTCTTGATAGTAGTTTTTGTTAGATGAGAAGAAAACATGATCTTGTCTTCACTTTTCAATTGCTTCTTGGTCTTACATTGGATAATCTTATTATAACATTGTGTATAAGTACAAGTAGCTGGTCAGACTTGCGAGCTGACTCGAGTAGTAAAGCAAAAAATCTTGATTAAAAAGAAACAGAAAGCTTCAAGGCATTCTATTACTTAAAATTCGTATTATATTCTGTTTCTTAATTATCACCTCATGTATACACTTATCATACATTTGTACGTGTAGCGAGAACATCGGAAACATACTTGTTTACATATTTGACATACTACTATCAAAGTTGGAGAGCAAAACCTCCTTAACCAACTTGTCCAAATTCAAGAACGTAGATCCATGAAACCCTACCGCAGCTTCCACCTTCTTCTTCCACTCAATAACTCTACTCTTCATCTTCTTACCTTCATCACCATCAACCACTTCTCTCACAAGCTTCTCCACATCGTCTCTCCTTACATTCTTATCAATTTCCACTCCGATGCCCCATTCCAAGCACGCAAATCGGCAATTTATGTGCTGATCAGCGAAAAACGGCCAACAGATCATTGGGACGCCACTTGAGAGGCTCTCGATAACTGAGTTCCATCCACAGTGAGTCAGAAAAGCTGATACGGAGATGTGGTTAAGAACTTGTTCTTGAGGGCACCAGCCTGATATAAGGCCTCTTTCTTTAGTTTCAGCAAGAAATTTAGATGGCAATGATGAGACAGAGGAATCGGAGTTTACGACTGAGTCGGATCGGATTATCCATAGAAAATGTTTGCCACTGTTTGCGAGTCCGTAAGCGAATTCGGTGATTTGCTGCTGTGTTAGAACTGTGATGCTTCCAAAGTTCACATATATTACCTGTTGAAGACATTATAGAAAATATTAGTTCTCCCCCCTTAACAGCTTTAGGAAAGACTAATGTGCTGGTAAGAATTCAGCTACAAACATTATGCAAAATCAGACGGGATTTAACCACACCGAACAATTAAGATGGTAATTCTTATAGCACTTGTTACGTAATTAATGACCATTTCTCAGTCAAGCACATTCACGTGTCAGTAATTCACTTATCACGTGATTAACTTGAATTTGGCCAAATCCTGTTTGAGTTGGAGTTTTACAAGTCTGATGAGGCCAAAGCAGGTTGAGACTAGAATTTTCCTCAATTTGAAGTAAAAGCTTGACTAAAGTATTGAACAATCACCTCATCTAAAAGTATTAACAATCACCAACCAAATACTTGACTAAAGTATTGAACAATCACCAAAGACTTTGGATTTTCTATTATTATTCGTGTTTTGTCTTGTATTTTATTGCACAGATGTACGTTAAGTGTTCTTCCAGATTCATATAAATATATATATATTAGGAAATATTTTATACACATCACATATGTATGACGTGGAACACATGTACATGTAAACTACCCATTTAAAGCTCATATTAGCAACACAATATTACCGAATTCGGTTTCCTGGAGTCGAGCCAACGTAGGCATTCACATTCTTCTTTCCAGAGATTAGTCCCCATCGATTTCAACTCATTCTCCGGGAGCTTGTTAACATATGTGTGGACGGGGCCAATAGCATAAACCGGCGGGCATAACGGCTCCAACGCCGCCAATGCATCGGCCTCCAATGCATCAAAAGTGTTGAAAATCAAGGCTGAGGCTTCTGAGGTCGTGTCTGTTTCTCCCAACACGAAATTCAGCATTGGATCGTTTATGTTTGTCGTTCGAACGAAAGTTGGAAATTCACGAAGTCGTATGTTTTTCAGGCTTGGAATGAAGTCCACAGCAGTGTCGAGGTACCCGTTCGTTAAACAAGATGCATCTATAATAAATTTACAAGCTCTAAGAATAAGAAATCAAGAAATAAAAATTTAGAAACAGAGTTACAAAGGAAAGCTACTATATCTGGAACAGTTACAAAGATCTAAAGTATGTCAACTCTAATTTCAAAAATAATCTCATATTTATAGGTCTTCTGATTTTGAACTTCATGATTTTTGGACTCGAAGCAAAGTCATAAAAGAACAAGACAAGAAAATGAGGTTCTTCATGTCCTAACAGAAGAATATATGATTTTTCCATCTGTTTTGGCTATTAATATTCCGATCCCTCAGTCCGGATTCTCTATTATAAACGATGTTGCATCTCCTATTCCATTTAGTTCTATGCATGTCAAGTGTATAAATCTTTTCCTTAAATATACAAGATATTTGAATTTTATATGCTTGACATGCATAGAACTAAATGAAATAGGAGAAACAACATCGTTTACAATAGAGGATCGGGAGGCGGGAGTGAGCCTCATGAGGTGACATCATACTAGGGTAATACGGTTATACTATCTTTAGAGATGTCAATATTTCAATTTATAATATTTTTTATAAATTTTTAATCTCACCTAGTGACATATGAACCCAATTGAGTGATCCAAGTGCCTAATATGAAATTTCACATCTGTGATGACAAAAAATTTCTTACTTGAATCGAATTTTACCGTACTTGAATAATTAAATAGTATGTGTTGTAATATTTATCTTATAATTGGTCACTACATATACTTGAATCATATAACAATTGCCGCTTATTAGTCAAATAATTAACTTGAAATTATGACAAAAACTTGATCGAGTCCAAAAAGAAAAATTAGCAAGCAAAGATGATTATGACCAATGAAAGGCACTTAATTAAGGGAAATTCTAGCAAGCTGCCAGCTCGGCCAAACTCATGTGTATTCTTTGAAATAACTTACCAATTATATGGCAAGTGTAATACACTCTCCTTGTTAAATACACTTGGGTGCGGCCAAGCCGGGTCTAGACTAGAATTTTCCCTTAATTAAAGTTAAGCATTGTGGAAAGCCTAATTGAACTCAAGTTTACCATAAGATAAACATGAGGGTGCAAGTTTTAATATTAAAAGAATTCAGCTGAAGGTTGAGCATTACATCATTCTGCTTGTTAAAAGTGGCTTGATTAATTCTAAGAATTTTAAAGGAAACAGCAAGTTAGCTTATCATTTGAGGATTAATATGTGTAAGGATGTTAGTCTTAGACCGATATGTGTAAAATGGTATCCACCCGATCATGGTTGGATTAAGCTCAACACGGATGGGGAGTCCCGAGGGAACTCGGGAGAGGCGGGTTCAGCTGGTGTCGTAAGGGATCATAAGGGCTGGCCGATTTTTGCATTTACAGAATATCTTCAGACGACGACCAACACTTATGCGGAATTGAATGGAGTTTACAAGTGTCTTGAATTATGTTATGCTCAAGGTTTCCATAAAGTGTGGGTGGAACTTGATGCTCAAGTGGTGATCCACCTTATATCGAAAACTTCTCCCGGAGCTTGGTCGATACAACAATTGTTGCAACGAATCCGTATTTTGAGAGACAAGATGGATATCCGTTCTACACATATATCGCGAAGGAAATCAAGTGGCGGATTTGCTTGCGAATAAGGCTTGTGATGAGAGATGCTCTTCATTGATGAGAACTAATGAGGTTTCGACAGATATTATTGCTTTGAGTAAAATGGACCTTTATTTCCCGAGTTTCACGTTTAGATGGAGTTCATTGGTTCATATCTTGTAACGGAGTAGTACTCCTTGTTAATGCTTTAATGTTTAAGTTTTTTTTTTTTTTTGCTTGTAAGAGTTAGTACTCCTTTTTTATATGTCTTTTTAGATGTTTGTGAGGGAGTTAGTACTCCTTATTTACTGCTTTCGTTTTTGATGATATAAAGATGAGATGATAGGCCCGAAAACACTCTTCCCCCACTAGAGTGGTTCATTAAAAAAAAAAAAGTTTACCACATAAGCAATTATTAAATATTTCTTAAATTGGATATTAATAAATATAATTTTCAACTTTATCTAAAATATTCAAATTTAAAAGTAATCACTGAATTCAAATATTAACCTAATTTTTTCCTGTATATTTCTCTTACTAATGATTCTTGGACAATCTTTTTAAAAAAAAAAATGTTTTACCAACTTCACCAAACATGCATTACAATTCTAAAATTCAATTACTATGATTTAATATACTCATATAAAAAAATGATAATAATTGTCAAATCTGAATCAAATATTGTTATTTTGCATATTACAAATATATAAATTATGTCAATTTTATTTTTATTAATCTCACGTGCGTTGGCAGAGGGTGGGGTGAATCTAAAATATACCGGGTCAACGATATTAGATGGATCGGCTCTAACAAACTCGGTTCATCTAAGAATTTCTACACAGGGTTACAACTAGTATAAATATATATTAGAAGATGAATTGAAATATGCTCACAAAAAGAAAAATCCTAGCCATCATTTTTTTTCTCTTTTTCTCCATCGACGATGGCTTGGTGAAGCAGTCGCCTCCTTCACCACTGTTGCCACCACCATCGTCAGCGAGCTGGGTTAGAGCATCCTATTCAAATTGTATATCCCAACTTCAAATCTAATGAAACGGTGATGGATGAGATTGAGATGGATCTAACCAGATGAAGACGGGTGGTTCATAAGATTTTATATAGTTTTTTAGATAGTTTAATTAGTATTTTGTTTTCTTTTTCGTATGAGAGTTTGCTTTCTCTCTTTCGAATGAGAGTTTCATTTCTCTTGAATAAGAGCGTGGTCTTTTGCAAAAGAGTATTTTTGTGCTCATTTATTAGTTCTTAAGATTTGTCATCTCGAAAAACTTGGTATTTGGTGCTTTAATTGTTTTTTATTACATAATTAGAGATAATCTCAATTGTATTGTTCTTGATATTATATACAATTTATTTTATGAAATAAAACATCCGCTTCTCCTTAAAAAAAAAACGAAGATGAAATTGAAATACGAAATTGAAAGAGAAGATAGTAATGTATAAAAGGTGTACCTTTAAGTGGTAGAAGGCCTTTCTCTATAAGAAGACGTACATGTTTATTGCACATGAAGCTACAAGCATTAGTCGTCCTGAAACACACAACCGGCACTCCAATTTCCCTCGCAGCCGCGACGGAGAACGTCATTATAGCATCGGAGATCACACACGTCACCGGCGGCGCCGCCGCCGAAGAATTAAGCTCCGCCAGAAGCCGGCGAAACGGGGCCAAACAGTTCCGTTTGGTCGACAAGAAAAGCGCCGGAATATCCTGCGTCGTGTCAGCATCCGACGGAGGAAGCCCATCTGGGATGGTCTCGAACCGGAAGTCCGGCGGGCCGTCCAGGGGGGCGCCGCCGCGGGATTTGAGGAGGCGGTGGTGGTTGTACTCGGTGTTGACGAAGGTTATGTGGAAGCCCTTGTGGTGGAGAATTGTGGCTAGTTTGAACATGGGTTTTATGTGGCCCTGCGCCGGAAAAGGGAGTACGACGGCGTGAGGCTTGTGGGCTTCTCCAGTGACCGCCATTTTCACACTCCAGTGTGTGTTTTGTGCGTGTTGTTGGTTTGTTTATGTTATGTGTGGGTGTGTGTTTTTCAAGTGGGTGGCGAATAATATGATGTAAAGTTTTGGAAAGATGTGTGAATAATAAAAGACAAAGGATACATGCAATATCCTATTAATTTTTTACTAATTATAGCAGCAATTATTTCCAATTTTTTTATTTCGCAATTATTGCTCCAATTATATTTTAGTAATGTGTCTGATATTAGTAAAATATTTCAATCACCATACCAAGACAAAGGTGTCAATAGGGCAGGGATGAAACCGGGATTTTGGTTCGTGGGCGAATACAAAAATAGAAGGAATAAACTTGAAATTTTTAAGTTTAAAGGGGCAAAATTTTAAAAAACTAAAAAATTATAGGGTAAAAAATCTATTTTCCAAAAATTGAGCCCCCGGCTCTGTCACTGATTTGTCAAGCCTCAAATACAATTGGTTTCGTAAAGATTGAGAACCTCGTCATAAACTGGATCTTTTATCCCAAATTGTGTTTCATCTTCTATTTTATATACTTGTATATATGACAACAGTATACATATTCACTTATCTATTTAAGGAAAAAAATTATACAATTATCATTCATATAAGTATATGAAATAGAAGATGGATTACGATTTGGAATAAAAGATCCGAGTTGCGTCACAAATGGATTTAGGTTGCATAACCCTGATAGAGTAAATGAGATGGCATCTAAAAAAATCTGTGTCATGTTGGTTTGTATAATGGTGTCTTATCTTGAATCGATTGTCACATGTTGGTAGGTACAAAGAAGGGAATAAGATTGCAGATTTCTTTGTGAATGAAGCTTGTTCTGATCTCGATTCTAGGATTTACTACTCTTGCCAGATTCGTGGTATCGCTCGGGGTTTGATTAGGACTGATAAAGCTAGCCTCCCTAATTTTAGATTCTTCATTTAATTGAAGGGAGTAGTACTCCTAATTTCTTTCAGTGCATGTCGAAATTAGTAGCCCTACTATTTGGAGCCCTTATAAATACTTTTGTCTAGTTGATAGATATATATATATATATATGGGAGGGGACCCTGAAAAATCCCCCACCACGCCATTGGTGGCTTTTGGTAAAAATAAAAATAAAAATGTGGAACTCTTAAATAATGAGGATGGGATAGATTAACTCTAAAGTTCTTTATGTATTTTAGTAATGTTAGACATGAATATTATACCCTATAATCGGGATAATTACAGTTTTGGTCCCTGATGTTGACACCTAAATCAATTTTGATCCCTCATTTGTTGGACTTGATAATTTTGGTCCTTAATCATACAATTTTTAACAAATATTTCATCCCTATTGTCAAATGTCTTGTTAAACTTAATGGAATATTCCGTCAAATGACGGAATATTTGGGGAATATTCTGTCAATTTTGACGGAAAGTTAATGATATGGACGAAATTTGTTAAAAAATGAAAGATTAGGGACCAATTTTGTCGAGTCCAACAAATGGGGTACCAAAAGTATTTTGGGTGTCAACATTAGGGATTAAAACTGTAATTATCCCCTATAATCCAAGTCAATTTTATATTAGGAGAATAGTTTATGCGTTTGACGAACATATATTAAACGAATTATAAGATGAAGCACCATTATGCAATAGAATACCATACTGGGTTGCCTAATGATGCATGTCCATACTACAACAAATACTAGTGTTGGATGTGGTAAATTCCAACCCAGTATGATTTTGTCGAACTACATTATTCGCTATATCACGAATAAATATTTGTCATGTGATTGGTGTACATTCCTAAAAGAGTCCACCAAAAACTACAATTTGAACCGTTGATCCTTAGATGAATTTTTGAATTCAATTGAGGTTTGAAACAGAATGGACTCAGAGATTCAAATTGAACCGAATCAGTCACCATTCATGATTGTCATTACTTAGCAGTTCCGCACCATAAGGGGAAAATTTTGTATACACCATAATTTAGTTCGGCCATATAACTAAGCGATTATTATTTATTATATTATAATTAAATTAATAAATTTGCCTAGTAATACTTAATCCAAAGTTTATAAGCATAATGCTCCCTTATATATAGAAATTGTCATCAAGTTTTAAAATTCATTCTTTTTAATTTGTGAAAATCAAAATAAGTAAGCTACAGTAAAGATTATGTGTATATTATTTTAGAAAAATGATTAATTATATTAACTACCCCTTTTATTTAACGTAATTACATTTTTACTCACTTGTTTTGGGCTCATAACATAATCATCTCCTCTTATAATAATTTTACATTTACCCCCGCTGACTAGCGATCTTAGTCAAGCATCACATAAAGTATAAGATGAAAATCTTACTCTATTCAAAATATTAGAATAATTCAAAAATGGTTAATTACACTAACAACCCACCTTATTTAGTTTCATTACAGTCCAGCCATCTTATTTTGAACATATAAAAGACAACCTCCTTTTATAATAAAACCTTATATTCACGATCAATGATTCACTGCAATTACTTTCTTCTCTTTTCTCTTTTAGTTTTTTTCATTTTATATTTTTCCGTAATATATTCTTTATTCTTTTTTTTATTATAACCTTATATATATATATATATATACTTATTTATTTTCTCTCAAATTATTTCAATTTACTAATTGGTTACATAAATGTTGGCAACTTACTAATTTAGCTTTTGGAATAATTACACTAACTATCCCTCTTATTTAGTATAATTATAGTCCAAATAGCTTATTTTGAGTCATAACAAATATCTCCCTCTTATAATAAAACCTTACAATCACCTCCTTCATTAAAAAACTAAAGTGATTTGCTTACATCATCCAAAAATATTTTTTACATCTCTTATTTCGCCCTTGAGGGGGTGAATGCAATTTTTCATATTTAAAGAGAATGTAATTGTAACTCTTAATTTTGTTTTAAATAAATAATTTCATTAAAATTTGTTAACATCTTGATAATGAAGTGTAAATTCGAATTTATGCCAATTTGATTTTATTTTTTTTAGAAAATGAAAGCAAATACGGAGTTTCTGTTTATTTTAGGAGCAATATCATAGATAAATTTAAATTAGTAAGTTGCCAAAAAAATATCAAATCAATTAATAAATTAAAATAAGTTGAAATATATATATATATATATATATATAAGGTTATAATAAAAAAGAAAAAAAGTAACGGAAGTTATTCGTAGGGGTTGAATGTAAGGTTTTATTGTAAGAGAGAGGTGTTTGTTATATGATCCAATAAAGCGGACTGCATTGTAATTACAATAAATAAGGAGGATGTAATGTAATTAACTTTTTTTAATTTTTTTTAAACAAGGGGTAAGATTGACATTTTACACTTTTCATCTTGCTTGACTAACGACCGTTAGTCAGAGAGGGTTCAATGTAAAGTTTTATGATAAGAGAAAGGTGTTTGTTATGAGTCTAAGCGGATTGGACTGTAATTACACTAAATAAGAGAGACAGTAAATGTAAATAACCCTTGGATTTATCTACGTTATATTATTGTATTGCTCCTAAAATAACCGAAACTTAGTATTTATTTTTCTTTTCCAAAAAGTTTGATATTCAATTCAATTAGTATTGGATATCGTTTGTCCTACCATTTTAGACCATATACAGTTTCATTTTTATTTTATTTTTTAAAATAAAATTTGACTCCTTATCTTATCCTTTTCTTTTATTTTTTAAAATTTATTTACCTGTTCACCTAATTGCAAATTCGATATGAATTTTATAAAACTATTGAAACCGAATTAAAATATTCAGCATTGATATTCCAATATGTTATTTTGGCTCATATTGGTTATTGCTTGACCGAGTGTACTAGTTGGTGCCTTGTGCATTGCACGGGGAAGAAAATTACTGACAAAGTGAAGTATTATTGAAGTTCTTGAATTAGATTCAAATTGTCCAAAAATATATTGTATAATAATATTAATAGAATTTTGGCAAAATTGTTGATGGAAGGGGTCGATCGTAGGACTTTATATAAGAGAGAGATGTTTATTATGTGCTAAAAAAATGCAGGTTGATTTGTAATTATACTAAATATGAGGGGTAATAAGTGTACTTAACCCTTTATTGAAAAATAAAAACAAAATTTTCATTCTTTAGTTGGAAAATAAACCAAATTACTCTATGTTTAAACTGATAGCGATAAAAGTTCGTTTAAATTCGATTAATTTAATATTCAAATCAAGTTTGAATATCATTTTATGTTCAATGATATTTGAAGCTCGACCCGAATCGCCTAAATTAGTTAGAAGATGATAGAATATACGTAGAAAAATCAAGCTACTTAGAGTTTCATTCATATTTGAATTTAGAGAAAATTACATATACACCCTCTCACTTTAATACAAAATTATCGAAAATTCCCTAACCTTTTCGAAATTACATGAAGTCCCTCTCATGTTAAGATATTCTAACAATTACACCTCATATGTATTTAAATATTTTACAATTGCACTCCCTGTAAATCTTACAAATAGACCCCTTGAGGGGTCTCATTATAATTTATCAAAAGTCAGGGGGAATTTTGATAATTAATACTAAAGTGAGGGGTGTTCATGTTATTCACCCTTGAATATATTAAAACTTGTTCAAGACCAGTTCCAGTAATAATCAAGTCCATGCAAATACAAATTTTTCAATTTTCGAACAAATTTATACAATATCTTATTGCTCGACTCGATTCATTTTCAACACAAGAACACCGAAACATGATACATGAAATTTCACGAATTTACCCAATCCTAAGTCAATTCAAATTATCAAAAACAAAAAGAAAGAAAAATGATCCAATTTTCGGTTGATTTTAAGACAGATCGGGTTTATTGGAGTCAGTTTGTCTAGTACCGTAAAATGTGGGGATTTTGTATTTGGTGGATCGGCTCCATTGGACTAAGTACATCCTTAAACTGGGAAAAGTCTACGCTAGACCGAGTTCAATAGTCCTAGTATCTATATATCTCACACAATAAGGTATATTGTGTGCGCTCCCTACAAAGAGTTATATGAGAGAAGTATACACAAAATTCACACTCAAACAGGGATAAAACAGTAAAATACATCAAAATCCCCTTTATTCAATTGTATTTGATGGACTGACTCCATTGGACCAAGTCCATCTTAGAATTGGAAAAACTTTATGCTAGAATGAGACACTGAGTCCAATGCTCTCAAACTCCCAATATCTATTATATCTTCCACACAATGAGATATATTATATGCGGTCTCCCCACATAATTATATGATAGAGAAAGACGCAAAATTTATACTCAAAGTATTAAATTCGGTCCGACATAAAATTATCGTCGAATTGCCCCCAATTTCATGAAATTACTTTAATAAATTTGTTTTAAACCGTTAATACCGACGTGTTCACCTTAGCCATTCACACCTGTAAAACCCTAGTCCTCGACCACCGTCGGCTTCCTCTCGATGGAAACCACTGAATCACCACCGGAATCCACCGCCGTCGCCGCCTCCATAGAAAACAATACGACGCTCGATCCCTCCGTTTCACACTCCTTATCCCCTCCCAAACCCATGGAAATCAACGATTCCACCACCGAGCCAAAGGCAATCAACGATTCCACACCCGAACCAGCTCCCGAACCTCAATCCCAACCGGAGACCCAACCGCGCAAGCGCCGCCGCCGCCGCAAGAAAATCTTCACCGACATGATCTCCACCACGGCGTCGCGTATCCGCGCACTTCGCCCCAATCCCAAACCCTCCGCTGTCTCCGCCGTCTCCGCCGACGCTAATTTCGACGATTCTCCGTCAGGCCACCACCGCAAGCGCAGGGGTACCTCCGACCTCTCCAAAGAGGTCGACATTGAAGCCCTAATTGCAATCTCCGTTGGATTCCCTGTCGATTCGCTAACCGAGGAAGAAATCGAGGCGAATGTGGTTAACCAAATCGGTGGCGCCGAGCAGGCCAACTACATTATTGTACGCAACCACATTCTCTCCCGGTGGCGCTCAAACGTGGACGTTTGGCTTACGAAGGACCACGTGCTCGAATCCATACGAGCCGAGCATAAAAACCTTGTCAATTCGGCGTATAGTTTCCTTCTCCATCACGGATATATCAATTTCGGTGTTGCCCCTGCGATCAAGGATGTTAAGAGCAAGTTATCTGATGAATTGCCAAAAGGAAGCGTGATCGTGATAGGGGCAGGGCTGTCTGGTTTAGTTGCTGCGAGGCAGTTGATTTTTCTTGGATTTAAGGTTGTCGTGCTCGAGGGCAGGGCTCGTCCTGGAGGTAGAGTTCGGACAAAGAAAATGAGTGGAACGGATGACAGTGTTGTCGGTGCAGCAGATTTGGGTGGCAGCGTGTTAACGGGGATTAATGGGAATCCGTTGGGAGTTTTGGCTCGCCAGCTTGGATTTCCGCTTCATAAGGTGAGGGATATTTGCCCCTTGTACTTACCTAATGGTAGAATGGTTAATTCTGATGTTGATTCGAAAGTAGAGGTTTCGTTTAATAAATTGTTGGATAGGGTATGTAAGCTTAGGCAGGGGATCATGGAGGAGGTTAGGAGTATAGACATATCATTAGGAACTGCTTTAGAGGCATTTAGGCTTGTTTACAAAGTGGCTGAGGAGCCCTTAGAAAGAATGCTATTGGATTGGCATTTGGCAAATCTTGAGTACGCCAATGCAACGTTGATGTCGAATTTATCAATGGCTTTCTGGGATCAGGATGATCCATATGAAATGGGTGGAGATCATTGTTTTATACCGGGAGGCAATGAGAGGCTCGTTAGGGCTTTGGCAGAGGACCTTCCTATTTTTTACAACTGTCCAGTAGAGAGCGTGAGATATGGAAGTGATGGTGTTTTGGTATACGCTGGAGGGCAAGAGTATCGAAGTGATATGGTGCTTTGCACGGCCCCACTAGGGGTGCTCAAGAAAGGATCAATTGAATTTGTTCCTAACCTTCCTCAAAGAAAAATAGATGCAATTGAGAGATTAGGATTCGGGCTGTTAAACAAAGTTGCAATTTTGTTCCCTTATGATTTTTGGGGTGGAGAAATCGATACGTTTGGGCATTTGACAGAGGACCCTAATATGAGGGGCGAATTCTTTTTATTCTATAGCTATTCTTCAGTAGCTGGTGGGCCATTGCTTGTTGCATTAGTGGCTGGTGAGGCTGCTGTAAAATTTGAGAAGATGTATCCTGTAGAATCTGTAAACAGGGTTTTGGAGATTTTGAAGGGTATTTTCAGTCCAAAAGGAATTGCAGTTCCCGACCCAGTTCAGGCAGTTTGTACTCGTTGGGGTCAAGATCAGTTCTCATATGGTTCTTATTCTTATGTTGCAATTGGCGCATCGGGCGATGATTATGATATTTTAGCAGAAAATGTTGCGGATCGACTATTTTTCGCTGGAGAAGCAACTAATAGACAGTATCCAGCCACAATGCATGGGGCTTTTCTCAGTGGGATGAGAGAAGCTGCTCATATAATGAGGGTTGCTAGGAGGAGATTAGTATCTGCGACATCTCAAAAAGCATATTACACTAATCATGAAATTGAAACCAACGATGTGGATCCACTGTTTGAAACGCCTGACCTTGTGTTTGGTAGCTTTTCCATTTTGTATGATCCATTGTCGAAAGATATGGAATCTAATGCTTTGTTACGTGTTGCGATCAGAAGTGAAAAGACGGGCTCTGGTTCAACGTATCTCTATGGCTTGATTCAGATGAAACAGGCTATGGAATTGAATAGTTTGGAAGAAGATGTGAACAGGATGGAAATGTTAACTCATAGTTTTCGGGTTAGTTTGGTTGGGAGAAACGGGTTATGTAATGCTGCTGAATCTCTCATCGGTAGAATTAAATTGAGTAAATCAGCTTTAGTATAGACTGTATCAATGATTCTTGAAATTAACTCCTTTAATTCTTAAAAGTAGCTCTATATTATTCTAGGAGAAGGCTTGTAGATTGTAGTAGAGCCTTAGCTGCTATGTGGTGGTGTATATTGTTAAGAGATTCTGATAAATTAGACGCAGTGCGACCCTTCATTTTTTTTTTTCTCTCTTTATTTCTTGACGGCTAGGATTTGAGGAGATTCTTGGACTGGTTTTACTTGCTTACCCTCAGTCATGTCAGGGTGATTCTATGCCACATCGGGTCCAACAGGATCGATATAGCATACACCATTGGATGCAGGGACAAGTTAGTAAAAACGACTTATATCACTTGCATCCAATGATGTTGAATAGACCGGCTCTGTTGGACCCGGACTATTCTAGGATTCCCTGTCATGTAAATAGCTGGTGTGCTTTGGGCCTTTTGGCTTCCACCAGAGTCTAATTAAATTTTGGGTAAATTATTTCATCATCCTCTTTTGCCACTTGGGCTCTGTTTGATTCTTGGATATTGTTAAGGAAAAAAATAAATAATAATAAGACGATTAGAAGTTAAAAGCACAAAGTACTATAAATTGAATCACGCATAATATTTTTCTTTTCTTTTTCCTCGCCAAAATTCCAAGACCCAGTATAGCATGAAAGCCTAAAAACTTCTTTGCAAAGATAAATATCATTTAGCAAATGAGAAACAAAAACTATCCAAGTAAAATTGTTTGTTACTCTAGTGACTCTGTATTGGGATATCATCACCCTATGTGATTAAGCCATACATGGAAGGGTGACATTTTAAGATAGCCTGAAACCCGCATTATGACTAAATTACTACTCAATAAGGAGGGATAGGATTTTCGTGTAATCCCCATCCCACATTAGGTTAATGAGGAGGCATGAAAACAACTAAAATTGAAACGTTCCGCATTTTCATGTTTATACACACAAGAAATTCTTATTTGAATGGAAAAATTACTTTTTTCGTCCTCTAATTGCAGGGTGTTGGCATTTTTTGTCATATATATTTTATAGTCACATCTTTAGTTCTAAAGTTGACGCCCCTCATATCAATTTGTCCCTTTTTTTTCCCGTCAAATTGACAAATTGAAAAGGTTCCGGTCAAATTAATGGTCGGAACTTCGTAAATGCGGCACACACGTGTTAGAGCTTATTTTGTAAAATAAAATAAAATTAAAAACGTACCCCTTCCCAACGGCTATAACAGATATATGCATTTATAAGACCCTAAGTTCTTCCTCAAATCCATTCATCCAAAATTAAACCAATTACTCTTGAATTCCCTTCAACATCAAGTGCAAACTTAACCTACAAAGTAACTCTACTAGTTCAATTTCAGTGAAGAAGGCGGAATTTAGCTCAACCAAAATAGCTAAATCACGTGTGCGCCGCACATACAAAGTCGGCCACTAATTTGGTCGGAATTTTCTAATTTTTCAATTTGACTCTAGCAAGACTAAATGTGTAAAAAAATAAGCTAAATATGACTAAATGTGTGACTCCTGACCAAAAATGTGAAAGAAAAAGGACTAAAATTGAACTTAGGGATGTCAATTTTAGACTAAAAGTGTAATTATAGATATACAGAACGAAAAGTGTCAACACCCTATAATTACATTACTAAAATAGTAATTTTGCGTAGTTGGGTAACAAAAGCAGTCATTAATGAGTTAAATTTGTTTGTCACAAAATTGTCAGCTACCGACCTTAGCTCAGTTGGTAGAGCGGAGGACTGTAGTTGTTATATAGCAATCCTTAGGTCGCTGGTTCGAATCCGGCAGGTCGGACTTTTTCTTCAATTTCGTTTTATTTAACTTTTGTTCATAAAATTGAAGACCAAACTCCTAAATCGCACATTTTTTTTTTTGTTATTTCACTTTTCTGTCAATTTAAGGTTGGAGTCAGAGTAGTTAAACTTTACAATCCAAATTAAACTAAAAAGGGTTTTTGCTTAGCACATAAACATTTGTAAATTTTGCCAATAATTCTTGTTCTAAAATGGATCGCATACTTAATCACTGGATACATGATCGTTGTTCTTCACCAGATACCATCCCTTCATCGTATGATCTTGGATGCACTAGGAGTGTTCAAGAATAACTCGAGGCAAGTAGCCTTAAATACTGCAAATCTTTTCTAAAAATGCAAGGAAGGCAATAAAATCTGATGCAAAATTATTTTAATATTAGAATGCATTTTTTTATCCGTAGTTCAAAGTCGTTGTATTGTTGTAATATTAGGGGTAATTGCGGTTCGATTTTGTAGTTTTATTTATTAATTTCAAACCAAATTGTCAAATGCGACTTGGAGGAAATAAAATTTGAAACTGCAGTTTTGTAAATCAAAACCGACTATGCGGTTTGGCAGTTTTTCAAGTTATTTTACATTTTAAAACTAAATAAGCAAACAATGTTTGTCATATTTTTTTGTTAAACTAATTAATAAAAAGATAATGATAATCATAACTAAAATTATAGTTGTTTGGGAAACATTTATCAAGATTAAACTCCACGAATCATTAAAAAAAACACTAGGGACATTACATATTATTATATAAGAATATCATACATTTAGAACAGGAAAAAGCTTTAGTATATCACTATAAAAATCTGTTTTACACTTAGTATAAATATAATATGTACATATTTTACTATATATATATATATATAAATATATCAAATTAACACACACTCATATATAAGAAAATGTCTTAATCTAACTTGTATGAAAAGTAGGGAAAATTTTGTTTCTAAACAAGTAATACAAAAAATGACATGTTGTAATTGTTTGTTTATTAAAATTTATGCACTAAAATCTACAAAAGGATATTGTAAAGTGTATTATAAAGTAATAAAACAATAGGTAATCTAAATCGACATTACTATTACAAATAATTGTGATAGTTAAATAGAACAAATGTCATAAATATAATCTATAATACTTTTTTTCGTCAAAACTCTTCAAACGTCTATTATATAATAAAAAATATAACACTAAAATATCATAAGATATTATCACTTTAAAAGTCTCAAGCACAAATGTTGGTTGAACATATTATTATCATGTAAAAGATATAATCATATCAATTCAATAATAAATATTAAATATTAAATAAAACTACAAATATAAATAGTATTACGAGTAAAACCTATTAAAGGTTCAAATTTAAAAAGAAAAATAAAATACATACATATATATATATATATATATATTGTTGAATATTTTGTATAGATTGTAAAGTTAAAGGTGGAAGAATTGAAAAGAGTGAAGAAAGGTGTTGGGTAGTTAATGAGTTTGTCCCACATGGAAAGTCTAAAAAAGTTTAAGTGCCTTTATATACAAAAAGGTGATATATAAGTTTACTAATATATAAAATGGAGCTATGCTCTAGTGAATTGCACAACACGCGCGCGTGGCGCATTGATGGCGCTTTTATGGCGGCACTTGGCACTTGGACATGACGCATGAGCGCGTGTGCGTGTGCGATTAATATCGTGTGACTAAAATTAAATTTTATTTAATTTTTTCTATGGGTGCGAAGCACTAGATTACAACCCAAATTCTTTGGATTACTTAACATTGTATTCTGAAAGAACACAACTCATGATAAGTAGTCCTAAATGAATTGGTGTGTCTTTTCTCATATTAACAGACACAACAATTCGTAGGAAACTTTTAAACATCTATAAATAGATGATACAAATCCAGAAAATATATAACAAAAAATTATCAATTTTCTTCTTCTTCGTTTTCAATTCATTCATTATCAATATACACAATTTCGTAGAGAATTCTGCAGACAATTTTTAGAATTGCTGTCTGAAAATTGTGTAGGTTTTGTTGTATCCTTGGAAGTGATTTGCCATATCAACCCGACAGCAAATATAGTGGGGGCAAATATCACTTTAAAGAAATTGTCTTTGACAAGCCTCAAAACCAATTTTTGTTTCTACCCATATAAATTTTTCTAACAATTTTAAAGTGATATTGCAATGGAAACGATTGCAGACACTGCTTTCAAGGTTATGAATCAGGATTTTGTGAAATTGGACAAATTCGATGGTACCAATTTCACTCGCTGACAAGACAAGATGAATTTTTTGTTAACTGCTTTGAAGATCTTTTACGTACTCAGTCCAGATTTAGAATCCATTCCAGAACAACAGATGGTGAGACTGATGCTATCAAGGAGGCAAGAAGAAAACGTGAAGAGGATGAGTTGGTTTGTCGTGGTCATATTCTAAACACACTTTCTGATCGAATTTATGATCTGTTCACTTCAATCAAGTCACCAAGGAAGATTTGGAAAGCGCTGGAAGATAAGTATAAATCAGAAAAACAAGGTACAGATAAGTTTCTGATTATGAAATATTTCCAATTTTCTATGGTTGATAATCTGCCTGATTTAGATCAAGTACATGATCTTCAAGTGTTAGTGAGTAAACTTCGAGATGTAAAAATAAAACTTCTAGAAAGTCTCCAAGTTGGCGCTATCATAGCGAAACTACCGTCTAGTTGGAGGAATTATCAAAAGAAACTTCTACATTCATCAGAAGATTTTACTTTGGAACAACTTCAGAAACATTTGAGAATCAAAGATGAAACTCGAGTTCTCAAAATGAATGAGGAAGTACAGGCTGGTACTTCAAAAGTGAATATGATGAATGAGAAGAAACCCAACTACAAGAAAGGTAATGGAGGAAACAAGAGAAAGAACCCCAGATCTAATAATTACAATGGCTCCAATAAAAAGTTCAAGACCAAGGAAACAAGAAGTTGTCATCATTGTGGTAAAGTAGGCCATTTGATTCGCGATTGTAGAATCAAGAAACGAGAGATGCAACTTGCTGCTGCAAATAATGGAAACGATGCAATTAGAGCAAATGCTAATATTGTTGAAAACAATAAAGTTGAAAATCTAATTGCTATGGTTTCTGCTATGCATATTGGAATGGTAACTGAATTGAATATGGCCGAAACAACACAATCAATTGATTGGTGGTATGATTCTGGTGCAACTATACATGTTTGCAATGATAAAACTCAATTCAAAAGTTACGAAATTGCAGCAAAAGGAGAACAAGTGCTCATGGGAAATCACAACGCAGCGAAGGTCTTAGGGAAAGGAAATGTTGAAGTTTCACTTCTGGGAAGAAACTTACCCTTACAAATGTGTTCCATGTCCCAGAAATTAAGAAAAATCTTGTATCAGCAAATTTGCTTTGAAAAAATGGGATCAAAGCTGTCTTAGAGAGCAATAGTATTGTATTGTCAAAGGGTGGAGTCTTTGTTGGAAAAGGGTACTCTTGCGATGGAATGTTTAAGTTAAGTATTAATAAAACTATAAGTTCTGCTTATTTTATTGCGACTTCTTTTAATTTATGGCATGCTCGTCTTGCACATTTGAATTTTAAGTCTTTAAAATATATGTCAAAGCATGGTTTTATTTCTTACAATAATTATGATGATTCTAAGTGTGAAATCTGTATTCAAGCAAAAATAACTAAGAAACCATTTCCAAAGGCTGAACGAAAAGCTGAAATATTAGAATTAATACATTCTGATATATGTGAATTAAACGAAAAATTAACTAGAGGTGGAAATAAATATTTCATTACTTTTATTGATGATTGTTCTAGATTCACATATGTTTATGTAATGAAACATAAAAGTCAAGCTTTTGATATGTTTAAGTGTTTTAAATCTCTTGTTGAAAATCAGAAAAATAAGAAAATAAAAACTTTGCGTAGTGATAGAGGTGGTGAATATTTTCATGTTGAATTTACTGTTTTTTGTGAAGAAAATGGTTTGTTACATCAAATGAGTGCAACCCATACCCCACAAAAAAATGGTTTGGCAGAAAGGAAAAATAGAACATTAGTCAATATGACTAATGCAATGATTTTAAATGCCAGACTACCTTTAAATTTATGGGGTGAGGCGTTACTTACTGCTTGTCATGTGCATAATAGAATTCCTTCAATGAAAACTCATATTTCTCCTTATGAAGTATGGAAAGGCAGAAAACCTAATTTAAACTATTTAAGAGTTTGGGGCTGTATTGCATTTTATAGGATTCCAGATCCTGAAAGAACTAAATTAGGTCCAAGAGCTTGTAAAAGTGTTTTTGTAGGATATGCTGAAAATTCTAAAGCATATAGATTATTAGACTTGAGTTCTAATGTCATTGTGGAATCAAGAGACGTTGAGTTTATTGAAAATAAATTTTGCAATGATACAAACTCAATACCTACTCAAACATTTGATAACTCTTCTCCTAGTACTTCTCAGGGTACAAAGAGAAAGAATAGTGATACAATCTTGGAACCTAGAAGAAGTCAACAAGTTAGAAAAGAAAAGGATTTCAGTCCTGATTTTATTATTTCTTTATCTCTTGTTCTTTTGGTTGAAGGCAATAGAAGTTCTGTCCTTAAGAAAACACCTATTTTATTGCATGTCGAGGATGATCCTAAGACATATGCAGAAGCTATGGCATCAAGAGATGCTGCGTTTTGGAAAGAGGCAATAAACGATGAAATGAATTCTATATTATCTAATAATACGTGGATTATTGTAAATCTGCCTCAAGGTTCTAAAACTATTGGTTGTAAATGGGTGTTTAGAAGGAAATACAATACAGATGGTTCAATACAAACCTTTAAGGCAAGATTAGTTGCAAAAGGTTTTAAACAAAGGGAAGGCATTAATTATTTTGATACATATGCACCAGTTGCAAGAATAACATCCATTAGAGTTCTTATGGCATTAGCTTCAATCTATAACTTGTATGTACATCAAATGGATGTTAAAACTGCCTTCTTAAATGGTGATCTTCATGAAGAAGTATATATGGATCAGCCTGAAGGATTTGTTATGCCTGAACATGAAAATAAAGTTTGCAAATTGGTTAAGTCGCTTTATGGTTTAAAGCAAGCACCAAAACAATGGCATGAAAAGTTTGATTTTGTGATTTTATCTAATGGATTCAAACACAATAATGCTGATAAGTGTCTTTATTCAAAGTTCACAAGTGAATATGGTGTAATTATATGTCTTTATGTAGATGACATGTTGATATTCTCAACTAATGACAAAGGAATAACTGATACTAAAAAGTATTTAACTTCTAAGTTTAAGATGAAAAACTTAAATGAAGTAGATACTATTTTAGGTATCAAAGTTAAGAAACATAGTGGGGGTTATGCTTTGTGTCAATCTCATTACATAGAGAAGATGGTTGATAAATTTCAACATCTAAAAATTAAAGAAGCAAACACCCCATATGATTCTTCATCGAAAATAAATGAAAACAATAGCTCCTTTAGAATATGCTAGTGCAATTGGAAGCTTAATGTATGCAATACATTGCACTAGACCTGATATATCTTTTGTTGTTTGTAAGCTTTCAAGATATACTAATAAACCTGGTGTTGATCACTGGAAGGGAATATCTCGAATTCTTGGGTACTTAAAGAAGACAAGTAATTTGGGATTGTTTTATAACAACTTTCCAGCAGTACTAGAAGGATTTACTGATGCAAGTTGGATCACTAGTGATGGCTCGAGTAAATCTACATCTGGATGGATATTTACTCTTGGAGGAGGAGCTATATCTTGGGCATCCAAGAAACAAATGTGTATTTCACATTCCACCATGGAATCTGAATTTATAGCACTAGCAGCAGCGGGCAAGGAAGCGGAATGGCTGAGAAACTTATTGTTTGATATAGAGTTGTGGCCACAACTGATGCCAGCCATATCCTTGTGCTGCGATAATGAGTCAACAATGTCTAGAGCATCTGGTACCATATATAATGGTAAATATAGACATATTAGTTTAAGGCATGAATATGCCAGACAATTGATAGGAGATGAGATAGTCACTGTTGTTTATGTAAGATCAAAAAATAATCTAGCGGATCCTTTTACTAAAGCACTCTCGAGAGATATGGTCAAGACAACAACTAATGGAATGGGATTGAAACCCTTCTAAGTCTCCGGTAATGGTAACCCAACCTCATTCTAGATAATACTAGCTTTAAGGTTTAATGGGTAAAAACAAGTTACTGTATGAGACTGAATGCACTGAAAAGAAACATCCCACCTTAGAGAAATCATTTTTTAGTTGCTACGTAGAGAGAGGATGAGTTTTAACTCTTAATGAAGTCCATATTAGAATAAAAGTGTTCGAGTAGCAAGACACTTAAGAAACTTCACCTATATAAATATAAGAAGTGGTGCCGCTTCGAACAAAAGATTTAAGGGTTGTTTTTTGTAAATATTTATGAAATCCAAGGTTGAGCACAAGGCCATAACAGTACAATAGCTAAGTAAGAATTTCTCGTTGAAATTGGATAGAATTATGTGTGTGATATTTCCGATTCTAACCTAAAAGTCTTGGTTTAAGCTTAGGCCATCTTTGACTTGTTGGAGTCTTGATATATTTACACTAACTAAAGGTTTAAGTCGAAAGATACCTTTACATATGCATAATTCTATTAGTATTTTGATTTTCTTTAACATTACAATCTAAGTGGGGGATTGTTGAATATTTTGTATAGATTGTAAAGTTAAAGGTGGAAGAATTGAAAAGAGTGAAGAAATGTGTTGGGTAGTTAATGAGCTTGTCCCACATGGAAAGTCTAAAAGAGTTTAAGTGCCTTTATATACAAAAAAGTGATATATTAGTTTACTAATATATAAAATGGAGCTATGCTCTAGTGAATTGCACCGCACGTGCGCGCGCGTGGCGCATTGATGGTGCTTTTATGGCGGCACTTGGCACTTGGACACGAGGCACGAGCGCGTGTGATTAATATCGTGTGACTAAAATTAAATTTTATTTAATTTTTTCTATGGGCGCGAAGCACTAGATTACAACCCAAATTCTTTGGATTACTTAACGTTGTATTCTGAAAGAACACAACTCATGATAAGTAGTCCTAAATGAATTGGTGTGTCTTTTCTCATATTAACAGACACAACAATTCGTAGGAAACTTTTAAACATCTATAAATAGATGATACAAATCCAGAAAATATATAACAAAAAATTATCAGTTTTCTTCTTCTTCGTTTTCAATTCATTCATTATCAATATACACAATTTCGTAGAGAATTCTATAGACAATTTTTAGAATTGCTGTCTGAAAATTTAGGTTTTGTTGTATCCTTGGAAGTGATTTGCCATATCAACCCGACAACAAATATAGTGGGGGCAAATATCACTTTAAAGAAATTGTCTTTGACAAGCCTCAAAACCAATTTTCGTTTCTACCCATATAAATTTTTCTAACATATATATTATTTACGTAGGCGGTGGCAGTGCGGTTTGATTTTTCTAACACTAATTTTGAAACCAAGCCGCATAAGGCGGTGCAATTTTCATTTAAATTTTAAACCACGGTTCGCTTAGAAAATTGATAAAAATGGTGTGGTTCAGTGTGGTGCAATCGGTTCGGGCAGTTTTTCAAAACCAATGCTCACCCCTAAATAGTATCGATATGTATTGTTGCTCATTGGTTGCGGCATGTCTAAATATTAATATAAATGCTATGCGAATTTGTAATATTTTTAGCATATGATGTGACAAACTTAGTGATTTGATAATATTATTCAAAACAATGTAATATTTGATAATATCGTTAGCGTAGTTAAGCAATAGTATTTATAGCAATGTAACGTACTATTATCAAAGCAATTACAACAAGACCCCCAAGGGGTCTATTTGTAATGTTTAGAAGGGTGAAAAAGTTAAGGTATTTTTGATAATCGGCTATAACATGAGGGGTTTGTAGCTAATTTTCTCTATAATTTATTTTAGCTGGTAACCTTCTCCCCCTATGAAAATGTTGTTACGATTTTCTTTTTTCATGTATAAATTTCTTACATATAAACTCGTTCATGAATTAAATATCATAAATACACTCCTCTAAAAATAATTGGGTTATTCACTTCAATGGTCCCTCATGTGAAGACATTGTGTCACTTCAGTTCTTCATGTCAGAAAATTGACACTTTTGTCCCTTGTGTCACTAAATTGCTAAATTGTATCAAGTTGATCATTTCTTCCCTGTGTAATACACGAGTGAAACAGACACACCCCAAGCAGGAGCTTTGTTATATTCTTTTTTTTTTTAATACAAAGGGAGGGGTGTACCTTAGTTTGTTAACCCGACAAACCCGGGTTAATAGTTACCATACGGGTCCAAGTATGACCATCTAAATCATCTTGGAGAGCTCGTTGAAGTCTCACATCCGGTGTGTTCATAAACTTCAACTGCGAACCGATTCCCATTTTCGCAAGATCGTCCGCAACTCTATTAGCTTCTCGCCATATTCCTTGTATATTCACATCCCAATCCCATTTTTGAAGATTCCGGATTTGTGAAATAACATCAAACTGATGATGAACCGTGGAGGCGTCCACAATGCTATTGATTGCTTCTTTGCAATCTGACTCAAGTACCACCTGTCGAAGGTTTAAGTCCCATGCCAGCGTTAGCCCTTGATTAATGGCGTGCACTTCGGCCTCCAACGGGGAACACAGATAGATACTCCCATTGAAGTCCCTAATCCATGTTCCATGAGCATCCCATATCACTCCCCCGATTCCCACATGCGGATTAGCACCATTTGGTGCTGTACTCACCGCGGCATCCACATTAACTTTGTAGTATCCCGGAGGTGGTTTTTTCCAGCCCGTTTGCATAGAAAGTTTTAGTGCTTCCGGGTCAAACTTTGAAAGAGATAAATTTCCGTCAATTCTATTTCGTAACATTTCCCACGAGATATCCAGCGTATTCTCCCTTGTTCCGTGTACTACCTCATTCCGAACCTGCCAAAAGAAATTTACTGTTTCAGTAAACACTGCAGGCCAGTCCTCACACCAGTCATACCTGTTAGCTGCAGTTGACAGATTCCAGTCCACCCAACTCGCATGTGTACCTGCAAAGAAGTCAGGATGAAAACGAGGATGAACTAGTTTAATCCACAAATTTTTCGCCCAAGTACAGTCCCTTAGTGCGTGAAGAATGTTCTCCGGCTCACGAGCACATACATTACACATATCCCCACTCATGATACCCCTCGCACGGAGGTGTGAGTTAACTAGCATCTTACCATGTCGAACCTGCCAAAGAAAAAATTTACGCCGATAAGCACCCCGGATCTTCCAAAGTCTTTTCCACTTTCTCTATTCACTCGTATTCTTAGGGATGTTTTGGAGTGCTGCATAGGCAGATTTACAACTATATACCCCATTTGGTGAGAGGTTCCAACGTAAAGCATCCCCACGATCTCCTTGCATATTCAAGTTTATTGAATTGAGCTGCGTCCGTGTGTTGTCCGGTATAGCACCGATTGCCGACCAATTCCACCCGGTTTCCTCTTGCCAATATGAAAGAACCGTCCGATTTAGACTTACAGCCTCAGGCATTTGCTCTACACAATCTACCAATGGTCCCCCATCTAACCACGAATCTGTCCAGAAGCGTATCTTTGCTCCATTCCCCACAATCCAGCGTGAACCCTCCTTAAGCATAGATAGAGTGCTCAGAATACTTTTCCAAGTGTGTGATGTGGCATGTCTAGCTCTAGCTCTTTGACGTAAGAGATATTTATGTCGCAGCACTTGGACCCAAAGTTTCGATTCAGCTGTCAATATCTGCCATCCAAGTTTACCCAGCATCGCCAAGTTCATCATACGGAGATTTTTCAGTCCCAGACCCCCTTGACTTTTCGGTCTACACACTGTCTCCCACTTGACCGCATGAAGTCTCCTATCTGAATCAGTACTTCCCCACAAAAATTTACGATTGGCTTTTTCCACTGCATCACAAATCCCTAACGGAATGCGTGCAGTTTGCATAGTGTATGTTGGAATTGCCTCTGTCACGGCAGTGATAAGCATCGTTCTTCCAGCTAACGAGAGGTTTTTCATTTTCCAGCCTTTAAATTTGCTCCGAACCCTCTCCACAATGAATTCATATTCTTTCTTCCCCACTCGGCCATGCAGTAAAGGTACTCCCAGATATCGCCCTAAGTTCTCTGTTACTCCAAGTCCTGTCAACCGGCCCATACGTTGTTTCATTGTTATCGGTACATTGTTAGAAAAACAAATTCTGGATTTTTGCTTATTGATCGCCTGTCCTGATAAAGCACAATATTCACTCAGACATTTCATCACCACATTGACTTGTCTCTTCGCTGCTTCCCCAAATAAAAGGAGATCATCTGCGAACATTAAGTGGGAAATTTTCGGGCCCCATTTGGAAGTTGGCACCGCTTTCCAGCGGTTGTGACTGACCTCATTTGCAATCATCGAACCTAGTTTCTGTATGCACAAGATAAAAAGATAAGGCGAGAGGGGGTCCCCTTGTCTTAGACCTCTCTTTGGAATGAACCAGTCAGTGGTCTCCCCATTCCAAATCAAGGAAAGTCGAGCCTGAGTAGTACATTCCATGATGAGATTGATCCAAACCTCAGGGAACCTAATTTCACCCAACACATTCTTTAGAAACGTCCAATTAATTCTATCATATGCTTTTTCAAAATCAACTTTGGCAACAAAATACCCATTCTTGCTTTTATTATTCCTCATATCATGCAAGATCTCTTGAGTTATCAAAACATTATCAATTGTCTGTCGGCCCATAATGAACGAACTCTGAGTTTGTGGAATTAACTGGTCCATAAACTCTCGAATTCGATTGGCCATTGTTTTAGTAACAGTTTTTAAGCTAACATTTGTTAGACTAATTGGACGAAATTGCGAAAGCTGTGTCGGGTGCTTTTCTTTTGGAATTAACACAATACGAGAATTATTCATACTAGTATCAATTGTACCTGATTGCAAAACATTATGAACCATATTGAAGATATCATCACCCACTATGTCCCAGCACCTTTGATAAAAAATCGGTTGTATACCATCTGGTCCCGGGGATTTCGAAGGGTGCATGTCCCAAATTGCCCGTTTGACCTCCTCTTTCGTCACCGGTTGGCATAGGGCCGCAATGTGTTGAGCTTGGAGCTTGGGGAAGCCCTCAGTATACTTGTAGTGTTGCACATCCGCCCCCTCTCCATACAACTTCTTATAGTAATCTACTGCCATATCTCTGAGCGCTTCCGTGTTCGTTTCGATCCCACCATCTTCCTTGGTTAGGGCTCTAACACAGGTTCTGTTTCGACGAGTAATTGCTGACAGGTGGAAAAATCGAGTGTTCATGTCCCCCGCTTTAAGCCATTGGACTCTTGATTTTTGTTTCCAGAATAATTCCTCTTGACAGAGTGTTGCAAGATACTCCTTCTGAAGTTTTCTCTCAAGTTTGCACAGAGAGTACTTAAAGTGAACCCCCTGCACCTTTTGAATCCCCGAAATGCGCGCTAGTAATCTCTTTTTCCTCTGAAAAATATTCCCAAAAACTTCACGGTTCCAACTGAAAGCCGCCTCCCGTATATGGTGTAGTTGGGCATTAATCCCCTGAGAATGTTGATCCTTCCAATGTTTGTCCACCAACTCTCAAAATCCCGAATGCGTGAACCACGCCGTTTGGAACCGAAAGTAAGCTGACGACTTATTCTGACTAGAAGATTCCACCAAGGATAGTAGAATTGGCGAGTGATCAGAACCCACTCGTGGGAGATGGTGCACACGAGCCGTTGGATAAAGGAGTTGCCACGCTTCATTACATAGAACTCGATCAAGGCGCTCTTGTAGTGGGGACCGTCCTCTTTTAGCCCAAGTAAAAAGTGTGCCCACAAATTTTAGATCAATCAGGCTGCAGATGTTCATACACTCTATAAATTTTCTGCATTTATTATAATCTACCGGAGCCCCTCCTGTTTTCTCCGATTGATTCACCACCACATTCATATCCCCTGCAATGATCCACGGCCCTGGTATATGAGATGCCATTTGTATGATGTGGTCCCGCAAATGATTCCGAATTTCAAGGTTAGGACTGGCATAAACTGCAGTGAGTAACCAATCTGCTGCCCCCGGTTGCTGGACTACAGCTGAAATACTTTGATCGTTGGCTTCCACAATCTGAAGTTTACACTCGCAAGTAGCCCAGAAAATCCATATCCGCCCATCAAAACCCCGAGCTTCCACTTTTTCTACCCTATCAAAATGACTACTTTGCATAATAACATCTGCATGTTCACCTTTAACCCGCGGTTGTACCAAAACTAAAATCATAGGATGATATTGATGAAGAAAATTTTTAAGAGCATGTCGAAATTCCGGCTTCCCTGCTCCCCTGCAATTCCAAAAAATGGCTGATATTAATACAAGTTTGATATAAGTTCAATTCAAAGAACCAAATAATCATACCTGGGGGGTGTTTGAAACCTCCTCATTCATTTGCATGTGTACATCCGTATCCATGCCTTCATGAGTTATAAATCTCCCCACGTCCCCTGTGCTCCTCTCTAGGTTCAAAACATTTTCAATGATTTCCACCTCTTCACACTCTGACTCATCTTCTGAATGGAGAAAGTTAGCATCCGGTGGCTTATGAACTTTCGGATTTTTCCCCTCACAACCTCGAGACGATGAGCTACCTGTTTGTGGTGTTCGTCCGGTTATCCCATATAATTCATCGAGCTCCTCCCGCGTAAATGGAGTATTATCTAACTGTTCTCCGTCTTCCACCTGCGGGGTAATTGTATTATTGATAATTGGATAAGTGGTTCCATGAGAAATAGGCTCCACTCTTTCGATGTGGACCACCGGCTGTTGTTGAGTTATTTTACGTTCTTTGAATATTTTACGCCGTGCTGCTGGTGCAGTTTCCCTTTGCTTATTCTTTCCAGACGCCGAAGCCATCCTAGCCTCCCTTTCCCGACTTTCTTCCTCCCCTAAGCCATTGAGGACATCAAACCTCGATCCCATATTAGTCCTTACCGTGTCTGTTACTTTCTGTTTTCCTCTATCAGCCACCCCTTTCTCGATAGGACGTCCTTGCATGGCCCCTGTCTTTCTTGCGCCCGACGTAGTCGGTTTTTTACCTTTTTCCGCCTGATGAGCCCCTTGACCAACGTAGAAGACCGGACTCTCTGTTGTGTTATCCGCACTCCTGGCCGGTTCCCATCTTTGAGGTCCGCGACGTGCTCGTTGCTGGACTATGTTCCATGGGCCATGAGTCGTAGGTACCGTGGCTTGCTTGTTAAAACCCACCCCATCACCTCTTTCTGTACTGTCCATGTTCCTCTGTTGTTCCTTGTCCCCAGTAGCACCACACGTTTCCTTTCGATGCCCATACTTACCACACTCAAAACAAATCATATTCAAACCCTCATATTCTACTACACGAATCTTGTTACAAAACTTAACGCATGGAATAATAGGTTTATTAAGATCGAACTCTACACATACCCGTGCGTACCTTCCACGAAATGATTCCTCCGTGTGTTTGTCTATTCCTCGCACTTTCCCGACCAGGCCGCCAAGAATCTTGAGCGCCTTCTCGTTAAACAGGTGGATAGGCAAGTCCGGGAAGCGAATCCACACAATTGTGGAGGTGATTTTTTCATTCTGAGGTTCAAACGTGGGCTCCCATTTTCTGACGGTTAAATAGTGACCCAGAATCATCCATGGTCCCTTATGCAGAACCCTATCATACTCTTCTTTAGTGCGAAATCGCACAAGATAATATTCGTTTCCAATGTCCACGGGATTAATATCATATGTCAGTTTCCAAATTGTTTTGACGCGCTGGCGCAATAATGTATACCCGATTTTCCGTCCTAACACCTTGATCACCAACGCCCGTCGGTATGGTGCCGCCATCGAACGGATCTCCGCTTCCGTTAGTGAGCCCACCGGGATACTACTCTGTCCTTTATCCCCTCCTTCTCCCCCATTATTGTCTTCCATATCAACCAGTTGGTCGAACTCATCTTCCTCACCTTCCCCGGTGTAGTAACGTGGAGCCGACTCCTTCCGATTCCAAGTCTCTTTTAGGTGTTTTGTTGACCATGCCTGTTCCGTCGGGAAGTCGTGACTTGGGTTTTGGGTCTGGTTTTTCGGCTGCGCAGGAGATTCCGACTGGGTTTGGCTGTCGGTATACGTTGCATGGGGCGAGTAAAAATCGTTCGGATTGTTCAGTATTTTGATCGGTGAGGCAGCCCCCACCGAGTGCCGCTTCAGTTTTTTCTTTCTCTGGTTAGGAGTCACCGTAATCGGCGGTGGTCGGTCCTCCTCGGTGTCCTCCATGGACGTCGGAGAAGCGCGTTGGGGTGAAAACCCTAGTTACTGGCCTAAGAGTTTGAATCGCCTCTAATTCGCTCCTATTTTATCGGAGCAGTCTTAAAAGTTAAAGTTTCCCCTTAGCTTTGTCATATTCTAACATATACTTTTCTCACTTTAGTCCTCCAAAAATGAGGCGGGAATAATTCGTGTACATTCCTGTCTAATTTCTGCTCTGCTGTATATAACCATGGCAAAAGCTTAAGGCTTCTGCCATTTTTTTCTTGAATTTAAGCTTTAAGATTTAAGTTATGGTTGCTCATGTGAATAATATATGCTACTATACGACTTGCCAAACTTAAGTGCTCCTGGACTGATTCAAATCCGGGAAAAAGGTTATGCAGATGCGAACTAAATTAGGTAAAGCTGTTCACTTCGATTTTCGCCCATTTTTTATTTTTATTTTTACTTCAATTAGACTGAAATTTGCAACATTTTTCTTGACATGGTCACTTTCAGAAAGAAAAAAAAAATTGCCTCCAATGTGATTAACCGACCCCAAGTCGCACTTATCTGTAGCCTTTTTTACATTTCTTGAGCTTTTTTTACAACTTCTTGAGAGATTTGTTCGAGTATTTGGAAGCTCTAATTTTTTCTTTCTTTTAAGACGTTGGTAATCTGGAGGAATTAAACCCCGAAATTTGGGTTTAATTGATTCAAGTTCCTCGTATGTAATAATATATGTTAAAAGACGAAATTGACTCCAATGTGATTAACCGACCCCAAGTCGCACTTATCTGTAGCCTTTTTACATTTCTTGAGCTTTTTTTACAACTTCTTGAGAGATTTGTTCGAGTATTTGAAAGCTCTAATTTTTTCTTTCTTTTAAGACATTGGTAATCTGGAGGAATTAAACCCCGAAATTTGGGTTTAATTGATTCAAGTCCCTCGTATGTAATAATATATGTTAAAAGATGAAAAAGGCCTGCTTAGGGGGTGTGTGTTGAAGCACATAATTCAAGGAAGAAATGGCTGAAAATTGCAAGAAAGGACCAACATGATACAATTTAGTGACATGAGGGATGAAAGTGCCAATTTTTTTACATGAGTAACTAAAGTGATATAATATCTTCACATAAGGGAATATTAAAGTGAATAACCCAAATAAATATTTACCAAAGGTATCTTGATCATAAAAATATAAGCACAACTCAAGGGTTGAAGTGAAAGTTCGAGCAAATTTTTTGGACGACATTAACATTTTATGTCCAAAACCTAAACGAAAGAGGGAGCTTTTAATGTTATATTTTCACGTGGGATGTTTTCGCAATTTCCAAATTTCCAGGGGTTAAAGTGAGAATTCGATATCTCATAGGGGATGTAAATATAATTAGCCCTAAAACAAATGTTAAGTATAAACCACCAGATTACAGCACAGCAGATGTCTACATATTGTATATATCACTGAAACCTTATCCATCCTATTTATATATTATTACAGATAAATACTGTAGAAAACTACCCAAAACTCTTTAAATCTTCATTCAAATTACACAAAAAAATGGTGAAAAAATCTACACATAAAAATCAAGCATAAATATTAATCCACATAAAAACAGCTTTATGATCTTATTACAGAGGGGTAGCAAGAATTTAGCAGAGTTTCTTAATTTGATACTTCGAGCTCTATTTCTGTGAGATTCAAGTGTATAACGCATAAATATTGCTTCTGCTACACCCGTAATATACAAATCCGTGCAGATATGGCAAGAATTTGTGTGTTTCGTTGTTACGTCTAGAACCGGATGACAATGCAGGAGATATCATCCTTACTATCTCTGTTCAACGCTTCCACAACCAGTTGTTTAGCTGCCTTTTGCGGGTCTTTGATCTTCTTCACAAGATCTACGGCCTCTTGATTAGACATTACCTGGGTGAAGTACGAATCGTTAAGTGAAAGCCATATGAGTGATTATAAGTTCCGGGGAATCACAATCATCCATTTATGTGTACTTCACGCAAGGTCTTAATTTCTTTCCGGTATAGATATCGGGTAGTAAATTTACGGAAATTTAGATGGAAATTTCGAGGATAATCGAAATTCGGTTCCCATTTTAAAGAAATCATGGAAATTTATAGAAATATTTAAGAATTTATAATCAAATTTTAGGTAACTTGAATTATCATACTTGTTCATTTTTTACATCAATAATATTCTATATATAATAATTGTATAAATCTCCACGTGGTTGTGATGATCTCTAGAGAAAGACCCGTGTGTGGTGATTTGTTAAGTGAGCAAAAGAAGTTATTCTAAGGGAGCATGTGGATTTATGTCTACTCTACATGGACAATTGTAATTGTCCGAAACCGAGCGTCATGTGTTTTGTGAATAGTTAAGTGAAAGCAAAAGGAGTGTTTCAAGGGGGTTCAGGTCCGGTGAAATCCCAACCATACAATTTATGTGTATTCGACATGAACGGTTGTAACACTCCTGAACCAAGACCCTTGCGTTAGCGATAAGTGAAAGCAAAAGAAGTGATTCTAAGAGAGTATGTGGATTTTAGGCTCTGGACAATCACAACCATCTATTTATATCTAACCCACATGGTAGGTTGGACGGTTGTAATGGTCCCAAACCGAGACCCAAGTGCTTGTTAATCTTCAAGTGAAAGCAAAAATAGTGATATCAAGGGAGTCTAAACCCCCGGGCTTATGTGTACCCCACATGAACGGTTGTGATTGTCCCAATAATAATCCAAGCAAAAGATAAGAAAACTTGACGAAGGGAAGAGAAAAACCTTCCATAAACCATCGCTAGCAAGAATGAGGAGATCAGTATCAGCATCAATATCGGCATTTGTAACATCGGGGTCAGAGCTTAAGTGTGTCTTCAAGTTCTTATCTCCAAAAGCACGAGAAACGGCCAATTGGCCATTCACTCTTGCAACATCGCCTGGTACAACATGCATAGAATAGGTGTTATAACTTGATTACACCAACAAGAAATCTAAAATTAACTCATTCAACAAGCAAAGCATGCACAAGACAATTGCAATACTTCACAAATGGATTGAGAAGTTAAAAGAGTTCAAGAGTCCATTGAAACGACGGGAGTTCTCACAATGAACTTCTAATTGAAGAAATTGAAAATACACAGACCCTCACTCATTCTGTAATTATCAAAAACCCACTCACCTTTTGGAAAATTACATAAACCCCCCCCCCCCTTCATGTTAAGGCATTCTTACAATTATACCCTGTGTGCTTAAAAATTCTTACAATTTTACCTCGTATAAACCTTACAAATAGACTTTTGAGGGGGTGTGTTGGTAATTTCCAAAAAGTGAAGGAATGTTTTATAATTAAACAATAAGTGAGGGGTCTGTGTGTAATTTTCCCTTAAACAAATGTCGATCAGCACCACCGGAACGGATTCAACCATACCACGTTTTTCTTCTTTAATACTGGGAGTAGAAAAACATGGAATGACATAAAGATAACAATTTTTTAAGATCTAAGAACCAATATATGCTAGACAAAATTCTAAAAGTGGTGCATAATTTCTTTTTCAATTTACTTCATGATCAAAACCGTTTATGGCTGCACTAGATTTTCTCCTTTCGAGTAATTATTACCTAAAAATTTTATTAAGTCAAGCATTTTACGACTTTACTAGCAAAAGTAGCTAGATAAGTTCTTGAAAAATATAACCAAACTGTAACAACCAAGTTCCATATGCACAATCTTAAAAGGATGAAAATGAAATATAACTATTAAGTCTCCAATCGAAAAACGCCTTTTTTTATTTAAAGTAAAAGGAAACAATCCTAGGAGAATTCACAAATACATGATGTTACTTCAACGATTGATTAGAGGGGGGGAGGTAATCGGGATTTAAAATGAAATTTCAAAAACTAAGACCAAGCAGTCCATGGTATATATTAGTACCTGGCATGTTCGAGACAAAACCGCCTCTATTTTCAATGCTACCCCGTTCTGTATTGGGCTCGTGATCAACGCTCATTTGTATGGCATGTCCCCTCCTGGAAAGTACTCCTCGTGAATCTCCAACATTAGCTACCCATAATTGTATGCCATTTATGAGAATTGCAGTGACAGCAGTGGATCCACCTCGTCCCAGGTCAGGACTGTGTGAGAGAATAGCTTGATCGGTTCTTTCATAAGCTTTAGCGATAGATGTGGCTGGGTCCGTCCAAAAGTCCTCCTGTAATCATTCAACAGATTCATCGCACACCAAAAATTAAATAAAAATAATAAAAAGAAGGCTCGGTTGAGATGATGAAGGTATATATATAATGTGAATAAGAAAAATCGATTACATAGACCATACATGATCTGTTCGTTGTATGATGCATGCAATTAAACATAACTGATAAAGGATAGTGACAAACCAGAGCCCTCGAAAAGTTCTACTATTAGATATAGAACAAATATTGAATCAATTCTTTCAAAATTTAATTAACTAGAATCAAATTAAAAAATTTCTTAAAAAATCATTTTATTAAAAAAATAAAAAATGCAAAATGGGTCTAGAAGGTCTAACATTTTCGTGAGCTGGGTCTCTGGTTTTGACAAATCCGACCCATAATGCAATTTTAGGAACCTATTTTCCACAATTATCTACACACATCCGCTTTGGTATTTACCATAAATTCTTCTATTCGGTTATCTCATAGCTTTGTTCAAGAATTTTACAAATATAGTTCTTAATTAAATTAGAGAAGCAATTTTTCACCAATGAGAGATTCACAATCATAGTGAAATTTTAATAACAGTAAATGCCAATAAACGACGAATTTTCAGATTAACCAACTAACCTCCTTTAATATATTGGAAAATAAATGCTTTTGTAAGTAAGATGGCACATTATCTCCGAGATGTCCATCATATATAGCAAACAGCCCGAGCTCACGTCCTTGAAACTGTACAAATTTAGCAACATGAAAATCCTCCATAGGATGATTTGCCTTCCCTTTTACTAAACTGAACCCATACTTGATAGGGCCTTGATTGCTTCGTCCTTTGCCCGAGACACATGACGAATTTCCTCCTGAAAGCTAAAGAAACAAAGAAACTTAACTACAAATATGAGCAGAAATAATACAAGGTATAGATAATGGGAAATGAGCAGAAACAATACAAAGATAACACGAGGTTGCGTATGGATGGAAGTATTTGAAGCTAAAGATTCGGAATTCACCTTAATAATTAAAAATTTAGTTCAAAATAGGTGCTAAATGATTTATAATCTATGGTGACATAGAATTACGATGACTAGATTCCAATTCGAAATGCTCATATAATACGGATCCAAACAAGTCCTATGCATTTATCACGGATCTGAAATCCTTAAGTAGCGAATGGTTGTCAAACATTTGCAAAAAAGTTTTGTCTACAAGACACGTTTTCGAACTTCGCGCACATTTGGTTGTCGGTTACGAGATTTTTCCAGAAAAAGACATATCTCGTCAACCATAATCATTACACAATTGTTTCAAAAAATCTCACATTTAAACACAAATTTTCCTATTTCCAAAACACACCTTTTCTCACTTAAGGTCTAAGAAACGAAGCGAGACGAGACACAAAATTTTGTGTTTCCACTTCTTCAGTCAAAACACACAATCTGAGAGTATTTCATTCTCAGACAAACAACCACCTCAAAATTAAACAAGTGATTCCCATCACAAATTCTAGTCCCGGAAACACAAAACTAAAACATTCCGATGCTGCTCCTATCCTATATACCCGAAAGGCTCAATTTAATCCAGCAAAAAATTTCAAACCAAAATTTCGAAGAATATACAGACTTTTGCACATCATAGTCAAACTGCCAATTCACCAAAAACATCACACAAGCATATATAAAACTTAAAATTTATAACCATCAACTTCCTAATAAACTTCCTATCTACTTCAAAGCAAAAGGGCAAAAAGCAGTATACATATATATATATATATATATATATATATATATATATATAACCAAAACCTCACCTGTGAGCCAAAACAGCAAAAACTATCCATTAAACTCCTTCTCCTCTCCAAATCAACATCTACCTTCCAATTAAAACTGAAAATCTATAACCTGTAACATGAACAAAAAATAAAAAAATTGATCATACATCATCAAGATTCAATTTTTTCTTCAAATATCAATAAAAAAAACTCCAAATCGAAACATGGGCATCTCAAAAGATTTCAACTTACCGATCCACCACCTCCCAAAATCAAGAAAACAAAAGCGGGGCCAAAAATAAAAAAAGAAAAAACACTAATTATTATATAAAAATTAAAACTTTAATTCTTCCAAGAAAGAAATGAAGAGAATTATATTGAAGAAAATGAAATGAATAAAGGGTTTCGATTTTGGGTCATAAATTCGCTGGTTTGCAGGCAAGAATGGCTGCCAAAAAGGACTTCCCGTGTTGACTTTGCTGTCTTTATTATTGTATTCTTTATTATTATTGTTTTGTAGTGGGAGATGCCCGCAAGCATAAGCAAATTAAATTAAATTGTTATAACTAGTCAAAAATTAAAAATACTGTTTGATTTTGTTATTACAGCTGTTCCAGTGTTCTGTTTTTCTTGTTCCAAACGTCTCAGGTTTCTCACTAAGTTATTAGAAAATTACGATGCACGGATAGTCCTAGAATTGGTCTCGCACGGTATCATATTTGTATTGTGTTCATGTTACGCGTTGGATATTCTCGAATACCGTGTCCGAGTTATTTTTCGAAGTGTGTGAAAATAAAAGGTAAAAGAAATTTGAATAGTATATTCGATACAAAATCTGAAATATCCGACACGCTTTAGATGCCAACAGAGTATTTTTATAATATTATACAATATTTTTTGGGTTAAATTAGGAATAGAGTTAATATTTTCTCTCTTTTGTTAAGAAATTAAAATTTAAAAGTTAAATAAATACGAAAGAAGTTAAATTATTTATGTCAATGAATTTATTGAATAATATTTATTTTTAAATATAATACATGCATATCAACGTATCGTATCCTAAATTTTTTGAAAATTTGCCATATTTTATATCTGTATCGTATTAGATGCATATCCGTGTACCATAAATAGAAAATCATTTCTGTATTCAACCGCTACTTTTAATTTGATAAAAAAAAACAAAGGCATACTATTTTCTTCTGATTTGGTCTTTTGGGGGGGACCTATTTCAAGTCAGAACTTGTACTTTTCTTCTCTCAACTTGGATCCAAATAGTAAATATTAACTGTTATTTCCACGCCTGAGAATGTAGAGCTCGTCATGGTGTATTATAAATTGACGATAGTTGACTTTGCAATTAACGTTTAATCTAGCAAGGACTATAATTTATTTTTTAATATTCAATTTTATGACTTAGAGAAGTCCCTCAGGAGATAAATTGAGTTATATTTCTCAGCATATTTTAATCGTTAGCCATTGCATGATAGAATTTTTTTTCAATCCCAATGAAACTAGTTATTTTTTCCTTGTGCTATTTGGTCCTCTTTCTCTTTTTCCCTTTTCCTCTTTTTTCTTTTTAGCACAAGGGGTGTTCTCCCAAAAAGAAGAAAAAGGTAATGAAATTTCAAAAGAATTATGGAAGAAAGTCAACCTATTTCTACTCCCATAAAAGCCTACTTATCCTCCCCTTACGTCTGTTAATGTGTAAATAACTCACAAATTCTTGTGTTTTGATTGCTCTATGTCAAGGTGTGTATGTATGGCTTTGTTTGGTTTTCTTTCAAGTATTCTTAAAAAATAGTGGAAAAGTGTCTTGGAATATATAGACGATGATATTTCGTATATCTAGTTGTATTTTTAACTCCGCAGGAGATTCTTTTATTGTTATTGTCGATAAATTTTTTTATAGTTGGAGAGTGTTTAGCTGAGCTTATAAGCTTTTTAACACAGCTTATAAGTTGTTTGAGAGGTTATAAGCTCTTGAAAAGTGTTTGGTAAACTTTTTAGTAAAATAATTTATAAGGTCTCAAAATAAGATGTTAGAAATTTATATGCTCCTAAACAATAAAGAAACCCCAACTTATTTTTTAAGAGCTTATAAATTCCAAAAATATCTAATAAGCACTAAGAGTTTATAAATTCTTTAAAATAAACTTAGCCTATTTAACAAAGAAGTGGAAAACATGAAAATATAGATTCTAATTTTAGTGATATCCACGGCAAGTTGTTATATCGAAAGATAAAATTTACAAAATCTAAATATATATATATATATATGTTAAAATTATTTTTGTTATGCTTGGACCATAAAATAGATATTTTGGGAAGAAGGGATCGAAAACGAAATGGAATACAATATTTTTGTGGGAAAGAAAAATGATATTTTGAAAATAAGTGTTTAGGTGAATGAAAACACGTGAATATTTTAGAGTTTAACATAGTCATATTCCAAATTACACTCGTAATCTCACTCAGAACGTACCCAAATGGATAGCCTGAAATTTCCCCAAGGGAAGAAGGGAAGAAAAGAGAAGGAAATATACCGTGCCAAAAAGGAATTGATATCAATTTCTGCTACACCATAACCAAGGACTAACAACTTAACAAGATGGCCTTTTCATAGCTAAAAGATCAAATAAGAAACTTAGAGAAGTATATCCATTCTATAATGTCCAGTCATTAATGTGCACAAAATATATACAAAAGAAAATTAGAATATATCTTTTGTAACAAACAGCATTTATATCTAATGAAGAAAGCAAAGGTAATATACTAAGGAAATATATTGTATGCTCATTGGAACGCTATAGACATAAAAGTATCATCATCCAACAGGCTTGCAACATCGATTAGATCCTCCTCGGGATAAATCATGTCTTCGAAGTTGTCGGGGATCACATCCGAAGCATCCTGTAGAAGATTAGGACGAGAAAAGAAAAATGAAATTAGAAAATGTTCTCTTTCGATTAAAAATAAGGGATAAACACATGCACACTAATTCACTTATTGGGTAATTACCACAAGTCCCCTTAAATTTTCCGAATTACCAAAACACCCCAGATCCCGACATCTCAGAAAATAGAGGTGAAATTGTAATCTGCTGAGAAAAGGTGAGATTATAATATGTTTTGAGGGGGTTATGGTAACTTCTCAAATATCTAGTCGTTTTTCATAATTAGGGTCCTAGGCGAGGGTGTCTACATAATTTTACCAAAATATAATTGACAAGTCGTCACCAATCATTATTTACAAACATATAAATAGGGCCAAGTAATATTGTGGACCATTAGACAACGCAAGTGATATCAATATATCACTTGACGTTAGCATTTCTCATTCAATGACTTGCATAGTACCCAAGTGGGATATTGAGCCAAGTAATATCGTGTCCATAAATATATATACCTTAGTTTCACGGAACTCTTCAGCAGCAGTTAGCAGCCTACGGTACTGAGCTCGTGCTTCGGGATATTGAGCCATGGACTTCACCCTAGTGAGTGCTTTTTGCATCCTTTCTTCGGTTTGTTTCCTTCCTTCCCTCAGAAAGTCATAATCATCCTCCTGTGCTAAGGCCTCCTGTATGTGGGGCCCTTTTGGGACCCCATCTGATCGGAATCCACGTAGTCCACTCCCTTTACGCCTCCAACGCAAAATCACCTTCTCCAATATCCCCACTGACCAGATAATAGGTTTGTATTTTTTCCTCACCTGATGCCCCCTTACATGAGCCTTCAGCCATAAACAGAGAAAAGTCAGTTTTATATTTGACGTTTGATATTTTCAAAAGAATATTTCAGCCATCTACCGTATGAGGAACAGTTGGCCTACTGTATGAAGCAAGACTAAAGTTGCCTAGTGTTTTTTCCGTAGTTAAGGAACGAAATGATGTGAATCTATTCTGTGACTACAAAGAATAAAGGGAAAATTACATACACACTCTCCTTCACTTATTAGGTAATTACCAAGAGTCTCCTGATATTTTGCAAATTAACAAGACACTCCCTATTAGATCCCCAGATCAGATCAGATCGTGACAGCTCGAAACTCGAAAAACAGAGCGTGATATTATAATCTGATCTCAACTGACGGAGTGAAATTATAGCAAGTCTATTTGTAGGATGGACTTTTCAAAATTGACATTTCAAATAAGTGCTTTTAGAAATGTAAAATGTTTGGCAAGATTACAGTTAAGTGACTTCTTATAGACTTATTCGAAAAGTCCATTTGAATTTCATTACCAAACTAACATTTTTACCAATGGACTTCCATCTCCTAAAGTCCATTTGAAAAGTGCTTTCAAACAAATCCAATATTTTTTACTGATAGGTGTGGTTATGGTAAATTCTCAAACCTCGGGGTGTTTTTTCGTATTTAGGGTCACCCAAAGGGTGTCTATATAATTTGCCCAATATTAAAATGTTGCCTTGAAAAGAGAGAAGTAAAGCACCTGGATTTTAACAATTTTTTGTCGAATAAGCAGAAATTCTTTTCGCTTCTTCCAACCACGAAACTTCTTCTGAATGTGTACAGCAGCAGCATTGGCCATACCAGTAGAATGACCTAACCTGGAAGTTTTAGCAGCGACAAGAGAAATAGCCTGCTCATCTGGACTCAGCAATTCATTGCCTTCCTCTTCAGTAAACTGCTTTCTCTGAAACGATTGAATTCTGAAAATTTGTTGAATTCGAGCTGCTGCTTGTGTGGCATTACATACTGCAGCAAGCGAATCCTTGAGTGAGAGTGTATCGGGCACATCCTCTTCAGTTTTTGGGATTGCTATACGTTCTGAAACCGTCTGTATTGCTGAAACTTCAGGGGTACTATCGTCATTCACTCTAAGAGTTGTGAGGTGTGTTGTGAGGGAAGTCTCAGCGAGAAAACCCGATATGCCCTTGTGTCCACTGCAAGAAGCTAGGTCTGCAGGAGTTCTGCCCAATGGATATTCAGCGGATGGATCCGTTAGTGCTCCAGGAGCTGCACCTAACGAAACTAGGACAGCAACGGTGTCCTCCCTATGAAACAAAAGAATATTAGATAAAGCTGAAATTTCTACTCAGATGATTTTAAAATGAAATCTAGTATCTAGAAGGTGCAGTTTATACTCAAAATATTTACATTTCAGAATTCGTGAAGGTAATAGACAAGTAAAATCTCTATTAAGAGAAAAATTCTACAGAAAGATTTTAGAAGGTAGAAATAAGAAAAGAATCACTGTTTTTCATAAATGAACATTCAGTTGAAAGATAGCAGCATATTGTAAACAGTTGAAGGATCATGACAGTAAATAAGGCAATAATGAACTTTCTCATCCGTTTCATATTTGAGAGAACTGCAATATTGGTCACAAAGAATAGGTTTTAGTCCTATTCTTGATAAACTTGCAAAATTAGTACACTGGGGTGCATTTTTTGCAATTCTGGTCCCATCCGCTAAAAAATGGATGGAATTGGGCACGTGCTGTTAAATTGGTATGATCACGTGCAAGGTGCATGACCAAACTAACGGTTTGCGTCTGTCTTTCGACGGTTGGGACCAAAAATGCAAAAAGATAAATAAAAAAAAAAAATCGATGAGACTGATTTTGCAAGTTCGTAGACATTGGAACTAAAACTGCAAGAGACATGTCCTATGGAACTAATGCTGCAATTTCCGTATAATCTACTGTAGGTAGAAAAGCAAGACTAGAGCCAGGCAAGTCAGGTGTTTTTGTTCAAGAATGATTAGTTCAAAGCACTCTTACCTGCCATAAAATGCAGCCCAATGAAGTGCTGTCCATCCGTTAACATCCCGAAAATCTATACTAACTCCTGATACTATAATTGGCTCGAGGGCCCAATTAAAACCAACAGCAGCTGCCAAGTGTAACACACTTTGACCACCTTTATCGGTGATTGTTAGCCCCTTGCCATCTTCAGTTACTCGTTGGAGAAGCCACAAGTAGAATTTCTCTTTCAGCTGCTTTTCGAGAAGCATCTCTCCAATTACCCTCAGCTGAGACATATCAGTTTTTAAAGTCGGCTTCGTCTCCTGATTATCCTCCATCAAGGTAATGATTTTACTAATTACACTTTGTTTTCCAGAATCATTTCCACTGACAGGACTGCCAATTGGTTCCAGGCACAATATAGTCTCAAATCTTTGATAGAGATGCATCATGATTGCACTAGCTCCATTTTGATCAACAGAATCGATTTGGTCTGATCCATACCTATATTCAAACTCTCGTATTTCGCTGCAAGCTAACCTGTTGGAACAAGTCACGTAAAAAGGGACAACAGTAGGCTTGTGTGGTGGAGCACGACAACAAAGAATTCCATCTGCTAAAACCTCTGCTGGAACCTCGACTTCGCCAAACATAATTGACCATCTGTATATTGATAATTCTTCTTCACTCTTGAGAAATTTTCCAGCGATAAGTACCTTCGTGGAATTAAAACAGAAGAAATTGTTAGCAATAACAGTCACGGTGGTTTTATCCTTCAACTAGCCATGTTGACCTAGCAGGAGAGAATTATATGACATTGCCACTCTGTTATTACATCAGAGGGGAGAGGGGAAGAGAGAGAGAGAGAGAGAGAGAGCTTAAATGATGAATTACGCTCTCTAAAACAGAGACCAAAATAACACCAGGTACCTTGGTATCCAAATTTGAGTAAACGCAGTTTGGTGAAAATTCAATGATGCTAAAAAGCTGGTCCTGGGAAAGAGAAGGATTCAGTGTGTGCGTATCTATTTGCAATTGAGCCGGCATATTGGAGTCGTACTCATTCCCCATAATACTCCATGACATCCCAGTACTTGAAAGCATATTTAATTCACCACTTTCTTCAAGTTCTTTAGCAATCCAACGGGAGAAACTGTCAACTTTCTTCAAGCTTTCCCCAGTTTGCAAGCCACTAATCAGAGGCTTTTTCAGCAAGAAAGAGTAGTTTTCGTTTCCTATCGCCGTGCCATTCTCCAAATTTGGATTCAATGAAGTTCCAGTTTCTGCATCCGAGAAAAGCATTTGAAAATTCCTATGCTCTCTCTGCTCAGGAATGGTGTAAAATGGCTCCGCAACATTCCCTTGATTTGAAGGAAGAGATTTCTCCTCGAACGAATTACTTCCGTGACCATGAGGTGAATTGAAGATCAAATTTTGATTCATGTTGTGACTGTCCAAGTGAAATGAACGGTCTTCAAAAGAATGCTGAACAAAAGGTCGAAAGTCAAATACGTACCATATTGAGGAGAGAAACCAGCATCAAATATGACAGGTAATTCAAATGAACGATTATGTGCATGTACTAAGTCAATACAACATTGTCAAAATAAGTTGTTAGTAGGATCCAACGAGTGGTTCTCACTATTAATATCTATGAATCCGGAGCTGAAAATTACGAAGAAGTAAAGGAGTCAAGTGTGTTTCACTATGTGTAAAGCATAAGCACAAGGGTTTTCTTCATTGATTCCACGACACTTAGAACTGTAAGAAACATCAAAATAGCTAATAGATTAAACTAGATGCACACAACTGCGGGCTATTTGATCAGAGTTAAAATTAGTGCAGAATCAAACTTCTAGATCATATAGGAGATGCTGACGTTAAAAGGCCTCTTTTTACAAGTGATGCCTTAGGTCTTGGTTCTTCATTTAACTATTTAATAGAATTGACTTAAGAAACACGACTCAAATTTGTGAATTAATCAGCGACACTCGGCAGTCTTCACTGAGAATGGGTATAACATAGAGACCAATGATTTCAAACAAAGCCTCAGAAAACAGATAATTTCATGTTTGATAATTTCTTCAGTGCTCCTATGAACCGTTGCCAGCCCCCGGAGAGAAGGGAAAAAGAAAAAAGAAAAGGTAACTCTAGAGAGAGAGAGAGAGAGAGAGAGAAGGATATATTGGCATAGGGCTGTGGGTGTGAGTGCACACATGAGCGTCGATTAAAAACAAAAAAATTGGATTCACACTTACGCAGGTTCTTCATAAACAAAGCATTCAAAATGTAAACTGAACTTACAGAAAAAATATGGAAGTCGTCCGCTATAGAAAACACTTTTGTGGAGGGTTTTTCATAAAAAACAGATGACAGTGAGTGTTCAGCAATAATTTTAAGCTTCAATTTTGCAATTAAAAACATTTGAAGGCATGTATTTTTTCAGTGAAGAATGTCAGAAATTGAAAAATAGAAAATACCTGCCAATTAGTCTGGACAGGAAGAGAACATCCAGGCTCAGGTTTGTAAGCAGTATCACCTGTTCAAAAAACAGCATATTATCCAACTCTAGCAGAAAACCGTAACTTGTTTGAATGACAGAATGATTCTCGTCATATACTGCAAAAGGTAATACCTGTAGCATGGTCTCCAAGAACTTCTTGCCATGCAGCTAAATTGACTGTATCTTGCGGTCCAGACATAGAGCTGCCTCCACCATGCCCCTCCGAAAATGAAGCATAATTAAGGGCAGAAACATTCTGATTTCCTTTATAAATAAAACGAGCAATATATAAGCACCTTACAAAAAATGCATACATGGGGATGAACAAAATAAGGACGAGAAAATGAAGTTAGATACCGGGACTAGAAAGCAGATTATAAGAGCTTGATTGGGTAGAAAGACTGCCATCAGTCAACGAAGACTCTGGATAATGAAATCTGGAACTTGCTTGGTGATTACCCTCTGTAGTTGATCATACACGCCCACACAGTTTCAATGGAGAAACAGAGAGGCAAGTGGTTTCTTATCAAATTCTATATTCACTGATAACTACTTTCACAAGGAATGCAGCAGAGAGAGTAAAGCCAGAACAGTTACCAGATTCGGCATCTTCCTGCGCTGATGACAAGGTGCTGGTGGGGCTTGTTCCACGAAAACTGGAAGACAGTGAGCTGTCGTTTCCGGAATTTGATACAACTGTATCACTGTTTCTAACATAGCTGGTATTTGCCTTATTACCCTGAAGAAGAAACGAAGAGGCATTTATAGTAATCGCCCAATGCACTTCTTGGCTTCCTAAAATCTAATATATCATTTCATACAATAAAACTATCACGAGGTTAGTACGAATAGAACACTCTAAAGCCATCCATTATCCACATGCTCAAGGTCAAAAACGTTTGAGTGATGGAAATGTGTGTATCAATATTTTGGACAAAGCTAATAAATATGCACCATAACCCTTCCAAAGTTGCAGTTACGGGAGTCAAGCTATGCGCATCACCTCATGAGAGAGGTTGATTAGATTAGTCAAGCTGTGGAAGAGCATTTAAAAATTAATTGGTCCTCTTCTCGTGTTGAAGAAGAAAAAACTTACAACCATACAATATAGGATAACTTTATTCAAGGATTTTAATCAAGTCTGACCTTGACTTCCAAATAGTGGACAAACACTATGTGCATGAGATCCCTGCACGATTAGAAAACTCGGTAAGAATTCGTTGATACTTTTATGGGGTTCAAGATACACGGGAGAAGGACATGGTTCGTTATGAGTTTAAATCATCCCAGTCCCAAGGAAAAGCACAAACAAATTTTGCAACAGATTCACTTCTAAATATATTAATGTAATATCAGTATAAAATAACGTACAACTATATGGACTAGCAGAACTCAAGAATATAGAATCTAAAGAAAATTAAAGATTACATAACTATGTAACATAAGGGGAGGCAGTAGGCCCTGTAACATCACTCTTCATTGGCAGGATAAATAAATAAGTTTTCTGTGAAGATACATGAAAATAATTAACATTTCTATTTATCTCCAAAGAGATCAATTTCATTGTCAGGTGATTGATCTAGAGCTTGAACGTATTTCAGTAAGCTTCAAGGGTTAATTCCATTCTCAGTCTTACAGACGCCCAGACTCCCCGATTACTTCTCATGGATTCTAAAACATGACAAACCAATATCACTGATATAAAATCAACAAACCTACAGGTTTTAAGTGAGAGATTACTAACAGTTACGATTCGAAAGTACGCACAAGAAACAATAGTGATGCAAAAGTTTACTTTACAGAAAATGGGGACAGAAATAAGTTAGCCCAAGACGAATCACGTATTAACAACCAAGACTCACTGTTCAAGCAACCAGTAGCAGCGCCTTTGAAAATTTTCATTATCCTCTCCATGTGCATAGTAACAATGCAACATATCAACACTTCCGACCTGAAGAAATATTCTAATCAGCACCCGTTCTAGATGCAAGAACCCAAGAACAGCCAAAAGCAATTCAATATATATATTTATTTTGGCAAGAGTCATTTTCACTACAACATTACCAAGAAGGTTACATTGCCAGTTCAACAGCCACCACCATGTCCACTCCCAATAAAACTTATCAGAAACATGGTATTGCAAACTCTAATACACATTACCTTAGAAGAAATTATTTGTATTAGTCAATCAATGTTGAAAATTACCGGGTATTGAGTGGATGGACAGCTCTAGAGATCGAACTGTTACCACTGGGTTTCAGCTATGAGTTTTACTACACATTATATTCAGTAAAGATGTAAATAAAAATTACTAGTCTAGCCACGATGTGGAAAACTGTGTCAAGAAACATAAGTTCACAAATCAAATAATAAGTGTTTGGTTACTGAGCAATGCAGGATCAGTTGGTTAGATTGTCATCAGAGACGGAGCAGGGGGCCTGGTGGGGGCCCCCACGGCCCACCTCAACTTTGAAAAAAAAAATTTTGCCCTATAATATTTTTATATTTAAATTTTCGCCTCCCAAAATTTAAAAGTATAAAGGTTTACCCCCTTTTTTTGTATTCACCCCCCCCCCACCCCCCGGGAACCTCAAATCCTGGCTCCATCACCAAATATTGGTAAATAATCAACCAGATCTATCTGATTTGATTCAGAAATAATCCTATCAGGAAACTGGGTCATCCAAGGCTATGACTAACCAGGCTGGTAATAATAATGTGCTTTGAGTAAATACAATATGACAACCCATTGATAGCCTATTCGTCGACTTGATAGAGAATAATACTTAAACATAAAACACTAATAAGTTGAACGCGGTCCATGCTTACCTTCAGTTTTTCATGAGCTTCCTTAACAGTCTTCCCATCCTTTTTCTTTCTCCAATTATGTCCATCCTTCCGAAAATATCTTAACACCTTACGATCAAAAAGAAAAACAGAACCACCTGACAAGTACCATGCATCTTCAAAAAATTGTGTTGTACATAAAGGTTTTCAATAAAACTAGACAGGATGAGCGATGAGAGTGAGGATGAGCGATGAGATTGAGATATGCTGAAATGGATATGAGAAACCAATCAGTAGCTAAGGCAGATAATGGTTGAATCCACATATCACATGAAAATTTACTCACTATCTAAACATATTCTTGAAAGGGGAAAAAAAAATCAGAAAAGGCATCTTAAGTTTTGTCACACGGAATATTTTTCTTTTATCCTGAAAGATCAGCATGAATTTTCTCAAGTCCAAATAAATAAAAGCTTCTCCCTCTTTCTGTTCCCTTCCCTCCCTTCATGCATCGCTATTACAATTTTCTCAGCCCCTGTTCATTTCCATAGGTTAAACAAAAATTCACACCAATTGCATCACTTTGAACAAGCATCGATCAGTAGCCAACTGACATAAGCATCTAACTAGAGCTTGTATATCAACAAAGCCTCAAACTATAAAGAAACACTCGATACTTTAGTAACAAGTCCAAACTGTGAATCAGACAGACTTGTAGTCGAAAATCCATCTAACTAATGTCAGATTATTCTTCAACTTTAAGTTCTTTACCCTGACCAATTAGTATTTGGACAAAACCAGCACTGAAATGTTGACTAGAAGCAGATTTATAACGAGCAGTAAGGACTGTCATGACCGGATGTGACAAATAAGTATATTTTTAGTGAACAGCCAAAAAACACCACAAAATCAAGAGCCTTTATAAAGTGAGGAAGATCAGTGCTAAAAGTAAAATTCAACAAACTAGCAAAGGATTTGGATATTCAGATGAGGAATTACACTCCAGCATACATTACAAACCATCTGAAAAGACTTCATGTCATGCATTTCAACAACTTTTCTTCACTTTTGATAACAGTACAAGGAAGATTAAGATCAAAGCAATAATTTTAGCATAACACAATCACAACATGCTTTTGTGTTGAGAGTGACGAGTCTGGGTTCAGATTAGAGTACATGAGCATTTAATCTCCACTAAATACAAAATGTAAGTTTATCTGATACTAGATGGACTAATTGCCATTTTTTATGCATAGATGCAAGAATACTATGCCAAACAAAGCAGAGAAACCAGCTGTCAATTGATTCTGATTTAACATAAGAAATGAAATGAGAGATGAGTAGAAGGACGTACTGACTGGCTTAGTTGGAGCCTCCGGGGAAATATGAAACTTTTGATAGTTTCTTAGAATTTCACAAATTTCGGCAGGTCTTAGCCACCGATGTTGGGCTTCTGATAATATCTGTTTGATATCTGCACAGAAACATAGGAAATGTAACATGCTTCCTAGCTATAAAGTACATTACAGTCAGCAAACAACTTTTAATACTGTCCAGTTGCAATATCATACATAACTTGGTGAAATGCCAATAGATCAACTACTTCTTTATGCATGAAAAAAAGAAAGGAAAATGAGTTAATCGAAGGATGAACACAGCTCACTCTCTCACTCACATTTCCCAAAAGTCTACAAACAAGTCATTTAATCCGAAAGATAGAAAACACAATTGAATTGCAAAATATTTCCAACACACAAATGAAATATGAATATTTTAAAACTAGCAAAATTTAGCCATAACTGCATTATGCCTGACTCTGTATTCTCTAAAAAATGACAGATTTCTAATTAACTACACCAACATGAGTTGATTGACAAACGAAACCCTAAAAAGCTAGGGGCACCAATATTGGTGCATACTCACTAATATAGATGCACAAATATCACAAAAGGAAAATCGAACCAACAAAGAATTCTACATTTGTACTGAAGATTAATAGGCTAAAATGAATTCTAACACATGATCATAGAACCTATATATGTCTATCATTTAGCAGATTATGCAAAATCCACTTAATGTCTATTTTTTCTCCAGTTCACTTAAAATTGAAGCTTCTAACTCGAATAACAGATTTCTAATTAACTACACTAACACGAATTGATTGACAAACGAAACCCTAAAAAGCTAGGGGTATAAATATTGATGCATACTCACTAATATAGACGCACAAATATTACAAAAGGAAAATAGAACCTACACTTGTACTGAAGATTAAGATTCTAAAATGAATTCGAATACATGATTATAGAACCTATATATATCACAGAAATATCCATCATTTTAGCAAATTACCACAAAATCCACTTAAATTTCTATTTTTTCTCCAATTCACTTGAAATTCAAGCTTCTAACTCACTAAAACTGAAATAAAATTTGTTCAATAAATTCACGAAACTACAAAAGTAACTCGAAGTACGAAGTGGTATAGAAAATCGTACCCAATCGGAACCCTAGACTGTACGATCCGCTCTCAGCCATGGATGACTGAATCACAGTGGACCATAACTCTCCAATCAGCTCCGCTTATACACGATATATATATATATAGAGAGAGAGAGAGAGAGAACAAATGAATTAGAATGTGATGGATTTGATTATAAATTACTGCAGATTTTGCGGGTTTACTTCGGGAAGGTCAGTCGTAAAGTAAAGTCAGCCAGACTTGTCGTGACCAATAGGATTTCGACACTTGGCAGGCAAACATATCAACATTGACTAAAATCGTGTTCGAAGTGTAGCACTTCGAATTAAACGTAAAGCGTAAAGGCCCTTGCAAAAATGTTAAAAATCGCATGTTTAAGAGAGGGACATACTTAGGAGCTCTAAGGGGTTAGGCTTCGAAATGGATCTTCTATCTCACAACGATGTATCATAATGATATTATATTATTGTGGGATTGACAAATGTCCATTTAAAAAAAATCGTTAATAATAATTCAAATTAAATGAATACTTGTCAATCCCACAATGATGTGACACCATTGTGGAACACTATTATGGGATAGAAGATTTGCTCCGCGGTTTACGGATGATCTCCACCACATGTATATATGAGTACATGTATGGTGGAGATCCAAGAGTCCAACTCTCAAGGGCTCTTGAGTCCTAAGTATGATCGATAGAGTAGGCTAAAAATTTCCTATAAAATTAAAAATTAGGAAAATTGTCTTTGCAACAGTCAAACTGACGTCATTAATTTTTTGGAATTCCCCCGTTATACCCTTCATAATAATTTTATTTTTTCCAATTATTTTCATCACTTTAGATAAGAAAGGGTCTAAAGTAGGGCTTTCAATTTGTGTTTCTTGCATGATGTGTCGTAATATACATGGCGGTTTGGTTTGGCAACGATGGTGGTTTGATTTTGTTTCTCTACGGCGATTGGGCAAGAGTGAGGCGTGGGTGGTGGTGCTGCACTGGTATATAATCAATGGTGGGGTGCTGTGCAGTCGAGTTTGCCCGTCGGAGGTGGGGACGTGGGTTTAACGGTGGTCTGGACATGGAGCGTGGGGGGTCTGGTTCTGCTTTGGGGAAGAAAAGGAGCAAAAAAGCCGGAAATAAAGAAGGAGCAAGAAAAGGAAAAAGAAAAGAAAAAGATATTGGGTTGAGTCCTGGCCTAAAAATGTAATATCCTACCTGAATATACTATATGCTACTCATATCAAATTATTATTTTATTTTATTATTTAAATTGGAGAGATAAAATGGTCTTTTGACTTTCATATTTCACACAAAAAGCTATCTAACTCTCACTATTGGCACGTGTATATCAAACTCAATTAAATATTGATGGAGGGGAGGGGTTTTACGTAGAGTTTTATCAAATACAGAAGGCAAATCGGCTATTAAATTAACATAAAGGGTTTAGCGATTTTGGACTAACACAAAGGGTTATTTGTTAAAAATCCGATTAAATTTCACATTCTCATTTTTTTTATAATTTATAGAGTTGTTAGATTGTAGAACTAAAATATTAATTATTGGGATACATAAAAAAAAAAAGGAAAGCTATGAAATATAAAAAAATGGGGAGATTCTTTTTCAATTTTTCAATTAAATGAATTTCATAGCTAAAGATGTTTGCAAAATTACTTCTAATAAAATAGATATTGGTTTTATTTCGAAAGATATACCTTTTTACAATGAGCATAGGAAAAAAACTTCCTATTTGTATTCGGTTGTGAGGGTATAAAAGTAGAATTGTATATGTTGTTAATGTCAAAAAACCCTGACAATCCTATCACAATTTGCACTACTAAGTGTATTTCAAACACCATTAATTTCCAAGTCGTGTGAGGGAGGGAAAATTCTAGCCCAGATCCGATTTGGCCGCGCCCAAGTATATTTCACAAGGAGAGTGTATTACATTTTAATTTCCATATAATTGATAAGTTATTTTATAAGATACACATGAGTTTGGCCGAATCGGGAGCTGCCTAGAATTTCCCATGAGAGAGAGTAAAGCATTAAAATAAAAGGATGAATGCGGTGAGTTTCTAGTTTTTACATATCAAATATTACAAGAGGTCAATCATGCGGAACATAGGCTCATGGATGAATAAAGCCTTATCTCATGCGGGACGACTTCAGCTAATCAAGCTCGGTCCTTGCATCTCTACATATAAACTAGGCAGGAGTTTTCCTCTTACCAAAAGGTGTGTTACGATCGATTGAAAAAAAAGTCCGTAAATTTTATGGTATGGCTTTTATGATCGAGGTTACGCAAAAGTTGCATGGGATATTGTCTGTTTACCTGAGAATGAGGGGGGCCTCGAAGTTCAACCTTTACACGCAAGTAATCAGGCTATCGACTCGATAGTTATTGAGGATGACACTTCAGTTTGAGTGATTGGATCCGAGCCAATAAGTTGAGAAATTTTTCGATTTTGGAGTGTGAAGATCACATCGTCTAGCTCGTGGGGATGGAAACAAATACAAAGGCTATGACCACTAATGCAGCCCCATGTGCAGTACTGTATCGCGAACGGTAAACATATATGGCTTTGGCAAGATCCATAGCATGAAGTAGGAGTGTTTGGTGATGTTCATCCGAATGGCCCATAGAATTTAGGTTTGCCATTTGACACTAAGCTTGAGATGGTGATCCATGCGGGTGGGTAAAGTTGGTCAAATATTGATGCAATTGAAACAAGTGATATTGAATGACGAGCCATATCTAATAAAAAAACCTATGAAATTAGGACACAAATAAGCAACTTTCTTGTGGATAAGGTGATGGATCTAATCATAAGTTAATTTGAACTTCTTGTATTTCTTTGTATGTATAATGAAAGCAAAGCCAAATAAGTAGTTTATCTAGCTATACTATATAGTCCATAGGACAAGGCCCTTCGAGACGACTGGATATTATGGAAGCCGAAATCCAGTAGTAAATTTACAACCGCATCAACTAGAAACATCTTATGGGCTCATTTGCTAAGGCCTAAGGGGCCAGGAATAATTTCCACGTCATAATTTCATTATGTGGTTAGCTATTCGGAATAGATTACCAACTCAAGATAAGTCGGCGGGGGGGGGGGGCGGGGGGGGAGCATTTTCTTGTTTCCTTTGTGACGCTTCCTCACTCGAAACACATCAACATCTATTTTTCGAGTGTAGCTTTTCTCGGGAATTTTTGGTGGTTCTTAAGCATGAAGTTAAATTCGAGTGGCCTAGAAGGGATTAGGACGATGGCCTAATCTGGGTATCGCGAAGATGGAAAGGAACACAAAGATGAACAAGGTGTGATTCTGAATATTAAGGCTTTGTTTGGATGTGTTCTCATTTCATTTTTAACCGTCATTTTCTAAAATATATGGGAAAATGAGCTTTTTGATTTTCGTGTGAAAATATAGACATATTTGGTTGTGTTTTTGAAATTTGTTGGAATTGATGATGTATGAAATGATTGAGTTAGTTAAAAGTAATGATTATGTGAGTTATATATATAAAATAAGAGGTAATAATATATTGATTAAATATATTTATAAGTAATAATGATAAAAATCGATCCCAAACAGATCATTAAAAATATTCAAAATGGGTCTTAAAATGTGTGCGTGTTTATGAAGGTTAAAACCATATATTTTATTATACTATAAAACCACAATTGTTGCCGAAAATGTTGACTTTTAGAAGGAGATGTGAGAGAAAGAAAAATGTGAGTGTGATTTGATAAAGTGAAAATGTAGTTATTGGAGAATGTGAAAGTGAAAATGAAAATAAGTGTATTTTCATATGAGAATGATGTAATGTGTGTATTTTCATTTTCAAATGGGATTGAAAATGAAAATATGAGTTAGAAAACACAAACAAACATAGCCTAAAGACTTCATAAGGTCAAAGTTAGACCAACTCATACTATTTCCCAAAATTTTAAGATATTATTTTTCTACAAATGATCTATGTATTATTAATTCAATTCATGGGGTTACACCCTCCCCCAACCTCATTTTAGTTAATGTTCTTCTATAATAACTCTAATTTCTATTATTGAACTATGTTTTCCTCTTCTTGGAAAAAAGAATAGAACGTTTATTCATTTAATTATTAAGTTGAGAAAGACATTACTCAATAACTTTAAATTTGTATTTACTTCTATTGTACTATTACACAACATACTTTTAGTTCTTGTTTTTAGTTTTTTTTTTTTTTGCCATGTTTTACTCTCATTTGTTATTATTTGAGGTTATTTTGCACAAAGAAAAAGTCACTTAATTGAGTAACCACGTCTGATGTCTCTCTCTTTTTATACTCTATTTTTTTTTCTATTTTTTTTATATTTATAACCAAACTAGTAAAGGAAACATCCTTTTTATATTTTCATATTTTGTTGTGGATCAATCTTCCAATTTTGAGGATTATAACTTTTTTATTTTTGGCATTTAGTTTAATTTATAATGTTCTGCTCTTAGTAATATTCTATATATTTTCTCTCTCAAAAAAAAAAAAAACCTTCAATATTTCTATTCACTAAATATTTTTAATAAAGTCAAAGATATAAACAATTACTATACCATGTTATATCCTTTGCTTAACAAGAGTGATGCTTCTTTGCTTGACAAAAGTAAAAGATGAGCTAAAATCTACTCTTAGATGTACTATCTTTGGATTATATTGCTTCAAGCAATTTATTTGCTTTTAAAAGAGAGTAAATTTATAGCATGTGTTCGATCTACATGTATATCACAATAAAAAATAATGACAATAATAATGTGTAGAAGACTACCAGAAGTCCATACTACAAATCTTTATACTATATCTTTGCGAAACCACGAGAAGATAAATCTCGCATATCTAAATAATTAATGACTAGACCAAATTTTAGATGTAAAAATGGAGATATTATCCAAGTCTTCTTCTCATTCTCTTTTATATAGACAAGTTTCAATGGGACAAACGAGCACCATAATATGGAGTTGATAGGGGATTAATCATATATCTATACTATTAATAAAGGAAAGAAACTTTAGAGTAACCACTTCGGATCTGCTCATTTTTTTGGTGTGACATCTTAAATCCACTAAAATTTTGAAAAGTGTAAAATTTAATTTTCTCCACTCCTCTCATTTTCTCTCCTACACGTTGTTTCCCCTCTTTCTCTCGTTCCTCTCTTTCTGGTTTTCTCCTTAATTCTTTCTATATATTCTTTTTCTATTTTTGATTTACTTTTTCTCTTTTACTAATTTCTAACTACTTTAAGAATTGGCATAAAATTATATGAAAAATTTATGCTCACAAAATCTTAAGCAACATATTTAATATTGAGAAATTTCTATTACAAATAATATATTTATAATTCTTAAATAATTAAGCACATACATCGAGTGTGCCACCACGACTACTACAATATAATCATTGAGCACTCTTTTATGGGGCTCTCAAGAGTCAGGACTAGACCTATGCCAGGTGCCGAAAACAAGTATGTCAAGATGAACCTAAAAAATAGTAAGTTAACAATAAAATAAGTTATACCGCATGTGAATCATATATACTATACTATATGAACCTAGTTTGTTTTAACTTCTAAATATATAGAGGCCAATTAGGAATTGAAAAATCTACGTGGAATATTTTTATTTTTGAAAATTACGTTCACCCTACAAGGCAAAATACTTCCTCTGATCTTAAGCACATGATAAGTTGATATTATAATAATCTTAAGCACAGGAACGAATCCAAAATTTGGGATTCGGGAGGCCGAATAAAAAAAAAGGGTCAAAATTAGATATTTTTAAATTTAGGGTAGGGCAAAAGTTCAAATTTCAAGTTTAGAGGGCAATAATTTAATTTTCTCTAAGTTTAGGGGGACGGGTGCCCCTACCAGCTACTTGCTCCGCCTTTGCTTAAATACATGATATTATAACATCAAACGAATAATTATACATCCCTACATTCAAACCCGTTTAAGGAAGATTTGAATATTAGTATGCAACACTTGTTTGGTTACATAGACAGATAACTTTAGCTGGTCTGATTTGCAACTATTCTTTTGACTTTGAAAACGGAGTAATTAACCGCCAAGATCCTCTGCAATTTGGGGGGAAGGGGTTAGTGGGGGCCACCTCCCCCTAAATTTTGAGGAAAAAAAAATTTCCCTATGAAATTTTAATTTTTCACATTTTGCCCGCGTATAAATTTTTTATTTTTGAGATTTCGCTCACTCAAAATCTAAAAATATTAAGGTTTCTCAAAATTTTTACATTTGCCCCCTCCGACCTCTGAATCCTGGCTCCGTCCCTAGTTACATATATGCATTAACACTTATACAATGAGAGTCAAATAATTCAAACAAGTGATTTTTAAGAGCTTTAAGAAATTAAAGTGTCGATATAATCACAATTATCTATTTATATTGATCTATACGAGAGGCTCATTAATGACATGATTCTTTTAATCTCAACCAATATCCGCAGTCGAAACATTGATCACCAACAGAATTTGATGATTTTGAACACCTGAAATCAAATCATGGTTAGAAGGCATTGGCTGCCAAGGTGAACTTTGAAACTATTTTCTTACTCTGGGTCTTAAAATTACCGTAAAAAGAATGAAACAATTGTGTTTGAGGCTAAATTTAACCTCCAGTGCTCAAGTCAATGACCCAAGACTTTTATACTTAATTTGGAGAAACTGTAGAAAAAGGAAGAATATCATGTGTTGCGTGATGTATGTGTTTGACTTAGGGATAAACACACTAACGATCTTTCTTATTTAGTATAGTTACAGTCAAATCCGCTTACTTTGAACACATAACAAATAATCCTCTTATAATAAAATCTTACAATCGTCCCCTTCCATTAGAAAATTAATGGAATTTGCTGATATAATCAAAAATATTTTTTAGATTTCCTATTTTGCCATTGAGGGGGGTGAATGTAAGTTTTAATATTAAAGAGGATGTAATTGCAACTTTCAATTTAGTTTTCAATAAATGATTCCGTTAAAAACTTGTTAACATCTTGATAATGAAGTGAGAATTCGGATTTATGTCAATTTGAATATATTATTAGAAAGTGAGAGCAAATACTGAGTTTCTATTTATTTTAAGAGCAATATCATAATTCAATGCAAATAAATCTAAATTGGTAAGTTACCAAAAAAATGAAGCCAATTAGTAAATTAAAATAAGTTGAAAGAAAACAAATATGTATAAGGTTATATAAAAAAGGAAAATCTAAAAAGTATATTAAGGAAATATATAAAAAAAGTAGCTGGAGTCATGGTTCAAAGTTTCTTTTCTTTTTCACCGAAACGTCCAAAAAGTTTTTGTTTTTCAAGTTAAGAAAAAAAAATCACCATGTAGTTTCGAAATTACATTATTTCCTAAAAAACTCTTAATATTTCCAATGTTTTCATGAAAACTCTCAATGTTTCCATGATTTTCATGTTCGTTTCCCTGAACATAAAAACTATCGAAACATTGAGAGTTTGGAATTTTTTTAAAAAAAAGATTTGCTCTATCACCAATACATTGAGAGTTTTAAAAAGATTTCCATAGAAACATTGAGAGTTTGGTAATTCTTTTTAAAAAATATTTGTTTTATCGCAAATACAACAGAGCTCTCAAATCTCTCAATGTAAGGAAAAAGGTAAAAATAAAAATAAAAATGAAGAGTAATAGATCTAACAATCAAATAAATATTTATTTCACCGAGGAGCGACTTTTTATCATGCGACTCATGATGAAGATTATTATATTATCTATAAAAGTAATTTTTTCATATAATTTGCAGATGAGTTTGAAACCATGATATCATCCATATTAACGTTCTATTTTTCTCACAACAACACTTTTATAATATTTTATTTCACAATTTGAGTTACTAAAATTTTATCAATTATATGCTCTGTGAATGTTAAACTTAGGGGTGTACGCGGTCGGGTTCGGACGGTTTTATGGAAAAAATTCAACCCAACCCGATGTATGCGGGTTTACAAAATAACAAATCGAAACCACACAATTATCTTTTCAAACCAAGCGGTTCGGGTCGGTCGGGTTTAATGTATTTAGAGGGCGGTTTGGCGGGTTCTCAAATTATAATTATGTTACTTTTAGTTTCAACTAGTAAGTAAAAAACTAAATAACATACTTGTACATTTAATTAAAAAAAATTGAATTGGTGAGAAATACAAAAATAAGTGGTGTTATTAAATTAAAATCATATTTATCATGAATTGTAAACTCTAAAATATTAATAAAATTAAATTATTTTATAAGTTTATCATAAAAATATGCATCTAAATTTTCGTCCAAATCAAGTAAAAATAATGTTCTTGTTTACTCAAATTAAAAATAAAGTGTTTTACATAAATATGAATAAAACTACTCTTATTAGAGTTTATATATATGCATATATAGTTTTAAGAGTTTATGGATATTCTTCAAATATATATATATATATACACACACACACACTTATGACATATACAATTAGCGGTAGGGTGGCGGGTTAGCCGGGTTACATTTTTTCAACCCACCACAATTTTTTAATAATTTCAAACCGGCGGTTCGAGTTGGTTTGAGCGGGTCGGGCGGGTTGTGTGGGTTTATGTACACCCCTAGTTAAACTTGAATCAAACATTAACATTTTTTATTTTTTTCACGACAACACTTTTAGAATTTTTTATTTCACAGTTTAAGTTGCTAAAATTTTATAGGTTATATGTTCTGTAAATGTTAAACTTGAATCAAACGTTATCGCTTTATTTATTAGTGTAATTTGATCGATTATTGATGTAGATGCATAAACATTTTACACAACTATTATTTTTTGCTAGTGAAAAGAGGAAGCAACCCTTCTTTACTTCTTTTTCACGGTTTTTTACCTTGTTTCTAGCATTTTTCAAGTTTTCCATGACGTTTTCGATACGCTTCTTATATTTAAGAACTCGAAACTTATCATTGAAACGAAATTTTAATCCTTGACTGGAGTTATCCAGGGGTTTGAAAGTAAGGTTTTATTATGCGAGGGGCTATCTGTTATATGATTCAATAAAGCAGACTGCATTGTAATTACATTAAATAAGGAAGGTGTTAATGTAATTAATCCTTTTTAATTATTTTATATTTAAAAAAAATAAAGGTAAGATTGATATTTTACACATTCTATCACGTTTGACTAAAGACCGTTAGTCAGATGGGGTTCAATGTAAGGTTTTGTTATAATAGGGAGATATTGTTATGTGCCAAAAATAAGCGAACTGAATTGTAATTATACTAAATAAAAGAGGTAGTTAGTGTAATGAACCATATAACTTTTTAGTTGCGTACCCCATGTGAATATTGTTTAGGAAAAATTACACACAGACCCCCTCACTTAATGTGTAATTACCAAAACTGCTCCTAACTTATTGAAAATTACCATCACACCTCCTCACGTTCAGAATTTCTTACAATTACATCCTCTGTGCTTTAACAATTCTTACAAATTTACCCTTATAAACGTTGTAAATAGACCTTTTAAGGGGGTGTGTTGGTAATTGTCAATAAATGAAGGAGAGTTTTGGTAATTATATAATAAGTGAGGAGGTCTGTGTGTAATTTTCCTATTGCTTATAAAACTTCAAGAGGTTGCCCATTGGTACCTAAGATATTAGGTGACTAGCCTACTTGAATTTGACGACTTCCAAGTGGGAGCTTTAAACCTCTTAGCTGTATGAATTTGTGGGTTCTAGGGGGATATATTTGGGGGCTTCCGAGAGTGTAATTTTTGAATGATCTTCACCATCATATGTATGAATTCTTTGCATATGTATGAATACATGTGTAGTGAAATTATTTGAGAGTTGGACTTTCGGAATCTATGTTACCCGTTGGAGAGGGGAGGGGTCCTCAAGTACAATACTATAGAGTTCTATTAAGTTTCTAAGTATGACCCTCCCAAGTGGGAGCTTTAGATGCATTGAGATCTTTTGGGTGCATGAATATGTGGTCTTTAACGTCTCCTATGGGGTGTTAGGCCTATAACATTTTATATATTAAATCTCTAACGTGGGTTATAGGTAATTATGATATCTCATTTATGTTAGGTCTATGGTATCTCATTTATGTTACCCTATTCAAAAAAAAAAAAAAAAAGATTTCTCATTTATGCTACGTCTTTGTCAATCACGCCTTCAAATTTTCGAAAATTGTAAGTTTAAGATTGATTTATGTAACATTGTTGTTTTTAATTTACCCATTTATAAAAGTGAGAGGGATCTAATTTAAATGGTCTAAAAACCTTATTATATTATTATCCATAAAATGAACAATTATAATGGGTGATATTTGATGATTTCGAGAGTCCAATTTTCGAGAAATATTTACCACACAAAATATTAAAACATAATATATATATATATATATATTTTGATGTACCCCCGCATATTTTAATACTAATCACCCCAATTATAATAGTCTTAGACACACACCCACACCCCGACACAAAAGGAGATTAGACATAGATTAAATCCCCACCATTCAATTATGTATAAATCATGAATCTACTTTCAAGTTCCAACTTGTCAAGTCCCTGTCTACAAAGTTAATGATCCATTTAAGATTTTTCCACGAACAAATCAATCCATTCAAGATTGACAACTTGGAAAGATACTTGGAGGCATGGTCTTAAATATCTTTCGATGCTTCGAAATTTCAATCAAAATTTTGTATTTTTGGGGGTCTCGAAGCGAAATCTCACATTCGATTCAATTTTGCAGAATATCTATCGAAATTTTTCAATATTTTCAATATTTCCCTATATTTACCGATATTTCCCGAAATCTTAAATTTTTAATAAAAAATACTTTGTCACCACCGAAATTTCCCGAAATTTTTGAAACATCCCGAAATTCCCGAAATATTCTGAAATATCCCGAAATATCGACCATACTCAAAAAATTTCAAAATTTTGTATTTTTGCCCCTACTGCGTGTACTATACATTCATTTTGTAAAGTGTAATTTTTATGTCAATTCTTGTGCAAATAAGTCATGTACTCACTAATTCACATTAAATTTTTTTCAAAAAATATATTTATGAGATGAATACTGTCGAATATGTTGTGCCTGTTGTGGTTTATCAGAATATCATTATATGCAGTATTACCAACATTCAATGTCATGGGATGAATACTATCAACATTTGGCTAATAATTTGTACATGCAATACGAAAGTGGAGGGAGAAGAGAGACCAATAATAGTGATTTCGATCCTCCAACAAACTCAACGTGGTTTTAAATGATGATTTGTATTAAAATTGTGGTACTTTGTTTTAATGAAGTTCTTAGGAGACGTGATTATTACTTTACTCTCAAATTATATTTATTTTATATTTTTTGCCATAAATTTTAGTCATACTACTTAACAAAATTTACTATACATACATTATATATACAATATATTTTATGTAAAAAATGCATAATTATAATATTTAAAGTTATACAAAATTTCGTTGCAAATTTTCAAATATTTCTATAAATATCCATGATTTCTTTAAAATCGATATCGAAATTTTGAATATTCTCAAAATTTTCATTGAAATTTTCGTAAATTTACTATCCCAATATCAATATCGATACTAAAATTTAATACCTTACTTAGATGCTACATGTAGGGGGTTCATATATTTATATATATATATGAATGTGACATCATCTTACGGCCAACTCCCTCGAGCTCCCAAGTCTCCCGTCAACAGTCAACATCAAAATGAGCCACATTTTGAAGACGTGTGACAGCAACAAGCTCTGACGTTGCTTCCTGTGCAACCGCACACACATCATAACTTTCCAGTAAACTTGGATAAAAAAAACATCTTCCTAAACATTAGGGTAATAAAGAAGGGCATTCTCGTCCTTTCACCATCCAGTCAACGCAACAGACACATATAGCACTAATCCCCCACACTCAAGTACATCCAATCCAAATACACCCACCAATCATACACCTCCACGTCATCTCAAGCCCGGTCGTCAACGGGTTACAACTGTTCGGTTCAGTATACACCCGGCGCAAGATAGTACTATTCCCCTCCCGTTATATTTCAAAGCCGCCATTTTTACTTCCAGATCGTTCTCCAAAAAAAAACAAATTGAATTTTCGTTTCGTTTGTGAGAGATTACGAAAATGAATTCGTTGCTTGCAAGATCAGTGATGAAGCGCGCGATCGCCGGGCGCCACGTGTCGTCATCTGCTGCGACGCCGTTTTATGCGGCGGCGGCGGCGGTGGAGCAGGGGCGGGGGTTGAGTGTGGTGGTGATGGGATGGAGGCGGATGACGAGCGGCGCGGCGGAGCCGGCGGTTGCGGAGAAGGATAAGAAAAGTAACGGCACGGTGGCGGAAGAGATGCGGAAAGGTGACGTGGTGGTTTCGAGTTATTGGGGGGTGTCGAAGCCTAAGATTACTAGAGAAGATGGAACTGAGTGGCCGTGGAACTGTTTCATGGTAATATATATATGATTATATATACGTACATCGGTTTTTAATTGTTTTGTAAGTATATGCTGATGTTGTGATTGATGCTGAAACAAAAAAGATGTTATATTTTTTTGTAAATTGTAAATTATTCGCCAATCTGTAAGGACAGGCCACTTTCCCACATAATGAAGTGGGTTCGATTTTTTTTGCCGAGGTGGGGGTAGTGGTGGTGGGTTTGATTTTCTCTGCCGAGGTGAGGGTTGCGGGGTGGGCGATCTGTAAGAATCTCTTTGATACTGAGGAATGGCTTTGGTAGCTGGTTGGATCCAACCGTACCTAAGCTTTTGTTAAAAAAAAAAAAGGGTTAATTATTCTGTGATTTTGTTTCGTATAAAGGACAGGTCATTGGAAGTAGCCCGATTTGAAATTTCTACTGTCCGTTCCGTTGTGATATCTTAAAATCATAGGTCCAACTTTAGCAGAAAGCCCCGGATTAAAAGACATGTTCCGCATAGCGGTACTTTACACTATATTTATTGGGAAAAATTCCGGCTAGGTTTCAGTTTATACTTTTGACTATTATGTATCTCTTTCATTAATAATGAATTTCTCTATTCCTCTCTCGTAGACATAGGCAATTGACGGACTATGTAATTTTTATGCATGCTTTTATTATCTTGTTTGTTCTAACACACCAATGGTGCCATTTGATGGATTTTGAAGCATGATAAAAAGTACTGTGAAAAGGACTTATCTCAGTGGAGTACCTGTTGAAATGGCAGTTGGATTAGATATTTAAAAGAAGATGGGGAAACTTTGTGTTGATAGTACATTTCCAGAATTGGAAGTCATTGTCCTGACATAGCAATATATTGTTAGGTAATAGAACATTATGTTGTCTTTAGACATGAGAGAAGAAGAAATGGCAAGAAAAGTCGCGCACTCCCACTCCATAATCCGGTTTTTAGTAGTGCTTCGTCTTGGCATTGTATATATTTTTTAAGTTATAGAAGATAAGATATCTCAAACGGGTTATGAATCAATCACGATGGCTTCTGGTGATCTGGCGGGGTCTTGTAATTTCTCGCCGGCTTGAAATAGTTATATGCAAACATTTAGATGGTAATTTCGCAAAGCTGAATTCTCATTCCTTTCATATTACTTGTGCAGCCATGGGAAGCTTATCGGGCAGACTTATCAATCGATCTCGGCAAGCACCATGTTCCCAAGACGTTTCTTGATAAAGTAGCATATCGGACAGTGAAACTTCTTAGGATCCCTACAGATGTGTTTTTCCAGGTAACCTGTCGTAATTATCTCCACTCTTTTGTTGTTTCGTCTCTGTTGGATGCTCTTTTCGCTAGTGTACTATATTAGCACCAGAAAAATGTTGTTAGGATCTTCTAGGATAAGATTTGAGAAATACAGTCGCGCCTTTCCCGATTGCTTTTAGAACCAGATACTTCATCGGTGGATATAACTCACCACTCTATTTAACAAGTGCCCTTTCTTTTTTTTCTTTTTTTTTTTAATCCCAATTCCGGATCTTGGATTTTCTATAATTTGAAAAGGATTACAATTTAGATCATCCTTTTGGCTTTTTCCTTGCTCATCTTCTGTTATACCAGTCTGTTGTTAATAAATAATAATAGAGAAAATTACCAAAAGTCCCCCCTCACTAGTGCAAATTACCAAAAAAAAAAAACCTAATCTTTTCAAAGTTATATAAACTCCCCATCATGTTAAGGTATTCTTACTATTATACCCCTTGTGTATTTAAATTTTTTTACAATTTCACCCCTTGTAAACCTTACAAATAGACCCCTTGAGGGGAAAGTTAGGAGTTTTTTGGTAAGTAGCACTAAAGTGAAGGGGTGTGCATGTAATTCACCCATAAATAATGATAATAATAATAATCTTTTTTTTTTTAGTACACATTTAAAGAAAAGCAAAGTCTACCAATCCATTAAACTTGCCAACATCCAACATACCTGATTTAACACGGGACTATTTTGCAGAGGCGGTATGGCTGTCGTGCAATGATGCTCGAAACAGTGGCAGCTGTTCCTGGTATGGTAGGAGGAATGCTTTTGCACCTCAGGTCTCTGCGCAAGTTTCAGCAAAGTGGCGGTTGGATTAAGGCATTGCTCGAAGAAGCTGAAAATGAGAGGATGCACTTAATGACGATGGTAGAGCTTGTGCAGCCTAAATGGTACGAACGGCTGCTGGTGCTAACTGTTCAGGGAGTATTCTTCAATGCCTTTTTTGTACTTTACTTGATGTCTCCCAAACTGGCTCATAGAGTTGTTGGTTATTTGGAAGAAGAGGCTATACACTCTTATACGGAGTTTTTGAAGGATATTGAAAATGGTAGTATTCAAAATGTCCCGGCTCCTGCTATTGCGATCGACTATTGGAGGCTTCCTAAAGATGCGACTCTGAAGGATGTTATCACTGTCATCAGAGCTGACGAAGCTCACCATCGAGATGTCAACCATTTTGCTTCTGTGAGTTTTAGTGACCATCTGACCGTCTTGAATTTTCTGTCTTTGCTTTTTGTATTCACACTCTCACTTATTGGTTAAATACCATAAGCGCACTGAGGTTTTGCAAATTACCAAGACACCCACGTTAGATCCGACAACTTAGTGAAATTATAATCTGTTTTTTATTGACAGGGAGTGACATCGTAATATGCTTTAAATTGTCCATGTTATTTATCTTATAATATTTTGTTATCGTTACTTCAGGATGATCATAGATAAGACCAAAGGAAAGTTTTGATTTTGAGAGTTGAATGTTGAAATAAAATGCAAATAACCGAACCTTTATGCTATACTTCTTGAGTGAAATCTTTTTGGGAAGAGTGGTAATACTTTGATATAATAATAAAACGGAACAAAAACGAATTGGATAACTTCACCTGGTCTTAATTTTTTTGGCGGTAAATCAATTATTGTAGTGATTCACTGGGTTCTCTTCAGTTCAAACGAAGTTTTCTTATCTTACTCGTAGGAACTCGTGTTTGAGGATATGTTAATGAAGATGAAACATGACTTTGTGGTCCTTCATGTGCAGGATATTCATTTCCAGGGAAAGGAATTAAGAGAGGCACCGGCTCCTGTTGGATACCATTAAGGCGTTATTGATGGTCTGTATATACGCTAAGATACGATATGTCGAAAACAGTTTGTATTACTAATTTATATGCTAAAAATCTGTAAAGATTTGAGTCATTGAACGTAGGGTGGTTTATATTGATCGGAGGTTGCAAGAACACAGGTTTTGGGACTCGAGGGCTAAAGAGGTATATAAATAATGTACAAGATGAGTTACTGTTGAAGGTATAATCCCTGTCATTTCGATTAAAGCTCTATTTCATTTGGAATTCCGTTTTGTAATGTACGCTTTATTTGGAATTTCATTTAGTATATGAACGCCAGTTGTGTAAAATATTTCTATAAATATGAAAATATCGTGCAAAATACACACTTGATGTGCAAAAATATTATGCAACACAGAATATATATATATATATATATATATATATATTGTACTTTGGAATAGAAAATCCGATATCATTTTCTTCGCTGTACAAAATGCATGTCGCCTCGTCGAAAAATTCAATTTTTGCATTAACCATGTAGAAATTTAGAGAAGAGATGCTCGAAAAATTAAATATTTATGCCAACTAGAAATTCGGAGAAGATGCTTATTACTAATTTGCCATCCCTTTCACAAGTCATTTTTAAGGGTGGAGTTGGCAATGACCATCTTACTCGTCTTTTTTCCATCTAATTAAGAAAAACAAGAATTTCCAATTTGCAGAATATTTTGTCTGAATTTCAACCGTTTACTACAGCATATAAGAAGAAAAAAGCCCGTTGTTAATAGTGCAAAATGACTTGATAATGAGTTCGGGTAGAGTGAGTATTTTATTTGTCCCAAACTCATCTTATTTGGGGAGGGTATGAGTCTAACTAAAGGGGGTGGGGTTCGAGTTTGGGTATTAAAACTATTGTCCCTACCGGGTCCGAGTTGGTAACAAATTCAAAAGATACCCGCCCCTGATTCGCCCAGGTTGTTTATATATATTTTTTAATTTCATATATCATTATTCATTAGTTATTATTTAGTATAAAGATATTAATAAATTTTGATTAATATATATTAGTTAAGGCTCAAAATATGAGAAGAAATGCTTGTTCAAGTAATGGTATAGTACACTTGCAAACCAGCATTTTTAATTTCTCATTTCTCAAGAAAAAGAGTATAGAATTGACTTTTTCTTTAATACATTTGTACTTGTTTTGAATGCATTTATATTTAAGTACGTAATAATTTGTATTTTTGGATGAGTTTATATTGATTTGATGTTATGTTATATGTTTTGACCGTGTTTGCAAGAACAAGATATAGACAAAAAAAAAGAAATGGTAGCTCGTTACGGAAAAATAGTGTTCTAGGCATATGACCGGTTTTTGGTAGTGGCTTTACCGGAGAAGTGAATTTTGGGATGGTGCTGCAGAATTTCATTGTTACAACGGGACATGATCCATGAATTTCCAAGGGGATACTGCAAAATCAATTTTTTGTGAGGGTGAAATGCAGTTTGCCCTTAATACGAAGCCTTAAAAGGATGTATGATCAACATCGGAGGAAATAACTCGCGAAAGAATTGCATTATCGAAAAATCACCATGTACGTCCAAGCTCCAGCGCAACAATAATAAATTAAGCAACCACACGCCACAAAATTTCCCAAATACATCGTATACGCTATGTTTGGACAAAGGATTTCAGCGTGAAAAAAGGAACTGAAAATGTCTAAAACATAACGCACAGAGTTACATCATCTGAGTGAGAAAAACTGTTTTCCTTACCGACCAAATTCCACACTCCAAACACAGCCTTAGGATCTCCAAACACAAATCTTTTAGCAACCTTGAGCTATTGTCCAAAATTAGTAGCTACTGCAATAAGTACAACTAGTTCCTGAACCTATTCAGACAGTAAAACGCTTTAGAATCTATCTTTCTCACATAGTAAACTGTATCTTGTGTAGTTTTCACACAAAAGGAAACTCTAGGACCATTAGACTTGATCTTCTACCCGTCTATAATTCGTGTAAAAGGGAAGTCATCCTCTGATTATAAATGCACAATTTCACACCATATATGTCATCTTCACCTGCATCACATGTGAGTGTGGAAAACTCATGTTCGCGGTTCCACTCCTGCAGTTCCTCCTCAAGAAAGCGTAGAAATAATTTATAATGAGTTTTTTAATAAACCAAGAGTCTTTCCTCGCCCTAATATCTCCATTACCAAGAAGATATACAAACCCGGACTCCTTCGCCTTGCGTATGAAAGAGAGCTCCATCTCGAGACTTTGCTCAGCATCAATAGTAACTTTACCTTGTTCTGAAGTGCTTGCTTCTGGAATGAACTTACTTTTATCCTTAAATTCTGCCAAAAGAGGGACGCCAAGTGAATATACACTCCCGTTGGGACCTATTAGAGTTCTTGAGAAAGAATGCTTTGTTTCATCAGAGTCCGAGTCGTCGTCACCATCACTCTCTAGTAATCTTTCTTGATCTTCCCGGCGAATGAACTTCTCAAGACTCTCAATCAGCAATTGCTCAAATGTTTGGTGGTTTTCTTTTTGAATATCCTTGTAGCCATATCTGGTAAAGGTAGAGTTGGATAGGATTAAGTGAACAATATTCTTTCCCCAAACAGCTCCAAGTCCTTATAAACAAAGAAAATTATGGATAATTACATGCACCCCTCACTTATTATGTAATTACCAGCAGCCCCCTGAGGTTTTGTAAATTACCAACACATGCGGAATAAAACTATAACCTGCTTTAACTATCGGAGAATGAAATTGTAATCCGACAGGACGTGAGATTATAATCCGACGTGGGGTAAAAATGTAATATGTTTTTAACAAAGGAGGTTATGATAATTTCTCAAATCTCAGGGTGTTTTTGGTAATTAGGGCTTTTTTGGTAAGTAGGGCTATGAAGCGGGTGTCTGTAATTTACCCAAGAAACTATTCTCTCAAAATTAATGTGGGGTTAACCCGCCATATTCCCGATGGATCCAATAGGTGAAATTCACAATCCAGTACCCCAATTAATTATCCGTGCTCGCTCCAAATAGAGGGGCTCTAGGTCAAACCCCGAGCCATTATTATTGCACCCAATATGCATCATAGATCAACAAGAAAACCATCCTCATGATTATCATAAACTCCTATAACGTACTATAAAATACTAACTCAACCAAGTAAAGAAGTCAATCAAGGGACTTCGAAATCTCTTAACCACCACTGCAAACACTTGAAGCCTATCCCCACTTATTATATTAGTTTGGGACAAAAATTGTCTTAAACCCCTCTCAGGATGAGTTGAGTAATATAACTTCAAGGAAATGATACAAAACAACAAAACATAATATTATGCAAAAAAAAGAAAAACAGAGAAAGCAGTACACATACCTGGCAACGCATCGAAATATGTGGTAGCTTCTGGGGCAGATTCGCCTAAACAGAAACCTTTCGCTTTGAGGCACAAAGGATACAGGAACATACTTTATGCATACAAATATGATCATTGAATGAACAGCAGGTAGGGTGGTAAGAAAATGTCCAAATATTGCAGGTGCCCCCTTCGCTAGCTCATTATAGAGCAAGCCAATGCCAGGGGCTCTAACAGTACCTAAGTTGGGACCCAGTCCACGGAGCAAATCCATCGACAACTTTTGCTTTACCTCTGTCTCATACTTTAGCTTGCTACCATAGTTCCAAATGGACATTATTAAAAATATGACAACGGCAAACACCAGTATGATCCAACTTCCATCCCCCACGCTCCATAAAACTGAAGAAAAGAAAGTCCACTCCAACCCCAAGAAAATGATGACAAAACTCAGCACAATAAGAATATTTATCTGCCATATAAGAAGCATCACAAGAGTTACTAGGATTGTAGTCATCATCATGACTCCGAGTTCAGCAATGCCTGTCAAAGAGAATTCGAATTAGACCACATACAGAAGCCTGCCTAATTCTCTTACAGAACAATATTTATATTGCAAAGAAATAGCCAGCATGAATATTAATGATCCAGCTGCTAAATTTCAATTCAATGATCGCCAATCATAATCTTAACTTGGTTTAACTCATACATGTATTCCATATTAGATCTTTCTGCAGCTCATTATCAGGGAAAATTCACCAAAATACATGACAGCTCATTAATTTGTTCTTGGCAGTCAACTCGGTTATATATACATTGGCTTAACTTACACGCAGCCAAATTCTTTCACTAGATCCATGTGAGAAATACAAAATTTGTTTCTTGTACACTAAAAGGTGAATACATGGTAGACAGAAGTGACACGAAAATTACCATATGCATTTCCAATCTCGTAAATGCTTGAGATATTGCAAACTAAAACCAGGGTCAGAGCCAGCAGAAACCAATTCATGACTGGGATATAAATTTGGCCCATGAATTTCCTCGAGGTATGTATAATTTTTAGACGGGGGAAGCAACCAAGTGCTGCGGATTGTTTGATACAAGAGAAAGTTGCTGTAGTCATAGTCCTACTAGCAATCAACGCCGCTGCATTGGCTATGAAGAATACAGGCCAGAAAGCTCCAGCTGCAGCAGAAAGAAAATCCTGAATTATCAATCGCTAGTATCTTTCACCCTTCTACTTCTCTGTGAATAATTAATAGCCCATGTCTAAGACTCTAAATTAAAATGCAACATCACTATATCAAACAGCAAAAAACTTAGAGATAGAACCTCGAAAATCAAGGCAAAAAAAATAACAAAAAATTTGTGGCATAGTTAGGGAAATGTAGACAATAAGATGTGTTTATAAACCTTTTCTTATTTTAATTTTAAGGATCAAACCGGAATACTTCATAATCATACAAGAAACTTTATATTTACTTGGAACAGAAGAGAAAAAAGCCTGTGTTGTATCAGCATGGTTCTCCATAAGATAAGCAGCTTGACCCAGGTAACCCAACAAAAGGCAAGGTAATACGAGAAACACAAAGGTAAGCTGTCAAAACAAAAAAGGCCCTTGTTAAGAAAAACTTTAGATTTCTAGCAAGAAAAACAAATCCTCTCTTCGATAGAGATCCAAAAACAAAAAGGAACAACTGCTCCTTACCTGCACTGATCTCACGGAAAAATAGCAAAGATCTGCAAACATTGCCTCAGAACCTGAGTGACATAACTGATGATCAGAAGTCCATCAGACGAAATGCTTTTGCGTAATTATAAAAGAACAAAAAAGTTAAAATGTCAACCAAGAAAGATGAATATCTGATAAAAAGACAGAGATATCAGTTGAGGCATTCAAATTTCTGGAGAACCTAATCATTTGAAAAACTAACATGGAATCCATTTTTCAGGAGCTCTGCCACTACGGATTTCTTCACATAAAGTATCCCGTTTTGATAACTGAAAGTGGATTGGCAACTCTTTAAGAACTACTACACAATTAAGTTGGCAGATGAGGACTCAAAACGTCCTATGATAAGTGAATCTACGGGACGTAGGATTTCAAAATTTAAAGCAAATAGAAAATTACTTTCCAAATCATTTCAGTTCTTTTTTTTTTTTTTTTTCCTGTTTCTAATAGTCTGCAAGAGAAGAAAAATTGATGATACAGTGCAATATATGGTGCACAAAAGTTGAAAAAGGGAGGAAAAGGCAAATAATTCATAATTGAACAAATAACTCTACACCATTATAAAGCAAATCTGACACCAAGTATACTACTAGACCAAAATTGGATGTATTAATCAATTCCGAAGAGTGCTTTTCCAATATAAAAATAAATATAAAGAGACATAATCATACTTAAGGATTTACCTGTAGCACAAAGAAGGCAACCCCCAAGCGAATACCAAGCCTTGGTTGAGTTGCGCTTGAAGAAATAATAGATATGAATTGGATTAAATGCCCGCAGAACACTAGAATCATATTTGACAAGGTTGTATATGCCAATGCCCCCAAGAGAACAAAACCATAAAAACAGGGCAGGACCAACCACAAGCCCCGTTTTACTTGTCCCATACCTCTGTACACTGAACAAACCTATTAGAAACGCAATCGAGATTTTCACCACGTGATCTGCAAATCAAAAAAGTAAAAACTATCAAAGATCAGCTCTACATGGTTCAGACTAAATACTTGACTATAACACTAGTGGTGGGAAATTCTGGAATAACATTTAAATCAAATGTAAGAACCTATGTTCTCTAAGCACACCGTCGAGTAAATATTAGTTCATAATTTTACCAATTTTCAATCCGCAAAAGGCCCTAATGTATTCCAGTCTTAGTTAAAGGGGAGATGATCAGCAATAAAATCCAAGACTAGTCCATGTCATATATGAGGAGCAACTGAAGGAATCCTCTCAATATACTGTGCCTCTAGTTAGTTGTCTCTCGTACTCCGTAAAAGAGCAATGTAGCAAAACCACTCAAAATGTCACAAACCAGAAGTTCCAAGCTCAGAATTTTCATCCAATCTTTAACAGCAACCACATGCCGCAAGCCCTTGTATCCGCATACCTCAAGTGAACTATAAAGGGCACATATAAGATACCAAAATACCAACGCCCTATTTTTCCTCAGCTGGCATCTTCTCAGATCCCAAAAATAGTTTGTTTCGAAGTATTTTTTTGACAGGGATAGGCACGTCAGTGACTCAATACTAGGTTTTTACGCAGGAACGCCTTGTCTCATACTTCTGTGGAAGTCAGCAACATGGTTCCTTCCACGGTTCTACTCAACTCAATCAAGGACTATCACTGAGGTCAAACCATAGATGCCCAAAAAGTTGGTGTGGCAGCATTTTATAAATGATAATGGCATTCATTGACTTTAAGCTGTTGAGACTATTATCAGTGTTAAATTACTGATGATTAAAGGCCAGACCCATTTTAACCATTTGATTGATCTAAGTAATTAAAAACGCCACCACAGTCGGGGGCCTGGCGTGTCTTGACCTGATACTACCTTACAGTCAACAAGAGGGAAGTCCAACTAATAATGAAGGATTTGAGCAGCTGAAAAACAAAAATAATACTGTCATATTTAATATAGATTTTGTTGGGCCCACCGAGTGAAAGAGGATCAATCACCTTCCTCTATCCAAGAAACTCCTATTTTTAAGCCATCAACAGCAGATATAACTGCACAAAAAATGAGATTGTTATCAATTTAAGCAACAGACGATATTTCGATAAAATGCGTGTACCACTAAATTCTTTCTTCTTGGTTTAAGAAAATGTATCTAAGTGATCAGCTAGAAGCACCTGACATAGCAGGTGTAACAACACCATCAGCTATCACCATAGAAGTTCCAGCAAGAACCAACATCAGAAGAAGCTTTTTTAGTGTTGGGGAAGCTTCAAGTCTCTCCTTTATTTTCAGTGACCTCTCCAGTTCAGGCGATGGGACCTTAAGTTTGAAGCTCGATATACGAGCATCTGATGGAAGTTGGTTGGGTAGAAGACTAACTTTAGCATGCCTACAAATCAATGAATACAGAGCAAATGTACCACCTGCAGCAATTGACCAAAGAAGAAGTCTTAACTCATCACATATAAATGGCGTAAAGCAAAGCCCAAAAAGTGGTATACCTTCACCATCATCATTCGCCCAAAGAACAATAAGGACATATTTGATAAGTGGAATCAGAATTAAGGTGTACAAAACCAGGGACAATGCACCAAGAACATCTTCATTCCCATTGACTGGTGCCTTGCTGAACATCACGCTGAAGGTATATAACGGACTCGTTCCCACATCACCAAAAACGACCCCGAGGGTCTGGAAGGCCACTATGATTCTCCTGCTCAGAGTGACATCCTGCGTCTATATTTTCAAAATTAGGACTCCAACACTAACAGCTGTGTTTTATCATGTGAAATTTGTCAAAATCTGGCATAATTGCTCTTAGAAACACTTTTCTTAATGCCAAATATCTAAAACATTGTTACGAGTCAAAAGAAAACTGAAATCGTGGGGGCACGGATACCAGACTGCTCCTAGTTAGGATTTGAAAACTGGAAAAATGAAATTCATAAAAAAATCAAATGCAACTTCCTGTACATCATATAATGTCTAACCTTCTTAATCATATAAATTCCAAGCAATAGACTAAACTCCACGATCAGAAAAGGCGGAAATAAATAAATCAGGAAACTACTTATCACAATATTCCTTAGCAGCCTCTTTATGACAAAGGCGAGTCAATTACTTGATAAATTCTTGTTTTGCAAGATGACTATTGTCAAAGCTTCAAATGCTCTGACACATCCATCATTGCCTTTGCTACCAAGATTTTATTATGTTTTGCTATATTAAAATTTGGGATGGTAGGGATTTATTTCGAGCCAGGCACTATAAAAATGTAGAAAAAGAATTACAAGTTGGAAGTAAATGTCCAGTTTAGTTTCAGCATTGCTGACAAAAGAAACTGGTGTTGAGAAATTGCTCCGCTGCTTCTTTGTTGCATTATTTGATGTGTATTTCCGTGATCTACACTTCCCTTGCTAGTGAAAATGTCCTAACAAAACCTGGAAGCAGGTCTTAGTTTATTTTGAATACAATTGACAAAGACAACACTTGTGAAAGATTTCAACTGCTGATTAAGTACCCTAAAGGTTAAGGAACCAACACAAACAATATGCTGTGTAATATGTTATCACCACTCATTTCAACCAATTCGTTAAAACTGAATGACGCAAGCAAATGAAATATGAAAAACCTATTCACCACCACTTCAGCATTCCATCAATATTTTGGGCCTCTTTGGCTGATTAGAGGGATGGATTTACACAGCTAAGCTCCATGTCTGACCTCAGCTCAATATGCACAACATGAGCTCAGCCAAACATGGAGTGGATATTCAGGCCTCATCTCAAAGCACTAGGACTGCGATGCATAAAAGGTTGCAAAAGCTATGAAATAAATAATCATTATGCATATACGGAGACCTGATGCCAAGCAATGGTGGTAGCAAAAGCTTCTAAACCAAAACTAGAGAAGTTCAATATACATGGAGGTTCTAGAGTCCAAAATCACAATCGAACCCGTAATTTAATCATAATACTAAAACCGGCATTCCTACTTCTCATTTCTAGAGTTTCCCTAGTAAATCCATAGAATACCACGCTTGAAGGAGTTCACAATTCAGAAGATTAAAGTAATAAATCATAACAGCAAAGTAATTTCACCATAGTTCTAAGCTCTCATGTTCAAGCACTGCCATTATATTTCCATTTCGACGACCACCCACATAAAACCCCTAAACTAAGATTGTCATTAGATAAACTCCTTTCTAGCCAAAACAAACAAAAAAACAACAAAAACGGAGCACAAAAAATCCGAAACACGCATCTAAAGAATCACATTGCAACTGATACACACAATTAAACTAAACTATATCAAATAAATGTACCTGAAAATCATTTTTCTGAGCGCCGAAAACTTCAAGTGACTCGAGATCAAACGAGTCAATTTTAGGCCCCGTGCGGATCAATTTCTGCTCGACATTATCGTCATCGTCGGAATCACGCTCCGGCGAATCCGCGCCGCCGCCGCTGCCCCCGCCATCATCGTCGATCTCGTAACCTTCGTCGTCAGGATACACCCACCGCGACTCCATGGAATCCGTTGACGTCAACACTCCATTCTCCCTCTCCGATCCCTCCGCCATCCGTCTACGTATATATACGCTGATTTCTGTACGTATACATATATAGATTTCAGTAATCTACAGTATTTGGTGTTTCTCTTTCGGAATTAAGTTTGATTCATGAAATTGATCTCCCCCACTAGATTCTTGGTGCGTATCTTTGAACTGATTTTTGCCGATGGGAAGTAAATGTAATAACGAACATTGAAATTGTGGGGTTCGCGGGGGGGTGGGGTTTGGGTGAGGGGGGATGTACATGTACAACTAATTACTCTAATTATGGAAAATGAACTTTGGGATATTATTATAATTTCCCTGATAGTTGAAGCATATTATAATTCAACCCCTTTACGATTTCAATCCCCATCAATAAAATCAAATTACAATTTCTGTACATGATAGGGCTATATTAGTAATTTACAAACCTTAAGAAAAAGGGGGGGGGGGGGGGGGGGGGGGGTTAGGGGGCTATATGTATTGTTTACACCATAAAATAATTTGGGCTATCAAATTATAGAATCCAAATAACTCCGAAAATGGCAGCTCAAGTCAAGTGCTCGAGCGCTCCAACTCGAGCAATCTACTCGAACATTCCAGCTCGAGCGAGTGCCCGAGTAGCAGAGAAATAAAAATTATCCTAAAGCTGCTCGAGGAGTGTGCCATTTAATATATTTTGTAAATGATGTAGTTTTCAACACAGCCTCCCATGTCAGGAAAGGTCAGAGGATAGTGAAATGGGATTTTCCATGATTTCCTTCTACTCAAAATATCCTTTCCCTCCAATACTTGAAAAATTGAGATGTTGACTTCACTTTTGATTTGTTTTATTTTCGAAATAGTAAATTAACTCCACAAGATTATGTTCGTGTTTACACTTTAAAATGATTTGGGCTTTCGAATTACAAAGCCCAAACTGTAGAAATTCGAAAAGAAAGAAATTGGGTCCACAGGTAGGTAAGATAAGGCCCAATAAACTCAGAAAATGACAAAAATGTAGGTCGGGTTGATAAAAATCCAAGAATCGAATTGGTGGAGACAGAAAGAACCGAAAAGACAATAATCTGCATTTAAGAAAGACACGCTAAAATAAGAAATTTGAAATAAGCAGTTGAAGGCGGTTTCCGAAGAAGAGGAACTTTGGCTCCCCAAAGACGAAATATATACGGCCAAGAAGGAGAAGAAGAGGGACATGATCAGAATCACAACTTCTACATTTCCAATTCTCTTAGAATTAGCTCTAGCCTTAGGAGTAGTTCATAGTGTAATGTAGGAGTAGCTCATAGCGTGAATTAGGAGTAGCAGTAAAATAATGTAATAGGTGTTTGTCACGAATTACTGGGATTCGGCTGCAAAGCTTGTATCCGCAGTTTATTTGTAATTCAGCGTATCGAACGCATGGGTTGAGAGATAGTCCTCGATCGAAAACTCTCATGGAGGTATAAATTATCCTTTTTTGTAGATTTAAGTATTTGATAAGTTAATTTTATCTTGACTTGAGTTGTTCGATTCACTGTTTTTCATACTTAAAATCGATAATTAAGAGTTAAGTAAAAATTTGAACCACCATCCAGCGTATCGAACGCATGGGTTGAGAGATAGTCCTCGATTGAAGACTCTTATGGAGGTATAAATTATCCTTTTTCAGATTTAAGTATTTGATAGGTTAATTTTATCTTGACTTGAGTCTTTTGATTCACTGTTTTTCATACTCGAAATCGATAAGTAAGAATTAATCAAAGACAACGATTGGGGATCAATATAGAGGTATAATATTTATCGTTTTATCAGATTTGAGTATTTGGTAGATAAATTTATATCTGGACTTGTATCTTCCTTTCCTATCTGTTTTCATTAATTGCGGTCCAAACAACGATTTTAAACAACACATCGAAGTATTAAAATCTGAACCACCGTCTAGCGTATCGAATTCAAATGCGGGGGTTGAGAGATATTCTAAGTTGTGAATTATCAAGGAATTTGGATCAACCACTGGAAATCCTTCTATAGTCTAGTTTGTTTTATCGCAAAACATGTTCAATTAATACTTTAATTACGGAAAATGAAGTTTGAGATTTTATCATAATTTCCCAGATAATTGAAGCATATTGTAATTCAACCCCTTTACGATTTCAAGCTCTATCAATAAAATCAAATTACAATTTCAGTACATGATAGGGGGTGTATTCGTAATTTACAAACCTTAAGAGACCCGGGGGGGGGGGGGGGTTAGGGGGCTATATGTACAATTAGTCACTATAATTACGAAAAATGAAGTTTGAGATATTATCATAATTTCCCTGATAGTTGAAGCATATTATAACTCAACTCCTTTACGATTTCAATCCCTATCAAGAAAATTAAATTACAATTCAGTACATGATAAGGGGTGTATTGGTAATTTAAAAAGCCCTAAGAGAATGTAATAACTATAATATAAGTGAGATGGTGTGTATGTAATTAATCCTTAATCATATGTTAGTATTTTTTTTCTATATATATTATACGTGTATGATATTAGTAAATATGTGATTGTGTAATAAATATAAGTCAATTTTCATGCTTTTGTTATGTAAAATTTTGGTTCGAATTTTCTTTTGTAAACTGGTGTTTTACTTTGTGTTTCGTTTCATGCGTATTTGCTCGATAACATATTTTCCTATGCTTAAAGTCAATGGAATTATATACATTTGTCATGCATAGAACAATCTTAAATAGTAAACTTTGGTGCCAACTAATATTTTTGGAGCCGGGACATCTATTAGTTAAAATTCGAATTATACTTGTATAATACACATACGTAGGTATAAAAGATACTCCCATTTCACATTTGCATTTTGAACTTGATGAATAATATTCATACTTTTAAGTTAAACAGTTTAGTACATGTACTTTACGTATCTCATAATCATACTTAATGAATAAAACTCTAATTATGGCAAAAAAATATTTTTTATTTGAAATTTGAAATTATAATAAATGTTAAGAAGTACTAATTGAGTATTAAATAATTTAAAAGCTAAGAATGCTAATTATCGATAACTATTGACTCATAAAATACTACTTTTATAAATTGAAAGCAGCAATATATATTAGGGCAAAATACATTTTGTACCCCTGAACTATTCACTTTGTCTCATTTAGGTCTGAACTATCAAACGTAACAAAATAGTCCCTTAATTTGATGAACACGTTTGGCTTCCCGTGAGTGCGACACGTTGTTAATGTGGCACTGAGGGTGTTTGGCTAAGCTTATAAGCTCCTCCAAACATCTTATAAGATATTTTAGAGCTTATAAACTCTATAAATTTGTTTGGTAATTTTTTTTAAAAAAAACTACTTATAAAACTAAAAAATAAGATGTTTGGGTCTTATGAGCTGTTTTTAAAAAAGTAACTCACCCCCATCTTTTTTTTAACATCTTATAAGATGTTATATCTTATAAGCTCCTAAAACATGTTATAAGATGTTGGAATTTAAAAGATGTTTTGGATAAGCTTAGCCAAACACCCTCTAAGTTTGACCATTGCAATGTAGCTGTTGAAAAAGTTTGCCTAATTTGCCTTCACTTGCTTTCAATAAAATGGGCATTTTGTGTACTTATAGTTTTGTTATTTTTTAACCATTTGGTTACCATTTTCCACGCACTTTTGTGCAGAAAATAATACACCAATTTTCTTAACGGAAATTTACTAAAACCTCCTTAAAATAAACTTTATACCCAAAAAAAAACTTTATATTTTTCTATGCCAAAAACTCATTTCTCCAACTTTTCTTTCCAAAAAATCCAACATTTAAGGTTAATAAATTTATGGATTTAATTGTCCTTAGCCTTCTATAGAAAAAAAGAATCAATTGTAGTTTTATATAAAAATTTATTTATGTAGAAATTATATATCGATAATTGATACTAATTATGATTTTAACTTTATATTTTTAAATTTTTTAATCTTCTTAAAAAATTTAAAAAATATGTTTTAAATAATTACCATATTAAAAATAAAATAAATTATATAAAAATATATAAAGTACTTAATATTCAAAAATAACACTCGTATTACACTGTTTATCAATTCATTTGTATTCGTATTATATTCAAACATATTCGAATCCATATATTTCTCATTTTTGTACTCTTTGTCCAATTTTTTCACCATAACATTTAAAAACATCATAAAATACGTACATATTAAATAATGAATTTTTGTTTCCTGTATTTAACAACTAGGGATACAACTATGATGTGTGTGATACATTCAGATTTTTCTTCACATTTAACAAGATTTTAGGAGTTCTTCTAAGAAAAATACTTAAAAATTTATAAAAAAAATAGTTTTACCTTGTTTGTACCTATTTTGTTTCTCTTTGAACATACACCTTTTTTTGTTTTTGCAACATAATAGTCCACAAATCATATTTGGATAGCTGTGATTTATTTGTGTGCAATCATTATCCATAACAATATTCAATGTCCCTTCAAAATGTTTGATAGTCAAACTCTATACATAACGTAACTGTATTTGTGTACAATCATTATCCATAACAATATTCAATGTCCTTTCAAAATGTTAATTAGTCAAACTCTATGTAACGTAGCGACTAATTTATTTATGATGTATATATTTCAAACTATTGACAAGAAAAAAATCACGAATACTTATTCCCATTGCATATTGATAGAATTTTTTGTTTTTTTGGAACACGATAAGCTTTTTCTATTAATCATCAACACTTCTTTACAAAATTTTAGGCATATCTGGGGGAATTCTTATCCCATTTTGAATATACAATTTAAACTGTCATATTTTCCTCACCATCTCTTAACTACTATTCTATTTATTTTAAACAATCTACTATTTCGTTCTCTCCACAAAAAAATATATAATTGCACCAAATAAAGCTTTTCTTTTCCTACTCACCATTGTCTGTCATTTACAAACTTTTAAGGCCCATGTTAAGTATGCATTCCAATCCCCGCAGTTGGTCTTGATGTCCAATTTACCCCAGCTGCATATGTACATTGAAAGTAGAGGTGATTTCTACTTTCCTCATGAGTCATGACCATTACATAGCATACATCTCATATCCTCTATTGGCATCTAAGCCCCCAATTTGTCCTTAGTTTTGAGTCTATTCTTCAGAGTTAACGAAGTGATGAATCTATATCTGACCACAGACCCCTTTCCCCACACTAAAGCTTTCCATTCCACTTCCTCAAAATGCTCCATTGTGTGCATGTAAGCTTTCTGTATTGAGAAGTGCCCATCCTTTCATTTATTATTTACAATATCCACGGCATCTAACATTGTATCTTTAATGGCCATCAACTTTCCAATACCAAGAGTCACTTACCAGCCTTAGCATCCCACACAAAGTACAACTACGTATAGAATTTTGAACCAAACTTAATTTTTCTCTCTTTGGCAATTATAGTTATAATGAACTAAGTTTGTGATCATATTAAGTTGTATTATTTTATATGATTTATATATATTGATGTTGAAAACGGAATAGGTTTACCTCTTGGCATAATGAGCAAGATCTTTTCTTTCGACCACTTCTCTTCTATCCAAAAATAAAAAGTAGTAACATATATATAAACATAAAACATGATATGTCTGTGGTTTTTGGTAAATTTGTCACATTAAATTATCCACGAGGTAAATATCATAATATTATCATGTTGTGATTAATTTTTCTTCTTGAGATCTAAATTATTCATATATTATTTATTACGTTTAATATGATTGACTTTAGTGCAAGATCTTAAATTTCCACAACTTTTTTAATTGCCTCAAACTTTCATAATTTAAAAGGTCATAGTATCGCCAAGAAATACATTCACATGCTAGTTAACATGTGAAATTCCATGCATTAACGAAATTAATCAGACAATTCGCTCCACGAACTGAGAACGGTCATGCACCATCATCTATAGAATTAAGAAAGAGGTTTTACTTTGTCAAGCTTTACTATGTTTGGACATGATAAATCTCTGCATGTAGCATTTTTCCCATGAGACAATAACCACAAGCATATATAGCTCTTCAACATCAAGTCATTTTTTAACAAAGTCTCTTGGCCCAGTGGTATAAGGCTGCCATTAGGATAACTTAAGGTCGATGCTGGTGTGCTCTCAGGATCGATTCCCGACGTTGTCAAAATAATGTTTGGCCAGCGGCAACCACGAATCGCGAGCGGGAATTAATTGAGGTGCGCGAAAGCTGATCCACACATCCCGTGAGTAAACCAAAAAAAAAATAAAGTCATTTTTTAATTATGCAATATATATAGACTATAGGATTGTGACACTAAGGTCCATGACTACTATTATTTTTCTCTTGTTGGCTTTTATTTCAAATTACGTAAGGTCCATGACGTGATCATTATATTGGCATATATATATATATATATATATTTGGCTTATATCATATGTTTCAATTATGGCGCGAGTTCTTTTGACAAACAGTATGCAAGTGGGTGTGCATAATATACAAGACATGTATGTGTGTAAACCATATATGGAATCCACAATACTTTCGTGCTTCACCAACTCTTCTCACCAACTCCTCTCCATATAAAAAACACAAAACCCAACAGTCCTTTTAATTTCAAACGATAAACAAAATGAAATGCTTTTGAAATTTCACCATTCCATCCTCCTTTCCTCATCTATCCTTAGTCATTTGGTTTTGACAAACCGACCCGCTATCATCAGGGACGGAGCTGAGATTTTATATTCGGAAGGGCGAATACCCAAAAAAAGGGAGAAATGTTAATATTTTTGGGTTTTGAGGGTCAAAATTTCAAATATCAAAAACTTGTAGATAAAAAAAAAATATTCAAAAGTTGAGGGGCGGCTGCCACCACCAGCGCCCTACCCCCATGGCTCCGCCTCTGGCCATCATTATCTTTTGTGTTCATCATAACGAAAAAGTCTTCGAGCGCCCCTTCATCCAAGCTTACTCATATGGATATCCCAAATCCAAAATCAAGTTCGTATTTTAGAACTTGGATCAATACATTTCACATCAAAGCTACATTCTTTCTTTTTTCTATAAACCAACAACCATCGTCCGAACTCTTTATCATACAATATCCTCCTACAATATATGTTGTTTACACAATGAAAATTTAAGGCAATGTTTGGTTATGTTTTGGACTCATTTTGGCCCAAATTTTTGATCAAATAGTGTTTGGTTCACACAATATTTCATCAAAAATGCACTATTTTTTTTGGTCCAAAAAAACATAATTATTATTTTCCATCTTACTATACCTACTTTGTCCCTACTCTATTTGCTCTCTCTCACTTTCAATCATTAATAGACAAAAGTTTCATGATTTGACTGCTACAGTGACTTTTGTTCCCTCTAGAAACAAAACCAAACATTATCTCACCAAAAAAACACACCCAAAAATCAACTCCCAAGATAAAACCAAACACAACCTCATCAAAAGCGCACGTGTCCCCATAAATATTTGGTCCAAAATTCTCACCAAAATATCATCCCAAAACATAACCAAACATAGCCTAATATTGTGAGAGGATATTGTCTGATAAAGAGTTTAGGCGATGACATGTGGTTTATAGTGCAATTGAAGTATCTTAGAATTAAAGCATGTAGCTCCGACGTGAAAACTGTATTAGTTAAATATTAGTCACTTGATGTTGGGTATGGGAAACCCATTCGCGTAAGCTTGGCTGATGCACTTCTCGAAGACTTTTTCATATTAATGAACACAAAAAATTAGGCGGTGTTTGGTTTTATTTTGGAGGGTGTTTTTGGTGAAAATTTTGGTGAAACATTTTATTGGAAGTTGTGTATTTTAATGAAAATATGTTTGGTTTTGTTTTGAAGAATTAATATTTTAATCATTTTTTATGAGAATGTGTTTGAATTAGCTATTTTGAAGTAACACTTGAGTTATTTTTTGGTGAAAATATGTTTGGTTTTATTTTCAGAGGTAACAAAAATCACTGTAGTAGTAAAATCATGTCAGTTTTTGTTTGAAAAAGTTGTTTTAGTGATTAATTGATGATTGAAAAATATATTATAATATAAGTTTGAAATTATTATAATATATATGAATGCTTATTTTATATAATTATATAATTTTTAAAATAATTATTTATTAATATATTATTTTATAAATAAAAAGAAAGAAAAGAAAAAAGAAAAAAAAGGGAGTTGGGGAACAGTGTCTTCTTCCCCAACCCCCACACACAAAAACACACACACACACACACAACAATACACACACACATGCACACAAACACACACACGAAAACACACAACAATACGCACGCACACAACAATACACACAAACACACAAAACAATACTCACACACACACACAACAATACGCACGAAAACACACACACACAAAACAATACTCACACACACAGACACACACACACACGAAAACTAAAGGACAGAGAGAGGGAAGAGAGAGAGAGAGAGAGAGGTAAAAGAGGGAGGAGAGAGAGAGAAGAGTTGAGGGAGAGAAGACAAAAAAATTTTGGAAAATTTTGGAGATAATATTTGGCCAAACATAGGTCCCATGTTTGGCCAAAAAATTAACAACCAAACAAATTTTGGGCTGAGTTTTGGTGAAAAACTCAGCCCAAAACAAAACCAAACACAGCCTTAATGTTAGACTTAAATTGAGAGTGTACCTGCATGAGTGGACATGCCTTAGGATGTACATCTTATAATGCTTACCACACATTGATCGAGTTTTTGAATGAATTTGATTTTTGCTTGTAGTATACTGGTGTCATGACTCATGTTGTTGTATTATCATTATCGTTGTTATTATTATTAATCTTCATCATCATTATTATTATTATTATTATTATTATTAGGAAAAATTACTAAAAAATCCTTAAAATAAACTTTTATATCCAAAAAACCCTTGTCAATCCAAAAAACCCACTCCATCAACTTTTCATTCCAAAAATCCCAACATTTAGGGTTAACAAATTTATGTACTTAATTGCCCTTAGCCTTCTAGATTAAAAATCAATCAATTATTGTTATGCAATGAAATTTATTTATTTAAAAATTTCATATTGATATTTGATACTAATTATGATTTTAATTTTAAATTTGCAGAGTTTTTAATCTTTTTAAAGAATTTAAAACATATATTTATAGATAATTCCATATTAAAATAAAAAATAAGTTATATACAAAGATTTAAAAAATTTAATATTACAAACTAAAATCCGTATTTTATGATTTATCAATTTGAAAGAGTTAAAACAAAATGATACAATAAGAAAAATTATTAACCTATTTTTAACTTAATAAATGAAGGGACAATTTAGTCTAAAAAGTTGTTAATCCTCACTTTTGGGGTTTTTGGAATGAAAAGTTTGTAGAATGGGTTTATGAGATTGAAAAATATTTTCATAATTTTTTTGGATATGAAAAATTGTTTCAAGGGGTTTTGAGTAATTTTCCCTTATTATTATTATTATTATTATTATTATCATCATCATCATTATTATTATTTTATTATTATTATATATTCTTTAAGTAAGGTGTTGGATTCATTTGGTTTCACAATAAGGGTTATGTATAAGTTCGTGCTCTCTATAGTAGATCTAGCTTCAAGTCCAATGTCTAGTGAAATTCTATGCTGGGTCGAGATCATTTTTAACCGTTGGATCAACCAATGAAAGGGGTGAAATTAGTAAATGACCCAGGGTTCCAAGAGTTAAAATTGGGCCGGCGTAGAATTGCCCCAACGCCCATAAAAACTTCTTTAATCAACGCACTTCTTTGGAAGCTGAATTGCATTAATGTACAATTTGACTATTCTAATCACTTCGTTATCTTATGTGATAGCACAGTCAACAATTTTGCGTGAAATTAAGTGTTGATATATATATAATTATATGTGCATATAAGTATACAACAACTGGTAACTCATTCATAATATGGGTGGGGTCAACAAATTATTCACGAGGTTTCTAGACCAGTAGGTTTAGGGCCATGTCAGAATATATTTTTGGGAGGAATTTATAAGGTCTCAAAATAAAGGGCTAAAAATTATTATGTGTTTTTACACTTTTTAATCTAAATTATTTTTCGTTAAATTTTTTTATCTCAACTTCACAAGTTTATACTTTTCTATCTATTAGCATATTCCGGCGCGGCGGAATCTTCCATCGGAGTTTCAGCACATACGGCGGAATTAGATAAAAAATGTAAAAAAACACAAAGTTTGGATAAAAAAGTGTAAACAAAATACAGTTTGGATAAAAAAGTGTAAACAAAAATACAGTTTGGATAAAAAGTGTAAAAAAGAATTTGTTTAAATTCCACTTTGGAGGAATATTGTGCCGGATTATGCTAACAAATAGGAAAATGTAAAATCCGTGGAATTGAGATAAAAAAATCATGAAAAATAATTTAGATAAAAAAGTGTTAAAACACAAAAGTTCGGATGGATTATTATTTTACCCCCACAAATAAATGTTAATAAGTTTATGAACTCCTTAAAAAAAATCTCGAATCCCGATTTTTTTAAAGATGTTAACTGAAATTTTTGGTTTGATTATCTTAATTGCATAATTGTCATTTATTGCTCCTTATAAGGTCTATGATTTGATTTTATTTTACTCAAAACACTTTAAATAACATATAATTTATAAAAGATGATGTAACTTATAAAATGCTTGATTTATAAAAGACGATGTGACTTATAAAATGCTTTAAATAAGTTTAGCCAAACATACTCTTAAATTTCACTTAAATAGATCATAGACTATAATTTTCCATCTGGAAGATGAGATGCAGATGGTAACCAGCTAATCAGACAAACATGGTGATTCTTAAGTTTCACTTAAATAGATCATAGACTATAATTTTCCATCTGGAAGATGAGATGCAGATGGTAACCAGCTAATCAGACAAACATAGTGATTCTTAAACAGTTTCACGACTTTATATTTTCAATATAATTATAATTATTTGTGTATGAAAAACTCAACGCGCATTCGGCACACGTGCTCGTGAGGATGACTCACCCTCAAGTTGTACCTCAAGTTGTACGAGTGCTGTGTTCAGATAAAATGCCACACTTTTAATTACGATGATAATGACAATTTTATTTTTTAATCCTTGATTAATTTAGTCATATATAATTAACTTGCGTAGATCGTAAGTAAGCCACTGCTTCTACAGTTGTGTTCAGTTGCTTTCAAAGTCGGTATTTTTGTCTCTCAGTGGATGAATGGATATAAACTGAAATTGCAATATGGGCATACAGATCATGGAAAATTCTACGTTGCTTTCGGTCCAGTTTTGATCGTTGAATCAACAAATAGGAGGGATTAAATTGCTAAATGATTCTCCTATTAGTGATCCAACGGTCATAGTCTCAACCCATCATAGAACAGCCCTACAAGTCATTATCCTTTTTCTTCCACAGAGATAATAAAAGTCCAAGAAATTGGCTCAGTGGATGACTCTAATCCACTTCAAATCATTTGTTTTAAATGATTTTTATTTTGTATTTCATTTTATACATGCACGTTTTAAGTATTAATTTTTTCTTCAAGTCGAGAATTTTGTGTGTATTATAACATGAAATATGAGGTGAAATATTATTTTGAAATAGAGTAATTCTTGATAGTCGAGTTATTCTCGGACCACTTAACGCTATTAAGTATAGGGGTTGTGGTCGTAGAAATCACGACACCTGCTCTGATACGACGATATATGGTGGATTTGCTTAATAAACTCAGTCCCACTATAAAATTATTTATTTTATCTTGCCCTTGCTACTAATCATTATTTAATGAAATAGGTTATGTTTAGTTATGTAACTTGTAGAATCTTACAAAGCTTTTATTCTTTCTTTCATGCTCCTTTCCTATAATCGTGTTGTTTTTCAATTAAACAGTACATGAAAGTTGGACAATAAGTAGATACAATGATTCAATTTTTACACGGAATTTGTCTTGTTCCTTTAGTTTTAATATCTCTGTTTATTTTCTTGTCTGATGGTCTTTAAAAGTTTAAATGAGTAAAGCCTAATTCATTGGGTCCGGTCACTTAAGGAGAAACTTTCTCCATGGTGTCTCCACTATGATTCAAACATTTTTTGTTTATGGGGATCACAAGTCGCTTACCACTTGACCTAAGCACTCTGCGTATTTTTTTATTTTTTCAGGATATTTCAAAAAATGGCTATATTTTGTTCGTTTGTTAAATTGATCCCGGGACATGCTAATTCTCTACCACCATTTTGGATAACATCAAAAATATTTAATTTTTGTTTAGATTGTGTTCAAAATACCTTGTTCATGCAAAGGGTGTTTCTATATATTTTGGGCAATTCTATGTCACACAGGTACCAATGGTCCCGTTGTGGCATAGGCCATTGGATCCCTCAAATAGGGGGGGTATTTACTAAAATACTCATCCAATGACCTATGTCACACCGGGACCATTGATACCAGTGTAACATAGAATTTTCCATATATTTTGAGATGGACGAGAGTTTCCCGATTTCCCACTAAATTAGCACAATACCTAAAGGCCAAAACGGTCACCATCACGCACAAAGAAATTGTTAAAATAAAACATTTTTTTTAACAGAAAATAAAACAAATTATTACAACATTAAATCCTTAGCCTAGGAAAAACAAAACAAAAAACAAAAGGTATATAAAAAGCATGTCCATGTCCATGTAAATCACCGGTTCTTGATGAATAATATATTAAATTTGTTTTAATAAATTTTAATTATGTTAATCCAAATCAGACGGGCTATGAGGTGTATCACAAAAAATAAACAAAATTAACACTTGACTCAGATCGATAATTAAAAGCTCATTTACTAGACTTATTTAACATTAAAAGCAGACTTGTACAGATTTTTTTTATTCAATAAAGTTTGAAATCGTTAACTCGATTAGTTAAAAAAATAATAAAATATGCATTAAGTATACGACTAATCGAGGTCGACCAGACTTCGATCGATTAATGCTCATCCAATGATGACCAATTAAATCAAAATTGAATACAATTTTTCAAATTCGATAAAGATTCAAATAAGTTTCGAAAAAAACCTAATTCAACTCGGTATAGTTAACTTGCACATAAGAGTATAGCTGAAAGACAAAACCAAGTTACTTGATACTTCACTCAAGATTTTTCGGTTTGAGCTCAGTTCGTTAACATATCAAACCAAGTTTGAACAATCTTATTGTATTCTTCGGTAAATTTGAAGTTTCGCTCAAGCTCGACCCAATAAGTAAAAAATAATAAAATATATGTAAAAAACCAAGTTAATCGAGCTCGATTCATGTTCGATTTGATTAAACCTCGTATCAATTAACAATCAAACACAAATTCTGAAATTCGATAAAAATTTAAAATCGCTTGAACAATAATATTTTCTGCTCGACTCGTCTCGTTTACGGGTCTTGCTTGCATAAGAGTGTTACCGTCGGGGGTTCGATTCTTGGCTGATGTGAGGACAGCTGTTGGTGGGCGATCTGTAAGTTTCCCAGCGCCGTAGAAAGCGTGTGGCATGCCCTGACCCGGGTGGGGGACCGGCACCGATCCCACCCGAACTTTATTGTACCAAAAAAATAAAAAAAATAAAATTATATATTATAACATTATTATCATTTCCAAAAAAAAAAAAGCTAGTTGCAAGTTGCAACACTCTAATAAGCCAAAAAGGCCTAATCTATATCCACAATCCCACTCACACCAAAAACCACGTGCCACCCAAACCCGGTTTTCCACACTTCACCCGGGCCACCAACCGGCTCCACCGACACGTGTCAGCTCCTCAACGCCTCAAATGCTTACAACAACCAATGAAAACGCAGTAACAGATCGTATTTCGACCCGCGCTCTCAACCACGAGTTTTGATACCCACCCCTCGCTGTGCCCCCCTCCCCCCAATATGATTTACCTAGCCACGTGGCGATTTCTACGTGACTCCCATTTATTTATTAAACACAATTTAACCACTAAAAAAATATATAGATACAAAAGATAATGTCTGCCCAAGGCTATACATACATACATACAATACAATATATAGCCTCTCTCTTCTTCTCTCCAGAACCTCCTAGATTTGGCACTCCACAATTATAATCAGCAGCTAGTGTTTCGGATTAGCTTCGTTGATTGAAGTCTTCGTTTGCGGTTGATTTCTCGATTTCACGGCGTTTAGTTCATTTCCGGTGAGTTTTCCGGCGAGTTTTGGTTTGTAGAGTATTAGCTTGCTAAGCGAACTGTTTATGAAAGTGTTTATTTTGTTTTCTTGATTACGGAGTTCATTTTGTGGTTAGAACTTAGTTTTGGTTGCTTTTGGATTTGAAAGAGGAAACAGATTTAAACATGGAGATGATTTTGTTACTTCTTTTTACCTCTAAACTTTGGAACTTTCAGAGAAATGAATGTTTTTTATGTGTTGTATCAGTTTCAGATTAGCTTCGTGGATTGAAGTCTTCGTTTGTTTGTGGCGAGTTATCGATTTCGCGGCGTTTATTTAATTTCCGGTGAGTTTTCCGGCGAGCTTCAGTTTGTAGAGTATTGGCTAGCTGCCAACTGTTTATGAGAGTGTTTATTTTTGTTTTCTTGATTACGGAGTTCATTTTCTGGTTAGAACTTAGTTTGGTTGCTTTGGAATTGAAATCAAAATGAAGCAGATTTAAACATGGAGATAACTTTTTGTTACTTTTTTTCTTTTTCTTTTTAACCTATAAAGTTTGGAGCTGTCAGAATAATGAATCTGTTATATGTTATAGTAGATTAATGGCTTCAGATTAGCTAACTGACCAACTTTAATTTATGTGAGTTTCTTGTTGTGGATAGAAATTGATTTTTGGGTGGCATATATGCTTAATCCGCGTCTTTTTGTGAGCGAGAGTTGAAAAACTGACAAATTTAACTTTATAGGCTATTTTCTATTGATTGATTGGCTTCTATTCTTTTGATTTGATTGTTTGTTTGGTGGATTTATCAAATGGAGGTGAACGAGGGATTTGGAATTAAACATGAAGAGAAGCGCATGCAGTATGAGTGCAGGGTAAATGCTTCAAGGAATGTCAGATTTGTGTATTTATGAGGTGAATTTCCTTTTCGATTGGGCGCAGAATGTTGTTTGCTCCTATTCATTGTCTTGTTAATAAAGGTGTCATGTAAATACACGTTCAAAAAGATGACCTCGTAATTGTAGTATGCACGTGCTGTTTTAGTCAAAATCGTGTATATTAATACAGCAAAAGATTCCACGCGGATTATGAAGTGCTTCTCCATAGAATTATAAGTGTGACACAGAAACAAGTTAAATGCTCAATTAATGCATCTCAATATAAAGTCATATGTGTATGGCTTTCAAAGAAAAATTGAAAGATGACAATAGTATGTTACACGCATAGAGATTTCTTTAACGTCCATGCACTTGCGTAGAATTTATTCGCAGCAATAGTGTGCTACTGGCTGAAAAGCAGCATTAGACATGGGATATGACACAAATCAGTACTTTACCAACTATTGATGTTGAAACTTATCTTTATTCCCTCGATGATGAGAGAATCTGTTTCACTTCTAAATGCTCAAACCGAAATGAATGCTTGTCATAAGTTAAGATGTTAGTAGTAACGGATATTGAGAACGCCTTTAAAAGGCCAGGCAGTTTCTAGTCTCTATCTTGATTTGCCTTTTCATTCGTATCCAGATTTTTTTTGGCTGATGGTAAAACTTGAATCTTCTGTTAAGCACCGTCTTTCAGCTAGTTCTATAATGGTCAATATATTAGTTGTGGGGCTTTAAATAAAAATTGGAATAATTTCCTTCTGGTCTCATCACTCTTGAGTTTATGTTATTGGCAGTTTACAGGAATTTCTTGTTCGTAGTATCCATTGACTCGTTTATGGTAGTATTCTCTGCATTTATTATAGCTAACAGCCTCTTACTGTTGTTGCAGTTTGAGGACGTAGCTTGGGATGAATTTTGTCTGAGTGCTGATCATATAGCGCCTGATCCTGGTTTCCAACGGCCCAATGATCGTTTCACTCAGGGAGATAACCACAAGAAACGTCACTGTGAAATAACTAGTACTTCGAGTAATACTGGAGATGGATCTGCTGCTACATATGTTGACCAGGGAAGAGAACAAGGGGGATATTTAACTCTGACTAGTAAAAGAAGGAACACAATGTTGGAAGAAGATGCATGCTCCCACGCAACCAATGTTGAGTCAATCAAGGAAGCGTCGATTTCAACTTCTGATAATACCAGGTCATCAAGTCATGGCCTCAAAAGCAATAATACAGACTCTAATGATAGTGTGATTTGTGACAATGATGCCATCCTTGGCGATAAGAGCGTTGCAGTTGATAACAACTCTTTTAGTTGTCCTCTTACGGACATAACTCACACGGGCAATAACCTCGATTTCTTCGAGAACGCTGAGAACAAAGACTCTACTGATTTCCTTCATTATGGTTGGCCTGAGATAGGGAACTTTGAAGATATTGACGGGATGTTTAGGTAATTGAATTCTGAAAGTGTTTTGTAATTGAAGTTCTTATCATTATCATGTTGTTTTAACTTCTAAATTTCCCATTTTCCAGAGGCAGTGATTCAGCTTTTGGTCTTGGAGTCAGCGAAGAAGATGAGTTGGGTTGGTTTTCATCAGCAGATGATATAGGGGATGTGCTGAAATCAGATTTTAAATTTCCATGTCTTGAACCAAACATGGTGAAAAATATTTCACAAGATGGTGACTCCTCGAAGGCCTATTCTATGGATGGTTCTGCCATTACTAGTGGACCAATTAGGTATGAAGACACTTCCTCGGTCTCAGGGAACTCTGATATGTATATGTCTTTTGCGATTGGACCTCCTACAGCTAGCAAAGACGGGTTTATCCCAAAAGAACAGGTCAGTATATGTCTCTTGAGCCCATGCTTCCGCCGCTCTTTTTGAAACTTGTTGAACTTTTATAGTAGTAATCTGGAACCACAATTCACCAGCGAAGTTAATGTTTTGCAGGGAGTAGACTTCAACGGTAAAATTCAGCCAGGAATTCCAACCAACAGCCTCCCCAGGACAGGCGGTGCTGCAATGGTACGTGTGGAACTACTGATATTTGTCTCCTTGGGGAATTAGTTTTCATATGTTGAGTTTTAGCCCTGGTTAGTAGATAGGTACTGCTTGATCATGCTATGGTTTTGGCTGTAGCTGTGCACGGTGTGTTGGATGGGAGGGGTGGTGGGTTCAAAATTGGAGAAATTATTAAATCTCATCTTAGTGAATAGATTCTATTAATCATGTCAGGGAGCAAGGACGAGAGCTTGTCTACAAGTTTTTGTGTATTAATTTCTGTATCATACTTTTGGCAGATGAATGAGCATGGCAAGCAGTTGAAGCTAAAGAGCCGGTCTGATGGACAGAGCAAAGACCATTACCTCAGAAATGGTAGTTTCAATCATGTTGATAACCTACCAAATGAAGTCATACAGCTTCCTTCTGCCCAGACATCTCATCAGGCTTTCGTATCTGTCCGTATGCATCAGCACCAGCACCCGCCGGGTCCAGATTCCTATTGTTATTTACAGAATCCTATCTCTTATGTGCATTCGGATGACAGTCATTTGTCTGATCCATCTTTGGTAAATCCAACAGCATATACTGTCAAATCTGAGCCAAATGACTTGATATCACCTTCACCGAGAGGCTCTGCCCATAGATCCAGTCAATTGCAATCCGTTGACAGCTCTCATGAACCTCCATTTCAGGTGACTACTCTTGCAGGGTATGAAAAAGGAGAAAAGTTGTGTAATCATAGAGGTATTCAATCTTCTATGAATAGCAGGCTAAGAAACACAAGTGCAATGGTGCAGGCCTCCATATGCGATCCTGGTTCGGTAGGAAAACTTGAGAATCATAGTGATACTGAAGGAGTTAGATTGGATATGCTATCAGAATTAGATTCCTCAAATGTACAAGAAAAAACAAGAAGTTCGGGTTTGGATGAAATTTCACAAGAAGCAGCTGGTTTTCACCAGCTTCAGCATGTCATGGAACGGGTATAACTTCTTTCTTAAGATCGTAAAAATATGCTATTGATGGTCGATGTGGTTTTACAAGTTCATCTAGTTGCGTAGCCCGTAATCCTTATACTAATCTCTCTTTGTTTCTAATGTATTCTTGTCAACTAGAGTAGACACTACTTGGTCCGAGTCACATTTCAGTTGATCTTTTGCTATAATTGGAAATCGGGAAAAACCAAATTTGTAGTAGTTATTGCCTCAATGGACATTGTACACCACATACTGTCAAAACCTCTGCTTATTGGATAAATTCAAACTTTCAACTGTATGCTTTGATGGTTGGTGTTTCGCAAGTTTGCGAGTTCATCCAAATTCCATAATGTTATCCTGAGAGGTCTAGTGCAGCTATTCGATTATGCATTACTACTCTATTTTTATGTGCTTGGACAAGTTGTAAGAATCCCAATCATATCTTGAGAGTATTACTATATTATATTAAATTTCCCTAATATTTTTTCCCTTTGTAATATCTCTAATCCTATGTTTGGACCATGAATTTTGGTGAGGAAAATGAAAAGATCAAAAAGCATACCGCAAAGTACCATCATCAAGGCAAGCGTTCTCCTTGGTGTTTTCCTCACTAAAATGCAAGGACCAAAAGAGGGTAAAGGTTTCAGCTCTTATGAGTATAGTCTACGGTTAATCCACATTATCTTACAGATCTTTCCAAGCAATTGAGATGCAACAGTATCATGTTAGTCGACAGTGTTTTATACATTTTCCTGCCGATGAGTATATACATGCTATCTAGTATCTACTAAGGTCGACTGACTAGTATATATTCAAAGTTTTAGTTCTGCATATGTGCGTCTGTATGCTGCCAATACGATCGATTCAGCATGAATAGTTTCTTAGAGCAATGACTAAATAAGATATTGGAGGGATTTCTGAAGTACACGAGTCCAGTTTATAACATGAGCATGCTGCATGGGGAAGTACAACGTATCATTATAAATGCACTGGTCTTGTCTCCTCTTATAAATTAGAATACCAGTTCTAAAGTGTGCTTATCATGTCGCATAATCCACTATGTTGAAAATAATTGTGGTATATTCTTGGCATAGTTGGATTTGAAAACGAAGTTATGCATAAGGGACAGTCTATACCGTTTGGCTCGGAGTGCTGAGCTAAGACATAACCTTGCAAATGGAAGTGGTGGAGATGAAAGAGATGCTAGTGGGTCATTCGTGGCCGAAGGAACTAATAAGTATGTGACCTCTTTCCTGATTTCTCGTAGGCCGTGTTTGGTACGATGGATTTGGAGCTAAGGATTTCAAATCCATAATATCAAATCTATTGAATTTGTTAGCATAGTTTCATTTATAATGGAATTCAAATCTTTGAGCTCTCATTTTGAGTTATATTTTAGTCAAATATACTAACACAGTCATTTGAAATTCGCCCCCCATAATCCTTCCCTTCAGACAACCGTAGTAGATTTAAGCTGCAAGCAGGATGTTCTTTTGCCTGTTTTTTTGAAATATATTGTAATGTTCTAATGTTGTTCCTTGTAGGGCCGCCAGTTTCATGGACATAGAAACAGATACAAATCCCATCGACCGTTCGATAGCACACTTACTGTTTCACCGCTCTTCAGTCTCATTGGCCACTCCTGGTAAGCTTTTGATGCATGTCCAATAGATCCAATGCTCCAGATGAATGATCTGTTCAATATCATGATGGAATTTAAATTTTGTTGTGTCACGATTAGGTCCACGGGTGAGTACCAAGTCCGCCTGTAATGGTTAAGAATTTGGTGATTCGTGAAGAAAATGCTCTGGAATAAAGAAAATGTTGGACTGTTCGACTACAAATTATGTATAGAATTGCCCTCAAGGGTACATGACAAGATTCTCTTGTATTTCTGACGACGTAAGTCGTAGCTTTTTGTGGTTTTTAACAAGTATTACGTCGTAGGACTGTCCCCTTGAAAGTTTGTTATGTGTATCTGGCTTTTTGTGGTTTTTAACTAGTATTACGTCGTAGGACTGTCCCCTTGAAAGTTTGTTATGTGTATCTGCTGGAGGAACTACGATGAGTCCTCTATTTCGTCTATTACATAGGACATAACTGATAGATTTATGCTTTGGTTCTATAGGATAATAGAAGTGCTGAAGTTGAACTCGGGTTTGAGGTTTTAGATCGAAAACCATCTTATTATACCGACTTTGCATTTAATCAAGTGTGCTTATTCTTTGCAGGTAACCGTTACTGCTTACTAGGAGTAATCTTATAATCACTGTTGTAGCTTCTGTATAGGTCAAAAGATTTCTTATGCGAATCTTAAGACACAGATTAGCCCGAACTTGATGGATAAATCTATGACACATTTTAGTTTTAATCACAACTAATAATATCGAAGTAAGTGGGTGTTTAAACCATTGACTACGCACCAACAATCATTTGATTAAGCTGCATCGACCTCTCAGTGTCAAGTGTGAAAAGTGTTCGAATCCTCCCCTTATGATCCCAATCGTTGTAATTCAGAAAAACAAGGAAAAAAATCCCACCATGCAATGATCTAACACAAATTCAACAGAGGTGCAATATATATTTAATCCAAGTTCTTCCCTCCAATATTTCTCCTTTTTATTTTTCCTATCAAATGTTCGTTGGCATTTGAATGTTCAACTTTTCTGAGATGGTGATGATCTTCATTCAAATGTTCAACTTATTTGAGATTTTTCATAACCTCTTTAAAGTTCTAACGAAGCTCACATATATAAATTCATGATGTCCACTAGGATGTGCTTGGATTGATAAATTCAGATTTGAGGGATGAAATCTATCATGATGTTATGAAGAAATAGATCCATTGTAACTTGAAATATTTAAACAAGATTAGCTAATTGATAAATTTGGAAACTATACGCTTTGATTGGATGTGTTTTCATTTCATTTTCAACGGTTATTTTCGAAAATATATGGGGCAATGAGTTTTTTATTTTTGTGTGAAAAAAGTAGATTTGTTTGATTGTGTTTTTAGAAATGGTTAAAATTGGTGATTATGATGTGTGAAATGATTGAAAAGTAATGATTAAATGAATAATGTTGGATTTAAAAAATTTAAAGAGAAGAGAGAGAAATGTTTAAAAAATTGAAAGAAGATGGCAGAGAAAAGTGATAAAAAAAAATTGTGAGATGAGTGATGTGAAATATAATTTAAAAAAAATGATTGAAATTTATTGGGAAAGTAAAAATGAGAATGTTTTCAGCTAAAAACAGTGTAAAGTGTAAAAATGAAAATGGAAAAAGCGGATTGAAAACACAAATAACCAAGGCCATAGCTTTCTAATCCTTCAACCCAAACACTCTAAGAGCTTCTGCATTTCATTTGCGGATGTACTTATCCAAACAACAAATGACATTTCTGCGCAAGAAGAGGCAGAAAACGAAAAGGCAACGACGACGATAACTCAAACAAAGGAGAACATATTCCAGCATACATGTTTCCCAACTCCCCGGTTGTGTCTGCAATTAAGACAGTTCATCAAAAGAAATTGTCAAACCAAATTACAACCTACCATAACCAAGTAATCATTTAACTCACTTCTCTGGCTAATCAAACTGTTGCCGGAGTTGCATCTCCGTTTCACTTTTCCATGTGGCGTGTGAAGATTGACCTTTCATCCTCTTACTCTTTTCCTTATCCTTAACCATCGACCCCTTCTTCTTCGTAGACTCTTTATCAGAGTCCACAGGAGGTAGGTCACCACATGCGGGGCAAACAATTCCTTTTGCGTGGGAATAAGTCTTGGGAATTCCACATCTTACACACATCCTGAAAACATTGTATGTAAATATCATATATTCTACAAAATTTGTTATCATTTGATTCAATAAATTTATTGGTAAGTTGCGGAATTAATTTGTTGCACAAAAAAATTTAATCTTCACCACAAGAGAGTAGGAATACTAACCTCAAGAGCTCAGCTGCATCTTCTGCACTAGGGTTGCCAACGGTTGCAACGCGCTTCCCACCTTGTGCAGTGGCTTTCACAGAACCACTGGCATTGTTTTCAACGTCGCTTCTGACTCTCTCATGAATCCCAACTAAGTGAGCCTTAGACTCCACTACAGCACCTACGAACAACCGAAAATACCAAATACCGAAGTGTAAAAATGTCAATAAGGCAATCAGAAGCACCAGGACAAATTTGATGTTCCTTACTGATATGGTCCAGAGACAATTTTTCACTGAGCACATCATAATGCTTCTTTTTCTGAATTAATAAGTACAATCAAACATCTAACTGTGATAACTAGGTAATGCAAATCAAGCAGCAAGCCAATTATAAGCAAATGATCCAGAAATAAAGTCCTTTTACTTATACCAAGCAGCAAATTAATTTGCTCAGAGTTCCATTACTTCAAAACAGGATGTTAAATGCAATTCCCTGAGAAGAAATGCAAACTGAGCACAAGAAGATAGAGTGTAAAGGATCGGTTAAAAGACACAACACAACTACATCAACGACTTGAAGTGGACTAAAAGGAAAAGAAAAAAAAGTATTTGACCGTAGTTAAAGATTTACACTGATGTTCTTCTGTTTTCATCTTGTACAGTGTACACTTTAGGGTGGGAAAATCTCTTGGTCCAGTGCAATAGTAAAACTGTAACAAAACTAATCGAACTTCGTATTACAGACTCAAGTTTTGAAACATCCCCAAATGTAAAGGGGGGCCGGGCAAGAGGACGAAATATACTTGGAAAAGTTAGAAAAGCAGAAACATTCTATTAAAACCGAGCATTCGTGTATTCTTTTCATCCTCCTTAGCACTAGTGTTATACAAATTTCGATTATTGAGAACAAATTAAGAACCCCACTACTGCAAAAAGAATGTAACAAAGTTTCTCAAAAGGAAATCATAAATGCTACTACTCAACCAAAGCAATTGAAATCAATATTATACTTTGAAAACAAAAGATATATACATCATACATATATATATAATAAAGAAAATCAACCTGCAGGCAAATCTTGTTTTTCTTTACGATTTCTCTTCCTGCCATGCCTCCACCGTGGCACATCCTCTTTAGGCGCATCTCCTTGAACACTATTGTTTAGAAACTGCGGCGGCCCTGAAATCTCCAATATTTTTTGTTCCCCCACCAAAAAATAATAAGAATTCGAGCAAAAAAAAAAAAAACCCTAGATTTCAGAAACGAAACAGAAACACAAATTGTGCAATAAAATTGTAAATATTTACTTCGGAGAATGCGTCGAAAGCGGAGGGCAAAGCGGAAGAGGAGGCTGGATTGGGATCGAACAAGGGTTTGTACGATCGAGTGGTCTTCGGAACGGCGTCGTTTTCTTCGTCATCTGATGAAATTTCCTCTTGCAATAGCTGTTGTTCGTCGTCTTCTTCTTCTTCAGCGGAGGAGTAGCCTTGCAGCAGAGATAAACTCATCTTTGTTTGGATTTATTACTACCCTTTGTTTGTTGCAGATTGAAGATTTTGTCACCCGCATATATTTCGGTTTAAGATTAAAAAGAAAAGGTAGGCAATAGGAAAAATTATAATATTTTTGGTATAGTAACTTTGCTTAATTTCAATTTTGGATCGATTCGTTACGGATTTCTCTTCGTCATGGAACTCTCAAAATGTTTCACATTTAGTCTCCACCAAAGTTTTCTTCCAAAATTTAATAGTCAACTCTGTTAATTAATTTTTTGACCAGGTTTTTTTTGGGAAAATTGTGTGTGGAAGTGATATGTAATAGTGAATCGAAATATCATAATATTGAATATAATGAGTGTATGGATGCATTCATGCATGAATACTTCCCCAAAAAATCGATCAAAAGGTTGACTAACGAAATTAATCGTTAATATTTTGGATGAAAACTTCGGTTGAAACTAAATATGAGATATTTTATAAGACTAAATGTGAGAGATTTGTAAGGAATGATACCAAAATTGAACTTAAGCAAAATTATGGGACAAAAAATACAATTTCTCAGAAAACGAGACTCACAGAATAGCTTGGTGTTTAACTTATAAACTCTTAAAACAGCTTATAAATTGTTTATAAACTTTTACAAAGTGTTTGATTTTTTTATTTCCTTGGTGAAACAACTTATAATCTTGTAAGAGATAAGTAAACCCCAAACTTATTTTTAAAAAGACTTTTTTTTTTTTACCCACGGGGTGTCCGGGGCCAACTTTACGCGCACCTCGACTAATTCCCGCTCACGATGTGTGGTTGCCGCTGGCCAAACATTATTTGGACAATGCCGGAAATCGAGCTCCAGCATCGACCGCAAGTTGTCCCAATGACAGCCTTATACCATTGGATCGAGAGGTTTGATTTTAAAAAAACTTATTAGATAGATAACTTATAAGCTCCAAAAACAACTTTTCGACACTAAAAGCTTATAAACTCTCTAACATGGCGTAGCGATTCATTAAAAAAAGAATTGATTTTGTGTTGATTAAATTGATCTTTGATTGTAATTTTTCCTATATGTCAATTTTTTTTGAAGAAACCACGATAATATATTACTCAGCAATAGAATCTGAAACAAGTGCATCAAAAGCAAGATGAGGGAGACCAAGAACACCCTCTTGGTTCCCCAACGCTGAACGAGCAATGAAATGGGCCACTTGGTTACCCGAACGTCTAACAAAAGCAAAAGCACAAGAGGAAATCGAAGAACTAAAGAAACGAACATCGTTAATTAAAGGTCCCAACTCCGAAAGGGACTTGAAAGCATTCTGAAATTGATGGATAAGGGGCTTGATGCTCCATAAAAAACTTTTGAGAATATTTTTATGAGTATAATTATTTCACAAATTCTAGCTCTCGAGAACTTTTGAGAATGACCATATCTATAAGGCGCAACTTGCGGATCAAGCTTCAATGTTGGCGCGGTTGAAGGAGTTTCAACGCGCCGTTTGTGAGAATAGTCTTGTCAGCCACAATGAAATATACAATTCCAGCCACTGTCAAAATTGCAATAATATTTTTAAAGATAATTTGATTATGTAGCATCATATTTGATGCTAAATAAACCATATTATTTACTAAGTATATATATGTAATTAGGTATCATAACAGAGTGATTTTTTCTACAATCCAATTAACTATACTGACCAGGTGAGACTATGAGAGCTTGTGTAGTGGGATTGAGGTTGGCTATTCCCGATGGTACCATCCTTGCACTTGCCAACTGCATAGTTTTAATTTCAAAATATCCACCAAATTAATTAAGAGGGTTTTGGTCAAAGTTTAGAAAAAATCCAATTTACCTTATGATATACCGAATTCTTTAAAAATCTCCATGTGAAACAAAAATTATCACCATCCTTGCACTAGACACCTACCGCTGTTTGCGAATGGTTATAATTTTCTGCAAGTGCATAAGGGGTAAATTGCTCTTTAATTTTTTAGGGGGGTTTAGTAATAATTTTATTTCACAGAGAGGTTTTTGAAGAATTCGGTATATCACATGGAGCAAATTGGATTCCCCCAACCCCAAAAGTTTATTTGAATTCTTATAAAATGGTAGATTTTACTTTTAAACATAAGTCGTTGAAGTAAGTAAAAGATCATTCATAAATTGTTAATAATGACGAAGATTAGAACAATAATTATTATAATAATAAGATTATGATGTGTATAGTAGTGGGATAGTGTGGGACAAAAAATAAATTTACTTTATTGGGAAAACTACATACGATCCCCTATGATATGCGTAATTCTTCAAAAATTTACCCATAAAACAAAAAATATCAAAATACCCCTCTACCATTTTTTTAAATTATACACATTGGCTCCCCGAAACATTTTGGGAAAATTAGTCTTAGGGTAGTAGCAAGTTTCAAAATTAATAAAAACATAGTAAGTTTTAATTAATTAAGGAGAAGGAATTGCTAAAATTAGGCTTAGGGTAGTAGGGTTTTGTTAGACCTTAAGTTATGTAAGTTGTTTTTAATAAAAATATGTATAGGCTTTGAAGTTAGAGTTGTATAAGGCCTTTTAGTTTCTTTCATTTGTTAGCTTAGCATCTGAACTCTTAAGCGTTGATAGAATTCTAGGTGAGTTTATCAAGTCAAGTTTGAATACCACGAGCCTTAAGTCTTAAGAAGAAAAAGATCTATAGAAGCATTGACAAGCGTCGAAGCAAAGTCAAGTATTGAAGAACATTCAGGGTTGAATGAGTGTCCATAAGACAGATTAAATGCAATTATTGGACGAGCATTAAATTCTAATGGACATTTATTTCAAATGGATTAAATGTTGATAAGAGCCTTAGTTGTGATAAATACTCTTGGACATACGGATGAGTCTTCCCCATTGGACTGTTAGAAGACAGAGTTTGTCGTACCAACTTTTGCAGCAGAATTTCAGGGATAAAAGACAAGGTTATTCACTCCCCACAGTGAAAGGCACACGCCCCTAAGTGTGTCAAACCGACCCTTTTTCCAATATTGCCTATAAATAAGACTTCCAGCAACAAGCCTAGTTACAAAGAACACATTTCTGAGCATACAAGTCAAAACATTGTTGCATTCAAGTCTTAAGCTTAACCTTCAGAAAAGCTCAAGTTCCATAGCCAATATTCTTCAAGTTTTTCCATCATCCCTAAGACATTCAAATACATCTCAAAACATCTTCCAAATAAGAACCTACACTACTACTGAGATATTCCAAGTTTGAGTTAATCAAACAAACTTTTTGACAAACCTTCCAACATCGAAGACAAAGATGAAGATCAACATTATTTCTATGTGAAAGAAGCGTGATTCAAGGACCTCTCAAGTGCTGAAATCTGTGTGACCAAGGAGCTAGAGATTGCCCTCTTCTATTCATTGTATTGCAGAAGAAATCGGTGTGATTCTTTGAAAATTAATTAGTAAATTCCTCCAAGTGAAAAATGAGAAGAATGAGGTAGCTGAGATTACATAAACCCATTGAACCTTACAAATTGCTATGTTATTTACTTTATTGTTCATTGCTTGTATTTCAATGCTCATCCTACATAAAAACATAATATACTCATCACTTTTACCTGCATTCAAGTTCAAGCAACTAAGTAAAAACCTGAGTGCTCCAATTCTCAACTTAAGAAGACTAAAATCTATTCTGATGTGCTAATATAAGCACTGGAGGCTTAATCCTAATTTGATTAAGTATTCAAAACTCGTGTCTAAGTTAACTTTTAAAAACAGTCTTCAGTCGACGCTCAGTTAGTGTCAACTTTTTCTTAAGCGTTCAAAATATTTTAAGTGCGAAATTTTTTGAAGTTGAAAAACTTCAGGGTCTATTGCCCCCCCCCCCCCCCCCCCCCCCCAATATAAACACTTTTCTTTCAAAATATTTTATCTAAAGGTTTGTTTGATAAAATCAAACTTTGAAATATCTCAACAATAGAGTAAGTTCTTCTTTGAAAGAGGTTTGGGATATTTTTTTACTATCTTATGGATAATAAAAAAGCTTGAAGAATTTTGTGTATCGAGTTTTGATCTTTTCTGAAAGTTTAAGGTTAAGACTTGAATGCAACAGAGGTTTGGCTTGTATGCTTAGAGTTTATGGATAATAAAAAAGCTTGAAGAATTTTGTCTATCGAGTTTTGATCTTTTTGGAAAGTCTAAGGTTAAGACTTGAATGCAACAGAGGTTTGGCTTGTATGCTTAGAGTTGTATTTGGCTTGTTGCTGGAAGTCCTATTTATAGGCAATCTTGGAAAAAGTGTCTGTTTGACACATTGTAAGCTCGTGCCTTTCACTTCGGCAAGTTAACAACCTTTTGTCCTTTATCCCTAAAATTCTACTGCAAAAGTTGGTGCGATAGACTCTGAAAACTGATAGTCCAATGACAAGGTATATCTAGGAATATTTATCACCTTTAATGCATTTGAAATAAATGCCCGTTGTTTGGACAATAATGCTCTTTCAATAATTGCATTTAACTCCTTGTGAATTTAGAATTTAATTCAGGTGAATTCTTACTTGATTGACGCTCATTCAACCTTGAATGATCTTTAACACTTGATTTTGCCTCAACGCTCGACTTGCTTCGACGCTTGTCAATGTTTCACATATCTTAATCCTCTAAAAACTTCAGATCTTCTATCTTCAAACTTGATTTGATTGACTCACCTAGAATTCTATCAACACTCAAGCATTTATACTTAGTCGAACAATCTAAAAAGAATGAAAAAGCTTTATACAAATCTAATTTCAAAGCCTACACAAATTTCTAGTGAAAATAAATTTATATAACTTGGGGTCTAATAAAATTCTAATTGTCATCATCAAAACATTTAACATGAAATTTTCTAACATATATGTTACAATACATAGAAATATGCAGACTGATATTATATTTTCAACTACTAGAAATAAATAAATCTACTTGTGATGACCATAAGTAAGAAAAGATGATGTTGTGACAAAATGAGGCAATGTGCTTAAATTAATAATTTTACACGTTCATGCAATGTTAGAAAATATATATAAAATTATTGCCAAAAGTTTATTTTATATTCAACTACATCAAAATATTGCACATGCTTAAACATTTAAGCTAAGTATAACATAATAATGAAGATTGATAAAAAGGACAAAGAAGCTCTTATTGGTAGGAAACTTTTTACTTAGAAGGAAAATTTATATCTTGATTTTTACATTGCCTAAAATTACTTTAAAAATATGCTTAAAAAACTTAATTATATAAAACCAAGTGGGTTGGCGTAGTGGTTCAGCATTTCGTCCCTTAAGCAAGTGGTTGGGAGTTCGAATCCCAATTCTTGTGAATGGAAAAAACTCTTTGGCCAACCTCCTACCGCTTAGTGCGCTGACAGTTGGGGCGAGAGATTAGTCTCATAGCGGTCGGCTGTGGGGATACCTTGGGAAACCAAAAAAAAAAAAAAGTAATAAAAACATAATAGAATTCTTAAATTTGTAAATGTTTAAGAATGAAGCGTGTGATATTTGTTGAAACAAAAGTCAATGGCGACAAAAGCTCGCGCGTCTAAGATATGTGCATCTAAGATAAGACTCATTGCATTCAAGTTTTATAGGTCTATTTTGACCAAATTTCATGTTTTAAATGAGATTTAAAAATATAAGATCTTTTAGTATTTCATAGTGATTAGTCTTTATTTTAGAAGAACAAAGTTCATTACAAGAAACGAAATTTTATGGCACTACCAAATAAAAATATTTATGAAACGCATGAAGTGTTATTATTGATTCTAGATATAGACATATATATTCTGAAAATAATGATGAATTAATTTTTTTTTATAAAACTCATTTAATGGATGAAAATAATAAGTTACACATCTATAACATACTTGCACAAGTGACTTATCATCTTATATCTACAATTTTTTTTTTGTGGGGTGGGGGTGTAGGTATATCGAGAAGTTCATGTATATGGAGTTATTGGAATGAACAACAAATGTGAAAACATATTTGAAAATAAAATTATTAAATAAGTATTTTAGGTGAAACTATGATACATTTCATTTAATTAATTTTAGAAAAGCATTCATAAAACGAGTATACTTATGTAATATTATTCACATTTATTTTCAATAATCTCACACTAAAAAATATAATCCATTTTAGTGCATATAAAAATACTATTATTTCTTTTAATTGTAAATTAACTTCTCTACCCTTATTATTAAATACTATTACAATTGAAGATAAGTAATAATTACCACGAGAAATTGTGGATTTGGTCCCATAGAATAGGAATCCTCACAAAAATAGTAACTTGGTTCTAAAGTTTGGTCTTAGTCCCATAGTACATAAAAAATTACAATTTTGGGCCCGATAATCAAAAAATAGACAGAAAAAATACATGTCTCTCACTATTTGTCTATAACAAGTTCATTCATCTAATTTTCTCAAAACCTTTAGGTAATGCATTTGGGTACTATTTCACCTATTTTATATAAGAAGTGATATTTTTGATGATTAAATAAGTTTAAATTAAATTTATTTTATATTATCAACCAAAAAAATCATGCACGTGCACTTTATCAAAAAATATATTACACAATATTTTGTACACAATAATGACTACTTCCAACATTGAGCGGTTAGAGTGAAGGCATGTGGAGTAAGGTGAGAAAATGATTGCTCTTTAAATGTTATAAGTTGCCTTCTCAATTTTTTTTAAAACCTTTAGATTTTGAATGGAAATTCCTAGTAATTCGGCTAACTCGATATCTATATTATAGTTACAATGTCTTATAATTATTGATTCATAGTGGATATTTATAGAAAACAGGTATTTAATAAAACCATCTTCAAGTACAAAAAAAAAATCTAAATCATTCTCATAATATTTAGCGCATCAATATCCAAGTTGCTTGTCCACATATTTACAGATTTAGAGGTTAATGTTTCTAATAATGTAAGACTCCTTCAATGTGTTATGTCACAAATACTCACACTTTAAGTTGGCACATTCTTTGGCTTTCAGCATCTCTTCCAATTAAAATTATCTTGTATTATGATATTTGTTAAGGTCTACTATTATATCATTCTTATGTCTTCCTTCATATGTGTAGTTCATGTTTTTCCCTTGTATGCTTAATTCCTAACAAAATGACTGACTTTGATATTAACATAATTTATTTAAGATTTCAAAATTACACTTATTTGTGATTATTCTATATTAAACTTTATTATTCATATATATTTAGTTACACTTGAAATAATTGGTCTATTTGCTATTGCCAGATTTTCAGTTAAGTCTCTAGCTTTTTGAAGATTATAAGTCCCTAAAAGTTTACACTTCTTATGTATATAAGAGAATAATAGAAGTTTGCAAAAACTTACATAGAATATATAAAACCTATGTAAAACCTTCATTTGTATGTTAGAAAAATCTAAATTTAGTAAGTGGAAATTCACTTTTATCATTAGATTAAACTGATCTTCACTGTGTATTGAAGAGGTGGAGTGCTATAAGTACGGGCTAGCATTTCATTTTACAACTATTCAAAGCCTGTGTAGTATAAATCATCATATACTTTCATGTGCAGCTTACATGTTTTTGATTAGTATATTGAAATATATGTATACATATATTTTGCGGACATTAATTTTCACTCAAACTACGTTAATTAGGTATAAGTTCAACTTTTCAGGCATAGTTAAATAAATTTGGCAAATATGTTTGGATTGATGAGAAGGTTGTCGCCGCTGTTGTCGCTGCCGCTGAAACTGAGGCGGCGGCTTCCGCAGAAGCTGAGATGAGGAGGACGAACCAGCTGCTACCAATGCAGCAATGACTACAAAGAGGCACTGTTGAAACACGATTAGATGTGTGTTTCACTGTATGTACTTCTTGATTGATCGTTGACGTAAAACTTGTGGTAATATTTCAATTTAGGCCAGGTAACCTAATATTAACGATTTTGTAGCGTACATACAGTGATATAGACATCTAGTCGCGTTTCAACAGTGCATCTTTGTAAGTCATCGCTGCGTTGGCATCAGTTGGTTCGTCCTCCTCATGTTCAACTTCTACGGTGGCCGTCGCATCAGCTTCGGCGGCAACACCAACGGCGGAAACAATCTCCTCTAAATTGAGTGTATTAAACTATATATTACTAGTAAATTGGTGGATGTATTAACCAACTTATGTCTTAATTTTTTCTTCAAAGTCATTAATATTATGTATTATTCTATTTATAATAGAAATTTTGTGGCGATGGTTAATTCACTTATTAGTTATAATAAGTGAGAATAAATATCGCTTTATTACTTTCTTTTGGCACAATTGTCAAGTTGGTCTCTTAATTTACTTCTAGTTCTGTTTTGATCTCATTCAAGCTTAATTAGTCATTTGGATCCCAAAAGGTTTTAATTGCTATCAATTTCTTCTCATTATTCTCTACCAAAATTTAAAATTGGCTAAATTGATGTTGATTATATATAGAGAGAGAGACATTCAAACTTTTATATATCGGACGGAAAATTTTGATTTTCTCGAAATTTGAGAAAAATAGTTCAAGAATCTCATAAGGAATTCTTTTCTGATTTTAACCCTAATTATTTTTCTCCAATTTCATCTCAAAATTGCACACACAAATATTCAATCTATATCTATACCACTATAAAAGTGTGGATCTTCTTAGTGTTTTTTCCAATTGTGAAATGACACTATTATCCTAACTTAAGTAACCTTATTAATTAAAAAAAACTTAAATACTTAAAAATATTTATTGTTAACATCATAATTTAAAACTCAAAATCAGTTGAAGAGTAAATAATTTGATAATAATTAAATTTAAGATTAGTTGAAGAGCCCCTTATGTTTCAAGAGTTTATTATTTGTTTTCATGCTCTTAATTAATAATAATAATAATAATAATAATTGTATAAATACATACATACTAAAAATAATTAAACAATCACGTAATGCACATGACTACATGTGTTGGAAATTCATAATTGCTATATTTCATACAACTTTTCGATTCCTATGTAACCGAAGCAACTTTCCACCTCCATGGAAGCCTACGAGTAAATTAATAGTCTAGAAATTATGGGGCAGTGTCACCACTTCTTCTTTAAATACACAAGCACCTCTGATTCACAGCCACACGGTGGATGCATTTTGCGCTGCCATTATGACAAAAAAACTATTTGCTATAGGCTTATAATACTGGTGCAACATTTTAAACGCAGTGCTTCTTGTACTTGATAATATATAGTGTGATTTTGGGTGAAGAAATATAATAGTTTTTGAGGTGACTGCGAAGGATTACGTGATCCATGGGTGCATTATCAGCTGGGGAGGCATGCGGAGATCACAACCAGTGGTACTGGTCCTAGGGGGACTCCAGCGGCAAAAACTTGGGGAGTGGTGGCGCCGCTAGATGAATGGTTGGTGGCCTAGTGGGTCATTTTGGAAGAATGACAAAGTAATTGTGGGGACATTGAGCAAGCATTGAGGGGTTTGGATATAATGAAAAATTATTGATGATAAACAAAAATCTTTATTGTTGTTTCTCCTATCCACAATTTTTTCATCTTTCGACTCTGTGTGTTAAGGTTCCACACTTTTATCAAGCACCAACCGTCATGTTAAGAAGAGTGCTCCACAATGGTCAATGAATGGTCTTCAGTTTTACAAAAGCACAATGATATTATGTACTCTCTAAAAAAAAATTTCTTTGTTTTGGTAATTATGTAAAGTTCAATTGGTGTAGTACTTGCTCTTTGTCCAATGACAATTACTAGAGTCATTTGATTATGCTTTCTTTCCCTTAGTAATTATCTATTTATTAGTTATGTTTGAGACTTACAGAGACATTCACATGTCATTCTCAAATATAACTCGAATCAAACAATTTTTGATGTCTGTATACAATATCAAGTACCTAGAGTCAATGACTTCTATCACGTTCTTTATTCTTTTACATGAAACAGTATTTTATATTATATATAATTAAAAGTGTTTGAAGTAAAACCTAATTACTTTAGGCAAAACTATATATAATATTATGAGTAATATTTTGTCGCTATATGCGAACTATATAGGTATTTTATTACAAAAGTCGTTATGTTTTTCTTTTTCTTCTCTTCCTATATGTATTGTAGAGTATCTAGAATATCTTAACCTTTAATAAAAACAATATAGATATAAAAAAGACTAAGAATATAAATAAAAGTGTGCATTTTTTATAATGATGAAGTGCCATCTACTCATCCAAAATTTATAGAATATTTTGTTGGTCGTGTAAACAAAAAGTAGTTTGATATTAACAGGACAAGATTGTTTTCCAAGAAATTGTAAGCCAATATATATTTTTTTTTTGGGTAACTAATTAGCCAATCTGATTGAAAAACAAAAAATATAAAAAAAAGGAAATGAACTAGGTACATAAAGCTAGCTCTAAGAAACTCATATTGGAGAAAAATGTGTAGTAATTTAGGCGTGATTATATTAAGGGATTGATTAGTATGTAATAATAGAAAAATATATACAAGAAAAAAAGTCGAAAAATCCTAAATAATGCACGCTGCAGCTATAATCTTATACATTGTGTGAGTAATTCTTAGTGTTAATCATTAAATAATTACATAGTGAGATTAGTTAAATGGTAAATGACGCAGACATTTATCATTTATTTTAATTTTTTGATAATAACATACAAAAGTAACATTGTGAAAAATACGTATTTTAGACTCATACGCCCGCCCCAAGTGGTGATCGAGTCCAAGGTGGATACACGTTCTACCTGCGCTCATTGCCATCTTTACATATAAGAGAAAATGAAAATCCAAAAAAATCATAAGTTCATGAAAACTATAGGCTTGTGGCATAATTTAAATGATAAAAATAAGATTTCAACTTATTATAAACTACAAAATTAACAAAAACAGATAATTATGAGGAACATAAATCAAAATGTGATAAAAATTAGAATGCAAGTAGTTGTTTCAAGGATTACAAAAAGTAATTGTTAAACTAACCATTCTTGTTTTCCAGTTTGGATCTATTTATCACAAATGATAGATAACAGATCTACAAAATTTCAACAAAAATATTATTATGTTAAATAACATTAGATAAATGTAATTTGACATCATCTATTAAATGTTATGTTTTTTTATATTTTATTACAAAGTGGTTATCAAGTTAAATGTCCATTATTTTTTAATTATACAAACATAAATTAAAAGCCATGTATCTAAATTATTGAATAATTTAAATTAAAAAATAAAAACATTAATTGATCAAATAAAACATAGAATATAGATTAGAGTGCACATTTTAGTGTTATCTTGATTGCGGACTACTATCAAGTTAAATATTCCATTTACGTAGTACAATTTATAAATTACAAAATTTATCTTATGAATATTAGGTTTGTTTATTTATACATGTCTATAATCTATTATTATATTATATAAAATTTCATACTAAAATTTAAATAAATAGAGTAGATCACGCGCAACGCGCGTGCATTTTACTAGTAAATTAAAATGTATGTACACATATTGATGACAGAAAAATCATTGGTTAAGAAATCCCCCTCGTTCATATATGAACGGAGTTTATTATTTGAGTGGGTTCGACTCATTCCCGATTAGCATCAACACTAATCGTTAATTACGCATTACTGCAACCTCCACTTAAAGGAATTAAAAGAATAATAAAATAAACGAATAACATGAAAATGAATATATATGAATATGCACAAAGAAGATTCATTTTATTCATTAATTAGTAGAAACATTGAATTGGAACTTTGCAAAGGAAGAAAGAAATCTCATTAGCACAACCATTTTACCTAGTTCGATCCATCATTTGCGAAAGAAGCAAAGCACGGAATCGAGTTTTGATTTTTTCCTCTCATGAGCAGAGCGATGGACTCTTATGGCTTACTTCTTTCGTCTTTCCCGGCATTGTTTGAACGAGGGATAATGCCTCTACCACCGGTCTCTTTTCTGGGCAGCAACAAGCCTTTTCCTTCCTCTTCCTCTAATATTTCTCCTAATTCTTTCTTTCTTTTTCCTTCTTCTTTTCTCTTTTTCCTAATTTCTTTTTCTCACTCTTTTGTTGCTTTGGCTTTTCTGCCGTCAGTGTGTGTCTATGGCCTTTGCCTTGAGTTCCCCCTATTTCTTTTTTTTTCGTTACAAGTTCCCCCAATTTCAATCATGTCCAGGCTCCACTTATGTAGGCCATGGTAGTGGAGTATGTTTCCATCCAAACTTATCAAAGTTGTTTGAGGTAAGCTTAACCAAACTGTTATGATAAATCACGAAATAAGAGCATAAAAGTTACAGAAACAAGAATATACGTGGTTCGGCAATTGCCTGCATCTATGGGAGAGGAGAGACTATTTCACTGTTAACATAAGAGGTACATATTATAATGAATGTCAAAAGTATGGAACTAAACCTAAGCCCTAATTTTTCCCCATAAATAACGCGTACTGTACCGTGGGGGGCAAGCCTCCCGCACCCCCTGACAATCCTTCGTCGGACTGGGCTCAACACGTGTAGCTGCAAAACTGACCCTTTGATAATGAGCTTTTAGCTTAATTTAAGGCATATGACAAGACATATCACAACACAAACATATTTTTTCGCGATGAAATTTATCAATTATCAAACCAAGAAATCTATTCAAGATACCCACATTTCTAAACCACTTCACATGCATCAAATTAATGGGTATCAACCGGTCAACTTCTATGAATATGCTTGTGATTTATTTCCAACCCCCGGAGGATGAGCATAATTTTGATCATATGAAAAGAGGAGCTTGATCCTCAAATTTTTCAGTCAGATCAAGAGATAGAATTTGTTTATCTCTCCAACAAAAATATTTACCAACTTTAAAATGACATATTTAATTAATTAAGGTGAGAATTTAATATATATTCATACCACTATGTAATTAAAATATGACTTGGATAATATTTATTTTTATCAAATCTTTTACATCAACACTTATATTTTCGTCGGATGTCGATTTTCGCCCAAACAACGTCAACCAAATTAGAGTTCATATTTCCAAGAATAATTAGATAAAATTGGCAAGGTTTAAGAAACTAGTGAATCAAATTATCGACTAAAATTAAATATATTTTGCTTTTACCCCCCTTATTTTTTTAAAAGAAAACAATAATACTCAAATTATTAAATAAGAAGAAAACAATAATACACCTACCGTTACTAACTTCCCGCCATTATCTATGCAACCAATTTTCAAATTAAACAACTATCAATTCATCTCAGATCATCTCCGCTCACGATTGATCGACTCGCGGACAACGACTCATCGGTCAGCGATCGCTCCAACGATGAATAATCGTACTCCTCGTCTTCTGAATCCCCGCCTATCTTAATCTCCTCCACCTCCGCCACTACCCGGCTTATATCTGGCCGTTTCTCCGGCGACTTATCGCAGCATCTCATCGCGATCTGCATCAGCCTCAGCAGCCCATGGTTCGCGCCTCTTTGCACCGCGATCTCAGTATCGAAGATCTCAGCCGTCCATTCCTCTCTCACGGCGCGGTGCACCCAGCCGCAGAGATCCACACCGTTCATCCCCTGCGGAGCGGAGTGCGACGGAATTCTCCCGGTTACGAGCTCGAGGAGGAGGCAGCCGTAGCTCCAGATGTCGGATTTTTTGGAGATCCTTTTGTGCGATTGGTATTCGGGCGATTTGTAGGAGACCATGCGCTGTGCGGCGATGGGGAGGGCGATTAGGGAGGTGAGGCCGTAGTCCGTGACGAGGATTTCATCGTTTTCGTTGTCGAGGAGGACGTTGGAGGATTTGAGGTTGCCGTGGGGGGCGGTGGTTTGTGATCGGGTGTTGAGGTGAAGGTGTCTCAGGGCTCGCGCGACGCCCCGGGCGACGGCGAGACGGGAGCTCCAGCGGAAGGGGACGCGGTCACGAGTGTCTCTATCGCCTGCATCATTGAGTCAGTGATTTTTCAATTCAAATTATTGAGTGTTGAAATCTTGAATCAATAATTATTAAAATGAGAGAAATTGAATGTTTTTATCAAAACAAGAGGACTTGATTATTAAGGTTATAAATGTATCAGTTTTGGTTCATGGTCAAGCATATTTTGGTTGATATCAAATCATGCATGAATTGTAATTATTTGAAAGAAAAGATTGGAATTCACTAATGAAGTGTTTAGATGATTAAAAGGGCATTGGAAATATAGAATTATGGAACTTTGGTTTTGAAATTTGAATCAAGAACACTATTAATTCTACTGTATGATCTTCGAATTGAGGTAAGTTTGAGTTGAAATCAAGTTTTGTCGAATCTAAATTTCTTCACATGATACCAAATACGGATTTAAAAGGGTTTGGACCTGACAGGCGACCAGTCTCAATTGAATAGTTTATTTATAAATTTAATAAAAGTATGTGTCCCTAAAATTACTAAACGGATTTTGTTACTTTGGAAATGTCGCCCTCTAAAATTTAAATTCTGACTCTATCCTCCTAACACGATCATGGTCAAAGCAAGTGGTGTGGACTCTAGACGAAAAGTCTTGTAATCAAAACCATAATAAATAGACCAGATAAACAATGCCAAATTCCAACGGAAAATTCTTGTATGTACTCGACTGTTGACATCAGTGGCTATGATTATGTCACACCAGCATCGACATACAAAGCGTGTTGATGTGTCATAATCTGAATAAATTTTAATGTAACAAATAAAAAGTGAGTGAAATTACCATGAAGCCGGTTAAAAACATTCCCATGAGATGCAAATTTGTAGAGGAACAACTTCTCATCCTTGGAGTAGTAAAAGGCCAAAGGAGGCAACAAATTTTGGTGCTTCTGATCAGCAATAGCCCTAACTTGTCTCATAAACTCTTCTCTATTCAAAGGTTTCAAATCCCTTAACCTCTTCACAACCACAACTTGTCCACCCTCAAGCATGGCCTTATAACAATTACCAAAATTGCCCTTCCCTAATCCTTCAGCTGATGCTCTCAACAGATCATCAAGCTCAAATGTTACCCCATGATTACCCTCTATGAAGACAAGCTTCCCCTGGTCTCCTTCAGGGACTTTTTTGACCATTGTTCGTTCCGCGATCCTGCTATCGTGCTCTTCGTCTTTAGGCAAGAGGTTTTTTAGCTTCATTTCCTTCTTGAGGTTCTTGTATTTCTTGTAGTAGATGATGAAGAGGAATAAGATGACCACTAGAACTATTACATCGACAGCGACTAATATGGCTGCGAAACGCGAACTGTTACTACTTTTATCGCCCGAGTTTTCTCCGTTCGACTCGGATACGTCGTTTCTGGTATTGCAAAGAGTTGGAGTTGGAGGGCCACAAAGGTTTTCATTACCCAAGTAAGATGAATAGCCGAAAGATTGAAGGGCTCTGGTTTCTGGTATTGCCCCGGAAAGGTGGTTGTATGAGACGTTAAACGTTTTTAAAGTGGGTTGGTTGAGTCCTGGGATTGGACCAGTTAATTTATTGTCCTGAAGTTGGAGGGCTTCCAAGGAATTGAGATTTACAAGAGATGATGAAATTTTTCCATCGAAACTGTTGCCAGATAAGTCGATATTTCTTAAGTTGCGATTATATGAAAAATCCATCATATTCCCAGATATGGAGTTATTCTTGAAGCTAAAAGTTATTAATTGTGTGAGATTGACAAGGGCATCTACCTTGATTCCTCCGGTGAGCTTCATACTTTCTAAGGTTACTCCTGTGACCCGACCGTTAAGACATTGGACGCCATACCAGTAGGGCGTGTCGTTCATGTAGCACATGATGCCAGTCCAATTACCATCAAGAAACGTGTTATTGAACCCTTTTCTGAGGGCCAAAAGCGCGTCCCTCTCGTACCCGTGGTAGCCTATCGTGCCGTCTTGTGCCGTGACTCGTTTGTGTAGAACCAGAAGGGCCATAACAAGTAGGAAATTGGAGAAATTTGAGGGGCTCATAGTGGAGTTTGTTGAGTGAATGAAATTGTGAAGTCTCATGAGTGATATATTTTGATTAGTATAGGATGGGATTTGTAAAATATTCCTTGATGCGATCACGGACAGCTATATGTTCACTTCGTGGAAGAAATTGGAACAAGAAGTTTTGGATGATTTTAACTTGTTATTTCTCGTCTGAGAATCTAATGAAATTTGAATGCATTGTTTTATTAGCTCTATTTTATTTTTATCTTTGGTTTGTTGTTTCTCCAGTTGTGTTTTAGTTATTTTCTCCTAGCTGTTCACATAATACAATAACTACTGCTTGTTTTATGCTAGAGTAGGTATGTGGCATGTCAATTTATGTGAACCGTTGGGATCAACTCATGGTCACATAGGTTCAAAAACAAACCAAAGTAGCTAATACTCTATTTGAGATCAGAAGTTCGTGCGAGCTCAGTTCATTAAACATAACAAATCAAGTTTGAATATCTTTTTTGTTTTGTCGATACATGTGAAGCTTGTTCAAGCTTGACTCATGTTCGACTAGATTAGACCCAATTCGGGCGCGATACAATTAACAATCAGACCAAATTCAAACTTCCAAGCAGATAAAATTGAAACAACATCAAATAATACATTATTCGGCTCGCGTAGATTCATTTACACACCTAAGCTTAGCTGATAAAAGATCACTAGTCCGGGTTGAAAAGCAATCTAAGTTACTTGAGAGATCGGTCACTACAAGCTAGTTCCATAACACGCCAAGTTTGAATACATTTTCTTCATGTGACATTCATTCAAGTTAAAACCTATAAAGTACATATAAAAATATCAAGTTGCCCAAATTCAACTTGTACTCGGCTCAATTAAAGCTCTTTCAGTCAAGTAATTTACCAATCAAACATAACTCAAACATGGTATCAAACTCCATAAAAGTTTCAACAAAGTTTCAACTTATTAACCTTGACTCATTTTAAAATTCAAACCAAGTGCCAAGTGCCATGCGCACGCATTCATACTCAATTCCACGAAGACCACTTTTGCTATTTCACGCGTCCAATGCTACTCGGGTCAGAGTGCAAGCTAGTAATGCTTTCGGCTATTGGACTTTCACTATTTTTCAGACTTGATGTTACCCTCCAAGCACATACATTTACACACTGTGCACTCCAATTTTGCAGTCAAAACTGTCTTGTAACTGATCAAGAATGCTTTCAGAAATATCAATTCCTACAAACTTCAGTTTCCAGCTCCATATGTCTAATTACAGTTACCACCATAGTCTCACTTTTATAATCTTTGAGCTAACTTAGGACGCATTACACAAGTGAAACTAAACTTGAGCTCAACAAACTCGGTTATTGACATTGCATTTGGTCGTTTAATGCTGAACAGATGAGAATTAAAAGCCAAGCCCAAATAGTGCTACATATACAAAATGCATTCAAGCTTGGATTTTTCCGACTTTTAGGTAGCTTCCTTCGGACCATCAAAGTATGAACTCATCCAATCAACACATACCAAAAGAATACCTCAAAAGCGTTTCTTGCGGATATTTTCCAGATAGTGAATATATACAGTTGCATTAAACATGCAGATTGACTAACATTTTACTTCATTTAGGCGAGACGTCAACATATATCACATATCACGATTACTTGAAATTCTAATCCCTCCCGCCAAAATTTCACAACATGTAATAAAGTAATTTAACACTAATAAAGTCCAATAATGAAGTTATTCCTAGACATTGTAAGCAAAACGCTTCACGTTTACCTCAACGAAACATTATTCCCTACTACTCTCAACTTAACTCAGCAAAATTGGCCGATGTCGTATCCCATTAATCATTTGGTATCAGCTATAGGGACCCCAGCTACTAATGGCCATGCAACTAAAACCAGACAAGCTTCATTCTAGATCACCCGATTTTCTTGGACAAAGATAAACCAAAATGACCTAGATGACACCATCCCAGAAAGTAATACTTCAATCTCCATCACATTTGGGGGAGTGGTTGTCAAATGGAAGCACGTAATTATATAAACCAAGGCAGTGTGTCAAGCTTATATCAAGAATGCAATCAACAAAACAACAAAATGAATTTGAATTTATAACTGAGAAAGTACCCAGATAAGCAATATCAGATACAATACTCAATAACACAAGAATTGACGGTGTTCCAAAGCAAACTGGTGAACATGAAATGAACAGTGACTCATACTTCAACTTCATGTGGCATCTATCTTTTCAATCTAACAAATTCATAATAAACAACTCACTCTTATCTATAGACGTAATCATAAGTTACACAAAAACTACATATATTCTCAAAACAATCAAAGCCAAAAACCAAGTTATGAAAAAAATGCATACTCTGCTAGTACCATCATCACTTGGAAACCAAAAGCATTTCGGGCTTCTTAGCCTTACTTGGAGTATTAGCATTCGAACCAGCAGAGATAAATGACACTGAAGCTGCTGCCTCACGCGCCCTCCTATCGAGCTGAATCAAACTCTTAGTCGCCAAAATTGCTTGTGGAACCAGATCATGTGAAGCTCTAGCGTACAAACGTCTCACCGCCATCGATGCTGAGTCCTTCACCTCGTCTACATTCACTGGCCCCAATAAACAATGCCCCAAAATCCTCAAAACTGGTTGCAACAATTCCCATGGTAAAGGAATTCTAGCATCCTTACTTTCAACATAAGGCTCTATATCCAAGTTTTCGATTCTTTCGTGCAAAATGTCAATCTCATTCGCTTCGATTCTGATATCATCCCCAACATCAGTACTATTCTCAATTAAGAGATTATTTTCAGCAAAATTAACATCGAAATCTGAGGTGCAAGGGCAATCATCCCCAGCCCAAACTGCTGCAAACTTACAGAAATCGAGCTTCGACCAGCTCGGCATCTGTGAGATCTGCTTATAATAACAATCAAGCGCAACGCCAACAATGCAGGCGCGTTTAGTGGATTTAACCGCGATCTGAGGCTCCAACGGAGGCGAAAGAACGCCGATCGAAGGATTACTCGATTTCGAATTGGGTTTTGAAGATTTTAGGGGAGTGTGTGGGGAGTGATAGAGCGAAGGCTGAGAGAGATCGGCAATGGAGATTGTGATCGCCTTGCCGTTGCGCGATTTAGTTTCGGCGGAGTAGAAGGCTAGTAGTACGGCCTCGAATCCGGAGAGAGACGTAGGGTTTTCGGTGGTGCGGTGGTGGATGCGGTGGAGGTAGACGGCGGAGATGATCGGGAGGTACGAGAGGACGACGAGGCGGAGATCGGGGTCGGAGGAGAGGTAGGTGTCGTACAGCCAGTGGCAGAGGGGGTCGTCGCCGGAGCCGGAGGAGGGGGAGGATAGGGCGGCGGAGAGGGAGGCGTAGGCGGCAGAGGAGAGGAGGAGGGAGCGGGCGGGGCGGTCGGTGTCGGCGAGGGAGGAGAGAGAGTCGGCGGCGGCGGGAGGATGAGAGAGAAGAGAGGAGAGAAGGTGGATGCGGGAGCGGGCTTTGGAGATGGATTCCCACCAGGAGTGCATTGGATCGGAGGAAGAGGTGGTGTTGGTGGTGGTGGAGGAGGGGGAGCCGCCGTGCAGGTGGAAATCCATGGTGGTAGAGGGAGGGAGGGTTGTGGTGGCGCCGCCTCTCTCCGGTGAAGGGAATTTTTTTTGGTTTGGTTTATTCAAAGGGGGTTAGTAGTTGAGCAAGTGTAGTGGGCATTAGTCAACGGCTAGTGATGGATATGGGCACCTTTTTTTTTTTGATCCTTTGCCTTTCTATTTTGACTAGTCGATAACACGCACTTGATTGAGTCTTTTAAAACTCGATGTAAATTGGAGTTAAGGTTTCTTAGCAGGGGTAAAAGAAAAAAACTCGAGGCAAGGTTCACGTGTGCACTGCCAGCCCAAATTGGGATCGGGGTGGATTATCTTCTTGGACAAAATAATTTTAAATTATTAAATTTATTAATTTGATTTTTTTTTTCCCTTTTGTAAGTATTTTTGAATCGTTGTATAATGTCCAATCAAAACCTGACGTGATCAATGATCACAATCGTGGAATCGATGTCTAGGATCTCATGGTGATGCAGACTCCCAGTGCACATGGTTCACTAACGCCTTCATCCAATGGAGGCCATTTGATCGTAAAAAGTGGGACTTGTGCCGATCAAAATTGCAAATTTGCAAATGTTTCGGCTATTCTAAAATCTAAATAATGATATCTTTTTCTGGTGTAAAATAAAAAACTTTATTACCAATTGTCACCATATACAACACATTACAAACACACACATTCAGACCAAAATAGTTGTCCGTGTGCCCAAATCAACTATATGAAGTAACTACACCACATTACAAAATCTCAAATATAAATAAATTAAACATGTAAAGTATCGCCCAAGTATATTTTCTCTCTTTGAGACATCTTCTTCGATTTGTAACTTGTTATCCCCACACCTAGTTCCCCTTTCAACTTTTTAAAACACATCCCCAGCTTCTTTCCACTTGTGTGAATACGCATTTGTTTCTTTCTTTCCAGACTTTGTATACGAGCCCTATTATGCCCGTTACAATAATCCTTTGCTTAAACTTCCATTTCTTAGAAGCATATCTCAACCATCACTCCCACCTGCCAAACAGACAGGGCAATTAGCCACATTCGGCCACTGCATGGTATTTTGGACCAGATGCTTAGTCCGTTCACAATAAAAAAATAAGTGTTCAACCGACTCTGTCGCTTTTTCGCAAAAAATACAATTACAATTTGGTAGTTGTACAAATTTCCCCAACCTTTCTTTAGTGAGTAATCTCTTATGTAGAGTCAACCATGTGATTAAGGAGTCCTTTAGTATAGTGAGTTTGCGATCAAATATTCTTGTCCCTCTAAATTGAGTTTATTTTCCCTTTGTTTACACCATAAAACAGTTGGGCTTTCGAAACACAGAGTCCAAATAGCCCAAATTGTAGAAATTCAAAAAGAAGGGGCTGTGTTAATAAAACCCAAGAATCGAATCTGAAAAATAAAATAAAGTCCAAATAGCCAATAATCTGCATTCAAGGAAGACGCGCTAAGTTGAAGATTTTGAAAGAGACGGTTGGATACAGTTGACGGCAGTTCCCAAAAAAAAGGAGAACGTGGGTTGAAGACGGTTCCCGAAGACAAGATATATAGGAACCGCAGATAAAAGAAAAAGAGGTCCATCATCACAAGATCATCAGAAGAAAAACTTCTATATTTTATTTCTCTTAGAATTAGCCCTAGCCTTAGGAGTAGTTCATAGCGTAATGTAGGAGTAACTCTTAGCGTAATTTAGGAGTAGCCGTAATGGAATTTAGTATTAGACTCGATGAAATTTGCCTCCAAGGCATTGTATCTGCATTTGCTTGTAATCTTCACGATCGAAGAATTCATGGAGATATATATATTTAAGCTTTTAAATGTTAATTAATTGCTTGAATTTCAGTATATCTTTTTGGGCTGTTGAGAGATGTTTATATTTTGCATTCGAACACAATAATCAGCATTTAATTAAAGGCTGAAATCACCAAATAGCGTATCGAACGCTGCTTGTATTCTTCAAATTGAAGACTTTCGCGGAGGTATAAATTGTCTTTTTATCCAGATTTAAGTATCGGAGAGATGATTTGTACACTTGACTTGAGTTTTCAATCGTTGCGGTCCACTCGAAGAAGATGAAGATAAGTTCGAATACATTTAATCAACTTTTCGTTTAAGACGTAGGACCACTAATAGCCTATTTAGGTAGGGGTCGATAGATAATTCTAAGTTGAGATTATCGCGAGGCAGGGATCGTCTACTCGAAATCCCTCCTTATTCTAATTTGTTTTTATTTTCGAAACAAATAAATGGCGACCACAGTGGGAGCTTAGTCGAACGCTCATTTTATTACGAGAAACGAGAATCTTGAGTCTTGAGATGGCCCATTTGAAGTCGGAAGAGCTTCGAGCCCGATACCCCCTGAAGAACAGCATTTTGCGAATAATACTGGGGGGCAAGAAGTCTCACCGACAATTTTACGCTTATTTTTAACTGAGTCAAAATGGTGAACATTCTCGAAATCGAAATAAGACATGCTCGAAAAATCAGGTACTCAAAATAAGAAATGTTCGAAATATCATTAACTCGAAATAAGATATGCTCGAAAAATCATGTACTCGAAATTAAACATACTTGAAATAGTGGGGGTCTTGCCATTCTCAAAATTTAACATGCTCGAAATTAAACATAATGGGAGTCCATTCTCGAGTGCCATGCTCATGAGATAAGCATGTTCCCAATATTGTCAGCTTTACTTTGCAGATTCGTCATCTTTGAAAACATAGCATCTCCAACTTTCTCAATCCCTTTCTCTCTATTACAACAACTTCATATATATATATATATATATATATCAGACATATATATATCGAGTGCCATTCTGCCTTTTCGAAATTAAGGCTCATGTTCACCAAAGGCTCAATGTTCACCAAATATCACACATTTTGATATGTTTTTAATTTCTAATAGATGGGTCATGAGTGGAGTGCTTATTAATTAGCATGATTAACTATTTTAACTATTGTTTAAGTGTTCATGTGACCCCATATGGAAATCCTTTTTTTTTTTATTATTCGAATGGCTGTGCTCGAGCACAAGTTTTCAAATTGGAATATATGTTCAAGGCCAGACAGTTTCGAGGATGTTCGAGGGGCCCAGTTTGTACAATCAACAGTTTCGATTAAATTCGAACAATGAACATTTTAGAGGGTGTTTATTGTTTCGACCTCAAAAGATTTTGATTCAGTTAAAGATACCTCGACAGTTGCAGCTTCATTCGAAGGATCTGCTAAAAATAAGAAGGAAATCATCTTTCGAAACGGGTAAAGATTTTTTACAAATAAAGTAAAAATGGTTATAAGTACATCTTTCGAAAGTGTATAAGAACTAATAAAGTAACAGCGCAACAACTCGAGCGCTCCGAATAGAGGGGACTGATCGAGTCGAAAAAGCTCGAGCTAGCTGTTCGAGCAAACTGCTCGAGCATAAATGCTCAAGCAGATTTGTGCATATATTATTATTTATACATATAAATATTAATATGATGGCATAAAGGGGTGGGCCATATCAAACTTTTTTTTTTCTCTTGAGGCGTAATGTTGGACTTTACTCTCTCTCTCTCTCTCTCTATATATATATATATATGTATATATGTAGGCATGTCCTTCGAGAATATATACGTAGGTAGGCATGTCAGATTTTTGTTTTTTCCCTTTTCGAGCATAATGGTTTGGACTTTATATATATATATATATATTCAATATATATATATATATATATATATATATACACACACACCAAATAAAGTACTACCCAACCTACAAGTTTTTGGGACTTTCGAGAAAAATGGCTTGCACTTTGCTCTATATATATATATATTCGATATATATATATATACACACATCAAATATAGTATCACCCAACCTACAAGTTTTTGGGAAATGTAATCCTGAGCTTACCATAAATTATAAAACGAAATGATTATTGGAGGATGATGTATTAAGAGGGTATCAGAATGGTTTTCTACACAATAACGGAGGAGTTTGCCATTAAAAAAAAAAGTTGGGGTGAAGAAGATGAATATTTCGAGAGGAATGAGAAATAGGTTTTTTCTCTCTCGATAGTCTTCAAGAAGGTATTCTTCGAGAAATTGAAGTAAGAGAGAGAGAATTTGTCTTTAACCAAAAGACGTGTCTTTTAATACACATGAACTCGAAACGTTCATGTATATTAGGGGGGCATTTGTTTACACCATAAAATAGTTGGGCTTTCGAAACACAGAGCCCAAATAGCCCAAATTATAGAAATTCGAAAAGAAGGGGCTGAGTTAATAAAACCCAAGAATCGAATCTGAAAAATAAAATAAAGTCCAAATAGCCAATAATCTGCATTCAAGGAAAACGCGCTAAGTTGAAGATTTTGAAAGAGACGGTTGGATACAGTTGACGGCAGTTCCCAAAAAAAAGGAGAACGTGGGTTGAAGACGGTTCCCGAAGACAAAATATATAGGAACCGCGGAGAAAATAAAAAGAGGTCCATCATCACAAGATCATCAGAAGAAAAACTTCTACATTTTATTTCTCTTAGAATTAGCCCTAGCATTAGGAGTAGTTCATAGCGTAATGTAGGAGTAACTCTTAGCGTAATTTAGGAGTAGCCGTAATGGAATTTAGTATTAGACTCGATGAAATTTGCCTCCAAGGCATTATATCTGCATTTGCTTGTAATCTTCACGATCGAAGAATTCATGGAGATATATATATTTAAGCTTTTAAATGTTAATTAATTGTTTGAATTTCAGTATATCTTTTTGGGCTGTTGAGAGATGTTTATATTTTGCATTCGAACACAATAATCAGCATTTAATTAAAGGCTGAAATCACTAAATAGTGTATCGAATGCTGCTTGTATTCTTCAAATTGAAGACTTTGACGGAGGTATAAATTGTCTTTTTATCCAGATTTAAGTAACGGAGAGATGATTTGTACACTTGACTTGAGTTTTCAATCGTTGCGGTCCACTCGAAGAAGATGAAGAGAAGTTCGAATACATTTAATCAACTTTTCGTTTAAGACGTAGGACCACCGATAGCCTATTTAGGTAGGGGTCGATAGATAATTCTAAGTTGAGATTATTGCGAGGCAGGGATCGTCTACTCGAAATCCCTCCTTATTCTAATTTGTTTTTATTTTCGAAACACCCTTTAATCCACTCATTCCCACTTTGATGAATAGTATAGTGACATGTCTTGGCATGCAGCCATTGATTCAAATGATAACCTACCCCTTAGTTTCCTCTTTGCATTATCACTTTTCCTCCAAGCCCAACTACGTGATATATATTAACCCACCGACTTGCCGACTCGCCCACTAAAAGCCTTGAAGCCCAACTCGAATCGTTCAGTTTAAAAAGATAATTGTGCGAATTCGGTTTGATATTTGGGCAAACCACATATGTCTCAATGGTTTGATTTTTTCCCGTAAAGCCGTCTGAACTCAACCGCATAGATCCATATTTTAAATAGAGTTAAAAATTTTGTTTTATTTGTCAAATCTCGAAGTTTGTAATCCTATTATTTCAAAATTGTTTCAAGAACACAAAATTTAACTCCTCTTAACAACACCATCCAGGACACATAAACACACACAAACAAAACATTGGTATGAATTATGATAATATGATTTTTTATTTAGTGAAATTATTTATTCTTGTATCTCCCAACTACTCAATTTTGTTTAATTAAATCTACAACATAAAATATGTTTTTTTTTTAATTTCTTACTTACTAGTTGTAACTATAAATAAGTTGAAAGAGCTATAATTTAAGATTTGAAAGCCCATTAACCCGCCAATTCAAATGCGAAAAACCTTCAATCCGACCAACCTGAACCGCTCAGTTTGAAAAGATAATTGTGTAGATTCGATTTGATATTTTGTCAAGCCGCATATGTCGAGTTAGGTTGATTTTTATCCCGTAAAACCATCTGGAAGTTTGTAGTGCTATTATTTCAAAATTGTTTCAAGAACACAAAATTTAACTCTTGCCCTCCACTAAATCCCTTTTAAAAACACCATCCAGGACACATAAACATAACCCACAAACAAAACATTAGCATGAATGGCCAAAATCATTTAATAAACACAAATAAAAGTCATTCAATTTTATTCTTTAAAAAATTCTCATTCAAGTCCAATTTAATAGACCTAAAATATAATCCATAAAATGTAGAAATAAGACTTTGTTACCCGATCCATCATTCATCATGTGACTAACAATTTACTTCAACCAAACACCTTTTTCTCACATAAAAATTTGAGGAGGGTCGGCCCCGGTCATCCACTAAGAGTCAGAGTATGGATCTGTTTGCAAGAACTTATGCTTTTAAAAAAGTGCTGAATTTAAAAAAAAAGTTGTAAAAGTAGCTGAAAAATTAAAGTGGAGTGTATTTGCAAAATTTGCTAAAAAGTAGAAAAAATAGAAGAAGCTGATAGAAGTACCTAAAAAACCTGCTTCTAGTTTCTGCTTATTTTCAGTGAAGCAGAATCAAAAACAGTGAAACCAAACAGCAAAAAGCAGCTTAAATCCAGCAAAAAGCTGAAAAGTATTTTTTTTTTTAGTTTTAGCAAACAGGCCTTATGCTTCCATGACCAAAAATCTCTTACAAATGTATTTAAAAAAGGTCTGCCGGCACCACCCTTACATGGCCATCCATAAGTTCAATCGAACTCACAATCTTCTACCAAAAAATGACCCGTTTTTTATCAATTGACGCTGCCACTTCAACCAAATACTATTGCTATTCAATGTGACTCATGATTTAGAGGTTCTTGTTCTCTCCGCCCCACTTCAAACTCACCAAAATCCAGCCTGAATTCATACCAAACAAAACAAACCAATTCAAAGACCAAATCCCACCTAGTTTATCTCGCCCCCGCCCCGTATCATAGCTTTAATAGCATTTCTACTCTACTCTTCTCACACAAATCTCTCTACTCGTATTCTACGACAATGGCGTCCACAGTTCTCTCACAATCTTCCTTCTCCACACTCACCTCTACACCCTCGCCGAATCCCAAAACTCGCATCGAAAATACTCTGCCAATCTCCGTTTCTGTTAAGCAACCTCTTAGCATCTCCAGATCCGTCGTCGTTTCGACCCATTTCAAGAAAGCCCACAAGAGATTTATCGCTAACTCCACTCCCTCCGCCGATGAGAGCTCCGCCGCTGAAACCCCAATCGAATTGAGTATGAATCTTCACCTGTCGAAATTGAAATAATATTTTTCTGCGGAAAATTCATAGACCAAGTTCAATGGTCTAAGTGTCTATCTTCGGTCTCGTATCTCTCACATTATTGTGTGCGATCCTCACTGGCACTCTGTGTGAGAGAGATAGACACATAGTTCACGTTCGGACTATTGAAGTCGATCTGACATGAATTACCCAGTTCTCTCATATGTTTGAATTACTGAGAGTTTGTAATCTTTTTTCTTGTTTTCAGGGTACCCTGCATTTCCAACAGTCATGGACATTAATCAGATTCGAGAAATTTTACCTCACCGGTTAGTGAAGATTGTGTACTTTAATTGATTCCCATATCAGTATGATTTATTTTAGGGAGCGGGAATGTCACTGATAGTCTCCGAAGTTTCACATCTATATTTGGTCCTTAAAGTACCAAATGCTGCACTATTGTTCCTAAAGTTTAGTTTCTACTTCACTTCGTCCTTTCCATAATTTTCCGATGAATTTTGGATGGATCGGGCAACATGTACACCTCACACGTATAACAAATCCCTAAAGTTTAGTTTGTGTTTCACTTCGTCTTTTCAATCGTTTTCTGATGGATTTTGGATATATAGAGCAACATGTACACCTCACACGTGTAACAACTATCTAAAATTTATTTCTGTTTCACTTCGTCTTTTCAATCATTTTGGATGGATCGGGCAATATCTACACCTTACACATGTAACAACTACTTGTGCACCTAATTGAGCCAAAATCTACCAAAAAATGATCAGGAGGACGAAGTGAATCATAAACTAAACTTTAGGGATGGTCGTGTAACATTTGGTACTTTAAGGATCAAAGTGATACAAATGTGAAAGTTTAGGGACTATTAGTGACATTGACCCTTTATTTTAACATTTTATTTGGTTGTTATGTCAATGTGATTTGATTTTGTTTTTGGGGTTTTTATGTTTTGTATTGTAGATTTCCATTTTTGCTAGTAGATAGAGTGATTGAGTACAATCCCGGAGTTTCGGCTGTGGCCATCAAGAATGTGACCATAAATGATAATTTCTTTCCTGGTCATTTTCCTGAGAGGCCAATAATGCCTGGTGTGCTCATGGTTGAGGTAATAAAATTCAAGTTTCTTGCTTTATGACAGTACATACATTTGCTAGTTACTCGTGTCCAAATCAAAAGTTCGATTTTTCTTTCTTTAGTTATAATCTTGGATCTTTCGGATATTAGATCAGATTGTACATTCTCAATTTGTTGACTCGTGTTTTAGTTTCTGATTAGTAACTAAAAACGTTTGGATGGGCATAGTCGCCATGTTGATTATTGATAGCTGTTATAAATGAATTTAGTTGTGTTTTGCTGCACCAAACATTAGCATGTTGAATGCTAGTGCATAAACAAGTCGACAGTAAAAACCATTTGATTTGAGAATTTATCTCACATTTCACATTACATTTCATTCATATACAAAAGAATCAGTGCTTACTTGTACTTGCAAAAAGAAAAGATTTTAATTAGTGTTTATTGTTTTTAGCTCTACATCTATTTAACTTGGTTGATGGATAAAAGGTGTTCGGAATATGGGATGGCTGGCAAGTGATTAAGGAGTAATTGTTTATAGTAAATGGTTTAAAAGAATTCTTTACGCGAGGGACTAATCCGAGCTATTGAACGCCTTGTTTTGAAACTCAGAAGAGCTATGTGCATATTAGCACTGTTTTCTCTTGGACACACTAGTTACTGACATGAAGGTTCTCGTGTAGTGGAAGAAGTGGCAAGTGGCTGCACTTTTCGGTTTTGCAAGTACATTTTGCATAATATCTTGATATCATGCATTAATACCTAATGAATTGTTTCCATACGTATAATGTTATTATAAAGGGAGGGTTGTACGTGTACCGGGTCTGTTCAAAGTTAATGCAGCCCCACTGGATGAATGTTTGTTGTTCTCAAATATGTACTTCGAATTTTGAAAGTTGCTAAACAAAGAGCCGCAAAATATACTGGTTGTGTTTGCTTTTGTTTTGGGCTGGATTTTTGACCAAAACCCAGCCCAAAATTTGTTTGGATGTGGGTTATTTGGCCAAACATGGGGCCCATGTTTGGCCAAATAACCCAACATGGGGTTTGGTCAAATATGACCAAAAAAATATGTCTGCATCTCACCCTCTCTGCGTGCCCTCCCTCCCTCCCTCTTTCTCCTCTCTCTCCCTTTCTCTCTCTCTCCTCCCTCTGCGTTCTCTCTGTCCGTTTTCTCTCTCTTTCTCCTCCCTCTCTCTCCGTTCTCTCTCTCTCCTCCCTCTCTCTGTATATTGTAATTTTATATTACTTATATATATATACACGTAATTTATATATTATATTATGCAGAATATATTGTTCATATGATATTATATATAATATTATGTAAAATATAATATATGTATATATTATTTATACACTATATAATAGATACACTCTTATATATAAATACATATATATAAATATATCACATCAATTCCAATATATATACATATATATATATTACAATAATTTCAAACTTATATTATAATATACTTTTCAATCATCAATTAATCATTAAAACAACTTTTCAGACAAAAGCTTACATGTTTTGACTATTACAGTGATTTTTGTTACATCTGAAAACAAAACTAAACACATTTTCACCAAAAAAGCACTCAAATGTTACTTCAAAATAGCTAATCCAAACACTTTCTCGCGAAAAATGAATAAAATACGAATTCTTCAAAACAAAATCAAACACATTTTCATCAAAATAAACAATTCCCAATAAAATGTTTCACCAAAAACACCCCCAAAATAAAAACAAACACAGCCACTATGTCTTAAAAATTTGGGAAGAACAGCCACTATGTCTTAACATGTCACCTCAAACTTGTTTGCAAGTATAACAGGACTAGTTCTAGAAGTCAAAACATGGACATATTGATAGAAAAACTCCTCTCTCCCTCTCTCTCTCTCTCTCACACACACACACGAAACAACGAGGATAGGAAATAAAAAACATGAAACATTATGTATATTATCCTTTAGAAAAATATGTTTTAAGAAGATAGCAATCTCTACTATGGACTGGCAGAAGTTATTTGCTTTTCCTTCATATGTCAGTTTTTGAAGGTTCAATCTTCAACCCGTGTCTAACTGTGCTTAATATTTATTCTAAATTACATAGACACCCCCTGCATGAGACCTAATTACAAAGAACACCACGAGATGTGAAAAATTACCGAAACTTTCTCAGTCAATAAAAGCTTATTACAATTCACCCATGTCAGTAAAAGTAGATTACTATATCGCCCCCTGTTTCGAGTTGATTCTGACATGGGGTGGGGTGTCTTGGTAATTTGTAAAATCTCATGGGACTCATAGTAATTACTTAATAAGTGAGAGAGTGTGCATGTAATTTCTCCTAATATTTCTTGCAACATTTTTGAAACTTGTATTTTCTCAAGAAGTGACTTAGTGCTACTGCTTGATACAGGCATTGGCTCAGGTTGGTGGCATAGTTATGCTACAACCGGAAGTTGGAGGCTCACGCGAGAATTTCTTCTTTGCTGGAGTCGACAAAGTAAGATTCAGGAAACCAGTAATTGCAGGAGACACATTAGTAATGAGAATGAACCTCGTGAAGCTGCAGAAACGCTTTGGAATAGCAAAGATGGAAGGAAAGGCGTATGTAGGAGGTGAAGTTGTTTGTGAGGGAGAGTTCTTGATGGCTATGGGGAGTTAACCAATTTTCCAACTTTTTCGTCATATTTTTCAAATGCCCAATTTATTGTTATTTTCATCCCTTTTTCTATTTTTCTCTTCTAGTATGCTTGCCGATCGAACTCTGCTATTGGTGCATCATTTATCATGAATTGGAGAGGGACTAATGTTATTTGAAGATCAAATTTATCTTCTTGTCTTCTTTTTTTGTTCAATATTTCAGTCTTAGTCCAAGCTTCGTTTTCACTACATATACAATAGTCCGGCAGCCACATTGCACGTATGAATGGATTGATTGGAAAGTTCTTATATATGCTAATATCTTTTACAAGGCAATGAGGATCATGTCAAGACATATTGTGATCAATGAAGTGCTAATTTTATTGTCGAGTAAAAAAGTAGTTTGCACCCTCAAAATGGTGATTTTTGGCACATTCACCGTTTTGAGGGTGTAAACTGCCAAAATACACCCTTTGCATACTGCTTTTATACTTGTTTATTGTTAGTGTATTTTTTAACCCGTGAGAATGTAACTAGGCGATGACTAATCATCTAACCTATGACTTTTGTGGGGGCGCTACCACTTCACACCAACCGCCTACTAAGAACACATTTTACACTGTCAAATGTATAAAAAAATAAAATTAACTGATGCTAAGTAACTATATCTTTTGTTCTGCTATTAAGCTTTCCATCCTAATACTATCACCATATGGCGCCAAACATTTCATTTATGAAAGTATTTTTCGGATTGGATCGAACAAACGCCCTTCCCGGCGTTTTTTATTTGTGTAACAAATTCTTTTGTTGTTTTTAAAATTACCAAATTACACTTCGAGTCAGTCACAATATCTATCTCGACTTCCCAACGACTAAAAAAAATTCCGACTTCACACCTCATCACACAAACGTACGGCCAAACAATTTTGTGCTATTCGAGTCGAAACAATTTTGTGCTATTCGAGTCGAACTCAAGCCGATAAACCTTACAATCCAAGAGCTCCAAGGGGCGTCTTCCCTTGCCCTGCCTCAAAATAAAAGATCAACATAGCCACCATTGCAATCCTAGCATGTTTAATCTCCGCAAGCTTCAATCTCTCTAGCTTCTCATCATCCGGCACATAAATACCGTCTTTCAAAGTTCCGGCCAAGCTCAACGGATCGAAAAACTTGCCGCCGGGGTATCCCTGATCGCCGGTGGCGTTGGCGAAATTCTCGGCGGATCTCGACCACGGCGTCGCCCACTCAACGGATTGCGATTCAGGGCTGAAGAAATCGACCCATCGCTTGCTCTCGACCCAACCCATAAGGAGGAGCTGAGTGCCGAGGAGTGTGCCGAAGGAGAACGGCGCGACGGCGCCGGGGGCGGCGCCGGCTTCGAACCAGGGAATGCCGGTCCAGGCCTGGCCGACGAAGATGCCTAAGACGGCGGCCATTGCCCAACGGCCATGGATGAGTTCCGCTTCTCTGTACCATTTTAAGAATGATGGGTCTTTCCCGAGCCCTAGCGGGTCGAACCCGAAATCGCCTGGGAGTCTGCAAAATTGTGCATATAATTACATAATTGTTGATGTAATATGAATATTTTTAATGAGAATTGTTATTTTGATATATGTTTATATATATATATACTAGCATGTGCCTCGTGCTATGCACGGCTATTATCTAAAAAAAAAGATGTAAAATTATATATATTGTGTATTTTTTTTCTTATCATTATATGAAAAAATATTATTTTAAAATTAATCTAGCGTAAATCCCATGCTATGCATAGTCTTCAATAAAATATGTTAACCTTTCTAAAATTTTATTATTTTACATACTAAATTTGACTATTGCGAACTGCACAATGTCAAAACTATCAATCCAATTTTTTTTTGGACTTTTTCTTGTTAATAGACCTAAGATTATAAAATTTGAAACTCAAAGACCGGCATATTACCCTTAAAAATAGGTAAATAGATCCTAAACAATAAAATTCCTTGAATATTGTTGTGGCTATTGAACCAATTTTTTACCAATAATTTTAAACGTTAAAGGAAATTTTGAAGAGGGTTAATATGGGTAAGAAAAAGAAAATGGTAGTTAAATAAAGTTGACTGAAGCAAGGAAGTAGAAAACAAACTAATTCCATGAAGAAAAAGAAATACTAACCAAGACTAAAGTAAAAAATAAATTAAGTGAAATAAAAAAAACAATTATAATATGGTGAAAATCATAAATGAAAAAAATTTTACATAAATGCAATTAACAAAAAGATAAAACAAAAAGACTGAAGAATATCTAACAACTTGAACAATCTTTTAAAAATAAATTAAGACACATCAACTTTTATAGAGCATATATAAAATATATATGTATAAACTTGGATAAAGAAAAGAAAAACTTATATAAACTTGAAATGGTTAGATAAAATGATGGAGAATTCATTAAACCCCTACTAACATGGGAAGATCAAAGGAGAAATATTAAATATAATATTCTAAAATGACAAAAATTTATGCAATAAGAAATAATGACATAAATAATATGCAATAGCCATCAAATATCACGACCAGATAAGCTACTTTGACCTAATAAAAAAGTAAGTATATGAAGCAAAAAAGTATTATTTTGTATTATTTGTTCATATGAACACCAAGACCTTAGTATTATCATATATCAACTAATTATAAAAATATAAAAAACTTATTTAATACAGTATATTCATTAGTTTTAATATGTAGTCTCAGTAGACAATATTTTTGGATTTGCTAATATTTACATTACATAGCAATATAAAATAACATGACACTAAAATTAGAACGGAAAAAAGAAAAGAATTTAAACTTTATTAAAATTTATATAAGATCTCCATTTTATTTGCAAATATAAAAAAGTAAGAATCTGGAGTCCGATTATTATCATACTCAAGTAACTATAAATATATGGAAAATTACAAAGTTGTAAATGTCAATAAAAAAATAAACTATAAAAGAAGATTATTAAATCATGTTAACTGGAGTGAGGAAATAGAAATACAAAGCTAAATTCCATAAGCAATAAAGAAAAAAAAAACCAAAACAAAGAAAAACAAAAATAAATTAAGTGAAATTAAAAATGTATATAATATGGCGAAAATCATAAAAGAAAAAAAATATCACGTTAATAATTTTTTAAAAAAAAGACTATGAATGCAACGGGATGAAGAATATCTCTCAATTTGACTTGAATGATTTGTAAATTTTTTATGGAGAATCCATTAATTCCCTTAACATCGGAATATCAAAGGAGAAAACAAAAATAGAAAATAAAATATACTGAAATAAAGTGAATAACAGAACCAAAGAGAAATAAATAGAAATGAAAAACAAAAATATTTTAAAGGTAGTGAGAATTACAAACCATTGAAGAGGTTGCAGATCGAGAACCAAAATACACATATCCGGAGTTTGGTAATTGAATAACATAAAGCTATGTGAAAAAAATACAAAGAGATGGAATGAGAAGTGATATGTATATATTTTTATTTCAACATTCTAATTCTTAATTTTTCTTAAATTTTGGCCGATTGGTGGCATAATTTTGATATCTTAATTGTTTTCTAATTTTGTGTCAATTTATAATTTAGTAGGAAAGTTTCCTAATTTATTTTTAGAAATGAGTTTTAAAAAGGTACTAAAATTTGTTAATTGAAACTTCAAAAAATAGTAACGAAATCTTCACATAAATTAGGATGGAAAGTTATTAATAATTAAGTGATTAAAATTTAAATGCATAGATTGCATTTTTCTAAAAATAATATCAAATCAAAACCTTAATTAGGCTGCTCTTAATTAGTTAATACATACACATAGATATTTGCATTTTTCACATTTCAAAAATACCAGGTAATTAAGAAACTTAAATGTTGGGGTTAACCAATGAGAATTTTTTATTATATTAAAAAAACTCAAAATTCTAGAAAATTAGGATTTGAGTTTTATTGGGTCAAAATTAGTCAAACACCCCCTTCAAATATATAATAGTATAGATATGAAGATGTATGAATGAGATGTTTTATTGAAACTTTTCTACATGATAATTCATTTATCATTTTCCGTAAACATATTTTTAATCGAGATGAGCGATTTAGATGGTGAAATATAGATAAATTGGGTCTCATATCGCATTTTACGTTATTTCAAATAAATATATGTGAATAACTTGATGTTCAATGCTGAAATAGTATCGAATGAAACTCTTCTAATAATTGAGTACATGTTACACTTAATGAGATTCTTCTCTTTAAAAAAAAATATTCTGTAAGCAATTTTAAGAGAATATTATCAGAAAACATTTATTTTGGAAGGGATATGCCATCTAATTTATTTTAAAATCTACGACAATGTGTGGAGTTGGAGGATTGAAAACACTAGACTTTCATTTATTAATTAACGAGAGAATGATGTCATTCAACTAAATGATTATTAGTGACATGTCATTTGATTAAAGCCTAATGGTTTCACCATAAGATTTACAAATAGAGTAAGGACTTACGAGCCATCGAGCCACTCAGGGTCGATCAAATTGCCACCACCTTTAACAGCCGGGATCCAAGACTTCTTAGTGGCAGCGGCCGCAGCCACCACAACGAGCCTCTTGGTTGTCACAGCGCAGCCAATTCGGGCGGCGATCGGGGCGGAGAGTGAGACCTGTGTTTTCTTTCCACCAGTTAAGAAGGCAGATCCTAAGCCATTTGCCAATGCAGCAGATGTTGAAGCCATATCTTTATCTCTCTTTTTGGCGCCTTGTTTGTATGTGGCTAAGAGATTGTAGTTTTGATTTCCACACTTAAAGAGATGCTATTTGTTGAGGGATAAGTGAAATCGAATCCTATGAAATCGCATTTGATAGATATCTAGCCAATGAGATCAATAAGTCCATCAATACTCCACAATCGTGTCATCCACGTGGATATCTCTTGGTCCTCTAGTTTTCATCTGGTTCTTGTTTGCGCCAATTTTCATAAATCTTTTATGATATACTTTGTGGATATAGATGTTGGACAAGTGTTCCATAATTTTATTATAGGAAAAAAATATTGCACCAACACGCACTGCTATAATAGGTAATTAAACAAATTTATTTTTTTATAATGAGAATTACAAATACATAACCCACTTAATTGAAAATTACATTTATCCCTTGAAAACCTTCGGTCAATGGTCAAACAATACTAAATGATATTTTTACCCTTCACTTAAATTATTATTTTTTTAAAAAAAGGTGGAATAATATTTTCGTTACGCCATACTCTCTCTTATAATGTGTAATTATCAAAAAACCCCTCTTGTTTTTTGAAATTACCGACACCTCCTATAAGTAGCTAATTTAAAGTTTTTAGGGGTTAAATTGTAAGAATTTTTTATACATAAGAAGATGATTGTAAAAACTGTATTATATCTGGGGAGATTTGCGTGATTTCAAAAATATAACCGGGAAGGTTGGTGTAATTTTTCCTAAATGACATTTGAACAGGGGCATTTTTTTTAAGTTCGCATGATGACGTCATAAAAAAACTGATCTTTGGGGGATAAATTTAATTTTCAAAGGTTAAGTTTGTGTAATTACTTATTATATCATTGAGTGTTGATATAATTTTTCCTTTATTATATCCATGACAAATTATGGATTATATAATCTGATGTAGAATCAAAATATTATCGACGTTAAAATTGGGAACCTCGAAATGATGAGTGGCATAACTGATGGGTTTATGAAAGTTGATTGATGTAAAGGATTGGAAGAAGTCAAGGGAGACGCACAAAAAGGGGTCTTGAGATGGTCAAAGGGGGTTTGACCATGGTCTATGCAGGTTTGACCAAGTGGTCGATGCGGATTTGATTGCAGGATTTAGCAGTATGTAGGGTAGGATTGTGTTTCCTATGTGTTTTTGTTTGGAATTGACAATTGACTTGTGTTAGAATTGTTTTTCTCAATTGTCTAAGAACAAAATTGTATTGTTTCCTATTTGGATTATGTTTTCCTTATGTTCCAAGTCTCTTTTCCTATAAATCCGTGATTCTACATTGTAAATTGATGATTTACTCTGAAAAATAAAGATGTAGACCTAATGTTAGCCCGTGGATATAGACAGTATGACCGAATGACATTAAAGTTTTTTGGTGTCATCTTATATGCTTCTTGAAACTCTTGTTTATTTCCTTCGCTCTTCTTTAATGCCATTCCTAATAATTACGTCTACGAAAAGTTGGGATCCGATTTGATTTATGTTATACTAAAGAGTATTCTCAAGATAGTAATTAGATTTTTTGATCTAGAGATTAGATACCTGATTAACACTAATTGAAGGATATTTGAAGTTTTTGTAATGGAATATGGGTTAAAGTCTTTTTACCTGGCCCACATAATAAATGATAATAAACTATAATAAATTAATTTTATAATCACCCCAAATTCATATTGCCATTTTTCGAATTACTCTTAACTATTATCATGACACATCAATATTTGTCTACCCATTTCGTTTTTGCGATAATAAACTATAATAAATTAATTTTATAATCACCCCAACTTCATTTTGCCATTTTTCGAATTACTCTTAATTATTTTCATGACACATTAATATTTGTCTACCCATTTCGTTTTTGTACCGGATACTGCGTACAAATATCTTAGAGACTACCACATCCGTAAACGATTATGTCACTAATAATGCGACAGTATTAATTCGTAATGTTTGGTTTAAAGACCTAGTTCATTAAAGAATTTTATGAGGTTTCTGTGTGCGAAAATTTTAACGGGTAATTTGTGTACGTGATTTCTAATTGTGAATGGGTTCAGACAAACACAAGTCAATCACATGTCAAGTGCGTTATGAATGTTATGTGATTAATCTATGATCTACGGAGTGTGATTTTACTAGTTATAAGACAATATTTGTTGTATTTGTCGTATGATTACTCAGATTGAATTTTATTTCAATTTACTTAGCATTATATTTTGTATTTAACATCACTTATGCATGTCGTGTGTATAAAATATTTCTCAAACTATACACTTGCATGTGAAAAAATGATACTTGACACGTGAATGTATGCAATGAATACCAAATGAAACTCAGATTGCAATAGAGAAGTTAAATAAATGACTAATTATATAATGAAACTATTTGAACAAGAATCTCTGCAGAGAAATTTCTAAAAGATTTTGCGAATCATGTATAAAAAAAATGCGTAATTTTAGCAATTAATGGTGCGCGGAATGCATCACACTTCTAACTCTAGCGAAGTCACGGGTTCTAACTATCCGGCCCTTGTTGCTGCATTTGGGTTGCAGGTTAGAATGAGTATCTCCAACAGTCCAAGCAATCTAAGTTTAGTACAAATGGTCAAATCAGAAATTTTATGTTCAAAATTAGGGTTGAAAGAAGAACTAAATCATTCGATACTTGATTAGAGATGACAAAATATGAATATGTATCTGATGCGGAATCAAAATAGTAGCCAGATCAAAGTTGGGAACCTCGTGTTTATACCTCTCATCTCGTGTTTATACCTCGTGTTTCTATGCAATCAAATACCAAATGAAACTCGTATTGCAATAGGGAATCCAAATAAATGACTAATTATATAATGAAACTCAATCTGAACAATATAAAAAAAAAATGCATAATTTTAGTAATTAATGGTACGTGGAATGCATCACACTTCTAGGATCTAGCTCTAGGTGTGAACTGCGAAGTCACGGGTTCTATCTGGGCCTTGTTGCTACGTTTGCGTTGCAGGTTAGATGAGGTATTTCCAACAGTTCAAGCACTCTATGGGAAAATATTTAGGTGCACCCGGTGTTGTCCCACTTAAGATTGCTTTAGATTGTCCAAGTGGAACCACACCGGGTGCACCCAAGTGTTTTCCCAATCTAAGTAGGGCAAATCAGAAATTTTATGTTCAAAATTAGGGTTGAAAGATGAATTAAATTATTGAATACTCGACTCGAAATCGATTGCTAAAAGCTTGTATTTGCTCAATTTGATAACATATCAACTAAGCTTGAACAACTTTTTGTGTTCAATAAGTTTTGGAGCTCGACTATATTAGTAATAAAATGATAAAACATGTGCAAAAATATGAAACTACTCCTCGTTCATGTTCGGCCTGTTAAAACCCGTTTGAATTCAACTCGATTAATAATTAAATCGAGCTCAAACACAAATTTTGAAGTTTGATAATTATTTAAACAAATTTGAACAACAACTTGTTCGAATCGACTCGAATTATTTACAGTCCTATCAAAATAATTGATGTGTCATAATTGAATATTTGTCGCATTTGCCATTTTGTATCAATGTGTGTGTATCTATCTATCTATCTATCTCTCTATATGTAACCAAAATAATAATAATTTATCTATCTATCTATATATATATATCATTTCAGTGAGATATGCTGATAACTGAATTAAATTTCATCTTTAAGAACAATTTTCTCAAAATATTTAATTCTCACACTTATAGTTTATAATTTCAATATAGAATTTCATCATTTGGTTAATACTCCTAGTGTATAAAATATTAAGAAAATTACATAAACCCCTTATTACTTGAAAATCTGAAATCGATGCATGGGAATTATTTATGATTATTTCAAATTTGCAAATTTTTTGATCTTCAAAAATATAAAGTATATTTTTAAGATAATTAACATAGTCTATATTTTTAAAATCTTAACAATTGGATTTTTTTTCGAATGAAAAATTGATGCAATTGGTATTTTGAATTGAAAAATATTTACATGAGTTTTTTAGATACAAGTTTATATTTTAGGACATTTTTTAGTAGTTTTCCTTTCTTCATATTTTCTTAAATATAATCTTGAGTGTGACACATGGCGTGTATTTACAAATAAAACACAAAAGAAAATATGAATTGAAATAGAGGATCTCAAATGCTCTTCTTTTCGTTGATTAAGTGTACAAGCGAATACAAGGGAATCAAACCTGTAATAGTGTTGATGTTTTATAAAAGTACAATTTAATGTCCGTTTTCTGGAACAACACCAATTATAATATTTTACTTTTTAAAATAAAAGTTTACTTTTCAAAATATGTTCTCATGAATATTATGATCTGTTATATTCTTCAATCTCTACCACTACTTTTAAAGGTTATGAATCTTGTTCTTCTTTGAAAAAAATTAAAACAAACAACCAATTACCTTACTTGTCTCAAGGTGAAAATCTTGAATGGATAGAAAATACGAAGTACTATCAGAGACGAAGCTGGTGGGGGCACCCACTGCCCTCAACTTTGAGATTTTTTTTGTTCCTAAAAACTTTTAATATTTAAACTTTAGCCTCTTAAAATTTATAAATATCAAGTTTTCCGCCTCTTTTTTATATTCACTCCCCGAACTTGAAATTCTGGCTCCATCGCCGAATACAATACAAGAAATATTGAACAAAAAGATTCCAATAAACAATGCTTACATAAAAGGTTTAAAAATGAAGAGAAATTCGAGGTTAGAACACAAAACTATTACTCATAATTGTGGGCTATAGCCACCGAAAGTTGATGGGCAAGGCGTGGTTTGAGGGCCCTTCACCAACCACGCTTTTACCTCATTTCATTTCTTCTATTTATATGCACATGAAAGCCCCACCTTCCCAAATCATAGCAACTCTTCTCATATGATAAAAAGGAATTGGATCTCATTCCAACCTTGGTGTTTTCAAATTCCATCTTTCTAGTTGATGTAATGACTCCATGCACAAAAGGGAGGGAATTTGGCACATGATATGATGATATCTTTCACACTATAAACCACATGTTGGATGGAGGACTTTTTGTTGAAATTTGGAGATTTTTATTCGTTTACGTTCATCGAGGTTGATTCCGTAATATTTTTATATTATTTATGGGAAAAATTTATGGTGAACTGAGAGTAGGGGTGAACACGGTTCGATTTTTGAAATATTTTTATAAAATTTATACCGTACCAATAATTGCGATTTTAGGACAACTAATACCAAAATTGGACTTTTCCAAACTTACACCATCGTATTCGGTACGGTACGGTACGATTTTGCGGCATTTTTACTATATAGATCACATGATTTATCTATATATTATCATTTCCACTTTTTATGCAAAAAAACTCAAGAAAAATTTTCTATACAATACACTAAAGGAGAGCAAATTTCATCTCTCATATCAATGCATGTTTCTTTTGCACTTTTGTTCGTAGAAAAAAAAGGAAAAAAAACTAGACTTTACAATAGAATAATTTTTTTTAATGAGAACCAATAAACTTATGTTTAGAATTAATATGTTCTCTTTCCTTCAAAAATGTGGTTGTAAGTTGGTTGTTAACTATAATTACTCGGTAATAAAATTAAAAATAATTGTCAAACTAAATAATGATTAAAATGATAAGAATGTAAGCTATTATAATGATAGTTGGAATTATTATAATTGAACGACTATTGAACCCAACTACCATAAAAATCATGGAGATTCAAATTCTTGTGTTTTGTACCTCAGCCTCGTCTGTTTCCTCAAGTAACGGTTATAGTCTAATTCACATTTTTATATTAGTATTATGATTTGGAGTCTAGGTTTGAAATAATTCTATAAAATGATTTTAATCTATCTTTTAACTACTTGTCAACTTTAATAAAATTTACTTAATTTTTCATATTTCTAAAACATCACACATTCCCACAAGTTTTGGTAAGAAGTCAGTTTCGTATATACTTGTATCTATAAATCCTAAAACATTACAAATGATATATAATGAATAGTTATATATATATATACATACAGTCCGGTACGGTTTTTTACCGGCATTGAACTTCTAAAACCTAAACCTTACCCAAATATTCGGTACGGTAACGACTCGTACCAAAACTGATAATTTTTAGTAAAAAATTATTATTTCGGTACAGTACGATGCGGTTTCAGAAAGCTATGAACATCCCTAACTAAGAGTAATACTCCCGATTTACTATCCACCACATATTCACAATTGGTGTGGTGGTTTTCATCACCACCCATCCTCTGAAAATCACCCCAACACTTGTGAATATGTGGTAGATAGTAGATGAAAAGTAATACTCTCAATTCATTATAGAATTATCCTTATTTATGTATCTATTCACGTTCTCATATATTAGTTCACTGGTAAAACGAGTCAACTTTAAAATATCTTATTTTCTGGTATATGGATCCTATATTATTAATGAATCGATTATTATGTTTTGGAAATGACCAATTTCAAAACCAATACAGAATAACCAATTTCTATTTAATGACGCACTTTTTTGTTTTGGTGGTGCGTAGTCTTAGTCAATAGATGGTCTTTGCAAAGGAAAATAGGAAATACATCTTAAAGTTATATGTTTACCTAATTTCAGTTGTATTTATAATACTCCCGAAGAAATAGATGCAATATAGAATTATTCTATATTGAGCCGAGAGAAAATTTTAAGGTGGATCAGGAGTATTGCTCTCGATCCATTTTACGCCACCTACCCTGTGTAAACCACCCACCGCACCCCAAGTATTTATGTGGTGAAAAATAGATTGGGAGCAACACTTTCGATCTACCATAAAATTACCTTTGAGCCGAGTACGACACTAAGGTTGTGTTTGAATTGATAGATTTGAAAGCTATGGATTTCAAATCTATCAACAAATCCATTGAGTTTGTTTGGATGATTTCAAATTGTATTGGATTTCAAATCCCTTATTGCTCATTTTGAGTTATTTTTTTAATCACTATAATGTATTTCAAATGACATTAATTTAGAGTCATTTGAAATCCTTCCTATAAATCCACTCCCAAATCCAAATCTCTCCATCCATAAACACAAATCCACTCCCAAATCCAAATCTCTCCATCCATAAACACAGTAAAAGAACTTAGAATAACCATAGCGTAATGATGAGAATTTGAAGTGTCAAGTCAAAAAGTATTACGATCAAACTTATTTCCACCCCATGATTTTACGCATCACATTGCAGGTACACATGCATGTTGAAGATTAAAGTGGACAACCCAAAGTGGCCATTGAGAACCTCAAAGATCATTAGAAGTCCATCTGTTACCCATAGAACACTTGATATATTCTTTTAGGAAAGCCATTTATTAGATTATTCACTACAATGAGATGCTAAAAATTAAATTACAATGATTAATTTTATAACGGATATATTCGTATATATTTAACAAAAATAAGAACTTCCTCCAAAAAAATATAAATAAGAAAAAAACTATTGATATAACAAAATATACATCTTTTACTAAATAGTTTTGTTGCTTCGTATACACTCACTATACGAGGCCGGATAATTGCAGGAAGACCCTAGGAGCATGAGTATTTGCAAAACACTACAAGATCCGCGTGTTTTTGTTAACTCGGGTCGGGTCGATCCATAACCCGACCCATCGAGGTGTCATCCGGACCGTCCATCAGCTACCCGTGTTGCTCATCTGATAATGACGTCCCATATGTCAGTCTTCCATCCGTACAACGTGAAAAGTCTATAAATACAATCATTGCTGGAGAATCGAGGGTTGGAATTTGGATAACTAATCCTCGTAGCTTGCATCGTATCGACGTTACTAAGTTTACAGACTCGAAAGTACAATCCATATTACACATTTGGGTATATCTCATGTACGTGCCTTAACTTTAATAATGGAAGGATATATTAAACAGGAATTACGTTTAAACTTGATCCCTTTATAGGTACGTGGGCAGCTTGGTTAGCCCAAGTACAATCTTTATTCACAATTGAGTTACAGTTGGTTCGAATACAAGGTCACCTTGACTGAGATAGTTAGATCCCTACAATCGACTTAAATCAGCTATATATACAAGCGTTAATACTTCACCGTTTTGTCATTGATCCTGAAAGAACCTACGTATTTAACATCATTAGGTAAAGAAACCTCTATCAACGATGATACTCAGATCTTTAATGTGATTCGGTCCAATATATACATTTAGTTTACACTTAGAGTAGAGTCTCGAACATCAACTATATGACTTATATCATTTGGGCAAAATTTCATTTGCTCCAACGAACATTTGGCAATTGAAATTTGATTTTTTGGTTAAGTGCGGCAAAGTTGATGCAACATCAATGAGTTGGTGCTTGTATTTATTGTTAATGGGTTTAATTTCATAATCATACTATAAATGAGTTTGCTTTAGAAAATGGGATTTCAGTAGTTGTAATCTCCAATTGGATTCCACTCATCTCCAATTGGATTCCACGAATATATTTCACATTAATAATTGCGATTATGCTAATTAAAATACAAAATTCTAGAAGTTCCTATAAATGCTCTTGAATTTAAGACCTTGAGATCCAAACTAGCCATATAACCTCAACAAGTTGTGCAGTAAACTTCGTAGTGTTCCAACTACAAAAACAATTATGATAACTTCTCCATTCAAATCCTTGAGTCCTCTTTAAGTACGGTTGTTGGTAGACTTTGGACTGAGAAGGTGTTTGAATGAGCTTATAAGCACTTCAAAACATCTTATAAGATAGAGTATTTAAAATCTTATAAGTTCCTGAATAGTGTTTTGGATAAATTTGGAAAGAGTTTATAAACTACCAAAATAAAATATTAAAGAGCTTATAAGCTCCTTAAAAATAATTAGAAATCCTAACTTATTTTTTAAGAGTTCAACAAACCTCTTTAATTTGATCCTCGTAATTACATAATTGTCGTTGCTTGCACTTTATAAGTTTCTATGTAGGGATGTCAATGGGGCAGGGTTAGATGTGTATTAGCCCCGAACCGGCCTTGATTGGGGCAGGTTTGGGTTCACCAAATGGGTTACGGGGCGGGTTAAGGATATTAAATTTATGACCTGCCCAAATATGAAGCGGGTAGTGGCTTTGGTGCAACCCTCCTCATAACCCGCCCCCGCTAATGTTATTCTAGTAAATAGATTCTTATTTAATATCTTCAGCATAAGTAAGTTGCTTAAGTTTGTATGACTTATTTTTAATTTGATGTAGCAGAACTGAAGTACATGGTCATGGATGCTATTTGGTGTAGTATTGTATTAACATGAGTTTTAAAGTTGGACTTATGAATGTGATTTGATTATTATTTGTATTGCTTTTCAAGACGTTTGTCTATGCTGTAAGTTTATTAGTTGTTGGATTATTTGGACTTGAGTCGGGTCATTGCAGGTTGGATGGATTAATGAAGTTTTATCACTTATTTGGGTTTAACGGGTAAAATTGGAACCCCGCCGGGTATTTGGCTGGGTGGGGCAGGGCGAGTTGGAAAGTGGGGTGGAGCGGTTGGGTTTCATTTCAATAAAGTTTAATGGCCGGGTGGTGGGTTTTGTCAAACCAGTTTCGTACTTGACCCATTGTCATCCCTATTTCTACGTGCTCATTTTATCCTAAATGCTTAAAAAACTTATTTCTGAAAAGAGATCCAATATTTTATGAACTTCGAAAATAATTTATAAAATATTTTAAGTAAGCTTACCAAACATGACACAACCTTTTAATCCCGATTCCCTACTTTAAATTGACCAATTTGAAAGCTAAAAAAGTTGAAAAAGAAAAAAACTTGCGCCGAATAGACTAACGGACAGAAAAGCGAAATTCGAGAGAGAGATGGTGGCGTGGGAGAGGATTGAGGCCAACCAATCATTTGTCACCCTACAAATTAGCCTTTTTCACATACACAATTCAAAAGTGCTTAATGGGAACGTTAATTTGGGGAGAAAGTGCTTTTGTCCTAAAGCACTTAATTTAGATATTGTATTAATCTCTATAATCAAAATTTTGAATTGCATGCCTGAATTTTAGGATAACTTTATGGCAACCATCAACAATACTCAAACATAAATCAAAATAACCTAATTAGGTTAAAATAGAGTAGGAAAATCATACTCAGATCCGTACTTATTTTGAAACTGGACAATTATACCCGCCCATGAAATTCATAGGAAATTTATTGTTGATGAGTAATTTTAATTATACTGATAACAAGTGTCTGGCAACAAAACATTCTTTAAATATTCTTTTTGGTCTCAAAAAGGTTAGACAAAAAAGTTTAATTCCTCATACCGAGTCGCGCAAAGAAAAGCCTTTACCACGATGATGTCTTGCCATTTTGCACTATACCATCCAACATGCGATAAAAAGAATTCCAAAATCATTACAAGCACTAAACCCCACAATTTATTACCCTTATATATAGTCTATATTTTATTTCTTAACTCATCACATATTTGTTATTTTTGAAATATTGGCAAGAAATAAGTACAATATATATAATACTTAATTGAGTGAACTTATATAATTTACTGTTATATGTCGATGGTTTATTATATCCAAACTAACAATATAATTGTATTGTAGAGGTCTTAACCTCTGCTTCCATCAATATGTAACTTTTTTTCAACTTTATTACTATAACTAATAATTATACATCAAATAATAATTAATATACATAATTTATACATGTAACTGATTCACTAATAAAATACGAAAAGCTGGTAATATAAGTAATAGATGCCGCTATAATAGGGTTTAAGCTTAAAAACCGCTGTAATAGGAGCAGGACTATACATATATATATATATATATATATGTATTTTCATATATACCAAAAAAATAAAAAAATATATGTATTTTCAATATTTCGAATTTCCAAAAATCACAAATTTCAAAGCACTACTTTAAAAAACCCTAGCACCATCTCTAACAACAGTGTGACACCTCACCACCGACTTTCCCTCCACCTGTCCCCCCACACTTTCCCATTATACCCCTCAAAACTCCTCAAATTCCCACTGCTGCCACTCCCTATTATATATACAACCGTTGCAATATATACTTACAACCACTTCAAACTCTCATTTTAACTCCCTCTCTCTCTCTCATCTCTCTCTCTCTAAAAAATGGCAGTGTCCTTCACACTCCCCCTCCTCTGCACACTCTTCTCACTCCTCCTCGCCGTGACCTCCGCCGCGCAATCGGCGCCGGCGCCGGCGGTCGACTGCTCGAGCTTAGTCCTAAACATGGCGGACTGCTTGTCGTTCGTGATGGCCGGAAGCACGACGAAGAAGCCGGAAGGAACGTGCTGTTCGGGGCTGAAAACCGTGCTTAAATCCGACGCGGAGTGCCTCTGCGAGGCGTTCAGGAACAGCGCGCAGTTAGGCGTGACGCTGAACGTGACCAAGGCCATGACACTGCCCTCCGCCTGCCACGTGTCTGCTCCGTCCGTTAGCAACTGCGGCTGTAAGTTCCCGCGCTCTGTAATTGCTTGGGTAATTCTATGCCCGATCGAAACCGGTGGTTCGAGTGTGAATTTTGTGTCTATCTATTTCACATGCGTGAAATGTGTGGGAAACGTACATAATACTAGGAGCATTGGACTCGGTTTAATATAGATTTTTCCGTAATTGCTTCGTTTTTTGCATTATGTTCTTGAATTTTGAAGTTTTTTATTTGTATGTGGAGAATAATGAGAGGTTTTTGTTTTTCGTGTTTGTTTCCAACAGTGAGCGGTGGCGGTGGTGCTGCTCCAGGTACGTACAGATCTGATCATTTTTTTGAATAATTTTGTTCACATTTTCATGTTGTGTTGTCTTTTATGATGTGTTTATTTAACCGAATATGTGTAGAACTGCAGTTCTTTTAAGAAATGGTTTAGTAGCCTAATTGTGTCTGTATTCCTGCTTATTATTAGAAAGGCTGGGGTAAAAGTAGTTGATCTTGAGCCGGGACGGAGCCAAGATTTGGGATTGGGTACGGGAAAAAAAGGGGGAAACTTAAAAATTTTAGATTTGGGGGTGAGGGACAAAATTTCAAATTTCAGAAAATATTAGGGGTAATTTTTTTTTTCACAAAGTCGAGGGGGGAACGGGTGCCTCCACCAGCCTCCTGGCTCCGTCTCTGATCTTGAGGAAACTGAGATCGTATAATTTAGTTGCATTTATGTTTATTAGGTAGTGGAATTCGTGAAGATGATGGCATAGTTAAGAGTCGATTTCTGGTCCTGATTTGGAGAAAATGTAGTCTGATTGCTGTCAATCTTGATATCAGCTTTTAAATCTTTTCATTGGGTTGTAAAGTTCAATGGTTTGTTTAATGTGAGTCTATCTCTTTTACACATTCGTGTGTGGATACTACACACAATACATCTTACTATCTTACTGTGACTGTGTGAGAGATAAGATTGATACTACGACCATTGGAGTTGCTCAGGCATAGAATTTTCCCACACTATGCGGCTTAGAAAACATAAGGACAAATACATGAATGAATAATTGAGGGGGGTCGAATTATGACTGAAGCAATTTTTATTTTGATATTATTTGTACATTGTACGTAGGTATTCAATTTATAATAAATAAGTAAAATAACAATTATCACTAATGAAATGAAACTAACTTTCAATAAAATTTATGGCAGCTTCGAAATATATATAGCAATTTTTTGTTTCTGAGTATTTTTTCAAAGCTTGTACAATTTTGGTTGATTTTCCAATATTTTAAGTACCTACTTATCAGTACGTGCACATAAAAGATACATATTAAACTTTAGTTTTGAACCTAATTATAGTTTCTAACTATATGAGATTGTTTTTCTAAGTTATCTTCTTGACCATGAAGGTGTTCTACACATCACATTCCTCCTAACATGACCATTTGTTATTCTACAGCTCTCTCTCCATTATCGGTATCTCCTGCTCCTACTAGCACAGTTGCAGGGACTCCAGTTGCTAGTGTTGGATCCAATGACGTTGCTCCCGTCCCGGCTCCGGGTAGCTCTGATTCTTCAGCACTGACCGCCTCCATCAAGTTGCTCTTTTTTACAGTGGTAGCTGCTGTATCTTTTACCTTGTTCTGAGAGCACAAGGTGGCAACTCTTTTTTCGTATTAGAGATCACGGTTTTTTGAATTGTTGTGATGTATGTTAATTTAGTTGGCGGGAGCTGCTTAATATCACTAAGACTATTTAGGTCTCTTGGTACATAGGATCCAATTTGAGCTATTTTAGTATTTATTGTGTTATATTGTATGAGAATCGTGTTTTCGGCTTTATGGTATTGATGTTTGGTTCATCTTGTTTGCTTTTACTCGATGTAAATTCTGTTTCAAGACAAATTGATGTTACAGTAGTGAGTAGACTATCACAGATATTTGATAAATAGCATCACATACCTAGCAGCCAAATCCGATTTACGGATATACATATACATTCGAAAACTTATTCATATCTGCCTTTATCTTCGACCCGATATAGGGACGTAATCTGCTATACATGTGAACGCGAAGAATAATGCATACTGTCATTTACTTTGAACTAAATAACAACTTTACAATCAACTTTCCTTGAGCCCGAGAATAAGGGCAATCAATGATCAAACTTGATTTGATCTGAGAAACTATAATCACTCTGATCAGAGAAACAATGTCAGGGCTCCATGTTTGGAGCCAAAGTCTTGACAGCATCTCCTACGCTGAGGAAGATCTTGTCGTCTCCGATCGTGTTGGCAAAGTCGGATGTGTGAAGCTTGTCGAGGACCTTTTGGCCAGGGTTTGCTAGAACAAGCTGTGAGTGAACAAGGACAAGGAATATGGTTTAGCTGTTTGTTGTATGTTACATTGGAAGCTATAATGCACGTTGTACTTCATAAGTCCTAGCTTTGTCGAGTGAAAAGGGCTAGAGTTTCCTCGAAGGGCATTTTTCCCGAGCCAAAACTTATTTCCGTGACGACTATCTGTATTTTGTACTTTGTTTTTGGTATATCAAATTTTTGACCCTCACTAGCCCTTTTCAGGTAATACATAAATATGTGTATTCCTCTGATTTATGATTTATGTTCTTAATTCATTTATAAGAAAGCCAAGTCAGATGATTGCTTCAATTGTGGGAATCCTGGGTATTGGAAGAAGGACTGCAAGGAGTCACCAAAGGCTCAAGGTATGTTCTCTATTGAAGTTAACATTAGTAACAATGCTTCTTGGATATTTGACATTGGGTGTGGTGTTCACCTTCGCAATGATATGCAGGGGATGGTAAGAAGCAAAACGCTAAGTAAAGGAGAGATAACCCTAAGGATGAGAAATTCTGACACCTCTATTCATTTCTAGGTCAATAGCACATTTGACACTGAGCATTTTAAAACCGCGTCGTGTAAGCGTGCATATTTTACGTTACGCGTGTGACGTGCATGATATGCTATGTGGCATAACTACGTTAATGTTTATCTAAAATAAGAAAACCATGGTTCAAATATGTTCAGTCGAATCCAAGTATAAATCCACTTATACTATGATTAACTCAACTCGGTTAATATTTGAACCGGTTCGTACTAGGATTTTCCCCTAAATAATAATTGAGGTGCAACCATAGGTATAATATAAGTTACCTGTACATCTCTCTTCCGTAAACTCTTGTAGAGATCTTCTAATGCATGAATTCCACTAGTATCTATATCTGTTACAGCTGAAAGGAAAAAAACAACAACAAAGGTTTTAGTCTTAAAATTAGGGTTATTCTACAGCAGAACGAATCCAACAATTTCGGGTTTATTTTTTGTCGGGAGTGTTGCACCTGTCCAAAACACACATAAAAAGATCGAGTACAACAAAGCTATAACTTGCTTACCCGACATTTCGACTATCAAATACTGGATTCTTGGTTGATTATTCTCTTTAAGCCCTTCCTCTTCATCATCCAACAACCTTAGCACCCTGGAAAAACAAATGTATCTTCATTAGTACTCATAAAATCTTATGTCCTAAGAATTGGTGCTCTGCCAAGTCTTAGATACTCTTGTAACGAGACCTAACTCTATTGGCAAAGTTGAGGTTTCAATATATTCGATGTTGAATTTTACTCCAACCAAAGTGTGTGGATCTTTCTCTATTTCTTAGCAGTTATTAGTCGATCAAAAATTGTTAGTGATTCTTAATGTTAAATGGTGATTGATATATGTAACTGATTGACCGAAAGGAAAAGTCTCAGATACCTCTCTTTGATGTAATTGGAGTTGGAAAAATAGATAGCGGAATCAACTCGCACAATCAGAACACCAGGAACCTTAGTTGCTTCGGGATATTGCTGAATGCTCCTATAAACCGTAGTCCTCGGGATTTTACCGAGGACTGCGGTTGGAGGCCTTGTCACTTGTAGAAGAATCTTGGCAATAGATAGAGCAACCTGTCATATCAAGAATTATTCATAAGTTCAAGTTTTTTTTGCATATATTAGGAAAATTGGATATGGTTTGTCATGTATTTCTAACCGCAATTAGGAGGCCTATCTCAACGGAGACGAAAACCACTCCAAAGAAGGCTCCTATGCACGCAACGAAGTCGAATTTATCGATCTTAAATATGAGAATCATTGCTTCGTAGTCGAATAATCCCACGACAGCTGATATGATGATGGAAGACAATATGGCATTTGGGGTGTACTTAAACAAAGGGGTGATTACTTCCAAAGTTAGGATAACGACGCAAGACATGACGATGTTAGACACGGCCGTGTTGCATCCTGCCATGCAGTTCACAGCAGTGCGTGCGAAACCACCTGTCAAAGTGCATTTTATCAGAATGTGGAATGAAGGATTACTCGTTCCCGTCCCGGAGCGGAGAAGGAATTCTAGAAGCTTAAATTAGAAGCATTCTTAAATGTACTTCTACCAACCTTTTCCATTTCTTCTACTTTTTAGTAGATTTTGCAAACAAACCGCAACTTTAACTTTTTGGCACATTTACAACTTTTTCCCAAATTCAACACTTCTTTGAAACTATAAAATTTTGGTATAAAAGGAGTGGTGGAATTTCGAGTTCCGTATAATCTGCACTTAAAATTTGAAACTATGGGTACCGGGGGCAGGGGGTTTTCGAGGTCCAACGCCCCGTCCCTCCGTCTTTAATATATTTTGACAAACCTGTGGTAACAAAACAAGATGTCATTGAGCCAATGACATTCATAGTGCCTAATGCCACCATTTCTTTGTTGCCATCCAAGTGATAGTCCTTCATTGCTGCAAAAGTTCTACCAATTGCTACAGCTTCCTGTGATAAATTAACTCATTTATAAGCAACATAAATTCTAATACTATTATTATGAGATATTCGAGTCGGGATTTTTTTACGCTTGTTTTTTAATTATTACCGTAAGCCCAATCAATCCGGTCACAGCACCGATTCTGAAACCCGTTGCGACATAGCTGCCAGTGAAGTGGATTTTATGCAGAGATGAAGGGTTAATGCCCTTTTCAATATGCTTCACCTAAAAACATGGTAAAAAATGTTATAACTTATGTTATGATTAATGAGTCTAAATACTGATATTACTAGTATGAGTTTAAATAATACTTACTATTTGGACTCCTTTCTTCTCCGCATGAGTGATGTACACAAAGAAGGTTGAAATTATAACTGAAATCAATGGAGCTATTGCAGCTACCCAAAAGAATTTCTTCTTCTTTTTTCCCTATAGACAAAAAAGTTAGCCGGAAAACGAGAGTATTTTGGTATAATTGCAATCATTCGTGTATAATGGACTCCACATGAGTTCATTACATAAATAATTGTAATTGTTCCGAGATTCAGAGTCTCGGTCTCGAAAAATAAGAAGAATTAGTTAGAATTCTCACCATGTACTTGGCAAGGAACAGAAAAGCCAAGAATGCAACTCCTATGACAATAGTCTCCCAGTTCCACTGTACATAATACAAATCAGGTAAATTTAGCTTTATAAACTATATATATATATATAGAGAGAGAGAGAGAAAGTTGCAATAATGGTCCCATAAAATAGAGTTGATTGCAATTTTAATCTCATTGTATTCAAAGTGAAGTAATGGTCCCATAGAATTTTCGTTTTGGCAATTTGGCCCCATCTGTTATGGAGTTTCACGCGTGGCATGCACGCGACATTAAGGATTATGTAATGGTCACGTGCGTGAAATGCAAAAAATGAAGTAAAAAATGTATCGGACTAATTTTGCAAATTTGTAACTAGTGGGGATAATTATGATTATATAATAGGACTTATCCTTTGAGACTAATATTGCAATTTCGCAATCTTCTCTATAAACAGAGATTGAATTCTCACCCCATGATGCAAATTAGTCCACACAGAACGCATGACAGAAACTAAGTCTGTTTTCTTGGTGAAATTCTTTATACCAAGCAAACCTTTGAGCTGTTGAAGGCTTATAGTAATGGCTGCTCCCGCCATAAATCCGATGATGGCAGCGTGAGACAGGTAATCGATCAAGAAACCCAACCTAAAATCGAACACGAAAATCCATTTTGTTTAGTGTTACATTGGCCACCCTCTAACCAAAAAAAAAAAAAAAAGGAGTTGGAGTTTTGTTGTTCATTTTTTGGCCTGCAAACACTGATAAATGAAAATTTCTTGTCCAGACCTAATTTGGCCGAACGTGTTTCAAATTTAAGTTGGAGATATAAGATAACGCAAAATTGCAAAAATTAGTCTTGTAATTAAGATGTTTGACAGAGTTAGTCGTGTAAATTATGACACCGGTAATTTAAGGATATTAATTTTCAAGTTCTTTTATTAATTAAGGACAAATTATACTGGAAATAAAGAGGACTAGAAAGTAGCATGTATCAATCATGTAACCATTTAATTTGGAAGTTCTTTTTTTGTTTTTTTGGAAGTAAAATAAAACATATTGTGCACGTTAGGACCAAATATATACTATTGCCGACTAATTTGAAGTACTATAATTGCCAATTATCATAGTCTACAATACGGTTGCCACTCATTGTAGCCCGAGAAAGGGATCATCTACGGAACGAAACGTCGAGACAGATTATAAGAGGATTTGTATAGTACTTCAATTTATCTGATACTCGAGTATATATAACCTGTAAATTGGCAATTATAGTACTTCAATTTATCTAACTTGCAGGAATATACTCATGGAGCATAAAGTTTGCAATTTTAGTCCCGTAAGTTATGCTAAGTGACCTTTTTGTACTCAAATGATGGTTTCCTCTTCAAATTGAAGATTCTTTTATTCAAAAAGTCATGTGCCCGACACATGCAAATTTCTTACCAATTTTTTAATTTTCGGTAAAATTTGTTCTCAATTTTCAAAGCTTAAAAGCTTGTGTTCTTAAATTGGCAATTTATAAGGCCAAATTCCCTCAACTCTTATAATTACAGAGCAAGTTTTGGAATTTTAGCAGTAAAATAACTGCAAGAGGAGTACCTGAAAAAACCAAGTACAAACTGAGTAACTCCAGCAAAGAATGTAGCCGTGAAGGCGAGGCTCTGATACTCGAGTTTGTGTTTAGGATCAATCTCTTCTTGAAGCATACTTCCAAGCAACAGAGACATGACGGCCACCGGTCCGATGGCGATATCTCTTGAGGTACCCATGATGGCATAAATCAGAGGTGGAACAAAACTACTATCTGAAATTTAAGAACAAAAATATTATACAAGTACTAAAAAGTGAACTGGTTTTGATAGGTTTAAGGATGTAATGAAACTTACATAGCCCAAACTGGGGATCCAAGTTTGCAAGTTTTGCATATGCAATATCCTGCATGATAAAAGGTGACGATTTTAGTCGTATTATCTCCAAAGTTGCAATATTAGTCACATAGGAAAGGGCTTATTGCAATTTTAGTCGTATTGTCTCCAAAGTTGCAATAATAGCTTCACAGGGTTCTTTGTTTTACAATTTTGGAATTAGATGTAATTTCAAACATGTCGTTTAAGATCTAGTATAAATTGGATAAGTTTACGCAAATTAAACAATGATCATGTGCAAGGAACCTGAATAAAACTACAATTGCGTCTGTTTGTTAACGGTTGAGACTAAAAATGCAAAAAAATTACATCATATGTGATTAGTTCTGCAAGTTTGTAAACAATTGCGCTAATATTGAAAGAGGGGTATTACATACAACTAATACTGCAATTTTTCCCAAATGAACTGAGAAGCACTCTTGAAATTGAAATACTCCACATGATTACCTGAGGGATGCAGAGACTTGCAATGGTGAGTCCAGCTATAAGATCACCTTTGAACATGGAAAGCTTGTAACGTCGGCCCCACTCAAGAATTGGGAAAACGGCTTGGATCCCTAGCAAGAATTTTCTTGATATCGATTGGTGTTTAAAAGGGCGAAGAGGATCGTCGTGGAAGAAAGTCTCCTTGAAGGTAAACTTGAACTCCTTAAAGAGGCTTTGCTTTGGTGGCACTCCCACTTTGTGAACATACGGAACGTTATCAGCATGGCGACGTGAGGAGGCCGCGCTTGCAATGTCCTCGTCTACAATACGGTTGCCACTCATTGTAGCCCGAGAAAGGGATTATCTACGGAACGAAACGTCGAGAAAGATTATAAGAGGATTTGTATAGTGTATATGTGAGTTTTAAGCTATATGCTTTGTTCAAGTTGATTGGTTTTGAATGTTTTTGGCACTTATTTAGGAAGTGTTGTAATAAAAGATGACGATAGGTATAAAGGAAATGCTGCAAAGTTCAAAACAGGATTACTCAGGAAAACTTGTGTGAAGGAATAAAAGAAAGCAGAGATGATTATAGTTTATATAAGCTGCTAGGAATCTAAAGTCAGCTATTGCTTTATAAAGAAGTGGTTAAGAATGTTTGCAAATATAGTAATATACAAGTGGAAAATGGAGAATGTTTGCAAAAGAGAACTTGTGATTAAAGATTAGCACTGAAAAGATATAAAAGATCACTCTTGAAATAAAAAATAGGGAAAATTACTAAAACCCCCCACAAATAAACTTTTGTATCCAAAAAACCCTTGAAATTATTTTTCGATCTAAAAATGCTCTCCACCATCTTTTCATTCCAAAAAGCCCAAAATTTAGGGTTAATAAATTTATAGACTTGATTGCCCTTAGCCTTCTAGATCAAAAATTAATCAATTGTAGTTATGTGTAGAAATTTATTTAGAACTTTTATATTGATAATTGATACTAATTAATTTTAAATTTAAATTTTTAGATTTTTTTTAATCTTTTTAAAAATTTGGAAGAATGTATGTTTAGATAATTACCATATTAAAATTAAAAATTTATTTTATAAAAATATTTAAATATTTAATATTAAAAATAAAATCTGTTTATATAATTTATCAATTTGAAAATTTTAAAAGAAAGAAAATCTAATAAAAAAAAGATTAATTCATCAATGCTTAACTTAATAAATGAAGGGTATTTAGTCCAAAATGTTGTTAATCTTAACTTTTGGATTTTTTGGAATGAAAAGTTTATAAAATGGATTTTTGAGATTGAAAAATATGTTCGTGGGTGTTTTTCCCTAAAAATATTTATTTTAGCCGGACAATGTTTTCTTGTTTAAATTCTAGAAAGAGTAGTTTACCTTATTGAAATGTAATCAAGGGTAAATGTGTTCAACATATTTTTAATCTAATTGCGAAATACCAAAATCAGTTTGAGGCCCTTCATTACCTACTTAAAGATTGTAGGTTATTTTCGCTTACGTTTAGAAAATTAGAAACATAAGTTGAGTTTGAAAACACTCCGCAAACCCCTTCATTATGATACAATCCTTTTCCAAATAAGAAAATTGATCAAGGAATTACCAGAGGATAAAGGAAGGAGAATCGGTCGTAGGGATAATTTCCTCCAATTGTAACGAACATAGAGTTAGAGAATGAATGAGAGTATGTGCAATGATTCAAATTTTGCCAACAACAAAAACAATAATGTATTTCCCAACCTATTCATACAAGTGCTAGTGGATTGTAACTAACTAGCTAATTAGTTTTCTAACAAAACGTAGAATTACTAATACAATCGTAATTTGCAATTTCTCGTGTTCGTTGTTGTTATTTCTACTTCCCGTTCCTGTGTTTGACTAATAAAGGCGTACCCACGTTTTCTCTATTATTTATCTTCCTTATTACTTTTTTTTTTTTACCTTTCTCTCATTTTGGTATGTATCATATTACCTAATTTGAGTCTTTATCTGTTTTTGCATATTTTATCGAGTACAAAGCGGTCTAGACTCTAGAGTTAGGGTTTTCTCAACATGTTAACACTTAGGTTTTCCAATTTTTTTTGAACATGTAGGGTTTATGATTATAATGTAGTTGTTAAATGTTGCATAAATATGTGTATGTTTGGTTTCTCCTGATTTTAGTTTACAGGAGAAACCCTGATTTGTGTGTCAAATCCAGAAAATCGAAAATTGGGGGTACTTTTTATGTTATTTTGATGAATATATTGCTATTACAAAATAAACTCTCTAATTTGGAATGATCAATTTTTTAAAGTATCGATGTCGTTAAATATTATGTTATTAGTTGAATGTTTTGGGGTTTTTTTTCTATTGAAGTGCACTTTTTCTTTTTGCATGTGAAGGTAAATGTAATGCAATCAGTAACAAAGCATTTTCACCAGGGCGTAAATGCAATGTAACATGTGCAATAAAAACACGTTCATGAGGTGGTAAATGTAAGGTTTTTGGTACGAATTTGCATTTCAAATTCTGTTTCTTTACTTTATTGTTGATGTATTTTTATGTTTATGTTCTGTTTTTTGTTATGTTTAAGAATATCAATGAGAATGTGGCTTTGGCACTGGCATTTAGAGTTGGGGGAAGGCTCTTCGGAGCTGAATTACATGCACACCTCCTCACTTTAGTGCTGATTATTAAAAACTCATTGTCTTTTGGTAAATTACAAGGAGACTCCTCAAGGGGTTTATTTGTAAGGTTTTTTTTTTTAGATGAAAGTAATATAGGTAATTTTAAGAATGTCTTAATATGAGTGGAAGTTTATATAGTTTCGAAAAAATCATGAAGATTTCGATAATTAGCACTAAATTAAGAGAGGGAGTCTGTAGGTAATTTTCTCTATTTTAATTGATTGTACACTGACTAGTCTTGCTTAAATTACATTGTAATGGCAATATACTTTGTCAGATGGTGTATTATTGAAGAAAACTAGTAATTTTTGTGGTTTTTTTTGTAGAGACAGTGCTAATTAAGGTGGATAAAGTTGTGATTTTTGTGGATGGTGACATTTTGTGATTTGATTATGTTAATAAGGCCTGTTTAATTTGTTATGTGGCTATTTGTACATGGGGCTAAGGCTACAATTGTTTGGTAGATATTACCTTTATTTTGGCATTTCAATGAATATGGAAGTTTGTTAGGCATTTTAGTGATTGCAAATCACAAACAAGTTTCAAATTTCCTACAATTTACATTAAATTGCCTATGATTTCTTGCACCAAAATTGCCTATATTTTGCATTTTGGAACTCCATTTTTCGCCAAAAATAACCTATAAACATACATTAACATGTTAATACAAATATTACAAAATCATATATTTGGTATCGAGAATTTAAAATTTACATCCTCTTTATTTTGATAACATTACATTTACCCTCACAGGGGCTATTTGGGCCAATTCAAATACAGTTGATCAAGGTGAGGGCAAATATGAAGTTTACAACTAAAAAACTATAAAAAATTGATGACATCAGCAATTTCCATTAGAAAAATAATGGAGGGGTGTGATTGTGAGGGTTATTATTATTTTTTTTTTATATAAGATGGGGTATGTACCTAAACTAAGAGGGTTGAGTTGTACTTACACTAAATAAGAGGGGTAATTAATATAATTAACTCAAAAATTAATAATCACTTAAAACTAGAATTAGCAACACTCCTTATATATGAATATAGGTTGCACTTGGGAGGTCTCAACATTCTAACCCAAGATGTAACTATTATCTGTTTACAATGAATTCGACATGATAAAATTACATGGATGGTTTTGATATACTATGCTCGGATAGGAATGAATCTAGATCACGAGAAATTCTAGCTCGATCCGGCTTGGTTACACCCAAATGTATTTTACAAAATAAATGACCAATCATATGACAAGTATAAACTCACATTGTAAAATATGTTTGGGTGTGATCAAGCCGGAAGCAGGCTAGAACTTTCCATAGATCACTATAAACTACATTGAAATTAGAAGTGTTGACACAAATATTTAATGATGAATTATTGAAGATCACACGCTAAATAGTAGTTGATAGATGATAAATCTGTGAGTTCAAAGTCTAATATTCTCTTGCAAATTAACGACTTAAAAAAATCCAAACCAAACCTTCAAGGAAATTGAAGTCGCGTTTTATAATCCAAATTGTTGTTCTTTAAAAGCTTTTGAATCCAAATTCTTCTTATGGAGAGAAGTCAGAGGAATCAGATACAGACTTGTAGTATTCACATTGATAATTCAATTGAAAACAATTTTATTTGTATAACTTTTCTTTCTTTCTTTTTAATACACACACAAAATGTGGTGTATTGAATGACATTACAAAGAAAGTGTCACGAAAAAGAAGTGTGAAGAAGTGTAAATTCTATTATTGATAGCATGCATCAAAGTTTCGTGTCCACCATGTGCTTCAAGCTCATAAATATCGAAAACTTTTTGGAAACGTTTCGGAGACAATACAGAAAATTTATAAAATTAAAAAAAAAGTGTCAAAAAATTCATAAAAAGAAAATAAATAGATTACTTTAATAATTTGGTCCGTATTAATTTTTTCTTTTTGGTCAACCATATATGGTACATAATTTACGATATTATCAATAGGGCTTTTGGCACATTGCACCCTTTAATTACCACATTTTGGCACAATGCACCTTTAAATTCAATTTTGGCACTTTGAACCATTAAATTGCACCTTCAAGCATCTAACTCACCTATAAAAACGAGTTCACTCATTATTGAGAGGGTAAAAATGTCAATCTCTGAATATTTGGGGGATTGCACCCTCAAATTGCCACCTTTTGGCCCAATCCACCTTTAAATTGCATTTTTGGCACTTTGCACCCTTAAATTGCCATATTTTTTGCGTAATGCACCCTACTTAATATTTTTTGGCTCTTTGCAACACATTCAATTTAGAAACCTTTTTCTCAATGCTCCAATGAACAATAATTCTCTCATAAGGCATTAGCATATAGTTCTTTTTATTTTTATTATTTTTTTAAAAGCTGGAATGAGTATCTATGCAAAAAAAGGGTAGTGACGGAAAGAATGCTCAAGAAAATTAGGGAAACCATGTCTTTTACCGGGGGTAGGAGTGAGTGTCGAGTTGAGCTCAATTTGGGCTCAAGTTTTTCCCGCTCGAGCCGAGCCTAAAGACCCAAGTTTTTTTAACGAGCTGAGCTCGAACCAATTATACCTTTTTGGGGGCTCACGAGACTGTACAGAAAAATATTTACTTATTTAGTAATATCATATAAATAATAATATATATTTAATATTTAATAACATATATATTAATACAAAATTCACCCCAAGCCGAGGCTCTGAAGGAGGATAGTGAATTTGAAAACACCTACCCTATAGGAATTTTCTTACGAATGTCTAAATGGCAAAATTATCCATGATCTATAGTCTTTAAGTGAATTGGCTAAATGCATGTATAACATATCTCTAGTTCAACTTTAAATGGAAAACAAAACATTTGATGAACAACACATCAACTGCTAATTATTGATAAGGTGAGCTCATTGATCATCTAAAAATGTTGGAATTTTATGCCAATCCAAAATATCAATCATACATACCAGCATTATTACAAAGTAAAAGGAGATGAAAACGAGAATAACAAAGTAACATGCAATTCAAGGGGAAAAAACAGTGACTCAAATAGCGTAGTTATCAAAACTTAAAAATATTAAAAACGGTTTGAAGCTTAATATATAAACAAATTTGCAATCTTTAAAACATAAACTCGACCAATCACCTGTTTACAACTCAAATCAAGAAACCAATATATCATTTCAATCAATCAAGATTAATAAATATATCACTTGACCAACCAATAATACCCAGAAATATAATCAATCTAGCTTAATAAATCAATTATACAATCTTGCGATTGTAGAATTTCCTTGATTGTGCAATGCTTGGAACTTGACCTCCAACATGTGTGTTCTCCTTGATTGTGCAATCAAGTACAATTATTGTTCATTGAAACATAGAGAGTTGAGAAAAAGGTTTCTAAATTGAGTGTGTTCAACAAAGAGCCAAAAAATATCAATAAGGGTGCACTGCGCCAAAATATGGCAATTTAAGAGTGCAATCCACTGAATATTCAGAGATTGACGTTTTTACCCTCTAAAAAATGAGTGAACTCTCTTTTATAGGTGAGTTAGATGCTAAGGGTGCAAAGTGCCAAGCTACATGCATTTAATGTTGCAAAATGCCAAAAATTAAATTTAAGGGCGCATTATGCCAAAAGGTGATAATTAAAGGATGCAATGTGCCAAAAGCCCTTATCAATATTTGATTTTTTATCCTTATTACAATTAACTAATACCACAATCATTAGAATTGACTATAATACCTCAAAAAGTAGACTACATGCGATGTACTCACATTTTAAAGTATTGTTATCAATTACTACAAAATTTATAATCCAAAAAAGTTATCAATTACCACAAAAAATTAAAAAATGTAAACCATTCCCCAACATCCACTTTTATAATCAAATACTCTCAATGAGATAAATAAGGATCAAGTATTTAAATTGTTAAATAAAGTTTATGTGGGGTAAAGAGAATACCTAAATTTGGGACCAGAACCATTCATAATATATCAAGAAAAAAAAAATCACCAAAATTGGGAAAAGAAATTTAATCATGGTTAAATAATAGCCTCAATAAGAAATGTTCATCGAGAATGTATAATCGTGACAAGAGACGACGAACAAACAATCATTGTCACTGTAACCCTACATTTCTTAGTAAATATGTGTTTAAGGTTGTACATAATTTTTCCTCAAAAAACAAAGGTTGTACATAATTTCTTTCAAACATGCCCCATCATTCTAAATTTTTCCTCCTTCACGCCATTTTACAAACATAAGTTGATGAATCATGAGTTTCTTTGTGAATTTTTGAAATCGTACCTATTCCAATTTTATTCCTTCTTGATTTTCTTTCAAGTCATTAAACTTTTTAGCTTATACATGAATTATAATTATACCATTCGACTTAAAAGTTTCCCAAGATTGCTAGCTGCTTAATACGCTGTACCTAATCAAAGGAATTCTGGGGTTGTCATTTTCACTTTCCTAATAATTTTATTAAGAAAAATGAAAACATGAAAACTTACAATATCACCATACTTATTGGAAAAACTATTGAGAACACCGGAAAATAGTTTTTATTTGTATTTGTGACATATAATATTACTTATTTAGAGTCCAAATAAAATTTCTGTGATGCCATTAGACTAAAATATTATGTATTTTAGAAAAAATGTGTGATGGAATACAAAAAATTTCTTACCATGTGAAGTTATATATATCAATCATTTTCATAAAAATACAAAATGATATTCAAATTAAACAAAAGTAGATAAAAAATACTTTTTTTTTTTTTGGAAAAATCAATTGCATAAAAATAAAAGAGGGTAGTATAAAAAAGTGTACAAGGGGATTCCTTGCCACAGCCAAGCATCTACACTAGAACAAAAATAAGAATAACTAGTGCCTAACCAATTTAGTATATAGACCAGCATCAACCAGAAACAAATAGATCCATGTTCGAACGTTTATAATGCACGTTGAAACGATTACAAAGAATAACATACCACGCTATCATCCAAATTCTCCTAATACCAATAATAGCAGCATCACTCCTAAAAGCAAAATTCATCAATTAGAACTTTTCGCAAGGGCATCTTTGCTTATAGGTCTGCTCAATGAATTAGTCTTCGCTCCCTTCAGTTCAGATTGAACACAGAAACTTTGTAAATTGCCCGAATCATAATCCAATATATGATTTGAATATTTATGAGTATATACAATGAACAACACTAATTTTCATTTAAAAAAAACACTAATTTTCTTTTTTTTTTAAAAACACTACTTTTCTTTTTATAAAAAAACACTAATTTTCTTTAGAAGGACTAATTAAATTAGTCATGCAACGACATCATGTAATAATAGTATACATCATTGGTTTTATTGTGGAAGAAATTCTATTTGCAGTTTAGTGTGAAATCCCCAACAGCCATTTATTCTTATTTTACAGATTTGCTGCACTTTCGAGATCTCCTATGTTTATAAGTTATAACTAAGATATTCATCTCAAGATTCAACACAAGAAACATTGTAAATTGTAATGTATGTCTTTACACTTTAGAAATTAAATGGGCTTTTCGAATTAAAAAGCCCGAACGGCCCAATAAGTACAAGATAATGGGTCTGAAAATAAAAAAAGTGAACCCATTAAAACTCGGGCTTTATGAATCAGAGACTCAGGCCCAAAGAAGTCAATTGGAAGAGCTGGAAACAAGCCCAAAGAATGAGGAGTCCGACCAAGAAAGAGACGCCAAAACAAAAGATTTTGAAAGGGCAGTTATGAGCAGTTGCCGAAAACGAGGAACGTGGGTTCATGAAGCAAGAATATATAAAAGTTAAGAAGAGAAGAAGAGGATCAATCACAATTACAACTCTACGTCTTTATTTTTCTCAGAACTAGCTCTAGCCTTAGGAGTAGTTTGTAGCGTAATGTAGGAGTAATTTAGCATAGCGAGAAGTTGGCAGATTTTCTCTTCCGAAAGCTTGTGTTTGTAGACATCCGATCGAAAGATTCTCATGGAGGTATAAAATTATCTTTTTTCAGATTTAAGTATTTGATAAATAGTTTTTATCTTGACTTGAATTTTTCTTTCATCTTATTATTGCATTCGAAAACAATAATCAGCATTTAATTTAAGACTTGAATCACCAAATAGCATATCGAATGCAGAGGTTGAAAGATAATCTCAAGTGATAGATTAACACGGGCCTCGGAACGAATAATCGGATCCACCTCATTCGTATTTGTTTTATCACGAAACAGTATGCAATACACTCCATAAAAAGGCCACGGCGTCACCCATGAGAGGATCTGAATTTGAGAAGTTGCAAAGCATAGAGTACTACTAATTGAACATCATGTTGGAAAGAAAGTAGTAGTATGTTTCAAAAGACAGAAAAATGAAAAGAAAAAAGTAGTAATGCCTATATATAATGCACTCCTCTCGAGGATTTCGAAACATATATCCATATATACATTTATAAAGATGTTCTAGTTGTGGTTTTCCTGTTTAACTATATAACACACAAAAAAAAAAAAATTAAGAATGGATAAATTACTATCAAAAATCTATTTTTCATTAATTCCATAAGTAATATCCATACTTTACACTTCTACGTACAAGGTAGATACAAAAAAAAAAGAAAGGAAACAACGTTAAATGATGATATTTCAACTAAAAAGCAATGATCATTACATGAGAGTGCAAAGACGAAGACCGAGAATTACAGGTCAATATGAGATCATATGCATCCCATTTTATAGCATTTTCAACAATTTTTTTATCTGATGAAGGCTATTTAATAGAATTTGCAGCAAGACAAAAGGAAATTATATATATGTGAGGAACACCCGTTCATAATCTTGTGAACCATTCATATTGGTATACATATTGAACAAACTTGTTTTAATTAATTTCAAGTTCATGCACATTTATTTTATAATAGTAATAATAAAAATTATTTTTTATTAAAGGATAATACTAAATAATTACTATGGGGATATTTTAGTCTTAACCAAGAAAATGTAAATCATCCCATATCATTCATACTTTTAGAATACTAGTCATCGAAGCACATTCGATGCGTGCGCAATGAAAAAAATGTAAACTATTTTTTGTTAATAAATAAAGCTTATTTAGCATTCTTCAAGTGAAAAAATGAAGGTTTTTTTTTAATTTAATTTTCCTATCTAAACAAAAATTGAAGGAAACACACTTTTGGCTTCCAAGAGATATTAACAAATACCACAAAATAATAAATCATGTAAAAGAAAACAAGAAGATCATAGAAAACCACATATATATATATATATATATATATATATAGGGTATGGATCAAATACATATCTTGATATTAGGTAAGATCTAAGACCCATATCTGTTTGATATTTGGGTGTGTGTATCTATGAAAAATTGTGTGAATTTTAGGGTAAAATAACACCACATAACAGGATACTGAAATATTATTTTTATTTCTATTCTACGATCTATTTACAGTAGATTTCATTTTGAATTTCTCGATTCGGAATTGAAATTCGAATCATAAATTAATTGTTTTGTTTTGCATATTATACAGACATGTGGATATCCATTATATATAAACCATAAGGTGGACAGAACCAACCTCGGACACACAGACTCGAGCTCGGCGTCTGGGTTCACGGGTCTGGGTCGGAATGATACGGGCTGGACACGGGCAGTGGGTCCGTGACCATCTGGATCGCTTCAAAATTGGTTTTGTTAGTTTTTAAGACGTTGGGCTAAATAACAATACATTCTTAAACCATTTACAACATCTTATACAGGGGTACAGTGAAAACACAATTTAGTGAATTTTTAAAACATTAACAGTAGCTGGGCCCACATTATACAATTAGTGTGTTTTATAACTTCAATTACAATTGGTATCTTATAGCACATTATACAGATATCATAATCAATTACAGTATTATATAAGCTCATTTCTTACAATAGCTAATCATTATAGTTAATAAACAAATATACAGTAAATACAGCCCAGCAGGTAAAGTTTAGAAATAATGGAAATAAATAAAAATGAAAATAAAAATCCGACTGAAAACATAAAAACGCGAAAAAACCTATTAAAACGATGGAATTTGGGCCCGAGAGGGTGGTGCTAATAAGTATGCTTATCATAAGTATGCTGAGTTGTTTTTAAAACGACGTTTCCTTCGAGATTGATGTAGAGCTTGGGGCCAAATTCCAAAAACAGTTTTTGCCTTTCGAAAATTTAAAATATATATATATATATATATATTTTATTTTTTTTTAAAGTGAGTATAGTGAAATGTTTTTCTACAGTAGGTTAAAAGTATTATAGTGAAATGTGATATCACGATTTGATAAAAGTGGTTAGTGAAAACGTATGTCATTTCTCCAAATTATCTCCTTATATAAAGAGTATCTCCCATATACAGTTAATGGATAAGCCATATATAGAAGACGTTGTACACACAAAAATCAGAAATCATTTCTAGCATAATTAATACATTCTACAATAGCTAATCACATCAGTGAGAAGATTCTTTCACGAGCAAATTTTCAGTTCGCGAAATTCATGGCTATTTTCCGTGCCTTCCCCAGTTCTTGAAGTGGTTCAATTACAATACGGAATCGAAGTTGTATCTTTTTGGTTTTTTCAATCTCGATTTTTCAGTTAATTTCAAATTTTTTTTGTGATAATTGACATGATTAATACTCTATAAATTGTTGCGTTACCACTTGGCCTGGGGTAGGCGGGGCAATATAGCTTTAAGGATAGAGAGTCCAACTCTCGCCTCGATTCGTTTTTATTTGTTCATCGCATATATTTCCAGTATATTTCAGATTAACAGTGCAGGAAATCCAAAATATCCTTGAGCGACACAAAGCTGGGAACAAAAGTAACCACTTGGGACTTTGGCCACATCATATGCAAATTGATAAATCTATATATATATATATATATATATATAATAAATAGATAGGGCTTTGTGTAACAAGACTTATAACTTCAAATCAAACTCGATCAAAGCGTCTCATTAATTCCAAATTGCAGTGTAATTTGTACTCAACGCTAGCGTCTATAATAACTCCAGCTTGCAGTGTAATTTGTAAGGCAATTTTCGACCAAATCAAGTTAAGGTAGAATCTATTGTCCTAGCCTATGATGCACGGATAGTAAATTTGCAATAGGGTTGTCGGCCAAAAAAAATCAAAAAAAAAAAACAGAAAGACATAACTCTACACTTTATAGTGAAATGAAATTCTCACTAATTAAAAGGGTTGTAAACGAGCGCACTGGAAACAAACATTGTTGAAGTCTTAAAAACGATAGAATTGAAAGAAATATGACGAATTGTTAACGTGGATGGACAAATTTGACACCAGACATTGAGTATTTTCTGTATCCCCGTGTTCGTATCCGTGCAACCTAGGTCCTAGCCCTAGTAAATTTGCAATAGGGTTCGGAAATCGAGACATAACTTCTCTACTTTATAGCAAAGTGAGAGCAAGAATTGAAAGAAATATGACGAATTGTTAACGTGGATGGACAAATTTGACACCAGACATTGAGTATTTTCTAATGTGCAATGAGAGCAACCTTTGTCTGCTTATTTTCTTAAGATTTTCTAGTTCGTTTCTAGAATTTTGCTTATTTTTATAATGTTTTTGAAATGTTTCTGATATTCAACAACTCAAAACTTGTATGTCAATGAAACTTTGATCTTTGGTACGTACTACGTAGATAAAGTAATTAAATCCCTAAAAATTTCCCATTATTCTAAAAGTTTCCAATTCTAATATATATTCAGAATACCATTCCATCAAATCTTCGATCAAAAAGGTGCTAATTTTTTTTAACTCAATCATCCTTGACTTTTTGATGACTTGTATTACTTAAGATTTATAATTTATTTTTAAAAATATTTTATCTTCTAAAGATTAATTAAAATATTTGAAGCCAATGTACAACTAGAATCGAAAAATAAAGTACATAAAATATTTTACTAATTATAGAAATGTATAGTTTTAACTACCATGCATATTAATTTTTGTAAACCAAAAGAGAAAAAGATGTCTGTAGAAAATAACCATTAATTCTTAATATAAGAAACGTAAGAAACCAAGGGTAGTAAGTCCAAAAAATAATAGTATTGAGTTTTTTTGAGTGAAAAGTTTGTCGAATGAATATTGTATGTTTTTGTGTTATAAAAATTTATAATAAAGGGCATTTTTGGGTTATCTGCATCCACCTCCCTGAGTTATTGGACTTTGGCAAAGACCTACCCTCATTTATTTAATTTTGGCATCCACTACCCCTATGTGTAAATAAAAATAAAAATATAAGCTACCTTTTTTACCCTTAGTTTATATTTTTTTTCCTATTTGCTATTTTATTTTTCATTCCTTCCTTTTCTTATTAAATAGAAAAAGGAAGAAATTTAATGAAAATTCGTATCAAAAATAATTCTAGCGACTAACTATCTTTAATTTGAAATAGTTATATTAAATAATAGGGTAAATTACACCCAACCCCCCTATGATCGACTTTATTATCACTCCGTCCCCCCTATGAAAAAAAAATTGTCAACTTATCCCCTTGTGAATAAATTAAAGAAGCAATTTAACTCCCTAAGCGCCTCACTCGCGTGTCATGAGACTGGTGATTGGATTTTTGTCAATAAAAGACTATTTTATTTTGCCCCTTAATTGTTGACTGTTGGATCAGATTTCTTGAATATCAATGGTCAGGATTAATTTTTTTCATTTTACAAAATCAATTTATAACAATCGTAGATTTTAATAGAGATCAACTGTTGATATTCAATTTCTTATTTCATGATTAAATGTATATTTATATCAAATAGATAAATATTCTTAATATTTAAGAAACATATTAATAACATCATATATTATATATATATATATATCCCGTCACCACCTTCACTACCTTCACTGCCGACCAACGGTCGCCGCCTACCAGTCTCAGCCTCAAGCACCACCGAAAGCCTGTATATACACTAAACCACTCTCTCACTCTCCACTGAAAACCCTAACTCTGCTACATACAGTTCGATTTATTCTCAAATTCTTCAAATTTTTTTCTGGTAGAGGTAGTGTACTTAATTTTAATTAATGGAGAATAATAAGCAGAAGGAGCAATGGATCTCGTTCCATGATTGTTTCAAAACGCTGCTATAGAAAATCCCATTTTGTTATGCACAAAGACGGAGATAATAAAGATTGCAAAACAGTGGAAGATGATCATATACAGCAACCACTTGATGATGCCAAGAATTATTTGGTGGCATCAATTTCGCAGCTATCGATTTCCGGCAGTTCTTTGCCGCCGGCGGTGGCCCGGTTCTTCTCTGAGTCTCTCCGATTCGAATGACTCCGTTCAGTTTGATCTCCAAAACTGCCAGGTTTATGTATATAATATATATTTTTAAATATTTTTTGTGACTAAAAAATTTAAATTGGAATGGGGAAGATGATTAGGATGATAGGTGCAGAAGGGGCTGATTTTGGGAATGAATTTTGGGAAATGGTGTATTAGGATTAGGGATTTGGGGGAAGGAATAGGTTGGTGAAGAAGATAAAAATAAAAGAAAAATAAAAGGATAAATGAAAATTATAATATAAAAAGTTTTAGTTAATATTAAAGTAAATATTTTCAATGTACAAGGGTATTTTGATTTTTACAAAAATAATTTAAGGCAAAAATATTCGAAAGAGACTGCATATATTTTTTAAAAATGAAAAGGGGTAAGTTAATAATTTTTTTATCATAGAGGTGGGGTGATAATAAAGTCGATCACCCCTTAAATAATATGTTAAAGAAACAATTACTTACCCGACCCCTCAAAATACTTTTTTTATCCAACTAGTAACAAATACTAACTAGGAAATAAATACAAAATAAATAAGGAAACATACTAACAAAGAAATAAGGAAATAACATCTTAATCCACTACAAGTTTCTTTCCCCTTGGCACAAACACTTGTAAATTAAAAGCTGCTTCTCTATCTCAACTTCTTTCTTTTTCTCTTTCTCGACTCCTTCGTTTACTGGATCTCGTTTTGTAACAATATCCTTGAGTGACACAAAGCTGGGAACAAAAGTAACAACGCCGAAGTTTGATTTCATCATATATAAAACGATCGGGCTAATTGCATTTTTCGTCTATTATCTTTACCACTTTTGGATTTTGGTTTCATCATATACAAAGGGTAATGGAGCGTCGCGAGTGTATTTTTTTCCCATAATCCATATATCGAGTTTCGATTTACTATCAGTCAAACATAAACTATCTTCAATAACTCCAATACTCATGAACTGTGTACCGAAACTAGGTGGGTCATCTATTTTCCCAAATACTTCACTATGCAATTTTATCTACAAACGCGTAGCTGTTATCCCAATCAATGCTAAGCAACGGCTTAGATTCGATATCTCTCCAATAATTCGAACCAGCATCACGAATATGAGCTCCAATTACATTGTAGTAAGTATAAATCTTCAAAACCTTATACATACTAGTACTCTGACTAAATCCCAACCATAGACTCAAAGTTTGTTTGTGCAATTTGTAGAACCACCCAAACCGTCTGAATCGAATTGCACCAAATCATTTTTGTTAAATTCTAATGCAAACAATGGTTGGATTTTTAAAAGAAACCACACACTTAAATGATTTGACGGCGGTTTTGGACCAAACCCCACCAAACCGAACCACCATAATAATATATCTTTTAATTTTAGTCATTTTATATTAGTAGGATGACCTTTACTTTTTAATTTTTATGAAGTTTTTGATTATGTAATGTAGTTCTTTTATATTTGTGCTTTTGTGCAAATTCAGCTTTATATGAAATGTATTGTCACGTTTAGTTAAATTATGTTAAAATTAAGATTATTACTCTTTTTGCTAATATCCTGAAATATGTATTTTTAGAACTGTTTGACTTTTTTTTTTTTTTAATTAGTTAAAAATCACAAATCGCTCAAAACTGCACCCTTAATTTTATTTTTCTAATTAGCAATTTGAGATTTCTCTAAAAAAAAACTACACTTAACAAAAATAAAATAAATCGAAACCGCACCACAAACACGGCTACTCATATCCACCTCTGCCTTTGATTAGATGTAAGGATATTTATCAGCCAACTCGAACAATAATACATACGTTCCTCTATCTTTGAACTATGATATAGCAACTATTTATCCAAAAAAAAAAAACTATGATAGCAACTATACAATCACCTTTCCTCGAGCGGGAAAATTGTAATCAGTCATTATTTAACTCTCATGTCCATTCTCCATTGAGCAATCAATATTCAGGCACTCTTGATTTGATTTGAGAAACTATAACCAGTCTGAGCAAAGAAACAATATTGTTAAGGCTCCATCTTTGGAGCTAAAGTCATGACAGCATCTCCTACGGTGAGAAAGATCTTGTCTTCTCCGATCGTGTTGGCGAAGTCGGACGCATGAAGCTTGTCGAGGACCGCCTGCCCGGGGTTTGCTAGAACAAGCTGTGAGTGGACAAGCACAAGCAACATGTTTCAGTTGTTTGTTTTATACTCTACATTAATTAGAAGGCCTGTTGCATGTTCTCGTATTATGTCTTAAAGTCCTAGGTGTCGTCAAGGGAAAAAAGGGGAGAGTCATTTTCTTGGAGGGTTTTTTGCCCCGAGCAAAAGCTTATTTCCGAGATTACCTCGTCTTATACTCTCTTTATACCTCGCTTTTGGTACAACAAATCCTTCCCCCACCCCTCACTAGCCTTTTTAGGTAAAAAAATTCACAAATTGTGTAAAAATCTTTGATTTATGTTCTTAATTCGTGTTTTATTCTGAAATCTTTATTTACTTCTAGGTCATTAGCACATTCGAGACTAGGCATTTTTAAACGCACATTGGGTAAGCGTGTATGTTTAACACGTGTGACGTGTGGGATATGCTACGTGGTTTAATTACATTAACATTTATCTAAACTAAGGAAAAAATGGTTCTAGTATGTTCAGTCGAATCCAAGTGTAATCCACGTATACTATGATTTATCCAACTCGATTAATAATTGAACCGATTCGACCTACAATTTTATAATAACTTAGGTGCTAACATTGGTATAGCGAAGAGTTACCTGTATGTCTCTCTTTTGTAGACCCTTGTAGAGGTCTTCCAATGCATGAATTCCACTAGTATCTATATCAGTTACAGCTGGAAAAAAAAACCAAGGTTTTAGCTTTAATGGGAATTAGAGTTATTCTATAGCAGACCGAATCCAACAGTTTCATGTTCATTTGTCACAGAGACTGTTTCACCCGTCTAAAACACGAAAAAAGCGAGTAGAGTGAAGCTAATATTGCTTACGCGACATTTCGACTACCAAATACTGGATTCTTGGTAGGTTATTCTCTTTAAGCCCTTCCTCTTCATCAGCCAACAACCTTAGTATCCTGGAAAGAAATGTATCTTCATCAGTACTCATGAAATCTAATGTCACGTCATAGACACTTTGCCAATGAGGCATAGCTTTACCGGTGAAGTTGAGGTTCCAAAATATTAGAGGTTTTGTGTTCTACTCCCACCAGCGAGTGAGTCTTTCTTTACTCTCTTAATAGTTACTTAGTCGATTGTCAATTATTACTGAATGTTAGATGTTGAATGATGATTGATATTCATTATGTATTGATATATGTAATTGATTCACTAAATAAAAATTTCAAATACCTCTCTCTGATGTAATTGGAGTTGGAAAAATAGATAGCGGAATCAACTCGCACGATCAGAACACCGGGAACCTTAGTCGCTTCGGGATACTGATGAATGTTTCTATAAACAGTAGTCCTCGGTATTTTACCTAGAACTGCGGTCCGAGGCCTTGTAACTTGGAGAAGAATCTTGGCAAAAGATATAGCAACCTATTATATCAAGAATTATTCATAAGTTCATGTCTTATTGCACAGATTAGAAAATTTGGATATGATTGTAATGTATCTCTAACCGCGATTAGAAGGCCAATCTCAACACTGGCGAAAACCACCCCAAAGAAGGCTCCCATGCAAGCAACAAAGTCGAATTTATCAATCTTAAATATGAGAATCATTGCTTCGTAATCGAATAATCCCACGACAGCTGATATGATGATGGAAGCCAATATGGCATTTGGGGTGTACTTAAACAAAGGTGTGATCACTTCCAATGTTAGGAACACGACGCAGGACATGACGATGTTGGACACGGCCGTGTTACATCCGGCCATGTAGTTCACAGCAGAGCGCGAGAAAGATCCTGTCGAAGTGCATAATGTTAGAATGTGGAATGGAGGAGTACTTGTTCGAGGGACGAAGTTAGAATTCTAGATTTTGAAGGACATGATATGTACTTTGAGTCAAATGTCGGGCAATAATGCATTATGTCAAAATGTGAAAGGAATGACTACTCATTGTAGATTTAAGTTGTTCGTTGTTGTTGTTTGATTTTATTGGTTGTGCTTCTGCTTTAGAAAAAAGTTGAAAATAAGCAAATCTAAGAGTACTTCTACTAACTCTTTCTATTTCTTCTACTTTTTAGCAGGTTTTGCAAACTAACTTCAACTTTAACTTTTTTAGAAAATTTTGCACTTCTTTAAAAGTATAAGCTTTTGCAAATAGAACCGAGCATAATTTGAGTATTAACAAGGGGGTGAAATTTTGAGTTCAATACAGATAAATGAAATTCCGAATACAATGGACTTTTTTGTGGGGGGGGGGGGAGGGGTCGAACGCCCTGTCCCTTGGTCTTTTATGGATTCATCGGTAAAACGAGCATATATTTTTTTAACAAACCTGTGGCAACATAACAAGACGTCATTGAGCCAATGACATTCATAGTGCCTAATGCCACCATTTCTTTGTTGCCATCCAAGTGATAGTCCTTCATTGCTGCAAAAGTTCTACCAATTGCTACAGCTTCCTGTCAAAATTTAACTCACTCATAATCAACACAAATTCTAAAAACTATTATTATGAGATATTCCACACGGATTTTCGCTCATTTTTTTATTACCGTAAGTCCAATCATCCCGGCCACAACACCGATTCTGAAACCTGTGGCGGCGTAGCTTCCGGTGAAGTGGATTTCATGCAGAGATGAAGGGTTGATTCCTTTCTCAATATGGTTCACCTTCAAACATTGTAAGTAAAAGGTTTTAATATGTGTTATGATTATGAGTTTAAATAATGATATTAGTATGAGTTTAAATGATACTTACTATTTGGACTCCTTTCTTCTCAGCATGAGTGATGTAAACAAAGAAGGTTGAAATTATAACTGAAATCAATGGAGCTATTGCAGCTATCCAAAACAATTTCTTCTTCTTTTTGCCCTAAATCCAACAGAATTAGCAGGAAATGAGAGTATAAGTCTCACTTTACATGGGAAATGGAAGTTCAGAAGGAAAACGTGAGTGATTCTTAGGAAGTCTCGGGGCTTTAATTCCTAGTATGATCACAACTATTTATGTATGATGGACCCTGGTCCGTTACATAGATGGTTGTAATTGCACCAGGACTCAGAGTCCCGGTAGATCCTGCATTGCGTGAGAATGAGAGCTCTCAATTTTTTATGTAATCACAACCATTCGCGTATGACTAACCCCACATGGCCCAGTACATAGATGGTTGTTATTGCACTGGACTTAGAGTCCCGATAACCCTTGACAATAACTCCAAAAATAAATAGAATGAATTAGGATTCTCACAATGTACTTGGCAAGGAGTAAAAAAGCCAAGAATGAAACTCCTATGACAATAGTCTCCCAGTTCCACTGTAATACAAATCAGAAACATTTAGCTTCACAAAAAACTTTATATATATATATATATATATATATATTATGTATATGTATATGTATATAAAGAAAGAAAGATGAAATTGTTACCCCATGATGCACATTAGTCCATACAGAACGCATCACAGAAACTAAGTCTGTTTTCTTGGTGAAAGTCTTTATACCAAGCAAACCTTTGAGCTGTTGAAGGCTTATCGTAATGGCTGCTCCCGCCATAAATCCAACGATGGCAGCGTGAGACAGGAAATCGATCAAGAAACCCAACCTAAAAACGAAGACAAGAATATAATTTGTTTAGTGTTACATATATAGGCCACCCTCTAACCGAAAAAATGCTGTTTCTAGAGAGCGAAATATGTCATTTCGGTTTTTTCGTTCATTTTTGGCCTGTATACATTGATTGACGAAAAATTCTTGCCCAAACCTAACTTGACAGAAACGTATTTCAAATTTAAGTTGGATATATAAGAAAAGAGAAAATTGCAAAAATTAGTCATGTTTGGGATTAACAGAATTATCTATATGTAAATTATGACACTACATTTCAGTTTTTTGTAAATTAAGGACAAATTCCATGGGAAATAAAAAAAAGTGGCATGTTTACACGATCATTTAATTTGGAACTTTTTAAAAAAAATTTAAAGTAAAATAGCTATTGTGCTCGTGGGGACCAAAATTGCAATTGTCCACTAATTTGCAGGACTAAATTGTCAATTTATCTAACTTATAGAACTACACCAAGTCAGCATAAAGTTCGCAATTTTAGTCCTGTGAATTCAGTTAAGCGACATTTTTGGTCCTCACGTGATTATTTTCTCTCCAAAATTGAAGATCCTCAAATTAAAAATGTGTGTGCCCATCACATATGTATTCCCTACCAACTTTTCGATTTTCGATCAATATCACAATTTACAAGCTAAATTTCCAATGTCCAGGAGGAATTTCGCAGTTTTACCAATAAGATAAAATTTCAAGAAGAGTACCTGAAAAAACCAAGCGCAAACTGAGTAACTCCAGCAAAGAACGTAGCCGTAAAAGCAAGGCGCTGATACTCGAGTTTGTTTTTTGGATCAATCTCATCTTGAAGCATACTTCCGAGCAAGAGAGACACGACTGCAACCGGTCCGATGGCGATATCTCTTGAGCTACCCATGATGGCATATATCAGAGGTGGAATAAAACTACTGTCTGAAATTTAAAAACAAAAATGTTATAAAAGTACTAAAAAAAAATTAACTGGTTTTGATTGGTTTAAGGATGTAATGAAACGTACATAGTCCAAACTGCGGATCCAAGTTTGCAAGTCTTGCATATCCAATATCCTGCGCGCGAAAAGTCCACAATTTGTTAAGGAAAAAAACACTCCAAATGAATTAACAAACTTGAATTTCTCAACATGAATTTGAGAATTGCTCGGAAATATGAATTCAAAAACTGCTGATAAAATCTAGTTCTACTGGCGAAGCAGATGTCTGGTTCTAATCTTATTCTTTCTCTACTTTCACCATAGTTGTTAGCTGATTGTAATAATTACTAGTTGGTGGTAAATTGTCTCTAATTGCTATTCATGATTTGTATATATAACCGATTCATTTAAAAAAAACGTGAGTTTAAAAACTGCTCGAATATTGAATTCCTCAGCGTGAATGTAAAAACTGCTCGAAAACTGAATTCCTAGGCATGAATTTCAAAACTGCTCGGAAATTGAAATCCTCAGCATGATTACCTGAGGAATGCAGAGACTTGCAATGGTGAGTCCAGCAATAAGATCACCTTTGAACAAGGAAAGTTTGTATCGTCGGCCCCACTCAAGAATCGGGAAAACGGCTTGGATCCCGAGCAAGAGTTTTCTTGATATCGATTGGTCTTTAAAAGGGCGAAGAGGGTCGTCGTGGAAAAAAGTCTCCTTGAAGGTAAATTTGAACTCCTTAAGGAGGTTTTGCTTTGGGGGCACTCCCACCTTGTGAACATATGGCATGTTATCAGCATGACGACGTGAGGAGGCCGCGCTTGGATTATCATCGTCTGCATTACGGTTGCCACTCATTGTAGAAGGAGAAAGGGATTATCTACAGAACGAAAAGTCGACAAAAGATTGTAAGAGGATTTTGGTACTATATATATATATGTATCTTAAGCTATATGCTTGGGGTCAAGTTTATTGACTTTGAATGTTTAGGACACTTATTTAGAAACTCTTATATAACTTAGAATGTTTACAGAGGAAATGTTGCAAAGTTCAAAACAGAGTAACTCACCAGGAAAACTTGTTTGAAGGAATAGATAAAAGGATAATTCTATGTGAAATAAGGCAGAGAAGATTTTAGCTTATATAAGCTGCTACAATATTCTAAAGTGGACTATTGTGACAATTCTGCTTATAAAGAAGTGAAATACATGTAGAACCGGAAGTGGAAAGTGGAAAAAAATTGGAGAATGTTTGCAAATAGTAGTGATTAAAAAAACAGCTTATTTTCGGAAAATACAAAATTATCCTTGAAATAAAAAGAGGATTTTAGTAAAGGTGATTTATGATTATTGAATAGAATCGAGATAAATATGTTTGGAGTAACTTTAATCTAACATACAAAAATATCAATTAAGTTTAGAATTAGAAGCATAAGTTGAGTTTATTAACACTCTTTCGAAAGAGCATATTTTTAGCTAAAACTTAATAATTATTTAGGATTAGAGTATGCAAACACTCGTCTAAAACCTCAATTTCCATGTAATATCCACTTTGAAGGCCCCACACAGTGGCGGATCGATGAACATAAGGCAAAAATGACTTCTCAGATACAAAGTGATTGTTGGGGAGTCTCAGGATTCTAAATTTCAATATAACTATAATCTGTTTATGGTGGATCTGACATAGTAAACTATATGAATGTTTTTATTGTCTCCATACCATAAATCCGAAAAGCTCATGAAAAATACGTGCACACATATTGGAATGAATCTAGATGGCATATAAACTACATTCAAAACTGAAATTGTTGACTCAATTATTCAATGATGCATAGTTGAAGATTATAACAAAATAGGACTAGCTAGATAAATGATAAATTTGTGATCATGCATAAACTTTGGTTTAAATAGTTGACTTTAGCAGCTACTACCTAAGTTCAAAGTGGAAAATGTGCACTAGTCTAAGGTCTTAGTATGCCATGTTGTTGGTTGAAATTTTGCCACTAATAAGGGCTCAAATTGAAGGAAATAAAGTATATAAAATATATAGAGCACAATGTCCGTTCACCGCGGGCATCCGATGAAAGTGGATTGGCTCTTTATATTTTCGAATTGTCAAATAAATTGAAAACACCGATAAAGTCTAGTTCTGTTGATAAAGTTGAGGCTCCAAGATATCAAAGGTCTTGGGTTCGACTCCCAGTTTTTCTCTACTTATACAGTAGTCGTTAGCTTAGTTAATTGTAATAATTCTTAATTGATTGTAACTTGTCGCAATTTGATATTCATATTATGTATCATGTAACAGATTCATTCCAAAAAAAAAAAATGAAAATGAACTTAACTTGTGTCAATTGTCATATACAATTTATTCATCTTGTGAATTACACTAGATATTGTCGAAATTAAATATGGTTTCAAATTTTTCCATGATAAAAGCCTCAAGGGTTTCATTATATAGACATTTCGGTCTCTTTTTTGATTTGTTTATTTTTGTTTATAAATTAGAGACTCGTATAGTATAAATATGACTTACATTTTGGGCCACAGTAGTCATTTGTCAATGGTATAATATTTCAATTAATCAAGTTAATTATTAAGGTCAAAACAAATGGGGGTTGAATTTTATTTTTATAATTGGGAAATTTCAAAGTGTAAAAAGAATCTATATACATTTAATTGATTGTGATTTGTGACATTGTCTATTTGTTTGTCAAAAAGCTACTTGTCCTTATGTCACGCTTTCTTGAAACGGACGGGCCATGGACCATATCATTGGAGTGCCTTGACTTGCTAATGCCATGACAATTGTAAATTAATTTATAAGACATATTAGTATGTTATTTTGCAACTATTACAGTTGTTAAATAATTTGTGAGTATTTTCACTCATGAATGATTCAAAAGATTAAGATAAATAATTTGTGATATAAACATAATATATGTTAGATGGTGGAAACCTATTGAGTGAAGCGATTATTTACTTCATTACATTAATATATCAAACATTATATAGACTGATTGACAAATATTATAGAGTAGTCAAAAATATTGAATTTGAATTAATATTAAGTTATTAACTAATGTCGTCTATTGTCAAAAACCACTAAAAGAGAGAACCCTTTTTCGCAAGAAAAGACTGATAACTTAAAAGCTTTTAAATTCTTGACATTTAGCCCTCACCTTCTAGACTAAAATGCATTTTCAAAACCTACCAAAAAACATAATTTACATTCTTTTTATCTTTTCGAAAATCACTACAAAATCCCAATGGACCCAAAAATTTGCACTTCGGATCCTCTATTGTAGAAAACGTTTCATCTCGTATTCTATTTTATTTATGCACGATATTTGTGCAACAAACTTTCAAAAATATAAAGTTAAAATAGGCATTTACTATGCATAAATATCATTGGAATACCAAATGAGACACCATTTTAAAGTCTTTGTTCAAAAATTAACAACCATGTGGTCCACATTGAGATTGACTTGGTCAAGAAAGACTATTAGACATAAACAATGACCGAAAAATGAAGGAGAGATATCTACGGAGTTTTGAAATAATTTTTAAGAGGTCTAAAACCACAGAGTTCCTGTTAATTTCCATTGAATCTTGAGATGTTGAAGATCAACAGAAATTCTCAATTCTCCAGGGGTTGGACCTCACATTTGAGAATATAGATTTTGAAGGGACTCTGAGGTCCTAGCACCCCTAAGTCCGGATTGAGATTTCCAGGATGAAGCATCTATTTTACTATAGAATTGAATAGGGTCAATAATGATTGTTTTGAATTGTCAAAATTTGGTGACAATTACTATCTCAAAAATTTGAAAAGTATCACAAAATAGTTCTCTTTCCCTTCACACATTCCCTTTCATATCTTATCACACGCTCTTTCTCTTTCATATCTTTTTACACGTTCTTTCTCTTTCAACTCTCGTTGTTTTTTTGTTTTATCTTCTTTCATGGTTTACTTATTTGAATTTGGTTCAGAAACTTTAATTGTTAAACTAATAATTTTGTATGAATTTTCCAAGGTTTTTTTTTGCACGTACATCGAGTGTACTACTATGATTAGTATAATAATATTTTTCTTTTGGAGAAGACAATGAAATGTTCGAGGTTCTTCCAGGGCTTAGACCGTGAGGTCCATATGACAAACTAGAAAGTCCAGTGAAGTTGGGTACAAACCCACAACTGTTTACTCAAGACAGGAAAACATATATCGGATTGATGCAAAGGCCCATTGTGTATCCTATGTAATTAATAAGGGGAAATTTAAACCCATGATCAGTATTGTGTACACTATAATTGTCAATAGTATTTGACTATAATGGTCGAGTTGCATTATATTCGATTTGGACAAGAATTTTCATGCAATCAGTATGAATCGATAAGAGATTTTGGGACTCACAATCACCAATCATAATATGATGGGATCCACCATATACAAGGATGATCCCGGGTAAAGATGGGATTGGTACTAGCACCCGCCCCCCACCCCCCACCCCCCCTCAATTTTGAGAATTTTCCTGCAATCAATATGAATTTATAAGAGATTTTGGGACTTGACAATCACCAATCATCATATGGTGGGGTCCACCATATATATACTGTGATGGGCCTAGAAAAAGTGGGGCTGGCAGTGGCACCCACCCCTCGACTTTGAGAATTTTTTTTTACCTTGCCAATTTTTTATATTTAAAATTATGTCCTCATAGTGTAAAAATCTCAAACTTTACCCCTTTTTTGGTATTCGCCTCCCTCCCCTCAAACAAAAATCTTGTCTCCATGCTTGACCATACAAGATTATTATAATTTGAGCTCAATATAAGTTTGTCCAATCTCAACTTTAGGGATGAATTGTGTAATATTCAAATAGAGTTGTGTGATTTTTTTTTCTTATTTGTTGTAATAAGCGTGTGATTGATGCATATAGATTCTAAGATACTTTGTTAATTGCAAGAACAAGATGATTTTTTATGAACATTTTAGCATACAATTGGTCTGATCGTAGTTAAACTTTAAAAAAGAATTAATTATATTTATCATGATTATAAATAACTTAATTATGTTGTTGGTTGAAATTTTGCCTCTAATAATGGCTCAAATTGAAGGAAATAAAGTATAAAATATATAGAGCACAATGTCCGTTCACCACGGGCACCCTATGTAAGTGGATTGGCTCTTCATGTTTCTGAATAGTCAAATAAATTGAAAAGGCCGATGAAGCCTAGTTCTATTGACAAAGTTGAGGCTCCAAGATATTAGAGGTATTGGGTTCGACTTCCACCAAAAGCTGAATTTTTCTCTACTTATATAGTAGTTGTTAGTTTAGTTGATTGTAATAATTTTTAATTGATTGTAACTTGTCGCAGTTTGATATTCATAATATATATCAAGTAACAGATACATTCCGAAAAAAAAATTGAAAACGAACTAAAGTTGTGCCGATTGTCAAATACAATTTATTCGTCTTGTGAATAATACTTGAATTTGTCGAAATTAAATATGCGTTCGAATTTTTCCATGATAAAAGCCTCAAGAGTTTCATTATATAGACATTTCGATCTCTTTTTGATTTGTTTATTTTTATGTATAAATTAGAGACTCATAGTATGTGTGTATATATATATATGACTTACATTTTGGGCCACACTAATCATTTGTCAATGGTATAATACTTCAATTAAATCAACTTAATTATTAAGGTCAAAACAAACGGGGGTCGAATTTTATTTTTATAATTGGGAAATTTCAAAGTGTAAAAAGAATCTATATACATTTAATTGATTGTAATTTGTGACATTGTCTATGTGTTTGTCAAAAAGCTACTTGTCCTTATGTCACGTTTTCTTGAAACGGACGGCCCATAGACCATATCCATTGGAGTGCATTGACTTGCCATGACAATATCCATTAGTAATGTTATTTTGCAATTATTAGAGTTGTTAAATAATTTGTGAGTATTTTCACTCATGAATAATTCAAAATATTAAGATAAATAATTTGTTATATAAACATAATATATGTCAGATGGTGGGAGCCATTTGAGTGAAGCGATTATTTAATTTATTACATTGATATATAAAACATTATAGAGACTGATTGACAAATATTATAGAGTAGTAAAAAATATTGAATTTGAATTAATATTAACTAATGTCGTCTATTGTCAAAAACCACTAAAAGAGATAAGCTTTTTTTTCAAGAAAAGACTGATAACTTAAAAGCTTTTAAATTCTTGACATTTAGCCCTCACCTTCTAGACTAAAATGCATTTTCAAAACCTACCAAAAAACAAAATTTATATTCTTTTTATCTTTTGGAAAATCACTAAAAAATCTCAATGGACCCAAAAATTTGCACTTCGGATCCTCCATTATAAAAGACGTTTCATCTCGTATTCTATTTTATTTATACACGATATATGTGCAACAAACTTTCAAAAATATAAAGTTGAAATATGCATTTACTATACATAAATATCATTGGAATACCAAATGAGACATCTTTTTAAAATATAAAATTTGAAATGAAAATCTTGGGTATATGCCAAATGTAGTAAAGTCTTTGTTCAAGAATTAACAACCATGTGGTCCACATTGAGATTGACTTGGTCAAGAAAGACGGTTAGACATAAACAACGATCGGAAAATGAAGGAGAGATATTTACGGAGTTTCGAAATAATTCAAAATAATTTTTAAGAGGTCTAAGACCCTCTGAGTCCCTGTTAATCCCCATCAAATCTTGAGATGTTGAAGATCAAAGGAAACTCACAATTCTTCAGGGGTTAGACCTCACATTTGAGATATATAGATTTTGAAGGGACTCTGAGGTCCCAGAATCCCCAAATCCGGCTCGAAATTTCAGGATGAAGCATATCTATATTTCTATAGAAGTGAATAGGGTCTATAGTGATTGTTTTGAATTGTCAAAATTTGGTGACAATTACTATCTCAAAAATTTGAAAGTATCACAAAATACTTCTCTTTCCCTTCTCACATTCTCTTTCATATCTTATTACACGTTCTTTCTCTTTCAACTCTCGTTGTTTCTTTGTTCTATCTTCTTTCATGGTTTACTTATTTGATTTTGTTTCAAAAACTTTAATTGTTAAATTAATATTAATTTCGTATGAATTTTCCAAGTTTTTCTTTTCTTGCACGGACATCGAGCGTACCACTATGACTAGTATAATAATATTTTTCTTTCTGAGTAGAAAATGAAGGCAGTGTTTGTTTCTGTTTTCAAACAAATTTTGACCAAAACTTGTTTGTTTTATGTTTTTTTGACCAAAAATAACTTTTTTGGTCAAAGAATTTGTCAGGTATTATCTTCTTATTTGTGTCTACTTTAGGGTGCTTACTAATTATATCAACTACAATATATATATATATATATATATATATAATATTACAATCATTTAAAACTTATATTATATTATATCTTCCATTCATTAATTAATCATAAACACAATTGTTCAGACAAAAACTTACATAATTTGACTGCTACAATAACTTTTGTCTCTTTTGAAAATTAAATCAAACACATTTTCATCAAATACACAACTCCGAATAAACTTTTTCACCAAAAAACCCCTCCAAAATAGAATAAACACAGCCGAAATGTTTGAGGTTCTTCCAGGGCTTAGACTATGAGGCCCATGAAACAAACTTGAAAGTCCAGTGAAGTTGGGTACAAGTCTATAACTGTTTACATAAGACAGGAAAACATATATCGGATTGATGCAGAGGCCCATTGTGTGCGCTATGGCCTATGTAATTAATGATAGACCCATGATCAATTTGTGTACAACATTATTGTCAACAGTATTTGACTACAGTGGTCGAGTTGAGTTATATTCTGTTTGGACAAGAATTTCCTTGCAATCAGTATGAAGTGATAAGAGATTTTGGGACTCACAATCACCAATCATAACATGATGAGATCCACCAAACACAGGATGATCCCGTGGAAGTGGAAAGATGGGGCTGGTAGTGGCACCTGCTCCTCAACTTTGAGAATTTTTCTGCAATCAATATGAATTTATAAGAGATTTTGAGACTTGACAATCACCAATCAAGGGTCCACGTAAAGATGTCAAACGGGTCGGGCCGGGCGTTCTAATTTTTGAAATGGGCCGGGTCAAACAGGCTCGGGCCGGGCCGGCCCCCGGCCCCACTTCACTATTCAAATGCGGGCCGGGCCGCCCACTACGATTTTTTTTTTTTGGTTAAAAAAATGGCGAAACTAAGTTTTTTTCAACCTTTGGTCCCAAATTGGTTTTTTTCAATGTATATTATGTTATGTTATAGAAAATTACATTATGTTGTCAATTGATCACGTTCCAATTGTCACTTGATCTCCAACCACAATTGTAAAATTTAAATATCGAGCTAAAAGAGAATTTATAATATTTCTTGTTGAATCTGTAAAAAAAAATGCAACATATTACTCATATTTATAGAAACTAAAAGATATTACATAAAATATAAATTAATAAAAAAAAAAAAGGAAATTGACCGTTGCAAAGCAACGGTCAAAATGAAATAACACATCCAGCAGTGGCTGGAATGACCAAAAAAAAAAATATTTTTGCTGATTCTGGGGCAAGGGGGGATTCGAACCCTTGCCCCCTCTACATACACCCCACTAGCCTAGGCTAGTGGGGTATTTTTATTTAATATATGCACAGAAAATGTATTTTACCCTTAACGGGTCGGTGCCGGGCTGGAACCGGGCCGGGGCGGCCGAGCCCGACTTGCTTACCGGGCCGTGCTAACCCGGCTCGATTATTTTAGCCCGGCCCGGCCCATCACAACTGTTTCGGGCCGGATTTTGAGCCGGGCAAGGCCGTTTGACATCTTTAGGTTCGCGATATATATACAGTGATGGGGCTGGTGGTGGCACCCACTCCTCAACTTTGAAATTTTTTTTTTACTTTTTTTATATTTAAAATTATGTCCTTAGAGTGCAAAAATGTCAAACTTTACCTCCCCTTTCTTCATATTCGCCTCCCTCCCCACAAATAAAAAACCTGGCTGGCTCCATACCTGATCATACAGACTCGTGATTTCTTTTTCTTCTTTGTTGTAGTAAGCGTGTGATTGATACATATAGATTCTAAGATACTTTGCGAGAATGAGATGACTTTTTTAGAACATTTAAGTATATACTTGGTCTAACCGTAGTCAGTGGTGGATCCAGAAGCTCAGGTCAGCGGGGCACTAGGAATTTCATGGAGGGGGGTGCGGCCCCCGCGGTACGGTACGCTATATTTATAGAAAAAAATATAATAACTAATTAGGTTCAATTACAACTTTTGATATAATTTATACTTTTATACCTCTTTTGTTATAGCCAGAATTTTGGGTTTTGGGGGGCGAACTCAAAGTAAAGAAAAAAAACGTGATATTTTTTTATTTTGGGGGGGCGAAATTCAAATATAAAAAAATTTGTAAGGTAAAAAAATGAATTTTCAAAAACCAAAATCAAAAATCTTGAAAAATAAAAATCGAAACCAAACCGAGGGGGGGCATTAGTGTAATTTAAAAATTAAAATTTCAAAATATACCCATATTATAAAAAAAATAAAATCAGGGGGGGACAGTGAAAGCAACATACGTCCGCCCCTGACCGTAGTGAAACTTTAGAAAAGAATGAAGGGAGAATCTCACTTTTGGTCCCTTAAATGGTCCAGAGTACACTTTTAGCCCCGCCCCTTATAAAAGTCTCACATTTAGTCCCATAAGTTAAAAAAAGTCTCAATGTTGGTCCCAAAGCAAATTTCCGTTAGAAATTTAATGGTCAACTCCGTTAGTCAACATTTTGACCGACTTTTTCGGAGAGAATTGACGTATAAATGCACTCACACATGAATTATTTTTAATATCACGATATTTTTATTGAATATCACGTGTCATTTTAGAACAAAATCTCCCAAAAAAGTCGGTCAAAATATTGACTAACGGAGTTGACCGTTTAGATTTCTGACGGAAATTGACTTTGGGACCAACATTGAGACTTTTTATAATTTATGAGATTAAATGTGAGACTTTTATAAAGCGTGGAGCCAAAAGTGTACTCTGAACCACTTACGGAACCAAAAATGAGATTTGCCCAAGAATAAATTATATATGTTACGTGATTGATTATAGATAACTGAATTGTATTAGTGTTCGGCCAACCAATTTCAGACTGGAATTTTCTGAACAGTAATTATATTTATTGCGGGAATCAGCGGAACTCATGTATAGGTAGCTAGCATGGATGCAATCCAAGTATGTGGCTTGATGTTGATAAGTGATAACGTTCAATGTTGCAGGCTTGCAGCAATGCCGATCAAGAGTTGCACTTAGGTGGCTTACATAGGACCAGTTTTTAAAGGGAACAATATAGTTCTTAAGGTATTTCCGGACTGAATACAAGACTCCCGGGTTTATTACTGATCATTGGATATATATTTGATGACGTATTTCAACACCCAATATCTCTTTCATCCAATAATTTTAAATGTACTATTAGGGTGCGTTTTGCCCAGCGGTTGAAAAGCTAAAATCTGCGCTTGAAGTCCAAACATTATATATTTTGCTGACTGTTTTGTCCCCTTTCCTATAATCTATTTTGGATATTTTTGTATAACAAAATCATATTTTGGAAAAGTTGAAAATCCTACCTTTTGTCATAATTATTTCTGCAAAAATCAATTATCCCATAATCAATTCTACAAAAGTTAGGCCAAATTCACCCTTAGTTCCGCTCCCCATGCATTCAAGAATAACATGACTTTCCTTTATCATACATGAAATTTCTGGGAATACCACAAGGGTGCATTTTTTTCTATTTAAATGCAATAATTATATATGTAGTTTTTCTATAAATTAAATAATTGAAATATGCACTTATAAAAAATAAAAAAAATTGAAATATGCATGCAATTTGATCATGTCAAGTCTAGAACTGAAAAGCAAGTCAATTTATTCAGTGAACTCAACTAGAGATTGTTAAAAGTTTATTTGACTCGATTTCTTTAACATAATAAACGAAATTGTACATATTTTCATGTTCAATCAGGTTTGAAATTCGACTAAATTGATTAAAAATAATAACAAAAATATAAAAAAAAATCATGTTACTCGTGTTTGTCTGCTTGACTCATGTCAGACTCGATTTGTTAAAAATCGTTCGAGCTCATTCTCTAGTAGCAATCAAACCAACCTCAAAAATAACTTCTACAAGCTCGATAAAAGTCAAAAGAACTTAAATACATTTTATGTTTAACAAGTTTTGGAGCTCAACTCCATTAGTTAATAAAGTAATAAAATATGTATAAACATATCATGTTACTTGAGCTCGACTAGAGTCGAACTTAATTAAAATTCGTTTGACCTCGACTCTATTAGCAAATCAAACCAACCAACCCCGAAATCAATTTTCTAAAGTTTGATAAAAGTCAAAAGAATCGAATAATACTTTATTCAAATCCACTCAATTCAATTGACTATCTTATTTCTGATTTTTGATATGATTCAAAATTAAACAAGAAAAACAAAAACTTGGCCCAATCAGAGTTTTTTATTTATTTACCAGAAACAAGTTCTCAATATACATAAGTCAATCCATAAACCTTATGATTAAACTTCTTCATAACATTCATCCTCTCCCCATTGAAATATTTCTTACTCACTTCAACAAAAGCCTGCATGGTGAGCAAACTATCCGACCCGGCCTGGTGACTCTTACCAGCAACCCGACCCAAATTCAAACTCTTAGCAACCCGGTCCAACCCGCCATGCAACCCGAAAGCCCTAATCATATTCTTCAAGTCATAAACAGCCACCCCAAAATAAAGCTTCACAAGCATCAAAAAACCCTCCAAATCATCAGGCAATTCTTTCCGGGTCAGGATCTTTATCAGAAACCCGAAATCATACGGGCCGTGGAAAGTAACCCATATTAGATTCCTCCGCCACGGGCCGGGTCTGGTGAAATTTAACCCGAGCCCAGAAACATTGAACAGCATGGCGAAGTGACGAGAGTCGATTCCGGATTGCTTGTTCCTCAAGAAATCGATTCCTTGGCGTTTAAGTAGCGAAATCGATTCGGGGTTGTGAATGTCTCGATCGGAGTCGAAATCGCTGAAATTGAATTGCCATACGTATTGGAATCCAGTGTAGAAGTGTGGGAGATTGCCGTGGGCGTCGGAGAGAGTGAGGCCTAGTTGAATGATGTTCAATGCGTCGACGTTTTGCTTCATGACGGCGTAGAATTGGGGCGGCGGCAGGGTGGAGCGGAGGTGGTTGGGGACGCCGGAGGGGTGGTAGACAGTGCCGGGGAATTCAGTGTCCATGGAAACAAAGGGGAATTGAGATAGAGAATGTTGAATGAGATTGAATTCAGAAACTAGATTGTTCTGCCAAACATCTCGGATTATGATCGTCATCATAGATGAGTGGAGAGCGAACTAGAATTTTCCTACGATTAAAGTGATAGTATTTAGAGTTTGGTAATGATCGGCGGTGGCGCCATTCTTCTGCCGGATTTTTTTCCCTTTGTTCTAAGAAGGAAGTAAAACTGGGAATATATATATATATATATATACACACATATATATAGCAATTATAATCTTTGGTAAGGTTATGTATATGGAAAGTAATTAATGATGGAAGATACATTTAATTGTTTATGTTTTTGGAAAGTATAGTGGTTATGATAATTTTGGTTGTCTTAGTTTATGGTAAGTATTTGGAAAAATCTAAATTAAATACTTACGTAATCTGAGGTACTAACTGGTAAATCAAAGAGGAAAGCAAACTTGAAAACATCTTGATCTTTTCTTTTTGGAAATTTTCACCTTTTTCGGGAACAAACAAGTGAAATTTTAAGTCCCATTTAAATTAGGGTTGAAGGGAAAATTTCATAGAGTTCGGCCAAAATACTTTTAGTCCCGTAGGAATTTTTTTACACTTTTAATTGGTCCAATTGGAGTCAAAAGATGACACTTTTAGTCTTGTCTGTCTATTTTTTAAGGAAATTTACCCGCGTGAGACCCACGCTCTGTTAGTTAACTATCCCTCACGTGTTTCATTTGAATCTCGAGGCAGTTAACTAACAAATGGTGTATTTCACGTGGATAAATTTTGTCCAAAATTAGATGGACGGGATTAAAAGTATCACATTTAACTCCAATGGGACCAAACGTGTCAAAAAAATTCCCGTGGGACTAAAATTATTTTCGAACTCTAATGGGACTGAAAGTGAAGTTTTTCCTAGGGTTGAATCATCCACTTAAATCTTGATTCGAAATCAATTGATAAAGCTCATTTGGGCGAGAACTGTAGACATAATAAACTAATTAAGTTGGTCACTTGTTTTGTAATTGGTCAATTTGATTTCCGCCCATATCAATAAGTCATGGTTAAAAGCCCATTTATGATGATCAAAATCAATTGACCACAGTTTTGCCTCAACTTCAGTCGTGGTATTTACAAATATGGCTAAAACATTATCCATAACTTATAGTCATGGTCAATGTTTTGTTCATTGCAAAAATCAGGACTTTTAGTCATCGTAAAAAAGTGCTAGATTAGCACTTCTTCCACCACAGTTAGTTAGAGCTTAAAATAGTTAATTAGCATTCTTTTTCACCACGACTGACATCAGCATGACTATATGAAATGTCTACCACAACCAATTTAATCGTGAGTTTAGACTACTATAATTCACGACTTCAGGCCATAGCGTATATTTTGATTGCCAATAGCAATACTCAATTTTCTTGTTCTTCTAGGAAAATTCAAAGGCAAAATGAGTTTATGATACTCATTTAATAACAAGAAGTCTAAATAAAATTTTAAAAACTTAGCACCGATAAGATCAAACCATCATATAAAATATAAGTAGGACTATTTTTTTTATTAGAGCTTTTACTAGCGTAACTTCTTTGAGTGCCCTTATTACTTGAGGTAGAGAGTTTGACTATTTGCGTTTGGGTATAAATTTTTATGTAATGAAAAATGTTATTTTGTCTTATTAATTCAAATCCAAGTTTAAAATTGAGTTTATTTTTTGTTAACTAAAGAGGTTAGATTTGATGAAACTCGGAAATCTAACCACTAGGTGATATTTTTGTTGCAATTTTTTTTTCCCCCTCTCTCTCTAAATCTTAGCCTTTTTTTTTTCTTTCTATTTTCTTCCGTCTGCGATGGCTTAGTGAAGCAGTCATCTACTTCACCACTGTTACCACCACCATCGTCGGCAGGTTGGGTTGGAGCACCCTTCTTCAAGGTGTACATCACATTTTCAAATCTGACGAGAAGGATATAGATCTAAAGAGACAAAGACAGATATGACAAGATGAAGACGAGTGACACATAAGTTTTTACATAGCGCTTTAGATTATTTTTTTTAGTATTTTATTTTCTTTCTCGCATGCGAGTTTGCTTTCTCGCTCGAATGAGAGTTTCATCTCTCCTTAAATAGGAGTTGCACATGAATTTTCTTATGTTCGTTTGTGAGTTCTTAAGATTTGTTATCTTCAAGAACTTGATAGTTGGCATTTCAGATGTTCTTACTACATCGTTTGAGTCAATATGAATTGTATTGTTTCAGTCGTTGTAAACTTTCGATTGAATGATATATATGACCGATTTTTCTTCAAAACAAAAAGGTGATATTTTTGTTGCCAAATTCGCTGAAGGCCTAAAACATATAGCATAACTTCTTCACTGCAATTCTGTAAGTACCTTAGTAAATAACTTATAATCGTCATAGAATCAAACGTTATAAGTCAACTGCATTTAGTGCTGAAAATCAATCAAATACTCAAGACTCAATTCAAACTTGTCCGAGAAAAACTCGTTCAAGTCATAATTTGTTTATCATATCAAACGAGCTTTTATGTTCGATAAGATTTGAAACTTTGCTCGAGCTCGGTTTGATTGGTTAAAAACAGATAAAATATGAGTAAAAATATCAACCTATTCAAACTAGGCTCATGTTAGATTCGATTAAAGCTGGTTCGAGCTCAATTCAATTAACAATTAAATGAAACTTAAATACAATTTTTAATCCTCAGTAAAAATTAGAACAAACTTATACAACACATTGTTTGGCTCTAAGCTGGTGCATTTTATAAAGCTCTATTTTTTTAATGAAATTTGAACACGAAAGTTCAAGTAGAAAGATAGATTTTGTATGTGAAAATTTTAGTTACTTAAATACAATTTTTAATCCTTAGTAAAAATTAGAACAAACTTATACAACACACTGTTTGGCTCTAAGCTGGTGCATTTTATAAAGCTCTATTTTTTTAATGAAATTTGAACACGAAAGTTCAAGTAGAAAGATAGATTTTGTATGTGAAAATTTTAGTTATAGTTTTGAGCAGGGAAAATTTCATTTTTGGTCCTCCAATTTTATAAGAAATTCGATTTTGGTCCCTCAGTTACACAGCTCATGAAATTTGGTCCCTCACTTATCACTTTTTAATCAATTTTGGTCCCTTAGATAACTTTTGGGGTCAATTGAAATATCAAGAATTGCATTTTGCACCCAAAAAATATAAATTATGATAATTTTCACCCAAAAAAAAATAACTAACGAATTTCACCTTTTTATCATATTTTTAATTATGATATATTTACGTATTTTTTAATTACACATGAAATAAGACATGTTAAGATATATTATAAATGTATATGAATACCATAAAATTACACACATTGTTAAATTTATACATATCAAATGTATAAATTTATATCAATCATGAACACATATACATATGAAACTAAAATTAAAGCTTATGTTTTGGAAAATAAATTTGCTGGTTCATTTCAATCCAGATAATTTTCATATATAAAGTTGTGTAAAATTTACTTTTATTAATTCTTATAGGAAAATTTGGAATTAGACTCTTTCTCGAGTTACAAAAATTATTGTATAAACTCGACGTTAAAAACCAAATGATTTAAATTAAAACACATCAATAATAAAATATCTAACATTGATTTGGTTGGAATCTTTGATATATTCAACACGCACATACAAATTCTTTTAAAAATTGCTCACTTTTTATACAAACTGTCTCTCTCTGTGTCTAAGTTTTACTTCAAGATTCAAGAACAACCGGCACTAGAATAGCTCTCTGTCTCTCTCTACTCGATATATACATGCACACACACACACACATATATATACAACCTAACTTCTAGATTTCTTCTCTTATTACTTAATTAATTACCCTTCCCACTTATTCTCTCTCTCTCTCTCGAACTCTTCTATTTTGTTTCACACACACACACATAAACACACACAGTCAATGTGTGAGGATTAGAGAGTTTGATATTGAAGAAAAAAAAATGGGGTTTTGTTGGGCAAAGACATGCAATAATGAACAAAAATGGGGTTTTGTTCTCTCCATTGTGAAATCAAACAAGATGTGTAATTTTATGATATATATATATACACACACACACATTTATAATATATCTTAACATGTCTTATTTCATGCAAAATTAAAAAATATGTAAATATATCATAATTAAAAATATGATAATAGGGTAAAATTTGTTAGTTATTCTTTTTTGGGGTGAAAATTATCATAATTTATGTTTTTGGGATGCAAAATGCAATTTTTGATATTTTAATTGACCCTAAAAGTTGCCTGTAGGACCAAAATTGATTAAAAAGTGATAACTGAGGGACCAAATTTGATTAGAGATGTAACTGAGGGACCAAAATCAGATTTTTGTAAAATTGGGGGACCAAAAATGAAATTTTCCCTTTTGAGTATTTTAGAAGGTAGATTATGTATATGGAAAGTTCTATTTTAATTTTAGGTTTGTAGAAGGTTGAGTAGATTATTATATATAATATATGGAAAGTCTTGGAAATGAGAAATATCCTTTATGACGGATGATACATCTGTTGAGATGTACACACCACAGACCCTTGATATTACATTAAGTACATAAGAGAGTAAAGGGAGTAGGGATCCATCGAGTAAATATATGAGTTTAAACAAAAAGGGTTGGCATGTGACAAAATATATCAGGCAAAAATATAAGTCGAAAGATTGAGGGAAAATTCTACTCCCGATTCATTTTACACCACACATTCAAAATGAGTGGGGTGGTTTTCACACTTACCTATCATGTGTAAACCATCCCACCCCAAGTGTTTATATGGTGAAAAATGGATCGAGAGCAACACTTCTGATCCATCGTAGAATTACCCAAAGATTGAGCCATAGAATAGATGAATTGACTAGAAAAATGAGACTCCTATATTCTAACCCCAATTCTATCAAATCCTGATGTCTTTCCTTGAAGTGACGCCTCAGCTAACTAGAATACTTGAAAGTTTCGTCACAATATGGACATTCTACGGGGTCTTGGAAATTAGAAGAATCAGAAGACTTAGAAGAAGTTGTAGCTGTAATGGAAATGGATTTGGGTTTGGAAATGGGTCATAGCAGGCCGGGCCAGAAACTTGACAGTAGCACCTCCGGCTGCCATTAAAGACGCCATTAAATTCTCAGGAGATAGGATTATGGAAAATGATGGATTGGTGGATTTGAGTGTAAATGGACAATGGCGTATAAATAACGGTCTCTCTGCCTTGCTGCCTGGCACCTCTCGCCAATCGCCACTACCCCTAACATCTCTCGCCGCATCTCCATGGTTGGTACCGTCGTACCACGGGGATGGGATTTGTTTTTAGCGGGATTTATCTTGTATCTATTTATGGGGAAAATTGCATATAACCCCCTGTTTATTTGCTGAAAACTCGGGTTGTAAACGAGCCGAGCTTGAGCCGAGCCTGATGAAATTTTTAAGCTCAAGCTCGATTGTAATTTTTCGAGCTTGCACGCTGGAACACTACAAGAAGCCTAACAAGTATGGAAGATACTGGTGCTGATGCGTTTGGTCATTAAAGGTCGAGGTGCTTGACCTACTTGTCACCAAGGAATTTGCAGTTCAAGCTTGGGATGAGACCGTCAACACACAGCCCGAGAAACTTATCTGGAATCTTATGGTTTGGAATTTTATAGAATGTATTTTAATTAAGAAGAAAATTACAATATTAGTCTCATATGATTTGTTCTCTTTAAATCTTAGTCTCAATATTTACAAATTTGTAAAATTAGTCCACAAGATGATTTTTTAATATATTTAGTCTGAACCGTTGAAAATAAATGAAAAAAGTTACTATGCATGTGTTCAGTGAAATTCCATCTATTTTTGCAACGTATGAGATCAAAATTGCAAAGATTTGTTGGTTCTGGACATGGTTGACCTATCTAATATTTGATTCATTCAATAAATTAAAAGCAACAAATGAATCTAAAGAGTTCTAATACTGACATAAAGTATTCTGGGTTCACATATTGAATACTTAATAATATATATTACTGGTCCAGTTATTCAACCCGACCCTATTTGTATGATCACTAATATATCAATTCATCATATATATATATATATATATATATATATATATATAGGGTCAAGATCGAATACATACCCTCTCTTAGATAAGATCTAAGACCCAATATACATCATTGGATACATTAAATCCAACAGTCCAAAAAATAAGGAAGAAACAGGCCGGAAAAAATGGAAAATAGGGATTAGGGGTATAATGGACAAAATGACAAAATTATACATCACCCATTTACCAAAAATAACGGCAAGCATCTCCTGCAATCTCTCAAAAACTGATACCCACGAACTCAGTCATTTATTATCACAATATCAGCCCAAGATTAACGCAATCAATTTATAGAATCGTATTAACCTCAGATTTCGTTCGATTATCACAAAAAAATAAATTCTGAAACCCACATGTTCTGGAAATTCTGAAACCCACGAAAAAATTCTGAAAATCGAGATTGCAAACCCAGAATTTGAAAAGATTGAATTCCACATGTTTTCGCTTACATCATTGTTATTTGCTTTGATTTTTGATTTTTGAATGTTCTGTTATTTCTGTATATTGCTTAATTAGTAAACTATAATGGTGATATACCATATATTGTGATTTGAACACATTATACAACTCATTATATTACATTATACAGCGTATTATATTACATTATACAGCTCATTATATTACATTATACAGCGTATTATATTACATTATACAACTCATTGTATTACATTATACAGCGTATTATATTACATTATACAGTTCATACAATAGGGATATACAACATGTGATTGTGCTCCTTTCAACAGTCAGTTGAATATATTATACAGCATTTTGTACTACATTATACAGTATATTATAATCACTTCCGTCGTTCAGGAAGAAAGACTTCGCCTAATTTTTTTGAATCCCGGCCCATTATACAGTATCATATAAGCCATTATACAGTGAATCTAATAGCTAATTAATCCATTATATAATAGTTAATAATCAAATATACAGTAAATATAAACAAGGTAAAGTAGGAAAATAATGGAAATAAATATAAATAAAAATAAAAATCCAACTGAAAACACAAAAACGCGAAAAAACCTATTAAAACGATGAAATTTGGTCCCGATAGGGTGGTGCTCAGCATACTTATCAAAGTATGCTGAGTTGTTTTTAAAACAACGTTTTTTACAAGATTGAAGTAAAGCTTGGGACCAAATTCTAAAAACAGTTTTTGCCTTTCGGAAATTTAAAATATATATATATATTTTATTTTTTTAAAGCAAAACGCAGTAGATGAGTGGTGATATACAATGTAGTATTTAGTGACATCACAATTAGTGATTTTTTAAACCATCAAACAGTAGCTTATAAACCATTATACAGTAGTTTGTAAATCATTATACAACTGTAATATACAGTGTGTGATTAGTGACATATAATTAGTGATTTCAAACCATTATATAGTATCTTATAAACAACTATACAGTATGTTATAACATTTTATACAGTATCTTACATCCCATTATAAAGTATGTGTTTATACATCATACAATTACAATTTTATAATTATTATACAGTATCTTATAAGTCATTATACATTATGTTATAACACATAATACAGTGTATTGTAACTCATTATACAGAATATTGGCTAAAGAATTATTCATTCATCATCCCATTACCTGTGCATAGTCTCATGGCTAAAGCTTTTTCCATAATAATGAAACTGAAATTATGTGTGATTAATTAATTTCCAATTTCTCATTAGGAGTTTCCAAATTCAAATCAATTATTTAAGTAGCAACAACAGCTTCCACCATGGCTGTTCTTCGGCGACGCAGGTGATGGCTTGACAATGACGTAATAAAAAACTATTGACAATGGAGGGAAAAAATGCAGAATTCGTGATGACGATGAATTGGCGATTATGATTCGAAAGAAAAAAATGAATTTGGAAGCAGAATTGATGAATGATGAAGAAATTTTACGTTTTGGTAATGAAATTGATAATTTTGGATCGAATTATAATTAGAAATAAAAAATGAATTGAGAAACAGAATCTGTTATGGAGCAATAACAGAGATTTGATTTTGATCCTGCATAATAATTGCTTGAGTTTGTTACGATTTGTTGACTAAAATGCCCCTACTAGCATTAAAAATTATTATATAATCTGAAAAATGGGTTAAATCCAGACCTTAGGATCAAGTGTTATCAATGGTGTAGATTTAGTCTTATATTTTACCTAATCCAATAGGATGTATTTGATCCATACCCTATATATATATATATATATATATATATATATATGTATATCTTATGAAATGTCTTACAGTAAAAAATTATATGAATTATATTATCAATATTAACAATTTGTTCTACTACATATGTATATCTTATGAAATGTATTATAGCAAAAAATTATATGAATTATATTATCAATATTAACAATTTGTTCTACCACATTTTTAGGGTATGATGAATAATTGTTGGTTCCGAATAAAAACCAATGTGTGCAAACCGCACAAAGGAGAAATCGGGATCGTCTTCGAGCACCCAACTCAATCCGGAAACATCTCCGGCGGATGGATGGCCAAAGATCGCCACCTCGAAATTCCTCCACCGAAAACCAAATCCTAAAAAGAGCATTTCTTCCCCTTTATGAGCACGCTTCAAAAAAAAATCTCTATTTCCGAGATTAAGAAACACAACTCCGGCGACTCCGCTTGGATCATCGTCCACGACCAAGTCTACGATTGCACGCACTACCTCAAGGACCATCCCGATGGTGCCGACAACATTCTCATCAACGTTGGCTCCGATTGTACGGAGGAATTCAAATCCATACATTCCAATAAAGCCAAGAAAATGCTTGAATATTATAAAATCGGCGAGCTGATCACAACTGGCTATGAATCCTCTCCAAATAACTCCGTCCATGGAGTACCGTCGAGTAATTTGTATCCAATCAAAGAAGCGGCGGTGGTGGTAAGAAGCGTTGCGCTTGTGCCACGTGAAAAGATCCCCTGCAAACTCGTCACAAAAACCTCACTCTCAAACGACGTCAGGTTATTCAGATTTGCATTGCCGAATGAGGAGCAGACGCTAGGATTACAGGTCGGAAAAACACATTTTCATTTACGCCACCACTGATGAGAAGCTCTGTATGCGAGCGTACACGCCTTCGAGCGGCGTCGACACCGTCGGATACTTCAATCTGGTAGTGAAGATTTACTTCAAAGGAATCCACCCAAAATACCCTAACGGCGGATTAATATCACAGTATCTCGATTCGATGTGATTAGGCTCGTTCGTCGACGTAAAGGGGTCCGTTAAGGCACATTGAGTACATCGGAAAAGGCTATTTCTCCGTCCATGGAAAACATAAATTTGCAAAGAAACTCGCCATGATCGCCGGCGGGACGAGGATTACGCCGATCTATCAGGTAATGCAGGTGATCTAGCACGGATTCTACCCCACACTATTTCAGTCAAAAAGACCTATAATACGTACCAAATAACTCACTCTCTAGATTATAGACTGCACTCGGATGTTATCGAGCTACCTACGTACCTTTTCAGGATCATGTCTAAACGTAGTTCAAATGGCGACGTTGGACTATCTATAATTCGTATTCCGTAGATCTCTCTTATTTGTATTCTAGGTTCGTGCTCTCAAGTCTCCGACTATCCAAGCTATACAAAGTATGACTCGTATTATTTATTGCTCAGATTTTCCGGTCCCCAGAACTTCATAAATGACGGTATTTATAGCCTTTCCACTCTGCACTGTAGATTGAATGACAGACAAGACGTCTTGTCGGTGGATATCCTACACGCGTACTTGACAGATGGTACCGATCAACTCACATCGGGTCGGGTCATGGGTCAACCCTAATTAATTTAATAAAACACGCGGATCCTGGAGTATAATGCAAATACTATTATACTAGAGACCCGTTATGCTCTCTACTTCGTTTCCTCGTATACAAGGCATACGACGCACTTCCTTATCTTGCACAGTAATAAATACGAGGCGATGGGGACTGATATATTAAATGTAGCTATTTTGGTATATCAGCAGGCGATTATGAGGGATCCAGAGGATCATACAGAAATGTATGTAGTGTATGCGAATCGAATGGAGAATGATATATTGATGAAAGATGAACTTGATCGGTGGGCGGCGGAGAATTACGATATAGTAAAAGTTTGTTATGTGGTGCAGGAGACTGTGAAAGAAGAGTGGTAATATAGTGTGGGGTTTATAACTGAGAGTGTTTGAGAGAGCATATTCCAGAGCTGATGGAGTATACCTTGGCATGGGCTTGTGGATCGTCGCCGATGCAGCAGTTTGCGGTGAATCCAAAATTTGGAGAAGATGGGGTATGACTTGAAGGAATCAGTGTTAGTATTTTAAAAGAATCGGTGATCAAATCGGATATATATATATATATATATATATATATAAGGTATGGATCAAATGCATCCCATTACATTTGGTAAGATATAAAATCCAATCTACACCATTGATACCGTTTGATCCCAAGGTCCGGATTTAACTCCATTTTTCAGATTGTATAATTTTTTTTAATGATGACAGGGGCATTTTAGTCAATGAACGTAACAAACTTATGCAAATATCATACAGGATCAAAATCAAATCTCACTTATTGCGCCATAACAGATTATTTTCTCCAATTCATTTTTTCTTTTCATTTACAATTCGATCAGTTCACAATACGTAAAATATTTACATTATTCATCATCAAACTCAATTAATCATCAAGCTCGATTCATCATCATCGTCAATATTTTACCAAATATTGAAACAGGTGCTGATGTCTCTTCTTCAGCAGTTGCATTATACAGTAGATAATTACCATTATTCAGTGTGGATTAACACATTATACAGTAACAACTAAGATATTATACACTAAATATAATCTTATTATACACTAACTAATTATATTATACAGTGTGGGTTAACACATCATACAGTAGTCATAAAAGAACATTTCATTATTACTTAAGTTTTTATACAGCAAATATTAGTGTATTATACACTAAAAACTCAGTATACAGTAGCTTGTAAATCACAAATACATATAATCATCATCAATTCCCTATTTGAATCCACTATATAGTAGCTAATAAAACAAAATACAGTACATGAGTGGTAATATACAGTGTGGTATTAGTGACATCAAAATTAGTGATTTTAAACCATCATACAGTAGCTTATAAACCATTATACAGTAAATACAACGGTGATATACAATGTGTGATTAGTGACATACAATTAGTGATTTCAAACCATTATACAATATCTTATAAATAACTATACAGTATGTTATAACACATTATACATCATCTTATAACCCATTATACAGTGTGTGTTTATACATCATAAAGTTACAATCTTATAAACCATTATACAGTATCTTATAACCCAATATACAGTATCATATAACCCATTATACAGTAAATACAATAGCTAATAAACATTATACAATAGCTAATTAATCCATTATATAATAGCTAATAAACAATTATACAGTAAATACAATGGTGATATACAGTGTGTGATTAGTGACATACAATTAGTGATTTCAAACCATTATACAGTATCTTATAAACCACTATACAATGTATTATAATATATTATACAGTATCTTATAAACAATTATACAGTGTGTATTGCTTCTGTAATTTAGGTTTTTTGTGTTGCGAATCGACTGATTGGAATGCGTTTTGTGGTGATAATCAAAGGAATTATAGGTTTAATATGCTTCTATAATTTGATTGAGATAATTTTGGCAGCAAGTTGAGAGATTGTAGGAGAGATTTTGTGCGTTTCAATTTGAGAGATTTTAGGGAGATTCTGTGCCCTTTTTTTTGGGTATGTAGATGCTGTATAATGATGTCATTTGACTATTATACCCTTGATCCAATTGAAATCAATTTTCCCGCCTATTTTTTGCTTCCTTTTTGGATTGTTGGATTTAATGGATCCAATGGTGTAAATTGGGTCTTATATCTTATCTAATATAGGGTATGTATTGGATCTTGACCCTATATATATATATATACACACATATATATTATAATAAAATAAATGTTAGTCTATCATATATTTGAAAGAACTTTGTATTTAGACTCATAAGTGTGTCTGTTATATATATATATATATTGAATGTATGAGAAATAAATGTATTTGTAAAGATATTTTATGTATGTTTTTTTAATCTCTTGAACTTCAGGAGGCCATTATATCAAATAAAATATTTTGTATTTAATTTTAAAAGTTTAAGTACTACATGAACTTTCAAAAATGAAGGTGCCACTTTTTTTGTTAACAATATATTCAATCCCATCTAAAATAATTTATTTTCAATAATGCAAACGGTTTTAGGTGTCATAATTTATAATATTATGCAAATGAATAATTAAATATAATAAGTACAAATTTTCTCAAAAGAAATCCAAAAATAAAAAGCATGAAACATAAGATGTCTATGTAAGAAAACAAAAAAAGCAAGTCAGCAACAACTGGAATTTGTGTAAATATGGAGCCCCGATAACATAAAGTACTATATTTAACTGCATGTCCTATGGGGCATGATTTACTTCTTGCATAAAAATCATACATGGGTGCTGTTTTGAGCTAAAAATTTGATTGGGCTTTATTTTTTTGATAAGGAAAAATTTGATTGGGGTTAATCCAGTGGTCCACTCCAAAATGGAAATACGCAGCCCGATACATAGATAATTGGCAATTGCCACACAATCTTACATGCACTATGTTTGGTTTTATTTTGAGCATGCTTTTTAAACAACTATAACATATTTTTTCTTAAGATCATTCAATATATCTTTATTTTGAATTTCAATTATATTCTTCGTAAATCATAATAGGTTGATATAGATTTTCTTATTGAAAAAAAAAATTAGTGATATCATAAATTAAGAAAATGTCAAATCAACATCAAGCATTGAAATAAGAAAATCCGGAGGGTCCAACACTCATCAAAACAAACAGCAGGACGAGCAAAAGTATGGGCAACAGAATCCGCCCAATGCTTAACAAAAGAAAATCGAAAATTAAACAAAGCTAAGACCCAAATGGATATCTGATAGGTAAATCAAAGACAAAAACAAACTTAAAAACGTATTTTTTCCTTTTTTGAGAATTTTTACGTTTTTCAGAACAATCATCTAGTGTTTTGAAGTTGAAATTAAGTTAGGGTTCAAAAACGAACTTAAATATTTGGTATGTGGCTCGACGTTAATCGATAAAAATCGTTTGAGTTTGGTTCATTTACATAACAAACCAAAGCTTGAATACATAATTTTGTTCAATAGATTTTGAAGCTCAATTTGGTTAGTAAAAAATGATAAAATATATTAAAGAATTCAAGGTGTTCGAACTTGACTTGAATTCAACTCGATTAAAACTCGTTCGAGACCGATTCACTGTATAGTCAAGTCCAAACGCAAAAGGTAAATTTTAATAATAATAGTTCAAACAAACTTGAAAACTATTTTTTTCAACTCGACCCACACCATTTACAACCCTAATTAAGATCAATATGCACTTCGCTGCTTAATGCACATTGACTTTAAATGGTACTTTAAAAATCAGGCCTATCACACTGCAGGCCCATCACACATGGCTCACTAGCATACTATACGAGACTAATCATTTTGTAATTATTTTATTGCATAATTCCATTTTTGGAAGAAAAACTATTTAGTGCAAGAGGATCCGAAATAAACATGAATTTTTAAAATTTTGGGAGTCGGATTTGGGCAAAGTTAAAAAAGAAATTTGTGAGTCGAATACGAATGGGCCCGAAAAATGAGCTTTACTCAATTTAAACTCGACTCATATAGTCCAATTATCAGCAGCAAACCCCCTAATTACTAATGGTATGAGGTGGAAAATCGGAATCGAGCAACTAACCAACTTCTGGATGGTTCATTGGCTAGGACGACAAAGTATGCAAGATGACACTCCCTTTTGAATCACATGGCAGATGGGAATTACACAGTGAAAAGCGGATATGATTGTCTTAACTAATAGTCATATAGTAACGATAGAAGAAAGTAAGTGGAAGAGGTTATGGAAGATGAAAGGCACGCACAGACGCAAATTTCTTTTGTGGCTCTTACGACATGATCGAGTAATGATGAACTCGCTTCATTATCATCGTCATATAGTCACAAATGCAAGATGCAAGCTTTGCTGGTGTTTGGAGGAAACGGGCTTACACGCGATCAGAGATTGTCCGTGGGCAATGGAGGTTTGGAAGGATCTCGTCGATAGGAGACATCACACTAAATTCGTCTGTCTCAATACTAGAGATTGGATTGACTGGAATCTGAGCTTGGCGCTTAACAAGTATGTTTGGTGTGACGTGTGGGATATTACTTTCTTTGAAATAGTGAATTTATTATGGCAGGGTTGAAATGAGGCAATTCATCAAGAAGACATATTGATTCCCTGCATTGGTGTGGAAATTATTCGACGTCGTGTAGAGGGAGTTGGTGTTGGGAAAATTACATATAGCCCGACTAAGTACAGCGGAAAATTAAAATTTTAGTTTCTAGTATTTAAACATGCGAGTTTATTAATCCTACGGGCTTATCACATATCATAGGCTTGCGCATCTCTACACTAGTTATTTAAAATTTGAATAAAGAAGATCTTACCTTATTAGATTTTTCACAAAAATCGAAGAGTTTCTTCTTCCTTAACGTAAGCTCCTAGCTTGCTCCCCGTTCCTTAAATCAACCGACTCGTTCTTTTCCTTTGATGAAGATTGCGAATTCCTCCACCAAAATTCACCCTTGTCCAGATTCTTGATTCACTTTAGAGACCCAAGTGTTTCTCCTCTAAAGTTGATCCACACCCCGGATACCCACTCGTTTATAATCTTTAGCTAGGTTGATCTATAAACGTTTATTCTAACTCTAAGGAATAGTGTACGGAATTAAGGTGAAAGCAAAAATTACTTCTCTAAGTATTTTGGAAGCATTCTTGAATTCAAGATCTTGATGAATAATCAAGAACTCAAGAACTTGTATGTAGAGAGAGAGAGAAACAATTTTCTATGCTAGAGGAACAAAAAAAATTTGCTTCAAAAGTCATCATCAAATTTTCGTTCTCTACATGTCCTATATATAGGACTAGGTTCTTGCAATTCTTTTCCATGTAGGAATAGAAGACTAATTAATTTCTAAATAGAACTCTTCTATTTTAATTAGTTTCCTTTCTCTCCAAGAAATCTTATTTCCTTCTAGAAGAAAATTAATTAAACTCCTTTAGTTATTTTCTTCCACCAAATTTTCAACCAAGACTTAATAAAATAGCCTTTTAATAATTAATCCACCATACTAGATTAATTAAAAGTCAGTTCCAATTAATTAAATGCTTTCTAAACTTTTACCAAACATCGTTTGGACTTAATTAAATATTCATCCAACTATTGAATAAATAAAAAGTCTTAATTAATTAATCTAATTAATTAATATATTAACTCAACTACTTTGAATTAAATTTTCTTAGCTAAGAAATGGATTTGTCCGCTATTGTGTGTGACCCTTTAGGTTCACCAACATACTAGTAATAGGTTCATAACCTTTATGATTTAATTTAGACAATTAAATTGTCTTGATTAATTAAACACTTTTAATTAACCATCTTATTATTTAATCTCCATTAAATATAAGATACCCATAAATCAAAGAAAAGTTTCTAGCTACTTATCTTGAAAACCTAGATGTAGGCGATTCAAAGTGAACCCTTCTAATCGCGCATTCCATACAAGTGAGATTCCTCCATCAACTAATTTCCCAATTGAATTAAGGATCGAGGAATCTTATTGGTCGAGATCCTTATAAATTCAATCTTAATAATTCAAATGTGTTTGACTAGTGATTAATTATTTCAAGAAACTCATTTCTTAATTAATTAATTACTTGCCTTGGCCAAGGACTAAATCAGTCAAACCACTTAGAATATTATAGGAAATTCACTTATTCATCTAGACAAGTGATGGATCTTTTGTTGTCAACACCAACCTCCATATACGAGTCACTACACCCAATCACCAGTCCATATGTGTCCTTGTAAAAGAACTGACACAGGAGTCAAAGTGCAGTGAGTCATTATACAAGATTACTGTGATGACTCAAGTCAAATAATTAATCTTGCACTATCGTGATTAAGAAACTCTTAATTCGACATATATAGAAATAATTCCAATTTAGGAAGTTTCAGTTAGGGTAATCAGTGAACTTGTTCTCAACAAGCACCCGCGTATGTGCATTTGTGTCAACTACAATAATGTCTATAAAACGAGACATGCTCTAATTAAGAGTGTGCATCATAAGCGCAAGTCTATCCGAATTATCAATGTCCCATCTTGATAATTCTATGACTTGGATGATATTTAGAAATCACAGTTTTAGAGACTTGTTTTATGATATCCATCCAATGAGATATCAAGTCCCATAGCTATGTGTAATTTCTTGGGACTTCATCATACAGTTATAATAATATAAACATAAAATGAAGAAATGTCTTTTATTAATATAATGTAAAACGGAATTGTTTATTACAAGAATAGATAAAGAAAGTCTATCTAGGATTGGCTCGCAGGGCACTTTGGGACACAACAGATGATATAGAATACGTGGGGTGGTGCAAACCAACTCGTGGAGTCATCAAGGTTAATGTGGATGAGCGGTATGTCTTAGTCAACGTACCACGCGCGGAGCAACAGGGATAGGCGTTGTAGCCCGTGACCATCATGGAAACTGGCTTAAGGGGTATCAAGGTAAAGAAAGGGATAAAACCCCTCTGTAAGCAGAACTTCTAGCTGTACTCAAGGGGCTACAAGTAGCTTAGCAGGAAGGGTTTAAGAAAATATTGGTCGAGACGGATTGCCGTGATGCATTACGGAGTATAGATGAAGCTACTACGCGCATCATTATTTTGATATAATACACAATATCAGAGAGATAATTAAGAAGGAGTGGGAGGTGAGGTTGCAACATATACCTCGGGAAGCAAATCAAGTTGCTGATTTTTTGGCCAAAGCAATGATTAATCAAATCATGGAGCTCTTGGAGGTCTCGGGATTGAATGTGAAACCGTTCTATGATCAGGACATAGTTGGCAGGCGATGATCAAGAGAGATGACTATTGTTTCGAGTTTATCAAATTAAATAATTAGGGTATCCCTTGTTAGAGAAAAAAAAAACCCAGTCCTTCTTCTAGGCTCTAACCACATGTCTCCGTTTTATTTTATTTAAATTAATCACTATTAGGCAGCAAAGTACACATGTATTACTAAAGATTCCATTTATTGACTTTTTGAGTGCTCTTGAAACATCCCAGGTTACACGTCTACAACATTTCCTTCTAGAAAATTTATAGGCAATACGTTTTTTTCGTGCTCAAGTAATCACATAACAAGTAAATAAAATTAAAAAATTGAACAACCGATAAGATCAAATCATGATATGAAATATAAGTAGGACTATTTTCTTTTTTAGTGTGCGCCTTGGTAAGATAGATAATTTGACTTTTTGGGGTTTAGATACAAATTCTTATGTTATGGAAAGTATTATTTTATTTTATTTATTCAATTTTGAATTTAAATTTTATTTGGTCATTAAAAATGTTCGACCGAGTGAAACTGGTATGTGATTATCCTAATAAAGAGAACATAACCAATCATTGCTACGAAATGTTTTTAACTTTTGTCACTAGAACATACCCATTTGATCACTTATTATGAGGATATTTGGGGGCTCTCGAGAGTTGAATTCTTAGATAATCTTAATCAGACATGTGGGGACGGGGGTCTATTATCATATATACATGTGATGGTGGAGATCATTCTGAGAGACCAACTCCCTAAAACTCCCAAGTATGACCAAATTATTATTAAACAATCATCATTGGCCGATGAAATTTGTATTTCTTTCAATGAGATTCAAACTCGTAATATTTCCGATCAGCTTCTTTCTATTTGAGTATTTTCTTTTCCTATTACAACAATAATCATTATTTTAGATCTCTTATATTCATGAATCATGTTGCCAAGTGACATTGACACCTCAGCAAATATACAATAATAACAAATTAATCAAAAGTCACAAAAGGCTATAGGAAAAGAATGTCAGCTAAATTTTGCCATCAATTAAAATATCTAAATCACAGCCACAAAACTAATGCCCAGAAATTCCCTTTTGCTCTAAAACATTTCTCCAATAGATTGATTGTAGAGCCCCCTTTTTGTTGCATCTCGACAAAAGGTAAATTATTAATATAGTTTTTTCGTTTTCTGTATTTATGGATGTAAAATCGGTTGAATTCTTGTTTGTATGCGCGTTTAATTCGCTTTTTGCATATTGGATAGCTTAAATTCAATGATTTCTTATCTGGGTTCTCTTTGATTTTACTACATGTCGATCGTGTTCTATGATTATGAATTAAAACTTAATTCTGTTTTATTTTTTAGAATTTATTGATCTTTACCTGATCAGCAAGAAACTCAGCTAAAATTTGATTGTTGGGATCGTTTGCAGTTTAATTTGGAATTTTAGAATGGTAAATGTGAAACTCTGTTTGATGAAACAGAGTAAAGTTTTGGGGGTTTGATTTTTGTTTGCGTTTACTTTGAGGTTTTTCAATTTTTCCTCAAAATTGTTGTGATATCTGATTGGCTAATCACGAGTGTTTGTTGAGAAATGGAGCCAAGATTTGGGGTTTGGGGGCGAATACAACAAAAGGGGTAATCCACATATTATTAGACTTTAGCCTTTGAGGGGGCGAAATTTCGAATATCAAAAATATATAAGGCAATTTTTTTTCCCTCAAAGTTGAGGATTGTGGGGTGGCGCGGGTGGGGTGTGGGGGGTGTGGGTGGGTGCCCCTATTCAGCCCCTGGCTCCGTCTCTGCATCAATTACTATTTCTATATAACACAAGTTCTGGAGAGTAATTTGCTTTTCTGAATTTGTTTTTGCTATTACTTTGTTAATATTCTCTTAATTTTACATATTAAATGATTAGTTATAGTTTTCGTTTCAAGTGTTCTTTATGTATTTTTGTATATAATTTCATCTGTCGCTTGATCTGGCTTTGTTAAATTGTAATGCTGCGTTAGGCATTGTGCTCTGTATACATTCACCACTGACATGTCTATACATGAGGATGATCATTTTATCTAGTTTTTCTGTTGTATTCTCCTTATTTCCTTATGCATGTTCTGATTAATGACTTCTCGTTGGTTATTTGAAGAACGGGCTCACAACAAACGGCAATAGAAGATTGAATCAAATTGGGGTGGATGCTCTTCGTTTTTACTTTCAAAAGATAAAGAACGAGGTTGATGGGAGCCAGATTGAGTTTGAACAGTCATAAACCCAACATCAATGAGCTCTTTGAGGAGTCACAAAGTGATACTTGTAAGAGACAAAAGACATCTTCTGGCTTTTGGGATGAAAATCCTCGACTAATTCCCAGCCTACCCGATGAAATCTCAATTCAAATACTTGCTAGACTCCCTAGAATTTGCCATTTGAATGCAAAGCTTGTCTCAAGAAGCTGGAAATATGCTTTAACGAGCGGAGAACTTTATAAATTAAGAAAAGAACTTGGCACAACCGAGGAGTGGCTCTATATTTTGACTAAGATTGATGGGGATAAGCTTGTGTGGTACGCAATGGACCCCGTCTCCCAGATATGGCAAAAGTTGCCTCTAATGCCAAATGCGGGTCCTGAAGATAGAACGAGAAATGTGCTCTCAGGCCTTCGGTTGTGGAACATGGTTGGTTCAAGCATTCTTGGAGAGGCCATAAGAAGTTGGCTCGGGAGGAAGGGTGCACTGGATCGAATCCCGTTTTGTGGTTGTGCTATAGGAGCGGTTGATGGTTGTCTTTACGTGTTGGGTGGATTTTCCCGGGCGTTAGCCATGAAATCGGTTTGGCGTTATGATCCAATTGTGAATTCATGGAACGAAGCCACTCCCATGTCTACGGGTCGAGCTTATTGTAAAACGGGCGTCTTAAACAACAAGCTTTATGTTGTTGGAGGTGTTACTCGAGGTCGGGGCGGGCTAGCTCCACTTCAATCGGGCGAGGTTTTTGACCCGTGTTCTAGAACGTGGTCCCACGTGCCTAGCATGCCATTTTCGAAAGCCCAAGTTCTACCAACTGCCTTTTTAGCTGACCTTCTCAAGCCTATTGCGACCGGGATGACATCATATAGGGGTAAACTATACGTTCCTCAAAGTTTATATTGTTGGCCATTTTTTGTTGATGTCGGAGGAGAGGTCTATGATCCCGAGACAAATTCATGGGTCGAAATGCCCGTGGGCATGGGAGAGGGTTGGCCTGCCCGGCAAGCGGGAACAAAGTTAAGCGTCATCGTTGATGGGGAATTATACGCGTTGGATCCAACTACATCTCTTGATAGTGCTAGAATCAAAGTATACGATAACCAAGACGATGCTTGGAAAGTGATCGAAGGAGATTTACCTATTCGTGACCTCACGGACTCCGAATCTCCGTATTTACTCGCAGGTTTCCTTGGAAAGCTACATGTGATTACTAAAGATGTAAATAATAACATCTCAGTTATGGAAGTTGATAGGCAAAATAGATGTGACTCTTCTCCATCGACCTCCTCAGCTTCTTTAGGTGAATCGTTGGAAGAGGTTTGTGAAAACGTTTCGGTATCCTCGGATAATATATGGCGAGTGATTGCTTCTAAGAGTGCTGGATCTGCAGAGCTAGTAAGCTGTCAGATTCTTGATGTCTAGCTATTATGGCTTTACATGGTAATATACCATTGATTATGTTTAAAAGTTAAATATATAAATTACCACTTCTTGAGATGTATAATTTGCTGATATATTTGCATATCTAGGAGAGCAGATTACCATGTCCATGCCTTGAGTTATATTATATCTCTATGCTGAGTTATATGCAAATCAAGCTGATACATACTTCTGGTTTCCGTAGGGAATTTGTCTTCTTTTTTTTGGTTTGACTTAGCTTGAAAATTGTCAGGCTATTGTATCTACTCTGTTATTAATGCAAAATCTGGTATTTTGACCTTGTCTAGGTTAAGTAGTGAGATCCCGATTGGATGACACGTTGTTTCTCATTTTTCGATTTTTCAAAAATGTTTTTCATCAAAATACATTTATTTGGTATCTTCTAAAAATATTTCAAAGAAATGTACACTCAATTTCCCTAAAGAAAATCTCAATCTTTTTTTCTTCTGGAAATTCAAGGATGTGTTTGTTTCTATTTTCAAACATGTTTTGGCCAAAATTTCTGGCCAAAACTTGTTTGCTTTATGTTTTTTTGCCCAAAAAGAACTTTTTTGGTCAAAGAAGTTGTCAGCTATTGTCTTCTTATTTGTGTCTACTTTAGGGTGCCTACTAATTACATCAACTATAATATATATATATAACCATAATATTACAATCATTTAAAACTTATATTATATTATATTTCTCAATCATTAACTAATTATAAACACAATTTTTCAGACAAAAATTTACATGATTTGATTACAGTAACTTTTGTCTCTTCTGAAAATAAAATCAAACACAAAGCCAAATAGATTTTCATCAAAATTCACAACTCTCAATAACTTTTTCACCAAAATTTTCAACAAAAAAAAAACCCCAAAATAGAAATAAATACACCCCAATTTTTTTTTTACTATTTATGATTAGACAATTCATCCAACAAGTCTTTATCGGTCAATATCTTAACATAGTCATCAACATAATCACAAATAATTACATACCTAAATTCGAAATGACACAATATACAAAATGAGATCCACTTTATATATCTATATATGTTTAAATTTTCTTGTAAAATAAAAATCCACCAATACCAATTTCCAAAAAAATAAAATTATAACTTTTCTTAACTTGAAAGGTTTTCCCGATAGACTTGCTTCTTTCTTATGGAGATCAGGAAAATAGCCTTTCTTTTTTCTTCATGAACCGGGCTTCAGGACCCATGCTTCTCGATGCCAATCTCGCCCTTCCCTTGACAAGCAAGTCAATAAACACATTCATGAAAAGAAAAGTAGAAGCCACAGTTGAAAGGGCTTCATTCCCCCCCAAAAATTGCCCGGATTAGACACCAAGATTGTGGACATCACATCACACCTAATCATTAAAAAAAATTTTTCTATCAAAATTTATTTATCCAAGCACACACTTTGGATAAGTTCTTGCAGCTTTCTTATATCTACTCACTTAAAAAGGAATCTCTCACTTTTTCTAATGAAAATGGAAAATGGAAAACGGAAAACCGAAGAAAAGAACATTTTAAAGTCTGGTAAAAGAGAATATAAGATTTAAGATTGTTATTATAATCATAATTGGTTTAAATTCATAATTTACAACTTTCGCGTCTTTACAAAATCTTCCTTGTTCTTTTATCCTTCTCTACTCTTTTTTCCTCATATCTTCACTGATAATAAAGTTTTTAATGAAATATCCATGAAAGCACATTGATGATTGGGATGCTTTATTTCGATTCTTGTTTCATATCATATTCCACTTCATAAAAAATACACACAAAATGTGTGACATCTACAAGCAAGTAAGTGTATAGTGTTTTTTGAGAAAAAAATTAGATGAAAATGAAATGTAGTATCGTATATCAAATTGAGACAAAAAAGTGAAACGATTTAGTGTGTATCAAATTTATTGCTAGATGCCAACACAAGTTGGCTCAGTTGGTACGGACGGACCACTTCCCCTTAAAAATTTGTGTGTTCGCTTCCCTCTACCGATGTGAGGGCTGTGTTGGTGGCCGATCTATAAGTATCTCTGTAAGCGACCTACGGTCCCAAAGATATGCCCTGACCTTGGTGGGTGACCGGAGCCGACCCTACCTAAACTTCTTGTAACAAAAAAAAATAAAATTTATTGCTAGATTGAAACATAACACAGGGAACCCCTCTTAAGTCACTGAATGATACACTTGTTTGTATTTATGTTTTTCATTTATTAGTTTAATTACAATAGTTTACTAACACAATATTCAAATGAACATTTTGACACTTTATTAAAGATTTACCCATTTAATACCACCACTTCAAATCTGGAAAAATACTGTATTTTTCTTCTTTTTTCTCTTTGGTAAATAAGCAGTTTCTAGTTCAGAAATGCTTCTCCTTGCCACTTTTATAAAAAGATTCTGCTTTTGAAAAAAGTTTTTAAAGGTAATAAATAATCAGAAGAATATAAAATGAAAATTAAGTAGTATTCTCAAACACAAACGAAAAGTGGAAAATAGTTGAAGGAGAATGTATGCAAAATGTAATTCACTTCTAAACATACAATATTACCCTCTCAAATAAATTTTTATATTCATAAAACCCATGATAATATTTTTCGGTCTCATAAGCCCATTTTACAAATTTTTTATTCAAAAAAAAACCAAAAGATAAGATTAATAATTTCTTGGACTAAATTACCCTTCATTTCTTAAATTCAGAATTGATCAATTGAATGTTTTTTGCCAAAATCTTTTTGTTTTATATTTTTTAGATTGATCAATTGTATAATACAAATTTTATTTTTTTAATATTCAATATTTTTAATATTTTAATATAATTTATTTTTGACTATAACATGGTAATTATCAATACATACTCTTTTATAAATTTTTACAAATATTAAAAAATCTAAAAAATAAATATTAAAATTGTAATTAATATCAATTATGAAGATAAAAAAGTTAAATAAATTATTTCTATACAAAAGTACAATCAGTCAAATACTTAATTTAGAAGGCCAAGGACACACTACAACAAAAAGTAATATTAGTGACAAAATTATAAGTGACAATGTTAAAATTATCACTAGATATATATAATGAGTGATAATAATTTTTACTTTGTTACAAAAATTATTTTTAGTAACAAGAGTTTTTTTAAAGTTGTCACTATTGACAATTAGTGACACATGTATAGTGACAACACAAATAGAGTGACAACTATAATTGTTGTCATTACGTTATCACTAAAGGTGTATCACTAATTGTCAATAGTGACAACAAATTTCTTATCACTAGGTATCAAGAGTGACAACTTTTATGTAGTGACACTTGGCATTTTGTCATTTAAGTATTATTTTTTTGTAGTGACACTTAAGTCAATAAGTATACTGATCTTAATGTTTGGTCTTTGGGTTTGTTTGAACGAAAAATCGGTGGATTGGATGTTCTGGATTAAAAAATATTATCATAGATTTTTTAGAAATAAAAGATAAAATGTGTTGGTCCCAAACGGCATACGAAAGGGTCTAAAAAGGGGGGAGGGGGTTGAATAGACCCTGAAGTCTTTTTCGACTTCACAAAGTTTTGTACTAAAATAGTTTGGACGCTTGAAAATGTAAACGCTTTGTTAAGTGTTTACTAGAAGACTCTTTTGATAAAGTTAACTTAGACTCAAGATTTGAATACTATAACCACTCAGGTTTAAGCGTTCAGTCCTTTGATCAGGGTTAGCACAGCGGAATGATTTTACAAGTCTTCTCTTTGAAAGGTTTTAGCGTCACAAAGTTTTCCTTAGTTGCTTTTCTTTAAAACGTTTTGAACACTTAGAGTGTTTAGCGCTTAGTCAAGCGCTTAAGACTGATTTGAAATTTTAGCATTCTCTTTTGGAAATAGTCACTTAACTATTTTAATGCCTTTTTAAAGATATGATATGCAAATATAAAGTAAAGCAATAAAGCAGTAAGTGACACAAAATGTTGTAAGGTTCACTGGGTGGTGTAATCCCAACTACGTCCTTCTTCTCCTTTGCACTCGGAGGCAATCCACTAGATTGATTCTCGAAGAGTCACACAGAGACTTCTACAAAATAGGGAACAGTGGAAGAGATGGATGTGAATGACTTGAGCTCCTTGGTCACACAGATTTCTGCTACAAGTCACTTCAATCCTCTGCTTCTGGAAAGACGATCTCGAGCTCCTTGATCACACAGATTTCAGCTCCAATAGAGATCTTCTCCAAGATGGCCTTGAGCTCCTTGATCACACATACTTCAGCTCCAATAAAGATCTTTCTTCAACAAGCTTCTCTTACTCAAAAATACTGCTTGTGGAAGTCAACAATCTTTCTCACTCAGATGATAGGTAATGAGGGTTTATTGTAACAAGTTTGTTTGATGTTGGGAAGTTCAAACAACTTGTGATATCTCAATAATAGTGTAGGGTTCTTCTTGGAAGATGTTTGAGATATCAGGTGGCTGTCTGGAATGCATTTGAGAAGCTTGAAGGATTTTGGCTATGGGGTTTGTAAGCTTTTCTCTTAAATTATTTCTCAGCTCTGTTTCACATTTACGTCTTTCACATGTGCACACACAGAGATAGCTGAAGGATACTATTTATAGAAAATCTCGGGATTTGTCCGTTGGACACAAGTCAGGTGCGTGTACCTCACGCAGAGCTTCAAATAGTCCCTTTTCTGACATTCCTTAATTTCTGCTGATTCCGATTGGACAGGAGCAGGTTTGAACTTTGAAAAGCTGACAGTCTAGTCAAAAGGTGGCTTGTCCACAAGTCATATTGTCTTGTCACATTTAATGCACTTATCAAGCATTTAATGCGTTTTGAATTTATTTCCGTTGGAAATAAATGACCGTTGATGATTGGATGACTTGAGGATGTATTTCAGGTGAATCGCTTGAGTGAATGAGCGCTTGGATCAACACTCCATGAACAATCCTTTAGTGTTAGCTAGGCGCTGAGAACATTCTCTTGAACGCTTGATTCATAACTCCTGAAATAGTCTTTAAGCGTTTGACAAACGCTTAAGACAAATCTTCATCTTCACTTGACTTCAGACGCTGATCTTCAACTTCATCTCTAATAGACTCACCTAGAATTCTATTAGCGACTCGGTATCTAATACTTAGTCTAAAATCTACAAAGATAAAAATTACAAGCCTAACAAACTAATAAACTTTCAAACACTTATACATATATTCTATGAAAGTATAAACTTATATTCTTTTGGGGTCTAATATGAAACCCTATCTTGTCATCATCAAAACATCTAGCAATGAAATTCCTAACAAAATGAGAGGTAACCATCATCATTAATAAATTGACTCAATTTCGTTGGTTATCATTGAAAAATTTAACATAAAAGGGAAAAAGAACGAAATAAAATACAATTTAGGTAATTTGGACTTAAATAATTATGATGAAGAGGATTTTATAATTATTATATTGAATATTAATAAAATTCCTCAATTGTTATGTTGAAGAAAGTCAAAATATATTGTCATGTATTGAATTTTATTGATATGCATGGTTGAAAAGTGAAAGCATATGTTCTTATCATGTACAATTGAAAAAAAAATCTTATATATAAAAAACTAGACGAAAGGGATTACCAAATTAACAGCTACATAATTCATTCTTTTTTGCAAAGTACTTGACATTTCAAAAGTTTATAAAATTGATATTTATTCCAAAAAATGTTACAATAATTGATTTTATGCAATCGAGACATATGGATTTGAGTCCAAGCCAATTCATTTGAAAATTGTACATAAAAAATAGAAAGCAAAAGGATATCCTCCATTAGTAAATTGTCGTCTACGGGACATCCAAGAAGAGACTACATCTTTTCATATACATTATGGGAAATTGAATTAGAAACTCAGTGAGAATTACGGAGACAAAGAAAAGAATTATTAAAAGATAAAAGTTAAATAAATTAAGCAAACCATAGCAAGCCATGTTGGTTCGTTGTGTTTTGCGGGATGTTTATAGAAACTGATGACTCAAACTCATCTGTCATCATTGATATTGAATGGATGTAGTTTATAGTGAATCTAATATATCAAATATCTTTTAGTGTATATATTACTGAAATATTATGCAAACAATGTAATAAATCATGATGATCCACCGTAAAAGAATCCAATTACAAAGAAAAAACCAAGTTCGAAACTTTTCATTCTCCAATAGCACAAATCTCTAAACATTTGAATTAGAAAATAAAAATTACATCAACAAATTCAATAATATCGTATTGCTCTTATTACTTGCATCATTTTGAATATCTTCCATTGATAATCTTTATTCTGAAGCTCGTAATTAACATAAAATTTGTTATATCTGCGTATATGAAGGAAAAATTAGACATTAGTACAAAGCATTAATAATGATAAAAATTATTTAAATGAAAGATAAATAAATATTTAATACTCTTTCCACAAACTAATATTATATGTTTTCAATACCTTATATTGTTGGACCTTGACTTATATAATTATATAAGTATTTTAATGACTCATTTTTCTAAAATAACTATGATATAGAATTGACGCTATGAGTGTAAATAAACATCAAGAAAACAAATGCAAGTTTTCACTAAAATGAGAAAGATGAAAATGATATATAAATACTATAAAGAATAAGATGAATGAAGAAAATTGGATCTACTATAATATGCAAGAGAAATCGAGACTCCACATCTTGAAAGTTCATCATAGCAAATCGATTTGTGGGAGATGAGTTAAAAGCTAGTTGGCTTCCTTTTATATACTTCCATTCTAAAGGTATTTCTAAAACACTAAAACTTTGTTTCTTTATTATTGGGAATTTGTTGCATAATTTAAGCATCTAATGATGGTAAATCTCAACCTCCCTCAGTTATAGATTTCCGAATCAATAAAAATCAGTTCGTTTTTAATTGCCACATGTTCTATTTCATTAATAATCAATAAAAAAAATTATTCCATTAAAATAATTCAAAATTTGAATAAAATAGAACTGAGTCAAAAAAGAGTCAAATGCTTACGTGGCAAAATTGAGCTCAATTAGGTTATCCACATGTGCGCTTAATTGGATGATCTCAAAGGTTGAATTTTATTATATATAGATTAATAATCCCTTAGGCTCTGTTTGTTTGTGTTTTCATCCCACTTTTCCATTTTCATTTTTATCTGAAAATAAAAATACACATTTTACACTATTTTTAACTGAAAATATTTTCATTTTCATTCTTATTTTTACGTTCCCGAGAAATTTTAATCATTTATTTAAAATTACAATTCATATCACTTATCTCACATCCACCCATCATCATCCTTTCTATCTCTTCCACCCTCACCATCATCTCTTTCTCTCTTCTCTCTCTTCATCCATCACTATCATCTAATCATTACTTTTCAATCATTTCACTCATCTCATTCACAAATTTCAACCATTTTAAAAAGTACAACCAAACACACCTTTTTTTTTACTTTTTTCACACAAAAATCAAAAAATACTTTCTCCCATACATTTTAAAAAATAACGATTGAAAATGAAATAAAAACACATCCACACGTAGCCTTACAATTTGAGTTTTCAAGCTCTTTTAGCTTTTGACGAACGCTATGGGCCAATATAAATATATATATATATATATATATATATATATCAGCACATACAAACACTTTATACACACGACGAAGAACACTATATACATATTTTTCTTTTCCTAATTTGTGCTCTACCAGTTCGAAAATCTCTGAACACTGCAACTTTTTTACAAATTCCTATCACTGTTTGAAGCTAAGAATTAGGTTTTAACTTTTAACAATGGCGACATTCGGTCCTGCTTCCGGTAACTTGAATCCCAACCGTTCAACTGAGGTAATTGTTATATACTACTTTTTTGTTTCAATTTTGTGCAATTTTTACTGTAATCACTTCTATTATTGATTCTCATTTACACTTCGAGTACTTTTATATACTTCTTGTCTTGATTTTTGAGTGCTTATTAAGAAAAATTCATGTTTTATTTACTTTCTTTGTTTAATTTAATTTTTATGTGGCTTCCAAAAGGTGGCACAACCTCCAAGTGATTCAGTTTCAAGCCTATGTTTCAGTCCTAAGGCAAATTTTTTGGTCGCAACTTCATGGGATAATCAGGTATTTTTTTATTCATTTAGTTTGAATTTCATTGTTTTTTTGGTGTTCTTTTGTATTGTTTTATTAATGTTGCTTGTTGCGAGGTTCGTTCCTCGGTCTATTCGTTCAGAGGAGGTGTTAGTCTTATTCGAGGGCCGTATGAATTCGATTAGATATCTATTATGAAAGTTTCTTCTAAAATTGATTGAATTGTAGCACCCTGGTTGCATGGCCCGCCCCTCGGTCTATTCCTTCAGAGGAGGTGTGTTTATTTGTATGAATTCGATTAGATATCTATTATGAAAGTTTCTTCTGAAATTGATTGAATTATAGCACCCTGGTTTAGGAATTTGTATGTTTTTGATAACTTGTCATGTGGTCTTTTGCGGGTGGGGTTGGAAAGGGAAGGTTGGCAAACAAGCTCTCATTGTTACTTTAATGTTGAAAGAGCTAATTTGGTTCTCCTTATGCCAATTTCTTCGAAGGTACGATGTTGGGAGGTAATGAAATCGGGAACCAATGTCAACACTGTTCCTAAGGCAGCAATGTCACATGACCATCCGGTAATATATTTTTTGTATGATCCTCTTATTACACTTCGGTAAAATTTGTGTTGCTCTTTCTTATTTACTCTGTAAGTTTGGTAGGTGTTATGCTCGACATGGAAGGATGATGGAACAACTGTATTTTCTGGGGGCTGTGACAAGCAAGTTAAAATGTGGCCATTATTATCTGGTGGCCCACCCGTAACAGTGGGAATGCACGATGCACCTGTTAAAGAGCTAGCTTGGATCCCAGAAATGAATCTCTTAGTCACAGGAAGCTGGGACAAGACGCTGAAGTGAGTTTGTTGGTGCTTTTCACAATTACTATAAGACATCAAAAATGTTTTAAGTTTCTTGTTTGAAAGGAAGTGTGAGTTTGTATATGTGTTCCTATGTGCATTCGTACTTTGAATTGGTCATGCTTTGTAAGTACATCAGAACAAGAAAAGGGCTTGCCCTTTTGTACATTTGCGTGTTCAAAGAGGGAATTCGCTCTGGTTTCTTACAGTTAAGGTTACATCTTGGAGAAGAATTCGATTTCCTTGAAGAAGCTTGATTTGCATGATATCTATTTGGGCACAAAGATTAGCATATGATCTCGCAATCATGTGAAATAATGCATATCTTTTCAAACCTGTCTCGTTTCTGTTCCTTCATGTATGTTTATTATGTTTGAATCCCTGTTTATGGCATTATAACATTTTTATTAATACCTAAAAAACTGCTGGATTTCTTTTTATCTGTTTAATGTTTATGGTATCTTGTACATATATGCCTCAGAGAGGGCATGATGTTCACTTGGAGAGAGGTGGGCCATTGAGCAGTTTGTTTTTCTTGTGACTTTTATACTGATCTTGCCCTAGGTTATCCTATTTTGTTGATTAATTTGGGATCAGGTCTATCTCCTTCATGGGCACATTAAACACAAAATTAAGTTTAAGTTTGATCTACAGATCCAGCTAAGCATTATCAGATACTCCTCACTTTCTTGCCAATAAAGTCTGGCATTGTCAACAACTTTAGTGAAATATTCCCTCTTTCGACAATGTGATCTTAATATTTTAGATATGTAATTTTTCTAAAGTTACAAAGTTAAGGTTTAATTGAAGTGAAGATGCTGTTTCTTTTCAGATATTGGGATTTAAGACAGCAAAATCCAACTTGGGTGCAACAACTTCCTGAGCGCTGCTATGCACTTACTGTTAAACATCCTCTTATGGTTGTTGGAACCGCTGATAGAAATCTTGTAGTTTTCAACTTGCAGAACCCTCAGGTTTTCTTCTTCTTCTTGAGTTGTTTGAGATATTTAATCTTCTTTTAGTCTTTTGTAGAGTGTGAAGCTTAGTTGTCATTGAGATTTCTATTTTTGTTTGTTGTGATTGTCGACTAAATCATGTTCTTAAGGTGTTTCATGTTTGCTTGCTCTTCCTTTAATTAATAGTTGCCTTTCTTTACCCCACTTAGATATTACTATAGGCATCTGTTTGAATAACGATTTTGGCAAATTGTTAAATGATAGAACCAATTACGTATAACTTAGGATGCAACCAGCGACAAAAAGGTGAAAAAAAGAACTTTCTAGATTTTCTTTCTCTGAGGGGATCAATATTGTGAAAAGAATCATCACGCAGATTGTTCCCTTTTTCCTTTGGTTTAATCTGAATCACTGGTGGGTCTATTCTTTGAACATGGTTTGCCTGCAGCTAAACGGCATGCTTATATCTGTATAGACTTCTGGCCTCCAAAGGATCTGCCTATGTTTTCACTCACCATTTTCTTTATACTGGTATTTGCTTGTCTGCAATTATCATAATGTTTGCTACATATACCAGATTGGAGAAGTCATTCTTGTCTAATGCATTGTATACACTGTTTGACCACAATATTTGAGATTATAACTAGTACAAGTTGATTTATCTAGTTATTTGGGCACAAAATACTTTTTATATTGTCTTGCTGGTATAATCTTTGTTTGTCTTTGACTCAACTCTCTGGATGATGACCGAGAGACGAGTTGAACTTATGTACATATTTCTGAGCTTTACCTATCTTTGATTGACAAATCATATTATTTAATATGAGGTACTTTGCTCAACCATGATCAATTGCTTCTGAATATGACAGGCTGAGTTCAAGAGAGTCCAGTCCCCTCTCAAGTACCAGACTAGGTGTTTAGCTGCTTTCCCTGATCAGCAAGGTTTCTTAGTAAGTTTCACTGTCCCTAAAATTTGGTATATGTGGATAATGTTGATCTGCCTGAGTATCTATTTGCAGAGTGGGTGTTGCTTATCATCACACTTCTATACTGAATATCGGGAGATGTCTGCCTATGTTCTGACACATTTTACATCTTTATAAGAAAAGCGGTGAGGTCTGCAAGAGAGTCTTTTAGAATATTAGTCTCGGTTATTAGGTAAAGTAATCGGAGTTTCATATTAAAATTAGTATTTTGATTCCCAGAGTTTAGATTAAGTTTCCTACTTTGAAGAATCACTTCAAATTTTCTCAAATTCGGTCAAACATACCAAACACAGGAATTTGGTATTAGGCAATGAAATTCCCATTTGGTGCCTCAATCCATCTGGTGCTCTTTACATTTTTGCTTCTCCTAGCATGCTGCAAAGATTTTCAATTTTATTATCTCCTCCTGGGAAAATTGCATTTTCGTTCCCACCTCCATATTAAGCGACTCACCACAGTGCAGCTTATATCTTCACTCAAAAAATTGGAACTATCATGCTTAGGCATTTATTTTATAACTCATTATTCAAATGAAATTGGGGAACAAGGAATTAAAATCTAATGGATGTTGGGATTGGGATTGAAAGTCCATATCTTTGGAAGACATAGGATGCAATGTTGTGAATCCCATAATATTGGGACCAAAATTACACATGGCCTAAATCATGGGATATAAAATGCAATTTTCCCATTTTCTCTCTTCTTCTTTTATGGTTTTGGATGCTGTGATTTCTTAGATATTGTAATGCTTATTTGTATTATAGTAGAATTTTCATTTGAAAAGCTCCCTTGGAAGTTATCTCAAATATTTTAATATCTTTGGTGAAAATGCATGAGATCATGATATTTTGTCCTTGATTATCAATGATGCTCATTATAATGATGCAACATTTCGCATTTTTATAGGTTGGCTCAATTGAAGGAAGAGTTGGTGTCCATCATCTTGATGAATCACAATCAAGTAAAAACTTTACTTTCAAATGCCACAGGGATGGCAATGACATTTACTCCGTGAACTCACTAAATTTTCACCCTGTAAGATATTCTATCTCAACTTTCATTAAGCTTGAATCATGTCAGTCCTCGTGGTTTGTCCTCTTCTCTTTCTGGGGGTTATTCTTAGGAGCTTCCAGCTCCGAGTCCATGGACAATCACAACCATCCATGTGACCGCTCATGCGGTCCTGCATACATTGATGATGGTGATTATAATTATTCTGGACTTCCTAAGGATCACTCCCTTTCCGACTTGTAGTCTGACAGGTGATGTTTGTGAACATTATTGGCGGCATAAATATTTTTTTCGCTTCTTATAAATTATATCTGTGTAACTTCCATAGACAGCTATTAGCTTTTTACTTAACTGTACAAAAGTATCATACCGAGCCTGTTGTCAAGCGCTCAAAGATTATACGGTCTCTTATTGAAAAATGGCCTACTTATTTTTTATCCAAGACTGATCTTTGACAGTGTGGTATAGACTGTAAAATGTTTCTGTGTTCTTTTAAAATGAAAGGTATACTCATTTTTTTTAGCATTTTCCTTTTTCATGTGATCATGTCGATACCCTTGATGTAACATTTGGATGAATTAAAATATGATTTTTCATAAAAAAAATGGGTCTTCTCAAGTCTTCTTCACAAAAAGAAAGAGGCATCACATTTTTGCATGCATTTTCGGATTTTTCATTATATTATTCATTGAGAAGAATTATCCTTACAGGAAATCTTATGGCTGTCTCTTGTTCTTTGAACACTTGAATCTTTAGAACTGATCTGACTAAGCAAGCTCATATGCTGTCGGAACTTAATCATCTCTTGATTGTTTTATTTTTCTGTTCGCTCTCCATGCTGCTGCATATTTAAGTTGTTTTATCTTATCTTTTCTTTGTATCTTTTTTCCAGATTTCGATCCCAAGCTTTTTAAAATTTCTCACATCTTATAAGAAATCTTAGTTCCAAAAGCTGCTCTCTCTGTGTTTTTAATGAAAACCATTTTTACTGATTAGGGTCTAGAATTTCCGGGTACTACTGTTACCTTTTATGCTAAACAAATCTACCTTTTGCACATTCAGGTACACCACACATTTGCGACTGCTGGATCGGATGGAGCCTTTAACTTTTGGGACAAAGATAGCAAACAGAGGCTTAAGGTATATAGCAGACTTCTGCTTCCGTTCTCATTTTTTGCCTAAATTGCAAAGCTTTAGTATAGGCCCCGTCTTAATGCTGTTTCTTCTTTCCAATTACTTAGGCTATGTCGAGATGCAATCAGCCAATACCTTGCAGCACTTTCAACAACGATGGTTCCATATATGCATATTCGGTATGATTTGGAATTTGTGTTCCCTGAAAAATTCTGCAACGTTAATTATATATTTTGAAATTCGGTGATATATTTGTTTTTCTGCCACAACTGAAATATCTCAGGCTTTTCATTATTGTGTTAGCGCAATATTAAATATGCAACTAAACTGTATGATGTCGCGTATATTGACACGCTTTAAAATGCAGGTGTGTTATGATTGGAGCAAGGGTGCTGAAAATCATAATCCATCTACAGCAAAGACCTATATATACCTACACCTGCCACAGGTTCCATTGTTTTCTGATTATTTTGAAATTAAAATTTTATTCTGAGTTTCCTTTAATCGACATCAGCAAAACTCTGTAGTCTCCTATTACCAACTTTGTATCTGCTGCTATTTTTGTAGGAGGGTGAGGTCAAAGGCAAACCGCGTGCTGCGACGGGTAGAAAATAAAGTTTTTGATAAAATGATACATTCTGTACATGAACTTCTTTCTTAGTTCTTGTTTTTTCCTTTCAAAGTACAATTGCAACCATGTTACTTTGTGAGTATGGGGTCATGATATGATGTTGTAGTTGTCTAGTGTTATATAGAGTCATCCTTAATCTGCTCCCAGTCGTTGCGCTTTTTTGGAGTTCCCAATTGAGAAGATATTTCGTCAGTTGGACTAGGTGTGTAATCGAGCCGAGCTCGAGCCGAGCCTGGCCATTTTTCCAGGCTCGAGCTCGAGCTTAACTACTCCAGCTCGAGCTCGAGCTCGCAGGCGGTAGAAATAGCTCGGCTTGAGCTTGCGAGCTCGAGCCGAGCCAGGCTCGCGAGCTGAGCCCAGTTTGTGAAGCAAAATGATTCAAGTCAAGCCACAAGTGGTTCGCAAGAAACAAAAATCAGAAAAACAGATCTCCATTCATTTGAAACGAAAATTAGAAAAAACAACAAAAAATTGATTACAAGTGAAAAGCCGGCGGTTGTGGCTGTGCGTGGCGGTGATGTGAGTGTCGGTGGTGGCGCACGAAAATTGCAGGGCTTCAGGCGAAGCGAGCAGAGGTGGCACAAGTTGGGATGGGTGACTCATGAACATGTGGAATTGTGGGGCTTTAGGCGGTGGTAGTTGATGGGTGGTCTGCCGCCGGCAATTTGGCATGCTATGGTGGAGAGTTTTATTTTTTGAAGCAGATGTGATGTGGGTAGGTGAAGAGTTGGTGAAGAGTTGAAAACTGAAAAGTGAGATACTTTAATTTCTAATGTTTTTACTTATTTAATTAGTTTTACTATTAACTAATAATATAATAATATTAAAAATTTAAAAGCTCGCGAGCCTCAAACAAGTGAAATTGGGCTCGAGCTCGAGCTCGTGAAGCTCGGCTCGAGCTCGAAAAAGCTCGATTCGAGCCGGCTCGGCTCAACTTACATCCCTAAGTTGGACAAACTGACTTGGGTAATGTGATTTTTGTTCTCAAGGATAGAATGCGTTTTATCGATTTACGGGTATCATCTTCAGAGGAGATTGCCTAATGATTCATAGGTAATTTGAGACATTAGGTCTCAATATAATCACATCATTCATGCATTGGGAATTTGATACGGTCCCATCACAAGGACAGTTTGACACTGGAATTCTGAGACATGAAATTTTGAGACCTAAAAGTATTTTGATAACTTATAATATCGGACTGTTTGTGTATGTTAAAATTTATGTTGTTTATAGATAGGAAAATTCTAACTTGCTCTTGGCCCGGCCACACTATGGCTTCAAGTGTATTTCATGAGATTGTGAATTATACTTGATTGAATGCTCATTTTGTGAAATACGCTTGAGATCGGTCGAATCTGGAGCGGGCTAAAATTTCCCTGATAGGTATTAGTTAAAATAAGATGGTAAGCCGTTGGTGAGAAGGATAATTATGGAGGGAAAATGTATTTTTGGAGCTTGAGGGAGTACTTTCTTCACTTTCACTCATTGTTGGATTTATATGCAAACGAGGATAAAAAATTCATTTACAACTTTTAGTCAGAAAATGTACTGATACTAATTACCAAGAGAAGCCATTTCAATATCAAATTAATAACCTTAATAAATAGAGATAATCGGTTTAATTAACTTTAATGATAAAATGAATACATGATTAACCTGCACATAGTGCTTAAAAAAATAAATTATTGAATACTTGTATCAAAATCAATTGTTATAAATTCATTTGAGCTTCATTTATTAGCATTACGAATTGAGCCCGATCACCTTTTTTTTGCTCGACAAGTCTTCAAGTAGATCACCTTTTTTTTGCTCGACAAGTCTTCAAGTAGTTCAGCCGATTGATAATATATAATACGATATGCACACTAGAGATCAAGTTGTTCGAACTGGACTCATGTCAGAGTTGTTCAAATACAAATTTTTGTTAACATCAAATCAAGTTCAACTACATATTTTTAAGCTCTAACAATTTAAGCAGTATTTTTTCCAAATCGACTTGATTCGCTTGTACTACCTACTTGAAAAGAAACTTGTTCTCGTACAAAAATTACTTCTTGGGAAAAGAACAGTGTTACTGTTTAACAACTTTTGGCTATTCAATACATAAATTGTTTACACTTTTTTATCAACCAGTAAAATGCACGTGCATCCGCACGTAGGCGTTAGTTTTTATGATACACAAGTACTTTAGAAATATTGAAAAAAATAATATAATAGATCATATTTATTCTGTGCGTGAGTGCATTGCTTTTTAATATGAAAAATTACATTCACCCTGAAAGACAGAATAGGAAATTTAGAAAATATTGTGTTTCTTTCTTTTAATTTCCAATGAGTAAATATGACCAATAAACATACTCTGATTTATCAAATCTTATATCTGAACTTTAATTATGTATTTGATATATAAATTGTATGAATGTTTTTACTAAATAAATAAACATTTCCATTCATAATTTTGAAGACTTTTTCACAAATTTATATTACAAAATCTTGACCCGTACTGAACGAATCAATAAAAGCACACTCATTCATGGATAAAGGCTATATAGTTTGAGTTTAAACTTTGCCTATACTATAAAATAATGTTGAATATGCCTGTTCCAACAAAAATTTTGATACTCTTTTTCTCTAATCCAAAGAACTCCATACCATAGCTCGGGATCCCTATCTTTCATCACTTTCCTCCTATTGTCAGCCGTTTCATAGTCATAGACTCATAGTTAAGTATCGGCATGGCTAATCCCACATGAAAACATACAAAATGAAAGTGTCAATATTGTTTGTTCCAATTGTGATTTTACAATTCTACCTTCAACTACAAAATTAATGAATAATAAAATATATCACCTCCACTTTCCTACAAGAATAATGAATAATGAATTAATTATTAGTCATAAAAAGGGCACCCCACTTCCTAGAAAATTGATGTCCCCTAATAGCAATTAAAAGTTGGCCAATGCATAGTATGAGAGCCTAAAAGTCTAATTCACTTGTAACTCACCTTAGGTAACATTCCTATATAAGATTGGATTTTGTGAAAGTTGTGCTTACATTTGAACAAAAATAATGCAGCAAAACAAAGAGGATGAGAATGCAGCAAAAAAAGGAGGGTTTCTCTATTTGTTCATTTGATTTTTTTATTGGTATTGAGCACAATTTTTTACTAAGAATTTAAATATGTCTATTCATCATTTGATGGGAATGAGCATCTTTGTCTATATGAATTTGTACCCCTTCGATGGTGGCATTCACACTTTCATTGTAGGAAATACATAGTTTGATTAAATACCCCTTAATGTCTCTTTCTAGGATTGTGCTACACATTGCAGCATGTTTGATTAAAAAAAAATTTATATCTTGATTGAGAAGTGTTATAATATCTTGTTAGTGCAGTGGACGAGGCGTCCCCCTCCCAGCCTGAGATTACTTATACAAAAAATACACCGAGATAACAAACATTCTATCAAATTAATACATTAGAAGTAAACATCACACACCATACAATCTATAATGTAACAAAAAAGAAAGTCAGATTCATGCAATAACATAGGAGATGGAGTCATCATTACCACTTCCTAAAAAGAAAGTTATTGTATATGATCCTTAAATTAATAGAGAGTTACCTTTAGAATCTCCAAATTGATGAGAAAATGAAATTTGCTATTCAAGTTGATGGTACAAGCACTTGTATAAAAAAAATTCCAGCTTGGCCAAAAAAATTGAAAGAAGTTACATGGAAATCATTTTGTAGGATAGTGGTGTAATGAATTACATGGTTCAATCAATACATAGTTGAGGTTGAGGGTAGAAGTATAAAATTACAATTGGAACAAATACTAAGATATCCACACTTTTAGTATAGTATAGATATAGATTAGTATAGTATAGATAGTATAGAGATAAACTACATTGGTGCTTCCACAATGGATCTGACACCTTAACGTACAACTCATGACCTACACAGTATACACATTCCTGCATCATCAAAATTCTCAGGCAATAATCAAAACTAAAACAATACGAAACAGAAATTTTAGAAGGAAAGCGAAAAACCATATACAAAGACGAAAAAGATCAATAAAATACATAAAAAAAAACCTAATATTGTATTTGAGCCTTTGTTATATTTTCCTCAGATGATGTAACTTTGCACTTTATTTGTTATACTCCTGTCTCTTTTACCTTTCTTCATTTAACCCCTGAACCAAACATAGCATAAGACTTTCAAATATCTGTGGATCATTGAACCACCCAAGAAATCTCATCTCGGCCCAGACAATTCATCGGGTCGGATATTAGAAGTCGAGTCGGCGATTATCCAATCGGTGTTAGGATGAGGCATGTAATGAGGTTCTTGTCTGAACATTTCTTCCTTTTGCCACTCTTCCCATCTCTCAGCCAACCCATCACCTTCAAGCATCCTCACTACTTCAGACATCTTGGGACGTTCTGTTGAAGAGCTCTGTGTGCAGAGTAGAGCTATTTGGATCAATTTCTCAACCTCTTCATCGATGTAACTGTTAAGATCTGCATCAACTAGTGTTTCCAACTTTTTCTCTGTTAGAAGTCCTTTAACCTGAGATCATAAGAACAAATCTCAATGAATCAAACTAGAATTGCAGTATTTCGAATCTTTTACTTATATTTTCAGTGTGGACTTGATAAGAAGCTTTCAGGTGGGGTAAATTCTAGTCCGGACCCGGTTGAAATTACACTTGTTATGTGATTGTTACACTTCTTTAGGCTATGTGATTGGTTGACTTCGGCCAAACAGGGCCAAACTAGAATTCTCTGTCATAGACAAGCAATATTGCTGGGAATGCCAAACATGGTTTGGCCAAAACCCAAGTAATCATGTGACAATTGCAATAACATTTGCATTGTGTTCGTCCAAATCAGATGCAAAATGAAATTCACCTTACATGCGATTGGCTTAGATTCAACTAGACCTGTTTGAGCTTGAATTTCCTGGGTTATTCTATGGTGGTCCGGGTCTCACACACAGTTGGATGCCGAGATATCATGTTAAAAAAAACAAATTAATCACCTGCATCCAGTGTATGGTGGACCGGCTCCATTGGATCTAGTCCAGCATAGAATTTCCCAGTTTTCCTACCACAATATGAAAATGTGGAGTGATAAGGCTTACCCAATCGAGTAACATGACATCATCATCATTAGCAAGGCGAGCAAGATCAAAAGCTCTCTGCCCAGTGATGAGCTCGAGAAGCATGACCCCATAACCGAAAACATCAGTTTTCTCTGAAGATTTACCAGTGGACAAGTACTCGGGAGCTATATGACCAATTGTTCCACGTACTGCTGTGGTAACATGAGTATCTTTGTAGTCCATGAGTCTGGCCAACCCAAAATCACCCACAACTGCCTCAAAGTCCTCATCCAACAGTATATTGGCAGCTTTGACATCACGATGAATGATTTTAGGGTCACAGTGATCATGCAAATATGCAAGTCCTCTGGCTGATCCCAGTGCTATCCGTTGTCTGATTGGCCAATCAAGTGGCGGTTGTGAATCAGGTCGCTCTGCATTATTTCATCAAAAGCTCGTTAGAGCAAATACATGTCAAAAGCCATAGCAGACTAAAGTTGTGATCTTGCAGAATCAGATAATAAAATTAATTAAATATACTTATTTCATTAACTTCAATTACAAGCAGAAAGCCAAAAATATACTTCAATTAATCCCTCCCTCCCTCAAAAGCCAAAGCAGACTAAAGTTGTGATCTTGCAGAATCAGAATATAAAATTAATTAAATATACATATTTCATTAACTTCAGTTACAAGCAGAAAGCCTCCCCCCCTCCCCCCCTCCGACGTCGACCTCTCAACACGCCAATCAGTTGAAAAGAAAAATTCTGCTACAGCTAACTAGAGAATCACGCAGTAATTTGGCCATATAATCACTATAATTGTTCATAAAATAATAGTGACTTGTGTGATGCATGTAAAAATATTTCAATTAACTTCAATTACAAGCAGAAAGCCTCCCTCCCTCCCTCCCTCCCTACCTCCGACGTCGACCTCTCGACATGCCAATCAGTTGAAAAGAAAAATTCTGCTACAGCTAACTAGAGAATCACTCAGTAATTTGGCCATATAATCACTATAATTGTTCATAAAATAATAGTGACTTGTGTGATACATGTAAAAATATTTCAATTCTAGGATGATAAGTTCTTGGTTGAAACACATAATATGTTGCATTTGCACTTTATAAAGTAATCAAACTTAATCCCTTACACATAAACACCTGACCAAGAAAAGAAGATCGAATATGAAAAACAGAACAAGATTACCTCTTAAGCATGATGCAACACTTCCATTAGCCATGTAAGGATAAACAAGCAGCCTTTCTGTTGGAGTCATGCAAAATCCACGCAACCGAAGTAAATTTCGATGCACGGCCATGCTGATCATTTCTACTTCTGTTTGGAACTGCAGCTCTCCACCTTGAGTACGCTCTTCTTTTAGTCTTTTAATCGCCACTAGAGTACCGTCTGCCAACCGGCCTTTGTAAACCTTACCAAATCCACCCCTCCCAAGAATATTTTTGTTACTAAAATTATCCGATGCAACTTGTAGTTCCCGTAGGGAAAATCTTTTAAGCTGTCCCAGATGAACTTCTGGATCCTCCTCAGCTACAGTTAAATACAAAACAAGTGATAATTGGGAATATATGCTATATGATGATATTTTTTTTGAATTTCTCTTTATAATGCACTAACCAGGAACATCAAAGAAATAATCCTGTGGCTTCCTTCTTCGATACAAAGCAAGCGCGATTGCAGGAGCAGCAAATAGAAGGGCTGCTCCAGCAGCAACCCCTCCAGCAATGGCTCCAGTAGCACTGTTACCAACTGCAATGATGATTTATTTATAAGCGCACTCAGATGACAAATTATACATCTAAAATGTCATTTTGGTAGCAAATGACACAATGTTCCTTCCACTTCAGAGCGCAGAAGTTCAAATTACGCAAGATACACCAATTTAAAATGTTGTGGATGAATAGTTCAGATGAACGCATTGAAATTTGAATGCAAATGCTATGACTATGTTTGTTTATGATATTAGGTTAGTTTTTGTAACATTTGTGCATTACAGGTATTCGTGTGTGTCAAAATGATGTGATGCTTGTGTTAGCTTATGTTTTTAGTAAATGGATGGAAATTGGAATCAGTAAAGTTTGTCAAATCAAAGATGATTTGTTGATGTATGATGCGTAAAATGATTGAGTTGGTTATTTTGGTAATGATTATGTAACTAAAAAATACCGAAGTAAGAAAGAGAAAAGAAAGAATACATGGAGTAAGTAATTGTTGATGAGAAATAGTGCGAAGTGATGGATATGTTGATTGATAAGTAGTTATATAGGGAAAAATAAAAGAGAATTTGTAAAAATGTGTTTTTGGTTGAAAATAGGTTGTAGTTGAGATTGTCATAAAATTGTCATCCAGAAATCAGAAGAGTTTTTGAAAATATACACAAACATGTCAGTAGCAATATGCATGTTCTTGCCGGTTATATAAAAGCATCCATGACTTCAAAAGTTGTTCATATTGTATCATTAAGAAGAAAAACAAGTTCACATTTCTGAATTGAACGGGAAAGGAAAAAAAGTAAAAGATGGTGAGGCAAAGTGGATAGACGAACCTCCAGAAGGAGATGGTGTTGTTGGTGAAACTGGAGGAGTTGGAGATACAGGAGGAGGTATCAAGTTATTATCGGCAAAACTGAAAAAAGTCGTTAGTTATCAATAACAATGGATCACTGTGTATTAAAAGTTAAAAAAAAATGCAGTAAACCTGATAGGAGTGAAGAGCTGAAAGGATCCATTAACTGGAGTTGGTCCCGTGAGCTGGTTATGTGAAAGATCACTGTAATTATTAGACACGGAGATGGATATTAGTTCTTTAAAAGACCAAAAGTGAAGTAAAAACATCATATAGAGAATGGCATTGATTTCCTACTTACAGGACTTGAAGATTGCCGATGGTAGTCAGAGACATGGGAATTTGTCCACTCAAACTGTTATTGTTGAGCCTCCTACACAGTTCAAAGGGTAATCGCACACTGTTAAGTTTCAAATAACAAAAGCAATCACTAACAGAGATATCCAAAACTCAGACAGCGTTTGATTTGGGTCTTGCAACTTCCTCACTTTTTTCAACGTGGAGTTAGAAACACATGATTGTTTTTTCATTATCAGTCGAACAAAAAAGATATGTTTTTCTCCACGCATTACGTAGCCTCACTTGTCCAACTATCTGTTTTCCTTACAGAAATCATAAAGCTATATGACAAAACTTGCCTCCCTATAAACTCAGTCATAGCGTCCAACTCAATGCTACTTACAACAAAGTATAATCAGAAGTCTTAAACATCTCTAAAACTTCTAATAATATAGAATGAAGATTCTCTATTCGCGGTTCAGGCAAACGAACTACTGTATCTGTACATGAAATTATCCTTTTATAGGTTGTTCTTTTAACAAGAGGCATATGCAACAACAGCAGGAGAAAATGGCATAATCATTTCCCGATAGAAAGATGGAATGTAAAAACTAATTCCTGAATAAAGTTTACATAATTCATGTGTGAGGCCAAAATCAAACTTAATACATAATTCATGTGTGAGGCCAAAATCAGACTTCCTATGAACAGATTATGTTAGCCCATATTTTCAAAGTTTAACTTAATTTCTTGGAAAAGGTGGAAAAGAAAAAAAAGAATGATTCTATTCTGCTTCTACATAGTGAAGCTGTACCAAGCATTCCAAATCCCACATGCCGCCTATTTCTGAATGGAAATATCCTACCCATAGAGCAAATACAGAATTAAAAAGTTCAACAAAAAGAAACCCATACAAGAAACGTAGTCTCTGAAGCCTGCCCAATGTGTCAGGAATTGGACCGTTTAGGATGTTCAGATAAAGATCCAAGCTCACCAATTGGACCAAGTTTCCGAGCTCACTTGGAATTCCTCCACCAATATTATTACTGTAAAGTTCCCTGCCAAGAGAGAGAAAGAGTGGGAGAGAGTCTGAGATGTCTTTTTTTCTTCCGTCGGGTAGGGGGTAGGGATAGTTTTCAGATGATAACAGTAATTAGAGATCATTCAGAAAAAAGTTCACATTTGAGTCTTCATGCATATGTACAAATGAAATATTTTCAACAAGCTATCATAAAAAAAGGTATAGATGATGTTATTGCTCTAGCATGTGGATAATTTCACTTATCCGCTACATGTTCGCGAAAGGGTGTGAATGATTCATGATACTGTTTCAAGCACTTGTACGAGTCCATGCAAACTAAATGACAAACCTCTCCAGATTTGCCATGTATTTCAAAAGCCCATCAATTAAAGTCATCCTTACACAAAGTTTGGTCATGGGCACCATAATGAGTATGAAATCATTCTCCAGCATTGAACCAATTCATGAAGAGCGTTGGAGTTTGTTTAAAGTAGGCCTTCAAGTAGTAGCTACCAAGACCTTCATCCCCCACATATGTGATGCGAGATGAATTTATTATCCTCTTTAAGCATTCAGCATGTTGGCAAACAAAAAATGTCGCGCTCACTGATAAACATTTTCACTTGTCATTCTTCCAAGTATAATGTTTGACTGTACCAATTTCTTCTTAATTACTAAAGTTTAGAGTCCCACTGTACCCCTTGTCAATTTAAATTGCGCAAAACATTCTCCACTACGATCAAAGTCAAACCAATGAGTCAAGTTTAGGCAGGGGAGCTTATATGATATTTGAACCTTAAAAATGAATCTTTGAAGACCATGATCATAGTGTATCTCAAGCACCTCAATGAAGTTTCAGTAATAAACAAACAAAGAATTACAATACACCAAAGGATTTTTATGTGTCATAAACATGAGGCTAATATATTGTAATGGAGCAACAAATAAAAATCGGCCTATACCAGCAGATAAGCTACAATTTCCAATTTGTGGAGATATCAACGCAATTAAATCTATACTTGGATCAGAGCTTTTTCTTGAACATTCATCCCATCAGGTGAAGTACGAAGGGAATTTGAAAAACCCAAGAAGGGATTCTGGAAACTAAATGCTATTAGCATTTCCCATATGGCAGTTATTCCATCTAATATGTAAATTACGAGTAAAGAGATTAACAAATGATCTGCAAATTTTAAGACTGAGCGTTACAGATTTTATTCATAAGAGTTATGTTCCTTTTTTCAACTTTACAAAGTAATCAACCTCTTAAATGGAACAGCTTTGTGCTATTTAGGGGAATAAATAGGATTAGATTATTAACAGAAATATAAGAGAACAAAATAATATGTCTCACATGGTCATAAAGGATTATAATTTTTTTTTTCAAGGTTGAATTACATGCACACCCCATCATTTCAGTGCTAATTACCAAAAATCCCCTGACTTTTGGTAAATTACAACAAGACCCCCTCAAGGGGTCTATTTGTAAGGTTTACAGGGATGAAATTTTAAAAAAAATTAAATACACAAGGGTGTGTGATTGTAAGAATGCCTTAACATGAGGGGGATTTTATGCAATTTCGAAAAAGTCAAGGTGTTTTTGGTAATTGACCATAAACGTAAGGGGGTCTCTAGGTAATTTTTTCCATTTTTAATCCTTGAAGAACAAAGTAAGGGAAATACCAGAAGGGAAGTCATAAATCAGGATATCACACTAAGGTATAAACAAGTAACATAAAATAGAATAAACAAAAATATGAGTCAAATTTGGATCTAGAAAGCACGACTTACAAGTACTGCAGATTCGGGAGTTGACCAAGGTTTGGAACCAATTGACCAGACAAATTTGCATTGCCAAGATCACTGAGAAAGAACAAAAACAAAACAAGTCCATAATCTGATAATGCTGCAACTGTACCAAATTAAGCAGCTTGACTTGAACAAGATAAAACCAGGCTTACACTCGAGTAACACTATTCTCGTTGTTGCAAGTCACGTGAAACCAGGTACATGGATTGACAAGCGTCGAATCCCAACTTTGAAGAACATTGTTAGGATCAACCAAATTGGTCCTCAACGCATTCAAAGCATCACCTGCCTCACAAAATCTTATCAGATAACTTTTACACCAGTCATTTTATGTTCCTCTAGTTAAGCTACAACCACACAGCACATCAATATCAACAACAGAGAATCATTATGTCAGAAAATGTTCACCATCATTAATAATTTTTAAGTTGAGAATGAAACTTTGTTTTAAAGAGAAAAGGAAAATATCGTTTCGATTTACCCTATACTAGAAATAGGGTCACTATGGTCATTTTTCCATGGAAAATAAATAAGAAAAGAATAAAGGAGGCAGAAATGGAAAAATGATAAAGGTGGGATCATTAACGCCCCACACTATCTGCGGAAAAAACCCAGTGCTAGTAGCACGATCTATAACCGTCATTTCACAGCATCTAAAGGTGTAGTAAACGCCTCCACTGTCCTCAAGTTTAGCTATAAATACGCCCTCCATCTACAGTTGAATGATGGTTCATTAATTTCATAACAGAAGTCTCTTCCATAGTTTCTAAGACGCAAGACTGACATTGACTGCGAAAGGGGTTCAACTAGAAAACCTCTCAACTCCCCTGACGACTTGTTCATAAAGCAAGTCAGACCCACTTTATATCTAAAACTTACCGATTACCAGTCATGAGGAGTTGATTCCTGACTCCAATTTTCGACATCACTTTTCCATTCTTAAGCTAAAATAAACCTATATCATTAATGAGTCAGTCTAAATATACCTCATTTGTAATCCCCCATTCTAATGATAAAGACAGATAAAAATACACACAATGTCATCCTATAAATAGCATATTTCCTTAATTGGTGCCTAACATCATAAATTAGTTACCAAATCCACAAATTCCAGGGTTTACATAACAAGTAAAATTACCAATCAATCAATTGCACTCAATTCAAGTCAACGTGCAATCATCAAATCAAATTCACCAAACAGAGAAACTTCAAAACATAATCAGACGTAAAATAACTATAAAAGTAAACCGAATAAACCTTCAGCGTTGGCAGAAACCCGCGAAAACGTTGCGAACACCACAATTAAGCCGAGAAAAGCTACGTACAAGATCGTCGCAATTGACCGATCCATTAGTAAATTTAACCCCAAATTCAACACCTAAAAACCTAGATTCTTCGTCAAAAACCTACATTAACGCCCTCACCATGAACAGAAATTAACAGCAAAAATACAAAATTAATCGATTAGAAACCGCTAAATTGAGCTGAATTAACCTGTAGAAGTACGAATTACAAGCAGAAATCAAAGGAAAGAAGAATCAGCAGCAGAAGAAACAAAAAAATTTATGCTAATTTTGAGTTGATTTATGAGGAATGCAAATGCAAGCAAGTGGAAAGGAAGAATTATTTTTTTTCTTTTCTTTTCTTCTCTTTTACTGTTTTTTATTTCTAAGTGGTCTTCTTTTAATATTTTATCAGTCAATTTTGGGAGCAGAGTGTTCAACGGTACATGAAAGGGAAAAATGGGAAGAAAATGACGGTAGTTGATTGGGAAATTTTTAGTCCGCTCCCGACTCGATCACATCAAATTTATTTCATAAAATAATAAGTGATTAATTATACACAAAATATACTCTGGTGTGATCGAGCCTTTCAAGTAAAATGCAGAGTTGAAATTGGAGACAAAAATTCCAAGTCAAAATAACTTTAGTTCTAAATATTCTCCAATACAAAAATAATGGAAATAGGATGCTTTCACTTTCTTGAAGTCAAGTTGCACAAAGTTAGCATATGTAGTTTGGCTATTATATTGAAATGTTTTGAGATATTCTTTTTGGTGGTTTAGATATATTTTACTAATTGTACAAAAAATATATACAAAAATTAACAATTTAATTTTAAACTAGCTGAGGATTCTCTTCAAGATGGAGCGTGAGCCTAAGCAAAAGTTCTATTTCCTATTCATGTGGAGCTTGAGACTAAGCAAAAGCTATCTTTCCTATTCAAGTGGAGGTGAGCCTAAACAAAACCAACTTGCTGAAAGTTCGAGTTGTAAATGAGTCGAGCCTGAGTCGAGTCTTGCAAATTTTACAAGCTCAAGCTCAAGCTCATCTTCAAGATTGAGCTCGAGCTCGAGCTCAAGCTCATCAAGCCCATTTCTTTTGAGATCGAGTTCGAGCTCGAGGTAAATGAGCCGAGCTCGAGCTCGGTTTGTTGGCTCATTCGAGCTCGAGCTGAGCTTGAGTTCGACTCGTTTGCTCATTTGAACTCGAGCCTAGCTCGAGATTTTAGCTCGTTTGCAAGTTCAAGTAGTTTTTTTTCTATTGAATAAACATATATTTTATTCTAAGATTTGTACAAAATTATGCAAAGACGAATGAATAATGATAAGCAGGGTGTCAGGGGCGAAGAGAACTTGGAGAAGAAAATAAGTTAAAATTTATTCTTTACAAAATTATATGCATATGATTATGAATTTTGAAATGAATACATGACAAAATGAACAAATATATTTAATGTGAAACGCAATAGGTAGATTGGATTCGTCTGACTAAAAAATTATAAAAATGGAAATTTTGGATTAGAAAGAACTTTCATACTATATATGAACATATTATTTCATAGTTACTCAGTTATTGTTTACATTGTTATTCATCTAATTTGTTATTACTAATATAAGTAAGACATGAATAATAAAAGCATTACTAAAATATATATACATATACGAAAGTTAGCACTTACCAGGGAAAAAATTTATTCAATATCGTTTGATCAAATATAATGTTTCGAACAAGATTACAGAAAAATTGAATACAAGCTTAAATAAACATTAATATATATATATATATATATATATAAGTAAAAGGCTCGCGAGCTTATGAACAGTCAAATATAAGTTTGAGCTCGCGAAGCTCGGCTCGAGCTCAAGACATATCGAGAGCGAGCCGAGCTTTAATTGAGCCGGCTCGCTAAACTCGCCAATCGGCTCGATTCACCTTACAGGCTTAGGCCTGAAAGAATCTATTTTTATTTAATAGTTGTTTTTTTTCTTTAATTTTTTCCATTTCGTTGATTCCAGTTTATTTTACGAAGTTTCGATACTTCAAATCTTGGCATAATTCCAATTGCTCATACATGACACATGATAGATTTTACGTTGATTATATTAATGATAGTTGTAATTGTTATGAGAATTGAAGTTTCAAGAGCTTCAACCCACTATCCTCAGGGGCTAAAAAGCGACTGTTCTCACCACTCATTTACTCATAATTTCATAGTACTTACAAAAATTAAGTGAATATTTTTTTGTGTTGTTTATAATCCTCTAATTCCATTAAGAATTTGGTCTCTCTAGTTGTTCCATTATCTTCTTAGGAGGGTACAACCGTACAAGTGAGAATTTTAATATGCTATTATATTGGATAAGTTGTAGGATGGGTTAGGTTTAACAACTCTTTGAGGAGTCGAGGTGTACTTTAGCTCAAGATAGTATACTTATCACATGATTCTCTATTTCAACTTAGTATTTGTGTTGCGTTATATATTTAACTTATTATGCATATCATAAGTAAATTAAAAAAAGATTTTACACGCGCAGAATACAAATGAGAAATAAAATACAAATGAAACACTAGTTTAAAACAGAAGATCTGAATTGAGTATTTCAACTTTGTGTTTGTGTTTCATTATAAATTAACTTATTATGCCGTCATAAGTACATTTAAAAAAGATTTTACGTACATAAAATACATATGAGAAATGAAATACAAAGTAAAACGCTAATTGAAAATAGAAGATCTGAATTGCGTAATATCCCTACAAGTGGAAAATCTAGATTAGGGGATTAATCTGTTGAACAAGAGAAGCCCTTTGGGCAACCATGGCGACACCCAAACTTCAAGGCTAGTCGAGCAATTAAAACTTCGCCAGTTTTGGAGAAGTTCCAAAGTTGAAGAAGTGGGCGCTCAAGCAACATAGGATCCGGTGCAATCACGACCAATGGTTCGTGCTCCTGTACTTGAAAAGTTTGCCCAATCGAAACTGATTTTAATTGTGTAGTTGAAATACATACTCATGCATGTATTCATTTCATGATAATTAAGTTTTTCCTTTCCATATAAACAGATAAATGTCAATACAAGTTGGCTCAGTTAGTAAGGACGGGTCACTTCCCCTTAGAAGATTGTGTGTGCCGACGTAAAAGTTGTGTTGGTGTGCGATCTGTATATACCTTTATAAGCGACTCATGGTCTCGGGAGCATGCCCTAGCCCTGGCGGGTGACCGGAGCTGATTCTACCTAAACTTTTCTGCAACTATAAGAAAAATATAAACAGATAAATAATTAAAAAAATAGATATTCTCAAAAAGTTTTAAAATTTTAAAAGTAGAATTACAATTATTCACTTAATAGACCTATAAAATTAATTATCTAAAATTCATATTAACTATAAAGATTGTTAATTACATTTAATGAAATGGAAACATCATTAGGTGTTGATTGGGTGCTTGGGTAAATGCATCAAAAAGACAAGTGATACTTGGTGACTTTGGGAGTTTTATCCACCACACAAATTATTAAAACATAATATATATATATATATATATATATATTTGTGCACTTTACACATATTTTAACACTGTATATTGTAGATATTTTTCGAGAATTGGACTCACGAGAACCACCAAATATCTACCCAAAAGACCCATATTTAAACCAAATATCATTACTCACGTGCACGACTTTGTTCAAAAAGCTGATTTCAGAATTCAAAACACAATTATGACCATGAATTAAATATTTAAAATTATCTGGAATCATTTTGAAAATATAAAAAGAATTACAAAATTGAAGAACTATGCAGAAGAATTATGAAAAAGAAAGCGTGTTATGCAATATGAGCATATCCAGTTATCCACTACAATTTTAATTCTTTTTTCCAGTCAATTATATTAAGTATTTTTTTGGTTTGTGATGTTAATTCAAAATGATTAAACGTGTTTAGCTTCTAATTGTGACAAGTTAATACCGTAGTATTTAAAACCAATTACACTATGTGTATTACTTTAGAGAATAGATATAGTAAACTTAAATGGTATAGTAATATTATTAAAGGAAAATTACTCAAAACCCCCTAAAATGATTTTTTATATCCAAAAAACTCATGAAAATATTTTCAATCTCAAAAGCCCATTCTATAAATTTTTCATTCCAAAAACCCCAAAAGTGAGGATTAACAACATTTTGGACTAAACAGGCCCTTCATTTATTAAGTTAATAATTGATCAATTAATTTTTCTTATTATATCGTTTTGTTTTAACTATTTCAAATTGACGAATCATAAAATTCAGATTTTATTTTGTAATATAACTTTTAAAAAATATTTGTATATAATTTATTTCTAATTTTAATATCATAATTATCTATAAATATATGTTTTAAATTCTTTAAAAAGATTAAAAAATCTGAAAACTTAAAACTAAAATCATAATTAGTATCAATTATCAATTTGAAATTTTTTTTAAAAAACAAATTTCATTGCACAACTATAATTGATTAATTTTTAATCTAGAAGACTAAGGGCAATTAAGTCCATCAATTTGTTAACCCTAAATATTGGGTTTTTTGGAATGAAGAATTTAGATTGACAAATATTATCATGGGTTTTTTGGTTATAAAAGTTTATTTTAAGTGTTTTTTAGTAATTTTTCCTATTGTTAATTAGCATTCAGTTTGTAATAATATGTCAAGAAAAACCCACAAGGAAGAAATTGAACTAGAAGTCCCTACCACTCAAATGTAAATGATTTTAAAGAAGAGATTTGCTAGAAAGAAAAATTAAAAAGTTCCATAGGAACATGAAGGGGCAATACAGTTTCGTTGGAAATAAAAAAACGTTTCAAAACCATACTGTATCTTACCTGTAAAGTTGAGAAGAGAAACATTTTTATATACGAAACTTATGCATATTTAATTCATGAGTTAAGGCTGAAAAACAAATCAAACCACTCAAGATAGAATGTTAAAACTCGATTGGACTAGATTTGTTAATATAACAAATCAAGTTTGAACATCTTTTTTTAGATGAAGTTCTTTTGAAGCTACGCCTGATTAAGAAAAAATAATAACATATTTGCAGAAAAATCAATTTACTCAACTTGTATTTAATACGATTAATATTGAAATTAAACCCAAACACATAGTTTGTATGTAGCTCAATAATAATTCAAATAATCTTCTATAATATGTCATTCGACTCTACTACATTCTATTAAAATCTCATCCATGATTATGATTATTGGTAAGGTTTTCTTTGTTTTTTTTTAAGAGAGCAAAGAGGAGATATCGCACTTCCCACACTACCAAAAGGTTTAGGCATAATGTCTTTTATATGAAATTGCTTTGTAGTCCTTATGACAAGGCCCTGAAAATAATTTTGGAATTAAAGATATGAAAATGACAAATGCCTTAAGCTCTTAAGAAGACCTCAAAAATATGATATTGCTAATACTATAATTCAACATCAATATTGGTGCCAAATATTTATACCTCATAGTTTTTCCAATACTCGATTGTTTATATCTCATGAAATGAAAATTGACTCTTACAATTTACAATTTATGAGCTAAAAAAGTTTTACAAATAGTATATCAAAATAATGCAAATGTCTCACTATTCATTATATATTCGATGTCCAAACTAATTATACATATCACAGAGTCTCTCATAACGAAAACTTTCGAATAAGAAATAAAAAATGTTATTAAATATATCTAAAAATCATTAAAAAAAAGGTTATTAAAAAAAGTTAAATCCATGAAATTTTCATTAGAGGAATCTTACCATTAAATCTGGACAGTAACAGGGTTAATATTTAAGATTTTATTTTTACTAAATTACTGTTGATTTCTTAGATTAATATGGTTTGGAAAAAAGTATTATACTTACTAAAAACAATTTATGACCCTAAAAAGGAAAAGGAAAGACTATTTATGGGGGGCGAAAAGTGTGGTCCATTAAGTTCTTAATGGGCTAAAAATGAAAGTGGGTCAAGCCTTCAGATGGAAATGGGTCCATTATCAGCCCATGAGGAATTTACCAAGTTTTTATAAACATGGAGGCCTGATTATGTGTTAAGACTGAATTAAATTGTTACCCTTAAAATTCTACAAGTATACAACAATTATATTACCAAAAAAAATAAAAATAAAGGTATAGAACAGTTAGAAAATGCTTGTTAAATAAAATTTCCACTGTAAAATTTCTTTCCTCTTTTTTTTTTAGCTCGAAAAATTTGTTATTTTTTTTAAGTGGATCGTTAATGTGATACATGTTGCGAATATCAAATACTAACATTATGCAATCAACTAACAATTATTATAATAAGCTAAAAACTACTAGAAAAGTAGAAAAAGAAAAATGAAGAAAGGCCAATGCGCGGGTGGGAGTAGAAACCAAGACTTTTAATATCTCGAGATCTTAGCTTTGCTATTTAAACTCCATGATTAAAAGAGAATTTCAAATTTTGGCACTACTTAATTCGTCCCACAGAAGATGACGTTTTTTGTGGATGTATTTGACTTTACTGATAAATAAGAAAAATCAAATGTTGACAAATTCTTCAAAAATTATCCTCTGCTCAATATGTAAAACCCATATAAACGGAGACATTCTTTGCGGAAAAGAGAATATTTATAGAGGGGGTGGATGTGTTGTCTTCTAATTTTTCACATTAAAATTAATCGATGAACTGGAAAAAAATATTAAAAAAAAATCCGATTCCGATTTACTGGATCCGTTTAGTCCGAACCAATTCGGTTCGGAATCGGCACGCCCACCCCTACTTGGAGGTCCTGGACATAAGGCTTAACAAACATGCTACAGAATATCGTATTGAGATTAATTATTAAAAGCTCATTTGAGCTTTATTTATTAATCTAACAAATCCAGATCAATCACTTGTTTTTCTTGTTAAGTTTTGAAGAAGTTCAACTCGCTTATTAAAACATGATTAATTATGTGGAAAAAATCAAATTGTTAGAACTTTGAATTGAACTTATGTCTACCTCGATTAAAGCTCATTTGAGCTCAATTTTATTAACACTCAATTCAAGCCTAAATACAAATTTCTAAGCTTAGACAAGTTTAGAAAGTGTTTTCTTCAAGTTGACTTGATTTGCATACAACTCTACCTATGGTGCCTACTTTTACCTTTCTCCATTTAATCCTCGAACCAAACATAGCATAAGATCTCATCTTGGCACAGACAATTCATCCGGCTGGATATCATCAGTCGAGTCGGATATTATCCGATCAATGTTAGGTTGAGGCATGTGATTAAACTCTTGATGGAACATTTCTTCCTTCTGCCGCTCCTCCCATCTTTCATCCAAAGTTCCAAACCCTCAAGCATTCTCACTACTTCAGACATCTTGGGACGTTCCGTTGGAGAGAACTGTATGCAGAATAGAGATACTTGTATCAGGTCTTCATCAATATAATTACCCTTGAGATCTGGATCAACTAATGTTTCCAACTGTTGCTCCTTTAGAAGCCTTTTGACCTGAGATCATAAGAACAAATCTCAATGTATCAAACGTAGTTGTGGTGTTCGAAATTTTGACTTCTATTTTCAATGTAGACTTGATAAGGAGCTTTTACATGGGGAAATTCTAGCCCAAACCTGTTTGGCCAAAAGAAAAACTTGCAATATTGGTCTCATAGGCAGAGCCTACGCCTATTGCAATTTCAGTTTCATTGTTTACAAAGTTGCAAAAATAGTTCACCAGGATTTTTTTTTCTTTCTAAATTTTGATTTTTGCGAGTTCCATCTCATCCTTCAAAAAATGGATCGAATTTCACGCATAGCATGCACGCGCCGTAAAGGGTTTTGTGAAACTTGTGCAAATTAAGTAATGGTCACGTGGCTTGTGACCGAACTGAAGGTTCCCATCCGTATTTTAACTGTTGGGACTGAAAATGCAAAAGAATATATATACTATGGGAGTAATTTTGCTAATTTGTTAATGGTGGGGCTAAAATTGCAATGAGACTTGTCATATGGGACTAATACTGCATTTTTTCCTTGGCCGAAATTACACTGTCATGACAAGGCAAGTGTAATTACATTTGCTATGTGGTTAATTGAGTTCGGCCAAATTGAGTCCTAGCTAGAAATCTCCGTCATATGCTCATATACAAGCAACATAGCAGTGGATGCCAAAACCGAGCAATCATGTGACAATTGCAATAACACTTGCCTTCTGATTCAATCAGATGCAAAATGTAATCTGCCTGATTGGATTAGGTTCAACTAAACGTTGTTTGAGCTAAAATTTTCCTTTAGCAATATGAAAATATGTGGAGTGATGAGGCTTACCCAATCAAGTAACATGACATCATCATCATTAACAAACCGAGCAAGATCATAAGCTCTCTGTCCAGTGATGAGCTCAAGAAGCATGACCCCATAACTGAAAACATCGATTTTCTCAGAAAGTTTACCAGTGGACAAGTACTCGGGAGCTATATGACCAATTGTCCCACATACTGTTGTTGTAACATGAGTATCGTTGTAGTCCATGAGTTTGGCCAACCTAAAATCACCAATAACTGGTTCAAAATCCTCATCCAACAGTAGATTGGCAGCTTTGACATCACGATGAATGATTTTAGGGTCACAGTGATCATGCAAATAAGCAAGTCCCCTAGCTGACCCCAGTGCTATACGTTTTCTGATTCGCCAATCAAGTGGAGGTACTGATTCAGGTCGCTCTACATTATTTCATCAAAAAGCTCGTTAGAGATAATATAAATACATGTCAAATGCGATAATAGACTACGAGTTGTGATCTTGCAGAATCAGTTAAACAAATTGATTAAATATATTTATTTAATTAAATTCTATGAGCACAAAGCCAAAAATCAATCTCTTTCTCTCTCTATATATATGTATATATTCTAGTAAAAAATAAGTGTGTTGCACATGTACACGCTAGTTTAATATAAACGGTATGCAATAAGTTAAAATAAAACTTTGCTTGAAAATATGAGTAGGATGTAAACACATAACATAACATCTTATTTATAACTTATTTCATTTTGAACACGATTCTAAGTAAATGTATTATAGATGCTCCTAATGAGCATAGTGATTGAACAATAGGATGTTGATCAGTTTATAAATTTCTAAAAAAGCGCTCTTAAATCTATACTAATTTAACTATAGACATGTCATCCAATCAGGACCTTAATCATGGTCTCTTCAATTCTTAGCTGTTTTCCTGATAATATTCTTATTGAGCAGAGGCATTAGTCCATTAACACACTCAACTTGGTAAGGGGGAATGATATGCTCAGTGGTTTATATAGAAGTTTATATAGAAAGACTATTGGATTCACATTAGGAAGTTAAGAGGGTGGGAGGAGCGTTGGCTTGCTCAAGTCACCCAAGCGGTGAAGCTGATACGGGCTTGCCCAATTCTTGTGGGAGTTTGTCCCATCCACAAGTCTGAACCAAGTGGGAAAAAAAGAGAAACAAAATAACTAATTCATAGAACACGAACAAAAAATCAATTAAAAAGCTGAAATTGAAATCAGCTTGATAAGTTCTCAACTAAATATGTTAATATTGCACTTTGTAAAGTAATGACACTTGATCAATTAAACATATACACCTGACCAAGAAAAAAAATAAAAATCGAATATGAAAAACAGAACAAGATTGATTACCTCTTAACCATGATGCAACACTTCCATTAGGCATGTAAGGATAAACAAGCAGCCTTTCTGTTGGCGTCATGCAAAACCCGCGCAACCGAAGTAAATTTGGATGCACAGCCATGCTGATCATTTCTACTTCTGTTTGGAACTGCAGCAGCGCTCCGTCTAGAGTACGTTCTTTTTTTAGTCTTTTAACAGCCACTAGAGTACCGTCTGCTAACTGGCCTTTGTAAACCTCACTAAATCCACCTATCCCAAGAATATTTTTGTTACTAAAATTCTCCGTTGCAACTTGTAGTTCACGTAGGGAAAATCTTTTAAGCTGCCCCAGATGAACTTCTGGATCCTCCTCAGCTACAGGTGAATACAAAAACAAGTGATAATTGGGAATATACACATTTTATGATCATATTTTTCTGACTTTTTCTTTATAATGCACTAACCAGGAACATCAGAAAAATGATCTTGTGGCTTCCTTCTTCGATAGAAAGCAAATGCGCTTGGCAACTGCAATATTTAATGGTGATTTATTTGTAAACACATTCAGATGACAAATTATATTTCTACAAGGTCATTTTGGTAGCAAATGTTAGAATATTCCTTCAACTTCACAGGACAGAAGTTCAAATTACCCATTGGAAGAATACTGCAGGTGAACGCATTGAATGCAAATGCTATGGCTATTTTTGTCTATGATTTTGGGTTAGATTTTAGAAAAAAATTACCGTGTATTCGTACGAAAATGATGTGATACTGGTTGTGATTGTTTATTTTTTAGGAAATGGTTGGAATTAGTAAAATGTGTTAAATCAAATAAGTTTTTCTCCTTATTTCAAAATATCGCGCTAGATCAACTGAGTTGACATCTGAAATGAATAAAAAGATGGAAACTAGTCATAGAACGGAAAGTCTAGAAATTTAATAATATTTGCATCCTGACAAATTTCACAAAATTAAAACCAGAAAATAGTACATATAGACATATATATATATATATATATATATAATATCAAATACCAGACACATCTTCAGGGCAAAGCTCACGATGCCTAAGCTCCTCTCTCTTGACAACAACTCCAACCAGCCTCTCCCAGTTATCTCTAGACATAATAGATAGATACAGTGAAAGAATTCAGTGCCAATGTCAAAAAAGGTTCCTTTATCAGTAAAATACTCCTTTCTAGAATCTGTTCTTTGTAAGTGGAAATGAAAGTATTACTTAAGGGTTAAGGCCCAAAACCGAATATTACACGAGTATTAGCCGAATATTAAAGCCCAGTAATTACACGCGTCATAGCCGAATCCGTACACAATATCATCTATCAATACCCTTATACATGATCAAGTGGGGATTACACAATCATTAGTCGAAATTCTCTTCTGGATTCATTGAGAAAATAACAACCTACGAGCTTTGATCTTGACTCTGAGTAGACTCATATATAAATATGAGTTTATATCTAGACCAATTTAATATTTTGAATTACGTTAAACTTGATTCTATCGATAAGTACCCAAGCACCTCTACGTTAGAGTGCAATCTATAATCTATTCATATGCAGGTTGGCTCCTACTTAAATCTCGACTGGTCAAAGTCGTAGACCGTTCGAAATACAACCTAGATGAAGTGCCAATTTTTTTTTGGAGGAATTACAGGTAGTAATTAAATGGGATTGTAAGCCGTCGGTGAGATGGATAATAATAGAGTGAAGAATGTATTTGAAGTTTGAGGGGGGTATTTTGTTCTCTTTCAATCCTTTTACTGGCTCTGCTTTTTCTTATTTTTGAAGTTTGGATTCTAAATTGAGGACAAAAAAGTCATTGTGCAACTTTTAGTTACATTTGACTAACCGTCATTTTCTGAAAAGGTATTGATACTAATTAATAAGAGAAGGTATCTATCTAAGAAGGAAGTTAGATCAAGGCACTATAAATTGTATTTGATAAAAACGCTTCATATTCATTTAAATATATTATATGGACAAAAATAGCCTTTAGCCTATTACATACAATTCATGTTATTTTATTTCACAAATTAGTTTTATGGCATGACTATAATTTTCTAATTGAAAAGTTAATAAATATGTATTAATTCGATATTTCATAATTTTAAAGTGATGAATAACTATTATAGACAAGAAAAAGAGAAAAGATATATAATAGATATGACAAAAAAGAAAAAAAAACTCGTTTATTTATTTGAATTAGAATTAGAATAAATGTTATTTATATTTGATAAAGCTTGGCAATTATGTTCAAATAAATTTGACGAAATAGCTATCTAAGTGTAATATCACTTGAAGCATTTGATGTTGGGTTAATTATCAATATTAAACACGCATTATTTCGCGAGTTATATTGGATTTTGAGTATCAAGATAAAGGAGAAAAATTCACATTTAGGCCCATAGGAGTCGCCCCAAAACACTTTTCGTTCCGTAGGATTTTTTTTTATACTTTTAGTCTTATAAAAGTCAAAAAGTGACACTTTTAGTCCCAAGCATTAAAAAATGGACGGAAAACGGCGATTGAGTCACACGCGCCGTTAGGTTTAAGAATAAAAAAAAGAAATTCAAAAAGAGATTAAAATAAATTTAAAATATTAATAAAATAATAAAAAAATAAAAAATAATAAAAGAAAAGAAAGAAGACTGTGAACAGTCTTCTTCTTCCTCCACCCACACCTCCCGCCTCCAACCCTATCCTAAATCTACTCTGTCCCGCCATCGCCGCGGTCATCGCCGCCATCGCTGTCAGGGCCACCTCCAAATTCCCCTCCAAATCCCGACCCATAGCCATCCAAAAGCTCGACCCCAAAATCGCTATTCACCATCGTGTTGGAGGTGGCGGTGGTGGTGGGGCATCGTGGGTTTAAGGATGAGATGTGGAGGTGGGAGGTGATGGTGGAGGTTTGGGGGAGAGGGGGTTGTGAAGAAGACTGGTCGTCTTCTTCTCTTTTTTGTTTTTGAAAATCTCAGGGTAAATCTCCGCCATTTACCCAGCAGAGCAAACCTGTCCATACGTAATAGCCCGCAAACCACATATGAAGGTAATCCGCCCTAAGTTACCCATAGGCGACAGGCTCAATAAGCGCGAGCCCCCCAGGGGAGGATGTAGGAGTAAAGCCTCCCATCCCCTTCTCCTGGGTTTCGAACCCGGGTGGGTTCTGGTCGTCTTCTTCCCTTCTTTTCTTTTTTTTTAAATTAATTTTGAATTTCTTTTTGATTTATTTTATTCTTAAACCTAACGGCGTGTGACTCAATCGCCGTTTTCTGTCTATTTTTTAACTACCAAAAGTGTCACGTTTTGACTCATATGGGACTAAAAGTGTTAAAAAAATCATACGGACCTAAAAGTGTTTTGGGGCGACTTTTATGGGACCAAAAGTGAATTTTTCTCCATGATAAAGTGATTAGTCAAATTGCATTGACATAAAAAGTTGGTGTTTTTATTGTTCATAACCTTATTGTGTGTGCAATGTACATCAGCCAAAAAATAATAAAGAAAAATATGCTTGAGAAAACTTGCAATTTTGTTGGGTATTATTTCCGAAAAAAATTGAAACTTTTGTTATGCAAAGTTAAAGTTAATAGTATTTAAAACGGATAATTTAGTTTATCTTTGAAGTTGATAAGAATTGTATATGATATATTGAGGGCATTATAGTCAATTTAGTCTATTTAAAAAGGATATAGAGTGTCTTTATCAAAATGTGGAGTGCCAATATCAACTCCATTAACAATTATTTAAATAACTAGTGTAATTTACCCTAATTATACATTGCTTGAAGAAGCTGCCACGCACGTAGAGTTTGATCAATTGATATAATAAATCATGTTCAAACACATACACAGGTAGTAAGTGACAATATATAACAATACCGGGCTCTACGAGTTTGGTAATTTTTGCTCGATAAATTTTAAAACCCAACTATATTATTAAAACATGATAAATTATGCACAGAAATTTCAAACACCAGACACATCTTCAGGGCAAAGTTCAAGATGCCTTAGCTCCTCTCTCTTGACAACAGCTCCAAACATCCTCTCCCGGTTATCTCTAGACATAATAGATAGATACAGTGAAAGAATTGAGTGCTAATGTCAAGAAAGGTTCCTTTATCAGTATAATACGGTAGGATTATGGAATCCCCCTTGGGATTTATTCTCGTTAAATAAAGATACAAAAGTGATAGAGTTCAAGGCACGTAATGTTTATGAACTCATTGTATATATTTATCTGAATGATCTCTTACAATAATACAAGCATATGTATATATAGAAGTGAAACGTAACCCTAATACACAGATGGGCCGGACTATAACCTATACATGGGCCGGACTATAATCTATACACTAACACCCCCTCGCAATCTGAGCAGTGGGACCAACGCAAAGATTGGCCCGAAGTTGGGAAAACTTGGTCGGTGGTAAAGCTTTGGTGAAGATGTCAGCAACTTGTTCAGCGGTAGGAACATACTTGACCAAAACATCACCGATGGAAACTTTTTCCCTAACAAAATGGTAATCAATCTCAATATGCTTCGTACGAGCATGAAACACAGGATTAAGAACGAGATATATGGCACTAATATTATCACAGTAGACCCGAACTGGATGCGGAAGGAAGACGCCCAAGTCACGCAGAATAAAACGTAGCCAACAAGACTCAGCGACAGCATAGGCAACAGAGCGGTACTCAGACTCTGTACTGGATCGGGAGACGGTAGCCTGTTTCTTGGCAGACCAGGAGATAAGATTATCACCAAGATAAACAGCATAGCCAGTGGTGAACGACGACTGTCGGGACAACCAGCCCAATCTGAGTCAGCATAAATAGTCAGGGAGTCCACAGTGGAAGAACGAAGGAGAAGACCATAATCAAGAGTACCCCGAAGATAACGAAGAATGCGCTTGACCATCTGAAAGTGGCTATCCCGAGGTGAGTGCATGAACTGACTGACTAAAGCAACTGCATAAGCAATGTCAGGCCGAGTGTGAGTAAGATACTGAAGACCCCCAACAATGCTGCGATAAAGAGTCGGATCAGAGAAAAGGTCGCCTGCAAGAGCGGAGGGAGTAGACGTCGCAGAAAGAGGAGAGGCAACAGGCTTCAAGCTCATCATGTCAAAACGCTGTAGAAGCTCGGTTGCATACTTTTTCTGTGAAAGAAACAATCCAAGAGAGTCTCGTGTAGCATGAATACCCAGAAAATAGTGAAGATCCCCTAAATCCTTCATAGCAAACGCCTAGGAAAGACGAGAAATAAGAGCAGTAACGGCAGCAGAGTCATTCCCAGTCAAGATAATGTCATCAACGTAGAGCAAGAGAACCAAGGTGATAGAACCAGAATGGTAGACGAACATCGACATATCAGCTTTGCTGCTAGTGAATCCCAGACGCAGCAAATACGAACTAAATTTCTGAAACCAAGCTCGAGGTGCTTGTTTCAGACCATATAAAGCCTTTTGTAACTGACACACATGTGAAGGATACTGGGGGTGAGTAAAACCGCGGGGCTGAGCCATGTAAACAGTCTCGGTAAGATCACCATGAAGAAAAGCATTCTTCACATCAAGCTGTCGGATAACCCACTGACGAGAAACGACAATAGAGAGAACAGTGCGAATAGTAGTCGGCTTAACCACAGGGCTGAAGGTCTCACCAAAGTCAATATCAGCCTGTTGCTTAAACCCCTGAGCAACCAAGCGGGCCTTATAGCGCTCAACAGATCCATCAGAACGTAACTTAACCTTATACACCCATTTGGAACCAACTAGATTTTGTGAAGGATGCGATGGCACTAAAGTCCATGTGCCATTGGCTTGGAGAGCATTAAACTCATCAGCCATGGCAGCACGCCAAAGGGGATCCTTGGCGGCCTGTGTATAGCATGTCGGCTCGAGAGGAGGGGAAACAACAGACAAGGAGGGAAGAACACGAGGCTTACGTGTACCATCACGTAAGCGGGTGACCATAGGATGACGAGGACACGGAGGAGGAACACTAGGTGAGGACGCAGGAGAAGAAGAGACCGAGGAAGAGGTAGTGGAAGGAGATTGGACATAGGGAGACACGGGAGTCGGGGAAGATGATGGAGATGGTCCTGGACCAGTGGGACGGGGAGGACTCCGGAAGGAGGGTGGTGAAAGAGAGGACTCCAGAAGAGGCGGCATGGAAGACATAGTGGTGGTGGCAATAGGTAGATTAGGCGGCATGGAGGACACAGTGGTGGTGGCAATAGGTAGGTCAGTGGGACCGAGATAAGGAGGATGAGGAAGAGAAACCGTAATAGATTCAGCAGTAGACTGGTGGGTACCAGAGGCGGAAGCGGAAGGTAAGGTCGGATAAGGAAAAGAGTCTTCATCGAAGATGACGTGACGACTAATATGGATAGTACCAGAAATAGGATCGAGACACCGATACCCTTTATAATTCGGGGCATAACCTAAAAAGATACAAGAGGCAGAGCGAGGATCGAGCTTATGAGCAGCACGATGACCAAGATGTGGAAAACAGGCACAACCAAAAGTCCGAAATGTGGAATAGTCGGGAGAACGACCAAATAGGACCTCATAAGGAGACTTGCGGCAAAGCGTAGGGGTAGGGAAACGGTTAATAAGAAAAACAGCAGTATAGAGAGCATCGACCCAAAAGGAGTGGGGGAGATGAGCAGTAAGAAGCAAAGTGCGAAGTAACTCAGAAATATGACGATGCTTACGTTCTGACACACCATTTTGTTGTGGGGTGTAAGGGCATGACAGACGAAACGGAATACCAGAAACAGCAAAAAGATGACGGAATTGAGCATTATCAAACTCACGACCCCCATCACTTTGAAACATTTTGATTTTACTTGTAAAAAGATTTTCAATTAGAATTTTAAAATTACAAAAGTGAGTATAAACTTCAGATTTAGCACGCATAGGATAACACCAAGTAAAACGTGAAAAATCATCAACAAAAATAACATAATATTTGAAACCGGTAGGAGAGAGAACGGGAGAAGTCCAAACATCAGAGTGAATTAAATAAAAGGGTACGGAGCTACGGTTCTCAACATGCTGAAAAGGTAACTTGTGTGATCGACCTAACTGACAAGTTTGACAAAAAGAGACAGAACAATCCTGAGACTTGATATTACCACTACGAGACAATTGCTGAAAAGTAGAAAGACTAGGATGACCCAGGCGGCGATGCCAAACATCACTAGAGACGGTACGAGCAACAAGGGAAGACACTAGGCTAGGGGAGATCGGATACAGACCACTACTGGAAGGGGACTGCAGAAGAACATTCCCTGTTGCGTTGTCCTTGACACAGAAACCAGTGGAAGAAAACTCAACCATACAATCATTATCTTGACATAATTGTCTAACAGACAAGAGATTATGAGACAAATGAGGAACATGCAACACATTAGATAAAGTAAGGGGACCAGAAGGGGTACGAAACGTACAAGAGCCAACATGCTTAATAGACAAAAGTGCACCATTACCAACTAAAATTTTGTTGGTACCAGTATAGGGAGTAAGGTTAGAAAGATTACTGTCATCCGGAGTCATATGAGCAGAGGCACCACTATCAGGATACCAGGGTATGCCAGAGGTGGCAGCAGCAGACAGGGCTGAAAAAGACTGTGGAAGCTCCGCAGAAATATATCTGTGGTTAAACCGCTGGGGACACGAAACACAAGTGTGACCCAAAATACCACAAAGTTGACATGTCTGACCAAGAGTAGGAGTCGGAAGTAGACCAGGACCCGGAGAGTATTGAAAAGTATGAGGGGATGGGGACGAGTCACGACCATAACGGTCCTTCCCATGTCCGGAACTAGAACCGTGACCATGGGAGCAACCATTACCTTTAGCATCACAATTTTTTAATTTTGAGGAGTGAGAATGGGCGACAAAGGCATAAGATGGAGAGAAAAGAGAGGGAACAGATGAAGTTGGGGAAATTGGGGCTGCATGGGGGCTAATTGGAAGAAGAGAAGACATATGTGGATTGTTGTGTAAATGAGAGAGAATATGGGGGCTGTTTTGGAAAGTAGTGAGTTGGTGGGGGGCTATTTGGGAGAGTAGGGTTATTATGGGGGCTGTTGTGAAAAGAAGAGGAATTAAGCGAAGGGCTATTGTGTAAATTGTTGTTACTGTGCGGGTTGTTAGGAAATATAGTGGGAGGGGTGGGGTCAAAAGGTAGAGAGGTGCTGATTGTGGGGGGAACAAAAGATAAAGGGGGGACAAAAGATAAAGGTGTGCTGATTGTGGGGGGGACAAAAGAGAAAGGGGGGGTAATTGTGGTGGGTCAAAAGTAAAAGGAGAGTTGTTGGGTGAATAAGTGAGGATGGGGTGTTGTATTTTAGAGAAATGGGCGGACAAGAGAGCGCCTGCATGAGGAGAGAGAAGGGAAACGGCCGAGTGATTTCCGGCAGCGGCGATAGAGGAGGAAACGGCGCCAGTGGCCGATGGGGAAAGAAGAACGCCGGCAGCAGCGTTCATTTCAGCAGCTGGAATACTCTCGGCCATAGGTGAGAGAATGGCTCCGATGGTGTTGACGGCCTGAAATGACGACGCATCGTCGGCGGCAGATTGCGGAGAGCTACCGGTGACGGTAGATGGAGAAAATCCGGCGACTGAGGATAGAAGGGGCGACTGAGAGAGAATCGCAGCAACGTCTTTGGGTGAGAGATTAAAGGGTGGAGAAAGAAGAGAATGGAGGAGATTTAGAGCTTTGGAGATGGAGTTATCGGTGGTGGTTGGCGCCGGTAGAGAAGAGAGGGAGAAAATCGCGTCTGTAAAAGAGGAGAGAGAGGCAGTAGAGGTGGAGGAGAAGGTGGTGACAGAGGAGGCGGCAGCGGTGGTGCCGGAAAGGGAGGAGGCCATCCCGGAAGCTATAGGTGTCGTGAGGGCGGGAGACGAAGCCATAGGCTTTGTGAACCCGGTAACTGATACCATGATAGAGTTCAAGGCACGTAATGTTTATGAACTCATTGTATATATTTATCTGAATGATCTCTTACAATAATACAAGCATATGTATATATAGAAGTGAAACGTAACCCTAATACACAGATGAGCCGGACTATAACCTATACATGGGCCGGACTATAATCTATATACTAACAAAAAGAATCTGTAAAATATAGTAACCTACACTATAAACTAGGGAATAAGAATATATGCTAGCCTATCAATCATAGATTACAATCTATACAAAATAATAAAAGATATAGAATATATTTGTCTAACACGCCCTTGCAGGCGAAGTTGGAGATTCAAGGATGTTGAGACTAGACCTGAAATCTTTAAACAATGGTGAAGGAAGACCCTTCGTAAAAACGTCAGCAAATTGATATTGGGAAGGAACATGCAAAACACGTAATTCCCCTAAGGCCACTTTTTAGTGTACAAAATGCAAATCTAATTCAACATGTTTAGTGCGTTGGTGCTGTACAGGATTAAAAGACAAATGAACAGAACTGATATTGTTACAATAAACGATAGTAGCTGTGGTAAGAGGGGATTGTAACTCGAGAAGATGATTGCGAAGCCAACAAGTTTCAGCTACATCATTAGCAACAGCACGATACTCGACTTCAGCACTAGAGCAAGAAACAGTGGGTTGCCGTTTGTCGGACCAAGAAATAAGATTGTGACCTAAGAAGACACAATAGCCGATGGAGTTCTTTTGAAGCTCTGCCTGATTAAGAAAAAGTAATAAAATATTTGCAGAAAAATCAAATCACTCAACTTGTATATAATACGATTAATATTGAAATTAAACCCAAACACATACATAGTTTGTATGTAGCTCGATAATAATTCAAATAAACTTGATAATATTTCATTATGCTCCACTACATTCTATTAAAATCTCATCCATATTGGTAAGTCTGTTTTTGTCAATAAAGAGGAGATATCTCACTTCCCACACTACCAAAAGGTTTAGGCATAATAAGTCTTTTATAGGAAATTGCTTTCTAGTCCTTATGAATAGGCCCTGAAAATAATTTTGGAACTAAAGATATGAAAATGACAAATGCCTTAAAGCTCTTAAGAAGACCTGAAAAATATGATATTGCCAATACTATAATTCAACATCAATACTGGTGCAAAATATTTATACCTCATAGTTTTCCAATACTCGATTGTTTATATCTGATGAAATGAAAACTGACTATTATAATTTCTGAGCTAAAAAAGTATTACAAATAGTATATCAAAATAATGAAAATGTTTCAATATTCAATATAAATTCAATGGCCAAACTCCAAACTAATTATACATGTCGCAGTCGCAAAGTCGTTCATAACGAACACTTTTTAAAACACTTTTTAAGAAGAAATAAAGAATGCTATTAAATATCCCTAAAAATCATTAAAAAAAAAGTTATTAAAAGAATCAATTCCATCAAATTTTCATTAGAAAAATCTTGCCATTAAACTTCGACAGTAACACTGTTTATATTTAAGTTTTTTTTTTTTTTTTTAACAAAATTACTGTTGATTTCTTAGATTAATAAACTGGTTGGAAGAAAAGTACAACACTACTAGCTAAAAATTTATGAGACTAGAAAGTAAAGAATAGAATAACTATTTATGGGGCGTAGTCCAATAATTCTTCATGGGCTCAAAATGGATGTTGGTCAAGCCTTTAGATAGAAATGGGTCCATTATCAGCCCATGAGGAATTCACCAAGTTTTCATAAACATTGAGAGGCCTGATTATGTGTTAAGACTGAATTAAATTGTTACCCTTAAAATTCTACAAGTATACAACAATTATATTGCCCAAAAAAAAAGGTATAGAACAATTAGAAAAATGCTTGTAAGATAGAATTTCCACAGAAAATTTGTTATTTTTTTAGCTCGAAAATGTGTTATTTTTTTTAAGTGGATCGTTAATGTGATACATGTTGGGAATATCAAATACTAACATTATGCAATCAACTACCAATCTATTTATATTTATATTTATACTATACTAAAAGTGTGAATATCTTAGTATTTGTTTCAGTTGTGATTTTACACTTCTACCCTCAACTATGGATTAAAAATAACTTAAAAAAATGAATAGTCATAAAAGAGAAGCTGAATGGTCACCTCACACCAAATTAATTACCATTACTATGTAGATCAACTATATATTAAAAATATGTATTGAAAAATAGTACAAAGTAACCCATATTTATTCCACCACTAACCTAAAAAAAATGAATGATCATAAAAGAGAAACTGAATGGTCACCTTACACTAAATTAATAACTCTTACTATATAGACTAGAATTTTAAGAGCCATATTCGAATTCTATATAAGGTGGAAATTAGTAGCAAACACTCACTATCATTAGCCATACCGATTTAGTATAGATACCAATTGTTAAATGATTTTTTCAAAATTGCGCTTTGTTTTGTTGCATACATACATAAATATGGCGTCATTGATAAGGAGGCTACAGCAATCTATAATGTGTACAAGTTAACTATGACGACGTTCGCGAACAGGTTGCAACCGCAAAATTTCTTTTGGAGGTGCACTACTATGGTCTGAACGGGATCAACCGATCAACAATCAATTTTCGTGCAACTTAGACTCTAAATCTATCTTCTTCTTTCTTTTCGTTTTATACTATAGTTAAATACATTCTATATCAACATGTTTCATATGAACAAGTTTGAATTAAATTTTTTCTTTATACTTCTAGATATAGTACTTAAATATTGAAATTCTTTAACATATAAATTTGTATTCTACGTGCAACACACGTAAATTCTACTAGTTATTGTAAAAAGCTAACAACTACTAGAAAGGTAGAAAAAGAAAAGTAAAGAAAGACCAATGCACGGATGGTAGTAGAAACCAAAACCTGAGGTCTTAGCTTTGCTATTTAAATTCCATGATTAAAAGAGAATTTCAAAATTTGTTACTACCTTCGTTCCATAAAGATAATGGATGTAATTGACTTTTACTGATGAATAAGAAAAATCAAATTTTGACAAATGTCTTCAGAAATTGCCCATTGTTCAATATGTAAAACCCATAGAAACGGAGACATTCTTTGCGGAAAAGAGAATATCATTTGAGCTTTATCTATTAGTATAACAAATCGAGATCGATAACTTGTTTTGCTTGTTAAGTTTTGAAGAATTCAACTCGCTTATTAAAACATGGTAAAATATGCAGAAAAAAAATCAAGTTGTTTGAACTTAAAACTAAACTTATGTCTACCACGATTAAAGCTCGTTTGAGCTCAAATTTGTTAACAATCAATTCAAGCCTAAATACAAATTTCTAAGCTCAATAAAAATTTAGACAAGTTTAAAAAGTATTTTCTTCAAGTTGGCTTGATTCGCATACAACTCTATCTGTAGTACCTATTTTTTTTATTATCAAAGCTTGTAGTACCCAAGGATTAAAATTTCATTTCGATGATAAGTTTCGAGTTCTTAAATATAAGAAACGTATCGAAAACATTTCGAAAACGTCATGGAAAACTTGAAAAATGCTAGAACCAAGGTAAGAACCGTGAAAAAAGAAGTAAAAAAGGGTTGTTTTCTCTTTTCATTAGCAAAAAATAATAGTTATGTAAATATTTATACATCTACATCAATAATGTATCAATTACACTAATAAATAAAGTGGTAACGTTTGATTCAAATTTAACATTCACAGAACATATAACCGATAAAATTTTTGTAACTTAAATTGTGAAATAAAAAATTCTAAAAGCGTTGTAGTGAAACAAAAATGAAAAGTGGTAATGTTTGATTGAAGTTTAGCATTCACAGAGCATATAATTGATAAAATTTTAGTAACTTTAATTGTAAAATAAAAAATTCTAAAAATCAAAGGTATGTTGGTCTAATGGTATCCACCTCCCACTTTATGTGAGAGGTCATGAGTTCGAATCCAGACCGCCACAAGTTGTGGCTCTCCACCACCTTTATGGAGTTAGATAGAGTCTTTATAACTCAGGATTATAACTATCAACCCGGCTTTGTCGGATTAGTTATTTAGGGTATCCCCCTTCATCTTGAATTAAAAAAAAAATTCTAAAAGTGTTGTCGTGAAAAAAAATAAAAAGTTAATATGGATAATACTATGGTTTCAAACTCATCTGCAAATTATATGAAAAAATTACTTTAATCGATAATACAATAATCTTCATCTTGAGTCGCATGATACAAAGTCGCTCCTCTGTGAAATAAATATTTGTTTGATTGTTAGATTTATTACTCTTCATTTCTTCTTCTTCTTCTTCATTTTTTTTTACCTTTTTCCCTACATTGAGAGATTTGACAGCTCTGTTTTATTTGCGATAGAGCAAATTTTTTTGAAAAGTAATTATCAAACTCTCAATGTTTCCATGATTTTGATGGAAATCCTTTTAAAACTCTCAATGTGTTGGCGATAGAGCAAATCTTTTTGAAAAGAAATTACCAACTCTCAATGTTTCCATAGTTTTCATGTTCTAAAAAAAGTAAAATTCTAAAAGTGTTGTCTTGAAAAAAAATAAAAAGTTAATATGGATTATACTATGGTTTCAAACTCATCTGCAAATTATATGAAAAAATTACTTTAATCGATAATACAATAATCTTCATCTTGAGTCCGCATGATAAAAAGTCGCTCCTCGGTGAAATAAATATTTGTTTGATTGTTAGATTTATTACTCTTCATTTCTTCTTCTTCTTCTTCATTTTTTTTTACCTTTTTCCTTACATTGAGAGATTTGACAGCTCTGTTTTATTTGCGATAGAGCAAATTTTTTTGAAAAGTAATTATCAAACTCTCAATGTTTCCATGATTTTCATGGAAATCTTTTTAAAACTCTCAATGTGTTGGCGATAGAACAAATCTTTTTGAAAAGAAATTACCAAACTCTCAATGTTTCCATGGTTTCTATGTTCGGAACATGGAAATCATGGAAACATTGATCGTTTTCATGGAAACATTGAAAATATTAAGAGTTTTTACGAAACAATGTAATTTCGAAACGACATAGTGATTTCTTTTCCGTAAATTGAAAAATAGAAACTTTTCGAACGTTTCGGTGGAAAATAATAGAAACTTTGAACCATGGTAGTACCTACTTGAGGAAAAGAAACTTGTTCCTGTACAAAAATCACACATCTGTGGAAAATAACTCTGTTACTATTTAACAACCTTTGGCTAATCAATACATAAAATGCTTACATTGTTCATTATTAGAATACATTGGTGCTTCCACACTGGATTTGACACCTAAAACTACAACTCATGACCCACACACAGTATACACATTCCTGCATCATCAAAATTCCGAGGCAACAATAAAACGAAAACCATATACAAAGACTAAAAAGATCAATCAAACACATAAGACCTCCCTAATGCTATAGTTGAGCCTTCAACTTTCTCTTTTACCTTTCTTCATTTAATCCTCGAACCAAACACAGCATAAGATCTCATCTTGGCCCAGACAATTCATCCGTCTGGATACTATCAGTCGAATCGGATATTATCCAATCGGTGTTAGGTTGAGGCATGTGATTAAATTCTTGATAACATTTCTTCCTTTTGCCACTCCTCCCATCTCTCAGCCAAACCATGACCTTCAAGCATCCTAACTACTTCAGACATCTTGGGACGTTCCGTTGGAGAGTTCTGTGTGCAGAGTAGAGCTATTTGTATCAGCTCTTCCACCTCTTCATCAATGTAATTACCCTCGAGATCTGCATCAACTAATGTTTCCAACTGTTGTTCCTTTAGAAGCCCTTTGACCTGAGATCATAAAAACAAATCTCAATGTATCAAACGTAGTTGTGGTGTTCGAAATTTTGACTTCTATTTTGAATGTAGACTTGATAAGGAGCTTTCACATGCGGGAAATTCTAGCTCGAACCTATTTGACCAAAAGGAAAAATTGCAATATTGGTCTCATAGGCAGAGCCGATGCCTATTGCAATTTCAATCCCATTGTTTAGAAAGTCGCAAAGATAGTCCACTACGATTTTTTTTTCTTTCTAAATTTTGTTTTTTGCAAGTTCCATCTCATCCTTCAAAAAACAGATGGAATTTCACGCGTAGCATGCATGCGCCGTAAAGGGTTTTGTGAAACTTACGCAAATTAAGTAATGGTCACTTGGCTTTTGACCGAACTGAAGGTCCCCATCCATATTTTAACGGTTGGGACTGAAAAAGCATAAGAATATATCCTATGGGAGTAATTTTGCAAATTTGTTAACAGTGGGGCTAAAATTGCAATGAGACTTTTCATATGGCACTAATACTGCGTTTTTTCCTTGGCCGGAATTACACTTGTCATGACAAAGCAAGTGTAATAACACTTGCTATGTGGTTAATTGAGTTCGTCCAAATTGAGTCCTAGCTAGAAATCTCCGTCATATGCTCATATACAAGCAACATAGCAGTGGATGCCAAAACCGAGCAATCATGTGATAATTGCAATAACACTTGCCTTGTGATTCATGTCAATGAGATGCATAATGTAATCTGCCTAATTGGCTTAGGTTCAACTAAACGTTGTCCGAGCTAAAATTTTCCGTTACCAATATGAAAATATGTGGAGTGCTGAGGCTTACCCAATCGAGTAACATGACATCATTAGCAACCCGAGCAAGATCATAAGCTCTCTGCCTGGTGACGAGCTCAAGAAGCATGACCCCATAACCAAAAACATCGATTTTCTCAGAAATTTTACCAGTGGACAAGTACTCAGGAGCTATATGACCAATTGTACCACATACTGCTGCTGTAACATGAGTATCTTTGTCGTCCATGAGTTTGGCCAACCCAAAATCACCAATAACTGGCTCAAAGTCCTCATCCAACAGTATATTGGCGGCTTTGACATCACCATGAATGATTTTAGGGTCACAGTCATCATGCAAATAAGCAAGTACTCTGGCTGACCCCAGTGCTATACGTTTTCTGATTGGCCAATTAAGTGGAGGTTGTGATTCAGGTAGCTCTGTATTATTTCATCAAAAAGCTCTTTAGAGATAATATGTTAATATTGCACATTGTAAATGTTAGGAATCAATGCACATAAAAGAACTTAAAAGTAAGAATCAAAGTAAGAAAATGAGACAACAGATTTACGTGGTTCGGCAATTTGCCTACGTCCACCAGAGTTTCCGTTCTTCCACCAAGAGAGAATTTTACCGGTACAAAATACACACTTGAGTTTATGAGACAAAACTCAAGAAAAACTATTTTTGTACAACCACTCTCTAAGTTATATAGAACACTCTCCCAACCCCTTTGTATTACCCCAAGAGGAAAAACCCACAAGTGTTTCCCGTAGCCCACAATTTACCACTCACAATAAATTGCTCTCTAGCTCACAACACTATGCTATTCTCTTTCTTTTGCTCTCTCTCTCTCTCGGTTGGTGTACAATGAGCATGAAGTGTTTGCCTATTTATAGGCAAAACTCATGGTCATAAGAATGAGTCTTAGCCATTCATGCAATGGGTGCAATCTAGACCCCCCAAATTGCCCATTAACTCCACTAGACAAAGTGGCCACTTTGAAAGGCTATTATCATTCCTTTTCCTTTGATTTGTATCTCCACTCAAAACCCATCAGTAAAGTAATCAAACTTGATCATTTAAACATAAACACCTGACCAAGAAACAAAAAATCGAATATGAAAAACAGAACAAGATTGATTACCTCTTAAGCATGATGCAACACTTCCATTAGCCATGTAAGGATAAACAAGCAGCCTTTCTGTTGGAGTCATGCAAAATCCACGCAACCGAAGTAAATTTCGATGCACGGCCATGCCGATCATTTCTACTTCTGTTTGGAACTGCAGCTCTCCACCTTGAGTACGCTTTTCTTTTAGTCTTTTAATCGCCACTAGAGTACCGTCTGTTAACCGGCCTTTGTAAACCTTACCAAATCCACCCCTCCCAAGAATATTTTTGTTACTAAAATTATCCGATGCAACTTGTAGTTCCCGTAGGGAAAATCTTTTAAGCTGCCCCAGATGAACTTCTGGATCCTCCTCAGCTACAGTTAAATACAAAACAAGTGATAATTGTGAATATATGCTATATGATGATATTCTCTTTATAATGCACTAACCAGGAACATCAAAGAAATAATCCTGTGTCTTTCTTCTTTGATACAAAGCAAGCGCGATTGCAGGAGTAGCAAATAGAAGGGCTCCAGCAATGGCTCCAGTAAGGGCTCCAGTAGCACTGTTGCCAACTGCAATGATGATTTAGTTATGAGCGCACTCAGATGACAAATTAAATGTTCAAATTGTAGAATATTCCTTCAACTTCACAGGACAAAAGTTCAAATTACACCAATTCAAAATGTTGTGCAAGAATAGTGCAGGTGAACGCAGGGAATGCAAATGCTATGGCTATTTTTGTTTGTGATTTTGGGCTATATTTTAGAATAAATTTATTGTGTATTCGTGCAAAAATGATGTGATGCTGATTTTGTTTGTTTATGTTTTTAGGAAATGGTTGGAATTAGTAAACGTGTTAAATCAATTAAGTTTATTCCTTAGGGAATTGATATTAGCACTCCAAAAAATGATATTGGCACTCCATTTTGGCTTTTTTCTTAAGCAATTGACAATATTGCCCATGAGTTTATGAAAGAATTTTCTTGTACTTTTTATGACAAATATACTTCTAATTATGGTGAACACTTAAATTATGGTAAAATAAAAAATAGAATAGTGTATTTATCCTCTTATTGTAAGAGTGCTTTAACTACTTTTTTATTTTCTAATACCGTAACTGATATTTTATACTCTAAGTTGTATTTTACTATTAAATTGTATAATTTTTCGACCTCTTCACTCATACATCTTTTGATACTAGTAAACAACATGTGTTTCGCACGTGGATCATATGATCTCATTAAAGCAGTTCATATACATAGATATTGTTCAATTTAATAAATCCAAAACTTGAACCATAACTTAACTACCCTTAAAAAAAAAGGTTAACTAATAAACAAACTAATTAATAAGCTATAATAATTTAAAATAAAATAGTGAATGACATGAAAAATTTAATTAATATTTTAAAAGATTAAGCTAATCGAAAATCAAGACTTATATAATAATGTCACTAAATAAATTCTTATGTAAATTGATGATTCTTTTATGTGATGCAAACATCTAGACTTCCTATGAGAATTTGTGATGAAGTGGACAAAATTAATCATCGATTTCTTTGGGGTGGCGCAGATGAAGTCCGCCGAATGCACATGGTCTCTTGGAATCAAACATGCCAAACTAAGAACAAGGGCGGCTTAGGCCTCCGAAAAATCAGTGAGATGAACTTGGCGCTGCTGGGAAAACTCGGATGGCAAATCCTTACGGCGGACTGGAAACTTTGGGTCCAAATTTTTCGACATAAATACATGATGAGGCTTAGAGGGCAACATCGAAGTAGAACCTCACACACGTGGAAAGGCATCCTGGCGGCTCTCCAAGCTATCGGCCTAGGATTCATGTGGAAAATTTGTAATGGAAAAAATGTGCACTTTTGGGAGGATCACCGGATAGGGCAGCAGAACCTTGCCCAACGGCTCGGTCATTACCCGGATCAATCTCAAGCTCTTCGACGGGTGGATAGCCACTGGATCATGGGACGAGGGTGGAACTGGATGGAGATTGGGCTTATCCCAAATGATATTAGACACGAGGAGCTTATAAACTTAGATAATACGGCGTCTTGTGAGGATACCCCTATTTGGAGGCACACGACATCCGGTACTTACACATGCAACAGCGCCTATGAACTTCTAACAAAGGATAATGGAGCGGCACAAGAGGATAAGCAATGGAGTCGTCTATGGAAAATCCGTGGAGCCTACCGGCATAAATTTACCCTTTGGCTCTCTCGGCATGACAGACTGCTCACGGCGGAGACGTTACTCAAGAGACGAATCACTACCGTCGCTAACAAAAAAGAAAGAAAACAAAAAGTCCCATAACTCTTACCGTCACCTGTTCTGTCAATCCGGCGGCGACCATGTTCAAAATTGGAATCAGCTGAATTGGAGCTGGCGATGCTAGAGCAAAGTGCAAGATGCCTAAGCTCCTCTCTCTTGATAACAGCTCCAACCAACCTCTCCCAGTTATCTCTAGACATATATAATAGATACAAAATATACAGTAACAAAGAATTGAGTGCTTTTATCAGTATAATACTTCTTTCTTGATTTTGTTCCTACATTAACGGGGGATTGTAAGCCGTCGGTGTGAGAGGGATCATAATAGAGGGAAAATGTATGGGAAAATTAGGCGAAGGGAGTGGGAAGTTTCAACACTCAAAAGTAATAAAGACAAATGAAAAGGAATGGTGTGAGAGGGATAATATTAATAGAGGGAAAAAGTATGGGAAAATAAGGCCAAGGGAGTGGGAAGTTTCAAAACTCAAAAGTAATAAAGACAAATGGAAAGGGATTGATAAACTTTTATAAATCTAATCTAGGGAAAATCTATCTAATCCCTATATATCCCTATATATGTGTGAATAACACAATAGTTTATTCCATTATGAAAAAACTTCCATACTCGTCCTTACTATTAATAATTAATTAAATAATAGTTAATAATTGAATTTATTAAGTAAAAGAATCCATTGAGGAGTAAGAAACTACTTATTAGTATCTGAAATTATTTTAGTAGTTGAAAACTCTTTTAATTATTGATTAAAAAAAATAAAATATGTTAGTAGTAGGACACCATTTAATACAAGCAAAAAAAAAAAAAAATCTTACTTTCTCTAAAATATTAACAAATAAATAAAATACATTTTTACTCACAACCACCAACAAAGAAGAAGAAAATTTTATACCCACAACCAATATCCCAACTTAACAAAAAGTTGGTTAATAACTTTGATAATCTCAAATTCTATATATATATTTATTTGTAATTGTTAATTAGCAGTAAATTGTTATAGTGTTAGATCATTACTTTTTTTTTGATTCCATGAGGGGGGTACCCAAAAAATAATTCACTAGCCCGACATACCCGGGCTAATAGTCACAAAACGAGGCCATGTAATTCCAGCCCTATCATTGTCTAATAGGTGATAAATTTGTGAATATGGTACATCCATGTGGTGCATATGGGTATTAGTTCCCATTTTTGCTAGAGTATCAGCTACTTGGTTCGCTTCCTAATAGACGAGCTGAAAGGAGACATCCCAATCTCGAGTGTGCACACTACGGATGCTGGAAATCACCTCAAAGTGGTGATGTTCCCTGGAGGCGTCCCCAATGCTTTGAAGTGCGGCTCGACAGTCAGTTTCCACAATCAATTTCTTGATCCCTGCGGCCCACGCCATCTCTAGTCCCAATAGGATGTCACGCATCTCAGCCTTCAGCGACGAGCACGGGTCAATGTGACCACTGAACCCCCTTAACCATGTTCCATGCTCATCTCGAAAGGTACCTCCAATCCCCGTTTGGCCACCCGCCTTCACTGCAGCGTCCACATTCAATTTAATGTAGCTGGGTGCCGGTTTGGTCCAACCCGTGTGTATCTGATGATGCATCATGTCCGGATCAAAGTTAAGGGCATTGAGTATGCCATCAATTCTTTTCTATAACATCTCGATGTCCACTGCAGGGACATCATCCCGAGCCCCATGAATCACCTCATTGCGAACCTGCCAAATAAACGAAATAATTTCAACGAACACAACATCCCATTTATCGCACCAATCATACCTGTTGATCTTGTGTGACAGATTCCAGTCAATCCATTCCTTTGCTATACCTGAAAAGAACGATTTAAAAAAATTAGGATGCACCAATTGTAACCAAATTGTTTTTGCCCAATCACAGTCCCTAACGGCATGGATAGGGGTATCCGAATCAGTCCCGCAAATGTGGCAGGTATCATTCTGAACAATCCCCCAATTTTTCAGCACCGAGTTCGTAATCACTTTATTATGACGGAGTGACCATATAAACATTCGGCGACGATGTGCACCCGGAATTTTCCATATTTTTCCCCACCATTTTGAGTCCACCGGTATCTCGGATGCTTGAGTTAGTGCTACGTAAGCACTCTTACAGCTATACTTCCCATCTGGAGACCCAAGCCAACGTGGCTTGTCTCTATGTCCTGCGAGTGTGTCCAGATCCATCTCTTGCAGAAGAGCAACGATATCGGCCGGAAACCCATGTAATGCGATCCAATCCCAGCCACTTCCCGGCCTCCAATACCGGTCAATGGTGCTGCGGAGTTTATCTGGCTGAAGAGGCCGTGCAGTATGGAGGGCTAGAGGGTCCTCTCAGAGCCAGACATACGACCAGAATCTAATGCGAGAGCCGTCCCCTAGTATCCATCGAGTTCCAGACTGAAGCAGAGGGATCACAGACTGAATGCTACAAAAAGTGGTCGAAGTAGCGTGCTTCGCTTTAGCTCTATGCCTCAAAATATATTTGTGTTTGAATACCTGGACCCACAATCGATCTTCGTCATTCATCAACTGCCACCCTAACTTGCCAAGTAGGGCCAAGTTTGTAATTCGCGTCTGTCTTAATCCCAGTCCCCCCTGATTCTTTGCCTTACAACTGTATCCCAATTAACAAGATGCATTTTACGTTCCGTATCTGAACCGCCTCACAAAAACTGTTGATTCTTCTTATCAATTGCATCACAAATACCGAGAGGAAGATGCATAGTTTGCATATGATAAGAAGAGATAATTTCTGTTACTGATTTAATCAACGTGGCCCGCCCTGCAAGAGATAGGTGTTTACTTTTCCAACCCTGCAGCCGTTTCTTCACTCTGTCTACCAAGAACTCAAAGTCCCTTCGGAGAATTCGGCCATGGATAAGAGGAACCCCGAGATATCGACATAAATTCTCGGTACGTCCAAGGCTCATGATGTTACTGATTTGGCACTTAGTCTCGGAGGTGACATTCTTCGAGAAAAAAATCTTAGATTTATTCGCATTCACAGCCTGACCCGAAAGTTTGCAATAGGCTTGCAAGACATCCATAATCTTAGCAGCCTGATGAATTGAAGCTTCCCCAAATAACAACAAATCGTCTGCAAACATCAAATGCGAAATCTTCGGTCCATTGTGGGATGTTGGTATCGGACGCCAGTTCCTTTCCCGAACCGCCTGATCAATGAGGCAACCTAGCTTCTGCACGCAAAAAACAAAAAGATAAGGCGACAGGGGGTCCCCTGTCTTAGTCCGCGCTTTGGATCAAACCACTCTGTTGCCTCACCATTCCACAACAGGGATAGTTTAGCTCGAGTGGTAAAATCCATAATAAGCGAAGTCCAAGCCTCGAGGAATCCAAGCTCCTTGAACACATTCTCAAGAAATGACCAATCAATCCGATCTTAAGCTTTTTCAAAGTCAATTTTGGCTATGAAAAAATCCTTTTTTCCTTTTAAACGACTTAAATCATGAACGATCTCCTGAGTAATTAAGACATTATCAATGGTTTGCCTACCCGGTATAAAACTACTCTGAGAATGTGGAATGAGTTCATCAATAAATTCTTTAATCCGGTTAGCCAAAGTTTTAGTAACTATTTTTAAGCTTACGTTCGTAAGACTAATTGGACGAAACTGCGAGAGATGTGTAGGATGCTTATCCTTAGGAATTAACACAATGCGCGATTTATTGAGAGAGGGATCGATACTACCTGATTGGAAGGCTTCCTGTACCAACTGAAAGATATCGTCACCCACTGTATCCCAGCAACGTTGATAGAACATGGGTTGTAGTCCATCCGGTCCCGGTGACTTTGACGGTGACATGCCCCATAAAGCTGTCTTCACTTCATCCTTAGTAACCGATCGAGATAAAACCTCCATATATGAGTCCCTAAGCTTCGGAAAATCAGACGTGTGAGCATAAGGGTTCACGGGATCCCCAGGGCCGTACAACCTCTGATAAAACGCAACTGCCATCTGCTTCCATTCCACCAAATCTGTTTCCATGGTCCCATCATCTCTAGCTAACTCTCTCACTTTACGCTTGCCATGTTTAGTCACGGCAGAGATATGGAAGAAATGGGTATTGAGGTCTCCTGCCCGTAACCATTCAGCTCTAGCTTTTTGTTTCCAGAACAGTTTCTCCTGTCTTAATGTAGTAAAATATTCAGCTTGTAACTTCTTTTCCAACTTACTTAACGAATACCGAAAATTAATCCCTTGTGCCCGTTGGATCCCCAAAATACGAGAAATAAGCTGCTATTTTTGTTTAAAGATATTGCCAAACACATCATAGTTCCAGGCATGAGCTACCTCACGAGTATGCTGGATTTGTTCGGTTATCCCCTGACCCCGTTTCAGTTGCCATTCCTTATCAATCATCTCATGAAAGTTCGGATGCGTGAACCACGCCGACTAAAACCGAAAGTACTCTAGGCTAGTCCCAAATCGTATGTGCTTCGATGATGTGAGCATTAATGGTGCATGATCTAACCCTATTCTCGGTAAATGACGCACTGTCGTTTGAGGAAAGACAGTCCGCCAGCTATTGTTACACAAAGCCCGATCCAATCTTTCTTGCAGAGACGATTTACCTCCTTTCGCCCACGTGAATGGCGAGCCTATGAACTTTAAATCAATGAGCCCGCATTTGTCGACACACTCCAAAAACTTTTTGCACTTATATGGATCAATCGGTGTGCCTCCTATTTTTTCGGATTGTGTAGTAACCACATTCATGTCCCCCGCAAGAACCCACGGTCCATGTATGTGAAGGGCCATCCGTCTAATGTGATCCCACAGGTGATTACGTGGCTCCACTTGAGGGCTTGCATAAAATTCCATAAGAACCCAAGTCGTCTCCCTATCTCGTCGAATAATGGAGGTGATGCTCTGATCGTTAGCCTCGACAATATCAATTGTGACCTCCGAAGAAATCCAGAATAGCCAGATACCTCATGCAAAACCCCTCGCTTTAACTTTCTCAACACGATCAAACTTACTGAATTTCAAAATAGCCTCTGCCTTGTGTCCCGGTACACGCGCTTTGACAAGAACGAGTATCATCGGCTTATGCCGAATGAGAACTTCTCTTAGCGAATTCAAAAACTCAGGTTTCGCAGCACCCTTGCAATTCCAAAATATAGACGTCATAAAAAATACATAGAGGGAGAAGTTCAATCAACACAAATAATCATACCTGGGGGGGGGGGCTTGAACCCCCTAACCATAGACATATCGATGTCGGTTCCTAATCCGCTGTCGGATTCAGTGTGCCCCACGTTTTGATGTCCCCGATCACTAAGAATATCACGACACTGTGATGTATCCAATTCCTCAACCGATTCCTCCTCTGAGCTAGTTTCATCTTCTACCCGGTAATCTGGAGGTCGGGTGTGGTCAAACTGCGACCCCGATGAGAACGAACCCAACAAGTTGCGTACACTCTTTTCTGTTTGACCCGGCCTTGGTTGGGTAACCGGCATATTTGAGTCGATCATCTCCTGATCCTTGTTCACATTTGATGTTATTGAGTTATTTCGAATGGTATATGTAGCACCATGTGACATCGGAGGAATCTTCTCGCTCACCACGATTGGTTCGGGTTCATTCCTAGGCCTCTGTTTATCAACTCGCCTCCACACTTTAGTTATAGTATTTCCAGAGCTAGCTCCCAACTCCCCAAACACGTGTGTAGCTTCCGAACCAGGCTCCATGTGGTCCTCTAAATCTTGTAAAGCCGAAAACCGTGATCCACCCAGAACCGGAGCCTTAGTGTTCGTTGTTCTCTTGCCTTGGTCCCAAGTATTCGACTTCTTAGACGCCGCATTGTGATCCACATCCTGCATAGTATCCTTATCCCATGTGTCCTATGTGTTTCGGTCCAACCTCTCCTCTGTTCGGCCCCCGTGCCAAAATAGAAAACTGCCGGGTCTTGGTTTATCCTGGGGCCATTGTCCTTCCTCGGCCCCCTTCGTCTGGTCTGTGGTGGTACGATATTCCATGGCCCCAAAGTAGTTGGTATAGGCTGTTTACCCCCCTCTTTCGCCTGGTCTGAAGCCTTATCCTTTTGCCCTTGTGCACCACAGGTATCCTTTCGGTGTCCCACCGCACCACAGTCAAAGCAAATTAAGGATAAGCCTTCATATTCAATCAGTTGTAGCTTCTTATTAACCTTGATAGTTGGTACTAGTGGTTTCTCCAAATCAAGCTCAACACATACTCTAGCATAACACCCTCGTAACTATTCCTCCGTGTTCCTATCAATACCCCTTACCTTCCCAATCAGACCCCCCATGCCACGAAGATGTTTATCATGAAAATAGTGTATCGGTAAGTCAGGGAAACGAATCCATACCGTTGTATTCGAGATTTTCTCCTTCTTCGGGTTGAAAGATGGATCCCATTTACGAACTGTTAAATAGTGCCCAAGAATCATCCATGGGCCCTCCCTAAGAACCCTATCGTATTCAGCCTTGATTCTGAACCGAATGAGATAGAACTCATTGCCTAAATCGATGGGATTAACATCATATGGGAGCTTCCATATAGCCTTCATCCTCTGTTTAAGCACCGTATAACCCACTTTTCTTCCAAGAATTTTCACCACGAGAGCTCGCCGGTAGGGATGTGCCATCTCGATTAAATCCTCGTCGGAAATCTTGTAGGTCGGTATACTTTCATCCGCTTCATCCTCACTCATATCGCCTTTATGGAAAGAGTCTTTCTCGCCCTCGCCGATATAGAATCCCGGCATGACTATCCTACGGTTCCATGTTTGCCGTAGTCTGTCCGTCCCCCATGCATTAGTCGAGGTGTCTTCCTTACTCGCGGAGTCTTTTTTACCAGATTCGTTGGCCGCCGTCTGCTTATCCTTTGTCCCTGCTGCAGTAGTTTGAAATTCAAATTCAGATGGAGAGTTTTCCATCATACCTTCCTGCGTAAGGTTGAGATTCCTCTCATCATCTGCCCCTAGGAGATTCCGTTTTAGTTTTTTAGTATTCCGGTTGGGTGTAACCACCAGTGGTGGTGGTTTATCAACGTTCGGTGCCTCCATGCACGGAGGCGGCGTAGGTTCCGCGGCCAAACCCTAGCCGGAAGAAGCGTACGCTTGTTTCCTTCTTTTTCTTTCCCCAGCTCCGATTTATTAGGAGCGTTCGTCCAATTGCTTTATTAGGAGTGTTAGATCATTACTTTGAGTGAGTTGATTTGAAGATTAAAAGATAATTGGAAAAATTATACTTTATTCTGACATTAAAAAAAAAGTAATAAAATCTAAAACAAGAGAAAAATGAAAGCCATATACAAAGACTAAAAAGATCAATCAAACACATAAGACCTCCCTAATGCTATACTTGAGCCTTCAACTTTTTCTTTTACCTTTCTTCATTTAATCCATGAACCAAATACAACATAAGATCTCATCTTGTCCCAGACAATTCATCCGTCTATATATTATCTGTCGAGTCGGCTAGTATCCAATCATTGTTAGGTTGAGGCATGCTGATTAAACTCTTGACAGAACATTTCTTCCTTTTGCCACTCCTTCCATCTCTCAGCCAAACCATGACCTTCAAGCATCCTAACTACTTCAGACATCTTGGGACGTTCCGTTGGAGAGCTCTGTGTGCAGAGTAGAGCTATTTGTATCAGCTTTTCCACCTCTTCATCAATGTAATTACCCTCGAGATCTGCATCAACTAATGTTTCCAACTGTTGTTCCTTTAGAAGCCCTTTGACCTGAGATCATAAGAACAAATCTCAATGTATCAAACGTAGTTGTGGTGTTCGAAATTTTGACTTCTATTTTGAATGTAGACTTGATAAGGAGCTTTCACATGCGGGAAATTCTAGCTCGAACCTATTTGACCAAAAGGAAAAATTGCAATATTGGTCTCATAGGCAGAGCCTATGCCTATTGCAATTTCAGTCTCATTGTTTACAAAGTCGCAAAAATAGTCCACTAGGATTTTGTTTTTCTTTCTAAATTTTGTTTTTTGCAAGTTCCATCTCATCCTTCAAGAAACAGATGGCATTTCATGCGTAGCATGCACTCGCCGTAAAGGGTTTTGTGAAACTTACGCAAATTAAGTAATAGTCACGTGGCTTTTGACCGAACTGAAGGTTCCCATCCATATTTTAACGGTTGGAACTGAAAATGCATAACAATATATCCTATGGGAGTAATTTTGCAAGTTTCTTAACAGTGGGGCTAAAATTGCAATGAGACTTGTCATATGGCACTAATACTACATTTTTTTCCTTGGCCAAAATTATTCTTGTCATGACAAAGCAAGTGTAATAACACTTGCTATGTGATTAATTGAGTTCGGCCAAATTGAGTCCTAGCTATAAATCTCTGTCACGTACTCATATACAAGCAACATAGCAGTGGATGGTAAAACCGAGCAATCATGTGACAATTGCGATAACACTTGCCTTGTGATTCATGTCAATCAGATGCATAATGTAATCTGCTTGATTGGCTTAGGTTCAACTAAACGTTGTCCGAACTAAAATTTCCCTTTATCAATATGAAAATATGTGGAGTGATGAGGCTTACCCAATCGAGTAACATGACATCATTAGCAAGCCGAGCAAGATAATAAGCTCTCTGCTTGGTGATGAGCTCAAGAAGCATGACCCCATAACCGAAAACATCGATTGGATTTTCTCATAAATTTTACCAGTGGACAAGTACTCAGGAGCTATATGACCAATTGTACCATGTACTGCCGCTGTAACATGTTTGGCCAACCCTAAATCACCAATATCTGGTTCAAAGTCCTCATCCAACAGTATATTGGCAGCTTTGACATCACTGTGAATGATTTTAGGGTCATAGTCATCATGCAAATATGCAAGTGCTCTGGCTGGCCCCAGTGCTCTACATTTTCTGATTGGCCAATGTTTACATTAAAAGGAAAATATAAAAATGGGCTTCGAAGTCCAAAAGGCCCGGTAGGAACAAGAACGAAAAATCATTTCTAGAAATAGCCCATTAGAGGATATATGTATTGTTGGGCCAGAGAAATCAACTGAAGTAAAAGCCCAAAAGAACGAAGAAATCCGCCCCTGGAGAATACGCGCCAAGATAAGAGATTTTGAAAGAATGGTTGCAAGCGGTTTCAGGAGTTACGATACGTGGACTTATCGGATCGGGATATATGCGGAGAAAGAAAGGCACAAAAGGAACAATCAAACAGACTCTGCAAAAAATTTCTTTCTTTCTGTCATTAGTTTGTAGTAATCGTAGACGTAATTAGGTCGGTAGCATAAATTAGTTCGCTAGCAGTATTGTAATCGAGCACTTTACTCCTATATCCAGAAGAATTCATGGAGGTATATTTTACTTGAGTTTTTAAGTGTTGATTAATTACTCGAGTTTTAGTTTATCTCTTGATTTATTACTAGCATTGCATCACGAAAATTATTTGCAAGACCTAAACCACCATCAGCACATATAAGCAGGGGTTACTAGATAATTTTAAGTTGTGAATTATCAAGGGGCTTGGATCGAACATTCGAAATCCTTCCCTAGGCTAGTTTGTTTGAAAAACACGAAACAAATTTTTGGCAACCACAGTGGGAGTTTCGAATTTGACTTCCATAAATCTGTTATAAGATGTCAGAAGATTCTTCTAGAGAAGAACCGAATGATGAACTTGAAACACAACCTGTGTCTCGGCACAGGATTAGAGCGGATAAGATGTATGAGCAATTTGTGAAAATCATGAAATAGACTTTAACAGGTGCTCGAGACGATCAACGAAGAGAATTCAATGATCAGTATTGAGCATTAGCTCAAGAATCTGCTCAAATATTTACTGCAATAGTGCAAGATATTGCTGTAAATGCCCAAGAAGGCTTGGCTCGAGAAGTTACTCGAGTTGTAACCGAATTAGGAGAAGTATTTAACCAAACTTGCGATGTCTTCTCGAGAATGGTGAACACCCAGGTAGTTAATGCCTTGGAACCACTAATCGAAAGACACAACATCCTAATAGAAAAAGTGTCACAACTGATAGCGGTAGAACCAGAAGTTCGAACAAGACACGTGAATTTAGGAGAACCCCCACCTGGTTATCCTCGAGAAACCAGGAACAGGAGTAGTCGGTTCGAAGTCGGCCAGACATCGAATACATCCCCTAGTAAATGAACATAATTTTGTAAACCCATTTATGCCTGGAGGGCAAGCAGGAGTGGGACAACAACCTTTTGTTCAAAACATGCGTCCTCCTCCTGGTATTCCTCAAAACATGAATTCGAATCAGTTTCAACCACAATCTTCGAGACCAAATTCCACGATCCCATCGGTCGGTTATGGACAAGTACCCGGCGGTTACCCAACTAATAACCGCTTTAGTAGCTTCGAAATACCCACAACAATTACACAAGGGCAATTTCTTGGGAGACAGGGTCAAGTGCCGACTTACCCAGGAATTTCGAATACTCCTTTCCCTATGGGAAACCCAGGATTTTCGAATCCATCCATGGGTCAAGGAATTAACGCGTTCCCAAATAATATTCAAGTACCATATGTAGGGGAGCAAGCTGTGCCCGATGTCCATATGGGAGGAAATATTGGGGGGCAATTTCCTGATCCCGTTCAAACTCAGATCAAAATGATCATTGAGAGGATGTATGGACCGGGTTTTCGAAGAAACCACAGACTGATGCCAGGGAAGCCCTATCCTAATTGGATAGACAGAAACTTCCCTTTTCCTCGAAATTATAAAATTCCTGATTTCTCCCTATTTTTTGGAGATGACCATGTCTCCGCTCTCGAACATTTATCCAGGTTCACATGCCAATGTAGGGAAACCTCGGATCAGAATTTTCTCAAGCTAAGACTTTTCCCTAGTTCCCTAACAGGATTGGCCTTTAATTGGTATATAAGCCTAACCCCAAATTCCATAAGTAATTGGGACGAAATGCAATTCCAATTTCAAAATCATTTCGCTCGAACAGATCCGGGGATATCGATGAGTGACCTCGCTAAAATAAGACAGAATGTAGGAGAGTCAGTCGAATAATTCCTAACACGTTTTAAGAAAGCAAGAGTTAAATGTCACCTTAATTTGCCCAAAACTGAGTTTGTACAGTTAGCCCAACAAAACATGACCTTCGAATATAGGTTAAGATTTGATGGCATGCCTTTTGCTGATTTTAGAAGTTTAGCCGAAAGTGCCATAAGATATGAGAACATGCTTAAGGAGGAAAATAATAGGAAACATCAAGGCTTTAATGCCTTCAAAATAGGAACCCCATGGGTGTTCGAAAAAGCCTATGAAGTCGACCTGGCAGAGTTCATAAAGGGGCCTCCATATCAATGTGGAGCCCTCGAACAGAAAGACTGCATGGCGACTGGGTCATTACAAACGAAAAAAGAGAGAAATTACACTTTCAATGTAACGAAAACTGAACAAATATTCGATTGGCTACTAGCCAACAAAAAGTTAAAATTTAAAGGAAAACATAGGATGCCTTCGAAAGCCGAAATAAAAGACAAATCATATTGTAAATGGCACAATGCGTTCTCTCATGACACAAATGACTGTATTTTATTTCGAAATTTAATCCAGGAAAAGATAGATTTGAAAGACCTCATTTTTCCTGACACTCAGAAAACTAACATAGACGAAGATCCATTTCCCATTCTGAATCTCGAAATTAATACTCTTGAATGTTTTGATTTGCAAGTCACTATAGAAACCAAGGTGGCTATAAGAACGTTCAACAGATTGATTGATGAAGGAATACTGACCTTCCTTAAGGTCAAAGATGAAGGCCTTGAGGGAATGTGCAGGTGGCACATGAACACCCTCTACACTACGGATCAGTGCCAGATTTTCAGACGTTTCGTCGCTAAACAGCTCGAGAGGGGTCTGATCACTTTGTCCTCAACAGAGAAGAGAATCATGGGCTTGACCCCAGAGGGCAAATTAAAGGAGAAATGGGAGAAAATCGAACCTCCTAGGGAGAAGTCGAAAAGTGAAGAAAAAACTTATAAACAGGCGCTTGAAATGCCCTTATGTGACACGAATTATGAGACACCCGCTCGAGTGGTGAACAATTTGACCAAACTACAGAAGGCTCTGTGCCATCACTGTGCCGATACCCTCCACTACGAGTTGGTAAGGTTACAGGTGATCGAAAATGGCCCCAATTAGGTCCCCGCTTATCAAAGAATCGAGAACTGGAAGCAAGAGTTTGGCAACAGATTACCAGGGCCAATGCCTTCGCAAAGGCATTTCCGAGGAAAAGGGGGCCGAGGATTGCCTTACAATCACACTCGGGGTCACACTCGAGGAGGTGAGTACTGGGAGAATTTCAAAACTAACAAGAATAACAGGGCTAAATCAATAACCCAACAAGTGGCGTACTCGAGGGCAGCCATTGCGATGGAGATGCAACAGGAGGCAGTGATTGCCAACCTAAGCATTGAGGAAGAGGCTTTGGCCAAAGTAATCTTGAAATCGAAGGTAGTTAAGGGGTCGAGCTATGAGGGCCTCAAGAAAGAGATAGACAACTTAAGTGACCAGATGAAGGATACGAACCTTCAAGATAAGGCAACCACAGTTGGAGAAGATGACTTGGCAGATTTCGAATCCGGAGATGATCTGGACATTTTATTGGACGGTATACTAGAAGATGGTATGGTAGGCGAAATCGAGAGAAGCGAGAAACAAGCCTCTGTTCGAAGGACTTTAAATCTCGAAGGAAAAAAGACCGCAACATGGCAACGGTCCTCCCGGTAGAATTTGCCTCGAAAATGGGAGAGGCAGATGAGGAAGAGAATGCTTTGGAGGTTTTGACAACCCCAAAGGAAGGTAATCCACCTTATTTTCAGTTCATTAATTATGCAAATAAGAAAAAAGAGAGTGAACATGAATATTTCCTCGAGTTGTTATTCTCAAAAGAAACCATAAATAACAATCACATGAAACCACTGTATGTACAGGCCGAAATCGAAGGGTGTAGGATTAACAGGGTTTTAGTAGATAATGGTGCAACTGTTAATGTTTTACCCGAAAAAACTTTAACTATGATAAATAAATCCATAAAAGACTTAGTAGCTACTGATGTAGCGGTGTACGGGTTTTCGGGATAGGCCACGAAAGTATTAGGGGTGTTACCATGTAGGGTCAAAGTAGGACCTATGGTTTCTTATTCCGCATTTTTGTGGTAAAAACAAGTTCATCCGTTAACGCCCTGCTCGGAAGGGATTGGATCCATCAAAACTATTGTTTGCCTTCAACATTACATCAGCTTTTAATATGCTGGAATGGGGAGAAATTCGAAGTAGTTAAGGCCGAAAATAATTCTTATCTTGTGGACGCACAAATTATGAATGCCAGGTACAGCACCGAAAAACTTGAAGTGAAAGACCAGGAGGGGACGTCTGACCCGGTATTCAAAAAGACCATGGGAGAGGATGCAGAAGGAAAAGAAGTTGAAAACCAGTTTGAAGAAGGAAAGGAAAAGATGGCCCAAAATCGATTATTTCACGAAATGGATCGAGGCTAAGGCTTTCAAAGACATCAATTCGAAGAAAGTTATGGCGTTCATTAAAGAAAATATAATTACTAGATTTGGGATCCCTGAATCTCTAACGTTTGATCAAGCCAGAGTCTTTAACAGCACCGAGATGCTTAAATTCTTAAATCAATTTGGGATTAAGTTATTAAATTCGACACCATACTATGCCCAGGCAAACGGGCAAGCTGAATCCTCAAATAAATTGATTAAAGGTTGCATTTCAAAAATGATAGGGAATAATCCCAGAAATTGGCACGAACTGCTAATCGATGTGTTGTGGGCTTTGAGAACAATCAAGAAGGACAGTTTGGGGATATCTCCATTTCAACTGGTTTATGGCCATGAGGCTGTGATTCCCATAGAAGTCAGTATCAAGTCGAAAAGAGTTTGCGAACAAATGCATCTCACAGTGGAACAATATATCGAAAATATGAACATTGAACAGTTAGATCATGAAATATTGCAAACTATGGCTTTAAAACAAATCGAGCTCCAAAAGAAGAAGATCGAGAAAAGTTACAATAAAAAAGTAAAGACAAGATCCTTTGAAATTGGGGACTTAGTGTGGAAAACAATTCTACCCTTCGAAAGATAATTTTTATGGAAAATGGTCACCTAAGTGGGAGGGACCATTTTTAATTTAGAATAAATTATCAGGGAATTCCTTTAAGCTTCAATATTTGAACAGGAATGAATATGGGAGAGCTTTAAATGCAAAATATTTAAAGAAATACACACCAAGTATTGGAAAGAAAACGAAGCAATTATATTCAAAAGACTACCCGAAACGGGTAAAAATTTCTTACAACTAAAATAAGAAATATTAAGGTACATCGTTCGAATTTATCTAAGACTTAATGAAATACGAAGAACTGGCCAATACATCTAAGGCAGAATCAAAAGTGTCTCTCTCGAGCAAGGCGGGCTTGACTACTTCTTCGAGCTCGAAGGTCAACCCGGTTATACGATCGTTCAAGGTTGATAGGTCTTGGTCGACTTGGTCAAAAGATCTCTTTCGAGTTGAAGATTAGCGATCTGAGCATCTAGTACTGCAATCTTAGACAAGAGATCTACTCGAGAATTCTCTAGGACAGCAACCTGACCATGAAGTTGATCCATTTGCTGGGCATGGCCAGGGGGCACCTTTCCTTCAAAGGGATTCATACCTTGATCGATGAAGGCAAGAAGTTTGATAAGGCTATTTTCGAACACTTCGCGTTCAGTTCGAAACATAGGTAACCACTGATCAGCCATCCTCAAATTCGCCTCGTCAAGAAGAAAACGAAGTTCTTCTAACAACCGGGGATCAGTCAATCTATGCCTGATGTCATGAAAAGCTTCATGTAGAGCAACTTGAGAAAATGTCAATGGAGCCGCAATCCCTGAAGATGAAACCGCGAAATTAAATAAGGAACTTAAGAAGATAACGAAATATATCATATATAGAAGCGAACCTTCAGATGGGGAAGCAAGAGCCATAGAGCTCGAAGGACCAGGGTCCAGAATCGGTCCAGGAAGACTGGTATGGGGAGAAGCATCCTCGAGCTCTTCTATCCGAACTAAAGATGTAGTAGACAAAGAACCAAGGGTAAGATGAGGTTCAAGGGCAAGATTGGAGCCAATGCTGTGGAAGATGGATGAATCCACAATAATAGTAGACATTCCTATCGCAGTGCCAAAAGAGAACCTCATTGAAGATGGCAAGTTAGGAATGCCTACGTTATCGAAGAAAAAAGACCCTATGCCTAAGTTTTCAAGGAGCGATTACCCTAGAAAAAATTGTTCATAAATATACATATACAGATATTAAACTTTTCTCGAAAAAGGTAAACGCACGTACCTGACATAGAAGCCCTCGAAGGGCCAGGGGCAATACCGATGATAACCTCTGGATCAACATCTACTCTAAGTGAAACTTCAGGAGTGGGAGAGAAATATGGGGTGTCAGAAGAAGGGGCTGCAACACAAAAGATGCCAACATCGTTGTTACGAATAGAAACCTTGGAATAATTTGGCTAAGAAATATAAAAACAAAATGTATACCTTCTGGGTTGCTCGTGTCGAGATCGCTCTCAGATTGACACATGTTGAATTCCAGGTAAAGTTTCAAGTGAAGCCTCTTCAAGATTGGTCTTAGGGGTGTCCATAATGTCAGCCACAGTGATTGACGTGCCAGTTTCGAGAATGGCAGCCCCACTCAAAGAACCTATGTAAATAAAGTATGAAAGTATGAATGGCTTTTCGAACGAGAAGTAAATCAATGAGACAAAGTCATCCTAAAATAGGGATTTACATGAAGCTTCGAGAGTCCCCTGCAACAGAGAACGTTTTCTGCTTCTTGCTTGGAGAGCGTATAGATCTATGTCATCTTCTTCATCTTCACGGTCACCAAATGTTCGAGGGGCCTTTTCTCGAAGAATAGAAGCCGAGGGCTCCCGAATGGTAATGGCACTCCTTTTTTCGAGAGACAGGAGTAGGAATATCAGGGAGATCAGGTGCAATGGATGAAGCTCGGAGGGCCTGAGATAGGGTGACAGCTTCCTGAATTTGATGATCATCCTGTTCGAATCTCCAGCCCGAAGTCAAAACATATGGGATTATATAATCGTTATCCTATGAGAGAAATGTGAGAGTTAAAAACAAAAGGTATCCTAAATGAGATAGACTTAAGAAGGCATGTAGTTACCTCATTCGATAAAGGCTCGAGAGTTGAGCCATGTTCACTGTGCCAGCGCAAAACCTGGTAATATCAGTGATTTGTTTACGAATGATTTGCCTCGAGTAACTACGCCTTAAGACAGCATTCCAGAAGTCCACGAAGCACGCCTCTGCTCGAAAGACTCTGCAGAAAATTGGTACAAAACAAGGGGGAATTTGGCAGGAGGCTTGATTTCGAATCAGGGCTTCAGCCTTAGCCCATTGGCTGTTTGATATATGAAATTGCCTATCGGACCAGGGGCGATTCATGGTACCCAGGAATGGTAATGCGAAACACTGGGTTATACCAAATTGTCTCGAGCAAAGCTACAAAACGAGAAACAAGAAAATGAGCGAATAAAATTAGTGCATTCGAAATATAAAATTTTTTCTCTACCTGTGGATTGTAAACTTCAACTCCGGGGGTATGGTCAGCAAAATGGAGGTCTCGAGAGGATAGGACAGATCTCCAGTATGGATGCTCATCAGTAGAAGAATTAAGCGAGTCAATTGTCTTCATCCAGTCGAGCAACACGGCGTAAGACCAATGAGTGCTTATTTGGTCGTACCTCGTCTCGAAAAAGGGACACCAAGTAGAGATGTAGATGGGATTATAAATGGCAGCCAAGACCATGAGATATGAAGTTTTCTCAAAGGGAATCAACAAGCTCACACAAACTTCCCCGTAGCACGCCCAATTCGAAATGGGCTCAAATCGAGGACCAGAGGTCTTCTTCGAAGGCCTATGTACTTCATTTCGAATCGAGTCTTCGAGGATTTGAATAGACCTAATGTGCAATAACTCAGGGTAATAAAGGAATATCCACATGTTAGTAACTAGAGGGGGCCAACTAATTTATTGGCATTCGAAGGGTCGCTATGAAGATTGAACATCATGCGATAGAATTGGGCCAACACTAAGGAGGCTAATTCGATGGGTCCCATGGTGACAACAATATTAGCAGACAAATTGAGAAAAGTTTTGTTTACCACACAACCGGCGTTCATAAACAACTAGGAAAAAATGAAATTCAAAAACAATACCTCTTCGAAAGAGGTAACCATATCGTCGGAATTGATAAAGTGCCTAACCAGAGATGTATAGGCGATATTAGCACCTCTATTTTTACCATGATGTCTCAGCCAAGTTTCGGTAGATACTAGGAGAGCCCGTGCGCTGGGTAATGGTTCGCCGGTAGGAAGAGTCGCGTCCGTTGAGGAAAGATTCGTGATCAAGGCCACGTCCTCCAAAGTGATCGTCTGGAAACCCCGAGGCAAGATGAAACAGTTGTAAGAAGGATGCCATGAATAAGCCAAGGTATCCGTAACCACTTGTCTGAAAGGGAGAATCGGGTAGCAAGCTATTCGAATAAGCCCCATCAATCGATTGCCTTCCCACTTACTATGGAATTGCCTCAACCTCTCGAACCAGGGAAAGGCATCGACAACCCCAATCCATCCGTTGGTCGGTTTGGTCCTATTCGTCCAACCGAACTTGTCACTCACTATACATTGAAAAAGAGGAGCGTCCTTCTCCAGAGTGGGCCAAGTCCCGAGTAAATCGGGATTACCCTCAGAAGAAGGCTCGAATGCTTCGGGTTGAAATCGCGGCCCGAGACCCACATAATTAAGCGATTGGCCGTGGCGATCGAGAACCCATGGCGGGACTATATGGGTAGAACTGAGCAGAGATTTTTTTTATCACGATAGTGAGTTTCGAAATCCTTGATGATTTGAAACAGATCTTCTGCATCTTCACAATCCAAGGCGCTTGCTCGAGCAACCAAACGAGAGAGGTCGTGAGAGTTCGCCATTAGAAGATTTTCAAGGGAAAGAAACGAACTCGAAAAGTGAAGGGGAGAAATTGGATAGCATTGTGAGTCAGTCCGAAAAAAGTAATGGGATATTTATAGGGTTTATATACCCGAACGCGAAAAGACGCGCCTACTACTTAGAGGGAAGAGGAAGAGTCTCGTACATTTTTACCCGTCAAAAAAGCGAAGAACCTCTTGAAAAGGGTGTGTCTATAGAGAGTTTAAGTGTCCAATCATGAAAAAACATAACTGTAAATCCATGAGGGAGGCGAAAAGTTCAGGTGACTTTAACGAAGGGCACAATCTTCTGTACCCGTCAGAATAGGAAAAGTCTCTTACGAAAGAACGTGTCTTTTAATACATATGAATTCGAAGCATTCATATGTATTAGGGGGGCATTTGTTTACACTAAAAGGAAAATATAAAAATGGGCTTCGAAGCCCAAAAGGGCCGGTAGCAACAAGAACGAAAAATCATTTCTAGAAATAGCCCATTAGAGGATATATGTATTGTTGGGCCAGAGAAATCAACTGAAGTAAAAGCCCAAAAGAACGAAGAAATCCGCCCCTGGAGAATACGCGCCAAGACAAGAGATTTTGAAAGAACGGTTGCAAGCGGTTTCAGGAGTTACGAGACGTGGGCTTATCGGATCGGGATATATGCGGAGAAAGAAAGGCACAAAGGGGACAATCAAACAGACTCTACAAAAAATTTCTTTCTTTCTGTCATTAGTTTGTAGTAATCGTAGACGTAATTAGGTCGGTAGCATAAATTAGTTCGCTAGCAATATTGTAATCGAGCACTTTACGCCTGTATCCAGAAGAATTCATCAGAGAATTCAAGGAGGTATATTTTACTTGAGTTTTTAAGTGTTGATTAATTACTCGAGTTTTAGTTTATCTCTTGATTTATTACTAGCATTGCATCACAAAAATTATTTGCAAGACTTAAACCACCATTAGCACATATAAGCAGGGGTTACTGGATAATTCTAAGTTGTGAATTATCAAGGGGCTTGGATCGAACATTCGAAATCCTTCCCCAGGCTAGTTTGTTTGAAAAACACGAAACAAATCCTTCCCAGTCTCCAACATGCTATGTGATTGGTTGAGTTCAGACAAACCAGTTCTGAGCTAAAATTCTCCATCATATACAAGCAATATATAGTACGTTCTTCTTTTAGTCTTTTAACAGCCACTAGAGTACCGTCTGCTAACTGGCCTTTGTAAACCTTACTAAATCCACCTATCCCAAGAATATTTTTGTTACTAAAATTCTCCGTTGCAACTTGTAGGTTACGTAGGGAAAATCTTTTAAGCCGTCCGAGATCAATTTCTGGATCCTCCTCAGCTACAGGTGAATACAAAAACAAGTGATAATTGGGAATATATGCTATATGATGATATTTTTCTGACTTTTTTTTGATAATGCACTAACCAGGAACATCAAAGAAATGATCATGTGGCTTCCTTCCTCGATAGAAAGCAAATGCTCTTGGCAACTGCAATAATGGTGATTTATTTATAAACACATTCAGATCTACAAGGTCATTTTGGTAGCAAATGGTAGACAATTCCTTCACAGGACAAAAGTTCAAATTACACCAATTCAAAATGTTTGTGGAAGAATAGTGCAGGTGAACGCATTGAATGCAAATTCTATGGCTATTTTCTTTTTGTGATTTCGGGTTAGATTTTAGAAAAAATTTATATTGTATTCGTGCGAAAATGATGTGACGCTGGTTGTGTTTGTTTATGTTTTTAGGAAATGGTTGGAATTAGTAAAAATGTGTTAAATCAAATAAGTTTTGTTTCCTTATTTCAAAATATTGCACTAGATCAGTTGACTTGACATCTGAAATTAATAAAAAGATGGAAACTAAACTAGTCATAAAATTGAACAAGAAAGCTGTAAAATCCAGAAATTTAATAATCAGTAAAGAGTACAGTAATATATATATATATATATATATATATATATATATATATATATAGGGTATGGATTAAATACATCCCTATACTTTAGGTAAGATATAAGACCCAATCTAGACCATTTAAACCATTTGATCCCAAGGTCCATATTTAAAGCCTATATTTCAGTTTTTATCTTTAATTTAATGATAATAGGGGTATTTTAGTCAATAAGTCTAACAAACTCATACAAATAAAATGCAGGATCAAAATCAAATCCCTTATTATATGCAATAACAGATTCCTCTTCCCTTTTTAATTATTCCTTCCAATTTAAACTCCCAGAAAGATACGATTTATATCATCTATTTTTGTTTATTTGGTGGAGGAAACTGAAGTAGATAAGCGAGGGTAAAGTGAGTAAACTAACAATTTTGAAAGCTGAAATAGCAGAAAAGTATGGTGCACCAGTGTATTCACGATAACCGCCAACAACTGCTATCTTCCCTGGTAGAGGATCAGGCATTCAACAAATAGATAAGAGATTAGATAGCTAATTTTGATGAAGTTTACTGAAATTGAGGATAGTGCATGCTGAAATTCATCCAATTCATACTGAAATGTATTACGCAGACAAAAAATGAAGTTTGATTACCTCAAATCTTTATTATTCCTCCTCCCTTTTAAATTATACAGTACATTAATCACCATTATACAGTATATTATATTACATTATACAGTTCATATAATGGGGTTATACAGTGTGGAAATAAATGCAATCCACATAGTCAGTTGAATACTATATATAGTAGAATGTACACAGGTATACAGTTAGTACAACAGCGATAGACAGTGCATGTTAACACATTATACTTTTTTTGATACATTAACTAATTAAACAGTATACAGAATATTTATGGGTGTTATACAACGAGTTATTCAATATTATACAGTAAGAAGTCTTATTAATTATTTTATGCTATATGTTAACACATACTGTTTGTTACCCATTAACATACTGTATATCACATGTATATTCACCGTATAATATTGAATTTTGTTAACCCATCTGAGGAGTATTGTCCAAACAATTGCGCAGCTAATAAATTCCATATTTTGAGGTATCAAAAATCTTTGTGATGGGTTTTTCTACATGACTCAAGTATGGGTGCACTCTATCCTTCACTGCCACACAAATTATATGTACATACGCCAGAACTGCAACAAACTTTCCCATGGCAGAGTTATGGGTGATCTTTGCCATCAATGTGTACAATAAATAATTTCTCTCTCTATGTTGTCTAATAAATTATTTGAGAGAGAAGAGAGAAGAACCGAAAAAACTAATGTTGAAGAAGAAGATGGTTGAGAGTTGAAGAAATACGCTGCAGTAATATATATATATATATATATATACACATTATATATTATATGAGGGATTTTAGGGAGATTGTGGAGTTAATTTAGGGAGTTGTTTGTTGTATAATGGGATGTATTTTACTATTATACCCCTAAGCCAAAAAAAAATGGGTTTGCAGCGCTGATTCTAATTTTATTTTGGACTGTTGGATTTAATGGATCTAATGGTATATATTGGGTCTTATATCTTATCTAAGAGAAGGTATGTACTCGATCTTGACCCTATATATATATATATATATATATATATATATATATAGGCAATGGATCAAATACATCTTATTGGATTAGGTAAGATATAAGACTCAATCTACACCATTGATACCACTTGATCCCAAGGTCTGGATTTAACCCATTTTTCAAATTATATAACATTTTTTAATGCTGGTAGGGGCATTTTAGTCAACAAAACGTAACAAACTCATGCAATTATCATGCATGATCAAAATCAAATCCCTGTTATTGCTCCATAACAGATTCTGCTTCCCAATTCATTTTTTATTTCTAATTATAATTCGATCTATTTACAGAAATTATCAATTTCATTACCAGAACATAAAATCTCTTCATCATTCATCAATTCTGCTTCCAAATTCATTTTTTCTTTCGAATCATAATCGCCAATTCATCGTCATCGCGAATTCTGCGTTTTTTCCCTCCATTATCAATAGTTTTTTATTACGTTTTTCATGGGTGAGATGGATTCAGGTATGCGTAAACATCATCCATTTCAATTTATGTTATTATCTTCAAAATCGTATGAGTTACTGGAATATTAATGTTTATTATATACAACGACTCGTAACCTATTATACATTAAATAGAATTGTGATATACAACAATGAATAAATCAATATAGAATTGGATTAATTGCATTTGCAAGTAATGTATTGTATATATTAAACAGTAGATTATTCATCATTATATAGTAAACTATAATGGTGATATACAGTATATTGTTCGTTTACTTTTTCCAGTAGTGATTTGAACACATTATACAGCGTATTATATTACATTATACAGTTCATACAATAGGGATATACAACATGTGATTGTGTGCCTTCCAACAGTCAGTTGAATACATTATACAACATTTTGTATTACATTATACAGTATATTATATAACAATATATAGTACATATAATGATAATATATAGTATATAATCAGGAATCTCATCCACTCGACGTCTCTAATCATCGTCAATTCATCATCATCGTCAATTTCACTAAATAATTGCCGTAATTAGAGTAATCAATTGTTGTATTTGATGGGTTTGAATTGGATTTTAATGAGTGATATATGTATTATTTAAATTAGCTTGTAAATCACAAATACACCATCATACAGTAGTTTATAAAATATTATACAGTAGCTTATAAACCATTATACAGTAAATACAACGGCGATATACAGTGTGTGATTAGTGACATACAATTAGTGATTTCAAACCATTATACAGTATCTTATAACTCAGTATACAGTATCATATAAATCAATATACAGTATCATATAACCCATTATACAGTGAATACAATAGCTAATTAATCCATTATACAATAGTAATAAACAAATATACAGTAAATACAAATAAGGTAAAGTACGAAAATAATGGAAATAAATAAAATAAAAATAAAAATCACACTAAAAACACAAAAACGCGAAAAAACCTTGTAAAACGATGGAACTTGGGCCCGAGAGGGTGATGCTCAGCACACTTATCTTAAAACGACGTTTCCTTCAAGATTGAAGTAGAGCTTGGGGCCAAATTCCAAAAACAGTTTTTACCTTTCGGAAATTTAAAATATATATATTTTTATTTTTTTTAAAGCAAAATACAGTACATGAGTGGTGATATACAGTGTGGTATTTAGTGACATCACAATTAGTGAAATTTTAAACCATCATACAGTAGCTTATAAACCTTTATACAGTAAATACAACGGTGGTATACAGTGTGTGATTAGTGACATACAATTAGTGATTTCAAACCATTATAGAGTATCTTATAAACAACTATATAGTATGTTATAACACATTATACAGTATCTTATAACCCATTATATAGTGTGTGTTTATACATCATACAATTACAATCTTATAAACCATTATACAGTATCTTATAATACAATATACAGTAACATATAAGCCAATATACAAAATCATATAACCCATTATACAGTGAATACAAATCATCCTAACAAGTCCCATACTCTGCATGGAAACTAATAAAAGACAATATTACAAACAAGGAAACAATAAGTAATAAATTCCAAATCAATTCTAATCAATCTGCCCCTCCACAACGCCAAACTTCTTCTTCCTTCTTTCATACACGCGTATGCCACTTGTCCCCACGTCATCAGTCTCGCGCGCCATGTCACCTGCCACATTATACAGTGACATGTAAAACATTATACAGAATATTATAACACATTTTACAATATCATATAACCAATATACAGTGTGTGTTTAAACATCATACAAATGCAATATAATAAACCATTATACATCATATTATAAGACATTATACAGTAGCGTACAAGGCAATATACAGTGTGTGCACACACATAATACAGTAACATTACACACTAATTCAAAAATAAACAGTATGTTTTACACAAATATGCCCACAAAATCAATAAAAACACATTATTTGACCCCAATAAACAGAGTATTGATGCAGCGAATTAACCAAAAACGTATTTTTTTAACAACAAATCCACAAAATACATGAATTCGTCCGTTATATGATCGAAAAATAACTGAAAATAAACCGTATAGTCGGTACCTGTGACTCTCGACGGGGTTTTCGACCTCATTTTCTGTTGGGAAAAAGTCCGATTGGGTGTGATTTTAGGGTTGATGGAGTGTGCGAAATCCGAATATGCAATTAGTTTTGGAAAGATATGGTTTAAATACAGATTTCAATCGTGATTTACAATTGAGTTTCGTGGGTTTAAAAGTGAGAGATTTTAGGGAGATTGTGGAGTTAATTTAGGAGGGGATTTGATGTATAATAGTGTGTATTTTACATTTCTACCCCTCTGCCAGTTACAGCATGTTTCCCGCGCGTTTTTTAGTGTTTAATTTGGACTGTTTGATTTAATTGATCCAATGATATATATTGGGTCTTATACCTTATCTAATATAGGTATGTATTAGATCTTGACCCTATATATATATATATATATATATATATATATATCAAATACCAGACACATTTCAACGAAAGAATCAACACTTAAGCGCGCACTGAAATCAGCTGAATTGAAGCTGGCGATGCTAGGGCAGAGTGCAATATGCTTGAGCTCCTCTCTTTTGATAACAGCTACAACCAACCTCTCCCAGTTATCTCTAGACATGATAGATAGATACAGTGATGAAAAGAATTCAGGAGTGCCACTGCCAAGTCAAGTCAATAAAGGTGCCTTTGTTAAGGAGTTTCGATCATTAATGGTGTGAGAGTGATAATAATAGACGGAAAATGTATGGGAAAATTAGGCGTAGGTGGAGTTGGAAGTTTCAAAATGTACTCCTGAATTATTCATTTTGTAATAGTTGTGTTTTCGAAAATAAATTTTAAGTTTTTATTGTAGAATGTGTATTATAAAAATTTGTGTGAAAATATTAATTTTTTTCGATTGTTTGAATGTGTTTTTGAGAAATGTTTGAAAATTGTGTAGATGTGATATAAAGTTGATTGAATTAATTATATATGTAAGATGATAGGAAAAAAAAATTAGAATAATATTTTATTTATGATAAAGTAAGAAATAGAATGTGTTGTATAGTTGAATTATGTAATTAAAGAAGAGAGAGAATGAAGTGATTAAAATGATGAAAAAATGAGTAGTTATATAGGGAAATGTCTAATAGGATTTAAAATTTGAGTATTTTCTGTAGAATTTACCTTGAAGTGTGTATTTTCATTTTCTTGTGATCCAAAAAAATGAAAATATTTTTTAAATTCATAACCATACAAAGCCTTAGATTCAAAACATTTTTTAAATTCATAACCATACAAAGCCTTAGATTCCTGAACTATTAAATATAATAAAATAATTCCTAAATTATCGAATGTAATAAAATAATCCCTTGACTTAAGGGCGTGTTTGGCTAATTGTTTAAATTGATAAATAGTATACTATGAATGTTATTTTTGAATATTAAGTACTTTAAATATTTTTATATAATTTATTTTATTTTTAATATGGTAATTATTTAAAATATACTTATTAAATTTTTTAAGAAGATTAAAAAACTTAAAATGTAAAGTTAAATTCATAATTAGTATCAATTATCGATATAATTTTTTTTCATAAATATTTTTTTAGATAAAATTACAATTGATTCTTTTGCTCTAGAAGGCTACAGACAATTAATTCCAAAAAATTAGTCAAACCTAAATATTGGGTTTTTAGAAAGAAAAGTTGGTGAAATGAGCTTTTTGGATTAAAAAATATTATAAAAAAATTGTTTGGGTATAAAGTTTATTTTAAGGAGGTTAAAGTAACTTTTTCTAAGAAATTAGTAGATAATTGGTGAATTATTTACTGCACAAAAGTGCGTAGAAAATGGTAACTTACTGGTTAAAAAATAGCAAAACTATAAGTACACAAACACCCATTTTTATTGAGAGCAAGTGAGGGCAAAATAAGCAAAAAATTTCAATGGCCACATTGCAATGGTTAAACTCAGTGTCATGTCACGACAAGCCATTACAACAAAAAATAATATTAGTAACAAAATTTGAAATGACAATATTAAAATTGTCACTAGATATAAAGAACGAGTGACAAGAATATTTGTTTTGTCACTAAAAGAATGTTTAGTGACAAGAGTTTCTCTAAAATTGTCACTATTGACAATTAGTGACACATGTATAGTGACAACTTGGTGACAACACAAATAGAGTGTCAACTATAATTGTTGTCATTAAGTTATTACTAAAGGTATGTCACTAATTGTCAATAGTGACAACAATTTTCTTGTCACTAACTATCAAGAGTGACAACTTCTATACAAATCTTGTCACTATTAAACATGTACAACTTATTCTTGTGGCAAAACAAAAATTTTTGTCATTAAAATTTACAATTAGTGATAATTTTGACATTGTCACTTGATATTTTGTCATTAATGTATTATTTTTTTGTAATGAGCCAAGCACGTCCATCAAATCGAAAGACTATTTTGTTACATTTGATAGCTTATGTATCATTTTGTTACATTTGATGGTTTATATACCTTAATGAGACAAAGTGAATTGTTCAGGGATACAAAGTGTATTTTGCCCCAAAATTAATAAAGACAAAATAAATTTTAACTAATTAATGAGAAGGAATTGTTAAACTTTATAAATTAATAAAACAACAATGTTATCAAAAAACCACATTTATATTACTTCTACCCATTTTTTTTCCCCTTAAGAATGTCAATTTCTTCTTCCATAATTATTCAACCCTACTTAAAGTTTTATTGTTAATTTTTTTATCATGTTTAATAATACTTTTTTATCGTATTGGTTGAGAAAAATTGCAAGCAAGTCAAGAAAACTATATTTTATCCAAGAAGTTGACAAGTCTTTTACCCTCTTTCTATGTCATGCAAATTTGATTAATTTTTTTGAGAAAATTAAGTTCAGGGCAATAAGAGATTGAAAAAATTGTTAAACTTCATAAACTATTAAAATAACCATTTTATAACAAGATCTCATTTATATAATTTTTCACCATTTTCTCTAAAAGAATGTCGATTTCTTGCTCAATATGTTTTCAGCACCTCTTGAAATTTTATTATTAAAATACCTTTTACGTTAGATAATTGATCTTTGAACTTTTTACGGAAAAACTTGTAAACTACTTGAAACTTTTTTATTTTATTTTACTTCCATATCAAGCGATACAATTGACAAAAGTGAGGTAAATCTTTAATGGAGCAATTGAGCGTTATTATAGGATCAATTGCATTTTCATTCAATAGTCTTCTCTAATTTGTTTATAAATAATATCATTATCAATGATTTAATGGAATAAAATTCCACTATCTCATTTGTTGAGTGCCAATACCGACCAAATTCTCAATCTCATTTTATTTTTTTGTGTTCAAAAAATATGAGGGACTTGGGACCTCAAGAAATTTTAGATTTATTGATTCAGTAGGTAATTTGGTGTACAAAATCAGAAAATTATTTCACAAGTCAACCCGACTGCGTAAAGCTATTAAAGAATTCAACAATTTTCAAATTAGCTTATCTAGAGAACTCTTCTCCAAGACTTATTTAGACAACTAGTGTAATTAACCTTAATAATAAATTGCATACAGAAGTTGCCATGCACGTAGAGTTCGATCAATTGTTATAACAAATCATGTTCAAACACATTCTTTTGCTCGATAAATTTTGAAACTCAACTTGATTATTAAAACATGATAAATTATGCGCAGAAAATTCAATTTGCTTGAACTCAATTTGTGTTTGAATCGGTTAAAGCTCATTTGAGTTTAGTTTTGTAAATAATCAAGTCAAGACAATTTCTTGTAAAGCTCGATAATAATTTAAGCAAACTAAAATAATACCTCAAATAACATGCGTGTACTTCCTACTCAAGGAAAAGAAACTTGTTCTCATACAAAACTTCCGTGGAAAAGATGGAGAAGAATCCTGTTTGCATTTAACACCGTTGACTATTCAATACACAAAATGCTTACATTATTGAAAAATAAAATTAAATTGGTGCTTCCACGGTGGATTTGACACCTAAAAGTAAAATTCATGACCCACCCAATATAGACATCCCTGCATCATCAAAATTCTAAGGAAATAATAAAAACTAAAACAATAACAAAACAGGAAATTTAGAAGGACATGAAAAAAATGAAAACTATATGCAAAGACGTAAAAAATCAATTGAACACATAAGACCTCCCTAACCTTATATTTGAGCCTTCGATTTTTAGTTAGAAAACAAGTTAAGCAAAATATTGTCCTCACTTCAAACGACGTAACTTTATGTTTGATCTGTTGCACCAGTGTCTCTTTTACCTTTCTTCATTAGACCCTCGAACCAAACAAGCCTAACAGTTTCAAGTACCTGCAAGATAATTGAACCACCCAAAAAATCTCATCTCGGCCCAGATAATTCATCGGGTCGGATATTAGAAGTCGAGTCGGCAATTATCCAATCAATGTTAGGTTGAGGCATGTGATTAAACTCTTGACGGTACATTTCTTCCTTTTGCCACTCCTCCCATCTCTCATCCAAACCATCACCTTCAAGCATCCTCGCTACTTCAGACATCTTGGGACGTTCTGTTGGAGAGCTCTGTATGCAAAGTAGAGCTACTTGTATCAGCCGTTCCACCTCTTCATCAATGTAATTATCCTTGAGATCTGCATCAACTAATGTTTCCAACTTTTTCTCCTTTAGAAACCCTTTTACCTGTGATCATAAAATCAAATCTCAATGAACCAAACCGGAGTTGCAGTGTTTCGTAATTTTGACTTTTATTTTCAATGTAGACTCGATAAGAGGCTTTCAAATTGAAAATTTCTAGTCTGAACTTGGTCCGGTCGAAATTATACTTGTCATGTGATTGTTATTCCCAATCTCCAACATGCTATGTGATTGGTTGAGTTCAGACAAACCAGTTCTAAGCTAAAATCCTCCATCATATACAAGCAATATATAGTAGTAGAAAAAAAAAATCCACCGCAAAAGCGGTTTTGCAGTTTTTCTCTCGGCGGATGCTAGCCGACTAACGTGCGCCACAAACCCTACCCATGGCAAGAATGAAAGGCAAACGCACGGAGGAGATAACAACGAGTCCGATTGCACCAACTGCAGAGAAATGCTCTTCTCAGGCTACGAAAGAAGGAAATAGAAAGAAAGTCGAGGAAACTGGCACAAATGATGGGAAGGCAATTCCTCAAGGGTTTGATATTGAGAAATTAATGGCAAAAGAGATGCAGGAAGCTAAGAAAGATACACACACCACCACGTGAGAACCTGGTGGAGATTAGGCAAGCTGGAATAGAAAATCCAGTCGGAGAGAATCGCGAGAAAGTGCAACAGAAAGGACTGATATGTGTAAGAGCAATCGCGATGGAGGTTGGGGAACAAAATTGGAAACAATTCAGAGTGCAGGTGATGAAATTTGCCTCACAAGAGACCATGTATAGCCAAAACTTGCATATTTGCGCTATTCACTTTCTACCAGTATCTTGAGCAAGATATCCTAACTAGAGTGATGGTGGATTTTCTACAAGCACAATGAAAGGCATGGTAATGTCAAGGGTTGTTAAACACGATGCGGGGTATTTCATACTGAGGTTTAAAATAGAAAAAGAAATGGAAGTTGCTCTACAGAGAGTTACACGAATTTTTTACTCTAAGCCCCTAATATTAAGGAGATGGACAAAGACCACGGAAGTTGGGGAGGTTACCTATGTTCCAATAAGGATACAGTTACCTAAGCTACCATTAGGTATGTGGAGGGGTGTCTACCTTAAGTAAAATAGCTAGTAGAATTGGAGAACCACAATACACGGATGAATTAACAGCAAAAAAGCTGAAATTAGATTATGCCAGAATCTTGGTAAAAGTGGAGATTGGTAAAGAATTGCCTACTGAAATTAATATTGGAACAAGGTAAATGGCAAGGTAATTAAGCAACTGGTAAGATATGAATGGTTGCCATTGATGTCCAAACATTGCCATGCTTGGGGCCATAAAGAAGGAGGTTGTAAGAAGCATGTAGTGCAGCAATGGCAGGTTAAGAAAATTGAAGATGATAAGACAAGTCAAGCTGGCCAAGTGCAACCAAATGAGAAGGGTGCACAGACGAGCCAGCAGAGAAACACCCCATCCCCACAACAGAATAGAGGCAAGGGCAAATGGATGGCGAGAAGTCGGGCAATCTAGACAGAGGAAAGAGAGCAATTGGGCAGAGAAAACTACCAATTTGAAGATACAGAATGCTCTTTCAAATTTATTCCATGTCTTAAGTCAGGTCCAGTGGTTAAGGGAGGAAGTGAGAAGTTGGAAGTACCCCAGACATATGATCATAGGGACATGGAATATCAGAGGTCTCAACACAACTGAAAAACAGCAAGCTGTTAAAAAGCTAGTTGGGAGACATAAAGTTGATGCTATAACTAATGTGGAAACAAGAGTAAAACCAAAAAATAGCAAGATGTTTTGGGGAGGACTACTGTATTGTAAACAACTATATAGAAACAACTAATGGTAGGACTTGGCTCTTATGGAGGAAAGCACTGCTAATGGTTCTGTTTTGAACATTACCGACCAGATGATAACATGTAGAATGTAAGTTGGTAAATGATCTTTTATTTTGTCTATGATATATGGATTGAGATGATATGGGGAGAAAGACCCTGTGGCAGGATATAGGGGAGATGAACTATCAAGAACCCTGGGTACTGATGGGGATTGGAATGCCACATTGCATCAAGATGAAAAGTTAAACAACGATGGTAGTTACAGTGGAGGTAATGAGGACGTGAGACCTGTTTTGATAGGATGGGCTGGAAGATATCCCATACACATGGAACAGTTACACCTGGTGTAATCATCGGCAAAAGGATACAAGAACATATTGCAAGCTTGACAGAGTTGTAGCCAATGGTGCGTGGCTTATGAACATGGAAAGGAGTACAATTCAGTCCTTGGGAAGTGACATCTCAGAGTTACTGAGTATGGCAGAAGTAAAAATGGGCTAACCTCAGTTCAAGTTTATGAATGGGTAGAGACACAATCCAGTATTCTTTGATATTGTCACAGAGGAACAGGGCAAGTTCATAAAAGGGTGCAAAATGTACAGGATAGTACAAAGATGCAAAAATATGGACAGACTCAAATCTATGCGTAAGGACAACTATTCACAGATTTCAGAAAGGGTAAGAACAGCGAGACAGGAGCTAAAGGAAACCAGTGATGTTCTGCTTAATACACCTTTCGATGCTACAGTGATAAATATATAGCAGGGGATGCCAAACCTGGTTTGGCCAAAACGCGATCAATCATGTGACATTTGAAATAGCACTTACCTTGTGATTCGTGCAATCAGATTTAAAATGTAATTGATTGACTTAGGTCGGGAAAATTACAATATTAGTCCCATGGACCAGGGCTCGTTGCAATTTCGGTCTCATTGTTTATAAATTTGCAAAGTTAGTCCCGTAAGATGTTGGTCTAATCCGTTAAGAATTGGACGAAATTTCGCTCGTGCAATGCATGTGCCGTTGACTTTATTACTGAATATGTGGAAGGCACGTAATGGAAAACATCTCCAATTCATTTTTTAATAGTTCAGACTAAAAGTGCAAAAAATGCATTATATTTGACTAACTTTGCAAGTTTTAAATAACGGGACTAAAAATGCTATTCTATGGGACCAGTTGCAATTTTCCCGCTTAGGTTCAACTAGATCTTATTTGAGCTAGTTTCCAGATAGCAATATGAAAATATGTGAAGTAATAAGGCTTACCCAATCGAGTAACATATCATCATCATCATTAGCAAGCCGAGCAAGATCAGAAGCTCTCTGCCCAGTAATGAGCTCAAGAAGCATGACACCATAACCGAAAACATCGGTTTTCTCAGAAGATTTACTGGTGGAAAGATACTCCGGAGCTATATGACCAATAGTTCCACGTACTGCCGTTGTAACATGAGTATCTTTGCAGTCCATGAGTTTGGCCAACCCAAAGTCACCAACAACTGCTTCAAAGTCCTCATCCAACAGTATATTGGCAGCTTTAACATCACGATGAATGATTTTAGGGTTACAGTGATCATGCAAATAAGCAAGTCCTCTAGCTGACCCCAGTGCTATCCGGTTTCTGATTGGCCAATCAAGTGGAGGTTGTGATTCAGGTCGCGCTACATGATTTCATCAAAAGGCTCGTTAGAGCGAATACATGTCAAAAGCCATAGCAGACTACAAGTCGTGATCTAGCAGAATCAGATAAGGAAATCGATTAAATATATTTATATCATTATCCCCTTCAATGATAAGCAGAAATCCAGAAACAGCTGACGAAGTATGTGTGTGATTGGATTGACGTATCTTTCAGTTGATTGTGTACATCTTATTAACCATGATGAATAAATCCACCTATTATTTGCTTTTTATGGAGATAACAAACCAATCAGTTGAAGACCCGACCAAGAAAAAGGTTGAATATGAAAAACAGAAGACTACCTCTTAAGCATGATGCAACACTTCCATTACCCATGTAAGGATAAACAAGCAGCCTTTCTGTTGGCGTCATGCAAAAGCCACGCAAACGAAGTAAATTTCGATGGACAGCCATGCTGATCATTTCTACTTCTGTTTGGAACTGCAGCTCTCCACCTTGAGTACGTTCTTCTTTTAGTCTTTTAACCGCCACTAGAGAACCATCTGCTAACCGGCCTTTGTAAACCTTACCAAACCCACCTCTCCCAAGAATATTTTTGTCACTAAAATTATCCGATGCAACTTGTAGCTCACGTAAGGAAAATCTCTTGTGCTGTCCCAGATGAACTTCGAGATCTTCCTCAGCTGCAATTAAGTATAAAAAATAAGTGATAATTGGGATTGCATGCTATGTGATGATATTTTTTAATTTTTTTTTTTTTTTGATGCACTAACCAGGAACATCAAAGAAATTATCATTTGGCTTCTTTCTTCGGTACATAGCAAGTGCAATAGCAGGAGCAGCAAATAGAAGTGCTGCTCCCGCAGCAACCCCTCCTGCAATGGCTCCCGTAGCACTGTCTCCAACTGCAATGGTGACTTATTTATAAAACATTCAGATGACAAATTTAATTTCTACATGGTCATTTTGGTAGCAAATGAGACAATGTTCCTTCCATTTCAGAGCGCAGAAGTTCAAATTACCGAAAATGCATCAATTCAAAATGTTGTGGAGGAATAGTTCAGGTGAACGCATTGAATGCAAATGCTATTGCTATGTTTGTTTATATTTTATGTTAATTTTCAGAAAAATTTCGGGAGATGTGTATTGCGGGTATTCGTGTGTAAATGATGTGATGTTGGGTGCGTTTGTTTATGTTTTAAGAAAATGGTTGCAATTAGTAAATTTTGTTAAATCAAATATGATTTGCTGATGTATGATGTGTAAAATGGTTGAGTTGGTTATTTTGGTAATGATTATGTCACTATAAAAATATTGAAGTCAGAGCGAGAAAAGAAAGAATTATCGGAGTAAGTAATTATTGATGACAGATAGTGTTTAGTACGAATGTGTTTATTGATAGGTTGCTATATAGCGGAAAATAAAGGAGAATTTTGAAAAATGTGTTTTTGGTTGAAACATAGGCCTATAATTTCTCAGTAGCAATATGCATGTTTGCATCCATGACTTGAAAAGTTGTTCGTATTGTATCATAAAAAAGAAAAACAAGGTCATTTTTCTAATTCAATGGGGAAGGACAAAAATAGAAGATGGTGAGGCAACGTGGATAGACGAACCTCCAGAAAGAGATGGTGTCGTCGGTGAAACTGGAGGAGTTGGAGATACAGGAGGGTCCAAGCTATTATTCGAAAAACTGAAAGATTAAAGTCATTGTCAGCAATAACACAAAGGGTCATTGTGTATTAAAAGTAAAAACAAATCAACCTGATAGGAGTGAAGAGCCAAAAGGATCCATTAACTGGAGTTGGTCCAGTGAGGCGGTTATTTGAAAGATCACTGCATTTATTGAACATGGGACTTGAAGATACGTCATATAGAGAATGATCATATAGATACATCATATAGTCATATAGAGAATGATCGATTGACTTCCTACTTACAGGACTTGAAGATTGTTGATGGTAGTCAGAGACATGGGAATTTGTCCGCTCAAACCGTTATTATTGAGCCTCCTACACAGTTCAAAGGGTATCACACACTATTACATTTCACACACTAATCCATTTCCTGAATAAACTTTGCACAATTCATGTGGTGAGGCCAAAATCGGAGTAGGTGTCATGGTTCTTTAGTAATTTTTGAAAAGAAATATAAGCGAATTACTTCAAAAGAAGAACCTAAAAAAAAATATAGAGAGAAAAGAAAACACGATTCTCCTCTGCTTGTATGTACTGAAGCTGTACCAAACATTCCAAATACCGTATGCCGCCTACTTTGAATGAAAATATCCTACCCATACAGCAGGCAAAAAGATCTTGAGAAGAAAGAATACAAAATAACAAAGTGAAACCCATACAAGAAACGTAGTCCCTGAAGCCTGCCCAATGTATCAGGAATTGGACCACTTAGGTTGTTCATATAAAGATCCAAGCTCACCAAGTTGAGCAAGTCTCCAAGCTCATTCGGAATTCTTCCGCTAATATTATTACCGTAAAGTTCCCTGCCGAGAGAGAGAGAGAGAGAGATGTTTATCCTTCTTTTGTCAAATAGGAGGGTAGGGAGAGTTTTCAGATGATTAAAGTAACTAAAGATTATTCAGAAAAATATGTAAAAGTAAGATAATTTTCTTCAAGCCATCACATACAGAATAGATAGACGTATGGTATTGCTTTATCATGCGGGTGAAACTTACTTGGCCACTGCATGTACGGGAAAGGATGTGAATGATACATTATACTATGCCAAGCTTTTTTATGAGTGCATTCAGATTAATTCACAAATCTGTCAAACTTTGCAGTGTATTTCAAAAGCCCATCAATCACAGTTATCGAACAGAAAGATTGCACAAAACATTCTCCGCTCCGATCAAAGTCTAACCAACGAGTCAAGTTTAACAAATGGGAGCTTATACTTTATGGGAACTTAGAAATGAATCTTTGAATACAATGATCGTAAATATATCTCGAGCACTTCAATGAAGTTACATTAATTAAAAAACAAAGAATTAAAACAGGCCAAAGGTTTTCTACGTGTCAAAGACATGAAATAGGCTAACATATTGTAACAGAGCAACAAAAAAAAAAACAGACTATACCAGCAGGTAAACTAGAATTTCCAATTTGCAGACATGACAACGCAACCAAATGTATATTTAAATCAGATTTATTGTTCGAAAATTTGTCCCATCGGGTGAAGTACGAAGAAAGTATCAAAAAACAGAGAGGGATAAAACTTCCGAAACTAAATGCTATCCGCATTTTTCCATGCTGCAGTAATTCCAGAACGTAAATACTAGTAAACAGATACACATATGATCTGTAAATTCTAAGATCGTGGATTGACCATTACAGATTTTATTACATGAGGCATATTCCTTTTTTTCTAACTTTACGAAGTAATCTACCTCTTAAATAGAACAACTGTATGCCTTTTAGGGGAACAAATAGGATTAGACCATTAATAGAAATATACAAGCACATAATAATATGTTTCGCATGGTCATACAGGATCATAAATTTTTTAATCCTCGAGTAAGGGAAGTCATAAGTCAGGATATCACACTAAGGTATAAACAAGTCAATAAATTAGAATACACAAAACTATAATGAGTCAAAATTGTGTCTGGGAAGCACGACTTACAAGTACTGTAATTCCGGGAGCTGACCAAGGTTTGGAACCAATTGACCAGACAAATTTGCATTGCCAAGATCACTGAGTAAGAACAAAAACAAAAAACATTCCATAATTTGATAATACTGAAACTGTACCAAATTAAGCAGCTCGACCTGAACGAGATATTATGGGAATAAGGAGTGCATATGTAGCATATTTGGTGTAAATCAATGATATTGAAATACTGAGAAACCAATTGAGTTATTTGTTTTCGACTAGTATCATTAATAAATAATGCATACGAGATAACTCTAAATTATATGAGTGTGACAGACTAGTGTATCTAGTGTAGATTACTTTGATATGTTTAGAAGTGAAACCAGGCTTACACTCTGGTAACTCTATGGTTGTCGTTGCAAATCACGTGAAACCAAGTACATGGATTGACGAGCCCCGAATCCCAATTCTGAAGAACAAGGTTAGGATCGACCAAATTTCTCCCAAATGCGTACAAAGCATCACCTGCCTCACAAAATCTTATCATATAACTTTTGTTCATTTCGTGTTATGTTGCTCTAATTAAGCTACAACCACACAACACAACAATATCAACCACAAAGAGAAAAAAAATATAGCCAAAAATGTTCACTATCATTAACAATTTTTAAGTTGAGAATGAAACTATTTTCAAAAAGAAAACCAAAAAATCTTTTTGATGTACCCTATTCTAGCAGTAGGGACATTAATGAGTCATTGTAAAATATGCTTCATTCGAACAGCCAAATACTACCCAGTTTCATCCTATAAATATGAGTAAAAAGCATATTGCACCCTATAAAATAGGGTTTTTGGCACTTGCCACCCTCTAAAAGAAAAATGCACACTTTGCACCGCACCCTCACTTACATCATCTTTGGCAACTTGCACCCTCAAGCCTCGACAATATATCTTCTCAAAAGAATATAGCAGCAACATTTCTACTCGACATTTCACCATCCATCCATTGTGGCTCATGGAGTTTATAATGGAGTAAGACCTAACTAAATTTTCCATAAAAATCTTTATTCAAAATTAACAGTTGTTGGTTGTGGTTGGCACAAACACAAAAATAGGCAGGTGAGGTAGCAAATTACCAAATATCTTAATACTTTAATTTATGGCGCAAAAAAAGAAGCATATTGAGCATTTTTCATATGCTCGCTTTTACCAATTGCAGTCAAAGAATTCCAAAAAAAAAAAAAACTCATGCAAATATAGATATTAATGTTTCCAAATGATTGTCTATCACTTGCAAGGATGTCGAAAAAATCGATTTGGGGAATTTTCGACATGTATAAATTTTTCACAATTTCCTAACTTCAAGCTTTGCATTGAGAAATATTCATTACTACTTTGTCCTTGAAATATTGAAAAAATTCACTTGAGATACTTCGTTGTTAACTATTTTGGCCGGAATCTGAATTGAGGGTGCAAGTTGCCAAAGATCATGAAAGTGAGGTGCAAAGTGTGTGTTTTTCTTTTAGAGGGTGGAAAGTACCAACAACCATAATTTACAGGGTGCAATATGCTTTTTATCCTACTTCTAGGGTGCAAATGCAATATACATCATAGGATATCCACAAATTCCAGGGTTTACATAAAACGTAAATTACCAATCAATTAATTATACTCCGTTCAAGTCAACGTGCAATCATTAAATCAAATTCACCAAATTGAGAAACTCGAATGCATAATCCGACGTAAATAACTAAAAAATTAAGAACAATGTTACATACCACCGATTATTGTTTACCGTTTTTCCAGTTCTTTTAATTTTGGTAAGAATTGAGTGCAATAAATGCATTTAATTTGATTTTCGTAAATATTTACCATAGCAAATAGATATCTTACTATATCAAGAATCGATGAAAAAATGATGAAAAAAAAACAAATAAATATCTTACTATATCAAGAATCGATGAAAAAATAATGATATTTAAATAAACGGTGGTATATAGCATTTTTCAAAAAAATAAATAGAACAGACCTTCAGCGTTGGCAGAAACCCGCGAAATTAAGCAGAGAACAGCCAAGTGCATGATCGTGGCATTTGACTTATCCATTAGGATTTTTCACCTCAAATTCAACACCTAAAAATCGAAATTCATCGTCAAAATCTACATTAATGCACCAACTAACATAATTTACAATACATAATCATCAAAATTGTAACTAGCAAAAATACAAAATTAATCAATTAGAAACCGCTAAACTGAGCTGAATTTAACCTGAAGAAGTAAGAATTACAAGCAGAAGTTAAAAAGAGTGAAGAATCAGAAGCAGAAGAAACAAAAAGTTTGATATTAATTTTGAGTTGATTTATGGGCATGAATAGGAAGAATATGGAAGAGACTTTTCTTTTCTTCTCTTTTACTATTTCTATTTTTTATTTCTGATATTTTATCGGTCAATTTTGGGTATCTGCTTTTTTTTCTTTTTTTGAATATGACGGTTACATCAATTATATTGAATATTGAATTAAATATTATTAATTGATAATTTTCTATTAGAAACTTGAACCACTGGACTAGAGACGATTATATAATTATATCGAATTTTGAATTAACTATTATTAATTGACAATTTTTATTACAAACTTTAACCACTGAACTACCATATAAATAGAGAAATAACACACAAATCTGATGAGATCCAACTCCTGACTACGAAATCATTGGGCCACAGTCTTACCATTATGCCAAGACATTATTGGCTGGGAGTATAGTGTTTAATTGTCCATGTCGCTCCTTGAAACTTGTATTTATTTCGTGTCGAACCTCAACCTTGAGTAAAATGGTTGAAATATGATGAAAGTTTTAAGAATAAAAGCTCATTATCAAGTGGAGCGTGAGTCTAAACAAAGAACAATTCGCTTAAAGGATTTTTTTCATAATTCAAATTATTTTTAGGAAGCTTCGATACTTCAAATCTTAATATAATCTCAATTACTCATACTGTCGTACATGGTAGATTTTACGTTGTTCATTAGTTGTCATTATTACGAGGATTGAAGTCTTAAGAGCTCCTATTAACGATTTTTGGGGTCAAAAATTGACTATTGTCACCACTCACTTATTTGTAATTCCATATTAGCTATAAACGGGGGAAAAAAATTGTGTGTGTGTATAATCTTCAAACTCCATTAAGAATTTGCTCTCCTAGTTATGGCATTCTCTGCTTAGGAGCGTACACAACCGAACAAGTGCAAATTTAATATGCTACCTTAGAGAAGTTGTAAGGATGGGTTAGGTTTAACAACTCTTTGAAGAGTCAAGTTGTACTTGAGATCCAGATATTCAACTTATTATTAGTTTATCTTAATTATTAACTCTAATCACGTACACTACACTTTGATATAATTTTATTGCATGATCTCTATTTCAACTTTGTGTTTCATTTTATATTTAATTTATTATACATGTCACAAATACGTTTGAAGAAGATTTTACGCATGTAAAGACATATATGAGAAATAAAATACAAGATGAATTACTAATTTAAAATAGAAGATCCCAATTGAATAATGACCCTACAAGCGAAAAATCTAAATCAAGGGAATTCATCTCTTGAATAGCCATTTGGTCGAGCAGTTAAAACTTCTGCCAGTTCTAGAAAAGTTCCAAAGTCGAAGAGCTAGGTGTACCAGCTACATAGGATCCAGTGCGATCACGATCAATGGTTCGTGCTCCTGTGGAATACTTGAAAATTTTGCCTAATCGAAATTGATTTTAATTGTGTAGTCAAAATACATATTCATGATTTGTTCAAGATAATTAAAGTTTTTCTTTACATATAAACAGATAAATAAATAAAAATTGATTCTTAAAAAAATTTCATGATTTTAAAATTTCAATCGCAATTAGTCGCGTAATAGACCTATAAAATAACATCCAAAATTCATATTACCGAGTATATAGCTTGTTGATTGCGTGTAATGAAACGAAAACATCATTAGGCGTTGATTGAGTGGTTGGGTAAATGGGTAAATTCTTGGTTGGGCCGAGACCATTAATGACGTCGGATCAGCCAAAGGTGGGGTGAAATTGCTAAATGACCTCCCCCCCTGTTGGGGGATCCGGGGGCTGTGACTGGTCTCGGCCCAGCATAGAATTGCCCGGGTAAATGCATCAAAAAGATCCATATGATGTTTAATTGTCTATCAAACATCATTACTCACGTGCATGACTTGTTATATTTTTTTTTTTTAAGGAAAATCGATTTTATATATCATTCAATCGAAAGTTTACAACGCCTGAAAAAATACAATTCATATCGACTCAAACGATGTAGTAAGAACATCTGAAACACCAACTATCCAATTCTTGAAGATAACAAATCTTAAAAACTCACAAACGAACACAAGAAAATTCTTGTGCAACTCTTATTCAAGGAGAGAAAAAACTCTCATTCGAGAGAGAAAACAAACTCTCATACGAGAGAGAAAATAAAGTACTAAATAAAATATCTAAAACGCTATATAAATTTAAAAACTTAAGTATCACCCATCTTCATCTCGTCAAATTTGTCTCTGTCTCTTTAGATCCATATCCGTCTCGTTAGATTTGGAGATGTGTCTTTAGATCCATATCCATCTCGTTAGATTTCAAGATGTGATGTACAATTTGAAGAAGGGTGCTCCAACCCAATCCGCCGACGATGGTGGTGGTAACAGTGGTGAAGTAAAGGACTGCTTCACCAAGCCATCACCGGGAGAGAAAAATAGGAAATAAAAGAAAGCTTGAGTTTAAAAAGAGACGAGAAGAAAGAGGTAGAGAAAGAGAGAGAGGCGTTCTCTACGTGCACGACTTGTTATAAAAAAGCTGATTTAAGAATTCAAAACACAATTTTGACCATAAATCGAAGTTTCCTTTTGAAGAGGGTTCTTAATATATTAAATATTAAAAACTATCCGGAATCATTTTGAAAGCCCTAAAAACCCCTAAAAAATATTTGTATTTTCAAAAATCTATGAAAATATTTTCAATCTCAAAAATCCATTTTATAAACTTTTCATTCCAAAAAAAATTCAAAAGTTAGGAGACTAAATTACCCTTCATTTAATAAATTAATAATGGATCCATTGATTTTTTTATCAAAATATTTCTATTCTAAAATTTTATAATTGGTATCGTGATAATATGAATTTTATTTTTTAATGTTAAATAATAAATTAATTTTATATAACTTATTTTTTATTTTAATTTGATAATTATCTAATTTTTTTATTTTATAAGAAGCTTAAAAAAATCTGAAAATTTAAAATTAGTATCATTATCTATATAAAAGTTCTAAATGAATAAATTTCTATACGCAACTACAATTAATCAATATTTAATCTAGAAAGTTACGGACAATTAAGTCTATTAATTTATTAATCCTAAATATTGGGGGTTTTGAAATGAAAAGTTGGTGGAATAAATTCTATGAAGTTTTGGATATAAAAACTTATTTTAAGGGTTTTTAGTAATTTTTCCTAAAATTGAAGAAATATGCAGAAAAAATAATGAAAAAGAAAGCGTGTTATACAATTTGAGCATACCCACTACAACTTTAATTATTTTTTCCAATCAATTATGTTACGTGTTTTTCTTGTTTGTGACGGTAAGTCAAAATGATTATTACCTTCCTATCTTGACAAGTTAATACTTAATACCGAAGCATTTAAAATTAAAACCAATTACACATATGTATATTACTTCAGAGAATAGATATAGTAAACTTAAATGGTATAGTAATATATTTAATTAGCATTAAGTTTGTAATAATGTGTCAAGAAAACCCTACAAGGAAGAAATTGAACTAGAAGCCCCTAGCACTCAAAATTCATAATATCAATCAATAATTCAAATGTAAATAATTTTAAAGAGTTTTGCTAGAAAGTTAGAAAAATTAAATAGTCTTGTAGAAACATGAAGGAACAATGCGGATTCGTTGGAAATAAAAGAATTTCTAAATCACACTTTATTTTAGTTGTTAACTTCAGAAGAGAAATATTTCCATATTAAACTTATGAATATTTAAGTCATCAATTAAAGCCGAATAACAAACCAAATTACTTGAGATAGAAAGCTAAAATTCGCTTGAATTAGGTTTAATTTGTTAATATTACATATCAACATTGAACACTTTTTTTTTGTTCGATGAATTTTAAATCTGCTTGATTAGACACAAATTTTTTTTTTTGCAGAAAAGTCAAATCACTCGACTCGTATTTGATTCAATTAATAATGAAAACTCAAACATCAAATTTTTAGATCGATAACAAGTCAAATAAACTTAAATAATATCTCATTCGATTTGACTCAATTTTATTAAAATCTCATCTATGACTATTGGTGAGTTTATTTTTGTTAATAAAGAGAGAGATATCACACAAAAGGTTTAGGCATAGTAATTCTTTTATAGGAAATTGCTTTAGTTTTTCTAGCAAGTTTATACTACTTGCTAACTACATATGGGCCTAAACTGAAAAACCTATTTATGGAGCGAAAAGAGTAGTCCATTAAATTCTTAATGGGCTGGAAATGAAAGTGGTCCAAGTCTTTAGATGGAAATGAGTGTATTCACAGGCTAATTATGTGTTAAGACTTAAGAGTAAGACTGAATTAAAGTGTTACCTTTAAATGTTTAAAATTATAGAACAAATTAAATTAGTTAAAAAATGCTTGTTAGATAGAATTTCAACTACAAATTTCCCTTGTTTTTGTTTTATTTAGCTCAAAAATTTGTTATTTATATTTCACGATTAAGAGTGAATTTCAAATTTTGGTATTACCTTCATCCCACAGAAGACGACGTTTTTATTGACGTACTTGACTTTTACTGATAAATAGAAAAAATCAAATTTTGACACATAAATTGCCCTCTCTCAATGTGTAAAACCCATTCGGTAGCATAATGCATATATAATAAAAAGAAAATGCACTTAAAATAAAATCATATATTGATTAAGTAGGAACAATTATTATATTAATTGTCACTTAATTGGATTCTTAACATAATATAGTGATTATAATATGCAAACAAATATGTACTACATTACCTCCTTAATATAAATAAGAGGACATAACAAGAACTCAAGTGAATAAAGTACGTACTAGTATCTAGAATATGACAAACATTTTGAGACAAATAAATATTTAAATGGAGACATCCTTTTGCGGGAAATAGTGCATTTATGGGGATGGACGATCCGTATTTGTCAATAATTTCCATATAATAGAGAAAAATATATTCTATAGAGTTAGAAAAATTGTATTGGATGAGTTGTTTTTAGAGAAAATGTATAATGATAACTGTCGATGTGATATATCTCTTTCGTGAAAATTGTTTATATATGATGTCTTTTTTTTTTGTGTGTGTGTGAGAGAGAGAGAGAGATGTGTATGAAGAGGGTGTTGTTTTATAAACAGTTGTATAGAAATTAATTTGGATATCATCTTACATAAATATATCATTGAATTCAATGATCTAGGCATCAAAATATAGGTAAATGGATATTATTTCATATGTCGTGTCATTTCAAGGTAGGATATGTGATTAGATGCCAGATTATACCCTTTTAACGGTTGGTGAATTATTTAATTTTGAACAGTAATAAAACTATTTATCCTTCTTCTTTCAAGATATTTTCCGAAAATTGACCATCTTTTTCCAAGTCTTGAAAATATAGGAGGAAATCTGAGGTTTTCTTTTGAAATTTCTCCATTAGAAAAACATCCATATTAATTTTATAGAATACTCTCTTTTTAAGATGAACATGTCATCCAATTAAAACCTTTTAAATTTCATGTTTAGATCTTATTACGTACGAATAAATTATATATTGCGTCTCGGTAAAATCACAATTACCTATATGCAATTAGTTCTATATAAAACAATCATACTTAACAATTCTGGTTATTGCACGACTTCATGTCCCGAAATTTTATACAAACAACCATTCGAGTCAACGGACAAAATTATTGCACTGGTACGTCGTAGCAAGTGGGAGAGGTAGCTTTCATCCTAAGTTGGAATCATAATTTTCAACTTGTGTTGCTACCCAAAAAAAGTTGAACATGAGTCGTGAATTTCTTTAAGTAGACAAATTCCATCTGAATACTGTAAAGAATTTTCAGATTTCTTTTCCTATGAAATTAATTTAATTTTAAATTCAAAACGAAGGGGTATATCCTAAATATCTAATCTGATAAATTTGAATTGATAATCATAATCCTGAGCTATAAATACTCTATTTAACTCCATACAAAATATATTTTTTTTGAGGCTTTTGTTATTCGACTCAATTAATGGTCCCAAAAGCAAAAGGCCCCTACCTAATTAATTTAATGAAAATGACATACGTTTTCTTTTCTTCTCTTGATGAAGTAATGCATGCATCAATATTTCAAAGTAGAGATATCAAATAGATTGTAAAGTTAGAGTGCACGTATTAAAAGAACTAAAGAAGCGTGTCGGATATTTAATGAGATTATTTGAAATAGGAAGTCTACAATCAAGAGTTTTAAGTATGTGTATATATTACAAGCTAGTAAAATTAGAGGTGCACGTATTAAAAGAACTAAAGAAACGTGTCTTTAATGAGCTTATATTCCAAATAGGAAAGTCTACAATTAAGAGTTTAAGTACTTTTATATATAATATGAAACGAGAAATTTAGGCTTTGTTTGTTTGTGTTTTCATTATACTTTTCTATTTTTATTTTCATCTGAAAATGAAAATACACACTTTATACTATTTTTAAGTGAACAGATTCTCATTTTCATTCTTATTTTTACGTTTCCTTAAAAATTTCAATCATTTATTTAAAATTACATTTCATATCAATTATCTCACATTTTCTCTCTCATCCACCCATCATCATCCTCTCTCTCCTCTCTCATCCACCTATCACCATCCTCTCTCTCCACTCTCATCAATATTCAACATCAAATTCAATACTATTCATCTAATCATTACTTTTCAATCATTTCACACATCACACTCACAAATTTCAACCATTTTCAAAAACACAACCAAACACACCTATTTTTTTTCACTTTTCTCACACGAAAATTATAAAATACGTTCTCCCATACATTTTAAAAAATGACGGTTAAAAATGAAATGAAAACACATACAAACAAAGCCTTAATTTTTCAGGATTTAATTATACTGCGACAAATCTAGTGATCGAGACGGGACGGGACGGGACAAAAAGACGGTTGTCGCTACTAGACGGCGAAATGGATTTTGGAATTTATTAACATTCTCTAAAATTGGTACTATTAATAATCCCGCAAGTAATGAGGCCATTAAAAGAAATTTTTGAAAAATAGTTTTTTCGCATTGTACCTCTCAAAACCTAAAATTTCATGTTTTCTCCCTCTTTATTTATATTCGCCTCCTGGAACAAATTTATTTTGTACTGCTACCATCCTTTTTCTTTTGTACTGCTCGATGTGATTCATAGTTTCTTTTCTACCAAGTCAATATCAAAACTTTATTCTTTCACCAAAAGGAATTTTGTAAATGCATTGTATTGTCTGCACTGAACTAAGCAAATTTCGATAAAGGGCAACAACTTTATTGAATTGGTAGTACCCCAAATTAAACTAGCCTCTATATATTCTTATTTCAATTTGGAATGTTGGCTTGTCCTCTATCTAGAGTGACAATATTTCACTCTAGATAAGTTTGATCTCCTAAAATAAAAATAAGTTTGATCTCCTAAAATAAAAATATTTTCTCAAAATACAATCTTACTTGGATTAATTATTATTATGGTGATAAAAACTCATGACCCTTATTCTACATGTAATTTGTAAATTTATATACATAAATAATAGTTTGATTTTATGAGCTGGCAAATAAAACATCGCACTTCTGATGATGTAGCAAGTTACATGTAGCTAGAGCATTCATTTTATACTGAACTTCCATAATATCCAATCAATTGTATGCAATCCATATCTAAAACACCAAGCTTTGATAATGACAATTAATCATAATACAAATATATATATATATATATATAGTGCTGGGATAGTTTAATAATTTTGGATAAATATTAATAGTTCAAATTAAACGACAAACTTTCTGTACGTACGGTAATTCTTTCCGTGGCCCATCAGCGCCGCCGAGGACCGCCATGGCACTCCGCCGGGGTCCATGATCACGACGACGTCGTGTCCGTTCCGCTACTAATCATTAAAGCGGCCTAGCTGTCGTATCGCTTAGGAGTTGGACCACATTCACCCGCATTATATATATTGCTAAATAACTATCATAAGTTCATTATATATATATATACTATAATCATAACTAGAGATGGAGCGAGGGGCTCGTGCCCCCCTCAACTTTGAAAAAAAAATATTTATTGCCCTATAAATTTTTTATATTCAAAATTTCGCCTTATCAAAGTAAAAATATCAAGATTTTATCTCATTTTCTTTGTTTCGTCCCCAAACCAAAATCCTGGTTCCTTCCGTATATGTTATGGTTTGATTAAACACGGCGACAATGTTGCTATCATAAATCATAATCTTATGCTAAGGCCCTTAATTAAATACGATAATTAGGTGTTTCAAGAGTCGCAGTCCTAGTCTCAATGTGCTTCTTTTGAAACTTGTTCTTAATGAACAATTGTATTGCGTGGTATATATGAGCACTCTAATTATATATCTCAATAGATGAGTTTGAACATTTTGACATCAGTCATGACGGAGTTAGGTTGATGGGCAAGATTCTTTATTATTGGAACATACACTCGTAACATTCAGTAACCGTTGTTGAGGTTATAGTACTATAATCTCTGAGTTATTGCTTTATTTAACTGTTTGAGCACAACAATTGTCAACCGGTACATATTCGACCACAACTATAGTTGTAGCAATGAATTGTTGTTTCTTACCATGCGTCAACTATAGCTGTAGCAATGAAGTGTTGTTTCTTACCATGTACGAGAACAATTTGTTACCTAAAAATTGACATGCATGGGAATGTAATGGTACTTCTTTGAAATTAAATGTAACAGAGCACGTATTTATTAATTATTTATTTTCTCAACTTTATTACTTGTACATTTCTTAACATATTTTATATAGATGTTATGAGGGGTCCGAATTTAAATATCTTTTAACGAAGTGGACAACTCTTATGAGCTGATCCAACCTCTTTTGGCATATGTATATGTATGCATATGTATGTATATATACATTAAATTAGGTTGAAAATGGAAATTGTGCCACATGCAAAGTATGTCGTCAAATCTTCGTGAATATTGCGTAGTTGAATATGCATGATTGAAGTAGAATGAATTGAATATACTCTTTATCATCAAAAAAATATAAAATTGGATATATTTTGTCCTTGGGTGATTATAATAATTCAACAAATGTCGGTAGTGAATTTGCTGAACTTATTAGAACATTATAACAAATTGATTTAGCACACTCAAAGTAACATTTTAGTCACAAATTAATATAATTTGTGTTAATAAATACAACCCAAAATTTACTTTGTATTTCATCTATATAGCAAGCACACGAAATACCTGATAAAGATATATATTGGTGCATTTTCCATCAATCTAATATATATTGCTTATACCATTTTCAATAATAAAATTGTAAGAACGTACATGCATATATACACTCCAATCAAGAAAAAAATTTATAATTGATTGTTTTAGAATATAGTGAAAATTCTCATGTGTGACAGAGAAAATTTATTTGGATGTGACTTGTAAAATTCGAAGGATTAACATTTTATTTTGAAAAGACTTGTTTGGTTTGCTTGGTCTCAAGTTAAGACAGATAGTGAATTTTAAGAATGGAGCAATATTGACCTTTAAAAAATAACGTATGCTATTAAAATAAAGTTACAAATTAGAGGTTTTGGGATTTGGATAAGGTTGCTTGTTCAGAATATTTTATAAAATAATTTCAAAAGACGAGCTAACATTACCAGAAGTTTTTGCCCACGTCAATTTGTCATGTTAAAATTGCCCTTTGCCATGGTCGAAAATGATTTGTCTTAGCTTTAGCCGTTGTATCTACAAACATGGCCAAAACATTTCTCAAGACTTATAATCATTGTCAATGTTGTATTCATTGCAAGAACTATGGCTTTTAGCCATAATAAAAAAAATACTAGATTAACATTTCTTTCACCATGACTATTTAAAATTTAAAATTAATTAATATTATTTTCCACTTTGGCTGACGTCAGCATGACTATATGCACCTTCTACAACGGTCAAATTAGCCGTGAATTTAGACTGTTATAGACCACGATTTCAAATTATGATTTATATTTTTCATTGTCAATGTTTAATTTTTATGATCGAAATTGTGAAAATATATAATGACAACAATAATAAATCATGAGGAGGATGTTTTGGTAGGTTCCAAATAGTCTTAGCTAGACTTGTGTGCTGGATCCCATTTTGGACATGCCATACTCTTCCAACGAGGAATCTTTAGGCCTTAGGTTGTATGTGACAGCTAGATATACGAAATTGTTATTAAATTTTCTCAATCAAAAAAATTGTGGGCCTGTGTAATATACTTAAAAGAAAACATAATTACGTTGTTAGATAGATTCATTGTATTACTATTTAAGTCTAAATATTACAAACTTTGAATGAAATAAAATGACTGAGATTATCAGTTTACCAAAAGAAAATCAATTGTACTTAAATATATTATCCTGACAAATAGATACGTATACGATATATTATATATTAATAGTAACAATTATCATTACGTGTATAGTCATATCTAATAGCAAGAATTTTTATGTTAGCTAGTAATCATAAATACCAGTTTCATTAAAAAATTATGTAGGGAGAAGAAGGTAGAAAACTATTTCTATTTTCATTAACTTGCAGTTTTGGATGAAAATGAAGGAGAATTATTATATTAGTGGAATAAGTCCAACATTTAAAATAATTAAACTTTCTTTCTTGTTAATAATTTTGCCACATAAATTTCAGAAACGCGCCTTAATTAGCTCACAAATTTCCCCCTCTATTTTTGTATTCGGGACACGAAGAAAAGGACATAGAAAAATACAAAAGGAATATATTATTATACTCTATATAATAAAGCAAATTAAATATATATACATATAGTAAGAGTTTAGAAGATTGCTTTCTCCACATGAAAATGCAGCAAAAAGACAGCACCGAAAAATTTCTACTTTGATACCAATTTCATTTTTGAGTGACCCGTGATTGTGCAACTTGCACTTGCACACTGTCAAGCACAATAAAAACTTTGCAATTAGGGTACAAGGTCCTATAATTTGTGGTTTGGGATTATTTGAGAAATTCACGACTAATACATATCGATCTGTTATATAATACATATCGTAAATTTTAAATATTAGCATTTCACGATCAATTAATAACAATTTCAATCAGGTAACAATTATTATAATTAAAGTAGAGAAATACCAACACATATCACGAAAATGCATCGCTTGAAAACACTTATTATGATATGAATTATAATGTATTTATTTGTGAAACTTCAAATAGAAATTGTATTATAGTAAATTGGTATATAATGCATAAAAGAAGGTTAGTATAAGTGTTTATCTCCAATTGTTTTAACCTTGTTAACATAAGAATACAATATAAACATAAATTGATCTATTAATAGAAATCTTAAAAGAATTTTTTCACATTGCTATTTATGAAAGATATATATGAAGAAATTGTAACGTCCTATCAAAACATCAAGTTTTATCTTAATTGTTTTAAGAAATGCAAGTATGTTATTATGCTTAGGGTGTGGGGAATTCAAGTTAATTTCAAGTTGAAGCTTTTTAAGAAATACTAAAATAAAATATTTCAACAATGGTTTCAGAACGAGTCATTCTCATGAATTCTCCTAATGATCATAAATATTTATGTGGTAGGATCGATATGAGATTCATCTTGTATGAGTAATTATTATAAGATCGAAATTTGGAATCTCAAAATTAAATAAGAATCGCTATGCTAAAATTATATATCAAAAACTGTTGTGATATGTCAAAATGAAATGATCTTATCCGAGGTAATTAGAAAGTGTTCATTGTGTCACATTTGTGGATACTTACATTTTGACATATCCCTTTATTTCATTCGTTTTTTTGATTTTGTTACGAATATTCATTAATTTTGTACTAGCTAAATTGACTTCGATAAATGACTGAAAATACAGAAGAGACTCTCAGCTTGTGACCCCTCATTCTAAGAGAGTGCCAAGAAAATATATCCGAATTATTTAATTCAAATAAAATAACTTTTTCTCTACTATTTTAAATCTTTTTTTTTTTTTGAACTCTCTACTAGGTTAAATCAATATCAATACATCTTGTCCCATCTTAGGGAATTAGGTGAAATGAATAACAAATAGAAGAAAATACATGAATACTATGATTTAAACTTTTGTTTTATCTTTAGAAAAGTGTTTTTAGAGGTTCAAGAAATAATCAATTTAATGTTGTTCATTTTCATATAATTATTGGATAATATTACGTCATAAGTTAGTAATTACTAATTTATTTATTTTAGTTGTTTTTTTTATTTACACCATAAAAAGAAACTTATCTAATTTTCCCATCGGTGATATTGTAATTCACCTTCACTTCTAAATATATTCCAAGTATCTCAAATATACACAACTTTATTGGAAAAATAAAACAAATTCTTTCAACAATAAAAAGGTGTGATCTCAAAAATCTAAAATGTGTAAAATGCATATACTATTTAATGAGACACACTTTAGAAAATTGTCCCACTTTCACTATATATGGCTTAGACTTAACATTGTAGAAGTTGGAAACATATGACAGGGGAAAAAACAAGGAAAAAAATTGGAAAACTGTTCACTTATTTAGATAAAATAAAAATGCATATATATTACGAGGTATAATGCACGGACATTTCGAAAAATTATCTCGTGCAGTGTCGGACACTCGCCGCGTCCGTATCCAACTATTGAGAGAAAGAAAAAAATAAACATGAGCAATTGTATCTGACCCGTATCTGTGTACGAATTTTATTTAAGAATTGACGTGTAATATGTCCGTATCCGTGCAATCATATATTATGCGTCAATAACACGGTGAATCAGGCGGGCCCGTCTGTAACAAACCTGAGTGGGCCAAAAATGACAGCTGGTAAAAAAGGGTGACTTAAGCCAAAAGTCACCGAGCACTTCTCAAGCTCACCGACCAATCACGGGCCGCATGAATCCTTCACAGTTTCACTGCAACTTCTAACTTATGATTAGAGAGAGACAGAGAGACAGAAATCCAATTATAATTTTACTTCCCGCCACTGCGTGCTTCGGGCTGTTATCGGCTCGGCTCGGAACGTCTACTAGCCACTTACAAATTATCACCGCCTGTAAATTATGAAGGGGTAAAAATGGAAAATACCGAATGATATGGTAAATTATCACAATTTAACATTTTCTTTTTGTTAATTGCTTCCCCCCCCCCCCCCCCTCTTTTTTTTCCTGAAGCAAGAAAAAGAGTAAGTGGGCAAGGAAAAGAATAAGTGGGCTAGTGGAAACTGTGCGCAAAATAAAGAGAATGAGGGCAATTGGACTTGAACACTCTACCAATGGGTGTAATGTAAAGGTGCTAACCAACTCAGCTAAATAACATCTTTGCCTAAATTTGAATCCCCCATCCCCAAATCCGTCTCTGATTGCAGAATTATCCTTCGTATAAATTATCCTAAGGTCCGTTATATTTGTACGAGGGTCCCTAAAAAGTACTATATTTGTATTACGTTATAAGATCCGCTTGTTTAATATGATTGGGGTTGATCCGATCCAACAACCTTATATCCAAACTGTTCATGGCACAATGTGGCTTCATCCAAGTAACTCACTTGTCCCACTCAGATCCGTGCAAATATCTACAGATACACCCTCTCAACACAAATTTGGGGTTACAATCTGTATTCCTAAATCTACTGAACTAGCATCGTATCCACTGTCACATTGACTATAGACTCGATGTACGTTCCCAATATACAAATGAGGGCTACTTAGTCTCACAAAAACACACAACCCTACACATACGACCCTACGAATACGATCGAAATGGATATGACCCAATAAGCAGAATCTAGCATTTAAAATAAGTTAGACTTGATCCTCTAAAAAGGTACGTATGCAGTTTGGTCTAGTATCCAAGTGCAGTCCCAACATCTTAACAACATCTTCATGTGTCATACAGGGCAACCCAAAATGAGGCAAATTGATTCCCCAAAATCGACTTAAATCACAAAATGCATAGAAACCTTAGCTATTTAGGTAATTTTTTCATCAAATTTTCTATCCAACTATCTATTTATTTTGTATTTTTAGTTTCCTATGGAATTCTTACTTTTTCTTCAAAATGAAAGATCAAATTAGCATTTCAATTGTATGGAATGTAGCAACTCAACAATCGATATGTATTGAATTTCACACAATTCGAAGGAAGTTTCATACCAAATGAAATTCAATTATATAAAGCACTTGATTGTTAATGTCATGCATAGCGTGCATAAGTGAAATCGAACACATTACCAAATATACTAATTCTAGTAAATGATCAAATACAAAATGAAATACGGAAAGCAATAATAAGTTGGAATACATTATCTAAAGTGATATCAATTACCCCTTTTACCCTTCCTCCCCGCGGCTTGGCTAATGTGAGCCTTGAAGCCGATAAAATTACAAAAACAGCCGCCTCAACTTTTTTTCACGTGAGGTGCAGAGAATAACAGAAATCAGTGTTTCCCACCAAAAGAAGAAATTAACCTCACTCTTAAGTAGATAGTGTTATACATATAATATATATATATATATATATGACAACTGTATCTATATATTTCCATCCCGATTTCGCCATTTTTAACTCAAGAAAAGCTCAAATACAACTCTCTTTCTATTTGCAAATAAACTTCCAAACAAAAACAGACATCTTATTGAAACCCGTAAAATATCGTATCTTGTCTGTAAAAAAACAAAATCTCCAAATTTTGTTTTTAGAGAGATAAAGAGAAAGAGGAGAGAGAGATTCTCATCCACCGTAAATTGTAAACAAAGGGACATTATTCAATGGACCCCTTACATTTATCCATCACGGGTTGCTAGAGAAAAAACATGTTTTCGATCCTCCCCATAATAATTCGGGATATTTACATCCACACCCCTCATTTATTGTGTAATTACTAATATCCCCCTCACATTTGGTAAATTACTACAACCTCCCCTGTCAGTAAAAGAAAAGTACAATCTCACCCCAGTCAAATTACAAATACACCCCTTGCCTGTAAAAATATATTACAATGTCAACCTTGACAGAGTTGTGTGCAGGTAATTTACCAATTAGGCGAGAAGCTTTGGCAATTACATAATAAGTAAAATGGTGTGCATGTAATTACCAAAATCCCCTCATTTTTGATAAATTACCATAGCCTCCACCGTTAATAATAGAAAATTACAATCTCACCTAATACAATTTCACTTATGTCAGAGTAAAATTTCATCCCTATCTTTATAAATATATTACAATTGCAACCCTGGCAGGGGTATGTGCAAATTTACCATAAATAAGGGGTGGTTCTATGCGAATCCCATACCTATGGTCCTACTGCATGTAAAACCATTGAAATACATCGAGTGGATGGCTGTTATCACTCACCCCCGTGTATTTCAATGGTCCTAGATGCACTAAGACCAATGGTATGGGATTGGTATAGAATTATCCAAAAATAAGAGGGGATTTGGTAATTACACAAAAATTGAGGAATTGTTTACGCAACTATCCCAAATAATTCTATAAATTCATCCACTTCTCTCAACACTTTCCCTTCATTTCACATCTTACCGCCATTTTTCCTTTCTCCACAGGGGGCAAAACACAACTCACAATGTCCCCTGCAAAATACTCTGTTTTCCTCTGTTTCTCCCTCCTCTGTATAATTCTATTCAAGTCCAGACCCGTTTTGGCTCAAACGAAGCCCGTTTTCGCCTGCGACGTAACGAACAATCCCGGGCTCAAGAACTTCAGCTTCTGTGACACATCATTGGATGTCAAAGCCCGAGTGGATGATTTAGTGAGTAAATTAACGTTGTCTGAAAAAATTGGATGGCTAGTGAATGCTGCAAAGGGTGTTAGTAGGCTTGGTATACCGAACTATGAATGGTGGTCGGAGGCTTTACATGGAGTCTCGTATACCGGGCCGGGTACGAAGTTTAATGGTGCGGTTCCGGGTGCTACGAGTTTCCCTCAAGTTATTCTCACTGCGGCGAGTTTCAATGAATCCTTGTTTGAGACTATTGGAAAGGTACTTAATTAATCATGTTAATTGGGTAATTCTATGCCAAATTGAGCTTGATAACGAATTCTGTGTTTATCGCTCTTACAAGTGTGCATATGCATACGACAACCGCACACAATATACTTTACGATATAAGAAATATAGACATTAAGACTATTGATCTCAGTTTAGCATAGATTTTTTCCATGTTTCTCGTGATTTTTCAAACTTCATTTAATTTAGACACTTTTTATTTATTTATTTATGATATTTTGATTTTCTGTGACTTTTTCAATCCACAAATGTAATTAGATTGATATTGATGGAATGATTTGAAATTACAATAAATTTATAATATTCATTTGAAATTCATTCTTTCGATACAAATTTTTTGATCCAAATGTAACCAAGTCGGATCCTCTGTTTTAGATGATGTTATATCTTTTATTTCATTTATACAAGTGGTGTGAATTTTATACAGTAGACATGTATATTAGTAATTTGACAAAAGGTGAAATACAAATTTGGAATAGAGAATACAATGTGAAATGCAACACGGTAGATTTTGGTATGCGCGTTTGTTGGAACTTTATTGTGCTCTCTTTTGCCTAAGAAATTCTAGCCTAAATTTGTTTTATCCAATCTAAGTGTAGCTCATTAACTTTGTAACTAATATAATAAGTATAATTCATTGACATTTCATAATGTGAATTATATTTAGATTCGATCAATCAAAGTCTGAACTAAAAATTACCCTATTTTAAATATGCATATCAATTTTTCTTTGTTGAGTTTTTAATAATTATAATCGCTTTTCTTCTAAGACGGTCATGTCAATAATGAAAAGCAATTGCTTTACGAATGCTTTTGGAGGAGTTACGAGACTTCATGTGTGATTGCTTGTTGACCAATAATTATCATTGCATTACTCCTATGTCACAATCAAATTGTTTTCTTATAATCTTGTATTAATATCATTAGTTACGTTAATTACGTTTAGACGGCAAACTATCTTTGCAGTTTGATGCTTACTACAATGCCGTATTATTAACGTTGTTATGCTGATCGTCTCTATCGGAAAATTATTAAATACCAACAATAGAAGAATTAAAAGAGCAAGATCTCTAACATAAAATAATTGATTTTTGAATAAGGATATTTGTTTATATTTTATAATTGCTTTTGCAAAGTGGTTGGATTTGGACTCATTATTGGAGTTTCAATCATGAAAGCTCACTGGTTTTTTGCTTTAATCTTTAAATATTAAAAAGTATTACTTAAATCTTGGCCAGGAAAATGAGGTTGATCTGATTAAGAGTCTTAATTTAAGACTAGTGAACAGACGATCATAAATCACCGACGTTCTTTTTTTATATTTTTTTCTATGTACACCATGATATTAAAACTCAGACGTATCGAAAGCACAAAAGGTTCAACGAAGCAGAGTTGCTAAGCATTATTATAGCTTACTAATTAACTAAATTCTTCCTCTCCATAGCGTTAAATCATGAATATAGTTTCCAAGAGTCGAGTCACGAAAAATGACGATTACGAATTAAAAAAGCTCAAAATATTAAATGACATTTAATTTATAAATATAATCTGGGATTATAATTAATTGAAAAGTAGAGATTGATTGAAGATTGAAGTCTCAGGGGTGGGAGAGTTATTATTAGTGACAAGAATTTGTCAATTTTACATTCATCAATTTTCATTTCTGATAGACAAATAAAGAGAACGATTATTATAAATTAGGTTTAACTCAATTATTCTTTAATAGATATATTTGTTGTATAATGAAGCGTAAAAACAAGCAAATCTAATCTATTTTGTGATTTTTCAGTAGTTTAATTAAAGTAAATTTTATAAGAGTAAGAGATTATGAAGAAATGTACAATGTATGTGTTCCATAATTTATAGGAATTGAAAAGGAACTCTTTTATGAACTTTTTTTATTTTATTTATTCCATGAAAATATCATTAGAACATCATTTTCTATAAAACGTTGTTGCATTAGATTCTAAAGAAAATGGGTACAATTTATGCTTAGGTTTATTTGGATAAGATTGAAAGGGTCAAGAATCAAAATACATATAAAATTTATATAAGATGCATAAATTTGTATAACGTACATTTGCACATGTATGCATATGTATGTACATACTATCAACTCTTAGTGCTTCGGGTTTATAGTGGTGTCAATTCAGTGGAAGAGGCTCTGGTCGTTAAACAATCATATCCCAAGATCGGGCCTATGTACGCATGAAATTTTCTTTAACATAAATCCTTGCAATCTCACTTGACATTTAGTGCGATTAACCCTTGTACTATGAACTACCCCCTCACCTGCCCTATCTCTGGTGATAATCGTCAATTAACAGTTGTAACTTACCTAGATTGTTTGACAATTTAACACAAACATGGAAGCCAAAATTTAATATGTGAATTAGTCAAAATTTTCTAACTACTCATTACTAGCAACCAAATTAGGTAACTAGTACTTTGAATTTCTTTATGATTTGTATTAGGTGGTATCAACTGAAGCAAGAGCAATGTACAACGTTGGATCAGCTGGATTGACATTTTGGTCACCAAATGTGAACATATTTCGTGACCCGAGATGGGGCCGGGGACAAGAAACCCCCGGAGAAGACCCTTTGCTTGCGAGCAAATACGGGGCCGCTTACGTAAGAGGTCTTCAAGAAAGAGATGGTGACAAAGAAGGACTCAAAGTTGCTGCGTGCTGTAAACATTACACTGCTTATGATGTTGATAATTGGAAAGGGATACAAAGATACAATTTCAATGCTCTGGTACGGCTTACTAATGCGATACTCATGTTTAGACCCGGTTTGACCGATTTTAAATATATATTTCAGTTGATTTATAAATAATTAAACGACATGTATAATTCACTTATTTTGTGAATTATATTTGTTTTAGACCAAAATGGGTCTAGACTAAAATTTCTTACTTACTCATATAAGTTCCTGAATTAATATTTCCTAAATTAAAATTTTATTTTCATTCGAAAAATTCGAAATGGTAACTCTTACACTTAAGTTTAATGGTTTTTGAACTAAATCAATCTTAATTTCTGAGTTTTTCTTTTAATAAAAAAATGAATTTTCCTTTGGTCTTTTTAAAGTGGTAATTTTAATTTTGAAGTTTTAGTATTTCTTTATGGTATATAAGAGAAAAAAAAGAAAATTTACTGTAACGTCATTTAATATGTTGTTACTAAGTATGTCGATATAAAGTTTTTCAATTACGTAAATATCAATATATATAAAAGAATGAAATAGATATTTTGCTGTTTTACAATTTGAAAAATCAAAACAAATCCATGAAAAAGAATCCAATTTATTAATGTCTTAATATGTGAACATATATGTTCTACAATAAGAACCTAAGGGTAATTTAGTCAAAACCATAAAATTTTTAACTGAGTTAGTGTAAAGGTTAGCTGTTTGTTTTATTCAAATAAAAAAATTTGTGGAGTATGTTTGTGGATTGAAACTATTTTCATGATTTATTTTGGATATAAATACTTATTTTAGGGAATTTTCAGTAAATTTTTCTTACAAAATTATTCAAGAATTTCAGCATAAATAACTTTTTAAATTTTTTAATCTTTTTTCCAGGTAACACAACAAGATTTGGATGATACGTTTCAGCCCCCGTTCAAGAGTTGTGTCGTTGATGGTAATGTTGCTAGCGTAATGTGTTCATATAATCAAGTCAATGGCAAGCCGACTTGTGGTGACCCGGACCTATTGGCCGGTGTAATTCGAGGCGAATGGAAATTGAACGGGTAAATATACGTAGTTCTATCTTATTTTAATTTTATTTTTTTAAATTGGAAAGTTTTCGACTTTTTATCATCTAAGTAAAGGGAAATAATAAATGTAACAAAAAATGGGGCTTGTATATTTTCTTGGTTTGGTGCAGGTACATTGTTACAGATTGTGATTCACTAAATGAGATGTTTTATACCCAAAAGTATACCAAAACTCCAGAGGAGACAGCTGCTTTGTCTTTGAACTCAGGTGTGTGGTTTAGTTGACCATGGTTAGTCTTGAATTAGTAAGGCTTTGTTTGGATGTGTTTTCATTTCATTTTCAACCGTCATTTTCTAAAATGTATGGAAAAACGTGTTTTTTTAATTTTCGTGTGAAAAAAATGAAAAAAGTAATTGTGTTTTTTAAAATGGTTGAAATTTGTGAGTGTGATGTGTGAAATGATTGAAAATTAATGATTAAATGAATAATATTAGATTTGATGTTGAATATTGATGAGAGATGAGAGAGAAAGAGGAGAGAGAGTATGGTGACGGATGGATGAGAGAGGAGAGAGAGAGAGAAAATGTTGATGGGTGGATGAGAGAGAAAATATGAGGTAAGTGATGTGAAATGTAATTTTAAATAAATGATTAAAATTTTTCGGGAACATAAAAATAAGAATGAAAATGAGAATATTTTCAGCTAAAAACAGTCTAAAATGTGTATTTTTATTTTCAGATAAAAATGAAAATGAAGAAAGTACAATGAAAACACAAGCAAACAAAGCCTTAGGATCCCGTGGACAAAGGTGTAATTTTCGGATGGATAGCTTGCAATAATTTCGATATGTTTATTCTTTGACTAAAAATAATTCACGTTTTATTCACTGTAGAGTCAAAAAGAAAAAGTTTGAATTTTTCTTTTTCTTGAAATTGCAAGAAAAGGATGATTTATGTCGACACTTCACATTGAAATGGGTTCGAGTCAAACTCGGACCCATAGGTTTTTGTGTTTTAATGTTCCAAACCCGGCACTTTGTAAATAATATACACACACATATATATGTGTCAATTGGAAAATTCTAGTCCGAATTGGACCGCTCAATCCTAAGTGTAATTCACAAAGTGAGTGACCATCCATCTAGTATATAGTTAAAAATGTGTAGATCTTTTACATGTGTATTCATATAAAACATAATATAATTCTTTTAAATAAGAATATAAAATATGTAAAAATTTATACTACATTGTATAATATGCAATGTAAATAATATACTAAAAATAATATAGGCACATGAGTTTAAAACATTCTTAAAATTACAAAACCAGTGTATCATATTTGACGGGTCTCACCCATGGGGCATCGAGTCCTAACAGGCCAGCCCTTAGGCCCATAAAAATTTGGTGGGTTAGAGTTTTGAGTTTTGACAAATCCAGCCCATTACCATTCCTGCCGGATCTTTTATTTCAAAATATTTTCTCTCTTATTTTATTTACTTATAAACATGTCAAAATGTATAAATTTCACATCACTTGTATATTTAAAAAAGTAAAATTATATAAATAAAATACACCATTTTCCCCGAAACCGAATCAAACTCACTCATTATGAAATAGGAGATGAAATACCATTTTTCCCGAAAACCAAATCAAACTCGCTCATCATGAAAAAAACATCAAATATATCCTAATGTCCATTTCTTCATGCAGGCTTGGATCTCAACTGTGGATCTTTCCTAGGCACCAACACTCAAACTGCAGTAAACCGCGGTTTAGTGAACGAAACAGTAATCGACAGAGCTGTCTCGAACAACTTTGCGACGATGATGAGATTGGGATTCTTCGATGGCGACCCGAGTAAACAGCTTTACGGAAATCTTGGCCCGAAAGACGTTTGCACATCGCAAAACCAAGAGCTTGCTCGTGAAGCTGCACGACAAGGGATTGTTTTGCTTAAGAATGCTCAAGGATCACTGCCCTTATCCCCTACTGCTATAAAGTCCTTGGCGGTCATTGGCCCTAATGCTAATGTGTCTCACACCATGTTGGGGAATTATGAAGGTACTCTTAACTCTTAATCGAAAAATCTAGTTTAAAACCGGTTTGATCGAATTTAAATGTAATTTATAAGACGAGTGAATTACACTTGTTGTGTTATTATTTATTAGGCGAGTGAATTATATTTGAGATCGATCAAATTCTGTTTGGACTATAACTTTTCATTGTTAATATATATCATTAGTCTAATCCAAACTTGGACTAGTCGAACCTAAGTGTAATTCACAAGATGAGTGAATTACATTTATTATATGATCGATTACGTGAATTACACTTAGGATAGGATAAATCCAGGCTAGAATTTTCTGTTGTGGGAATTACAGCCCGAACTTGATTTGGCAAACCTAAGTGGAATTAGTTTGACTTGTAACCAATCGCATAACAAATATAATTCACTCACTTTATACTGAATTACATTTGGATTCAACGAGACCGAGACTAAACAAAAAATTCTCATGATGTGACGCCACTAACTTTCAATTATACTTTAAAAGATAAAAGTCTAAAAATGCTTGACATGATTTGTTACTACCCGGAATATTCATTCACATAACAAATATAATTATCTTGTCATATAAAGAATTATGTTTAGCCAAACCCGAGCCCGAGCTGGAACTTCCACCCCCAACCGCAATTTTTTTGACTCTCGTCTAAAATTATGTCCTTAATGGAACTAAAATTATAATTTTGACACTTAGAGAGTATATTCTATTTATCACATGAGTAATAAGGTAGATACAAGAACATCTCATCTAACCTTAAAGTAAAAAATTTCAGGCAGTCCATGTAAATACACAACTCCATTACAAGGCCTAACAGCCTCCGTCGCCACAGTCTACCAGCCCGGCTGCGCTGACACGTCGTGCGCCACCGCCCAAGTCGACGCTGCCAAGACAATAGCAGCTGCAGCCGATGCCGTAGTTCTAGTCATGGGTTCAGATCAATCGATCGAGAGAGAGAGCCTGGATCGTGTGGCCATTACGCTTCCAGGTCAGCAACAACTTTTGGTATCCGAGGTTGCAAAGGTGTCCAAAGGACCTGTAATTCTTGTGATAATGTCTGGAGGAGGAATGGATGTACAGTTTGCAAAAGATGATCCTAAAATTAGTAGCATTATGTGGGTTGGTTTCCCTGGAGAAGCTGGTGGAGCTGCTATTGCTGATGTTATTTTTGGATATTACAATCCAAGTAAGCCTTTCGTCATCCTTTCTTTTGTAGGGAGTTTCGGGATTTTAAGTTTCATATAATCGTGATTTTTTTTTTCTTACGATATAGAGTCAATGTGGGTACTATCACAAAAATGGATTTTGATTATTCTAAAACTTAGGATACCACACATCTTTATTCCAAGACTCGAGACAATATGACTGTCATTTTTCTTGCGGTGTGCATTTTGTGTGGGTCCCACTATATAAACGATTTTTTATTTTATTTTAAAACTAAGAAAATGAAACTCATTTTGCAAACATATTTTTTTTCCTTTCTTTCTTCTAAATCTAGCATTAAATTTCAAACAATCATCTTCTCGATTGAAGGAGTACATTATGTGGCTATTAAGAGCTATTTTTTCCCCAAGTAAATAACTTTTAAATAAGTATCCGGATATAGATTAATGTAGTTGATTTTATTTGGTAAATTTTGGTAAATGAAAGACAATTTTAGAAGAATGTGACATAAATTTAATTCATTTTTAATTCTATAAACAAGTGTACTCGTACATTTTTCACTCGACTGATGGAGTATTAAAAAAAAACTTTTAAGCTGTTAGAACATTACACTATCGATCTTGAAAGTGCTTTATACATGAAAGAGCTCTAATTTGACCGCAATGAATGTTAAAACTTAAGTCATGACTGACTTATTGTGTTGTAGGTGGAAGACTACCAATGACTTGGTATCCAGAATCATATGTAGAAAAAGTCAACATGACTGACATGAACATGAGGCCCGACCCCTCGACAGGCTACCCCGGTCGATCATATCGTTTTTACAAAGGACCAACGGTGTTTTCTTTCGGGGATGGACTTAGCTACTCTAAATTCAATCACCAACTAATCAAAGCCCCAAAGCTCGTCTTCGTGCCCTTGGAAGAAGGGCACGTCTGTCTCTCATCAGCGTGTAGGTCTATTGATGTTGTTGAGCATAGTTGCAAAAACTTAGCTTTCGACATTCATTTAAGCATAAAAAATACCGGGAAAATAAGTGGAAGTCACACTATTTTCTTATTTTCTAGTCCTCCACAAGTGCACAATTCACCTCAAAAGCACTTGCTAGGGTTTCAAAAATTGCATTTGGCCCCTCAAGGAGAAGGGGTGGTTAGATTCAATGTAGATGTTTGCAAACATTTGAGTTTGGTAGATGAAAAGGGCAATAGGAAAGTGGCCTTGGGAGAGCATCTTCTTCATGTAGGAAGTTTGACACATTTGTTAAACTTGAGGGTTTGAAGAAATTCTCATTGGTCATTTTCTCTTTCTTTTTTAATTATATTTATTTTCACCTTTATTTTTCCTTTTTTAAAACACAAAAAGATTGGGAAAGGGGAAGATAGGGAGCACAATTGTAACAAGTTTCTTTCTTGCATTTGATTCTTTCAAATTCCAAAATTGTGTAATCAAATTTGTGAAAGGACAAGAAGGTTATTTTTTTTTTTGTAGTGTCATTTTTCTTCTTTTTAGTTCGTAATAATTTCATCTCTAATTGCTCGAAAATTGTATCGGGGTTTAAAGTTTATTGTCATTGCATGGGTTTAGATTACTTGTGCCATTATTAAGAGTTCAGACATGGAGCCCAAAAACAATCATATTTAAATTTAATCAATGGTGAAATCTAATTAAAGTTTATTACACACAGATTATGTAATTATATTGAGACTTAGAGTGTTGGGGTTCACCATGAATCACTCAAATTACGTATACAACAATTATCTCCCTATATCTACTCGCTAATGAAGATTGAAACCTATCTCTACTGTCAAAACTGAGGCCCAAAAATGTTAGAGGTTTTAAGTTCGACTCCTACCAAAAGCGCATATAAACTTTTCTCTACTTTTATACTAGTTTTTAGCTGATTGTATTAGTTGTTAATTGATCTATAATGTAATTAAAATTTAATATTCATGATTGTATCATATAATCGATTCATTAAAAAAATCACCTCATTTCTATTCAAATTTTCTTCACATGTCTTAAGGATTTTTAAGTCATAACTATTTTCCCAAAAATCCCAAGCCCCCCCCCCCAACCAAGTGATGGAATACTTTTGGGCCGGGCTCTTATCACGTTTAGATTATTCTTTAGAAAGTGCCTCTATGGGCCAACACTTTATTGAGTTTTACGTAATAATGCAAATTTAATTACCAAAAAATAATCTGAATATGTTGGACTAAAGTCTTGGGTAACACCTCTCTTTTGTAACGAAAAATTACCAAAAAATGATTTTTATAATAATATTTTTCATTAGAAATAATTCTACCCAAAATCTGTTGGTTTAGTAGTATTCACCTCCCAATTTATGTGAAAGATCTTGGGTTCGAATCCAGGCTACCACAAGTTGTGGCTCTTCCCTCCCTTATATAGCTAAATAGAGTCTTTATGGCTCAAGATTATAACTATCAACCCAATTTTGTTGGGCTAGCGGGTTTGTCAAAAAAAATCAAATTGAGAATGCAATTTTCATTAAGACGCTAGGATTATAATTAAATAGTAAATCAATTTCACTTATTACTTTATGTTTCAATAAAATAATCCATTAGGCTTATAGACTCATGGTGATCTTCGTTAATAAGAGTTACTTGGGCTCACTGAAGTATCTATATTGAGGCATAAACATCATACAAATATTATTCTATTTCACTTATTGTTGTTTCTGGGGTTGCAAATCGAGTCGAATTGATTCAATTAGAGCTTGACTTGTGCGCACCCTAATAGTTTCCGCAAGATTAGAAGAATGCATTTTTTTTTTGGTGTTAACCAAGGGTGTCCCCCAGCCGGACGCCGAAAACTATTCACTCTGAGGCGTAGAGATCACCGAAGTGGGTTTTGCCTCTCCCAACAAAGTATTTTCCATAAACACTGTCAGGAATTGAACCCTGGACAAATACTTAAGGAACCCAGCTATCTGCCAACTATGCTGGACCTTGTTGGTAAATGCGTTTGAATGCATTTAAAGATTGCATTTTGAATCTTAGTAAATTAATTCCGGTACATATGTATTACTTTATCAACTACTACATAAGCGCTAATTTACCTATCATTTTAACAATCCTCATTCAATTAAGCTCAATAATACTAATCTATTAATTGAAATTACCATTTGAGCATAAAAAATAATTGAATAAAAATTATATACTGATAAAACTATTATATTTACATGAAGACGAAGTCCACTTTTAACTTTAACTCCCTTATGACTTGTCCAATGAACTGTGACTCTTATAGATAAAGGGAATATATAAGTACAACTACGGGACGTTCTATGCTCGACCGTTGGATCCCCAACTAGGGGGTGGTCATTTAGCAATTTAACCCCCCTAGTTAGGGATCCAACGGCTGAGACTATTGGTTTCGGCCCAGCATAGAATTTTCCGTATAACTACACTCAGTGCATCACTAAAAATAAAATTTAAAATTTCTTAGTAGAAAAATTTGAGATAGGTCAGGGTATCTATTTGTAACTTGTAACTTCATGCATGTAAGTTAACGTTTAGGTGGATGATCTCAAAGTTTGCCTTTATTTTACATCAACGTCGCATGTCGCAGTCTTATCTATTGATTTATTTTATTTGTAAAGAAGAATTCATCGAGAAAATAGTAAATGGCATCTTTCATGCTGTAAAATACGAGATGATAGTGATTAAAACAAGATAGAAAGACAACAAACAAACCAAAAAAAATGCTTAGCTATTAGTATTACTCGCTTCATCCCAATTTCATGGGATCATTTTGAACTTAATTACGGAGTTTTGTATGAGAATTGAGAAAGTGAAAATTGTTTATATTTAAATTATTTCAAAAAGTAGTGTTTGAGAATTAAGGGATAATTGCATATTGTACCTTTGTGAAACACGAAACCTGTACACATCTCTCATGTGTTAAAAAAATAGTTTGAAATGCCCCTACGTTTTTCAAAACCCTGCACGAAACCCCCAACCCTGCTTCAAATAGCGTGAATGCTACCTTCCGCAGATTTAACATGGATTGAGGGTTTCATTCATGTAGGGTTTTGAAAATTATAGAGTTATTTTAGGCTGTTTTTTTAACACAGGGGGATGTGTGCAGGTTTCATGTTTCACAGGGTATGATATGCAATTATCCCGAGAATTAATGTAGTCTAGGGCTGAAAGATGAACCAAACTACTCGATACTCGACTCGAGCTTAATCGCTAAAAGCTCGTTTGAGCTCAGTTCGTTAACAATCGAGCTCGATTCGATTAGTAAAAAAATTATAAAAATATGTACAAAACAATGAAACGACTCGAGATCGACTCGTGTTTGGCTCAGTTAAAGTTCGTTTGAGCTCGGCTCGATTAATAATCAAACAAGCTCAAACACAAAAATTGAAGTTCGGTTGTATTTCAAACAAGTTTGAACAACATCTCATTCGGATCAACTTGACTCGTTTACACCCGTAATGAAGTCCAACTAGTTTTGGCCATTATTTCGAACAAGAACTTCACATCTCTTAATGTGTTTGCAACATGGTTTTGAAAATCGGACCGGCTGGTCCGACCGGTTAAAATCGGAGCCGGCCACTTATCCGGTCCGGTTATGCGAAAAAAAACGTTCGGCGGTCAAAACCGGTCAAAACTGTCAGAACCGCTTAGAACTGCGGTTCAACCGGTCAGAACCGGTTAAAACGGGCGATTTTGAAAATTAATGAAATTCAACCTTTTAAATTCTAAAAATCTGAAATTGGCCCCTATAAAATCTAAAAATCTGCAATTGGCCCCCCAAAATATAGGAAATGCATATTTTTTTTCATATTTTCATATATATATATATAGGAAATACATATATTTTTTCATATTTTCATAGTTTATATATTTAATAGTATATTAATTATTATTTATTGCATAATTATGACGTCACCGGTTCGACCCCGATTGACCCGACGGTTGAACCGGTGACCCGTGACCCGGTCACTTTTTCGGTTCGTTGTCCAGTCCTATTTTCAGAACATTGGTTTGCAGTAATAGACTTATAAAGCTATACTAAAATCATTTTTATTTAATTGTGAATGGGGTTATATATGTCTAAGTGGCTTCTTGTGTGAGATTGTGTCGAGGGGCTCATCATTCAATCAGTAGTTATAACGCAATTTGGACATTTCACAATATTAGAAAACTTCTATGATTATGTACAACCATTACAGGGAGGATTAATCGCATCTCCCGTGCCTTTTATTTATGTGAGAGAGGTGTCACATTGTTACTTTGACAAATGTGGTAATTTAGAAAGAAAAAACATGCTCAAAAAATGAAGCAATATTTTGACACATCTAAAATGAATAAGGATGCATTTGAAATAAATGAAGCGTCTTCTTTCAGTCTTTTCCTCCAAACTATTTTGTTGTATGAATATTTTTAAAAATAACTTGATGTTGTATTCGAAATATATCAAAATCATCAATTTAACAGAAGCACCCATTCTCTTGGTAAATGTGATTGCAATTCGATATATGTGAAAGTGACGATGAAAATGGGACAATGAAGGCAAGGTTTAATTATGACATCAATCTCAATAGCATCTAAAAATGTCATTTTCTTGTATTTTTTTTCTCCAACAAATTCGAGAAAGTTCCTAATAACAAACAAATGATATTTGGTCTTATGCTGGATAAATTCCTAATTTTGGCCTTTCTAGTTTCCACTTCCAGCAAATATGTGGAATAACACTTGAAATCCATCGCCCTTATCAAGAAATTTATAAATTAAGATTCCAAAGCATAGGACATGTAAATTGGCATTGGCCACCACAAAAAAAAAAATACATAATAATAATAATGAATAAATAAATAATAATAATAATAAGCAAGAAAAAACAACTATTCGCGTTTAGATCCAATCGTCAAGTCGATTGAGTCCATTGCTCTGATTCATTATACATCACTTCATTAGTATTATTCTGACTGCCACAAACAACTATAATCAAAGATATAAGGTGGATCGTTTTTAATAAACTCGACTCCAGAAAATAACACGCTTTCGTCATCACTATTAAATTATTAATTAATAATTGATAGACTCTATTTCCCTAGTACAAGTAGCCACAAGAAAGCTTGACTTTCTTCTTTGCCATTTACTCTAATATTTTTAAAGATTCATAACCATTGGTATAAGCTAAGTGGTACCAATCTTCATTATTGCAGAAACTGTTCATTATGCTTGGATTATATTTATTTTCAAAAGTCTTCTACGAAATTGATTTATTTAATAAATCAACTTTGTTTAAGAGTTTGTTTTTATTAAATTTTCTCTTTCTATCTTTAGTTCAACTTCATAATATTTTTTTTATGACTTGATGAGGCGGCCCTAAGAGGGTGTAAAGAAAAGAAGATTATAAAAAAAATCTTTTTTCAGGGAATATGAAATAATAAGTCTAAAAATTATCCATTTTTTTGGATGTAATAACAATAATAATCTTCATAATTTTTTCTAAACGAACTTAAAACATTTTACCTCAATAAGTTTTTGGGAACTCTTAAAATAATATTTTGAAACGCAATTTATCAAATATCTTGTAACAGCTTATAGATTGATAAATATCGTATAAGATTAACAAAAAATTAGAACTTGGGTCTTTTCCAAAACGAAAAACACACACTATTATCAAATGCAAATATATTTTAATTAACATTAATCAAAGGATTTGGTTGGGGAGACAACGACAGGCCACACTCCACCTAGGTAGGATTTCTTGAGAGATAATTAAATAAAAGATAGTTCCATAAACTTTTCCAATATAAAATTATGGAATTAGCTTACGTTTGCATCCTCATTGAATATTCTGCAACTCGGTACTATACCAAAATTAAAAATTACAATAAGTCATATTCTGAGTAATGTAACGCACAATGGATGTATTATAGGGGTATATATTTGTTTAAGTAATTAATTATTAATTTACGTCCAAATATTTGAATTAGTTGTTCTTGGGTGTTGCATGTCCACTAAATCTTGACATGTTCGTCGAATTGATATATTTGTTGCAAAATTAATTTCCTAGTTAGTGTTCTATTATGCCGAAGGGTCAAGAATTTGTTTTTTCAATGTTGACTTTGTTTATTGCAATTTGTCAAAATTAGAGAAAAGTAATTTCAATAATAGTCGATGGGTTTGTGGATTTTAATATGAATTATCGTAAACAAATGATTCTGATTACGAATTCAATGCTATGCTGAGTTAGCGATGTATAAAGCTTGGCCCCATGCGAGTAGTTGGTGACCCCGACCTAAATCCTTTAGAAGGGTTATTTTATATAAAATTTGATTATAAACAGATGGAGATGTTTCTTGTAATTCATAATTCGAATATTAACAAGATTCTTTAGTGCAACTATGAATGTAGGCAATTCTTATAGACGTAGAAGGAAGATAAGTGTACCAGTAAAGAAAAAAGAGAAACTAAATGAACATAATTGTAATTGGATTTAGATTGTGAATTTACAAAACTACATATGATTTGTTATTTTTTTAAAAAAAGAAAAATCGATTTTATATATCATTCTATCTAAAATTTACAACGCTTAGAACAATACAATTCATATTTACTCAAACGATGTAGTAAGAACATCTGAACCATCAACTATCAAGTTCTTGAAGATAACAAATCTTAAAAACTCACAAACGAACGCAAGAAAAATTCTTGTGCAACTCCTATTCAATGATAGATGAAACTTTAATTCGAGAAAGAAAGCAAACTCTTATACGAGAGAGAAAATAAAATACTAAACAAAATGTCTAAAACGCTATATAAAAATTTATGTATCACCTATATTCATCTCGTCAGAGTTATCTCTATCTCTTTAGATCCATATCCGTCTCATTAGATTTGAGAATGTGATGTACAACTTGAAAAAGGGTGCGCCAACCCAACCCGCCGACAATGTTGGTGGTAACAGTGGTGAAGTAGACGACTGTTTCACCAAGCCATCGCCGGCGGACGAAAATAGAAGAAAAAATAATAATTAGGGTTTAGAGAAATGAACATATGATCTGTTATTAAAGTGGATGAAACAAATGAAACATAAGATTAATAAAGGTAGAGAGACTATTACATCATAAAGACAATCTCAATTCTCAACCATGTTCTTCAAAATCTTAATGGATATAATTTGGATGAGTGAATTTATAAAAAAGTTCTCATAATATTACTCATATCCCTTGATTATTATATATTATACATCTATTTTTTTTCTTTGATCAATTATATATTATACATCTAATCTTCTGATGTATATTCATCATATATAACATTTAATTAGCTTAATGTTGATCTTCCTTGAAGGTTAATCATAAGTGTATATATATATATATATATAGGGATAGTTTAACTCAAAACTACAATATAATCTAATAAGATTAGTAAAATTTATAAAACACTTTAAAATTGTCAGTAAACAATATACATTTGATTTAAGTTACTTGTTTACAGTGATTTTCATTGACAAGAATCATTCTAAAATAATTTGTTTTATTAATATTTTAGAGTGAAAACACAAATACAGTGACAAATATATTTATTGTAATAACCATCACTTATGTTCATTATTTCTCAATCAACTCACTAATTGTTATGTGTGTCAACTTAAATGTACAATTGTTATATCACTATACTTTTGAAATTATTTTTGTGACAAAACGATTACATAATTAATGACAATTTACACCCGTCAAATCGCCCGCTAAATATATTGAACCCGATCGACCCGAACCGCTCGGTTTAAAACGATAATTATACGGTTTCGATTTAATATTTTGTCAACACGCATCTATCAGGTCGGGTTGAATTTTTTCCATAAAACCGCCCGAACCCAACTGCGTACACCCCTAATATATAGATAGATAGATAGATAATTGAGGCAATCGATGTGAACTAAATTCTCTCATTATTATGATTTAATGAGAGGGGCCATGGACCCATCCCAACAATTATAGACTCAAAGTTATGTTTAGTGGGGTCCATTGCGTTGCTGAGGCGTCACTCACATATAGTTAATTTCTCCTGGAATTTTCCACCAATCATCATCTCGTACTTTTACCCAATCATTTTTGGACACCTGTACGGTGCATCGATCCCAATGCTAGCTCTTTCGTCCTTTTCCTCAATGCTCCCACTTCCAGATTATTGCAACTTGACATTTCACATTATTATCAAAAATAGAATAATAATAACAATAATAATAGTAAACATAATAGTGCACAAGGATAAATGACAAATTGACAATTCAAAACCCTCCAGACATGTATGTTTTGGCACGTTACCTCTCAATAGTAACTTAAAAGTGTTTTATCCCTCCACTTAAATCTATTGTTGCAAAATACTCTTTAATGATTTTTCAAAATCAATTTTTTCTCTGCCGATGTGAGACCGTTTAGATGAGCGATGGAGACGGAGGGAGGGGGTAAGTGGGGGCCACCGCCCCCCTCAATTTTGAGGGGAAAAAAATTTGCTCTGCAAAATTTTGATTTTTCGCATTTTGTCTGCTATAAATTTTTTATTTTTGACATTTTATCTCCTCAAAATCTAAAAATATAAAAAATTTCCCAAATTTTTACATTCGCCCCTCGACCTCTGAATCCTGGCTCCGTCCCTGATGAGTGATCTCTAAGTACTTTTATAAGCGATTTTTGGTTCGGGAGATATTTTCTGAACCATAGTAAGTGATCGAAGTCGACCTTACCCAGTAACGGGACAATGTCACCATAATAGCTTTAATTTCTGAAGAAATTTGGTTTAAAATAGCCATTGGGGGCGCAAATTGCTACGATTAAAATAAGCTAACGGAGCAAAATGCTTTTAAGCTATTGTCTTGGGGTGATATGTAAAATGATGAAATAGCGGGGAGTGCCACTTTCCAAGTCTTGAGGGGTGAGGGACCACTCAACAACTTTAAGTAATATGATATTTTTAAAATAAAATTGGCCTTTTGAAAAAAAAAAAACCATATTTGTGAACATCGATATAAATAGAGCTGAAAGACGAAGAAAATTACCTGATACTCGATTCGAGATTGATAGATAAATGCTCGTTTGAGATTGGTTCATTAACTTATCAAATGAAGCTTAAACAACCTTGTGTGTGTTCAATAGTTTTGAAACTCGACTCGAACTTGATTCTGTTAGTAAAAATAATAAAATATGTGTATAAAATTAAACTACTCGAACTCGACTTATGTTCGTCTCGATTAAAATTCATTTGGACTCTGCTTAATTATCAATCAAATCAATCTCATAAACACATTCTAAAGCTCGACAAACTTAAACAATAACTTATTTGCTCGACTCTACTCATTTACAATCATATATATAAATAATGAGTATTCAACTTTTGGAATAAATAAAGAAAGTTTGATTTCGCTTTTATTTTAATTTGTCGTAGTTTACATTGTTATTTATCAAAATTATTTCCTCATTCGTAATCGTAACACCATCATCAATAAGATGACTAACCTATTATTATTCCTCGATATCTTCGCTATATATTATATAAATTTTGACATTATCTATCCAAGTCACATGCACTAAACAAACAATTACTAAAATAAGTAATCCTTAACTCTATCCAATCGTATCACACTTTCTAGACATTTACAAACCACAAATTGTTAAATGCAATAACTATCAATAATCTATTGCACAAAGTAGTTTATTTTGATTAAATTGCAAATATTAAGGTTATATTGTCTTTGAACCACGCGTTCCCCACTAATCATATCTAAAAGTTACTCCTTTTATCTCAAGCTCATTTTTATTTAATAAATCGATTACACGGTCTGTCATAAATATCAAATACCGACAAATTATAAATTAACTAATAACTACTATAAAAATAGATAAATACTCACAAGCTACTTATATGAGTAGAATTTAAGACCTCTGGGATCTCAATTTCACCAATAAAACTAAACTTAATTAACTTTTAGTACAAGTTCAAAACTTTTAAGATTACCGTGATTATACTAGTCCTAAGTTGTTGAACGCCAAAACTATTTCACATTATCATTTTATTATCTACTAATTTGCAAATAATTTTGTTGCTTTGCTTATAAGCACACATAAAATCAATTTTTCTCAAAACTGAATTCCTTAAATATTTTTTATTATTTTTCCCAAAATAATATATAGTTTTGTCTTCAATGGTTTCTAATGGCTTATCTCAAGTAAGAACACAAATGTTCATTTTATATTCTTATTCGAGGTTACCCATTCAAACTCAACTGAAAATTTGATTAAATTACACTACCATACAACAATTTTGCATAATATATGTGAGTCGATTGAATAACTCAAAATTTTATTTAATCTACTAAAAGAAAAAAAAAATCAACAATAATATATATAGAACACAAAAGAAAGTATATACAAAGGTTGAGTTTGCCCCACTGTTTTATAATTGATCATGAATAAGTGATCCTCGTAAAATTAATTAGGACAAATTTAAAATTTTTACTTTGTCATAACGTAATTATAAAATGCAAATTTTTTTAATCTGGATCATATAAAAGCAGGAGTGTCAGTGAATTAAGTTGAGTCGAATAAAATATTATTTAAATATTTTGGAATTTTTATGAAGCTACAAAAATTGTATTTGTGATTGACTTGATAGCTACTCGATATGAGTTCAAACGATTCGAGTAACTTGATATTTTTTCACATATTTTTAAAATGTATTATGTAGTTAAATCGAGTTCAAGTCGAATTTCAAACCTTAACGAACGAAAAAGTACGTTCAAATTTGGTTGTTATGTTAAAGGAATTGAGGTCATATAAGATTTTAGCAATCGATCTTGAATCAAAAATAAAGAGATCAAACCACTTTCCAAGTTCACATCTACCTTCAAATAATGATTTAACCAATGATGCACAGATACTCCTAAAAATGGTTTCATCAGTATACTACCGTTTATTGTCCTAGGTAGGGGTGTAAACGAGCCGAGTTAAATCGAACGAGATGTTGTTCAAGCTTGTTTGAAATACAATCGAGCTTCAAAATTTGTGTTTGGGCTTGTTTGATTAGTAATCGAGTCGAGCTCAAACGAGCTTTAATCAAGCCGAACACGAGTCGAGCTCGAGTAGTTTGATTTTTTTATACATATTTTTATTACTTTTTACTAATCAAGCCGAGCTTCAAAATTTATCAAACACAAAAAGTTGTTCAAACTTGATTTGATAAGTTAACGAACCGAGCCCAAACGAGCTTTTAGCGATCGAGTTCGAGCCGAGTATCGAGTAGTTTGGTTCATCTTTCACCCCTTATCCTAGGACTATTTTTGAAGTTTTCGAAAATAAAATAAAAATTTGAATACTGTATCCGATATTGAATTGAAGTATCCATCACACGCCTTAAATACGAGGCATAATTTTTATTTTATATAACTATACAAAATTTTTTGGGTTAATGTTTCTGTCTTTTATTAAAAACTAAAATTTTAAAGTTAAACAAATACCAAAAAAATTAAAAATCTAGATAAAGCTTTATTATGTGAATGAATCTTTTGAATAATATAAATTTTTAAATATTATACATACATATATCTTCAATCTGTTGTATTTTAAATTTTTGAAATTTATCATAGTTGTATTCATATATCATAATTTTTAACTTTTTAATAGTGAGATGGTACGAGCTAATACTCAAAAGGGGAAAACACTTATATACATTGATTTTTAGGTTTTACTTGTGCACTTTTTGGATGTAAATAATATACATCATTTAATATATAATTTTAAATTAAAAAATAAATGAAATATTTTATTCACAACTATGAAGTTCATAAGTGAGTTCAAGACTCAATTCATACAAAAATTTTCCGTGGAAAGGTTGGAAAACGCGGCACGGACGCGCACCTGATGAACGATAAGTTGAATGATTTTATGCGTATGGTCAGAAATATTTTGCGCAGTCAAGACTTAGAAAAGCGTGGTGGTGTAAGATTCTTGGAATCGTACAAAATAATTGTAGATCTAACCAATGTGGAGATGACGCGTGGCATTCCTCAAGATTCCAACGAATAAATATGTCGTATTGGATGCAGCGAATGGGGAGCGAGGCAGCCTCGTGTGAGGTGGGACAGCCTTATTCTTATGTTGGAGGGCTTGATCAGCCGAGCCGAAGCTTTGACTCCTTTTTAGATATTTTTATCGTTAATATTTTTTCATAAAAAGTATTACACATAATATTCATTACCACCCAAAGTACTTGGGTCAAGTGGTAAGTGTTTTGTGACCCCAAAGGTAACTCATAAGCGATAAAAGTTCGAATTCTACTGAAGATACCACTCTTGAAAGGGGTTCTCTTTGCAAGACCCGACCTGAGAGATTAGACTTCCCTGTCTAACCTTTTTTGTACAAAAAAAAAATAAAAAATTATATCATTACCATCTAGTTGATTTGAGTAAAACGAAACTCTAATTTCTTCAACAATTAACTTTGAATTAGAATCTTTGTGTATATAGAAAATTTGTTTAAAATAGATACTTGAAAATTCACCTCGTATTATACTCAAATAATTGATCTTGAACCTTCAAACTATAAATACATTGGAAAAAAATAAAGTATTTTCTTTTCCTTTTCAATAAATATTCACAAGTAAAAATCGTGGTAAAATATTATGCACATCAACACATGTTTGTTTTTAAAAGATGCATCGCTAGGGAAATGTCTTGGGACTTATAACTCTCTCAAGTTCGTCGTCTAGGGGCTTACAATCATTAAATTATCACACACCACTCGCAAATTGGAGAAAATTTTACAATTAGGCAGTAAAGGGCGAGTAAAATATTATATAACAACCCTACCCTTAAAACATCTTGTGTCAAACAAGCGCGATATGTCTTCAGTGGTATTTCCGCAAATCTGAAACTAACATAACATGTGCCCTTTTTTTTTGGTTTACCCATGGGGTGTCCGAGTCAGCTTTTGCGTACCTCGATTAATTCTTGCTCGCCGTGCGTGGCTGCTGCTGGCCAAATATTATTTTGACAACGCCTGTAATCGATCTTGGGAGTTTCAGCATCGACCCCAAGTTGTCCCAATGCCGCTTTTATACCACCCTATAGAAAACCAAAAATTACATATAAAGTATGGAATATATATTTAACAATATTACGTGAGCCAGCCATATAACTTTATTACATGAGCCAGCCAAGCCGGCAAAAAGTACAAAGCCAGCTCAAACCAGATTTTTTATCGGCGCGCCACCACCTCCGCCACTAATTTCCCCTACCCCACCCCATTATGTCATAGATATCGACCCTTCCACTAAACAAATCCATGAAAAGTCCAAACTACCCTTACCCACACCACCCCCACCCACCCACCCACCCAAGGGCAAAACCGTCAAACCACCCCCAGTCCCTCTCACCCAAAAGTATTCATTGTCCAAATCAGTGGTCTGATGCCTAAAACCGTGCAGACCAACAGTGGTTTAGCTGCCGTCATCCAGGGGCATTTTCGGTAATTCACTTCCACTAATCAAGAATAATTATGAGGTGCTCTCTAATCAAGTTCCTTAGCTCTATTTAAGTCATGATTAGGCCTTTAATTAAGCTCCCTCTTTTTCTTCTTTCTATATCCCTTTCTATAGGAGATTTCAACATTGTTTTTTATGCTCACTTTCTCTCTCTTGTTTCCTCACTTTCTCTCTCTACACTGAATTGGGTGAGGTGGGTTGTTCAGCTATGGATTGGGGAAGTTTCTATTTTTGCCCAAATTTTGCTGGAAAGGGTAATTTTCTATTTTTGTTGTTTATTTTTTGGCTTATTCCCCATTTAATTTTTGAAGTTCATTTAGTGTATCTTTGCAGCTAATATTTTATTTGGATTCTGTTCATTGATATGCATGTGGGTTGTTAAATACTCATTTTCTTTATTTTTTGGGTATTTATTATTAATGTTTTATCTTTAATTGGTAATTTTCATGTTATGTTTCACTGAAATTTGCCTCATGTAGTGTATGTCTATATATATATATATATATATATATACTATTTTTGGTGATATTAATTCAGGAATTTTACATGAGCTGATTAGGATTTATAGCCTTTTTTGTTTTATTTTTGTTTTTAATGAAAAAAAAAGAAACTAAATTTTGTGTGCTCTGATGATTTTCCTACTTTTTTACCCTCTTAATTATGTAATATTGCTAGCATATGGTTCGGAGATGGGATTTGATTATTCACTATTCAATTTGTTATATTTAATCTGTTAAATGTTTAGATCTCAAATTTCACCGGTTAGCATCTTGTAGAACTCGAACAAAAACAAAGTAAAGGGTGAAGATTAGTTTTGAGCTTATTAAAGGATCAAATTTTGACTAATTACTTATTTAAGAGACAAAGTTTTCGAATTCAGATAAGTCAACTTATTTTTCAGAAGTTTTTGGGTCATTCTCGGGGGCTTGGTTACCGGGATAATTGTACCCGTACATGTGAAAGGACCCACGTGGGATCCCACCGTGCATGGCTGGTTATGATTATATCGGAATTTGAAGTCTTGAGACTCCCTAAAAGTCGGTTGAAGTTTTTGGATAATTATTTTGTTGATATGAAATTTACAAAGTGCCTTATCGCAAATTTACATGCATTATGGAGTGAAAATGGCAATAGAAACACGAGAAACTGCTAAACTGCTACTGGAATTCTTATGGCAAATTTACATGCATTATGGTGTAAATATTTCAAATTTACATGCATTACGGAGTTAACCTTGTTTCGGAATAATCTCTTTTACCATTGCCTTTGCTACTGGACTTCTCACGGAATTTTCTTTGCTGTCTTAACCACGATAGACAACTTTTTATTGAAACTCCAATTAGGGACCAATGTATTTAACACGATAGACTTTGTGAATTGTGGAATGCTATAAGATTACTAAAAGATTTAACAGAGCTAATCAAGATGCTACTTTATCTTGTTTTCCCTTCTTTGTTTTAGCATGCTTCGTGATTGATTCTTGTTATGTGATTTTAATATGCGAGGTTCCTTCATACATGCTGCAAAATTAAGCCATTTATATCTTCTCGCAGGTGGCTGAATCTTAAGTACTCTGTACTCGGTGGCTCGATTCATTGTTATTTGGATTGAATTTACCAGATTCTCCTAATAAAAACATCACTTCTCTAAGGCAGTTTATATATGGATAGATCAGATACGTCAGGTTTCTTGAGCGGTGGAGGTAGCTTGTTCAGATTTATTTCTCTCGTGTTCTTCATTTTAATTTATCGATCTTCCTGTTAGCGTTCACTAGCAGCATTCTTTTACCGACTCGCTCTTCATTCCTTCAAAAATTTAGTATAGGGATTTAATTTGTTACAAAAATGTATTCGTCTTTCTGTGGCGACTTCACAAAGAATGGTAATAGTGGAGATACTACTTTACGTTTGGATGGCTTTGGATATGCAACACGTGAAACCACCACATTTGGCAACTGTGAAATTAATTGTGTTGGCTCGAATGGTCAAGATGATGGGTGCAAATTAGTGCTTGGATTGGGCCCGACGCCTAGTGCATATTCTGATGAATATTCCCCTTCTGTGGTCAACAAAGCCAAAGAAATGACATCTCAACGTGACTCGATTTTGAAACTCGGGCTTTCTGGGGGCATTGAAGCAGTTTCCACTGTACTCGACTTTTCGTCTTCCGTGCATGGGTCTTTTGACGGGCCCAATCATCCCAATCAAGTGCGTTCAGATGGTAATGAGCTTTCTATCCCTGTTGTTGACGAGGGTTCTACATCAGCCAAGAAATCATCGGGTGGCTATATGACAAGACTTATTTTGGCACCACGAATGGAAAATCCCGAGATTTTGTTGAGAACAAATAAGAAGTTTCTAGAACCTGGTCAGATTTCGCAGGTGAGTTCGGAACCTTCCGCTATTTCTAATTATTCCATGAGCGCTATATCTGAGCCCGGGAGTGGTACAGTATCTTCAGATCAAAGAGGCAGTAGTAACACAAAAAAATGCAATTTCTCGGGATGTACAAAAGGGGCCCGTGGGGCGACGGGTTTTTGTATTGGCCATGGGGGCGGACAAAGATGCCAGAAGCCCGGATGCAATAAAGGTGCAGAGAGTCGAACCGCCTACTGCAAAGCCCATGGAGGGGGTAAACGGTGTCAGCATTTAGGTTGCACTAAAAGTGCCGAGGGCAAAACGGACCATTGTATAGCACATGGTGGGGGTCGACGTTGTGGACATCCGGGTGGGTGCACCAAAGCCGCCCGTGGCAAATCAGGTCTTTGCATCCGGCACGGTGGTGGAAAGAGGTGTAAGGTTGAGGGATGTACTCGTAGTGCTGAGGGGCAAATCGGTCTTTGCATCTCTCACGGTGGAGGACGACGTTGTCAATTCCTCAATTGTAATAAAGGCGCGCAGGGGAGTACCGTGTTCTGCAAAGCACACGGTGGTGGGAAACGATGCATATTTGCGGGGTGCACTAAAGGCGCAGAAGGGAGTACGCCTCTTTGCAAAGGGCATGGTGGCGGGAAGCGTTGTTTGTATGATGGTGGTGGGATATGCCCGAAAAGTGTTCACGGAGGCACGAATTTCTGCGTGGCGCATGGTGGGGGAAAGAGATGTGCTATCCCGGGTTGTACCAAGAGCGCTCGTGGTAGGACTGATTGTTGCGTGAAACACGGAGGCGGGAAGCGGTGTAAGTTTGACAACTGTGTGAAAAGCGCTCAGGGTAGCACAGATTTTTGCAAGGCTCATGGTGGCGGGAAGAGGTGCGGGTGGGGTGGTGGGAAATGCGAAAAATTTGCGCGAGGAAGGAGCGGGCTTTGTGCCGCCCATACTAGTTTGGTTCAAGGGCGGGAGACAAATAGGGGAATGATTGGACCGGGCCTCTTCCATGGATTGGTACCTCGGCCAGGTGCGGGCTCCACTTGTTCATCATCCGGTGTGAGCGCGATCTCGGATCCTTTCGAATCGCTCGAAAGGCCAGCCAAACGACAACAACTTATCCCGCCTCAGGTATTGGTTCCTTTGTCAATGAAGGGCTCGTCGTTTTATACAAGATCGTCGGGTTCTGAGAAGTGGGTTGAAGAAAATGGGCCCGGGAAGAGCTCGGGTTTTGCGGTACCCGAGGGGAGAGTCCATGGTGGTGGACTTCTATCCTTGCTTGGGGGAAATCTCAATAATGCAATTGATGGGATTTGAACTGGTTTTTAATACAAAAGCCAGTTGTGATTTTATATTTATTTTGGTTATGAATTTCTTGATATTGGGACTTTGTATAGACGCTTGAGAAACATCAAGTGGTGTATTGCCGGTAGTCTTGTGATGGTGTAATGTGAATGCTGTTGTAAAATGTAATTGAATTTTCAATAAAAGTTGTAATTGTAATTATGTTTAAATCCATCTTCAGTCGTGGTTTTCCAATTGGGGGGAAATTCTAGTCCGCTTTTAGCTCGGTTTATTAAATTTTAGTGTATTTCACAAAGTGAGTGACTAATCACATGTCAAGTGTAAAACACTCTCTTTGTGAAATACACTTGAGTTCGACTAAGTCAGACGCATACTAAAATTTTCCAAATAGCATATGCAAGTTACACGAAATGCGGCTAATTACGTTGCTAGAGCTCGCTCCCTGTCTCTCAAGCCCAACTCTATAGATTAAGCACTTAGAGCTCAAGCCTTCTTTCAATAATTATTAATCATAAGAAATCTAAAGCATTCCAAACAAAGAGAAGAAGAAATACAAAACTGATAACTTTATCCCCATTAGACCCCACCACATATGAAATATTGTACTCTGGCCTAAAAGCCTTCATTCAATAATACTAAATTCAATTTTCAGCCTCTCATTATCTGTACATCAACATTTATAAAGTTAGATACAATATATTTAAAGAAAATTATAACTGCATGATAGTTTCATAACTAAGTACCTTTCATTTACCCATAAGAGCATCATTGAGCGATACAAAACTGGGAACAAAACTAACAACACTGAAATTTGATTTCATCATATGAAAATTAATGAGGCTGTACGTTTTTTCTTCACAAGATAACATACTAGATGACCGTCACCCCTAACCATCAAAATGTCCCCATTGCTAGGTAATTGCAGCGGTCTAAACGTCGTCACACGAAAGAACTTACGGAGGCTATTAAACTGTTTGATCCATAGGCCACACTGGTTCATCATCCATATATCAAGATACCGAGTATTATCAACCAAACGTAACATAGGTTTTCTCCAACAACTCCGATACTCATCAAACCTCGATGTCCTAGCCTATGCTCATCGAAACTGGGAGGCGCATCAATTTTCCCAAATATTTCACTCTCAAATTTAAAGAAAACTATGACATCAGATTGAGCATTGCCTTGACAAATTAAAGCTAATATGCAATTCCATTTACGAACGCGTAACTATTATCCTAATTACTGGAATCATAAATTAGTGGGCTATTACATCAATTATGTTATATGTGGTCTTCTAGTTCAAGAAATTTGTAGCTTTTGTGTCGTGCAAAAATTGTCTATTATCACCACCTGCCCCTTGAGAAAGAATGAATTATAGTAGCATTAATATGCGATATTTAGTTAGAGGAACAGTGATGAACTAATTATGGGAAAATTTATGGTTAGTTAGAAAGGAATTAGTGATTGTATTTTATAACTAATATATAGATTCTTTGTTCAATGTTTTAGATTGAGGTTCGGTACGTATACTAGTAAATCAAGAACATCAAGATGCTAATGTTATATTAGATAATTCTTTTAATGAGATTATGCTTATTTAATCTAGGTTTGGATGGACCCAAACACTGATAGTTTTGCCCTTGCACGAGTTGAACGAATTGAGGTAAGTGATTCTTCACTCTTCCAGTTATATAAAATTATATATGTATTATTTTCGGGTGCGTGTGTGATTTTCATAACTTGGATCGTGCAAGTGTATATATGTATGTATTTGGAAATGTGGATAATTTGATTATCTTGAACTTGGATTTGAAAAGTGCAAAATGTGATTTTTGTATGTGATTGATATGTGGTTTTGTAAACGTGGTTATTGTGGAGGTGGTTTTTAAAACCCATCGTTTAGACCATTACATTATTGACTATTCCGGAATAGGAGATGGACAATCGAGTATGTGAGTGTTGGTCAGTGACCCAGTATAGGAGGGTTGTGCCTATACCAGGACCTAGTATAGGGGGGTTATGCCTATACCAGGACCTAGTATAGGGGGGTTATGCCTGCACCTGAACCTAAGACAGGGGGGTTAAACCTGTCCCTGACCGTGGTTGTCTTATGTGTTGGTTGTGCGTGGTGAATTTTACGTGAATGTTGAATATTGTTTTGACTCAAGTTGTGCAAATATTATTTTCATTAGAAGTAACATTCTCTTGAAATTCTTGTGCAACTTTATTGTATACTCTAGAGAAAATTTTTAAAAATATATTATTTCGTTGCTTGTTTGATCCGATTAGATGAGTGATGGAATTGCTTACTGGGCCGTCGAGCTCATTCTTTTATTAATATTCTTTTTTAGGTATCCAGTATTAGTGAAGATGAGATTTTTTTACATAGATTGATCAAGTCATGAGTAGATCAACTTAGTATTTATATTGCATTTAGTTTTATTCGAGAATATTAGACTTGTTGATTTTGGATTATTTTATTTAGAGGTTTATTTATGAGACTCGCAAGGATTTGGTTGTATGGGAGATCTTTATTATTTTGGAGAATTGAGTTATCCTTGAGAAATTCCATTTTGGTTGATAGTATTGATTCGTTTATAATAATTATTAGGTATATATGCTCTATACCGGTGTTGTTAATAGGCGAGCCTTGCAGGCTTTTGAGATATTTTCAGAAGCTTGCGGCGGTTGTCATGGTCCCGGGGTTCGGGGCGTGACACATAAAGGCATAGATTTGACGTCTCTCTAAGAGCTAGAACCAACATGATGAATATGAGCTCCAACCTAATCAATTCCAATCATAAAACCTCAAAACCTTATACACCCTAGAAATTGGACTAAATCCCAACCATAAACTCGATGTCCATTTGCGTAATTTCCTTTCCTCGTCAACTTCAGGAACCCTAATATACTCAAGGACGAAGCCATGAATTTTATTGAGGCGGGACGAGATTGTTGTGATATAGTTATACACTTTTTTTTGGTTAGATAGAAGAAGGACCCAAAGGGGGTGCGGGAGGCTTGCCCCCAGTGGTACGGTACGCTATATTTAACAGGGAAAATATAATAAGGAACTAGGTTCAATTACAATTTTATTTTTTTGGAAATCACAGGGTAAATCTCCGCCAGTTACCCAGTAGAGCAAACCTGTCCATACCCGCAAACCACATATGAAGGTAATCCGCCCTAGGTTTCCTATATGACTGGCTCGCTAAGCGCAGGGCCCCCCAGGGCAGAACGGAGGAGTAAACTCCCTAGACCAAGCATCACCTGGGTTTCGAACCCGGGTGGGTTCTCACGGCCGAAAGCCTTGTGACCGCTAGGCCACACCCCTTTGCTTTTGACATACTTTTATATTCTTATATCTCTTTCGTTATAGTTAGGATTTTAGGTTTGGGAGGGACGAACTCAAAGAAAAGGGAGAAAACGTGATACTTTTTTATTTTGAGGGTGGACAAAATTCAAATATCAAATTTTTTGTAAAGCTAATAAAATAATTTTTCAAAATTGAGGGGGCGAGCGCACCGTCCAGCCCCCTGGTCCCGTCCCTGAATAGTCATTAATTTGTAATCGGATTGCAAACAAAAGAACACCGTTTGGTAGATTTTACCGTAAAATAAATCAATCCGTTACACGCATTCACAAGAGCAAACATTTAATTCCCCGGAATGTTTCTCTATTTTCCACTTGGGAATTTTGAATATTGGATTGATTCTTAATTATTTCTCTTTGATGATGAATTCAGTGGAATCGAGGCGCGCCATCGATAAAGTGAACGGAGTTTAAGTGTTTAGAGACGCCGCCGAATTGTATGATGAGATTTTAGGTGGCGTTTGGGGAGTACAAGGCGGCGAAATATGCATTGAAGGGGTTAAATTGCGTGGGGTTTTGCATGCGCACATCTTGATAGTATCTGTTAGAGATTCCACCATTGTTAATCATAACCTAGCTAGCGAGGACGATAAGATTTTTTCTAAAACAATGTCGACGATGAGCTATATATATATATATGTGTGTGTGTGTGTGCACGCGCGCGCGTGTTTGTGTAAATATATAATATATATCTATACTCTTTTATAATACCTCAACCCCTTAGAATAACCACCATGGTTGTTTTCATTTAAACTTCCTATATTGCCCTTCTCCAAATTTTATCAAAGTGATACACAGCTAACAGCTAATTAATATTCTTTAATTACTTAATTATATGATTTTAATGGCAACTTCTCATCCACGTTCAACATGGTAACTGCCATTTTCTCTAGCATATCCAACACCAACATACATTAATTACACAAATCAGTTTTCCTTCAAATCATCAACAGATAACACGGTAAAAGTCCCTGCAAAGGAAAAAGGTGAATCAGTGCGCTGAACGTGAACGACTTTTACATCTCACGTTTTGATTCTAAAATTTGCTTAAAAGGAATTGATTAATTCACTTTTCCCTTAACAGTATTTCAGGCCAAACTGGTGGAAGGACTTGAATAGTTGAATGCGCTGCAAGGCTGGATCATCTCTACAAGCAACATGTTTAAAAAGAATCACTTTAAGACTTGTCATATTATTTTGAGATTTTAATTTTCGAGGTAAAAGTTATATAAGTTTGTCTTTTGATTTTTTTCCTTAAATCAAGCATATTTTAATAATTGTGTTTATTATGATTCTCACTAAAAATTAACAAATTAAGCCCGACATAAAGGACAAAGATATATTGTTTATCCACAGATTTTAGTGTTTCACTTTGATTAAATTCATATGCATTGTTTTTATATTTAAGAATTATTCTATCATTAATTATTTCGTTGCACACGCATCGAGTGTGCGTCCACTGCTAATATTATATAATAGATAGATAGGTAGCTTCGGATTCCACTTCTTTTCGGAAAAAGAAAATATACAGATAGATGAACTGTTTATTTGAAATTTGTGGATTAATTGTATAAATTTATTTTGTTTATCTGAGTTTATTATTTAACATAAATACTTAATCTTGTACAAATTTTGTGCACTTTTAATTATTCAATTGTTAAAGTTTGTAAAAAAGTTGAAGTAGTCCAACAACCATTAAAATTAATCGGTAAAACATAGTCCATACGTGTGCAAAAAATAGAACTTAATAGGAATAATTTTGGATTGAAATTAATGAGTTAAAGTGAAATGCTAGGTTAAAAAAAATTAGAAAATGAGAAATAAAATTGAACGTATACATTGAATTTTGTGAACTATGTGATTGACATTAAGTAACCTTAAAGGTGTGAACAGGCCGACCTTTTGTTTAAAGCCTATGCAGGCTGGCCCTTTAAGGGCCTGTGCCTATTAAGGCCGGCCTGGACAAGGCCTGTCAGGCCCAGAAAGCCTGGTCCATACCAGGCCTAGTTTGGGTCGGCCTGGTCAGTTAAAGGGTCAACCTTTAACTAATTAGGCTTTGGCCTAGCGGTACCACCTCCCACTTGTGAGTGGGAGGTCCTGGGTTCAAAACCCAGGAGCCACAGTTGTGTGGCTCTCCCTCCTTTATGAAGTTTGATAGAGTCTTTATGGCTCAGTTGAAAACTATCAACCCGGGTTTGTCGGGCTAGATATATAGGGTATCTCCTCCCTCTTGTATTAAAAAAAAAAAGGGTCAACCTTTAACTGACCAGGCCGGCCCGGACTAGGCCTGGTATGGACCAGGCTTTTTGGGCCGAATAAGCCCGGCCCGTGTAGATTTTTTAATTAAATAATTATATTAATAATAATAAAAAAATATATTACATAAGTGTGCAACGGCCTTATACGGTCAGCAATTGATGTCCGTTGAGAAATTCAAACGGCTAGCATAATGCTGGTCGTTTGAATTTCAGGTGCAACGATCGGATTCTTCGACCGTTGCCCTTGTAATTTTTTTTATTTTGTTAATTATAAATTCCCTATAAAAAGATGATCATTTGATTTTTATTTTTTTTACACCAAACTCTTCCAATCACTTACAAAACTTTCAATATTATCAAAACTTACTTTATACACTTTATATTTATATGAATTATATACTTCATTATATTTAGTTCAACAAATTATAATTCCTTCAAATAAATTAAAAATATACTTTATATTATTTTTTACGATTGGCGGAGGCGTAATTATTCTTGTCAAATTGAAGTTGTTGAGCTCTCGATTTTGCAACGTTTGGCGGAGGCATAAAAAGGATTAGTGCCCCTTTCAAAACAACATAACAAGAGCCCTTTGGAAACAAAAAAAAACAATTTATTCGAGGGGCTGATGGCCCCCTGTTGAGATTCATTCTTCGTATCATCTAGGAGTGAATAGGGCTTATGGAAATTGTAGAGGACCGGTTTTGTGACGTTAAATCAAACCGTAATATCAATGATTGGTAACATATACTTATTCCCAAATTTTGATATTGTCGTTTGCTTATTGTTTTTTTTGTGTGAATTTATTGTTAATGTTTAATTGTGTGTTAGTTGCTAAAAGTATCATTGAGCATTTTTGTTTTTTTTAGCAGAAATCAATTTTCGGTTCGTTCGATTCTCAGGTTCGGTTTAACTGAACCAAACCGAAAACCGGTTGATGTATAATATACATATATATATGTATATATTTATTTTAATATTTTATAATGTAAATCTTTAGTTAAAACTTAAAAAACGTTTTCAAGTTCTACGCCTCTTTGCTCTAAAGTCAAAACCCCTCTTCCTTCTCTTTAGTCTTCACGCCTCAAATAACACAGCTCAAAAAGAAACACCCTCTCTCTCTGCCTCGTCCACCAGACCTCGCGCAGCCAAATTCTAACTTCTAAGCGGTAATATTCCTTTATCTTTTTTCTATTTTCTTTAAATGGGTTTAATTGATTTTGCTAAGTGGAGAAAAATGCACTTTTGCTATTTTATTGGCGAACATTTGTGGTTTAAAAACCAGGTTCATACAGAAAAAAACTAGCAAAAAAATGGAGCAGAATTTATTTGTTTTTTAGGGCAAAAGTTCGGTTTAACCGAACCGAAGAAAATCGAGCCGAAAAGTTTGATTTTTAACCTAACCGAACCGAACTTTCGGTCAGAAATTTCAAAAAAGTTTTGGGTTCAGTTCGATTCTAAAACCAACCTATGAATACTCCTACCTACACTTAATGACTGTACAAAGTGAAGAGAGCGAAAATAATGTAAAAACTTGTGTGAATAGGTAAATTCATTTCAATCATTTTCATAATGATTGAAATATAAATGAAGCTACTCTTTAAAAGTTTGTTTATATTTGAATTGTTTAGGCTCTGTTTGTTTGTTTATGTTTTTGAGATGAAATTTTGAAAATTTTTTGGGGAATGCGTATTACAATCCGTGTGAGAATTGATGTGATGTGTGTTGTGTTTGTTTATGTTTTTAAATAGTGGTTGAGATTTGTAAAATATGAATTAAATAATTGAGTTAGTTATTTGTGTAATGATTATGTGAATAAATAAATAATAGAATAAGATAGATAGATATATAAAGTTAATTTAATATTAATATATTTTGAAATTTGAAATTTGAAATTTGAAATTTATTATTAATATATAGTAAAAGTGGAAGATTGAATAGAAAAGTAATGATTGGAGGAAATGATGTTGATTGATAAATGTGTGAAATGATTGATATAGTGAGTGATAGGTAGTTATATGGGGAATTGAAAAAGTTAAGTAGAATTTAAATGAAAATGGTTTGTGTTATTGATTTTTAGAATTTTGTGATTCAGAATATTGAAAATGGAATTTGAAAACATAAACAAACAAGGCCTTAACATAACAAACAAATTCAAACACATTTTTATGTCTATTAGTTTTGGAACACTGCTCAAGCTTGACTCGATCAGTTAAAAAATGATAAACACTTGTGAGAAATATCAAGCTAGTCAATTAAATATCATTTGAGCTTGACTTAATTTGCAATCAATTCAAACTCAAGTACATATTTTAAAGGTCAATAAAAATTATTTGGCTCGATGAGAGTCACATACATTGCACCCCTACCCAAAATAGATTTCTTTGTCCAAATAAGTCGGATTAACCGATCAGAGTTCCTTCCACCTGTTAATTGACTGATCTCAATCTGAATGCCATCACATTAAATTGCTTTTCCCTTTTTTCTTTTTTGGAAACATATTGTTTTATTTATTTATTGATAAATGTAATTTTTAAAATATTCTCGTAATTTGAGAAGAACTAAGCCCATTTAGTTTCTAATTGAATGAAGAGAGATAGTAAAGCCCAATTGTCAATAGAAATAAGCCCATTCAATTTTGATAGGCCTGACCCTGATCGCAATTTTACAAAAAGAAAAAGGACGTATACGACGTCGTCGATGAGGTTTTGGCCGTCGGAATTTTTAGCTCCGATTCTCAATTAGGGTTTCAATTTAGCTGCGAAACGTGAAATTATAACTAATATTTGTATTCCAATGCATTTCTCGAGCTCGTATAATGTGGAAGAATAGCTGAATTTACTTCGTAAAGGTAATAATCATTTACGTTTCTGAAATGTGGATTTTGGAGAACTTATATATATATATATATATGTTTATGTAATGATCACACGGAGTCAAGTAAAGAAAGGCATGTGATTTGTGGCTGCAGATGGATGAATTGTGGAAATATAAGAGTTTCGCAGTCCATGGAGCTGCTGCTGCGGGGTCCGTGACACTAGGCAATGCTCTTACTTACCCACTTGATACTCTCAAAGTCCTGATACAGGTTTGTAGTCTGAGAACGGAGTTTATTGCAATTGTGTGCTGGAATTAGTAATCTTTCCTTCAATATCCATACTTGTATCTACGACCGTAAATGAGTCGAGTCAAGCTGTACAAATTCTTGTTCAAGCTTGTTTGAATTGTTATTGAGCTTCAATGATTGTTGTGTTTGAACTTGGTTTGATTATTAACCGAGTCGAGCTCAAATGAGCTTTAATTGAGTCGAGCTCGAGTAGTTTGATTTACATATTTTATCATTTTTCACTAATCGAGCCGAGCTCGAGCCGTGCTTCAAAACTTATCGAACACAAAAAGTTGTTCAAGCTTGGTTTTGATATGATAATGAACCGAGCTCAAACGAGCTTTTAGCGATCGATCTCGACCAGAGTCGAGTATTGAGTAGCTTAGTTCGTCTTTCAACCTTATATTTATGTGGGGTCTTTTGAAACAGGTTGGCTCCAGTACTAAGAAGACATTGACTGTGGCCGATGTTCTCTATAGAGTTCGAGCATTATCAGGATATTCAGGTAATATGGTAGTTGACAACCTCTTCCCGTATTCCATATGTGGAGGGAGTTGTGTGAAGTTTAAAATGATTTTCATTGTCTTGTTAACACTACTACTTTTTGAACATGATCATGCTTAATATCGAGAACTGAATTTATTATTTTGTGTTTAGCATATTTCTTTCTAGACGTAAAATGCAGGTAAAAATTAAAAGGTTACTCCAAATAGTGGATTACTATTATGCTAAGAACAAACGGAAAAAAGTTAAGAATGGAAATGTTTTATGGGCCTGCTTGTTTATGTTAAGGGAGAATTTAACAACTGTAAAACACTGGGAAATCTTAGAAATTGAATATATTAAGACATAGAGCTGTCATGTTTTAAAGTTGATTTTAATGGTTCCCTGGTATGAAATTTGATTTCTTTCTCACTAAATTCCATACTGTTGGCTTTTGGTTCACTTTTGAGCAAATCCTGCAAATAAGATTGAGATTTAACAAATCCTTTTTGTTTCCTGTTACATTTCTATTGCTTCTACCATGCCATATTTTCTTGCTTTTGTTATCCTAAAATCAATCGTATAAAAACTTTGGGATTTTCTGTCTTCCATGGTCAGATCAACGTATCTTGTCCTAATTTATTAACAGGTTTGTACAATGGTGTTGGATGGTTGACTATGGGAAGAATATCAGGTCTCGGAGTTCGCTTTGGTGTTTATGAGATATTGACAGGATTCTACAAAGGTAAATCTATTATAGTGCATTTCTTTTGTTCTCTTTTGGCTCTATCTATGAATTCTCTTTCTGGCCAAATATGTTGGTTGCACCTCTTATTTATCATGATTAAGAAACAATTCCAGAGTTGTATTGATATATTTTCAGATGTTTTCTATCAGTAACCTAAAACTTAATGAAAGCAAGTTCCAGGCAAATACTAGAAAGCCTTGTAAGGAAGGATGAAACAGATGACGGCTCTGCTCATCTTCAAAGAATAGATAGTTGGTAACGAGACTATTATGTATTAAGACTATAGTTTCTTGGAAAGAAATAGGAAATGAGAGGGGATGTACCATACGGTTGCACCTGGCATCATTAGGGAGTTGTATTGTACCTGGTTAGTTGGGTTCATGTGGCAACTAAAGATATTATTTATGAGAGAACTTTTTTTTCATGTACTTATAAATATGTCTCAGATGTTGCATCATGTTAAAGGCTTCCAGAGGAAAGTTTTTGTCTGTCTGCATGGAAGCATTCTTGTTGGTCTTCTTTTTTTTTTTTTCTTGTAATCATATTGTAGTGCGTATTAGAGTTAATGTGCTCTTACACGTACTTCTTTATCAGATGGACGCGAAGATGATTATGTGCATGTCTCTGAGGCTCTAATGGCAGGATTTGCTGCTGGCGTGATGGAGTCTCTAGTAAGCTCTCCATTTGAATTTATTAAACTTCGTGCCCAGGTGTCTTCTGCTTCTCGCATCCCGCACACTCCTGTTGTTGAAAAGAATGTTGTTCCTCCTTTAGTTTCAAGGTTACTGCCCAGATATTCTCTGGACATGACGGCATTGAATAACTCCGTTGGCCTTTTGTCCCCCTTGACCACCAAAAATGCTAATATGTTGGATGCTTTGAAAGAGTATCCGTGGATGATGACTGGGTCTGGGAGACCACCTGCTGTAAGTAATGTTAGAATGCCACCAGACATTATTTCTTTGGAAGGATGGACTGCTCTATGGAGAGGTCTTAGATCTGGTTTAGTTCGAGATTCCATTTTTGGTGGAGTGTTTTTCTCAAGCTGGCAATTTCTACACCAAGCAATGCTAAACTGGAAAGCTGTTGGAATGGACCCCATGCCTAGGTTCATATTCATCCTAGTTAATCGTTATTTTATGTTCACAGTTATTTTATCTCTTTAGCATGAAAGAGTGGTCTCCTAGCAAATTTTATTGCATACAATTTTGTTTCCTATTTTGAGCGTTTACATTTAAAACCTGAGATTTCTCGTCTAATCACATTATTCGTGCCAAGAAGTGTTGGTATGCGAGAAGTTCTTTAGCAGATTCCCATACTAACAACTCAGAATAGCAATGCCCTTTTCTGGCTTGCATCATGGTTGCTGTTATTTCAAAAATAGCTGCTCTTTTCATCACTCGATTATATGACTAAACTATGCTGTAAACGACATAGAACACATTGCCAATATTGGATACCTCATCAAACTATTTTATCGCAGTCTTAAGAAGACTATCCTAGCACTTGACTTGCTATGCTGATAACAAATAGCATTTTTTTCTGATTCACTGGAGCTGAGCAATCCAAAATCTGGGTGATTTTGTTGCTTAATGTGAATGTGTGCGTGTGTTTTTGTGATTTAATTTAGATTTTTGTAGGCATCCCCATTTTATTTCAACTACGTGCAATCGCAAGATTTGGTTGGGTGAAAGTGGATGACTTTTTGCTTAACCAAAAGGCTAGACGATTGAGAAAAGTGACACTAGATTTTAGCTGATGATTCCCTCTTGTGATTTGCACCACTAATCATTAGCTTGGTTCATCATATGAGATATTACTGGCTAAACTGGATATGTCCTCATGTTCTGCTGTTGAGTATAGATCTTCCCATCACTCTTAATTTGTTGATATCTACTCAATTTTAATTGGGTTTATATTTGGTTGTTGGAAAATATTATTTTTCAGTTCAAAAGAGGTTCATCATTCTACAATTACCTCTTATCCTTGGTGAATATTCCAGAACTGAACAGTCAGATATGAAACAGAAAACAGAAAGTACTTATGTTATTTTTCAGTTTTAAGATAGTAGTAGTAATTTGTTTTAATTTTTAATCTCTGGTATATGTTTTCTTATTTAGTCATCTTCCTTTCTCTCAGTGGCTTTAAGATTTTGTAGATTTTGATTTATGAAAAAATGTCCGGAAAATATCATAATAAGAATACTTCATCTTATTCATCTACCTGTTTTCCCCTTTTTCTTTTCTTGTCTTACTTGAGAATATGTTGTTCAGGTATGATAATGAAGTTGGTCCATTGTCTCCAATAGCTGTTAGTCTTGCTGCTGGAGTTTCCGGTTCATTTGCTGCAGCTGCTTCTCATGGTTTTGACACAACCAGATGTCGATCTCAATGCACTGTTGTGCCCAAGGTATGTCACTTGCCCAAAAGAATGGTTATGTCGAAGATAGTTTCAGAAGTAAACTTTTATTTCATATTTCATAATACTTTGGCTAATTCTCCAGCGCTTCTCTATGTTCTTTGGTGAACGACTCTCATTTTATACCTGTTCACCGTAATGCATAAATGAATAGTTGATAGTTTTATAAACTCTGTTTTCCATGAATTTACATTTGCTGAGCCATCTGCAAGGGTTACTGGGACTTGAGACTACATTAGCTGAAACTGTGAAAGAATTGTAATAGTATTGCAGTTAATAATAGGGTAAATTACACACATGCTCCTTGTGTGAGACTTTTATTACTAAAACACCCCGAGGTTTAAGAAATTCCATAACTTCCCCTGTCAGTAAAAACATATTACACTAAGTAGAAAGTAGAAAGCAGAAAGCAGAAAGCCGATTACAGTTTCACCCCCTAGTTTTCGAGTTGTCAGGAACTAACAAGGAGTGGTTTGCTAATTTACAAAACCTCAGGAGCTCGTGGTAATTACCCAATAAGTGAAGTGATGTCATTCCTTAATCATATTATTTATTTCCCCTTCCTTTGAGAACATAATAATATTAGTATTGTTTCCTGCAGTTTGTAGCCATGGAGAGGAAATTTCTTAAGTGGAGTAGACCAGGGAAGAGATTTGAGAGGCTAACTGGGATCCACCCGGCTGATAGAAATTTACTGCTGAATGGGGTATGGTTGCGTATGGCTCGTTGTGGCATTGCATCAAGTGTCATTGTAGGAAGTTACTTTTTGGCTATCGATCACCTCATTTCTAATTAATGACCCGTTTACAACAATTTTTGGATTGGCACCTTCCGGGACCCAAGTGGAGAAATTATTGGGAAGACTTTCTCTGGCGACCTATTGCACACGGGACTCATAATACACATTGGAATAACAAAGCAGCCTCAGAGTTTATCTCCTCTATACACCATACTTTCGGGTCTTTATTGTTATTATTTCATTACCATGGAATAATCGAGTTAAACCTTGAAAATCAAATGTATTTCGAGCCTCGTTTATGTTTGTTGGTGACTACTTGCACTGATCTGGCTCTAAGCCCTTGTTATACCCTTATAACAACTTGACTTGTATCAAAGTTATAGAAAAGGTCCAACACTTCACCTGAGCTTTGTCAATCTGTGCTAAAAATGGTATCTGCACTTTCATGAGTGTCTCTCTTGGGTAAACTTCAAACTATTCAGAAGATGTGAACCGTTAAATTAAATATGACTTTATTTTACTTTAGAAGAACATTATGTACACGTCAGTGCGTAACATGAAATTTCTCCTATCTTGTATATTTCTATTTATCCAAGAAAGGGTGTTCACTGAGTTCGAGTTTCGAGCATTTACTTTGACCTTTGATGTGGATAAAATGGATTAGAATAAGTAGCTGTATCCAAAAAGCTACATATATTTGTCCAAAAATGATTCAATATTGTTATTAGTTTTCATTTTTCAATGTGATTAATATATAAAAGGCGTTTGGCTTGTGTTCATGTCAAAACCTTCCTCTCTTTCCCTTTTGGTGTCTCTATCAATGAAACTAAGAGAACTTTATGAACAAGTGAAATTAATCCATGGGTGACATGTCTTGTGCAATCATAATGACTTTGAACTTGATTTGGTCTTTCTCCAAGTCAAGTTCAAAGCAAAGATAATCCTTGGTTGGATGAGTTTATTGGAGCTGGTTCATCTAACACCGTTGATTGCAGGGAGTGGTGGTGCAGATCACACCATCCACTGTGGTGGACCAACCTCGATGAACCTTGTCTAGTGATTGACGAGAGTGGTGAAAATCACTCCATTCACGCAAATCCACGTTGTATGGTGGATCAATTTCAATGAACTCGGTCCAGCGAACCCGCAAAAACAGATCTTCGAATTGGCTTATACATTGCACTTGCCTTTGGAGGAGATGATGATTGTGCCCGGTGCTTACGAGCTAATTAAGCAATGAAATAGTTTTATTATACGTATAAGGCTTCATTAATATGATTTTTAGTTTTGCTTTTGTAGATCTGTTTAAACCATCATTGATGAACCTTGAAACATTTGTGTACATTTGAAGAGGGCGATCAATCAAAGACATTTTATTGCATCTGTTATTTACTTATTGAGGTGTCTATGAAGCCTTTCAGACTTGCAAGGCCAAGTGCCTATAACTTATATTAAGTTTATACTTTTGAAAAAAATACTTTATACACTTGTATGTAGTAGAATACAAGATAAAATGATATATTGTATAGATCTAACCTTAGCGGAACTTGGTCCATGCTAGAATCTCTCGATAATTGACGCGGGTGAAATTGCCTAGTCGACGATTTACGTACAATAAAATTGATGTTTCAAAGGTTGATCCAGAGGTTAATAAAATTTACGTGTAATAAAATTGATGATTCAGAGGTTCATTAATTCTCGATGGAATATAGTAAAATGATTTCGCACTTAATAACTTAATACAGATTTAGTCATTAAAATGTTCCGATATCACAGTTTTAGCAAAATTGGAATTATTGTAATTCAATATATATGTAAAGACAACTTTAGTATTGTCATTTATATACATTTTCTAGTGATGTTTGGTGGTATTACGATGTAATACATTGATTGAGCCTCGTAAATCTGTCCTACTTTATCCAAAACCTGTTGGCTAGTGATATCCACCTTCCACTTTATGTGAGAGGTTCTGGGTTCGAATCCAAATTGACAGAAGTTGTAGTTCTCCCCTCCTTTATGGAGTTAGATAGAGTCTTTATAATTCAAAATTATGACTATTAACCCGAATTCGTTGAAATAAATATTTAAAATATTCCCTTTCGTCTTGAATTACAAAAGAAAATCAATACTACTTTTGCATTGTCATACAAGACAACTCCCCAATAGATATCATTGTACATTAATAAAACCTATAAAAGGCCAATCAGCCCAAGAGAATCACGAACAAACAACCCAAAAAAGTAAGCTTAAAAATGTCCGCCCCAAACCAAAAATGGCCCACACTTAACATTGGGCCCCACAAGCCCTTCTCCACCCCACCTAACCCCCTCTCAAAAAAAGCAACAAAAAATAATTCCAGCATTTGACCATGTTTAATGGTGAGTAAATCCGTCGCATTTTGTAGGAGTAAATGACGGGGGATAAATAGTAGTTATGACTTGATTGAAATATCTCTTCATAATCACGTTCAAGGAAAATTTTATGAAATCCGATTTTCCTTTAATGTCATGTCTTATTGAACTCGAAATGAATGTTACCCATATCCTAGTAAAGACATTAGATCCTCGATACGATTTGGCATACTACTTTCATCATCGTCAAACGACAAGAAAATGTCATCCAAGTATGAAAGCTTTGTCCCATAGTATCGTCGTTGTTGCTCTCTGTTTCGTGATTTTAAACAAACTAGACTAGGGAAGAAATTCGAGTAGTCGGTCCAAGCCCTTGGATAATTTTCAACTTAGTATAATCTAATAGCCCCTGCTTATATATGCTAAAGTTGGCTTATGACTTGAATTGATTTCGTTATATGATTCACGCAATAACAACAAAAAATATATTAAAATACAAGCAATTAATCAACACTTAAAAGTTTAAACAAGAATATACCTCCATGAATTTTTCGATGAATTCTTCTTGATACAAGAAACGAATACTCGGGTGCAAAGCTACTAACAAGCTAATCTATACTACTGACTATTTAATCTAGAATTTAAACTAAGCCCAACTACGCCTAAGATCGCTAAAGCCACTAAAAGAAAGAAATTTTTGCAGAGTTTTTGTTTTTCATTCCTTCCTTTTTTCTTCCTTTCTTCTTGTTTACGCATATATACTCCCACCTTCTTTCTGGTCTCTTGCAACTTCCACGTTCTCCACCTCTTCCGAAATTGCTACCAACTTCTTCTTTAAATTTCTTTAAAATGAAAATAAGTGTATTTTCAATTGAGATTGGTGTAAGCTGTATATTTTCATTCTCAAATGAGAATGAAAATTAAAATGTGGCTCCGAAAACACAAACAAACAGAGATGTATTTGTTTACACCCAAAATGAAATGGGCTTTGTCAGATAAGAAAGCCCAAACCATCCTTAATCCGAAGATGGGCTTGAAATAAAATATCCCATACAGCCAAGACTATTCGAAGATGGGCTCAAATCAGGTGAGCCCAATTGAAGTCATGGGATCAGTAAAATACGAAATGGGCTCGATGGGGTCCAAATCTGAAGACGAATCCAAAAAAGAGGAAGTTGCCCAGTTCAAAGACGCGCCAATAAAAGAAATTTAAAAGTATGGTTGGGAAGTAATTTTTCGGCTATGATGGACGTGGGTACGTGATAAAAGCAAGGCAAGGAGAAGAAAGGAGGACACACAAAAAAATCATCAACTTTGCTTTTATCTTTTCTCTCTAGGAGTAGGCGTAGCTAGGAGTAGTCAGTAGCGTAGAATTAGCCGTAGAAGCGTAGATCCAGTAGAACCGATATTTGGTGATCCTGCATGAATTCATCAAGCTGCTCAAAGCAAACTGTTTGTATTCAATTGGAGATCAATATGGAGGTATAATATTTATCTTTTTGTCAGATTTAAATATTTGATAGGTAAATACTGTATCTGGACTTGTATCTTCAATTCCTCTTTTTGTTGATTACTTTCATTGAATAATTGCGATCCAAATAGCTAAGTTAAACAACACATCAAAGTGTTAAATTCTGAACCACCGTCTAGCGTATCGAACTCGAACGTGGGGGTTGTTAGATAATTCTAAGTGTAGAATTATCACGGGGCTCGAATCAATCATATTTGATTCGTCCCTATTCAATTTGTTTTTACCCAGAAACAAATTTTTGGCAACCACAGTGGGAGTAGGTTCCCGTGAAGTTAATTTCTTGAAAGAACATTTAATTCGATTAACCAAATCATTATCGATGTCAGACGAGTTCTCTCGTGATGAATGCACCGAGGAATTCGATATTCAACCGGTAGCAAAAAACAAGGTTAGAGCGGACAAAATGTACGAATAGTTTGTCCGTCTCATGAAACAGACCCTGGCGGGTGCTCGAGAAGATCAAAGAAGGGAATTCAATGATCAATACAGAGCATTAGCACAGGAATCCGCTTGAATATTCACAACAATTGTACAAGACATTGCCGTGAGTGCTCGAGATGGTTTAGCCAGAGAAGTCACTAGAGTCATATCCGAACTAGGTGAAATCTTTAATCAAACTTGTGATGTTTTCTCAAATATGATAAACACGCAAGTGGCATTAGGTCTCGAACCCTTAATAGGCAAGGATAATATGTTAATCGAGAAAGTGTCACAATTGATGGAGCCTAGGACCCAAAGTAGGTATCTTAATCCAAACGAAGTCCCTCTTGGATATCCTAGAGAGAACGGGCCCAGAAATGGTCAATTCAAAATCGGCCAAACTTCAAGACCCTCACCTCTCGAAACCAATAATAACAATAACAACAATGTTCAGAATATGACCCCGAGTCAAAACCAGGCACCACAGCCTAATGTGTATAATGTAAGTTCGAACCCGCCTAATACATAAAATATGAGGCCTAGTGGTCCCCTACCACCAAGTGGAATGGGACAAATCCCGGCAGGGTACCCTCCGAATACGAATTTTGGGGGACCCGAGACAGGATTCAACTTTGCCCAAGAATATGTAGCTGGGGGGCAAAGCCAATATCAGGGACCGAATTTTCATGAAACCCCGAATAACAATATGAATACTGGAAATCAAAGTTTTACTGGATTTCCAAATAACCTGAATTATACATACCCCCCAAATAGTTCCCATATGCCATATGCTGGGGGGCAAGCCATTCCCAACAATCACTTAGGGGGTAACATTGGACCACAGGTACAGGATCCTCTGAGAAATCAAATTGAGTTAATAATCGAAAGAATGTATGGTCCTGGCTTTCGAAGGAACCAAAGACTGATTCCGAGAATCCATACCCCGAATGGGTAGATAGGAATTTTCCTTTTCCTAGGACATATAAGGTTCCAAACTTTACACTATTCTCGGGAGATGATAGCGTATCAGCCTTAGAACATCTATCTCGATTTACCTGTCAGTGTCGAGAGGCAGCCGACCAAGAGTACCTTAAATTAAGACTGTTCCCTAGTTCTCTCACAAGTTCAGCATTTAATTGGTATATTAACTTATCTCCGAACTCAATACATACTTGGGACGAAATGCAGTTCTAATTTCAAAATCACTTCGCTCGAACGGATCCTGGACTATCCATGAGTGATCTGGCTAAAATTAGATAGAACATAGGGGAATCTATAGAAGAATTCCTATCAAGATTCAAAAGGGCTCGAGTCAAGTGCCATTTGAATCTACCCGAGTCAGAGTTTGTGCAATTGGCACATCAAAATATGTCCTTCAATTGTAGGATAAAATTCGATGGGATGATATTCCCAGATTTTCGAAGCTTGGCAGAAAGTGCCACTAGATACGAAAGTATGTTAAGGGAAGAAAGTCTAAGGAAACACCAAGGACTTAATACCTTCGAAATATCTGCACCTTGGGTATTCGAAGATGCGTATGAGGTAGACCTCGCAGAGTTCATAAAAGGGCCTCCATTTCAATATGGGGCACTCGAACCAAAAGAATGTGAGGCAGTGGGTTCTTTACAATCGAAAAAAGATAAGAAATATACTTTTGATGTAGCAAAAATAGAAGAAATATTCGGCTGGTTGTTAGCCAACCAAAAACTAAGAGTTAAAGGGAAACACCATTTCCCGACTAAGGTAGAAACCAGAGGAAAACCTTATTGTAAATGGCATAATGCTTTTACACACGAGACAAAAGAATGTGTCATGTTCCGAAATTTAGTACAGTCGAAACTAGATTTGAATGAGATAACTTTCCCTGTTAATCAAAAAACGAATATAGATGAGGATCCCTTCCCTGTTTTGAATTTCAAAATTAATACTGTGCTATTTGGTTCACTTGAGAGTTCTGACACTTTATCCGAATCTTTTAATGAACAGGTCTCGAAGGAAGCTAAATTGGCGAACAGGCTCTTTAATAGACTCATAGACGAAGGAGTCTTGACCTTCCTAAAAATCAATGATGACGGACTCGAGGGCATGTGCAGGTGGCACATGAACACGATGCACACCACTGACCAATGCCAAATCTTCAGACGGTTTGTGGCCAAACAGCTCGAGAGGGGTAAGATTATCCTATCTGTGATAGACAAATGGATATTGGAAATTGGTCAAGACAGGAAACTCAAGGAACAGGAGTCACAAGTCAAAGTGATTCCTTGGGCCCCAAGGGCTGAGGAGAAAACATACAAGGAGGCACTCGAGACTCCCAGGTGTGAAATAGTTTATCAGGTCCCTTTGAGGGTGGTTGAGAATCTTACTCAGATGCAGAAGGTGCTCTGCAGTCATTGTGCCGACACTCTGCACTATGAGTTGGTGAGGCTTCAGGTGATCCCGAATGACCTTGATTGGATCCCGGCTTATCAAAAGGAATGGAACAAAAGGCAAAGGTTCGAAAACAACAACTTCGCCTTCCAACCCTATAACCGGCATTTTCGAGGAAGGGGAGGTAGAGGTTATGGAAGGCCACCATTGGCAGGAAGAGATTCTCCATTTAGCCGTTTAAGTGAATCCAGCGGACAGTTCGAGAAGAAGAAAAGTAGCCACCCGAAGGCTATCAAACAGCAAATAGCTTACTCTCGAGCTGCCGTGGCTTTAGAAATGCAGCAAGAGGCCATTATCGCTAATCTCCGAATCGAAGATGAGGCATTAAACAAAGGCATGTTGAAAGCTAAAGTGGAAGCAAGGCCTGAAATGGATGAATATGAGAGGGAGATGGACCAATTGAGTGACCAATTCAAAGAGACTACTCTGAAAGGAAAGAGTGCGAAGTTCGAAGAGGATGAGAAATTGGATGATTTCAATTCAGGTGATGACCTGGACATCCTGGTGGGAGATGACACTTGTGAAGGTTCGGCAAACGAAGTCGAGCTGAAAGCAAAAGAAGCTTCCCTAAAGAGAGCCTTGCAATTCGAAGAAGACAGAGACGTGAATATGGTGACAGTGTTACCAGTTTCATTCGCTGCAAAAGAGGATATAACAAATGAGGAAGAAAGATCACTCGAGATGCTGACCATTTCGGACTTAGGTGATATTTCTAAGTCTCAACTTTTGAATCATAGGTTGTCTGAAACGAAGTCAGAAAACGAAAATTTAATTGATCTTTTATTTTTGAAAGAAAAGATCAACAACCACCATATGAGGCCATTATTCGTGGAGGCTGAAATCGAAGGTATTAAAATTAATAAAATCCTAGTAGATAATGGTGCTACGGTTAACATATTACCCGAAAAAATGTTAGCACAAATAGGAAAGACCGTGAAAGACCTAGTCACTACTGATGTTTCGGTATATGGTTTTTTCGGACAAGCCACTCGAGTGGTTGGAGTCTTACCTTGTCGAATAAGGGTTGGGACCCAGAGCTCGTACTCTGCATTTTTTGTGGTGAACACGAGTTCACCATCATTTAATGCCTTACTAGGGAGAGATTGGATACATCAAAATTATTGTATCCCTTCCACCCTGCATCAGGTTTTGGTTTGTTGGAACGGACATAAATTTGAAATAATCAAAGCCGAGAAAAATTCCTATTTTGTTGACACCCATATTGTTCATGCCAGGTACCTGGCCAGAGAGGTCGAAGTGAAGAACGAACAAGCTCCACAATATCCGGCCATCGAAAAGGCAGGGGCAGAAGGTGGAGATGGAAGCCTTGTAATTAGAGAAGAGGTGGAGCAGTCTACAACCGAAGTAGATGGTAATTTAGCATAGATCGAAGTAGAAGGGTCTGTAAATCTTTAGTTGTAATGGACAAAGTTAAAAGTAATGATGTAACCGAATGCTTAATTAAGAAATTGCTAATCGAAAAAGTCATTTCTGGTTTATCTGCTTACAACATGCTTTACTCGAAAATTTTAGTACAACTACTAGTAATAACACGATCGAATGTTTAGAAAACAAAGAAAACTGTGGGGCTGATATGTTCGAACAGGGAGTTATAGAACCTGATGAAGATATCCGAAAGGATATCCAGGACCCTTTAGAAGAGGTCAATTTAGGGACTATAGAAAGTCCGAGAGTGACCTACATAAGTGCAAAATTAAACCAATTAGAAAAGGACAATTTAATCGAGATCCTACAAAAATTTAAAGATTGTTTTGCATGGGTTCATAATGAAATGCCTGGGATTGACATGAACATAGCCCGACATGAGTTGCCGATTAAACCTGGCTTTAAGCCAGTAATGCAGGCGCCTCGACGTATGTCGCCAGAATTAATGGGAGCAATTAAGTATGAGATTGAAAAATTAGCCGAAGCTAAGTTCATAAGACCAGTTCGGTATGTCGAATGGCTGGCAAACATCGTCCCAGTAATAAAGAAAAATGGGAAGGTGAGAATATGTATTGACTTTCGAGACTTGAACAAAGCCACACCGAAAGATGAGTATCCTATGTCTATGGCAGACATCTTGATTGATGCAGCCGCGAGGTATAAAGTGATGTCTTTTATGGATGGTTACTCAGGATATTATCAACTGAAAATATCCGAAGAAGACAGAAACAAAACAGCTTTTTGATGCCCAGGCTCCATAGGAACTTTCGAATGGGTAGCCATGCCCTTCGGATTAAAAAAATGATGGAGCCACATACCAAAGAACAATGAATTGTATGTTTCATGACTTTATAGGTAAATCCCTAGAAATATATATAGATGATATAGTGGTCAAAGCTCAGACCTATCAGGACCACTTGAATTCTTTGACCAAAGCCTTCGAACGAATGAGGCATTTCAAATTAAAAATGAATCCATTAAAATGTGTTTTCGGTGTTGAGGCCGGAAACTTTTTAGGTTTCCTCATTCATAATTGAGGTATCGAGGTGGATAGAAATAAAGCTAGGGCCGTGTTGGAAGCCAAGCCTCCGACAAATAAAAAAGAACTTCAACGTTTTCTAGGGCAAGTTAATTTCTTGCGAAGGTTCATATCTAATTTGGCTGGGAAAACGAAAGCATTCTCGCCCATCTTACGTTTAAGAAATGAGAACGAGTTCGTTTGGGGAGACAAACAGCAAGAGGCTTTCGAAGCCATAAAATGTTATTTAACTCAACCCCCAGTGTTAATTCCTCCTCGAAAAGGGAAAAAGTTGAGACTATATATCTCTGTGGCTGACCATTCGATTGGATGCCTAATCGTGCAAGAGAACGATAGAGGATATGAGCAATCCCGAATAAGAAATATTAGCACCCCCACTTTTACCATGGTTTTTAAACCAGAGATTGGTGGCCTTCAGGAGTGCTCGAGCACCCGTTTCTGCTTCGCCAGTACGCAGTATCACCCAATGAGGGGATGCTCCTGTAATCAGGGCCACATCTTCGAGGGTGACGGTCTGGAACCCTTGAGGCAAAACAAAACAGTTGTATAAGGGATGCCACGAAAGAGCTAGGGCATCCGTCATAACCTGCTCGAAAGGGAGAGTTTGATAACAGGCTATTCGAATTAGTCCCATTATTCGATTATTCTCCCATTTCGCATGAAATTGATGGAGGCGATTGAACCAGGGGAAGACGTCGGTATTGCCAATCCAACCTATGGTGGGTTTTGTTGGGCTAGTCCAGGCAAATTTACGGACGCCCTTTAGACAAATCAGAGCATTATCGGACTCGAGGTCTGGCCATGTCCCAAGTAAATTAGGTACATGGGAGGCCTTGTCTTCAAAGGCCGATGATTCGAAACAAGGACCCAACGCTATGTGGCTAAGGGTTTGACCTCGGCGGTCGAAAGCCCATCGAGGGACAATATACGGTATGTCGAGCGAAAGGATTTCAACATCAGAATAGTGGCCTTCGAATGCCCTAATCTCATCATAGAGATCCGACGCTTCCTTACAATCCAAAACGGATGCTTGAGGAACTAAGGAGGTTAGATTGTGTATTGAACGATGTGGAGCAAAAGCCATTCCTGTGAGAAATCGAAGCACGCAAAGAACTGGTGTAACAAGGGGAATGTTGGCTTTTAGGTCTAGAAGAAGAAGAAGGAATGAAATTTGAATTCTTGTGTTCTCTAAAGCTGAACAATTTATAGGTTCCTTATCACTTGTCAGTGAAAAGACATGACCATTAATAGAAAGGTCATGGAGTGAAGGTGAATACAGAAAAACGTGCCTTTGCATGGCCGCCAAATTCATGAGTAGTGTGTCATAAAAAGACGTGACTTTTGACGACCTGGAATCCGAATGGTCACCCAGTACTAAATCTGTTACAAAAGGGTGCGACCTTTGATGACATGGAATTCAAACGTGTCCTTTAATACACATAAATCTGAATTAATTCACGTGTATTAGGAGGGCATTTGTTTACACCCAAAATGAAATGGGCTTTGTCAGATAAGAAAGCCCAAACCATCTTTAATCCGAAGATGGGCTTGAAATAAAATATCCCATACAGCCAAGACTATTCGAAGATGAGCTCAAATCAGGTGAGCCCAATTGAAGTCATGGGATCAGTAAAATACGAAATGGGTTCGATGGGGTCCAAATCTGAAAGCGAATCCAAAAAAGAGGAAGTTTTTCGGCCATGATGGACGTGGGTACGTGATAAAAGCAAGGCAAGGAGAAGAAAGGAAGACACATAGAAAAATCATCAACTCTGCTTTTATCTTTTCTCTCTTGGAGTAGGCGTAGTTAGGAGTAGTCGGTAGCGTAGAATTAGCCATAGAAGCGTAGATCCAGTAGAACCGATATTTGGTGATCTTGTTTGAATTCATCAAGCTGCTCGAAGCAAACTGTTTATATTCAATTGGAGATCAATATGGAGGTATAATATTTATCTTTTTGTCAGATTTAAATATTTGATAGGTAAATACTGTATCTGGACTTGTATCTTCAATTCCTCGTTTTGTTGATTACTTTCGTCGAATAATTGCGGTCCAAATAGCTAAGTTAAACAACACATCGAAATGTTAAAGTCTGAACCACCGTCTAGCGTATCGAACTTAAACGCGAGGGTTGTTAGATAATTCTAAGTGTAGAATTATCATGGGGTTCGAATCGATCATATTTGATTCGTCCCTATTCAATTTGTTTTTACCCAGAAACAGTATTGTGGATACATACAACCATTTGGAAGATTTTGTGATCAAGAAAGAAATGTATTGTAGATGACTCAGGTTGGCGGCTCAGTCGAACAAATGGCTGATTTCAGTGTAAACGACATTTCGTCTTGCCTAATTTTGTATTAAAAAGTGACGAAGGAAAACAAATTCGACAAGATGAAATTCTGGAGTCAAATATGAAGCATTCATTGAAATCTTACGTCCATTACAGACATCATTACACTTAAAAAACTGCAACCTAAACACTCAATGTTAACTCTACCTGCAACAAAACTACTCACCTCATATTTTTTGAAGAACTATATACCAAAAGTAAAAAACTAAACATTAGCAATAATGCATTATGTGTTCTCGATTCCTCCCTTTCAAGTTACTTGCTCCATTTCATCAATATTCGACAGTATAGTTTTCCTGTACAATATGTGACAGATCCAAACTTCAAACCATGGATTGACTATTGTATCATGCCATTTTCAAGATCAGCAGCACCATCATTTCGAACTATTTCCTCCACTGGATTCTCCTCAGCCCATACGGCTGCATCTTGGTATCCAAGCTTGAAAAGCTTGTCTAGAATATCATCTGCTGCTGGCTCAAGCGCCCAATTGAAAAGCTGAAAAGAAGGAAAAAAAATCAAAACCGATAGCTATAATATAGAAACTCATGTATGACGATGAGGCTGCAAAAAATTACCTCTCGGGGACTAGCCCTGTTTTCTGGGTTGCAATCCGGGCTGATTCCAATTCCTTGCAACCCTAAACGACTCGCGGGAAAAGCACAAACACGTATCTGCAACATAGCAAAGATCACAATTTCCTTTAGGTTGTGTCGGACACAAGCATTGAAAGATAAGGATTTTAAATCTATAAGCCTGCTTAGATAATTTCAAGTTGAGCTTTTAAGCCCACTGAACGGGTCTGGGTAATACCCACTCAATGACAGGCCTAGTTTCAACATAAATTTCAATTTCTTCTGTATCACCATTTTGTCTCATTTTCACAAATCCCCATCCAAACGCAACCTTAACTGCCACTTGTGTACTTGGATGACATTTCACAAACGAATGAATGTTAAGAAAAGGTATTGTCTGGGATTAATGCATGAAAAAAACTAATTACAATTGACACGCAACGTCCAAGAAATCCGACATTGTTGGACCACAAAATATCCTCAAGTTTTCTTGGGAAAAGAGTACCAATAGTCTAATTTGATGATCTATCTCCAATATATATAGCAGATTGAACCCCCAAAAAGAAAAGAAAAAAGGACATACCGTCTGAGTAGCAGAAGTTGGGGGCATGAATAATGTCAAGCCTCCGTCTATGCATAAACGATTGCGAAACATTGTAGCTGGCCTTGGAGCAAGATATCTACATTGAACTTACTTCTAGTCAAACACATTAACCAATTTAATATGGTAGGATGATAATTAGAGAGTCCTAAAACTCTAAGTCCCTTATAACCACAATCATACGTATTATGGTGGACCCCACGTGGGTTTCATCACATGGCTGGTCGTAATTGTCCGGGACCATAAGTCCCGGGAGCTTACTAAGCAAGAGCTAGTGCATGGACAGGAAATATTTACCCTGGAATGAAAGACGAAGTAAAGACTGCATTGATAAGATCTTCTTTTGAATCAAATTGGTCAACTAGCAAACCTCTGGGCATCCAAAGAATCTGTGTTACAGCAACTGAGACGAGACAACAAAATGCAATTAAAATTTTGCTTCTAGAATTCCCATTATTAGTTTTCCCATGGGAAAAGCACGTCATAAACAGCTTTAAGCTAACACGTAAATATAATGTAGTTGGAATAACTAAATTAAGTTAGATTATTCACCATGGAAAATAACTACAAAAAAACATATTTTTACACGTGAATAGATCCCACTTCTGCAAAAAAAAACACTAACAGAATCGTGATCAAAGAGAGATATAATTGTGAAAGATAGCCAAGTAGCCATTGTAGAGTGTCTAGAGTTCAAAATTCCTCCAAATTTATGCATTTTTGATGTAAATATCTCTTCTGGACTTCCAACTACATCAAATTTACGAGTTAAAAAACTACAAACAGCAGTTTGACTACTGACCATGCCAAAGGAAAAAAAATATATACCCACCACGAACTCTTCCATTGGCCCTGATATGAACATCATCCGGTAAAAACTTGTCTAGAACGTCTCTAAGAACAGCCTAGAAAAAGGAAAAAAAAACATCCAGATTATTAAGTGCTCGAACTTCCATAAATGAAAAAGTAGCACATAGTGTAAATTATGCTTATTTGAGTGTGGAATATTGTTTTTTATAAAAAAAACGTGTGGCAGAATTTCTTGACGCTTAACCATGGTAAAGTTGATCATATAAGATTCTTACTTGAGACTAAATACTGCAAACTGCCATTTGTCGCTTTTGGATAAACAAAATAGATAAAATTTAAGGTATGCTAGATAGATCATACACTATGGTTCTTCTTTTTTTTTTTTCTTTAATCTAGAAAGAACCACTATTTTTTTGATAAGGAGTTTTGTTCAATTACTTTCCATGAAAAATCGAAATAGGAGCATAAAAAGAAATACTGCAACAGATAAAAATCTATTTTTAAGCTTTGAAATATCATTATGGTTCATCTTCCTGCCCTCTTTAGAAGTGAAAAAAAAAAAAAAGAAACAAATATCAGCATCGGTAGATCAAGAACTTAGACAAACAGTCTTAAGAATGAATCTTATTACATAGCATTAAGGAGTTCCTCGGCTGGTCAACACTATTTATGTTCAAGGTGAAGAAGCTAAAAATTCATTAAACATGAGTTGATAATGGCGTATATGATAAAAGGTCTACTCCCCGAAGTAAAAGCCCAAAACGCAAGCACTCCTTTTAACTCGATTCCATTTACTGCCTAAAGAAGAAATTGGGAAACTAGTTCTTGATTCCCCTTAACAGAAAGACAAGAGGGAAAGAGAAACATGCAAAATATAATCACTTACTTTATGTCAAATTGAAAAAGTCATTTTTTATTGCTATTCTGAGGCATATTTTCATCTAATTGTCTCCAAACCCTTTTATTTGAATTTGTTATGTTGTAAGACAACAGTGGAAGACGTAATACCCCAAGGCGGAATGCAGTCCCTCGAAGCCTACAATCTTCAGCCAGTCTCTTAGTAGCTTCCAGTGCTTCCTGCATGCTGGCTCCAGAGGCTATCACAGCACAGACAATTGCACCAGCAGAGGAACCAGCCAGGGGTGTCGTTTCCTATCTCAAAAAAAAAAAAAAGATATCCAGGTTATGAAAGAAATTATAAAGCTAAAGAACTAACCAAAACTACGCCGGAGAGAGAGCTCATATAATTTAAATATACATTAAACTAATTGATGCTTGCAAGAAATTAATTGCTAGAAGTTCATTTGAGATCTATTTGTTAGCTCAACAGCTCAAGTTTAAATTGCTCAGCCTGATATCAAGCTATTCAAGCCTAGCTCATCCACGGCTCAATAAGCTAATTTGGCATTGCTTTATTAAGAATCGTAATGAATTCAACATAATTCAGATTTCACTATGAAATTTATATCAAGCATGAAATATCATTGTTCAGATCAAATTTAACACCTTTTACAGTGCTAAAAGTTCATAGGGATAATAGAAGAGGACTTAAGTTCACATACCTACAATCAGAAATTTTAAGTGCAGTGATGCAAAACCAAAGCATAAAGTGTTGAAATTTGAGCATTTATAGGATTCATTTGATGCGATAACATACACTAGAATCAATAATTGTGAAAAAAAAATTGATCTTATTTTCTGAATTTGAAACCTAAAAGTGAACTCAATGCCAAATATTGCAAGCTCAATTGCACTCGAGACGTACGGAGACGCACCGAATGGATAGAAAAGGAACTGAATCCATTAAGCATCCCAATTCATACACTTCCCTAACAAATAATCATTATATTGTCATCAAAACCATCAAGAATAATTGAAAATCAACAATAAATACACCCAATATTATCATAATTCATCATGAAAATGAACAAATTTCGGAAAAACACTACAAAGAAAATGTTTTAAATTTTAATGCTCCTAAAATTACCTAAATTAAAAACTATCAGCCCGTGTTTGTCGGTCAGGTATACCTGACCCCACTTCGTCTCGAATTAAAAAAAGAAAATTACCTTGATATAGCCCTTCTCAATGAGAAGCTGAGCCACTCCAAGATGGTAAGGGAACAAAAGTCCGGCGGCGGAGAAACTAAACCCAGGGCTACTCACAGCCTTGCGCCGCCGCTCCGCCTCCACATCTCTCTCCGTCTGCTCCCACACAACCTCCGGCTGGACCGGATCCTCCACCACGGCGGCGATTCTCTCCTTACTCCGCCGCCTCCACCACCACCACTCCCCCCCCTCTTCATACTCCGCAAACATCTCGCTCTCTTCTCTCCCATTCACCATTTTCCCGCCCTTGATTAAAACCCTAGACGCGATTCCGAGGAAGAGTTCTCCCGTGGCGACGGCGAAGGACTTCTTCTCTTGCGGCGGCGGCGGTGGTGTGTTGATGCTCTGGTGGTGTGGCGGCGTCGCTCTGGTGGAGAATGTGAGGGTCCCGCTGGGGGTGACGGCGGCGGCGGTGGCGCCGGAGAGGAAAGGGGCGGAGGTGAAGGAAGCCATGATTGGAGAGATGTTGTTGTTTGGTGAAGCGGTAATCGAATTCAAGAACATTGGAATTAACGATTTATTGATCTTCATTTATAGAACATATATATGTTGAATTTGGAAGTGGTGAATCTTTTTTTGTCTCCATTTTCGTGATTTTACCTTCCATATTATTTCTCAGCTGAACTAAGAAAGATTTTTCCTTCCATATTATGTTTCTTTTCCATATTTGTTTGTGGTATAATAAAAGCAGAATAAATTAGAAAATATCATCGAAGCTCGATTTGTGTGTATTTTTAAGTTGAGAGTTACGGGATGGGTTAGACCTTAAAATCGAACTAAATTATTTGATACTCGATTTAAAATTGATCATTAAAAATTTATTTGAGCTCGATTCTTTAATTTATCAAATTTGAATAACTTTTTAAGTTGGATGTGTTTTGAAGTTCGGTTCAAATTTGGCTTGATTAGTAATACTTGATTCGAGATTGATCATTAAAAACTTATTTGAACTCGATTTTTTGATTTATCAAACTAAACTTGAACAATTTTTTACATTTGATGTGTTTTGAAGTTCGGTTCAAACTCGGTTTGATTAGTAAAAAGATGATAAAATATGTTTGAAAAAATCAAGTTACTCGAGCTCGATTCGTACATCTCAATTAAAGCTCGTTTGAGCTCGACTCGACTAACAATTAAATCAAGCTCAAACACAAATCCCCAAATTCGACAATAATTCAAATAATCATGAACAAAACTTAACTCATTACAACCCTATTCCTAATAAGTGTTCACATTTTGCAGGATTCAAAGTCAAATGTTTTAGTTGTACACTTTGGGGGCTTGTGAAAGTCTCATTGGCTTATTTCTATCAATTTACATCATTAACTCTCCAATAAATTAAAGAATAAGAGAGTAAACAAATATATGGAAAATTCTACAAATCACCATTTTTTGAATTCCCTTTGATTTAGGAAATCTGGATGAATTAAAGTCATTAAAGTCAATTAAATGCAAATGATTTATTGCCAAAATTAGAAAATGTGAAAAAACGGTAGTATATTATATAACATTACTCAACAAATATACTCGCTGAAAATAATAAGGATTCATCCTCGACTCATAAACACACAATGTTGAAAGATCGGTAGTAAGTGCTCGATAAGCCCGTAAAATAAAGATCTAGGTCATTAGGAATTGTTAAACCATTCTTTTTTTTTCCCCGTTAATAATTGTTTAAACCAGTCTTAAAACTACTCATATTACTCCACAAAATGTAAGATCACTCCCATAATTTGTAACCATTTAGCTATCTTTAGACAACTCTTACACTCCGGATAATATAATTAGATCCTTCTTATTAAATCACTTAAAATCGATGTCACTCGACCACTTGAATTAGACTAATCCTACTCTTACGAGTCGACAAAAACGACATGAAACAATATCAAATCTAAGTTGCCGGAGGTCTAATCATGAACATTAGATGTCCAACATTAAGGTACCAGGAAGTAGATACATAATCTACAAGTATTAGAGGTTAAGAGCCAGAAAAGGTCATATTTCACTTATGCTATTAGAGAATTGATTGTATAATACATATACGTAAACCTTACAAGAATGTTTGACCCATCTACATGTATATATGTATACTGGCCTTTCAGTTTCGCCTCAAAAAAATAAGTTTACTAAATTATGAAACTATTTTTTTCTCATTTCTTCTTCTCATCCACTTTTCATATTTTAGTGGGATTCTTTTGATGATTGTTCAATCTTCATTCTACCTAAAGAGGTACTCTATACATTGGATCAACCATTCTCAATATAAACAAGTTACCTTCATTGCCCCTTGATATCCTGAAAACAGTCACAACAAGATAACACACCGTAATTAATCAGCAATATATGGTCCTAAATGGGACTACCGCAACTCTCCTTGCCTTTGTTTTTATATGCAATCAAAAGCAAGAGTCTTTACATGTTTAATGCAATTTGAGTGACAGAAAACGTACCGCAACTCTTCATCCAAGTATGTAATTTCAAGTTGACCACGACCACTTCCACGCGACTTAATAGGTATCTACGAAACATGAAGAAGAGTACATTCAAATAACTCGGTAAATAGTTAAGGAGGCTAAAACCATTAGGATTCCACTTAATGTTGACAAAGGCAAAACAAGTATGCAAGGTAATTATTTAATCTAATGTAAGAAAATCAATCACACTGATGAATTAAAGAACGGTAATTATGTAAGAATGTTAATTTTGTTAAAAATAGTTAAAGTTACAAAATGCAATAATTGCAAGTGATTGAATATCTAAGCAAGCAGAATTTCACCTACCAGAGCAGCAACCTTGAAAGTGTCGAATTTAACAGCTACTCTTCTTGCATTCAAAGGAACCAGATTAGCTGTAGCCTGCAGCAGATCAAAGATGCACCAATAAATTTGATAAACATAAATTGAACGAAATGAGCTATATTTCTTTTGATCAGAGAAATTTGCAAGACGATAAACATGACAATCATGTTTAGAACTTTATATTACAAGAATATCCTCACAAGAGAAAAAATAAAAATAGTCATCTTTTTCAGTAGGTTTTTTACCCTAATATTTGATGTTGTTAAGGTGCTACAATGGTTCATCTTCGTCTATGTTTCCTGGCAGCTATAAACGCGTATCTTATATTGTTATAGATGAAAATATGTGGTTTGACTACAGAGAAAAATCCAACATCTCTTTCAAGTAAAAGTATAGAATGATTTACTATACGATGGATTGGCTGAGGTACTATGTTTTCGACAAAGTAGAAACATCACCTAAAGTAAACTTTTGAAGTTCTCAACAATTTTTTGAAGGGTGTTGGAGGAATTGAACATAACTAATAAGAGAGTATAACATGGGTAAATGGAACAAGTAAGCACAGTCGAATTTCAGAGCAAAATTTTGTCACCAAATCGTTGTTGCTCTTAAATTTGAGATGGCACTTCCTCTGAGAACGTTGAACTCAATTAGGACTTCTGCCTTCAAACAAATATAGAACATGATACGCCATGTTAAATTCCTTCGATAAGAAACGTGAGAAACTAATCAAGCTGAAGCAAAATTTTATGGATTTCCTTAGAGTACGACGCATAAGAACCGAAGAACATAAGCATGACAATGATAAAAAACTTATTTCTCCCATGAAATCCAAACTACATCCTCTATTCCAAAACTATGTTTCATCTCCTATTCTATTTACTTAAATGCATGTCAAATGTATAAATCCACATTACTTGGAACAGGAGTCGAAACACGATTTGGAAATGAGGATTCGTACCATATGAAATCCACGGTTACCTGATTAAAAAATGGCCAAGTTTCCATATTTTGAGCCCTCAAGGTGTCCACATTAATTGCCTGGTAAATTTTTCCATTCGGTCTAAAAATTTTGGGTCTCTGCCACAATTTAAAAGAAAATATGAGTCTCTTCAAGAATAATGAATTCCATAACATGTAACTAGACATCCAAATGAAATTGTTAGTGCTGTAAGCAATGTCTTTGCAAGTATCGAAGAGAAACGGATGCTACAAACCTCAGTTTGAAGAATTGATTTGGATGTTGTATATAAAAGCTCCCATTTCCCATTTAGAAGAGTCGACTTGAGCGGTTCCTTCACTTTGTTAACAGCCTCAAGCTTGCGTGCAATCTGAAGTTAAAAGAATGAAAGTTCTAAAAATGTCACTTGCAAGTAGGGCTGGAAGACGAATTAAGCTATTCGATATCCGACTCGAGATTAATAGTTAAATATTTGTTTGAGCTCCTTTCGTTAACATATCAAACCAAGCTTCAACAACTTTTTGTGTTTGATAAGTTTTGAAACTCAACTCAAGTGTGAGCAGAAAATCAAGTTACTTGAGTTCGATTCGTGTTCGACTTGATTAAAGCTCATTTGAGCTCGACTTGATTGACAATCAAACCAAACTCAAACACTAATTTTGAAGCTCGATAATAATTTAAACAAGATTGAACAACGACATCATCGGCTCGACTAGAGTCGTGTACAGCCCTAACAGCAAAAATCACTCCAAGAATATGAATTGGCAGAAAAAATTCAAGGACTAGCTAGTCCTTCTCATTCACGACCCTTTTTCACTTCTCTCTATTTTACTTGCAAGAATACACACACACACACATATGCTCTACCCATCATCTCCAACAGAATCCCCAAATAATCACATTCAAATTCGTTCCCCACTCAAATTTCACAGGTCTCAATTCGCAACTCAACCTTATACCATTATGAAATATAAACAAAATCAAGATTTATAATTCATTAAGCAACAAACACGTAATCAAGATTAAATAAAAGTCTATTAGGTAACAAGCCTGATCGACACGCTGCCGGTCCTCCGGCGTGGCGGCGGCGCCGCGGTCGAGAGGCGCAATAGCCTCAAGAAGCTCCTGCTTGAGCCTCTCGATTTCTTCGTTTTCGACCGAAAAAGAGGAGAAGAAAGAAACCCCCGCCCTCCATTTCCTGAATAATTCCAAATTTCGATTACAGCCATTGTTTGATAAGTGAAGAGAAGCTTCACGGCTGTTTTTGTTAGATGAAAAGGGAAGGCTTTTTGGAGAGAGTGAAATATTGGCAGTGTAGAAATCAATGGAATAATGATTGTCGAGGAGTGTAGAAGAAGAAGAGCAATGGAGGAGGGTAGCCATTTTAGCGGACGGATTTTACTTGTGTGTCCGTTATGATTTCAATTTATAGTCAAGTGAAGGAAAAAACATAAGAATAAAAAAATTGCATAAGTGAGGGAGGGAGAGTTAATAAAAGGTTCCGATGCCGGGAATCGAACTCGGGTCTCCTGGGTGAAAGCCAGATATCCTAACCGCTGGACGACATCGGATTGTTGGAACGTTAAGCCATGTTTTATAAAGTGTAAGGCAATGAGATTTTTTTTTTGAGGGAAGGCCACATAATTGCTAACATGAACTCAAAAGGACCTTTTTGAAAATTACTGATAAAATTAGAGGTGTACAACTAGTCGAGTCAGCTCGAGCCCAAAAATGCCTGTTTAAAGGCTTGTTAGCCTGAATAAAAATAATATTTTATTTCTTTATTTAACATATATATAAAATATAAAAATTTATTTATTTATTAATATGTACATATAAATAATATATATCTTATAATATTATATATATATAATACTTAATATTTATGGTTTTTGTATCTAATTATATTATATATATTAATACAAAATCAATAATATTTATATATATATATTAATTTTAAATAATAATTTTTTTTATATTTTTCTGAGCTCGAGCTCGAAAATTTTAGCTCGAGCTCAAGCCTAGAGATTTGGCCAGGGCCCGGCTCGTGAACACCCTCGGAGAAAATAAAAATTCCATGTCAAATTAACTCATTTTAGGGGTCAAATTGATAGTAACGATAAATCCCGGGGGTTCTTTTACGGTTTGTGTAATGAAAAATTACTATCACGTGAAAAGCGCGTGCCAACAGCAATCAGTCTCATACTCCAACTTTCAGACTTCCATTAATTAAGAAAAATAAAAGGTCAGATTTCTTTTCTTTGTATTCTCTACTCCTACTTCTCACTCCCCATAACCCTAGCCGCCGGCACCGCCGCCGCCTCCTCCTCCATCCGCAGACCACCGTGAGTATAAACGAACTCATTTCAGATCGTCACTGCCATCTCCATAAGCATACCGCCGCCGCCTGAGCGGAAAGTAAGTGCGAACAGCCGCGCACCTCCGCCATCCGTGTATATTGGAAGCGGAGAGGTATATGAGTAAACGGTTCAACCACTTTATATTGTTTTATTATATGTATTGATAGTTTTGATATATATATTGGAGTACATGATGTATATCTTTGGGTTATTCGGTTTGAAATATAGTGGAGTAGATGATTTTGAAATTTAGTTCAATGCGCGTATTAGCTTTCCTCAAGAGTTATTGCAATACTTATTTGGCAGGAAAATCTATGATAGACTGAGTCCAATAGTCCTAGTGCATATATCTCTTATACAGTAAGTGTATTGTAAGTGTATTGTGTTCGGTCTCCACCCATACTTATGTGAGAGAAATAGACACAAAGTTCACACTCGGACCATTGGACTCGGTCTTGCTTAGAATTACCCCTTATTTGGCAGTAGTTTTGGAAAGACAATAGGATAGTGAAAAACAAAGAAAGAGTAGTATGTATAGATTATACATGCGGTACAAGTTTAGGAACATAGTTTTTATGCAAATATGAATTGGAATTGAAGTACTATGGCGCTTTAGGTTCTCCATTATTATCGTCATACAAAAAGCACACCGAAAATTGAAAAATCCCAAAAAATAATTTAAATTTATTTTTATATTCGTTGCTCTGCTCTCTCCGTTCATAAAGTTATCAATGCATTTCCAATTTTGCTTTTTTCTTTCCAGTGGTTTTGCTGCACATATTCTGAAAATTGAAATTGTGAATCTTGCTTCTGATTTTGCTGCTGGTAACAGTGTCAATGTTTGCCGTCTATGTGGTGTGAATTTTTTAATTTGAAGTGGGTAGCTTGTCTTAATGAAAATGCTTAAGGAGTTGTTGTGGAGACAAGTGAAAGAAAGTTGTTAGAGAGAAACTTGTTTGTAGTTTAGGCGTGTTAAAATGCAATAAAATCACATGTTTGTTGCTTATTTCAGTGCGTTTTGGACTCTAAATTTAAGTGAGGTGGTGAATACTTGAGGTCGGAAGAGGCAAATGGGAGCACCTGAGATGGATGAACCAAGTTTCAGTGGTTCGGAGTTGGACTATCATGTTAAGAATGCCCTTAAAGCTGTTATTCAGGTAAAAAGAGAATAGTTCTTGATGTTTCGTTTACTATTACATACATCGGTCTTATGATGAAGTGTAATAATGGCTGCTAACTCTTACTGGGCTCCTGGACTTCAGGGTGACTGTGACTTTTATAACCAGCTTGTTGCAGTGATACACCACAAGGAACGTTTAGTCGCTGAGGAGGTGGCCCTTCTTGTGGTACATTCTGATCTCTTGCTGACAAGTTTAAGTTTATATTTTCCAGTCTATCTGCTAAATGCTTCTTTCATACTTTTATTACGACACAGACTTGTTTGAAAGCTGTGGCTGGAGCAGTTTCTTGTATACATATCATTCACCATCGGTCTCTCCTTGCTGGTGTGAGTTACTACACACCTTACAAATACTGAACTTGTATTTTCATTATTGTGATATTAAATATTCATTTTTCAAATATTTACGAGTTCTTGGCACTTCAGATATTTGGAATGAGTCTGTGGGATTATGGCACTGATGTGATGGATGCATTGGTTGAATTGCTCATCTCTTTGGTATGTTTATTATGTGTATTATCTACCTGTTGCTGATATTTTGTATACCGTAGCCATTCATTTTATATTGCTCTCTTTTCTTGTTTTCTCATTATAGGCTTCATCAAGTGGGGAGTTCGTCGATTTATGCTTGGAAACTCTTGTTATCAATTTCATTCCACCATCATCTGCTCCTTATTTTATGGAATTATTGAAGCAACCACGTGGTCTTTCTAAGAAAAACCAGGTTCTCGATCGTGTTCATGCAACTTTGGGAGATATTCGCAATGTAGTTCCACTTTCACCTCTGAGACTAGAGAAGATAGTCAGGGATAGAATGCCAAACATATACACAAAAGAACCTGTAAGATCAGCTTCATAAGTCCCTCATATGTTGTACTATTGGTCATTAAGTGCATTTATTTTTTGGTCTCACAAAATTTTAAGGACACTCTGTCATGAGACTGCATGGAGGGTTGTCTTCTGAATGTCTTTCTGTCACTCTAGTATAATAATCTATACAGCAATAGGACACAACTACCCTGATGTGCTCTCACTTAATTGATTTGCTACATACCTTGAACTTATATTCTTTCAAAAGCATATTTGGTTCATTTGGTTTGCTTGCCATAATTACGAACTACTCATAAAAGATCAATCCACAAACTTTGATTGCCTCTTATCAGTGGCTGCAAGACGTCTATTGAATTGAAATATATTAATCGCATCAAGCCGGCTGTTTGAGTCACTTCAGTTCCTAGGGTTTTTGATGCACCCAATGGACCTGATTCTTGTTGTCGCCTGTTCCGAATTCTGTGTAATGAGAATTGTAATACTTTTAGAAAGCTTTGTGCTTGATGCATGGACAACTTGGTTTTGCATTAATTACTGACATTCGTTGCTTCATTTTTTTCAAGGACATTGTTCTAAGAGAAACAAATATTTTGTGAGTTGCATTGAAGTAGAATTGAAGGGATCATCATTATTCATTTGAATTTTTTTGAGATGTCACGAAATGGTTGAACAAAATAATAAGAGGTAGTTTAGTTGCAGACAGAACATAAAAGATCTGCATTTAGATATCCGAAGCATGTTACTTCTATATTTTGTATTTACGTGTTACAAAATTGCTGCATTTTCTAACTTGTTATTTGGTGCTGCAGTTTATCGTGATGTATGTGGAGAATATGTTGAGATTGGAGAGTGGTTCGATGGGTGAACTTGTTGGGAGCACTATGCTTGTTTCAATAGTGGATAGGCTAATAGAATTGGATGTAAGTTGTTCAAGAAGTAACATTAGTCTTATTAACAAAGACTTTTCCTGTGATTTGACTTGAACATGCTTTCTTTGTGCTTGTTGTCATAGGTGGAACTTGCATGGGACGAAATTTTGCAGGACGATTTCCATAAGGGTATCTTTGATATGGAACTGGAAGACCTTGAGGGGCATGTAGATTATACTGAACAAGATTGCAATGAGGTACTTTTCATGCTTTCTTTTTTCAATATCATAACAATTAATTGGCAAAAGAAAGAAAAGAAAGAGCGGTAAACAAGGAAGAAAGAAGCAGAATAAAGACGCTTTACCTGCAAGGTCAAAGAGAGACTACAGGAAAGCGATGTAAATTCTTGAAGATAATGAACTCTTTGAAATGACAAGATTACAAAATCATACACCCACCCTGTAGAACTTAAAAGGATTTATCATACTCGCTCACAGTTATTTTCTTTTCTCTTTTACCATTTCCTCGAACTTTATGAATCATCTTTTGTATGATAACCAAGCTTATGTTTCCAGCATACTAGGGATGCTCTAATACAGAGGTTTTTTAGCGGGAACTTAGTTGCTGAAAAGTTAGATAGTCTAATGGTGCTTACATTTGAACACCTTAAGTCCTGTAGTGAGAGTGGCCGTCTAGTTCAGGTAAATTCTTTAATAATTCTTGCGTTCTAATGTCGTGAACTTCTCTATTAACTTACCTTCTAATGATGCTTCAGGTGTTTGAGACTCTCCTCCAATCATTTCAGAAAACAATATTGACTGCATATAAATCAAAATTTGCTCAGGTACTTGTGAGATATCTGACACTATGTGAAGGAAAAAAGCAGAGGTTTATCATTAACTAATTGTTTAATTTTCTTTATCATCATTTATTTTCTTTAGTCATTGTTTGTATAATCTCTTGTATGGCCTTTCCGCTCACTACTCGACATATAGTTTGTCACCAGTCTTCTAATTATATTTGCTATGCATCTGTTATAGTTTATTGTGTTCTATGGTTGCTCGCTGGATCCTGAAAATTGTGGAAAGATGTTTGGTAGCTTGCTTGTAAATATCTTCGTCAGCAGTCTCAATCCTGAATGGAGGTAAAGATCACAATTTATAATAGAAACGAGGTTTCTTTTTGATTATTTTGAGAGCCTCAGAATGTTATTTTGATTTTATTTTTTCACACTTTTGTTCATCCAGTGAAAATCTTGAGTTGCATTGGAAAATTTTCTTTTGGCAAAAACAAGTAATTATCCGAGAGCCTTGGTATTATGCATCTTTGGCATGAGTGCAGTTAAAGTGTCTGAAACACAATGCATTTCTTTATTATTCTGATTTCTATGTCAAACTATGGACGTAGGTGCTCTTATCTTTTTTATTTTTCCACGTGTCATTAAAGTCCGAGTATTATGCCTATCATTAGTTGTAAGCTTGCTTAATAGTGTCGTCAACTTTCGTCCATATCTTAGTCTCACTGTCATAACTTTGGTGGTGAAAATTATAAAATTATGTTCTATATGGAAGCATACTCTTTATCAGCTTTTAATTTTCTCCATTTTTGGTGTCAAGCTTGGTTGTATTAAATTATCAAGGACCTACTAAACCTACTTATCACATTGCAGGATGAGTGCTGTTGCATATCTTGCTAGCTATTTGGCTCGCTCAAAATTTGTCTCTATCCCCTTTGTTGCAACTATGCTGGACAGGTTATAGTGCATGTCATATTTTTGTTGTGTCTATTTCCTCCTCGGAGACGGAAATTTAGGCAAATAAATTGCAAATCTCTGACTTAGTTCTGTTTTCTTTCACACAATGTTTCAGCATGGTGAATTGGTGTTTTCTTTATAGCAAGAACCAGAAACAGGGTGGCGATATTAATCCAAAAGCTCATAAGGTCTTCTATGCTGGATGCCAGGTATGTAATCCCTTGATTTGTTGCTAAATTCTTAAATGTCTCGAAGTTTTAAATATTGCATGGTTTAGAGGTATGCATGGATCTCCTTGACATGTTGCTGAACGTAAGTGGTCACTTGAGCGGGAGTTTTTTCCTTCATTATTTTAGCGAGAATCAAGATTTGATTCATTGTGCCCATTTTAGAAATTGATCTCGAGTTTAATTTTTGAGATTGAGAAGAAAGATAGATCCTTGGTTTTGAAGTTGCACTTGTTCGAGAAACTGTTATCTTACATATCTTGTAAAGTGCATAGACGCTGGATTACTAGCAGGAAAGCCACCTGTTAGTTTTCGGTATCACTAATTTTATATGTTCTTTTTTAAGATTTCATATTCCATCAAATATTTTAGGTATCTGTTCTTTAATGATTGTTTACTATTGTGCAGGCCACTATGTACGTGCTTTGCTTCCGCATGAGACAAATGCTTGCTCTACCTCAACTCAATTCACAACTCCTCTTTATGCGGATTGAGGACATTCTTGGACATTCGTTGAAACCATTGCAGGTCAAATATTGTTAGAATTTGTCAACTCTTGTGTGGAGTATCTGTCTACTATTCTGAATCCCACATGATTATTGAAGGCAGGGTAGACCTATATAGACCAAAAAGCCCTTAGAAATCACAGAAATGGCCAAACAGGACAAAGATCTTTGTGTTTTCCATATAGGTTGCTCTGGCCCGACCCAAGCTGTGGGTCGGGTCTGAAATGACGACTGTTACTCATCCATGAGTTTGTACTATTCTGAATCCGACATAATATGTTCTGGTTCATGTGTGTGTCTGTGTGTGTGTATATATATATTTATGGTTATTCATGGATATATTTTTGTATCTTCGATTTCATTTGTTTTCTTATAATGGTTTCTTGTGCAGGTGTGCTTGCCTTCAATAGTAGATGAATTTATGAGGCTGGCAAAGGCAAATCATGTATTTTCCACGCCTCCAAGCTTTTCTAATGATTGTCCCCTAGAATCGGAACATTCACGGGCATTTGGTGGAACAGAAAGGCTGGACATGTTCTTTCCTTTTGATCCCTGTTTATTGAGGAAATGTGACAGGTTTGTCTTTTTTGCAATTTTTGGTGCTTCGTTTGTTTCAAGGGTAAATTACAGACACCCCTGCGTTAGACATTATGAGATTTGAGAATTAATGTTATTTCCCTTGAGTAAAAAGTAGACTACAATTTCATCCTTTTCTAATAAAAGCATTATTACAATTTCATTATATTTTTCGCGTTACGAGGATTTGACAGGTGTGTTAATTTGCAAAACCTTAGGGGCTCTTGGTAATTACTATGAGGGTGTACATATAGTTATCCCTTGTTTTAACTTGAGGAAATATAGTAATAGTTAAATATATTTAAAGGGACTATTCTTAGGAGCTTCCTGAACTTCGAGTTTGTATAATCACTCTACCATGTCTGGTGGATCCCAGGTGTATCCTACCATCCGACCACATGGATGGTTGTGATTGTACCAGATTTCCGGAACCTCCTAAGAACAACCCATTTGAGCATGTTCTTAAAAGGAAGGTGCTCGTTTATCTGTTTAGCTCTACACGGTCTTTAGAATTCACAAAGATAGCCCTTTCCTCTATATTGTTTTACAGATTCATCCGACCAAATTATGTGTATTGGTCCATGGTGAGAAGTACTTATGATGACGATGACGACGAGGAAGAAGAAGGTAGTAGTGATGAAGATGATGCTGAAGTGAATATTGAGAACGGGATGAGCATTCCACATGATGGAAGTGGGAGGAGTTATGATGAGGGAAATTTCGATGTTGATGAATTTAATTATTCTCTGGATAAAATGTCGATTACACCAAGAGATTCAAGCCATAAATTTGGAGGTAGAATACAGAGACATATGCAGATGCCCTCCAGAATCAGACCTTCTATGAGTCCCGAGTCGTTGTGATTCACGTGCCTTCAGCTTATTATTATTCTAAAGAAAAATCTTAAATTTATTGTGTTGTCATAGTAGTTATTTATCTATTAAATGTAAAATTTGTCAGTTTTTGTTTTAGGTGCGCTCATTTTGTCACTTGAGAGATGCTGGTTGAAATTCGACTGCAAAAAACGTTGAGGTTTCTTGTATAAGATTTGTAATATTATGAGTTAAAATGTGATCTACTTTCTTCTTTATGCGGGCACACGGTCTATTATTTTGTTCCGATTTATAGTGCACTTGCTATGGGGGTATTTATTTTACAAACACACCCCCTTAGGGGTTTATCTGTAATTACAAACACACCCCCTCAGGGGGTCTATCTGTAAGGTTCATAGGGGATGCAATTGTAAGAATTGTTACACACATAGGGGTGCAATTGTAATAAATCTTCAATACGAGGGGGTATGTTTATAATTATCAATTAGTGAGGGGAGATTTGTGTAATTACCCTATCATTGAGGGGGGTGTGAGTGTAATTATCCCTTTATTTTATCATGTGACTTATTATTGCTGTCAATTTAATTTAGGAGAAGTAAATGTTTTTACTTTTTAGTTATAAACTTGGAAGTATTTGAGGATGAGAATTATTAGAAATAGGGGTGATTAACGAGCCAAGCCGGCTCGTGAGCCCGGCAAGCCGGCTCGAAAAAGCTCGACTTGAGCCTAACGAGTTGAGCTTTTTTGACGAGTCGAGCTCAGCCCAAAAATGCCTGTTTGAAGTCTCGCAAGCCAGAATAAAAAAATAACATTTAATGTACTTATTTATTAATATATATAATATAATATTTATTTGTTTTGTAATAAATACATGTATATAATATAAAATTTTATAATATTATATATGTGAATAATGATATCTTCAATATTTACCATGATTATATTTAATTGTACATATATTAATAACAAAATTAGTAATTATAATATTTTTACTTTCTAATATTATATATATATAATAACACCCACGCTGCTTCTGCTCCGAGAAAATAGGATCTAGGCGATTTGCTTCTTCCATATGAGCAACCCTAAAAAGCTTAGGGTTTTGCTCATGTACACGTCCACGGTTGGCCATATGGAGCCTGAACCAGGGCAACCTCCGCCGGTGACTGTAACATCGATTAGGAATACTAAAAAACTGAAACACAACTGTGTTGGGGCTGCTACCCCCCCCCCCCAGCGAACCGAAAAGACGCTGGAGATGCCGAAGACGATTACACTATCCCGCTGGAGGAATTACGTGATATGGCAGCGCCTTATCACCGAGCTTTGGTGGTGAAAGTTTTAGGCAGAAAGGTGGGCTTTGCAATGTTAAAGCAGCGGATGAAGACAATATGGCAGTTAAATTATGATCTTTCCCCGGTGGACTTAGGTAATGAATTCTACTTGGTGAGGTTTCGTACTAAGGAAGAATATGACCATGTTCTTGATGATGGCCCATGGATGATCCTGGGACATTATCTGACGGTGCGAAAATGGACCCCTGACTTCGAACCTAAAATGGAAAAAACCTCTTCTACAACGGTATGGGTACATTTTCCAGATTTATCAATCCACTATCTTAACGATAAAGCGATTAGAGGCATGAGAGACAAAATTGGGAAGGTGATCCGACTGGATAAACACACGGAAGAGGCTTGACGTGGCCGGTATGCCTGAGTTTGTGTGGAAATTGATTTGGATAAGCCACTACGTCAGTATCTGAGAGTGAATAAGTGCATTCGTATAGTCGAGTATGAAGGTTTGAATTTGTTATGCTTCATGTGTGGAGCCTATGGACACAGGAAGGAGACATGCGACATACATGATAAGGGCGCTGAACCGGAAGCAACTACAAATCAATCAAATTCAACTACTTACGGACCATGGAATTTAGTACAACCGAGGAATCGAAAAGGCCAACAAAAAAGAGGGATTGGTCAGGGCACTGAAACAGGCACGGGATTCACCCGGGATACTTTCAATATGGGCGGATATGAGGATGTGACATTTAAAGCTACGGCGCCAACGGCTAACAAGGGTCAGGGTAAGAAAACTAATACTCGTGTACGAAAACACTATGTTCAAAAGGAAAATATCTCACAAGATGGCGCCACAGCCACATTGGCTCCAACTCATCCACCAAACAAGAGCACGCAACCCACTCCTTTGGGAACAAGGTTTGATATTTTGAAGGATCTAGGTGGAAATATGGACTATGAAGGGGAAATTGATATTCAGCCAGGGGGAAAAGAGGACACACCTCGAGCTCGGCGACGACTTATACCGAAAATTCCTAATGCTCAGGAGGAGCCGCTAGTGGGCATTGACTTGGTTCCACCACTCCCACATGGCACCACATATTCGATCACAAATAATCGTATTAACCCCATTTTTGAAACCGGACAACATTCAAACTCAAACGAGTTTAGTGAAGAAGATAATTCGGATGACGAGGATGGGGAAGTGGATAGCAACGAGGAAAGTGACGATGATGAGTCGCAGGAAAATGGTGACACTGACCGGGATATGGATAGTCGGGTTGATGGAACCAAAGAAACGGAGTGCATCGATACTGACATCACCATGCACAAGTTAAAGGGGGTTTCTAAAACCCCTCAGGTATGACTTTCATAGTCTAATTATTTTCCTTAACATTATTGTTTTTTTTAATGACTTTAATTTTTTGGAATTGCAGAGGGGCGGTGAAAAGGGATTTCTTGAATTCGCTCAGAGAGATCCTTCGTCGTCATAAGCCTATAATTTTCGTTTTGATGGAGCCTCGTGTGCGGGGAGATCAAGCTGAGGTTATTAAGCAAAATAGCCGTTTTGACAGAGTGGAAAAAACGGAAGCTAGGGGGTTTGCCGGGGGTATTTAGATTATTTGGCGCACCATTGAGGTAGACTTGGAGCTAGTAGCGGCAAATGAGAAGAGCATCACTGCCGTGGTTAAGCAACAGGGAGAGGAGGATTGGATTTTAACTTCGGTGTATGCAAGCCCACACTTAGAAACTCGAAACCACCTTTGGGAGTATATTAGCCGAATGGAACCACACATCAGGGGCCCGTGGATTATAACAGGAGACATGAATACAGTTATCAATCAGGAGGAGAAATCGGGAGGTACACCAATTGACTATCGAAAATGCCAAAAATTTGTGGAATGTGTAAATAATTGCAGACTAATTGATCTAAAATTTGTGGGGTCCCCATTCACATGGGCGAGGGGCGGGACTTCAAATTTACAAGAACGATTAGACAGGATATTGAGTAACGAGAGTTGGTGACTCCATTTCTCGCAGGCCACCGTCACTCACCTGCCAAGACTTGGGTCGGACCATTCCCCAGTGATGCTCACTCTCACGGACCGAGTGCAACAACCCCAAAGGAGAGACCACACTAGATTCCAATCGGCGTGTTTCACTCACCCAAACTTTAAAGAGATGATTCGTCGACATTGGGGTGTCGAAAGGGAAACGGGACTTCTAGCTCAGATACAACACATCTGGGAACAAGCTTCGATTTTGAATCATGAGGTTTTTGGCCATATTTTTCGAAGAAAACAACGATTAGTAGCCCGAATAGTCGGCATTTAGAGGGCATAATGCCGAAACTTTCGAGTCTCCCTTAGAAAGTTGGAAATGAAACTGGTTACGGAGTATAATGAAACTTTGCGACAAGAAGAGCTCTTTAGAAAATAGAAATCTAGGGTACAATGGCTTCGGGCGGGGGATCGGAACACAAAATTTTTTCACCTCTCGGCAGTTGTGAGACACGCCAAAGCTCCTATCCGAGTACTACAACGTGAAGATGGCGAACTTGTGACAAACCCACACATTCTGCAATCTATGGCAGTCGAATACTATAAAAAGTTATATGGAGCTGATGGTACGACTTTGCATTATGTTACTACTCCAGGCTTTCCTTGACTGTAGGGACATCATATAGAAGCGTTGACAGCTCCGGTAACTAAAGAAGAGGTGAAACGGGCTTTATGGGAAATGAGTCATATGAAGTCGCCGGGACCTGATGATATACAACCCATTTTTTACCAGAAGTGTTGGGATACTGTTGGCGATGATTTGTTCGACCTAGTTCGGGAAGCACTTTTTTCAGGTAATATCGACACACATTTAAACAAGTCTAGTATTGTGCTTATTCCAAAAAATAAAAATCCAACACAACTTTCTCAGTTTCGTCCAATCAGTCTGACTAATGTGGCCTTAAAAATTGTGACCAAGACTATGGCAAATAGAATACGCAGTTTTATGGATTTTCTAATCCCTCAAAACCAAAGCAGTTTTATTAAAGGGCGACAAACTATTGACAACGTTTTGATAACTCAAGAATTGGTTCATGACTTCAAAAATTTAACCGGAAAAAAGGGTTTTTTCATAGCCAAAATTGATTTTGAAAAGGCTTATGATAGGATCGATTGGACATTCTTAGAAAATGTGTTGGTGGAAATGGGCTTCCCCGAGACTTGGATCAAGCTTATTATGACATGCACCACTCAAGCGCAGTTGTCCCTCCTTTGGAACGAGACACTGATGGAGTGGTTCGTGCCTAAGTGTGGTCTAAGACAAGGGGATCCCCTATCGCCTTATTTGTTTATATTTTGTGTGCAGAAACTAGGTACTCTGATAGGCGTAGCGGTGAGAGATGGAAGGTGGAAACCTATCCCGACCTCACGGCTTGGGCCGAATATCTCCCATTTAATGTTTGCGGACGACTTACTCCTTTGTGGGGAGGCCTCTATTCGCCAAGTTGAATCAGCCATGACAATTCTAAATTTGTTTTGTGGCATCTCCGGGCAACGAGTCAACACTCAGAAATCTCGAATCTTTTTCTCAAAAAATGTGAGCTTAGAGGTTCGACATAGAATCGCACAAATTACTCATCTGAGCCCTACTGAAAATCTCAGGAGATATCTCGGCGTGCTACTTCAGCATAGTCGGGTCCTCAAACGGGATTATGAGTTCCTAGTCGACAAGATCAAAACACGGCTTAAGGGTTGGAAATGCAAGCACCTATCTTTAGCGAGGCGTGCTACTCTTATCAAGGCCGTAACAGAGACGATTCCTTCTTATCACATGCAAATGACAAAGTTACCTTTAGGAATATGTGATGCAATTGACAAAGCTAACCGTAGCTTTCTCTGGGGTGGCATGGGTACTGAGCGCAAATTACACTTACTAAAGTGGGAAACGGTATACAAGTCAAAACTACATGGAGGTCTTGGGCTTCGTTGGATCAGAGAAAACAATCTCGCTTTACTGGGAAAACTGGGATGGCAATTGTTAACTGATACCTCGAGGCTTTAGGTCCAAGTTATGCTACACAAATACGTTCGACGACGAAGGGCGAGATCAAAGAATGCCACTTCTCAAACGTGGTGGAGCATATCAGCCACTTTACCACTGCTCCATACTGGAATTAGATGGGTTGCGGGAAATGGGGAGTCGACACATTTTTGGACTGATGAATGGGTCGATAGTGGTCCTCTATACTTTCAGGCAAATAAGCTACTGCCTAGGGAAACTTATACTCGAACTGTGGCGAGTTACTGGCAACCTAACATTGGCTGGGATTGGGACGAGTTACACCTCCTCCCTCATTCGATCTTGTAAGTCTGCAGGGTATCAATCTTGATGAGATGGCGGAATAGCAAGATATCCCGAAATCGAAATTTACACCTAACGGGAAATATGATGTGAAAAGTGTTTACGCGGTACTCACTCAGGAGCATATATCAAACCCGGAGGAGAAAAAATGGTCGAAACTTAGGAAAGTGCATGGGGTTCACCGTCGCAAAGTGTTCCTATGGTTAGCTAGGCATGGGAAAATTCTCACCCGAGCCCAACTGCATAGGCGCGGGTTGACGGAATCAGACATTTGTGTATATTGTGGTGCAACATCAGATACAGTGCTTCATGCACTTAGAGATTGTACTTAGGCACGACAAATTTGGACTAACCTTGTTCACTCAAAATGGCATGATTTTTTCTTTGCAGGAACACACCAATCGTGGATCGACTGGAACTTAAAGCATATGGCTCATAGGTATGATTGGTGTGAAAATTAGGCGATGGTTTTTACTGAGATTGTTTCTTTTCTGTGGCAGGTTCGCAACAGAATTCTTCATGACGTCCGGGAGGATGTCCCAGACCTCCAAACGGGACTAGATATGATACAGAAAAGAATTGACGGAGTTGCGATTGCACAAAAGTTTGACCCGGATGGTATGCGTATGTGTATTCAAACGGGTTGGTCAAAACCCCCCTCGGGATGCATAAAAGTGAACGTCAATGCCGCGGTAAGCTCAGATATGAATGGTTTGGGTAACTGGGTAGGGGGTCGGGGGAGTCTTACGAGACGAAAAAGGAACATGGATTCGTGGCTCCAGTGGAAGTATTGCTCCATGTTCGGTTTTGGAGGCAGAGATACGATCCATTCTACTAGGGTTAGAATTGGCATGGGAAACTGACATGCGAAAAGTGATACTTAAGTCAGATAGTCAAGTGGCAATCACGAGTATTGTGGAAGCCTCCAACACGCACCATCACTTTAATTTGATTTAGGAGATCCGAAGAATGCAAGCTACAGACCGGATGTCTCAGTTCATCATATTTGGCGAGAAGCAAATCGAATGGCTGATAAGCTAGCTAAAAGTGGTTTGAATGCCAACTTGCATTACACAAATGAACGACTTTGCGTTTTTCTACTTGTTTGATGAACGATAGGGATGGCCACACGTGGCCTCGTCTTGTAACTATTAGCTCGGGTTTGTCGAGCTAAACACTTTTGGGTAGCCCCCCCTCCCCCCTGGAAGTAAAAAAAAAATAGTAATTATATATCCATTAAAAAAATTAAATTTTTATTTCTTTTTTGAGATCAAGCTTGGCTCAACTCGACCTAGGCTCGAGCTTATTTTTCTTAGGCTTGTCTAGCTCGAGCTCAAGCCGAGATATTTGGCTAGGCTCGGCTTGAGCTGCTCGTGGCCACCCTACTTACAAAACTACTAAAATTATGATGTTTGGAAGAAAATTATGATGTTGAATTCTACATACACCCGTTTATGTGAAAAATATTGTATTACCTTTTATCTATTTATTGGATATGTAAATATGCTAGTGAATATGTTAAATGTATTCACAGTTTCACACACACACATTCGTATACTGACTTTACAACTTCCACCCGTTTTGGAAAGGTTGATTTGCTACATATCACTAGTTACGTTTATACTTCAAAAGATCGTTAAGAACGAAACATTACTATCAATAATTTTACATTGAGATATCTAGTCTAAAATAAAGTTTGTAGTGTTGCCCACAACTACAAATTTATGTGTGCAAGCTAAAGGTCCGATATCTTTATCAAAAATTTTAACATGTTTAATTCATTGTATTATCATCAGAAAATAATTTTACTTCGAAGGAGACTTAATAATCTTTCATCGACAATACAATATGATCCAAAATACACTGAAATATAAAGATACAAAAGTGTATACTTGAATTGTGGTGCTCTTTTATCTCACACACACACATATAGAAATTGCTTGTTTAAAATGAAAATTACTTCGATGTAATATCTTAAATTGTAATTTTCCTCGGAGAAGCTTAACCATTACGGGCATAGATTGTAAATGATTATGCACAAGAAAACAAGTAGCAAAAGTTGTGAAGAGGTATATGTGGCAAGCAGCAACATTTCAGATGAAATGTGGTTGCACTTTTTGTCTTTATTACACCAAACCTTTAAAATTTTCACTTCACTTGTTTCTAATTCTTATTTTTTCATTTCATTCAACAAATCATTTGTTTTTTCATGTATAAAAGTATGTGCTAATATGCTTTCTTCCGTATTTTGGATCATATTTGATGGGACCCAAAATAGTTAACCGGTTTATTAGTGGACCCCACACATAGGAGGCCGAAATTGTTTTGTATTCCCAGGAGTTTTACAAATATTACAAATGCCTATTTTTATTTTCGTTTTGTATTGACGTATTATTATTATTGAATTAAGAATAACCTAAACTTATTTAAAAAAATAACTTTGGATTTTGTTATTCCTTTTTCTTTATTTATTGCAACTTTTCTTCCTATTCCTAAGATAAAATACCACAATATAAACTATATAAGCAACATTTAAGAAGCATGCAAATATTATGTATACGCAATACTTGGTTTTGGGACTAAATAATAAACATTTATGAAATTAGGGTTAAATCAAAGTAAAAGCGCCGACAAGACTCAAATGTCAAGAAAAAAAAATTATCTTTGACACGTTGCAGAGAAAGTAGGTTTACATTAGATTTTATAATTATCTCAACTTTTACATCGCATAAAAAGAATGCGAACTTATACAACTCATGTCAATGCGACAAAGTAAATGTGCTTTAATGCATCCGACTATGTACTTTTGTCGTTTACTTGACTGCAACGGTTTGAAAATAACAAAACTTTACACAATCCATTCGCGTGTTGATTGCGAGCTTCCATTTTCTTCTTATTCCAATATTTTTTCCTTATATATAAACTTTTGCAAATACTTTTGTGTAGTAAACTTGCATTTCATAAAACAAATGAATTAAGGTCATACAACTCATCTCCACGCAACAATATAAATGCGCTTTAATGTATCCTACTTTGTATTTTTTGTCGTTTACTCGATTGTAACTTTTTAAATATGACAAAAATTCGCAGAATCACTCACTCTCATGTTGAGTATGAGATTCAGTTTCTTCTCTATTCATTTTCTTCTCATATGTAAACGTTTGCAAGTACTTTTATACAAGGATCTTCTAATTTTTTGTTTTCGTTTTTGTTTTTCAATTTTCCTTCACATATCCCTTAGCTTTTAATATATACAAAAAGAAAGATCTCATTCATTTTGGAGATTTGAGTTTCCCGTTTCACAACTCAATTTTGAGTTAGATTTTGTTTCATCTTCACTCCAATTAGAATCAGAAATCATGAGAAGACAATGGCCTTGTTCCAAATGTGGATTTGCATGTAAGTTCCAATCAACTTTTCATATAGGAATTCGCTATAATAATTGTGATTGTGGTTATAGAATTTCAAAATATAAGCCTACATTTTAGCAAGTGATCACTATATACTAGATCTATTTTCGAATTATCAAAAATTAAATTTAGATTACCTTAAAATTATGTAATAAAATAGAATTAGTGCTTTACATAATAGTTCTTTTTTTGACTCATGACAAAATTTTATGATTCTGAATTTGTATTATTTTATTCATTTTTAGATGATTGTAGGATTTATGTAAAGCTTTTTACGATTTTCTTTATTATATATATATATATGTATATATATGTTGAGTTCATGCATATACACCTTAATTAGCAAGAGTGTTGCATAGATTTGAGAAAGCATGTACAAAATTATAGTGTAAAAAGGGGGATTTTGGGGTGTGTGTGGGTGGGGTGGGGTTTTGTTGTTGGGGGGGTGGGGGGGGGGGGGGGGGGTTGAATTAGAAGAATAGACAATAAGTTTGCTTTCGATTAAACTAATTAATACAACATTGCTTAATTATTTTATTTTATTTTTTGGTTCTAAATCACAATTTTTAAGGTATTAATGGTTTATAAATTTCTTGATATATTTTAATTCTAATTAACTACAAATTTGGTTTTCAAAATTGTAATAAATAAGTAAAATTATACATGTTTTAAATTATTACTGAGATTTATGATTTTTAATAATATTATTGATGAATGAAATTATCAGGTTCCTCAACATGGAGAAGTGTGACTTCTTCCAAACCAGTAGTATGCAACTCATGCAGATCAAAGGGGAGCAAATTAAACAAACTTGTTATCAATCCTCTCCCTCCTCCCAAACAAGAGATTGAAGATGAGATAAGTCCTAATAGTTCTATGCATGAAAATATGGCTTTTAAAGTTAATCAAATAGGGATGGTTTTTGGTAATTTAAGTTTTCAGCCAAACACAGCCTTACCAATGATGCCTAAGCTAAAATCAAAAGTTGTTGTTCTTGGTGGTTCAATGGGACATCAAGATCATTTGTACTATGGAACAACCTTGAATTCTCTCTTGGGTCAAGATGAGATTCAGATAAAGCAAGAGGAATATGGTAACACTTTTTTCTTTTATTCAAATTAAGCTATAAATTCAATTTTACTATATATAAATGTGTGTATATATAGGTTTATCCTAGGAGGTGTCTTCATAACCACATTACATATGAGACTAACTTCTGTTTGTGATATTAAGTTTCCTGCTAATCTAAAGAAATTTGTTCCTGTCGAACACGTGACGACCGTTAAATGGCTCGTTTCTCCACACGAACTCAGTGGTGTACAATCCACTTAACCGACTCTTTAGTTAATAATATCATATATATGTGCTATTTATCTGTTTTAGAATCATTGCAAAAATGAGCTTAATTTTGTCAGGTATGCTCAAGTGGATAACACATCTCAACCAATCTTTGCAATATATAGTAATTGTTATTGAAATGTTTAACATTGTTGTTTTCATTGGTTACGTTCATGTTTAGATGTGTTTATACTTATAAAAATTGTGTTATATGCATAAGAAGAATGTTGTGATAAGAGGAAGATTTTATATTCCACATTTTAAGTTTGGAGGTTCATAATGATTGCCAAGCAAATTGAGCACTAGTGACAATCTCTCCCTCTCTCTCTTACGTAGGGACAATGTTGGGATGGTAGATTTTGGAGGACAGTGCTTGAATTTGATTTAAGTTGGGATACTTAAAACTATATTATCTCGATGAGCGATTAATTGGCCGGTTGGAGTTAGAGGCATGGTTGGTAGGGGCAGTCGCCCCTCTCAAATGACTATAATTTTTTTATATGTATAATATAAGCATTTTAAAACTATTGGCCCATAAAAAAAACAAAATTCTCTCCTCTAAAGTGGACATATCTATTTTATACATGCGATTTGTGCACCCTTCGAATACTTTCACTCACATTTGAAACTTTTGCATAAGTATATTTTCGACAATTCAGTGTTGTGCTCGAATTTATAATTTTTGGCTCCCCGACCCTACCTGACATGTGCAATGCACATATGTATGTGTAAACATGCACAATTATGAGTTGATATCTTTTCCATCAATATGATAGTTTTTACTGCTTTTTAGCTATACATAAATTATTTCTATCTAATCAGGAGATTATATTTTGTGCAGATTATGAAGAGATACCACAAGAAGCACAAAAAGCACCATCAATTTGGGACCCCAAAAGAGTTCAAAAGAAAAGGAGATCAAAGCTTCCCCAATACACTCTATCACCTCTACAAAGGCTCCTTGATCAGCTTCGCGATGTCTCTAACTTTCATCCAAAGCCGAAGAGCTTTTCCACAAGCTGTGAAGCAGCTTATGATAAGTCGAAGCACGCAAAGTACGACGATGTACTAATCTATGAGAAGTGTAAGTTTGTTGCTGAGAATGAGATTGGTGTTGGAGCCATGCTACTCTCACAACCTTCAAAAAAGCACTTATTTAAGCCAGCTGAGTGCTCTACCAGCTCAACAAACAACTTATTTGAAAAGCGAGAAGCTGCTTCTGCTTATTCAACTAAGAAGATTAAACAAGAGCCTTCTACAAGTGATAGTACTGATGCTTATTCTTCCCTAGTTGATGTTCCCATAAGGAGTAGTCCGTCTAAGTGAGTGATTCTGAGGAGCTTTCGAGACTTCAGGTTTCGATAGAATAACAAAATAGAAATGGTTGTGATGGGTCGGAAATTCAAAGTCTCCGGAGCTTCTAAGAATGATGCGTATGAGTAAGTATAGTTGTTTGAGCTAATAATGCAAGTTGAACTAGTTTATCTTTTATATTTCATAGCAAGAAATGGATGATTATGTAATAATGTTGGGATTACTTTATTTGTTTTGGAATTTGCTTGCGTTATGTTTTTTTTTAAAATTAATTTATTGCTTGTTGTTTAGTTTGTCATATGCTTTTCTTATTACAAAGGAGATGTTAGTGTATAACCATGTTATTGGCCAAAACTAATCCTTCGAAGTAGTGTCAGGCGCAATTTAGATCTTTTTTAAAGAAACTAACTAATTTAACACATTGACCTCACGAATAAGTACCAACTAACATAATAATAAAAAGTGATTGTAGTCCTTCACGAAATAAAAATCGATACATGAGATTAGCAAATAATATCATATTTGTTTAATTAGATGCATGCATACATATGCATATGGTGTATAATCTCAAAATTTAATAAAATCGTTTGTTTTTGAAATTCATGCTTCATGACCATACATGTTATGCCTAGTTATATTGTAGCTCTAATTAACTAATATTAATTAATAAATATACAAGACTAGAATATTATTCTAGTAATCAAGCAACACAATTTTTTTAAGTACTAAGTTACGTGGCATCTTTAAATTTCTAGAAATGTGTATCTAACATTATGAAATAGAAGATTGCACTCTCGAATATTTATTATTTTTTAAGCACAATATATACATAAATACAATCTTAGTACATTGTACCTTCGAATTGATTAACTTTAGCTTGACATTTTTGCACCCTAGTGCCTAGAGTATCGTTGTTGCACTCATTAGGATATCGAGTTACTTAATTTATTTTAGAGGGCTAAATCCGTCGATCTCCTCATTTTTAAAATCTCTGTCCAAATATTTATATGGATTCAGACTAGTTAATTATATCATAATTGACTAAATTTTAAAAATGTAGCTCGTAGTTTATTATTTATCTATATTGGACCTTATTGTCTGAGAAACATAATACAAACACAATAAAACCCAAATATTACAAAATTTCCTGGTCTCACTTTATACTGCTCAAACTTAAGAATATAATATCATCTTTATTCATGTCCAAATTGTAGTTGCGTACTTGGCAAAAAAATAAAAATTGCATACAAACCTCTCACTTTTTGCATAATTACAAAAAATCCTCACTTTTTGGAAATTATACAAAATCCTCTTCATTTTAATACATTTCTTACATCTACACCCCTTGTGTATTTAAATATTCTTACAATTTTACCCCTATAAATCTTACAAATAGTCCTACTTATACTGCTCAAATTAAGAATAGATTATCATCTTTCACTCATGCCCAAATTGTAGTTGCGTACTTAGTGAAAAAATAAAATTGCATACAGACCCCTCACTTTTAGTGTAATTACAAAAAAATCTCACTTTTTGAAAATTACACAAAATCTCCTCATTTTAAGACATTTCTTACAATTACACTCTTTGTGTATTTAAATATTCTTACAATTTGACCCCGTAAATCTAACAAATAGACACCTCAAAAGATATGTTATTGTCTTATTGATAGTAATTTTCAAAATGTGAGGGACTTTTTAGTAATTACACAATAAGTGAGGGGTCCGTGCGTAATATTCTTACTGATTTTGCTTCTTTGCTTAAAACTTCAGTTCAGTCGCTGTGTCATCACTCTACCTCGCCACCAAATTCTCCTCTCTCTCTCTCTCTCTCTCTCTCCTCTCTTTCTCTCTCTAGAAATTCAGGGAAATTCTTCCCTGTATCGCGCCCCATGGGCTTCGCGAGGAGCTCCGCAAATCAGTGCTTCGCCATTGTCAAAACTTGCTTACTCTTGATACTATTATCCGCCGTCCGATCATCTGAAGCTTCGATACACATCTACGGCCGAGATCCATTCCGAGAAGTCGGCAATGCTTATCTCCTCTCCGGCGGCAGCGAAGGCGTCGCCACCAACCGCGACGGTCGCTCTTACATTCGGTAAATTTATATTTCTCCGTCTCTCATTTTTTGTATGTAATGAGCTGTATGTAGCGATTTGTGATCAGATCTGCCCTTACATTTTGTATGTATTGAAATTTCAGAGTGCGGTGTTTTGTTTTGTTGAAGAAGGAAAATGTGTGGATCTTGTTTTAATTTTAATTGATACAGTTGTTGATGATTGATGCACTACTGTAGTGTACAAGATGCTGAATTCAGGAAGTAGAACTGAAATAGGCAGGTGTGGTGACTGATTTTGACTTAAGTTTGAATTAGGTTTAGGTTAGAATTTGGAAAAGATTCTTGAGTGTGATTTTTCATTTGTGATTGATTAGAGTTCACAAGATTCATGAAGATTGAAGAAGGTAAAATTTATCGTGGTTCAGTTTCGTGTAACATCTCGATTACGCGTTTGCCATATTGAGTTTCCTGTGATTGATTAGAGTTCTCAAGATTCATTCATGGTCATACTTGGGAGCTAACGGCAGTTGAGTTCCAAGGATGATCTCCAACATCTATGATGGTGGAGATCATCCTTGGGAGCCCAACTTCCGTGAGCGCCCAATTATCACCCATTAATGAAGAAGGTAAAATATCTCGGGGGTATCAGTGCTGTTATATAACATCTCGTTTGTGCTTTTGCCAAATGGAGTTATTTTTCCTAGAAATTAAGATTAAGGCTATGTTTGGATATCGGATTTAGCAGCTAAACACTAGAAAATATTTTTTCTCACTCTGCATGATTTAATATTGTGCTTTATTTGTCATACATGCTTGTTACTGTTTCCTTTCTTCTTCCTAAGAGATTGGCTAGTATAGCCTAGTAGAGTGAGATGAAGTGACTGGTTTTGACTTTTGCATACTTGTTGTCCCAAAAAATATGACCATATTTTTATTTTGTTTTTCTACTATCAAGTAAGGTTCAATCGTGTAACCAAAAAAAAAAAAAAAGTAAGGTTCAATCATATGTAACTATGTTTTCGGTATCTATGTAAGCATGCCTCGTGAACTATTGCACTTTCTAACTTGTCCTAATTATTTACCTTTTCTTTTCTTTTTTAATGTAGGAAGAAAATGCAGTTCCATAAAGTCATTTCCTTGCGTTAGTCATTTAAATCATCGGTATATCCATGTGGTTTTTGTTGTCTTGTTTCTGTAGCTTTCAAGAGTGGTTCACATGTATGAATATGCTTGTTATTATTGATCTATGTTTGCATGTTAACTTCACATAACTTGATTAAATCCTTTCCTTCTGCGCATTCATTTTTAGTGGGAGAGAGAACCAATGCCACAATCATATTTTCTTTTGGTCACCCCTTTATGGCAATATTCGTGCTAAATTATTTTACTAACCCATTTAAATTGACTTAGGTTTGAGAACATAACTTTTTGGAGGAGTAAAGAAGCTGCGGAACATCACCCCACTATGGCATACAATAGTGGGTTGGTTCAAATTATAATTTTCGAAGCTAATGATCGGGATAATATTGGCGGATCTGCTTATGGTGGGCAGAGATCGATATGTTGCACATCTGATCTTGCCAAACTGGAAGGGTGCAAACAAGGAGAAGTAATAAGAAAACCATCAGCTGCTGATAAAACCTGGCCGGTCATTTTGAATGTTTATTTTAGAGGGAACATGTTATCAACGCATATTAAAAAGAATAAAGAAGTCAACATAAAAAAGACCGGGATGTACAATTTATTTTTTATAACATGCGATCCACAGCTCAAGGGAATGAAAATCACTGGAAGGACAGTGTGGAAAAGCCCTGATGGCTATTTACCTGGTAGAATGTCTCCTCTGATGAAATTTTATTATTTTATGTCTATTGCATATGCAATCCTTTGTGCTGTTTGGGTTTTCCAGTATGTTAGATCTTGGGACGATGTTTTGCCATTACAGCATTGCATCACTTCTGTTATCTCTCTTGGGTTGTTGGAGACGACATTTTGGTACTTTGATTATGCATACTTCAATAATACTGGGACGAGGCCTGTTGGAATGACAACCTGGGTTGTGACAGTTGGCGCTGTAAGAAGAACTGTTTCTCGCATTCTTATTCTTTCTGTTGCAATGGGGTACGGTGTTGTACGTCCGACCCTTGGTGGTTTGACAACAAAAGTGCTTCTCATTGGAACTACTTACTTCGTGGCATCAGAAATGCTTAACATTGCAGAGTATGTGGGAAGCATAAATGACATAGCAGGGCGAGCAAGAGTCTTTTTTGTCCTTCCTGTTGCATTTTTGGATGCCTTTTTGATTTTGTGGATTTTCACTTCTCTTTCAAAAACGCTAGAGCAACTACAGGTAGTGCATATTTCAGCTTTAAATGGTTTGCAGACTGTAGTATGCCTGGATCCTTATAACTGCTTGTTTGCATATGCCATGTAGTGATAATGATTTTTCTTTTTCTTTTTCAGGCTAAAAGGAGTTCTATTAAATTGGAGATATATAGAAAATTCTCAAACGCACTAGCAGTTACAGTTATTGCTGCAGTTGTGTGGATAGGATATGAGGTATATGCTTATCTCAATTTTTATTGTTCTTTTTATGGATTTTGTATAAGAAAAGTAATCTAAATAGTTCACATTTCTTTAGAAACGGTTATGTTCTTTTTTGTTTCTATTTTTGTTTCTATTTTTTTTTCTAATCAAAAGCTTGGAATCAATTATGGCCACGGTTTGCTAATGCCTCATAGTCGAAAAGAATATGTTATACCTGAGTCGAAAAGAATATGTTATACCTGAGTGAACATGAAATTTACGGAAAAGCTAAATAAATAAGTTTTCGTGAAATTACATGATTGAAATGATTTAAAACAAGTCTGTCTGATAATCCTGTTTCAAATTTTGCATACTTTGGATGGTGCTGAACTCATCTCATAAACTAACGGATCTCTTTTATGAGGTTGTTCTTGTGTTACCAAATTATCCAATGAACTATCAGATGTCCACAGTCTATCTAAAAAGGAACAAATTGGAAGAAAATGTGAATAATATTTAGAATTTTAAAAAACAAAGCAAGCATTTCTAGACAATGCATGTGTTTCTTGTTTGTACTACATTTTGACAGAGACGTAGTTGTCAGAAAATGTTATTTGTAACTTTTATGATTGGTTTTCTTCAATTGCCAAACAAATCATTTGGTATTGGAAAACTTTATCATGCATCGACATTTTGATCCCCGCAGGTTTATTTTAAAGCAACAGATCCCTTCAATGAAAGGTGGCAGAGTGCCTGGATTATCACTGCTTTCTGGGATATTCTTGCATTTGCCTTGCTCTGCGTTATCTGCTTCCTCTGGGCTCCATCCCATAACTCACAACGGTATGTTTAGAACTTTAATTTAATTGGCACAATTTCCTTTGTATGGCATATTCCATACAACAAATATTAGTTCATGAGTTGTCTAATTGAACTAATTTGTATGAAGATAGGGATAATTACATGCACACTTCACTTTTGGGTAATTACCACAAGCCCCTTGAGGTTTTGTAAATTACCATGACCAGTCAGATGATGACAACTCGAAAATAGAGGGCGAGATTGTAATCTGCTTTTTACGGAGAGGAAAGTGTAATATGGTGTTTAACTGGCAGGGGAGTTGCATGGTAATTCTTCAAACCTCGGAGTGTATTTCGTAATAAGAGTTTCACACAGGGGTGTCTATGTAATTTACCCTTGAAGTTATTCAACTTTTTTTCTAAACCTCGTTAACCCTTTTGCTTTCAAGTTCTCCAAGACATTGTGCATGGATAATCAGAGGCTCGTTTAGCATATTAGGCACAATTTATTGGAAATATATATTAATTTTTATAATTGAGAAATAATTTGGATTGTGGCATCATAACTCCTGCCAGATACGCATACTCGGATCTCAAGGGTGAAGATAGTGATGATGAAGAAAATGAATCCTTATGTAGAGAAACTTCTAAAGGTAGTATCGGTTTAGTCAAGCAAGACAAAAATGAAGGCGATACTTCTGATGTAGATGAAGAAGAAGAGGAAAATAAGAGAGAGTGATTCAGGTTTATCGATGATTTACCTCGTTACAAGAGTAAACATTTTCTACACCGAAGAAAAAACAGATATGGAGGATTCTCGGGACTTTTACCAATGCACAGGAAATTATTTACATTTTTTTTTCTTGGGTGAAAAATGGAGCATATAGTTTGTAGAAACATTGATTCTTTGCAAAATATTGTGATTTGTTCCTGTAAGCTACCTCTTGTGAGGTGTTCTTTGTATCAATGTCATTGTAACAGTATTATATAATAGTAGTCTATAAATTGTAACTCTTAACTGCTGGGATTTCGATTTACTGAGACAATTACAAGAAACTAGGCCAACCTTTTAATATGGCTTACCCACAAAACTAATTTGAGCTAAAATGCACATAGTATTGCGCTTGCATTCGTCCAAGATTTTGTTTGATTGGCTTGTTCTTAGGAGATTTGGGGGCTTTGAGACTCAACACAATCATAATTATTCATTTGAAGAGATTCACGTGGAATTTTATCATACATAAAAATATTAGATTATATTGAAATTTGGAGTTCTGAAACTCTAGATAAGCACTCAAATGTGAAGCTCCTGGAATATAGAAATGTTATTAAACTCCTTTGAGGCCATATTTGGTATGGTAGATTTTGGTGAGGAAAAAGAAAAAGAAAAAATCATTTTAATAGTATGTTTTGTGCTTTTATGATTCTTTTCATCTTCCTTATCTTTTTTCTCCCGAAATCTACGAACCAAACTTAGCAATAAGGAATTATTAGTGATGAGTTCACTGTATGATTGACATCTTGAACCTTGATATGCTGGGTCGAGACCAGCTCGACCGTTGGATCCCCAATTAGGGGGGGTCATTTAGCAATTTAACCCCCCTAGTTGGGGATCAGCATAGAATTTTCCATTAATGAGTGCCTTTTATCTTTTCTTTTTCTTTTTTTGCTTCGTTGAATGAATTGATCTGAACAAATAATATCTTTTCTTTTTCTTGTTTTGCTTCGTTGAATGAATTGATCTGAACAAATAATAGAAAAGTGAAATTGAAGTTGATGATACAAAAATTTCAATTTTGGGGAGCAAAAGATCTGTCAATGTATAATTTATACTGATAAGGTTTCTGGCTTTTAATGGAGATGGTTCAGTAATTAAAAAATTAAATAGAAAAAGAAATGTTAACTAAAATTCCTAATTTTTGGGCTAAAGTATAGGTATTTACTGCAGATTTTATGGTGATTACAAATCAATGAGAATCTTAAAGATTTCCTAATTTTTGTGCAGAAGTTAATTGAGAATGTGTTGTTTTTTTTTTTGAAATTTTAGGGTAAATCTCCTTTTTTTTTTTTGGAAATTTCCGTGTAAATCTCCTTCTGTCACCCGCAGAGCAAACCTGCCCATACGCAATAGCTCGCAAACCACTTATGGGGGTAATCTGTCCTAGATTACCCATAGGCGACGGGTTCAATAAGCGTAGGGCTCCCCGGGGGAGAATGTAGGAGAAATACCTCTCTTCTCTTGGGTTTCCAATTCGGGTGGGTTCTCACGACAAATACCTTGTGGACCACTGGACCACACCCTTTTGCTTAATTGAGAACGTTTTTAAGTTTCAAAATTTCAACTAAAAGTATCCAACCAATGAGATTTTTTTTATGAATTAAAAAATTCAAAATTCTAAGAAAATAGTATTTGGCCAAATTGCAATCAATTTGGTCAAACTCCGCTCTGCTATATATATATACTAGTGTGTAACCCGTGCTATGCACGGCCTAAATTAATTTAACAATAAGTATATAATTTTGATATAAAAAATATGCAAAGACTCTTTACATCAATTTTGTCTGCCACCCGTTTCTTAAAAGAATTTGATCTGCTAAATGCAAAATAAATACAATGCACATTGATAATCCGTACGGCCATCTAACTGAAAATCACAGCTTAAATGTGTTTCAAAGGTAGCACACATTTTGTATCTCGTTAACTTGAGTTAAGTGTTTGGTTAAAAAATCATAATTTAAGCCATTGAATCAAGCCCTTTATGATGTGTCATCCATCTAAGGAGATATTGGACACAATTGATGGGAAAGGGTATTGGAGAGTAGTCGGACCCATTATTCATAATTAAAATGCAATAACTTTTTCCATTTCATTTTCCTTATCAAAATTCAAGAACCAAATATAGTCTAAAATAAAATAAAATTTCCATAACAAATTATTAATTTGAAACCGAAACAATTTCTTCTCGTGATCCCTTGCATATGTTTAGATCTTGATTTTAGCGAGGAATGTATATGAAAACATAATTTCCACTTCAAGTGAAGTATTGATATACCATTTGTTAGATGTTACGTTTTTTTTTATATATATTTTCTTCTAAAATTATTCATCATATATAGCATTACAAACTAAAAAACGGAATAGTAAATAGCGACCATTTAAATATTTCTTGTCAAACCATTTCAATAGTTCAGGGGTTCTTCCATTCCGTCGGGATATTCAGGCTGCCACAAGTTGTGACTCTCTCTTTCTTTATGAAGCTAACTCAGGTTTGTCGGGTTAGATATTTAGAGTATCCCCTTCATTTTGAATTTTATATATATATATATGTAATGCAAAAATCTTATGAGTACTATGTTGAATAAGTGGCAACTAATGTTGTTATATTTTGTAGCAAAGTGCGAACTTAAATTGTATTTTTAGGACATTGTATTTTCAAATTAATGGTAATGGAACTTGACACTTTCGCACCTCGAGTGTGGTAATGGAACTTATCGTGAACTCGAGTTTACTTAGTTTTATGGGGTTAAGTATGTCAATTTCCTTCTTTCTAAACTCTAAGGTCCAAATATTAATATGGATTTGGATAGTGTTATATCTTACTTGTCTCAATTTTAAAAATCGGTACTTTTTCGAATGTGTTTGATCGTTTGAATTAAGTTTGAATAAGCTTAGTTTTGGTTAGAATCTGGAAGAGATTCTTGAGTGTGATTTTTGATTTGTGATTAATTAGAGTTGTCACAAGATTCAATCGGGGTATCAGTGCTGTTATATAACTAACATCTCGTCTGTGCTTTTGCCAAATGAAACTAAAATTGACGCTAACATTGAATTTAACAGCAAAATACTAGCTAGGAAATATTTTTCTCACTCTGCATGATTTAATTTTGTGCTTATACATAATTGTCACTTTTTTCCTTTCTTCGTCCTAAGAGATATTGGCTTGAATAGCCTAGTAGAATGAGAGGAAGTGACTGGTTTTGACCATGGTTCAAAGTATCGGACGATACATAACCGGATCGAACCCCTCCGATCCGATAAATTTCGGCGATACGGTTTGTTACCGGTTGGGTATGGTATAGCCAATATTATCGGATATCGGTCGATAATATCGGCGATATCATGATAATGTCAGATTATATCGATGATATCGGCCGATTTTCCGATGATATCGGCCGATTTTCTATTTTAAAGGAAATATGTTGGTGTTTGAAGGAAAAGCTCCTGGGATCCTCTTGAAGAAGACAAAGCAAAAGAGAATATGTTCCTTTTCTTTTTCTTTTCAGAGAATAGGTTTGCTTTCTTTGGTACGACTAGGCGTGGAGTGAATAGGTTTGCTTTTCTTTTTCAGAGAATTTCCCAGCTTTCTTTGCTTTAATTTTTTGAGCGACTAGAATGATATATTTAGCTTCATTGATGGTTGATGTAGTAAATACTTTTAATATGTATTAAAAACTAACAATTTGTGTTATTTACATTTCTTTTTAATTTTACTAATTTTTTTAGAATTTTTGGAGCATTTTATAATGCTTTTGTATCGTATCGCACTATCGCCCGATAATATCCCGACACGCCGCGACCTATATAGAACAGCACCCTGAACCCCCGATATTATCACCGATACTGCAACTTTTGAACCATGGTTTTGACTTGTTATCCAAAAATATGGCCATATTTATTTGTTGTTTTTCTACTCCCAAGTAAGGTTCAAATTATGTAACTATGTTTCGTCGGGTATCTACATAAACATGTCTCATGAACTATTACGCACCTAACTTGTCCAAATTATCAATCTTTTCTTCTTCTTTTCTAGGAAGAAGGAAAATGCAAGTTCCAGAAGTAATTTTCTTGCGTTAGTCAATTAAATCATCGGTATATCTATGTGCTTTTGTTGTGTTATTTATGTACGTACGTAGCTCTCAAGGTTCATATAACTTTCTGGAGGAGCAAAAGCGCTGCTGAACACCACCCCACTATGGCATATACAATAGTGGGTTGGTTCAAGTTATAATTTTCGAAGCTAATGATCGGGATAATATTGGCAGATCTGCTTACGGTGGGCACTGGCAGAGGTCGATATGTTGCACGTCTGATCTTTGCCAAACTGGAAGGGTGCAAACAAGGAGAAGTAATAAGAACACCATCAGCTGCTGATAAAAACTGGCCATTGATCATTTTGAATGTTTATTTTAGAGGAAACATGTTATCAACGCATATTAAAAAGAATAAAGAAGTCAACATAATAAAGACCGGGATTTACAATTTATTGCGATCCACAGCTCAAGGGAATGAACATCACTGGAAGGACAGTGTGGAAAAGCCCTGATGGCTATTTTCCTAGTAGAATGTCTCCTCTGATGAAATTCTATTACTTTATGTCTATTGCATAAGCAATCCTTCGTGCCGTTTGGTTTTCCAGTATGTTAGATCATGGAACGATGTTTTCCCATTACAGCATTGCATCACTTCGGTTATATCACTTGGGTTGTTGAGACAACAGTTTGGTACTTTGATTATGCATACTTCAATAATGGCTACGGTTTGCTAATGCCTCATAGTCGAAAAGAATATGGCTATACCGTGAGTGAACATGAAATTCGAGGAAAAGCTAAGGCTCCGTATGGCTGTGTTTTCGAAAATGAATTCTGAGTTTTTTTTGGGGAATGTGTATTACAGAAATTCGTGTGAAAATGTTGACTTAATTTGTTTGTTTGGATGTATTTTTAGAATTTGATTGAAAGTAGTGTAGATGTGATATAAAGTTGATTTTTATTAGAATTTGATATATGAAATGATTGAGTTGGTTATGAATGTGATGATGATGGGGGAAAAGATATTAAAATAATATATTTTTTAATAATGTTATGAGTTGGTAATAAAGGAATATATATATATGTGTGTATATATATATATATACATATACACACATAATATAATATATAGAGCTATTAACGCTAATTATCCCCCATGTCATGCAAAAGTGTCACTTTAGTCCCTCTTGTAAAAAAATTATCACTTTCATCCCTCATGTCCATAATTTGTACCCAGATGGTCCTTTTTTTGACATTCCGACCAGATTTTCCGGCTTGCCACGTGAAAATAGGGCTATCCACGCATATATCATGCGCGTCTTCACGAGAAAATTCATAACTCATTGTAAAAAGCTCGAATTTATGAACCGTTTTCTTCCCATGAAACTAGACACATAGGGCTATCCACGCATATATCGCACATAATCAGGAGACGTCTAGAACAAAGCAGTTTTGTATTAAAAAATTAGCTAAAAATCTGTCGGCTGTGCAGACAACTGTGCGCGTCTTCACGAGAAGATTCATAACTCATTGTAGAAAGCTCGGACTCATGAACCGTTTTCTTCCCATGAAACTAGACACATAGGTCTATCCATGCATATATCGCACATAATCAGGAGACGTCTATAACAAAGCAGTTTTGTATTAAAAATTTAGCTAAAAGTCTGTCGGCTGTGCAGACAGTTGTGCGCGTCTTCACGAGAAAATTCATAACTCATTGTAGAAAGCTCGGATTCATGAACCGTTTTCTTCGCATGAAACTAGACACATAGGGATATCCACGCATATATAATCAAGAGACGTCTAGAACAAAGCAGTTTTGTATAAAAAAATTAGCTAAAAATCTGTCGGAAATGATGCTTAGCTAATTTTTTAATAGAAAACTGTTTTGTTCTAGATGTCTCCTGATTATGTGCGATATATGCGTGGATAGACCTATGTGTCTAGTTTCGTGGAAAGAAAACGGTTTATGAATCCGAGCTTTCTACAATGAGTTATGAATTTTCTCGTGAAGACACGCATGATATATGCGTGGATAGCCCTATTTTCTCGTGGGAAGCCGGAAAATTTGGTCGGAATTTCCAAAAAAGGACCATCTAGGTACAAATTATGGACATGAGGGATGAAAGTGATAATTTTTCACAAGAGGAACTAAAGTGACACTTTTGCGTGACATGAGGGATGATTAACGTTAATAGCTCAAATTATATATTATTTAATAATAATAATTGGAATATTTAAAAAATTGAATAGGAATTTTTATTATATAAAATATGAAAAAGTAAAAAAGATAATTAGTTGGATAATTGGATAGTGTAATTAATGATAAAATATTGTGGAAAGATTGAAATGATTGGTTGTTATATAGGGGAATGTGTAGTGTATTTCAAATTTGACCATTTTCTGTTGAATTTGGCTTGGACTGTGTATTTTCATTTTTTGGTGATCCAAAAAATGAAAATATTTCCAAAATTCACAACCATACATAGCCTAAGTTTTCGTGAAATTACATGATTGAAATGATTTAAACTAAGTCTCTCTGATAGTCCTGTTTTAACTTTTGCATACTTTGAATGGAGCTGAACTCATATCATACACCAACGGAACTCTTTTATGAGGTTGTTCTTGCATGACCAACTTATCCAATGAATTATCAGATGTCCACTGTCTCACTATCTTAAAACGAACAAAATGTAAGAAAGTGTGAATAATATGTAGAATCATAAAAACAAACCAAACATTTTTAGACATTAGCATGTGTTTCTTGTTTGTACTACATCTTTTTGACACTGAGATGTAGTTGTCAGAAAATGTTATTTGTAACTTTTATTATTGGTTTTCTTTAATTTCCAAACGAATCATTTGGTATTGGAACACTTTATCATGCATCAACATTTTGATCCAAAGCAACAGAGTGCCTGGATTATCATGCTTTCTGGGATATTCTTGCATCTGCCTTACTCTGCGTTATCTGCTTCCTCTGGGCTCTCCATCCCATATAACTCGCAACGGTATGTTCAGAATTAATTGAACTGCCACCATTTCCATTGTGTCGCATATTCCATACAACAAATATTAGTTCAAGAGTAGTCTAATTGAACTAATTTGCATGAAGACTGGGATAATTACATGCACACACTCTCTCTTATTGGGTAATTACTACAAGCGCCCTGAGGTTTTGTAATTGTAAATTACCCATGACACCCCAGATCGTGACAACTCGAAAATGGGGGTGAAATTGTAATCTGATTTTTACGGAGAGTAAAGTGTAATATGGTGTTTTACTTTTGGGACGGGGGGAGGGAAGTTACTGATGGGTTTGGTAGAGTCGGATCAAAATAAGGTCAAGAAGAGGAGCCAAAATAAAGCCAAGAAGGGTCAGGGTTGACCGAGATTGTAAAAAGACTGAAAGGAGTCGAAAAATTGAAGCCGGGAGCACACATACGGGTCGTGGTGCTCAGGCGCCACTTTGACGGCACCCAGGGGCCACTGTATGGCGCCTGAGCGCGGGCAGCGCATTTTTTCGTCGTTTTTTTCCTAGTTTGGCGGATTTTGACATAATTTATAGCCCTACTTTGATTGGAATTGTTTCCTATTGTGTTAGGAATTATTCCCTAGTTGTTTAGGATTATTTTCCTAATTTGTTATGGTTTAGACTTCTCCACCATTATAAATATGAGAACTCTACATCATTGATGTACTTTGAAAGAAATAAAGATGTAATCTAGGCAAGGCATTAAATTTCGGTATCGGTATCGGTATCGATATCGGGTTAGTAAATTTACAGAAATTTCGATGGAAATTTCGGGGATATTCAAAATTTTGATTTCGATTTTAAAGAAATCATGGATATTTATAGAAATATTTGGAAATTTACAATGAAATTTTGTGTAACTTTAAATATCATAATTATGCATCTTTTACATAAATAATATTGTATATATAATGTATGTATAGTGAATTTTGTCAAGTAGTATGATTGAAATCTGTAGTGAAAAATATAAAATAAATATGATTTGAAAGTAAAGTAATAATCAAATCTCCTAGGAACTTCATTAAAACAAAATACCACAATTTTATAGACAACCACAATAATTTGGATTCATTTTTATTTAAAATTAAATAATTAAAAATTATTTTAAATTTTGAAATATTTTAAGTATGGTCGAAATTTCAGGATATTTGGGAATTTCGGGAAATTTCGATAAATATTTGACAAAGTAATTTTATTAAAAATTCAAGATTTCGGGAAATATCGGAAAATATCAAAAATATCTGGAAATTTCGATAGATATTCTGCAAAATTGGATCGAAGGTGAGATTTCGCTTCAAGATCCCCGGAAACCCGAAATTTCGAGGTTTCGGAGGATATTTAAGACCATGAATCTAGGTTGGCTCATGGATGTAGGCAAATTATGCCGAACCATGTTAAAAACCTCGTATTTTTCATCTTCATATTTAGGCTTAGAGGTGGTTCGAGTTGAGTTCGGGTTATTTTGATCAGTCTCCAAGTGCGAGATTAATGGGTTTGGTGGAGTCAGATCAAAATAAGGTCAAGAAGAGGAGCTAAAATAAAGCCAAGAAGGGTCGAGGTTGACCAGGATAATAAAAGGACTGAAAGAAGTCGACAAATTGAAGCCGGGAGCACACATACTGGTTGTGGTGCCCAGGCGCCGCTGTATGGCTCCTGGGCGCGGGCAGCGCACTGGCAGCGCATTTTTTAGTCGTTTCTTCCTATTTTGGCGGATTTTGACATAATTTTGAGTCATACTTTGATTGGAATTGTTTCCTATTGTGTTAGGAATTATTCCCTAGTTGTTTAGGATTGTTTTCCTAATTTGTTAGGGTTTAGACTTCTCCACCATTATAAATATGAGAACTCTACTTGTAATTCATTGATGTACTTTGAAAGAAATAAAGATGTAGTCTAGGTTGACTAGTGGATGTAGGAAAGTTATGCCAAACCACGTTAAAATCCTCGTGTTTTTCATCTTCATATTTAAGCTTAGATTTATTGTTTCTTGTTTATTCTTCGTGTTCTGATGCCTACCATCCCTAACAACTGGTATCCGAGCCATAGGTTGTAGATTTAGGAGACGTCTTAGATCTAGGTCCATGGGGAAGCGTTTTTGGTTAAAATGATGGTAGGAGATGGAAGAATAATCAAGTTCGACGATTTCGTTGCAAGGAGCACGAATTGAGGTCGTGGTGAAACCGGAGAAGATGACAGAGGAGGATGAGATCGAGTAGATCGTCAACCAAAGAAGAGTAATCCCGTTGAACGTTAACGAGAAAACGTTGGAAAATCGTGGTGCCAGCAGCAGAGGCAGATTTGTGTTGGCGGGTGGGTAGAACACGAAGCCAGTGGGAGCAGTTGCGGTGCCAGAGGCAGATCTATAGAGCCAGAGGTCAGAGTGCAAATTTGTGTTTTCGAGAGGGAACGAACAAGTTTCTAGATCGAGGGGGCAGAGTTATGGTGCCAAGAAAACAAATCCACCGAGCTAGAGGTCAGAATGATAGAATCGGTAACCGAGAGGGTAGAACCTTGCTGTCAAGAGATCGGAGGGCAGGGTTGTGGAGGCATGACCACGTAGAGAGAAACCATGAAGACAGGAAGCGGTGCCGGGAGGGGTTGACAGTGGAGTTGTAAGTCATGGTGGCAGGATGCGAAAACCGGATAGGTAGATTCGCAGAGCAGTGGGTTTATTGGCAGAGGGATGTGACATATCTCGTGGAGTGGGAGCTCGAGCAGATATGTTAGTGGTTCGAGTTAGCCATTGAAAAATCGAGTTGGCGGATGGATCAGACATAGCTCATGCAGGGGCAGAGAACAGATAAGTGAGGGATCCGAGATTGCCATTGGAAAAAGTCCTTGATGGAAAGATGTCAGTGGATGGGTTGACCGAGGCTGTTTGGGTTGTGACATGTTCGGGTTTTAGAGTAACCTATATCCGAGGGTCAGTTGGACCAAGATGGATATGCCACGGTATTTAGAAGTTGGTTGATCACCAAAAGAATAGGGTAGTGGCGAGGGTTCAAAACGAGAGAACGATGTTCATAGAGAGAGTTCGTCAAGTGGGTGACACTAGAAGACGAATGAATTGACAAGACATAGAAAGGTCTCGGGGTTTGATCTTCATTGGGTTTGGGGATGGGTTGACTAGACTAAGGTTCACTTAGGAAAAGTGAAGAGGTGGTTCGAGTTGAGTTCTGGTTATTTTGATCAGTCTCCAAGTGGGAGATTGATGGGTTTAGTAGAGTCGGATCAAAATAAGGTCAAGAAGAGGAGCCAAAATACAGTCAAGAAGGGTCGGGGTTGACCGTGATCGTAAAAGGATTGAAAGAAGTCAAAAAATTGAAGCCGAGAGCACACATACGGGTCGCGGCGCCCAAGCGCCACTGTATGGCACTTGGGCGCTTCAGCGCGTTTTTTAGTCGTTTTTTCCTATTTTGGTGGATTTTGACATAATTTTGAGTCCTACTTTGATTGAAATTGTTTCCTATTGTGTTAGGAATTATTCCCTAGTTGTTTAGGATTGTTTTCCTAATTTGTTAGGGTTTAGACTTCTCTACCATTATAAATATGAGAACTCTACTTATAATTCATTGATGTACTTTGAAAGAAATAAAGATGTAGTCTAGGTTGGCTCGTGGATGTGGGCAAGTTATGCCGAACCACATTAAAATCCTCGTGTTTTTCATTTTCATATTTAGGATTAGATTTATTGTTTCTTGTTTATTTTTCGTGCTCTGATGTCTACCATCCCAAATAGTTACATGGTAATTCTTCAAATTCCGGAGTGTATTTTGTAATAAGAGTCTCATGCAGGGTGTCTATGCAATTTCCCCTTGAAGATATTGAACTTTTTCTCTAAACCTCGTTTGCCCTTTTGCTTTCAAGTTCTCCAAGACATTGTGCATGGATAATCAGAGGCATGTTTGGCATATTAGGCACAATTTATTGGAAATAAATATTAATTTTTATAATTGAGAAATAATTTGGATCGTGCCAGATACGCATACTGGGATCTCAAGGGCGAAGATAGTGATGATGCAGAAAATGAATCCTTATGTAGAGAAACTTCGAAAGGTAGTATCGGTTTAATCAAGCAAGACAAAAATGAAGGTGATACTTCTGATGTAGATGAAGAAGAAGAGGAAGGTAAAAGAGAGTGATTCAGGTTTATCCATGATTTGCCTCGTTACAAGAGTAAACATTTTCTACACCAAGGGAAAAACAGATATAATAACCAAAGTAAGAATTTCTCGTTTCTCATTTTTCATTCATAAAGTAAGAATTTTTTTTTAAGGAAGTAGAGATACGATGAATAAGTATGTTTGGATGAGTTTTTTGATAGAAAAAAGTGTATTGATTAAGTGTGATATGATATGTCTTTTTCGTTAGAAAAATTATTTTTTTTGGGAAATTGATATGGATAGGTTTTGTTTTTATAAGAAATTTAGACCTATTTAAGTTAAACTCATCGATTAAGACATCCAAAAAAATATGTAAAGTTGATCTTATTTCATAGCTTACATCATTTCAAATAAATTTATGTGATTATTTTGATATTATATTGAGATATTGGTGGATAAAATATTTTTAATTATTGGGTGAACTGTCTAATCATGAATAATAAAAATTCTGACTTTCTGAGAAAAATGTAAAAGAAATCCATTTTTCAAAGAAATTTGAGATTTTTTTTAGACAAATTGCGTGTAACATTTCTTTGGCATATTTTTAGGTAATGCCAAACATATGCGTTTTTTATGAAAAAAATCTCTGAGAAATCGAAAAAATGAAAATAGCATACCAACCAATCGGGGCTTACAAACATATCTGTATCTAACCATGTACCCAAAGAAACAACAGAGGCAACACATATCAAACTTACATTTTCTATTACCCAATACACATAAGAACGTTAATAATTGACATCAGAGGACAACTGTAATCAGGAAATTACATCAAACAAATCTGTTTGGCCCTCAATATTCTTGAGCTATCATATCACACATCTATCGAAGTGTGGAAAATCAGTGAGAAGAAATGTGCATGCAGATGTTAAAAAGTACAGTTAACCCCTTTCCTACCCATAAACAAAAGAGCTAAAAAAATATTGTATGCAGATTCCAAATTATATTCAACACCATCACAACCTATCTCCACCGTCTCCATTCGCCTCCCTATGCCTTCTCCTCCTCCCCGAACGCCCCAAAAGGACTCTACCTTGACGACGTAAACGTCCAGCCAATGATGTCCCATAGTTAACACCACCACCATCATCATCATTGTCCAGTGTTTGGTTTGAGCCTCTCTCGTGCCGCCTATTCAAATTACCAGCAGAACCAAATGCCTGAAGAATAAGATACACAGACATTAAACCCCCGTCCACACCCTCATTTCGCTCTAAGGCATTTAAGTCAAAACCGCCATCGCCATCATCTGAATCATCATCTGAATCAATACCATAATTATTATTTCCTTCAATCACATAATCACCAAAGAATACTGCCCCTGGCATTGATGATCTTATGGTGCTAATCACATCGTCCCTCTCACGGTCGCGCTCAAGCCTTCTCCACTTCTGTTCTAGAGTGGGGTCCACTTCGCGTGGCTTAGCGGAGGGGTGCTCTGCCTTGACGTGTTTCCGTAGCTCTTTGAACGTTCCAATGAATGAGCAGTTATCCTGTACACAACTTCGTTGCTTCGCATTGAGATGTTCTCTGGCGGGCTCCACAACGGTCCAGCCCTTTACCTGACCTCTACAAAGGGGGCAAGCAAGCTCCGTAGCCTCGCAATTATTAATAGGCGTATGAGAGAGTGGGCCCATAGGTCGATTATCAAGCGAATCATGAATCGGACGGTTGTAAGAGGAAGTTACTTTTTTATATGCCTTTTTATACTGATCAAGGCAATTGGAATAGCGGAAACTGGTCCCACACATGTATGGACGACAACCTTTCTCATGTGAGGAACATAAGAGAAGAACAGCATTATGGGGACACTCCATGCATACTGAACATGAAGCGTCTTCCCAGTCTTTCTTCTTGAAGAGTTTGGAGCAATTCTTATGATCATCATGCAATGGCAAGGGGTATGGTGTTGATCTGCATTGTCGTGAAGCAATGCCACGTCTTCCTCTGTTACCTTTTGCCATTTTCTACTTAAAATCTGCAACCAATGTGAAAATCTTAATGAGGGAACTCCTTCATGTCAGCATAAACCATCAAAATATAGGAAACCATGAGACTAGTCTAGACAAACTTCAAAGTTCATTCATTCTACACTAGAAAACGGCTGTAACACTACAGTTGCACATTCTTCTTGTTTTGATCATAATTATTTGGGCAGGCGCATGAAGATTGAAAGAAACAAAGAATGTTCAATACTACACTCAGCGTCTATTTAGGAATTTTTGTCTATTGTAATTAGAAGAGTGATTCTTGTTAAGAGATTGATGAAACCTAAGCCAAGTGGAAGTGCAGTTATTAACAAATGCATTTGCCCACCACAGAGAAAATGTTCAATAGGAACCAGAGTCCGGTAAGCTGAAGTTAAAGAAAGGAAGATATCAATTGAAAAATTTACTTTTGCATGTGCAACGTGAAGAAGCATACAAGAAAGACACGACTCGGTTTGGAAACAGATCACTGATAGAAGTCAACCACAGAACCTACATAAATAACTCATACACTGGTAAACTTCAGAATGTCAATCAACAGTATAATAACCACATAACAAAGTACTTTGGAAGAGGAAAATAAAAAGAAGAAATAGAACATTATATGGGATGATCAACCTAAAGCTTCCTTTCTTGAAAAAACTTATTAGTCAAATAAGCTATAAAATGTCATTATCTGATAAAACCGCTGAAGTTCAAGAAAAATGAGTGGAAGGTGTGAAATCTCCACAGCCATAACATTTCTAATCCTCAAAACACATTAGAAGCACCACTGCTTTGACATATACAAGGATAATTAAATAAGAATATCAATAACCAGAAACCAGCTGCGAATGCTACAGAACGTATCTCCCGAATGACATTGGTTAACATTTCGACTTTCTTCCTCTCTCCAAACACATATCCGAAAACAGTGAACAGCACATGAAGACAGGATAAAGACATGTTTTGTTGAAACAAGATCATTGCATGTCCAACAATCCAAAAGATAAACCTCATTTCATTACCCTAACAATTAATTCAGCACCAGACCGCAACTTCATATTACGCAATTCAATTTTTTTAGCAATTCAATCACGCAAGCACCACAACTTCTTGTGTTTCCTCCAAATAAACATCATTGACCAAAATGCATAGGACCGTCTAACAAATTAATAACCAAAATATCAACAATTTATTGTCTCTGAGACTTAGGTTTCTCCAATTCGATTATCCTTGACATTATTAAAGCTACACACTATATTTCTCGTTGACCGAAATTCCAAAGTTACCATGACAGTGTGTCGCAATTGCGTTAAGCAAACAAACAGGTTAGATGCATCACAACATCTACTAATGAATATACCTAAAAAAAATAAGAAGAGTAAGGAGCTGATAGAATACAGATCATCTCAAATACCAAAGAACGACGGTTCCAGGATCATCTCACCAGTTCATACTCTCTCACAAAATTACATCTCCAAGAGAACAAATCACAACCCCAATTGTCACACAAAAGTAAAATAGTGAATAAACAAAGAAAAGGAAGCAAAAACAATTTTACATATCTGTCATTCCAAATCCGATCGAAAACGAAGAAGAACAAAACTCACCTCGCAAAGGAAATCTGGATCCAGCTGAAGAAATTATTAGCACATACACCAAAATGAAACCCCCAGTATAATTTATACGTGCACTCAACCAAAATTCCAATTTAACACTACACACACACACACACACACACACACACACATATATATATATATATATATATTAAAATATCAATCAGAGATTCATATGCACAAAGTGAATATATACATACACAAACACACATTTACGCAAGAGAGATTCGAGTAACGTGTTAATAAGGCAACCCAAACACGAAACAACGTGCCACAAGCGAAGAATCACGCGAGGTGACAGATAACGAAAATGAATAAATTAAGAGCCAATTATACAGAAATTCAACTCAAGCAACCCAAAAAAAAAAAAAATAATGTGCAAAAATACAAAGTTGGAATCAGTAAAAGATATTAAATCAATTTTCAATCACAAAAAAGGAACCTAATCACATGCGCCTTTAATCATACTACATACCTTATCTGAGATCCCTAAATTAATTTAATCGATAAATTCATAAGAAATGCAATAACATACCAGCTAAATAAGGGATTTGAAGAGAGAGAAAATTGTCTTAGGGCGTGAAATTGGAAAAAAGGATGAAGCAAAAATGGTTACGGATAGATCGAGAGATAATTAGAGCGCGGCCATTTCTTAATTTTCAATGATGCTTAAAAATGGCTACAAAAAAGAGACAAATTTCAAAAGCCTGCACACTTGAGGCTTGTTTGGGCAATCCGAATCTTTTGTTACATATTTGGTGTTATATTCCTGTTATATGTATAAATTCGTGATACGTGTATATACGAACGTTTAGTATGTGGAGAGAGAAATCTTAAATTACTCTCCCTATTTTTCTCTCCATATCATAACCGTTCGTGTATATATTTGTCATGCATCTGTGTATATAACAGGAAAGGTAATACGAACGTGTAACAGAAGATTTGAATTGTTGTTTGGGTTACTTGAAAAGAGGGCTTATAGATATGAGTTAACAGATGTGGGTTCTCGTCGGTGAATTATAATCGAGTCGAGTCAAGTGAAGCAGAATAAATTCTTGTTCAAACTTGTTTGAATTATTATTGATTTTCAAAAATTGTGATTGAGCTTGGTTTTATTAGGGGTGTCCATTTCAAATCGAATTTCCCCAAAAAAAAAAAAACTGGTCAAACTTGAATTATGACTCTCGTTTTTTTATATAAGGTTGAAAAAAATTAATATAAATTATGAAGTGATCGAGACAAATTAATCACTATTCAAATGGGTTTCTTAAACTTTCACAAAAAATTGAAAACTAATGAAAATAATTGAATTTTTTAATTAGGGCTAATTTTAATTCATTTTTTTACTTTTCCTATAAGTTGTTACTAGAAAACACATTTTTTGTTATTTTTGCTTTATATTATACTATATAAAATAAAAAGAAATAAATTTTGTTTTCGGTTAACTGAATCGAACCGAAAACTAAATTTTTCTATATATAAAAAAAATGAAACCTAACCGAATTTTCGATTTTGTGGTTCGGTTCGAGCGAATAACCAAACGGTGAATACTCCTAGATTTGATTGTTAATCAAGTCAAACACGAGTCAAATTCGAGTAACTTGATTTTTCTTGTACATATTTTATTATCTTTTACTAATAGAATGAGTTTCAAAATTTATTAAATACAAAAACTTTTATAAATTTATTTTGAACACAAAAATTTAATCGAGTCGAGTTTCATTGTTATACTCATTTTTTACTAATCGAATCGAGTATCGAATAGTTTGATATATTTTCCAAAGAGTCATAATTCTCACGGCCCTTCTATTAATCCGAAAAAATGTCACGATTTGATTGAAACAAACAGAGCCTTAACTTCCTTAAAAGCTAGCCAAAGGATGAGAGAGAAAGCTGCGACCATTATAAATTATAATAGATGATTATACGGTATTCGTCGGGTCATTTCTACTCTATTCTTTGTGAAATTCTATGTTGTGGTCTCGGTCCAGATTTTACCATTGAATCCGGGAGTAATTTAGTAAATGAAACCCCCCCCCCCCTATTGGGGGATCCAATGGTGAAATCTGAAACGAGACCAATGCTCTCGGTCCAACATAAAATCGTCCATATTCTTCATTGGTGAAGGAGAGTGGGGTATGGCGGTTTCATGAGGGTGACGCACAGAAGATGCAATAAACAACGTTGAACGTGGAGGCAGTTCAGTAGTTATTGGAGTGTGCTATACACTCGCGGGATGGGAGAGTGGGGGATAAGAAAATGACGTGAGCTTTTTTGTTGAAGGGATGGGAGGCTAGCTTAGCCACGGTGGTGGCTATGGGGCCGTGAGGGCGGTAGACATAGTCACAAGTTTGTTATCCCCAGTGACTGATATTATGGTAGAATTCTTAAGACAGTAATGTGAAAAATTAAATGTGAAAATGAATTATATTTCATTAAATAATTATTATGATACATTGTAGAAGTATATATATATAGAGACCCTATCTATATAGATTTTGGTCTATATAAATCTTAACAGAAGATACAATCAGATATCTATATATATCTACAGAATATACACTAACAGTGTTGCATGCCAAGTGATCCAATGTATCTTCCGATTGTTAGCTTCATTCAACCAAAAAGACGTCGTGAGTAATTCAATATCATGAGTTAACTGTTCAGTAAGTTGAAATCATGACATTGCATACGTGGGAGTCGCCTGAATGATGGACGCTTGCTTCCACACCCTTTCACCAATATAATTAAAAACATCCATTTTTTTTTGACCTTGTAAATCCTGGTAAGCCAATGTACATGTCATGTGTATCCTCAACCTGTACACCAAGATAATCCAACAAATGCTGCCTACCCTACCCGCCCCTTTTAAGTTTCAACTAAAGACAACACTGAATTTCTGTAGATTAATCACCTGTCCCAACGCCTCATCATATCTTTGTAATACAGATCTAATGCACTAGAAAGCCTCTGAAGTCGCTTGACAGAAGGTCATGGTGTCACTAGAAACAATAAATGCGAGACGGCGGAGCTCTTCTACAAATTTTCGTTCTTTTCAACACCCCTTATATTCCTTGGATAAGACGACTAAGAGCTTCTGAACCTAAAAAAAGCAAAAGAGCCGATAAGGGTCTCTTTGACGGATCTATAGACAAGTCAAATTTATGTCCAATTAAATAATGACAAATGAAAAATATTATATTAATTATCAATCTAAGTCTCTAATTTATATTTTGGAATTTATCAAATTTAATTTAAAAATTAAAATTGATTTAATTGATATTTTAAAATTTTGGCAAATCAAATCGTGCCACATGTCAAATTGAGGTATTCCAACCAATTAAATTATGTCTTGTAGTGAAGAAGTCAAAGACCAATCACATTGCGCCAAGTGGAAATATTAGTCAGTCAAATAGCTCCAAAGTAATTGATATTTATTTCTTTAAATTAATATACATATTGATGATGATAAAAATCGTCAGAGTATGAATATCACGTGTTCAACCACGTGGAGTGGAGGAACCGATCCAAATCACGACAGACTAGGTTGAAGGTTGGTTTTTGTATAGACTGGACTCGGTTGCTTCGAGCTGATTACGTACCCAAACGATGTGGGTTCAAGTCAATTTGTAGTTCGTTACTGGGGTTACTCTCTATTGCCATTGTATTTTTACTGGGAGAGTACATAATGAGCCACCTCCAGCTCTTTTGAGGTATTTATAAGAAGTTGGTTATGGGCTATGGGCCCTATCTTGTCATCAACCCAATAGGCTTGATTTAATTATTATTATTATTAGGCTAGAGGAATAACCTTATTATGCTTAATGGGTTGCCAGTCCTTTTTGGGCTTGGCCAATCCTTCCACTGCAGGCTTTGACCAGTGTTGGGCGCCTCGACCCAACTCGGGGACGGGTAAATTACTAAAATACTCCTGAACATTTTTGGCCCACATCATATGCCCCCACTCCCGGGTTTACTCCGAAGTTTAACCCCGGGAGTATGAAGGTCTCTACGCGTGGTGCTATACAATTCTATTTGGATTGGGATGGAGGTATTAAGCTTTCCCCACCTACCTTTCTATTAATAGGGAGTAGGTGAGAAATTTCTTTCACTTTTCACCTCTTACTAGCTTTTTCAACTCTTGAGAAATCTTTATTCCCTAGGAAGCTCTCCTTGCCTCATGGCTAGAAGTAACAAAGGTAAACATCTCTCTTCATCTCCCTTAAGTCCTCCATCTAGAATCAATTTCTTAAAAAAATTCTTTTTATTTGTCACATGATTGAGTTTTAGAGCCTGCCCACAGTGAATAGATCAAACAAATTAGGCCTTCCAGACCCTCGGGGCGCTTGTCCCCCACGCACCATAGCGAATGGCGACCAACGCCTCACCGCAGACGCGAGGCCCTTGGTGTCTCGCGGCGAGCCGCGAGGTTCCGGGACTTCTTGGTAGTGCCAGGGGCTTCTTTCCGGGCCATTGCTCTAGTTTTTTTTTTATCATGTACTGTACACTTCATACTTTGCTTGAATATCTAACCGTCGTTTCTCGACAGATGTTGCAAGAACATTGACACTGACGTCCAATGACGGGAGTTCAGATGGTGAGGACTTGGTGTCTCTAGGTGATGACTATCGTGAACGTGGTGAATGGAAAGGGGAGCCCCGAAAAGGAAGGTCAGCTCGGGATCGCAAGACTGACATAACTAGTTGTTCCTCAACTATCACTGACAGCGAGCTGAAGAAGCTTTCCAAGCAGTTCCCATCGGATCTCAGGGTGGTGAAACCCCGGCCAGACGACCATATTCTGAGCCCCCCGAAGGGTTATGCTACCCTATTCTTAGAGTATTTTCGCATGGGATTTTCTCTTTCATGCTACCACTTGTTGGGAATGATACTGACCCACTACCAGGTGTGTATTAGCCAGCTGTCGCCAAACAGCTTTGCTCAATTAGAGGGCTTCACTTGGCGCTTTAAGGATTTTGGACTGACTGTGAGCCTTAAGGCCTTGTTTAATGTTCGACTGAGTTTAAGGGGTCCATTCGTGCATTTCTACCCGACATCCCCCTACCGATTCCTAGAAGGAAAAACAAGCTCCAATGGCAATTGGAAGACCGAGTTCTTTTACTTCCCCATCCAAAGCTTTCCCATTCTCTCCCCCAAGCGGTGGTGCGATAAAGTTTCCCGCCAGAAAATCACAAACACCCATGAGCAGTTACGCTGGGACTTTCTAGAGACGGGGCTGTTTAAGATTAGGTATGACATTCGGGAGGTATACCGCTAAGGTAATTTGCTTTCTCCATACCTTGGTATTGTACTTGTTGTCCTTGATATTGATATGTACATGAGCGGTGGCAAGAATCTAACTCTCCAACTTACTTGTTGGGGTATTTTGTTTCAGGTTCGGGGCAACCCTCAAAGGGCAAAAGCGCTGCCCAGGAGGTGCCTGCTCCCTCACCCCCACCAACGAGACAGTCTCTGTGGACTTTGATTTTCTGATGGCAGGGATTATCGCTAAGGGTCCTCAGGGCCCTTCTGTGGGGCATTATTCAAAGGGTCCTAAGGGGAAGGCACTGATGGAGGAGGGAGGCCCGGTAAGGGCGCAGGGCCACTCTTTCGAACTTACCTACATTCGAGCTCCTCCTCTCCCGAAGTGTAATCGACATGCTTCTCCTACCAGCCTTGGCACTCCTGGTCGGGGCAAAGGGCTATTCAACTTTGGGGCGAATCGTGACCCCACTGTTCAGTCATTCTGGGACACAGATGACGTGGTCACCCCCTGAAAGTTGGTGAGGCCAGCTGTGACGGACTATGATTCTCGGTTTTTGCACATGTTGTCGGTTGATCACATAGACGAGGAAATTTCTGCCGGCGAGGGCCGGGTGAGTTTGATTGTGATACTGTATTTTTATTTTATCATTTATAACTGGCGACGCTCTTTTTTGAATTCCCTTCTTCTTGCCGTTTCAGCTGATCCAATTGTCTCATCACCTCAGTCAGAGGTATGAGCATTTTGAGAAGAAGCTGGAGGATTGTTCAAAGAAAAATGACAAATTTCTTTCCAAATGCCCTCTGGTGGAGGCTGCAGCCCAGGAGTGAGAAGCAAAGTATAAGGCCACCATTAAGTACCTCGAAGAGAAGGCTTAGAGTGGTCAAAGCTTCCTAGGCTCCTCAGCTGGCAAACAAGTTTTGGTTGACGCTGAAGAAATAGTGGTGAAAGAGTTCATGGCCAGCACCGAATTTTCTAATGAGTGCAACAGTCAAGGGTGCGACCTTGCCATTAGGTTTATAGGCAAGATGGTTCGTCAATGCCATCACGTGCTTCGGGAAAGTGGTTCTTATCCCCATGATGATTTCTTATGGGTTTATGAGGGGATAACAGATGATAGTGATGAGGATGGTGCGCCCCCTTCCAGGAGACGTGGCAGCGCACCCCCTTCAAGGTAGCTAGTTCTATGCATAGTATAGTTGGCTTTATTTTTAGCTGGTCTTTTGGTCTTTGACTATTTGTAGTCTCCAAGACCTTGTTTACTTGTAGTTTATGCAACTGGCTTTTTTAAATAGTTTTGCTCTAACTATTCTTGATTCCCTGTGAGTTCTCATGCCTTATCATAGCTGCTACCCCTGCCCCCTACTCCCTAATATGTTGATCATGTTTAGGAGTGAGTAGCTAAGTAGTGTATGATCGAAGCATGACATCAGTGTGGTGTTTATTTCGTGGCATGTTGTGCCGTATTGAACAATCATCAGCTGATTCACTGTGATCACCGGTGCCCCCATTCCTTAGAGTTACCGGAGGCTGATGTTAGGTGTCGATGAGTAGCATCCTTAGTGAGAATCGCTGTTGTATTTTAACGGGGGCGTGGTCACCTCAAGTTCGTTTAGTTTGTAAAATCTCATCCCAGGATCTTAAGGGGAGTGGATAGACCTTCTATAGGTCCTCAACCTCTCTCGATATTACTGGACGGATTATGGGGTGGCCCATCCTCATTCGAGAATTTGAAAGCTCGGGGAACTTTTGCGGTGCCACCCTTATTGACCTCAAGTGGGGTCGCGAACATTAGATTTTGCTTATCGCCTCTAGTGGAAGCTTAGTCCCACATTTATGGGCGAAAAGTGCAAGCATTCATTCATGAAAAATATATTAACAAAGTAAGGGTGTGCTATGAGCACTCGAATGTATTTCTTAAAACATTACTAACAGTCATAAAGACAATCAGTCAATCTGCATAAAATTTATTAAGTAAAATACCTTTTGAGGTTAGATATACTCCATGTTCGTGGTATCTCCTTACCCCCTGCAGTTATTAATTTGTAGGTATCAGGGCCTACTACCTCTCTCACTTGGTACGGACCTTTCCACTTGGCCTCCAGCTTTCCAACAAGACCAGTGACTTCTTTTCTTCTGAGCACCAAGTCTCCTACCAGGAAGCCTCGAGGGCGTACTTGGCTATTATACGCTCGTGCCATCCTTGCCTTATACTTAACAATTCTCACGGCGGCTTCATCTCTAACTTCAGTGATGAAATCCAAGCCCTCCCTACGGCGCTGCTCATTGTGAGTGAGGTTGTATTGGCTTATCCTCAGACTCTTTTCTCCAATTTCCACCGGGGTTATGGCTTCATTTCCAAACACTAAGTTGAAAGGGGTCTCCCTGGTGCCAACTTTGGGAGTGGTCCAATATGACCATAGTACCGCGGGAATTTCGTCTGCCCTACTCCCTTTCGCTCCTCCAAGCTTAGCCTTTAAGTGTTGCAGTATAATGCAGTTCGTTACCTCCGTTTGACCATTAGCTTGTGGGTTACTTACAGAGGTAAAGTGTTGCTTAATGTTAAGCTCCTGACACCATTCCCTCAACTTCGCCCTTTGGAATGCCGTTGTCTGATACTAAGGATCGTGGGATCCCAAAACGTGTGATGATATTCTTCCATAAGAACTTCATTACTTCTTTTCAGGTATTTTGGCTAGCGGTTTAGCCTTCACCCATTTGGTGAAATAGTCGATGGCGACTAATAGAAACTTTCTTTGACCCGTGGCCAAAGGAAAAGGCCCTACTATATCGAGCCCCCACATATCAAAAGGGCACGCGCTTTCTAGCGATCGAATCTCAGAGCCCGGGAGATGACTTATGTTGAAGTGCTCTTGGCAGCTTCTGCATTTTGGCACTAAATCTTGAGCGTCTTTCGTAGGCCAAAAGTACCCCTGCCTTAGTGTCTTAGCTGCTAGCACCTTGCTCCCCAAGTGATTACCGCTGCACCCTTCATGTATCTCGCGCAGTACATAGTTGGCTCTGGCGGGGGTTAGACACTTCAAGTAGGGCTGTGAGAAACCTCACTTGTATAGTTTGCCATCTATCATCACAAATCTCACAGATCTCACTCTAACGCTCCGAGCTTGCTTGGGATCCTTGGGTAGGCTTGCTGCCATCAAATAGTTCACTATCTCATCCTTCCAGCTGGGTTTCTGCCTGCCCGCATTGCACCTCTAGGCCTCCCTTTTCAACTTTCGATTTCTCGAAGTGATAAAGGTTACCTTTCGATTTTTTATGGAGGCTATAGAGCTTGCCAGCTGGTCAGCAGCTTCATTTTCCAACCTTGGGACTTGACTTGGATCGAATTCTTCAAAACGCTTCCTCATTTTTTGAACGAGAGCCAAGTACTAAACCATCTTTTCTTCTTTAGCTTTATACACTCCATTCACGTGGTTGATTACGCTAGTGCTAGTTTGGCTCCAGCCAATAATGCTTCATACCCAGCTTCATTGTTCGAGCCATCAAATCCGAACCTTATGGCGTATTCCAATTTGTCTCCCTGGGACTCTCGACTATCACCCCCGCTCCATTGCCTATGCTGGTGGAAGACCCATCTACGAACAGTGTCCATGTGGGTAGAGAACAACCAGCTTCTTCCTCCAACATTTCGGCGACAAAGTTGGCTAACACTTATGCTTTGATGACTGGTCTTCTTCAATATTCTATGCCATGCTTACTAAGTTCTACTGCCCATTTGACCATTCGCCCCGACACGTCTGAGCTCAATAATATCCTCTTCAAGGGATGATTAGCGAGTACCACCACGGGATGCGATTAGAAGTAGAGTCGCAACTTTCTTGCAGCCACTACTGGAGCTAAGACGAACTTCTCAATAAGAGGGTATCTTGGCTCGGTCGCTCGTAGTAGGTGACTGATATAGTAAATGGGCTTATGATCCCCATTGTTATCTCGGACCAGCACCGCGCTGACCGCCTCATGGGTCACTGCTAGGTACAGGTAAAAGGTCTCTCCATCAACGGGTTTAGTGAGCAGTGGCAGGGAGATTAAATATTCTTTTAATTTCTCAAACGCCACCTGACACTGTGTATCCCACTCGAAGTCTTTCATTTTCTTTATAGCCTTGAAAAATGGCAATCCCTTATCAGCTGACGGCGAAATGAACCTATTGAGGGTTGCCGCTCGCCCCATCAGCTCTTGCACTTCCTTCTTGGATCTAGGGGGTGCCAATTTCAGTATGGCCCTGATTTTTTCTGGATGAGCTTCTATTCATCTCTTGCTTATCATGAACCCTAGGAACTTCCCTCCACGTACTCCGAAGGTGCACTTGGTTGGGTTGAGCTTTAGCTTGTAATGCTTGAGTACTTTAAAGCATTCCTGTAGGTTTCGCATGTGGTCTGCTTCCTGTTTACTCTTGACTAGCATATCATCTATGTATGCCCCCATGTTCCTTCCTAATTGTGCTTCGAACATCTTATTAACCAGCCTTTGATAGGTGGGCCCCGCATTCTTCAACCCGAAAGGCATGACGTTGTAACAGAATGTCCCCTGGTCAGTAATAAAACTAGTCTTCTCCTGGTCGTCTAGTGCCAAAGGAATTTGATTATATTCTTGCCTTGCGTCCAGGAAGGTCAACATCTCACATTCGAAAGTAGAATCTATCAAGTCATCTATTCGGGGAAGAGGATAGGAGTCTTTAGGGCATGCCATGTTCAGATCCGAAAAATCTATACACATCCTCTATTTACCATTGGGCTTCGCCACCAACACTACGTTGGCCAGCCATTTCGGGTAGTGCACAAGCCTTATATACTCGGCCGTTAGTAAATTCTCAACCTCTTCCTTAGCAGCCAAACTCCTTTTTTTCCCCATAGTCCTTTTGCGTTGCTTCATAGAACGGGCATCGAGATATGTGTTCAAGTGATGAGTCATGATCCGGGGGTTAATCCCTTCCATGTCAGCCATGTCCCAAGAAAACAAGTCGGTGTTACCCTATAAGAAGCGTGTCAGCTTCCCTTCAAGGGCAGGTCCTAGGATGTCCCCCTCTAGTCCGCCTATCTATGATCCTTCCATGTACCATAGCTTAGCGGGCGCCCTTGAATATCTAACATTCACCTGCCCTGATATCTCTTATGTCGTTCAACAAGTCTGCCTTTCATGCACGATCCTCTCGAATATCATCTCCATGCCCTTAAACGCATTCTCTGTTACATTAAAAAAACTAATTCACAAGGTCTTCATCTTAGTCCCTCCTCTACTAATGGTCTTACTGCATACTCTGATGCTAATTGGGCAGGATGTCCCAACACTCGTCGTTCAACTTTTGGTTACTATGTCCTCTTAGGAAATAACCTCATCTCTTGGACTTCCAAACGACAACCCACTGCTTACCGCTCTAGTGCCGAGGCCAAGTATCGTGGTGTAGCTGAAACTTGTTGGCTTCGCAACCTCCTTTTCAAACTTCACTTTCCTCTTCTAAAAGCTAGCATTGTATATTGTGATAATATTAGCTCTGTTTATTTATCTTTTAATCTGGTACAACACCAATGCACTAAACATGTTAAATTGGAGTTATATTTTGTACGCGAAAAAGTAGCCTCGTGTTAGAATATATTGTGGAATATATTATTGTTTATCATATCTCTCTTATTCCTTGTATCAAGTTTAGCATATATCTTATTTCCATATTTATAGTGTAGGTTATAATCTTTCCATATCTCTTGTAACTCTATTCATATTGATGCATAATGAGAATTATCTTCAAGTGGAATAATACATTCCTACATATATATATATATATAATCTATACTATTATATAAAGCAAGAGGGGCCTAAAGTAACTACCTTTGACTATCAAATTTTGGTGAAGTCATTGCTCCTCCAAAAATTTGAAAGTGTCACAAATAACTTCTCTTTCTTCTTAACATTTTTTTATCTTTTTTGCACAAGCATCGAGTATACTACATTGACTAATTTTATATAAATCAAGAGCATTTATGGCCATCAAAACATTCAGAGAATGTTTGAAGATTTTTTTTGGCAAATGAGGGGGGTATTTGAAGGTTTTTATTGTAGAGGGTTTTTTTGTTTGATACATTTCCTATAGTAAAGGGGGTCAAAATGAAGTTTACCCCAAAAAGGAGGTCGAATCCGAATCCTATTACAAATATACTAGGGCTAGGACAAGAAGACTCCTTTACCTTAAAAACTCGATCTTGGTCGACAATTGCCCCCAACTCATCCCCATCGTCTTCGTTCTGTTTTGCTTCAGTTAAGATTAACAGAGCAACAATGGTGGTATTATCTCTAATGGAATTACCCTTAAACAACTTAGTAGAAATACTATCGAGATTACCCATCAAAACCATCTTCATATGCAGATGCGTATGCAAAACCTTTCGGGATTTAACCTCTAATTCCAATCCATACTTCATCGCTTTGCACTCTCAAAACGCCGCCACCCAACATGATCTCATCATCCAATTCGGCTACTACGCTGCATACATGAAAGGACAGATTAGCTTACTCGACGCACAAATCGATATCAATCCAGAGAAGAAATTACGAGTAAGTTCCGTATTCAACTTTCCATACTGCAAGAACAACGCTCAGGAATCACATGAATTTGGCCTTGTGAATGCGTGTAACGGGCTTATTTATTGTGCCAACAAATCTAGCGACCGGTATTCTTTTGTGTGCAATCCAATTACAAGGGAATATATTAGGGTTCCTGATGTAGACGAGGAAAGGAAATTACGGGATTACATATGTAGTTTATGGTTGGGATTTAGTCCAATTTCTAAAGTGTATAAGGTTATTGGGATTTATTATACTGATGACAGTGTATTTGGAGCTCATATTCATGTTGTTGGTTCTAGTACTTCTTGGAGAGACGTTGATTATGCACCGTTGGCTGATTTGATTGACTGGCATTATAGTTATGCGTTCACGAATGGAATTGGATATTGGCTTTGTCATTATGATCATCTTCTAAGCGGGGGAGGTAATTTCATAGTTTCCTTTGACTTTGAGCGTGAAATTTTTGGGAAAATTAATGCGCCTCCCAGTTTCGATGATTATAGCCTAAGGCGCCGTGCTTCGATGCGAATTGGAGTTTTAGGAGATTTGCTATGTTTGATTGATAATAATCATAGGAGACTTGATATATGGATAGTGAATGAGTGTGGTCAATGGATCAAGCAATTCAGTAGCGTTCGTGCAGTCCATAAGCCCTTGTATCAAAAGAGGTTAAGACCATTGCAATTGCTAAGTAGTACTGGGGAAATATTGATGGTTTCGAACAACAGGGATCTGGTATGCTACGACATGAAGAGAAACAGATCCAGGTCGATCAAGATTCATATGAGGACATCAGATAATTTCTATGTTGTTAAACAATATTTCAATGCTGTTAATTTCGTTCCCAGCTTTGTGCCACTCAAGGATGCTCTAATGGGCAACTGATCAGAGGTACCCTACTAATTCATTCTAAATCATTCTTGCTGCTGGTACAACAAGGGAGTTAAGGCCAAAACCTTATTTCTCTTACTTCCTTTTCTTTCCAAACAAAGTGCAAACATCTTGTAGTTCTAAATTTATTTTTCCTATTGCATCTAACTTTAAAATTTTTTGATTCACAGATTATCAGAGGTTGAATATGGATCGAATTTTTTGGATGAAGGCACAAAGTACACTCTATAATTTATTTTAGGTAATAAAGTTATCAATTTTTGTGTTTTTATTTCTTTTGTTGTTTTCGGGAATGCAACAGACTTCTTATGATTAATAATTATTTTTTCTTGACGACAGCTTTTGTTAGATGAGAAAATGATCTTGTTATCACTTTGCTTCTTGGTTTTGTAATAGTGATATAATCGTATTATAATATCGCGTAAAATACACTTTAGCACCCGAAATTATACACATCGTACATCCGAAATTAAATTTATACCACTTTCCTCCTCTATTGCATAAGACTCTTACCCCTTCCGTGGTCATGTTATGTTATTTGTCATTTATAACCTCAACTTTTTTTGTATTTTTAGGATAAGTTTTTCTAGCGCCTTTAACCGACTACATCGTTTCATTTGCCGTGTTCTTGAAGCTCAGCCACTCTTAATAATGCTCTCAACATTTTTTCCAAATATTCTTTAATGAAGTCAAAATATTAGAATAAATTGTTATACCACATTGTATATTTTGCTTATTAGGAGTGTTCTTTGTTATTGAAAGATGAATTATTTTAAACAAGGGAGTATAATCTAGTTTATCTCTACCCGAGTTCCACGATGATTTTTAGCGCCGAGGTTGACAAGCTTAATTAATGGACTCGAGCTCTGGTTTGAGAGCTCAACATATATTATGAATATATAAATATATTTTGTTAAAATACAAAAAGAGACATATTAAAGAATAATAAATCGTTAAGGATGTTTAAGACAATTCTATAATATGGAATGGGGTAAGCGAATTGTGTAACAATTCAGGGAAGATTTGTCACAAGGCTATAGTTCCGGGGGGAGAAAGTGTATCTGTTTGCATGTGTTAATTTATAAGTCATAATCTTGGACATCATGTATGCTCTTCAATTCCATTGGTGTTATTAAGAGCATGTCTAAACCCTAAACCTTGACATTCCCAACTCGGGCAGAAAAACACTTGATACAGGCTTGGGCCCCATTTGTGGACCTTGTGGATGTGATTAATCCACATCACTTGTTTTTTAATTCAAAAAAACAAAATAAGTGATGTAGATTAATCACATTCACAAGGTGCACAGATGGGGCCCAAGACCCGATATATACAAGTGTTTTTCCCTACTATACTCCTAACTGAACAAGTGCTAGGTTCAATAAGGCATGAGCATTTTTGTGTTTTTGTGCCTAAATTGAAAGCTATGATGCACGAACACACCGAAAATTTATCCCGTGCAGTGTCGTAGGACACACGCTGTGTCCGTGTCCAGCTACGGAGAGAAGAGAAAAAATACACATGAACAGCGTGTCTTAGCCGTGTCTGTGTACTAATTTTTTTAAAAAATTCACGTATCCGTGTCCCGCGTTGCGTGTGTCCGTGTCCCGTGTTCGTGTCCATGCATCATTGATTGAAAGGCTCAAGCTACAAAAAAGAACCCACTGTCAAAAAAATCCTTCTATAATTATGAGAACAACCATCCGTTTAATTATGATATATTAAATATATAGATCTATAATTATGAGGCGATGTTAAATCTATAGATCTATAATTGTCAAGAAAATCTGAAAGTTGAAACCAACCCCGTAGCTCATCTCATGACCCTTAGATTGGTGAAAGTGGGTTCAAAAAACAACCCTTATCATCAACTTTCAATGAAGGCTACGCTACAATAAATCAGGTATTTAGGATCGTCATTTCATTAGTCAAATTAATTGGCACACTAATAAGAGGAAACAACTTTCACCAACCACATTAGACCACCTTCCATGATATTGCTAAACCAAAGTAGATACACAGATCCACAATGAACTGAATATCTGATAAAATTCATAGCAGTAACCATCAGCAGTAAAGAAAAACGCAAGTTCGCTTCTGTAATACAATCTTACTCAATCCAGTTATCGACTCCACGGTCATCCGTCAATTAGACTGTGAATTGATGCCAAATACAAAACACGAATCTACCACATAGAGTAATGTCATATCACTGAACTGTTTCAGAAGGCGCTTCATTCAATATAATAGAAAATTCCTAGTTTGAAGTTTCATTAGGAATACTTGACATAACGAATTTGAAGTGTGGGCTCATTAGTCGGACTCCACAAAAAGACTGGCTTGAGGATGTAATCCAACTTCTTTGAGAGACAGAGAGAATTTGTCTTGGCCATAGACAGTGCGAGGGAAGTTGGATACAAGGCTGTACCCATTAACTTCTTCTAAGCAACCTAAAGAATCAACATAGTCATACAGAGATTGTATTGTGGCTGTACAATGGAACCTCCTCTCTTTGCGCTCTCCAGATGGAAAACGGACCAAAACCTGAACAAGTCACCAGACAGAAAAAACATCACCAATCATCATTATAAAAATACATGCATGAAACATCCAAGACCCCTATTTCGTTCAAGGATTATGTAGTAGAAAGGAACGTACAAAGAAAAGTTTGCCAAGGAGAACAACACAAAAGTTAAACATCATGCCAAGGAACTTCTCTTACAATTTTCTTGTCCTCCTCAGCCAAAATACTACAACCAACCAGACTCTGAACACTTGACTAAAATCGCATGCCATTTCTCAAATTAGATATTTACTTATAGAAGCCTCTCCAACTTTCTTTATAGCCCTTTATGGAAACATCATATTATCATATAAACTCAGAGCGCGATTAGGTTTAAGTATGGATTCCACAGTATTCCAACCCTAAAACTTAATGGAAACAATACAGAACCTAGTGACATTGGGCCCTTTCTCTAGCTCAGCACCTAGTGACAAAGCTTTCTCCTCACGCAGCTTATTAGCCAGTGCAGCCTCTCGGGATGTTCTTTCCCGAGCCACTTCTTCCTCCTTGTTAAATTGAGAGGAAATTAGGTAAAGAAGAAGAAGAATTCATTCATAGAGAGAACCTGATGTTTTCATTGTTTAGAAATATATGGAATGAATTATTGTTCTGCAAATAACTAAGCTCCGCCTATATATACAAGCCCCAATAGCTATATTAACTAAAACAATAATAAAAACAACTACTGATAATAAAGTGCTATTTGGTTTAACACTTTACTAACTTATTACTCCTTAAAACTCCCCCTCAAACTTGTGGTTCAAAGAGGTTATGAACATCAAGTTTGCCAAGTAAATACTGAAATTGTTCTCTTCCCAAAGCTTTGGCGAGAAGATCAGCAGGTTGATCTTTTGATGGGATAAAAATATTCTTGATTAAACCTTGCTGCAACTTCTCTCTAATGAAGTGACAATCCACTTCAATGTGCTTGGATCTTTCATGGTAAACTGGATTAGCAGCCAATTGAATTGCTGATTTGCTATCTGAAAAACTGTGAACTGGAAGCTTAGTTTCAACCTTCAAGTCTTTGAGAATACTGAGCAGCCATATGATCTCACAAGTAACAGAGCCTAAGGCTCTATATTCAGCTTCAGCCGAGCTCCTTGATACTGTGTTTTGTTTTTTCACTTTCCAAGACACCAAAGAATTGCCTAACTTGACAGCATAACCTGTCAAAGACCTTCTAGACATAGGACAGGATGCCCAATCTGAATCACAAAAAGCATTCAAAGTAAAATCAGGGGCAGAAGACATTAATAAACCAAGACTAGGCTTGCCCTTTAAATACCTTAAAACTCTATACATAGCATCAAGATGTGACTTTCTTGGACTATGCATAAATTGATTAAGGACTTGGACAACATAGCTAATATCAGGCCTAGTAAGACAAAGGTAAATCAATTTTCCCACAATTTTTTGATATTCATTAACATTTTGTATAACAGGATCTTCTTTGTCATTAACATGATCAAAATACTTAACATTCTGTTCCATTGGTGTACTCAGAGGTTTACAACCAAGCATACCACTTTCACTAAGAAGCTCTAAAGTGTATTTTCTCTGATTCATTACTATGCCCTTACTAGACCTTGCAATCTCAATACCAAGAAAAAACTTGAGCTCACCAAAATCTTTCATATGAAAAGAAGAATTCAAGTATTGTTTACATTCATTTATCAAATCAGAATCATTTCCAGTAATCAAGATGTCATCTACATAAACAAGTAAGAAAACAATACTACTCCCCCTTGATTTGATAAATAAAGAATAATCATTCTTAGATTGTTCAAAACCATGGTCATGCATAGCAAGAGTAAACTTATGATTCCATTTCCTTGATGCTTGTTTCAAACCATATAGAGATTTTAAGAGCTTACATACCTGGAGGTTACCAGATTTAGATTTACCTGTGATATTGAAACCTGGAGGAATTGTCATGTAGACCTCCTCATTTAAATCTCCTTGCAAAAATGCATTTGTAACATCCATTTGCCATAAAGGCCAATTGTTCATGGCTGCAACAGAAATAAATATTCTAACAGTAACATGCTTAGCCACAGGAGAAAAGGTTTCACTATAATCAATCCCTTCTAACTGTGTATATCCCTTAGCAACTAACCTTGCCTTATATCTATCTATGGAACCATCAGACTTATATTTGACATTATAAACCCACCTACAACCTATAGGCTTTTTATGTGGTGGCAATTCTACAATCTCCCATGTTTTATTTAACTCTAAAGCATCAATCTCAGTTTGCATGGCTTTCTGCCAGTTTCTATGCTTTCTTGCATCATCAAAAGTATTAGGAATAGAAACACTAGACAAGGCAGTAAGAAAAGTCTTATATTTAGAGTTAATGGTATCATATTGCATATATTTAGATAAAGGATGATTAGTGACATAACTCATATTAGAAACTGAATCAAAAGGTGTTACATAATCCTTTGCCCAGTAAGGTGGTTTAGTCACTCTCTCTGATCTTCTAAGATGCACATGATGATCAAAATTAACATTAGAATCATTTCCTTGTGATGGAGTAACAGAATCATGCATAAGAGAATCACTAGAGATACTTTGTTCAGGAATATGTAAATCAGAATGTTTATGCAGATTACCTTGATAGCTATATGGTAACACAAATTCTTCATAGTATAGCTTACCATCATGCATAGGAAAGGTTTGTCTATCAACATCACTACTGGAAACAGCAAAAGGAAAAACCTGTTCATTAAAAATCACATCTCTAGAAACCAAGAAACTATTAGTACTCAAGTCTAACAGCTTATAGCCCTTCTGATATGGTGCATATCCCATAAAAACACAAGGCTTAAACCTATGCTGGAATTTATCATGTTGATTCAGAATTTTTGCAAAGCAAAGGCACCCAAACACCCTTAAGTGAGAATAAGCTGGCGGTTTTCCATGCAATACAGAAAAAGGTGTTTTTCCACCAAGCACAGGGGTAGGTGTTCTATTTATAATATATATAGCAGTTAAAACACAATCCCCCCAGAACTTAATAGGCACATGAGAATGAAATTTCAAAGACCTAGCAACATCAAGTATATGCCTATGCTTTCTCTCAACAACACCATTTTGTTGAGGTGTATATATGCAAGAGCTTTGATGTATGATTCCCACAGATTCAAATAATGTATTACATTCATGACTGAAAAATTCCCAAGCATTATCAGTTCTAATGACTTTTACTTTAGAAGAATATTAAGTATTAACATACACCAAGAACTTCTTTAAAAGGTCCAAAACATCTGATTTATATTTCATAAGAAAAGCCCATGTAGTCCTTGAATAATCATCTACAATGGTTAGAAAATAAGTTTCTTGGTTGTAGGTTGACTCTCTATATGGGCCCCACACATCAACATGTAAGAGATCAAAAATACCTTTACTGAAATCATATCTATTGGAAAAAACAGCTCTAGAATGTTTTGCAAGGGGACATACATCACAATATACATGTGCATGATCAACATTGATATCTAATTCTGGCAAATATTTGAACCTACTAAATGCCATATGGCCAAATCTACTATGCCACAAATTGGCTTTATTGTACATAGTACTATTAACATGGTGATTGCCAGAAACCTTATTACAAGAACTATCAAAAACAACACTACTATCTTTCAACAGATCATGGGGGACTGGTTGCAAGTAATACAATCCATTCTTCAATCTACCAATCCCCTTGATCTTGCCATTCCAGATGCCCTGGATCAGACAAAATTGAGGATAAAATTTTACAAAAACATCATTATCAGAGGCAAGTTTAGACACAGACAACAAGTTATGTTTAAAATCTGGAATAAATAGAACTTCATTAAGGTGAAGACCTGTGTCTAAATCAATTTTCCCAACATGAGTAACAGTGCTATATATACCATTTGGCAGTTTAACAAGCTTAGATGAAACACATGGAATAAAGCTATTATTAAGAAATTCGTGGCTTGCTAACATATGTTGGTTAGCCCCTGTGTCAAGGATCCATGTATCTAAAGCATTATCACTCATATCAGGAGAGAAATTAGATATAATACCTGCACAATTGGCTTGAGATGAGCTACCAGCAACAGATGTGCTTGTATTATCAGTAGTGCCCAACATCTTTAGCAATTGTTGGTATTGTTGTGCAGTAAACAAGGAGTTGTCATTTAACTTTCCACTGTTTGCATCCATATTTTCTGGAGTAGTTGAGGCTGCATTTACTTGATTGTTGTTAAAAAACCTGCCTCCTCCATTACTGTTCCTTGAACCTCCCCTTCTGCCACCTCTTCTCCCTCCTCTGCCCCAATTAGGAGGGTATCCAACCAATTTGAAACACTTGTCTATAGTGTGACCAGGGAGATTACAATGACTGCACTTCACTTCTGATTTAGAAAGACTTGTTGATTGAGTGTTAGACATTAGGACAGTATTCTCCAACATAGCAGATTGAGTATTTATTCCCCTCTGAGCCTCCTCATTAGTTATCATAGAATATACTTGATTATGTGATGGTAGAGGGGACATCATTAAAATTTGAGATCTAACACTGTTGCAGCACTCATTTAGCCCCATTAGGAACTGCATCATTTTTAATTGAGTGCAGAAATCAACATATTCTTTAGAGAGAACTTTAGAAGGAGCAGGAATTAAACTCTCATATTCATCCCAAAGACTACGTATCTTAGAATAATATTCAGTCACATTATTCGTGCCTTGGGTGATGGTGTTAATCTGTCTATACAAGGAGTAAAGTCTAGCACCATTGACTCTATCAAAACGCTCTTTTAAGTCTTGCCATATCAGATATGCAGATTCTTGATAAACAACACCATGCACTAAATCACGAGAAATAGATCTATGTAACCAAGATTTTACCAACGCATTACACCTCTTCCAATGAGGTAATTCAGGTGAATCTACTGCAGGCTGAGTACAGGTTCCATTGATGAAGCCGAGTTTATTCTTCCCCTCCAAAGCAACAATCATCTCACGGCTCCAGATTTTGTAGTTCTCCGATCCTCTCAAAATTTCAGTCACAAGATCGAGAGATGGCGTATCCGAAGGATGTAAATATAGCGGATTCTGAAAATCAATGTCCACCGCCTTTGATTTTGAAGGATCGGTTAAAGCCATATCAATCCGAGAAGAGATGATCAATTCAAGGTCGCAGAAGCCTAAATCTCCAAGAAAGATTACTAGAAAGATTGCGGAAGCAGAATTCCCAAGATGAATCGCAAAAAATTGCGAAGAACGAGAAGAAATTCAATCGAAGACAGAATCGGTAATTCGGTTGAAAATTGATCGATCAATCGATCGAGAAATCGATAGACTCAAAACCTAGATATATGCAACAATTTCTGGCTCTGATACCATGTTAAATTGAGAGGAAATTAGGTAAAGAAGAAGAAGAATTCATTCATAGAGAGAACCTGATGTTTTCATTGTTTAGAAATATATGGAATGAATTATTGTTCTGCAAATAACTAAGCTCCGCCTATATATACAAGCCCCAACAGCTATATTATCTAAAACAATAATAAAAACAACTACTGATAATAAAGTGCTATTTGGTTTAACACTTTACTAACTTATTACTCCTTAACACTCCTTCCTATTCCTTTCAGCTTCAGCAGCTTCTCTGGATGCTCTTTCCCAAGCCTGTTCTTCCTCCTTCCTTTTCCTCTCAGCTTCAGCAGCTTCTCTGGATGCTCTTTCCCAAGCCTGTTCTTCCTTCTTCCTTTTCCTCTCAGCTTCAGCAGCTTCTCTGGATGCTCTTTCCCAAGCCTGTTCTTCCTCCTTCCTTTTCCTCTCAGCTTCAGCAGCTTCTCGAGCTGCTATTTCCCGAGCCACTTCTTCCCTTTGGTGCTCACGTGCCTAATACAGAAGAACATGATAAAGCTTATACGGAATCACTATAAGTGTATGCATGATAGAAACCACAATAAATAGAGAAAATGCAGAATAACATACTTCATCAGCCTCAAGTTCCTCTCCCAGAAGCGCACGGGTTCTTCTTTCTTCAGCTTCTAACGGGCTCCCAAGTTTCCTCTTTAATGATCGATCTTGATTCTCATTCTCTGGAGTAACTATAATAAGTTAATATCCACATTGCAATCAAACAGCATGCATATAAGATGCTAGGATCTAAAAGCTTCTTGCATTTTGGAAAATGTTTAGAGGATGTTGGGGTAAACTTATCCAAATATTGTATAATCTCACATGCTTATATATATTTTTGGAACTTAAAAATGATCAAATCTTCATAATTAAATATTACATTACAATCAATAAGAGAACTACAAGATGCTAATAATAATGGCATCTTATTTGTTTCATACGGTTCCTAAGCCCAGAGGATCAAGATTAATCGATTGAGATGACATTTTCTACATGTGCAAAATTTCAAACATAAGATATCTTGCTCAAACAAATCGAACAACTTTGACTCAGACCAATCTCTATTGATAATAATAACAATTATCATGATTTTTATGGTTGAAGTTAGTTTATTACAATGTTATCTTGAGGTCAATTTAATAATAATGGTACTTGCAATATGTAACATCATATTATTAGTATTTTTAAGCTTATCTATCTATAACTATTATAAAAGTGTGAATGTTAGTAGATGATTTACATTTCTTAACTTTATATCCTTATGTAAATATTATGCTAGGAAAAAGAATGAGGTTCATTAAGTGAATAACTTAATGATAATAAATTAAAAATTAACTTAATCTAGACCTTATTAAAAGAAGAATTAATGTGTTCAATGTATATACCACTCTAATAAATAAATTATTTTTTTCATTGATTCATAGGTAGTATCTAATTTATTTTTATTGGATATTTTATTTAGTATTTTTGTAAAAAATGATAAATGTAATTTTTACATGGTAGTAAGTAATTTTATAAATTAACACACATTTTTTCTACAACAAATAATTTCCATATATTTTAGTTAGAAATATTAGTGAACTCTAAATTTATTTATGTGACATGTTTAGCTATTGATGCAAATTCCATAATATAAGAAAATTTTAAAAATAAAATTCAAAGAAGAAAAATATTGGATTGTTGGTCCACTTTATTTATTTTTTAGTTCTTAGATTTTTAAATTCCATTAAAAATTTAGTTATCAAATGACGAATTTCATTTAGTATATGGTAATAGAGATATATAAGAACATAAAAAAATATTTAAGTTAAAAGATATATCATAATTATGAGAGTTTTCAACTAACACATAACTGAAATAGAAAAGAAAATATATGAATAGAAAAAAACAAAATTAGCTCCATATGCCTCTTGCGAAAAGAAACAAATGGGAATTTCACTCTAATAAGTGAATTATTTTGTTCATTGTACATATTCATAGGTATATACTATGTATCTAATTTATTTTTATTTGATATTTTATTTAGTATTTTTATAAAAATGATAAATATTTTTACATGGTAGTAAGTAATTTCTAAATTACCACATATTTTTTCTACAATAAATAATTTTTATTTATTTAATAAGAAATATTAGATTCTTAAGTGAACCGAAAATGAATTATATGACATGTTATAGATTTTGATGTGAATTCCATAACATAAGAAAATTTTAGAAAAAATTGATAAAGAAAAATATTAGATTGTGGGTCCACTTTATTATTTTATTCTTTATTTTTTGATTTTTAAGTTTTCATTAAATTTTAGTAAGGAAATGACGAAGTTCATTTAGTATAGGACAGTAGAGACAAGACCATAAAACAATAAGTATTTAAATTATAAGACATTTCAAAATTACAAGAGTTTACAGTTAATAAATAATTGAAATAAAAACTAAAGCATGAAGAGAAATAATTTAGATCCACATATCTCTTGCAAAAAAATATAAAGGAGGATTTCAGTTAGAATAAAAGAAGAATTATTGTTGTTCGTTATATATATATATATATATATATATATATATATATATATAGTACTCTAATAAGTGAGTTACTTTTTCCTTGTATATATTCATTAGTAATATGTATCTAAATTTCTTTTGTTGGGTATTTTATAGTATTTTCGTAAAAATGATAAATATAACTTCTTTTTTTAATTCAAGACGAAGGGGATACCCTAAATATCTAGCCCAACAAACTCGGGTTAATAGTCATAAAGACTCTATCTAGCTCTATAAAGGAAGAGAGTCTCACAACTTGTGGCACACTGGTTTCGAATCCAGGACCTCTTATATAAAGTGAGAGGTGGATAGCACTAGACCAATAAGTCTTGGGTATGATAAATATAACTTTACATGGTAGTAAGTAGTTTTCTATATTTCATTACACATTTTCAGTAAATAAATAAATTGTATTAGTTTAATTAGCAATAGTAGACTCTTAAATGAATCTTAAATGAGTTACATGACCTGTTATAGATTTCGATGTGTATTTCACATTAATTCCATAACATAACAAAATATAAAAATAAAATATGAAGGAAAAGATAGTGTATTGTCAATCCGGGATATGCTTTTTTTCTTTTTCTTAGTTCTTTGATTTCAAGTTTCAATTAATAGATTTAGTTAGAAAATGGCTCATTTCATTTGGTACATAACCACAGTAGTAGAGATAAAAGTATTAATAATAAGTATTAGATAAGTATTCCAAAACTATGAGAGTTCACTACAAACACATGACTGAAAAAGTAAAAAGGAATTATATGAAAAGCGAGAAATTTTTCAACTGTATACCTCTTGCAAAAAGAACAAACGGAAATTTTATTTAGAACTTATCTATTCATTTTTTTAGTTTAGTGATAAGGAGTCATAAAATTAATATTTTCATTTACATTTTGGTTGTAAATTATTACCCTCTGCAAATATAAAAGAATAAGATAGTGGTCGAGAAAAAGGAAACAAAATTTAAAAATCCACAATAGTGCATAAGGATAAACTCTAAATGGTTTTGGTTGATGCCTAATTATCTTTTATTATAGCAATGTTCATAATCCATGAAATGTATTAGCATAATGAGAATAGATGGTAAATTACACGCACGAGCATTAAATTTGATTAGTGTACCTTCTTAACTTTTTTGCAATAATAAAAATTATATTATCTACCACATATAGTAACACTTACTTGTCATGTAGTATTAAGGAAGCTTAAATAACGAAAGATACCAAACAATTTAATTCAAATAAGACTATTTGTGAATTTATAGACCATTAAATATTTGTTTTTGTTTTTGTTTTCTTCCTACCAGATTAAAAGCATCTATGCTACATATCCACATATATAAGAGAAATATGCACACACAAAAAAAAAACCCTAAAATCCTAACTTTTATATAGAGTATGAATAATTTATCATATTTTGCATTTCTTAATATTTTCTTAAAAATTAAATATTAATCTTATTCAAACTACACGACAATAAGCAATTTGCTATCTTTCACCATAAGATTTTCTTAAATAACTATTCATAAATGCTTAATTAGTAGCAGTGTACTTTTAGCTTCACTCTAAATGAAAGAATAAGTAATTAATAACTTTGACATTTATTCTATTTGAATTTCATAAATATTAAATTTTAGGAGGCCAGGAACTCAAATTTTGTGTTGCTATTCAGTTTATTTTCTCATGTATGAATAAATTTGAAGTTATGAACTTTTAAATATTCACATTGGGAGATCAAGTAATAGATGACACCAACAATGTCATTTTTAACATTTTTACCTTTTGAAATAACAATAGTAACATTATCACCCATTTGTAAAATTAATATATATGATGTTTAGTAATTTCGTATTAACTTGTACAAGAACCAATGTTTTATTAATTGAGCATAAATGGACTAAGCAGACCAAATATCTCATGTAGATAGAAAAATACATACTAAAGCAAAAAGTAAACCCCATGATTCTAAAATAGTATGCCATAATCCAATTGACAGAACCAGAGTTCCACCGAATTTTAAAGTAATGAGACAAAGAAAAAAATAGTAGGGTGAGAGCGAAGAGGTAAAGCTTACAAGGAGTCGATAATTTACTGTTTCAACTGCAAAATTAACTATAATGCAAAATACCCTACACATTGGTATTCAACATAGTTTGTTTGCATAATTTAGATGACGATCAATATTTGACAAATGTGTTAGAAATAAAAGTGCAAGTAGTTGTTACACGGATAAAAAAAATTGAAAAACTATTTTTTTCCCGCTCTTTTTTTTAATCACATATGACGTATAACTAAATTGCAAAAGCTTTAAGCAAAATATTACCAGTTAAGAATTAATAGTTGTAGGTAATTGATTGAATTATGTGATTTTGTCGAATTAAATTAGATATAGATCATATATTATTAGTTACTCGATCTTAAGTTTGTATAATTTGATAATGTGTATCAAGTTAATTGTCATGTATTAATAAGATTAATATAAAACCTAAGTATCTATGTTATTAAATAGATTAAGTTAAAAACAAAATAAAAATATTAACTAATGAAATTATATTAAGAATGTAAATTAGAATAATATCGTCTTAGTATTTATATTTTGTTATGGAGTACTATCTATATCTATATATACTATACTAAAAGTATGGATGTTAAAAGTGTTTCTTCCAATTGAGAAAAGACAATCAAACACATCCATAAATACTTTTATTGTAATAATAAATAGATTATGATAGTTACAACAACATGAATATAATAATAATAATATATTACCTATAAAACTTCCTAAATCATTTGGATACATAATATCCCTCTTTAATTTTGGCATTGAAATATTTCTTTTAAACTTTTCAATCACAATGCTTTAGAATCTCTACAGTCAATGAAATTAAAAAATTCCACATTTATATTTATCTAAAATTTAGACACCTTTTAAAATCTATAAATATAGCATTTTCCTATATCGTATCTTGGTTTCTCATGATATGTTTTATTTAGATTTCCCCCGATAGATTTTTTTATGAGTGATTCAGTTACAAATACATATTCTAAATATAAATAAGCAATCAACTAACTAATAACTTAAAAAGTAGAGAAAGACTAACACGTTGGTGGAAGTAGGACCTAATACCCTTAATATCTTGAGGCATCAACTTCTCCAATAGGCTGGCTAAGCCACATTGGTTCCTCTTTAACTGTACTCCTAATTTGTTATATCTATTGCACAAGAACACGATGCTATACATACTTATATCGCCGTACGGAGTCGAAAGCTTGAAAGATTAATACTATCAATATGGTAGACATAAATTGTTAACTTATATTATATATATTATTTATAAACTCTAAATTCCTAAAAGAATGATTTGATTTTTAGATTAGAATACTCCTCAAAATACTCATCAATATTAGATTCCATAATCCATATGTATTTGAAATTGTTGCTTGGTACAAATATATATATTTTTTCCTATCACATTTAATATAACTATAGTTTTTTAGAAGAATCTTTTGAGTTTAGAGATGATGAATGCAAAAAGATAAAGATGAGTTGTCAACATAGTTTAGTAGAAATATTTTGATGTATCCAATATAGCACTGAAACGACAATTGCGTTATTATTCTTTAGTAATTAGATTTCATATCCTTTAGGAGATGAGAGTCCACAAAAATGACAAATAATAGTCGAGGTATTCATATTTTTTATTATCATGAAAAAATTATTGAAATAGTATGTTTCTATTTTATTGGTATATTTTTTGTTAGACTTCTAGAACCGAGAAATAATTTTTATGATGACCATCTCTTGAATGTCATAGATAATATATGATTATGTATGTTCCTAAATAATAATATGCTTTGAAGTAATGGAAATTTGAATTGAAATGAAATGAAAATTTTGAATTCATTTAAGTTGTTAAATGTAATGCCGTGCTACTTATTAGTCTATTCAAGCTACGAACTTAGAGATTATTAAAATATAGTAAAAGAATGAAGAACTTCTTTTGAGTATGTAAAACATATGTAAAATCTTCATTTATAAATATCTCAGATATTTAGAAACATCTATGTGTAGTAGGTTTAAATGAACTTCTACCGTTAGATCGAATTGACCACCACCATGTGATGAGCATGTAGAGTAGTATAAATAGAGGAGTATTGTTAATTATTCAAGTATTGTTAACGTTCTAGTGTTTACACATCATATGATTTTACGTGCAAAGCACGTACATTTTGCTAGTCTATTAAAAGTTTTTGTCAGACATCTTATAAGGATGCTTCAAGCTCAACAAAATATGCTCATTTCGTAAGGTTGAAAATTAAATGGTTGATACATTGTAGCAACAGTATACGTTCTATGCCTTACTAAGGCGAATCAAGAACTAGTCAATAAATTCAAGAAATTCATCTGACTCGACAGCCTTATAGTCACACCTAATCTCACAAGTATTAGCAGCTTAAAAGAGATCCTATTCGCAGTTCATTTGGAAGAGCATATTTACCTTCATTGGAGTCATCTCCAAGATCAGGGGGCAGATCATCATCATCGTCATCACCTCGGCTCTCAGATATCTACCAAATCTGTAGTTCATTGTCCATATCCATGCTGGCAACAACCCCGTCTCCGATAGGGTCCCACGAGAAGTCCGTCGTTGTCGCCTTATGACCAACATGACAGAACAATAACTCTGGTGGGCCATCTGTAGCTTCCTCTGGTGTCTGATGGGCACCAATCCTAGCAAATAAAACAAGATGAAGTGTGAAACAGGTTATAAGTAGTTTGAGAGCTTATAAGTTCTTACAAAGTGTTTTGTTAAATATAAGCTCTTTAAAATAAGCTTAACCAAACGCCTTCTAACTCGGAAGAAAATTACTTATCAACATCCCAGACCAAGAATTTATTGATGTAACAGCACGAGGATAATATGTTTCCGAAACTTGGCTTCCATCCAACTTGAACAATTTGATCCCTATTGAGCAAATTAAAAAGGATAATATTAACAAATTTTATATTTTGCAAGCATATTAACAATCAAAAACCAAAAGCAAAAGCAAGAAAGATGACTTACTGGTGATAATCGAACGTGTGCACAACGTTAGGTAATTTCCTAGTATCGAATAACTTCATGGTATGATCCGCAGACCCTGTTGCTAGATGCCACTTATCATTGGGATGGAACGCCAAAGAGTTTATCTATCAAAAATGCACATGGGAAATAAAATGGTTGGTCTTGTTTTTTTATGCTTTCAAATCCCGAAGTATTAGCAGCTTAATCTCACAAGTATTAGCAGCTTAATTCCATTTTCTTCTGATCACAAAAAGCTGGATTGAAATTGTTGAGGGTTTAAAAACTGGATTGATGAGTGTGAAATGGAGGAAATGAAATGGAAATGGTGTGAATTTACCTGGAACAATAACCATGATCCAGGGGGAGAATTTTCTCAAAAATAGACGGAATACACTATGGTTGAGGCTGCGTTTTAACCTCAAGAACTCTCAGACCACAACCCTATAAAAATATATTAAGAATATGCAGAATCCATCAAAGAATAAGCCTGTTAATTTCTATAATATGTGGACAGCATCCCCTATGTTGTTGAGGCAACGTAATCAATAGCAATTCCATGAATTGAGAAGCAAGCTGCTCAAGCCAAAGATGAGTTACTGGATAAGCAGAATTTACTTCAACAGGAACCTATTAATCAGGAATTTCAGAAGCAAGAAAAAGAAGCTCTAGGTAGGCTCAAGGGCAAAAATCTAGCCTTAGAAAAGTTCTTAAAACAAAAGTCAAATGACACATGGCTTCAATTGGCAGAGCACTTCAGGGAGTTTTTGTCGGGAACTGAAAGCTTACATAGGAAAGTGACTTTAATTTGTTGGGATAAAGTTTGCACAAAAAGGAAAAGTTGGAGCGAAAGACGATCAATGATGAAATGGACTCATTGTTAGCAAATAATACATGGGTGCTCACTAATTTACCTCCTGGTTCTAACCAATAGGATGTAAATGGGTATTAAGAAGAAAATATAATACAGTTGGATCAATTCCAGCATTCAAGGCTCGATTAGTCACGAAAGGATTTAGACAAAAGGAGGGTATAGATTATTTCGATACATATGCACCTGTAGCCCGTATAACATCTATTAGAGTCTTATTTGCATTAGCATCCATATATAAGTTATCCGTTCATCAAATGGACGTAAAAAATGCATTTTTAAATGGTGATCTAGATGAAGAGGTGTATATGGAACAACCGGAAGGTTTTGTGTTGCCTGGAAATGTAAGGAAAGTATGTAAATTAATTAAGTCATTATAATGCTTAAAACAAGCTCCTAAACAATGGCATGAGAAATTTGATTCGGTGATTTTATCTTTTGGTTTTCAATATAACAATGCTGATAAATGTGTTTATTCCAAATTCAATGATGAGTATGGTGTTATTGTATGCTTATATGTCAATGACATGCTTATTATTAGTTCTAACATGCATGGAATAAATGAAACAAAAAGGTACCTATCCTCTAAGTTTAAAATGAAGGATTTGGGTAAAGTTGATACTATTCTTGGTATTAAGGCCAAGAAACATAGTGAGGGATATGCTTTGAGTCAATCTCACTATGTTGGAAAAATCTTGAATAAATTCAAACACTTGGAAATTAAAGAAGCTAGAACTCCATACGACAATTCGTACAAATTGGCGAAAATTGATGGAAAAACAATAGCTCAACTTGAGTATGCTAGTGCAATTGGCAGTCTTATGTACGCAATGCATTGTACTAGACCGGATATTGCATATGCAGTATGTACACTTTCTAGGTTTACTCATAATCCTAATAAGAAGCACTGGAAAGGAATTGTACGAGTGTTTGGATACCTAAAACACGCACAAAACTTGGGACTATTTTATAGTCGATTTCCCGCGGTATTAGAGGGTTATACTGATGCTAGTTAGAAATCTAGTGTGAATGATAACAAGTCTACGACAGGATGGATTTATTCTCTTGGTGGGGGAGTCGTTTCATGGGCTTCGAAGAAACAAACGTGCATTACTCATTCCACCATGGAGGCTGAATTCGTTGCATTAGGAGCTGTAGGGAAAGAGGCTGAATGGTTGAGAAATTTATTATTAGATATAAAATTATGGCCAAAACCTATGCCAGCTATATCTTTGCACTGTGACAGCGAGGCAACGATGTCAAGAGCATTTACTAAAATATACAATGGGAAGTCTAGACATATTAGTCTAAGACATGCATATGTACGAGGATTAATCTCAGAGGGTGTTATTGCTATAATTTTTGTTAGATCACAGAAAAATTTAGCGGAGCCTCTAACAAAAGGACTCTCAAAAGATTTGGTTGAAATTACCACAAAAGGAATGGGACTAAAACATTTCTTATGAAAGAATCACCGGTAGTGGTAACCCAACCATTCTTTCTAGAACTAACACTAGATAGAAGGTTTAAAGGGTAATAACAAGCTACTGACGAGTGATTAGGATAGCACTATGAATGGTATTCTTAAGTGTTGAATGTAAAGGAGGATGAATTGTATACATTCTTAATGAAGTAAAAATGTCATTATCTATTATAGATAAATGGACGGACTTTTGGAAATTTAACATTGATTGGACTGTAAAGCGGGTGAAATATAGTCCTTAGCCCAATATGGAGCTTTGGTGACTCTTTCAGATCTCCTAAGATTAATATGAGAAGTTCTAGGAGAAGAAATAACATGAGAAGTAGATTCAGAATCATGATTATTATTAGTATGAGCAACTACTTCATCATTATCTGCTTGATTATGAGAAATATATGGTGCCATAAATTCATCATGGTACATTTGGCTATCATAAGAAGGAAATACCTGTCTATCAGATTTATTATGATTCAATGCAAAAGGAAAAACTTCCTCATTAAAAATAACATCTCTAGATACAAACATAACCTTAGAATTGATATCAAGCAACTTATACCCTTTCTGAGTAGGAACATAACCTAATAGTACACAAGGCTTAGCTCTTGGCTGAAATTTATCATATTGAGGTATTACTTTAGCAAAACATAATCAGCCAAGCACTCTTAAATGAGCATAAGATGGTTTTTTGCCAAATAATACAGAGAAGGGTGTTTTACCTTAGAAGAGGTGTAGGAGTTCTATTTATAAGATATACTGCAGTGAGAATATACTCTCCCCGGTATCTATCAGGAACATGTGAAAGGAACTTTAAGACCTAGCAACATTTAAAATGTGTTTGTGTTTCCTTTCAACAACACCATTCTGTTGTGGTGTGTAAACACAGGTGCTTTGATGAACTATCCCAAGAGATGCAAATAGAGTTGAACATTCATGACTAAAAAACTCCATTGCATTATCAGTCCTTATAGTTTTGACCTTGACAGAAAACTGAGTTTGAACATAAACAAAGTAATTTTTCAAAATCTCATGCACATCAGATTTATACTTCATTAAAAAAGCCCAAGTTAACCTAGAATAATCATCAACTATAGTTAAAAAATATGATTCTTGGTTATCGGTTAGCTCTTTGTAAGGTCCCCACACATCGACATGAATGGTTTCAAATATATTAGAGGTAAGATTGCTTCTTTTAGGAAAGATGTTTCTTGATTGATTTGCCAAAGGACAAATGTCACAGTACATTTTAGCATCATCAATTACAATATTCAAATCAGGTAAAAACTTAAATCTGCTAAATGACATATGGCCAAACCTCTTATGCCACAAACTGGCCTTATTTTGCATAGAACTACTTACTGATTTATTGCTAGACACAATGTTACAACTATGATTAAAATTTTGAAAATGAACTACATGATCTTGGGGAATTGGCTACAAATAGTAAAGGCCATTTGTAAGCTTACCAATCCCCTTGATCTTGCCATTCCAAGTTCCCTGTATCAAGCAGAAATCATGGTAGAAATTCACTATCACATCATTATCTTTTGTAAGTTTAGAAACAAATAAGAGGTTATGTTTGAAACTAGAAACTAATAACACCTCTTTAAGACACAAATTTGTTCCTAAATTAATATCACCAGTATGTGTAATATCACTAAAATTTCCATTAAGAAGTTTAACCACATTTGATGGAGAACAGGGCTTAAAAGATTTGTTTAAGAGTTTGTAATTGGATAACATATGTTGATTAGCCCCTGTATCTATAATCCACATCACATGATCAACTCTATCTTGACATGAATTTCTATCATAATTATCTATTGTCATGCAAATAATCTATACATAATCATTAACCACAGGCAAGGTTAGCTGTTGCTTCCTTGTGAGCAGATTGGTTGTTCTGATTGTTGATATTTCCAAACATCTCCACCAGCTGTTGATATTGTTGGCTTGTGAATGCATTTGTCTGTATTGAATTCTGAGAACTTACTGATGTCTCATCAGCATCACATCCAATGGCCTTGGATTTATTTTCCTGAAAGCTAGTCACAGTGCTAGCTTGATTTCCAGTGTAACTTCTTCCACCAGTACTGCCTCTAAAACCTCCTCTTCTAGCACCTCTTCTGCCCCCTCTAGTCCAATTGGTAGGATAACCAACAAGTGCATAACACCTGTCCTTTGTGTGCCCAGGCATATCACAGTGTTCACAAATTACTCTAGGTCTAGCAGAAACTTGATTTTGTGAATTGCTCAAAAAAGTAATTGAAGTGTTTGGATTGTTATTCTAATTACTTATGCCTCTCCGAGCTTCTTCATTGCTGATCATAGAGTAGACTTGATTATGACTTGGTAGTGGAGACATCATAAGAATCTGTGACTTAACACCATTGTAACACTCATTCAACCCCATGAGAAACTGCATCATCTTCAATTGTGTGCAGAATTCTGTGTATTCTTTTGAAACATCTACTGAGGGAGATGGAATGAGTGATTCATACTCATCCCACAGAGACCTCATCTTTGAGTAGAATTCAATAACATTGTTGGTACCCTGTGTCATGGTGTTAATCTGTTTATATAGAGAATAAAGCCTTGCTCCACTTATCCTATCAAATCTTTCCTTCAAATTTTTCCATATCATACCTGCTGATTCAGTATATACAACTCCCTGAATTAATTCCCTAGATATTGATCTATGAATCCATGATTTAACCAGTGCATTACACCTTTTCCAATAAGGATGGAGTTCTGAATCAGACTCAGGTTCCTTACAACTTCCATTGATAAAACCAATCTTGTTCTTAGCCTCTAGGGCAACTATCATCTCTCTAGACCAAATCTTATAATTCTCTGCACCTCTCAAGGTTTCAGTAACAAGATCTAGGTTTGGAGTATCAGAAGGATGGATAAACATAGGATCTTGAGAATCAATTTTAACTTGTCCTTGTTTGCCACCCCTTCCTTCACCAGTTTTTTCCATAATCACAAGATTTTAGAAGAAATCTAACAGAGAATCACAGATCGCAAGCGGAAGACAACAATAACAGAATTAATCTTCAATTCTTGAAGATTATATAACCGGATAATGAACATGATCGATTTTCCAAAACAACAATATCAGAAATCAATATAATTCTCACTAATCAGAAATTTCTCAAGATCGAATCCAGATAACCACACCAAAATTCTATATATTCCTCACAAATCAATCAATCCAAAGGAGAAAATACATTTACCAGATGAAGATGAACAAAAATTGATTGCGAATTTGAAGAACTGGATCGCAATTTGACAGATATAATGATTCTCTTCACCAGAAGAAATCACGATTCGCTGGAGACTCAATCGGAATGAAACCGTGGCTCTGATACCATGTTAAAATAATGAGAACATGAAGATGAATTGTATTGATGAATGAAGTAAACAAGAGAGAGTTACATTGTGTATCTGAATCGTACCAAGAAGGGATGAAAAAAATTACAGAAAAAGAAAGAGGAAAGAACCTTATATACAATGGCTAGTTTCTGGAAAATAATTGACTCAACTTAACACTTTTAACTAGTATTAAAAGTGCAACTCTAACTAACAACTTTGACTATTGACTAATCTTAATAGACTTCACCTAAATGAACACAAGAAGTGGTGCCGCTTCTAGTAAAAGATTGAGATTGCTTTTATAAGTGTTCATGATTCTAGGATGGAGCGCAAGGCCATAAATGTGCTTCGGTGAACTGTTAGAGAGCTATATATTCGCGTGTGTGATACTTCCGGTTGAAACATATGAAATCTTGGTTTAAGCTACGGCCACCTTTGATTTCGTTTTAACTTTGAATTATTTACACTAATAGAAAGTTTAATTAGAAAGACACTTTCTATTATGCATGAATATAGTAAATTTATGTAAAGTATATAATATTAGAAGCTAAGTGGGGGATTGTTGAAAAAATAGTTTGTAATGTGGATATCTCCTATCCCACATAGAAAAAGTAAGCAAGTATTGTTTACTTTATAAGTAGATGTCCAATAGTAAATTCAAGTAGAAGTTTGGTGGGAAAATTTGAGGAAGGCCAAAATATAGATATATTATATATATATATTTATATTTATATATCAAAGACTTGGCACTTGACACGTGGAAATAAATAATAATATATTATTTATTTTTGGATTAATTTTTTTAATTAATTTTCGAAATTAATTTATTTTTTATTTAATTTTTGAAATTAATTTTTATTTTAATTCCGAAAAGGTATGACTTTTGGTTGTGAAAAACTCTGTTTTTCATCTGAACCTTTGCAATGTTTTGAAGAAACTTTTGATCAAATCATTGCGATTATTCGAATTGTTGTCAATAGTCTATAAATATGATCAAAGCCAAGGATCCAATTAATTCGAATTTCTCTTACTTTCTACATAATAATATTAGTTCTCTTTTTAGTTCGTGAGGGAAGTCCTCGAAATTGCTATTCGCAGGCTTCGGGTGGTTTGTTGTATCCTAGAAGTGAATTGTCATTTAAACCCGGTAGCAAATTTATAGTGGGAGCAATTATCACTTTAAGGAAAGTGGAATCACGCCTCAAATCTGCATAAATTACATATTCTGTTTACTATTTTTTTAACACTAATAACACGAGCTAAGAAATAGAAAAAATGATCAAACAAGCACAATGAAAGAAAAAATCTCACTCAACTTTCACTTGTGCTATACCGGCATGGACCGTTCTTCTCTTTGATGTATCCAATGTTCATAATAGTAAAACAACAACACACCTTTGATCATTAATGCAAGAATGTCTGAATTGTCAAGTACCAAACGTATTAACTGCACCACATCTCAAGGATAACGGGTTCTCATGAAAGAACATATAAGTATTAGTAGAGTAGCTTCAAGACCTTGTCTACTGTGTTTTTCTTCACACATCATGGAGACTTTGCTTTGAAAAAGTTGAAACCGCATGAATATTTTTTCCTGAACAAATATGAACATAAATGTCAGATGCAGAAAGTGCTCATCATCTGATTGTAATGAGACTTATCTCCCAAAGCTGAGATATAATAACAGAAGTTTATGATGGATTAAGCTGTTTGAAAGGAAGATGGAAGGATTCCGACAAGCTGTTTCAGGGGAGTGTTGGAGTGCAGGCAAAATTGCAAATTTAGTCCCTTAGGATTGGGCTATTTTAATTCTAGTCCCGCGCTTGACGTGATTATAGAAAAAATCCCAACAATTTGACAAAGCTACAATATTAGTCCTTTCTTTAAGCAATTTTGATCCCGCACTTTATTTTCTAACAGAATGGTCAACTGAAATTGCATTTTGCTCCCTAAAACTATATACCTTGTATCAAACACCCCTAAAACATAATTATTTGTCATTGACCCCCTGAAAAATAATAAAATAATAATTAAAAAATAAAACAAAAACATCATCTTCCCCAATTGTTTTTAATCTTTTTTATTATTTTTCAAAGGTAAGTGATATTAATATTTGTTTAGGGGGTATTTTATACAACTTGTATAGTTTAGGGAGCAAAATGTTATTATTTAAAAATACATTATGTTAGTTTCCATTAACTTTTAATGGAAAATAAACTTTGGGACTAACATTGTTTAAAAAAAGGACTAATGTTGCAACTTTTCCAAATTATTGGGACTATTTTTAAGATCACGTAAAGCATGGGACCAAACTAAAACGACCATATCTTATGGGATTAAATTTGCAATTTTGCATGTCGTTACATTTAAAGAAATTGAGCAGCTTTATCACGAGAACATATAAAAAATATTAAGCACACTAACTACCCCTCTTACATAGTATAATTACTGTCCAAATTGTTTATCCTTACATCGCCGCCTTCTATTAGAAAACCAACTGAATATGCCGACGTCAATCAGAAAATACTTTTTAGATTTCCTATTTTGCCTTTTCCTTAATCAGCTATTTTTCTTTGTCCAAAAAACCCCAACGGGGTGAATGTATTTTTCAAATTAAAGAGGACTTATTAGAAACTTCTATATTCATCATTTGCTCCTACAGTATGCAAGATTATTAAGTTTGGGTTCGCAGCATGTTTCAATTCCCAGACAATTTAGACAAAGATAATCAGTTTGGCACTCAGGAGTTGGTACTCAATATCTAGGCATTAACATCACACTATTAGCTGTCTAAGCTAATTGAATGATTTATCCATGTCTCAATTCTTAGGTGCAAGCTTAAAAATAATTAATTTCTCATGCTTATTAAAATCTGATGTCGTTTTCAATCGCATAGCCCACCCTCCAGCAAAGGTAAAGGGAAAAAAGTACATCATAATAACTGCAAGAAAGAAAGAAAGAAAGAAATGATTTAATCTGCTTATGCATTTTTAAATGATTGATATTTACTTCCCCTTTTTCAACTGATCAATCTGGACGGGTTCTATTACAACAGCTGAAGAACGTGGCGTCTTCACAAATGGATGGTCCAATAGTTGAGCAGTGGTAGGACGATCATCTGGGTTAAGTTGCAAGCACTTGAGGATAAAATCCTGAGCATCTCTTGGTAAGGTATTAGGTATAGGTGGAAGAGTGCCCCTGCCAATCCTGAACAATGCTTGCATCTGTCATAAAAACCAAAAGTCGGTTCTTACAACACTGCTCACCATGTAACTGCCAGAAGACATTTACTGCAATTTGGGCATGATGGGTCACAATTTTGAGAACACTCTCACTGTTACCTTACAGAAATTTAGATGCTTCAGGGGATGAAAAGCCTTCCAAGCATATACATAAGTCATGATTGCCCAATCTATCATATATTTATAAATGAAAACCATATGGAGCCATCTAATAAAATGGTTGCTTTTCACTCTGTGCAGATAGATATTGTTGCCAATGTTACATGACAAAAGAATATTAAGGGGGAAAATGTCAAGGAAGCGTGAACCAGTACATTTTTGGAAGGGGTTGCGAAGTAAATTCGTAATGCAACCAACATATGGATAGACTATTCATGCAAATATCACTGTTATATGAATAAATCAAATTCATCACAGTAGTGCAATAAATCTGTTGAAATAAGTGCACCTTTCTGGATAAATCTAGAACATAACATTTCTAGAATAGATTTCCTAATTAATTCTAGAAGTATGTATCCGTAGTAAAATCTAGAGAATGCTTCTACTTGTACTACAAAAATCTTGATAGTTCTAGATATATATGTAGATATATACGTAGATAATTCTAGATATACATGTAGATATATCTAGATAACCTATGTAGAAATATTTAGAGACATCAAGAGTCTCTAGAAGATAGTGTCTACAACTATCAATAGGAGGAATGTGTAATACGTGATGTAACTAGAAATTTATCAATATAATAGCAACTTTCAACTACCAATATTCTCTACAACTTCCAACTATCTACAAACTATTCTAAACTCTTCCTATTACTCACTTTACATCATTCACACAACTAATAAATCATCTTCAAATACACATACTCACTTTTCAATTACGCTAACAGTGGTATCCGAGCCAGGTTCGGTCAAATACTGGGTGTGATACATGGCTACACCAACAACTATTAATTTTTCATCAGTGCATGTACCAGTATTCATTGGTAAAAACTATGACTTTTGGAGACAAAAGCTAAGGACATATTTTGTCTCCAAAAGTTTATGGGATATTGTCCAAAACGGAGTTGATATCCTCGAAGATACTTCCACTTTGTCCGAGCAACAACTAAAGGAATTGAAGGAGAAGCAACAAAGAGATGCACAAGCGCTATTCGTCATTCAACAAGCTGTAGGACATACAATCTTCACAAGAATCTCAAATGCTCAAAGTGCGAAGAAAGCATGGGATACGTTGGAGGAGGAGTTTCGTGGCAGCGAAAAGATATGGTCTATAAAACTACAATATTTAAGAAGAGATTTTGAAACCTTGAAAATGAAGGATTCTGAGGCCATATGAGAATACTATGCAAGAATAAAAGAAATAATTAATCAAATGAAATTATACGGGGGAAATATATCTGATAAGAGAGTGATAGAGAAAATTCTTATCACTCTCACAGAAAAATATGACCCCGTAGTCACAACTATGGAGCATGTGAAAGATCTATCAACTCTATCTGTCACTGAGTTGATAGGTGCTCTCGAAGCCTATGAGAAAAGAATTAGTAGGCGCACTAAAGAGTCTGTAGAGAGTGCTTTCAAAACTAAATTCAATATAAGGCCTCAGAAATCCAAAAATGATGGAAGAAAAAGTAATCAAGAAAAGTTAAGAACTAAATCAAATACAAAATCAAGTTATCCTTCATGTGGAACTTGCGGGAAAAAGAATCATCTAGAATAGGATTGTTGGCACCGAGGAAAACCACAATGCTATAAATGCAAGAGATTCGGTCACATGGAGAAGGACTGTCGGGCTAGAGATGTCCATCAGGCAAACATCGCGGAGGAAAAGAGTGAAAACTTATTCTTCACAAGTGGAAGCTCGACAGAGAAGCCTCATGACACATGGTTCCTCGATAGTGGCTGCAGTAACCACATGACACCGTACAAAGACATTTTCTCCAAACTAGACACAAGTTCTCAATCCAAGGTGAGACTGGGAAACAATGACTTTCTAGAAGTAAAGGGCAACAGAACTGTTGCCGTGGAAACAAAAAAAGGTACGCGGTATATTAACAATGTTCTGCTTATACCTAACTTGGCACAGAGTCTCCTCAGCATTAGACAAATGATGGAACGCGGTTACGTACTACACCTTGAGAAAGATACATGCACTATATATGACAAGACAGACAAAAATCTTGTCATAGCTCGAGTACAAATGCGAGATTGTCGAGATTTTCCAATATGTTGGAATTATAATATGGTACTGAAGGTCCAAATAGATGATTCATTATTATGGCATAGAAGATTTGGACACTTCAATTATCGGGGTCTTAATATTCTTCATCAGAAACATATGATAAGAGACTTGCCAAAAATCAAAGAAGCTGAAGAAGTATGTGAAGGATGCATGCTCGGGAAACAACACCGACAATCGTTTCCATCTGGAAAGTCCTGGAGAGCCAAGGAAGCTTTGGAGTTAATTCACACAGATATATGTGGACCACTGAGGACTCCATCTCTTCACCAAAATAGGTACTTTATTCTCTTTATCAACGATTTTACAAGAATGACTTGGGTATACTTTATGAAAGAAAAATCGAAAGTTCCCAAGATATTCCAAAAATTCAAACAACTAGTAGAAAATCAACGTAGCCGACGTATCAAAACCATCAGAAGCAATCAAGGCAAAGAGAACACTTCTAAATAATTCAACAAATTCTGTGAAGAGGAAGGCATAGAACATCAACTCACTGTTGGATATGCACCGGAGCAAAATGGCGTCTCAGAAAGAAAGAATAGAACCGTAATGGAGATGGCTCGGTCAATGTTAAAAGAAAAAGGGCTTCCAAATACATTCTGGGCAGAAACGGTATACACTGCAGTCTATCTACTCAATAGGTGTCCAACCAAGGATGTACAAGACAAAATGCCAGTGGAAGCTTGGAGTGGAAAAAAATCACCTGCGAAGCATCTCAGAGTTTTCGGATGTATATGCTACGTCCATATTCCGGACCAAAAACAAAGTAAACTAGATGAAAAGATGGAACGAGGTATATTCTTAGGTTATAGCACCGAATCCAAAGGCTACCGAGTCTACAATCTCAAGACAAAGAAGCTCATTATCAGTCGAGACGTGAAGTTCGATGAAAACGCTGCATGGAATTGGGAAGAAGAAAAAATAGAAAAGAAGAACATTGCATGCCTACAACTATACCAAGTGGAGAACCCAATAATGGAGAAAACATTGAGACACCAAGTCCTCCGGTGACTCCACAACCTATTCCGCAGCAAGAAGATTCACCCGAATCAACACCAAGAAAAGTAAAATCTTTAAGAGAAATATATGAGAGATGCAATTACGTAAACATGGAGCCCGAAAGCTTTGAAGCGGCTGCCAAGCAAGAAGTTTGGATTAAAGCTATGGAAGAAGAAATAAAAATGATCAAGAAAAATGATACATAGGTGTTGGTCGAAAAACCAAAAGATAAAGAAGTCGTAGGAGTAAAATGGGTCTACAAGACAAAACTCAATCCCGATGGCTCAATACAAAAACACAAGGCAAGACTTGTAGCGAAAGGGTACTCACAGGTACCTGGAATTGACTACAACGAGACATTTGCTCCTGTGGCTCGACTTAATACCGTTAGAGCATTGATTGCTCTAGCAGCACAAAAAAAAATGGAGACTCTATCAACTAGATGTAAAATCAGCTTTCTTGAACGAATTCCTTGAACAAGAAATATACTTGGAGCAACCACAAGGGTTCGTGGTAGAAGGATCGCAAGATAAGGTACTGAAATTGAAAAAGACACTTTATGGACTAACACAAGCACCACGGACTTGGTACAGTCGAATCGACAAGTACTTCATGGATCGAGGATTCAGAAGGAGTAAAAGTGAGCCAACTCTCTACATCAAGAATCAAGGTAACACTGATACTCTCATAATTTCTCTATATGTAGATGATCTCACATACACTGGAAATAATAAGAGATTAATTAAAGAATTCAAAGAAGATATGATGAAAATATTCGAGATGACCGACTTGGGCTTGATGCACTATTTTCTCGGCATCGAGATAAGTCAAGATGATGAAAGGATTTTCATCTCTCAAAAGAAATACACGGAGGATCTCCTAAAGAAATACAAGATGAGTACCTGCAAGTCAGTTGCTACTCCCTTGATAAACAATGAAAAATTACAAAAAGAAGATGGGACTGATAAAGCGGATCCATCACATTGTAGAAGTCTAATTGGAAGGCTGCTATATTTAACAGCCATAAGACCTGACATTCTATAGGCAACAAGTTTTCTATCAAGATTTATGCAGTCTCCGAGTCAAAACATTATGGAGCAGCAAAGAGGAACAAAAGAATTAGGGATCCAGTATAAGGCCACCGAAGATGCAAGATTGTTTGGATATACTGACAGTGATTGGGCCGGATCAGTTGACGACATGAAGAGCACTTCAGGGTATACATTCACACTCGGATCTGGAGTATTCTCATGGGCGTCAAAGAAGCAAGACACAGTTGCTCAGTCATCTGCAGAAGCAGAGTACGTAGCAGCATCTAATACAACTAGTCAGGCAATATGGCTACGAAGAATATTTGAAAACATGGGAGAGCAACAAGATGGGCCAACTGAAATCTACTGTGACAGTAAGTCAGCAATTGCTATCGCCAATAATCCAGTCTATCACAGTAGAACTAAAAACATTGCTCTAAAATATCACTTCATAAGAGAAGCAATATCAGATAAGAAGATAAAGCTAAAGTTTAGCAGAACAGAAGACCAACTGGTAGATATCTTCACGAAGGCCTTACCAAGACAGAGGTTTGAGTTCCTCAGGGAAATGCTTGGAATTATAGAAAAGTGCACTTAGGAGGAGTGTTGAAATAAGTGCACCTTTCTGGATAAATCTAGAACATAACATTTCTAGAATAGATTTCCTAGTTAATTCTAGAAGTATGTATCCGTAGTAAGATCTAGAGAATGCTTCTACTTGTACTACAAAAATCTTGATAGTTCTAGATATATATGTAGATAATTCTAGATATAAATCTAGAATTATCCCTTCTAGATATACATGTAGATATATCTAGATAACTTATGTAGAAATATCTAGAGACATCAAGAGTCTCTAGAAGATAGTGTCTACAACTATAAATAGGAGGAATGTGTAATATGTGATGTAACTAGAAATTTATCAATACAATAGCAACTTTCAACTACAAATATTCTCTACAACTTCCAACTATCTACAAACTATTCTAAACTCTTCCTATTGCTCACTTTACATCATTCACACAACTAATAAGTCATCTTCAAATACACATACTCACTATTCAATCACGCTAACAAAATCATTTTGGAAAAGCGGTCATATTTCACTTAGAATAAGTAATACAAACAAACAAATTGAAATTTAAATATGCCCAAGTGATATCTTAATTGCTCAAATCTTGTTAAGAGAAAGTAACATAAGGCATCAAAAGGTTTGTCGAAAAATAGCTACTTCTGTGCTCAACGCATATCAGAGAGAGAGAGACAATATGGTATCCCCTCCCTGAACCAGAAACAGCTTTATTCCACAATTTATATATTCATCAGATAATACCAATGAACTCCAGACACACATAGGGAAAATTGAAAAAGAAAAAAGAAGTTTCTTTCAGTGAGTTGCAAATTAATTATGTACGTGAAACTATCGCATGCCAGAGCTTTCTGAGCATGGTTCAAAGTATCGGCCGATACATAACCAGATCGGACCCCTCTGATCCGATAAATTCAGGCGATACGGTTTGTTACCGATTGGGTATGGTATCGCCGATATTATCGGATATCGGCCTATAATATCGGCGATATCATGATAATGTCGGATTATATCGATAATATCGGCCGATTTTCCAATGATAAAGGCCGATTTTCTATTTTGAAGGAAATAAGTTGCTGTTTGAAGGAAAAATTGTTGGGATCCTCTTGAAGAAGAGAAAGCAAAAGAGAATATGTTGCTTTTCTTTTCCTTTTTCGGAATATAGGTTTGCTTTTCTTTGGTACGAATAGGCGTGGAGCGAATAGGTTTGCTTTTCTTTTTCAGAGAATTTCCCAACTTTATGTCTTTCTTTGTATTATTCACGACAGTGGTTCACGGGATGATTCACAGGATGAAGTGTAAATATAGTTTGAAGAAAGTATATAAGCATGTATATATTGTTTATTAACTCATACTTCTTACTCATTATTCGACTCTTTCTTCAAATTTGTGTTATTTACATTTTTCTTTAATTTTACTAATTTTTTTTAGAATTTTTGGAGCATTTTATAATGCTTTTGTATTTTATAGCCCGATAATATCCGATACGCCGCGATCGATATGGAACAGCACCCCCGATATTATCATCGATATCGCGACTTTGAACCATGTTTCTGAGTTGGAGAATAAGAAACATGAATACGTGTGTAACTTAGGGTTATTTGCATCCACCTCCCCTGAGGTTTTGACCTTTGGCAAGGACACCCCCTCATCAATTAGAATTTGGCATCCACACCCCCTATGTGTAAAAAAATTTATAAACTACCCTTTTTGCCCTTAGTTTATATTTTTATTTCCTATTTTGTATTTTTCATTTCATTCCTTTCTTTTTCTTATTAAATAAAAAAATGGATATAAGTTAAGCTTATGAAAATTCTGAATTACAAATAATTTTAATAAAAATTAATTTTCAATTAAAATGAGTTATAACAAATATTTTAAAGTAAAAATTACTAAACCCCCAACACCACCGAATAGAGTTTTTATATCCACAAAATATATACCGGAATTTTTTTTCCATCTCAAATACTCATTTTACAATCTTTTCATGCGAAATAACACAATAAACAAAAATCCAAAAATTGAAATAGTAGTTTCGGTTTAATCTCCTTTCTTAAGTACTTATAGATGATTATGAAGTGAAAACTGAAGAGGTCGAACGAATTATTTGATAAATTATGAATCTCATTGTTTATTTTCACTATCATAAATATATTTCAAATGATAATATTTTATTTTCAAGTGAATGTTTAATTATTTTTTTTATATTTATTCTACTTCTTATTATTCTACTATCACATAACATTTACATACCGATTCGACGTGAGAGTAAGGGAATTGACGAGTAAACATTTCCAACACAGTGCACCCAAGGCTCCATATATCAGCAGCACGATCGTAGCCATGCAACCTCACAACCTGACAGGACATCAATAATCGAGTTTTTAGTTCAGGACAAGTATTAAAACTCAGTTTCAGAATTGTGAATTTAACAGAATGTTGAGAATCAAGTTTTCAGTTCAAAGCAACTTTCGTAACTCAATTTTGGTGAATGGAGAAGAAAACATCGATGAAGTAAATTCTGTAAATTTAACACAAGCAATTCAATAATGCACTGTAAATATATCCTCTATTAAATACTGATATCGTAAAAATCTTTTTAAACTTGCCACACTTATTATCACGGGCTATAAAAGCTAGTTCATGGTTAGCAGAATTGCATTTTGATGTGGGTAGAATTACCAGATTATGCAATGCGCTTACTCTGGAATTTCAAGGCTGAGGATTCTAAACACCCCCCAAAATATATTTTTTCCACCAAAAATAATAATTATGATCTAAAGTACGTGTTCCACCATCTTTTCATTTGAAAAATCCTATTAGTCATGATTAACAATTGTCTAGGACTAAGTTACCCTTGGTTTCTTAAGTAGATAATTTAATCAGTTAATTTTGTTATAGAAATCATTCTGTCTTGGATCTTTCAAATTGATAAATTGTACACTACAAAATTTTAATTTATTGACGTTAAATATTATAATATGTTTATCTAATTCTTACTTTTGAGTTTAACATGTCAATTCTCTTAAAGTATATATTTTTATTTTTTAGAAGATTCTAAAAAACCGAAAATTCAAAACTAAAATCATAAGCTAATACAAGTTAAAAAAATTTAGATAAAAGAATCTATGAGAAAACTGCAATTGGTTTATTTATTCAAGAATGCCAAAGGCAATTGAATCCAAAAATTAGTAACCAAAAAAAATTGAACCCAAAAAGTGAATGACCCTAATTTTTGGGCTGTTTTCAATGAAAAATTGGTGAATCAGTCTTTTAGATTGAAAATTATTATCACGGGCTCTTGCAATATAAAAGTTTACTCTAAAGAGTTTTTTTTAGTAATTTTCCCAAATAAAATTATTTGAAGAGATAATTAAACATGATGGAGTTAAGAAAGTCACCTCCGGGGCCATCCAAAATGGTGTTCCTCTGACTGATTTGGTGCCATTCCCTTTAATTGCCTGAGAAAACACAGTTTTATAAGCATTTAAAATTGCATTCTTGAAAGGGGAACATTTATCTTCTTTGCTCGAAATCCCACCTTCGCCAATCCAAAGTCCGCCAGCTTCACCGAACCACTTACGTCCACCAATATATTGGCGCATTTGATATCCCTTGAAAAGAAGAATAAAGACTAATAATATGGAAGAATATGAGGACCCTTAACGAAGGAAAAGAACAAAGACTAAAAATACTATTATAAAAATGGATCTTGTAAGTTATTTCTTCAAATTGTGATATTGCAATATTATATTACCCTTACTTAAACTTACCACCTTTGTTTAAATAATTAAATAACTTAAACTTACCACCTTTGTTTAAATAATTAAATAATTATTTAAAACTTTACATTAAAACATTTTCTTAGAATCCTTCCCCTGAAACTGCTGGCAAACTCAAAGCTCCCCTAATGATTTTGTCATAAACAAAATTACTCAAACAAGCCAATCATGATAGTAATCAAATCCACCTTATTAATTTGAACAGCTTTTCACATTCAAATAATAAAAGCACACGAGATCCTCTATTGCAAAATGGTGTTGCATCTCCTATTGCATTCATTTTATGCATGACAAGTGTATAAATCTTTTCCTTAAATATATAAGTGATTTGAATTTTGTACACTTGTCAAAGATAGAAGTGAATGCAATAGGAGATGCAGCACCATTTGCAATAGGGGATCCGGATTGTAATAAAAGTGTCCCCTCTCTCCAACTTCCCATAACCAGTTCATGATTACTATAAATATAATTTTGATATCTATCAATTCTCGTGCAACTTAGGCTCTAAATCTATCTTCTTCTTTTTTTCAGTTTTATACTATAGTTAAAACATTTTATATTAAAATATTTCATATAAACAAGTTTGAATTAGATTTTTTTTTATATTTCTAGATATAGTACTTGAATATTGAAATTTTTTAGCATATAAATATGTATTCTACATACAACGCACGTACACTCTACTAGTGAGCACAAAAACCCGAATAATAGAACCAATTGAGTCACCTGTGGACCACATTTCGGCCATGAATCAATTGTAAATACATTCAGGTATAAATATATATTTGTTTGATAATATTTCCCCTTGATATATACTACACATTATGTACTTAAAAACTTTGATGGATATGGATATCCATGGGAAAAGATAACTAAAACACCTGTTTGGTTCTTCTTCCTGTTCCGTACGCCATCGTTCTACTATAATACATATATCCTTCTCTTACCGGTTAAAGCATATATGAAGAACTGATTTGTTTTTTGTTTTTTTAATGAATCGGTTAAATAGCACATGTCATGAATATCAAATTGAGACAAATTACAACCAACTAACGACTTCTAATATCTTGGGGTTTCAGCTTCGCCAATAGTCAGTCAAGTTTCATCAGCACAAGAAGAACTGATTTATTTATTTTCTTTGCCCTTTCATTTGACTTGATGAAATATATTAGGGCCCAGGGCTGCTATATTATGTTTCTGATAATCATTTGGAATGATGAAGGAGACCTTTAAGGCTTTGTCCTGGTCATACATCAATAATTTTGCCTAGAAAATCAGAGAGTGACCTCCAGGTGGATTGGAATTCTATAATTTGTCTAGCACTTATTGCATCTCAGGAATAGCAAGTCCCCACCAAAAAATGCAAAATATGTTGACATGCGAACAACTATTTAACTTACAAGCAGAAAAATAGAATGCGAGAAAAAGTCAAATGAAAATATTAAAGTATTCATGTAACAGTAATGTGAGTTTTTCTCATCAAATCAATATAAGTAACGATAGCGTGCTCGTATAGGTAGTTGCATCTAATAGCACCGACTAAATGTGCAATTATTTAAAATCATGAGACTCGTTATGCAGAACTCATAAAATTTGGGATTAACAATGCAAATTTCGCTCTCCAATTAAACCCAAAAAGTACTGCATTTGCACTCCCCTTTTGTTGAGATGACTGGTTACATGTATCAATTATATCAAACTTTGCCAATATAACTGGCCCTCATCAACACTTCAATTACACCCTAAATTACTAGGCTCCGACTACACTGCAATTACACCCTAAATTACGCATATCCACTCAATTTTCGGTCTTAGCCTCCACATATTACTTCACAATTATTTTTCTAATTCTAGAGAAAGGGATGTCCTATCCCGACAAACCCAGACCGATAGCTATTAGTTATGAGCAACACAAATCCTAGAAGGCCCAAACTTTACTTTGAGTCTGGCTTCCCAGGCTAGACGAAGAATTTACAATTTGAGCCCAGTTCAGAAGCATCTAGGCGGGACTAAAATTTCGTATGATTGGGCCTTGAGATGCATACAACCAATATGTCCAAGTCCAACAACTGAATGAAGAACATCAAACTATTTGTCAAGTTTCTCTCAAACAAAAAAATAAATAAATAAATTATTTGTTAATTTCAAATATCATGAACCCATGTCAAATTTAGGGTAATTATTTGTCAAACGGAGTGTTACGGTTTCAATTGTTATTTTGTATCTATCCCTTTTATATATCGACACTAGGATTGTTGCACTTGTTAGATTCAATATATTAAATTTCGGTATCGATGTCGATATCAAGGTAGTAAATTTACAGAAATTTTGATGTAAATTTACAGAAATTTCGATAAATTTCAGGGATATTCAAAATCTCTGTTTCGATTTTAGGGAAATCATGAAAATTTATAAAAGTATTTGAAAAACGTACAATGAAACTTCGTGTAACTTTAAATATCATAATTATGCATTTTTTACATTAATAATATTCTATGTATAGTATATGCGTAATGAATCTTGTTGAATAGAATGACTAGCACCTACTGTTAAAAATATGAAATAATGGTAGTAAAATAATAATAAAATGTCATAAAAACTTCATTAAAATAAAATGTACCACAATTTTAGTAAAAATCATTATTCAAAACCATATCAAACTTCTAAAAGGATTTTTATGAGATTTTATTTAAATATTTTTTGTGTTCAACCCCATATTTTTATTAACTTATTGCTTAATATCACTTTCAGATTCGTATTTATATTTGTTGCTTATTAGTTTACATAATTGGTCATTTATTATTTTTTCTTTTAATATGAAAGATCATTTAACCCTAATTTTTAACTATAGAATATTTAAAAAATAAATATAATATTAAATTTTGGGAAATTTCAGATTTCGATCAAAATTTTGATGGATATTTAATAGATATTATTTTAAATTTCGGAAAATATTGAGTTTCGGCAAAAATTTCGAAAAATTTCGAAGGATAATCTGCAAAATTGGATGGAAAGTGTCCCCTCTCTCCAACTTCCCATAACCAGTTCATGATTACTATAAATATAATTTTGATATCTATCAATTCTCGTGCAACTTAGGCTCTAAATCTATCTTCTTCTTTTTTTCCAGTTTTATACTATAGTTAAAACATTCTATATTAAAATATTTCATATGAACAAGTTTTAATTAGATTTTTTTATATATATTTCTAGATATAGTACTTGAATGTTGAAATTCTTTAGCATATAAATATGTATTCTACGTACAACGCACGTACACTCTACTAGTGAGCACAAAAACCCGAATAATAGAATCAATTGAGTCACCTGTGGACCACATTTCGGCCATGAAGATAATTCAACCCACTCAAAATCTGCCTTGTGTATGCAGAGACTTGGGAGTACCGAAGCTGATATTTCTGGTAGAGTTTTGCAAGCGACCCTTTTGTTACAAGCTCAAGTAGGATATAGAGTTTCCCGTCGTCCTGATAAAAGTGGCACGTTATCAATTAAAGAGAAAACCAGAAACCAGCTAGCCCAGCCGTCTTTTAGAGAGAGATACAGAACGTTATCACATATGAAGGCATTTACTGAAAAACGTACCTTTTCAGTGCCCAAGTACTGAACAATATTATCGTGTTGAAGTTTACTTAGAACAGATATCTCCTGGACAATCAAAGCCAGAAAAGAGGAGAATGATTATGTCACGTAAAAGTTGTGAAGGCTTTATGGTTTTTCCAGTAAATGTGTAACGGAACGTCATAAATTGTTCTCACCTCTTCGAGCTGAGAAATGATTTGCGGGCCTTGGCTACTTTGGTCTAGTAAAGATACCTCCTTCACAGCAAAAAAGTATCCATCCCTGCAGCATTTGAATGAAAGAAATTGTAAGGACCCAAAAATTATAGTAGCAACTTCGTTTGTAATTTCTATCAAAACGAGATTACAGAGTTTTCTGTGAGGTCATTTCATAGAAATGCATTATGCGATACTTCACATCGAGGGGATAATCGATGAAACCAACATAGATTAAAATGAAAGGTCTCAGTAAATCAAATCCAATACGTCAATTTGCATGAGACTTCAAGAGTTTCTGATATCTCTTACGCGCAGTTTTAGTTCAAGTAAATTGATACGGAAAGGAAAAGAAAATAAGGAAAATCATTTTTCATTGTTACTACAGAAAATGAAAAGGAAAAGAAATTAGGAGAGAAAGTTTAACTCTAATTTGAGGTATTACCAAAGTTTAATACTAATTTGAGATGTTACCCTTTCCTAACCAAAATGGAGGAAAGGAGTGGGAAAAAGAAAATGATTTCCTTGTATTTTGTTTTCCTTGTGTTAATATTCGTCAACCCAAATAGCTACTTCACATTCTCAAATGAATTTTTATTTGCGGTTTCAAAGTCATGGTGGGACCATATTCTAATTAGAATGATCATCTTTACAAGCTATTTCAGACTGATGGGTATTAAGTATGGAGACAAATCAAATGGATCAAAAGGAAGAAGAAAGAAAATTTCAGCACTGGAAAAGGGTGCCGCGGCACAATTCAAGACCATGACGCGGCACAGCGCCGCGGCACAACTCAAGATTGTGCCCCGGCACAGTGCCGCGGCGCAAAAACGCAGATTGTCCCAGACACGACTCTTGACACTTGTGATGATGATTCAACGCGTTTTTGATGACTCCACACGGTTTGGACGCGTTTGTAATCATGGTTGGACACATTTTTGGTTCTTCTTTGCCTATATATATCTTCATGGTGTTATGTATTGATTAGTGTAAGAATTGTATAAAAAAAGACTAGAATTATACATACACTATCCTCTTGTAATTGCATTTCATACAAAGAAATAATATCTCTCTAGCATAGGTCCGTGGACGTAGGCATTATTGGCCGAACCACGTAAATCGTTGTCTCGTTTTCTTGCTTTATATTTTGCTTTTAATTCCGTTTATGCGTATTGATTCCTAACAACTGGTATCAGAGCACGGGTTACAGCGATCCGTGCGAATCAATGGCGTCTGAAGATAAAAAAGTGAATATAGACAAGTTCGATGGAAAAGATTTCAGATTCTGGAAAACACAGATAGTGGACTATCTGTACCAGAAGAAACTCCATCAACCGTTGTCGGAGAAAAAGCCTGAAAAGATGTTAGGCGAGGATTGGGAATTATTGGATAGGCAAACTCTAGGTGTTATTCGATTAACGTTAACAAGAAACGTGATGTTTAACATCCTAGATCAAACCACGACGGCGGGTTTGATGAAGGCGTTATCCAATATGTATGAGAAGCCATCCGCATCAAATAAAGTCCACTTGATGAGACGTTTATTCAATTTGAAGATGACGGAAGGAGGATCGATGACCTTTCATATCAACGAGTTCAACGTAATCATCACACAGTTGAGCTCGGTTGATATCACTTTCGAGGATGAGGTAAGGGCCTTAATTTTATTGTCTTCTTTACCTGATAGTTGGAATGCGACGGTAACTGCTGTGAGTAGTTCGTCTGGGCAAAAGAAGTTGAAACTTGAAGAGATTCGGGATCTGATTCTGAGCGAAGATATTCGCCGGAAGGAATCAAGAGAACTCACATCTGCTGCATTAAGTGCGAAAAACAGAGGAAGAGGTGTTCAACGAGGTGGTCAGAAGGGTAAAGGTCGATCCAAGTCAAAAGGGCGAGGGAAGTCAAAACCGCGCAAGGAGGCTGATTGCTGGGGCTGCGGGAAGATAGGCCATTACAAGAGAGACTGTCCAGAAAAGGCGGGTCAGAGTCACAACCGGGAACATCAACAAGCAAACGCAGCAGCAGACAACGTCGGAGATGCTTTGGTTTGCTGTGTTGACAGTCTAGTCGACCAATGGGTACTAGACTCAGGTTCGTCGTTCCATGCTACTTCATGTAAGAATTATCTAACAAATTACATTTCTGGAAAATTTGGAAAGGTTTTTCTTGCAGATGATGAACCTTTTGGAAATTGTTGGTAAAGGTGATGTTGTCATAACAACAGCACAAGGGATGCAGTTAAAACTGCAAAATGTTAGGCATATTCCGGGGTTGAGAAAAAATTTGATCTCGATGGGTCAAATTGACGGCAAAGGGTACACCACGGTGTTCGGTGGTGGTGCATGGAAAATCACCAAAGGAAATTTGGTGGTAGCTCGTGGTAAGAAGTCAGGGACTTTGTACACCACGGAGATTAACAAGGACTCGTTAGCTGCAGTCGATGCCACAGAGGATATACATCTATGGCATAGGCGACTTGGGCATATGAGTGAAAAAGGGATGAGGATAATGTCATCCAAAGGAAAGTTGCCAATTTCAAAATCGGTTGAATTGGGTCTTTGCGAAGACTGTGTACTTGGAAAGCAGAAAAAAGTGAGCTTCTCCAAGACGGGAAGAAAACCGAAGGCAGAAAAATTGGAACTTGTGCATACCGATGTATGGGGACCAGCACCTGTACAGTCGCTTGGAGGGTCGAGATACTACGTCACCTTCATTGATGATTCCACAAGAAAGGTATGGGTTTATTTTCTGAAAAATAAATCTGATGTATTTAATATCTTTCAAAGGTGGAAAGTGGAAGTCGAGAATGAGACGGGTCTGAAACTGAAGAGTCTAAGGTCGGATAATGGCGGAGAGTATGATAGCCATGAATTCAAAGATTATTGTGCAGAGAATGAGATTAAGATGATTAAAACCATTCCGGGGACTCCGCAGCAAAATGGAATTGCAGAGCGGATGAATAGAACTTTGAATGAACGAGCTAGGAGCATGAGGCTCTACTCCGGGTTGCCAAAGATTTTTTGGGCTGATGCAATAAGCACGGCGTCTTATCTCATAAACGGAATCAAGCACGGCGGCTTATCTCATACCAGTTGTTAGGAATCAATACGCATAAACGGAATTAAAAGCGAAATATAAAGCAAGAAAACGAGACAACGATTTACGTGGTTCGGCCAATAATGCCTACGTCCACGGACCTATGCTAGAGAGATATTATTTTTTTGTATGAAATGCAATTACAAGAGGATAGTGTATGTATAATTCTAGTCTTTTTTTATATAATTCTTACACTAATCAATACATAACACCATGAAGATATATATAGGCAAAGAAGAACCAAAAATGTGTCCAACCATGATTACAAACGCGTCCAAACCGTGTGGAGTCATCAAAAACGCGTTGAATCATCATCACAAGTGTCAAGAGCCGTGTCTGGGACAATCTGCGTTTTTGCACCGCGGCACTGTGCCGGGGCACAATCTTGACAGCGCCGCGGCATGGTCTTGAATTGTGCCGCGGCACCCTTTTCCAGTGCTGAAATTTTCTTTCTTCTTCCTTTTGATCCATTTGATTTGTCTCCATACTTAATACCCATCAATCTCCCACTTGGAGACCAATCTCAAAATTGAAGACACAATCCTGATATCCCGTTCATAACTTCATTAAGTGAATCCACTTTCTCTCTCTAGCAAAAGTCGGCCTCCTCATCACATAAATTCGACGCCTACTGAGGTCATGCAAAACCTCAGTTTCTCGGTGGTTACCCCCTTCGTCAACATATCCGCCGGATTCTTCGTACCAAGCACCTTCTTCAACTCCAGAGTCCGATCATCAATCATCTCTCGGATATGATGATACTTCAATTGAATATGTTTTGTTCTTGAATGAAACACCGGATTCTTTGCCAAACAAATGGCACTTTGACTATCACTGTGAAGTGCACAGTCTCGTTGCTCCTTGTCAATCTCCCTTAGAAAATTCTTCAACCAAACCATCTCTTTACCTGCTTCTGAAATAGCAATGTCGGTTGTGGAGAGTGCTACACACCTTTGTAGCCTTGAAGTCCAACTTATAGCAGTGCCTCCCAAAGTGTAAATGTACCCTGATGTACTTTTACGACCATCTTGATCACCACCTAAATCTGCATCTACGAAGCCCTCTAAAGTGATACTATTTTGCAAAAAACACAAACACATCCTTGATGTACCCCTTAAATACCTTAGTAGCCACTTTACCACTTCCCAATGCTTTAACCCCGGATTAGCCATATATCTGCTCACAACTCCCACTGCATGAGCTATATTCGGTCTTGTACACACCATTGCGTACATTAAACTCCCAATGGCAGAGGCATAAGGTACCTTTGCCATTTGATCTTGCTCCTCCTTAGTCTTAGGTGATTGTTCCCTACTCAATTTGAAATGACTCCCCAATGGGGTACTTCTAGACTTTGCATTTGTGATTGCAAATCTAGCAAGTACCTTTTCAATGTACTTCTCTTGAGTCAATTTGAGACTCCCACTCGACCTATTTCGAATGATCCTCATTTCGAGAATTGTATTTGCAACTCCCAAATCCTTCATTTCAAATTCAGTAGACAGTTGCTTTTTCAGCTTATCAATCTCTACCATGTTAGACCCAACTACTAACATATCGTCCACATAAAGCAACAGTATAATATAACAATCCCTAATTTTTTTTACAATAGCAACAATGATCCATTTGACACCTAGTATATCCAGTACTAGCCATGAAAGTGTCAAACTTCTTATACCATTGTCTTGGAGCTTGCTTAAGTCCATACAAGCTTTTCTTTAGCTTGCATACAAGGTTTTCTTTTTTATTTTCCAGAAAACCTTCCGGTTGAACCATGAAAATGTCCTCCTCCAAATCTCCATGAAGGAACGCCGTTTTTACATCTAATTGCTCAAGATGCAAATTCTCTGCAGCAACAATACTTAGAACCATCCTAATAGTAGTTAACTTGACAACCGGTGAAAATATCTCATTGTAGTCAATGCCTTCCTTTTGTTGGAACCCTTTAACTACCATTCTCGCCTTGTATCTTTTACTACCATCTGGCTCATCCTTAACCCGGAATACCCACTTGTTCTGCAATGCTCGTTTCCCCTCTGGTAACTTAGTCAACCTCCAAGTTTTATTTCTCTCAAGAGAGCTCATCTCATCTTTCATGGCTTGCTCCCACTTGAGAGAATCTCCTACACTCATCGCCTCTTTGTACGATTCTGGTTCACCCGAATCCGTCAAAAGTAAATAGTGCAAGGAAGGGGAATACCTTATGTTTGGTTTGGGAGTTCTACTTGATCTCCTCAAGATAGGTTGCGGAGTCTCCGGATCTTCTTCAATCCTATTTTCAGTGTCATTCTCCGTAACCTCGTCTATAATGATTTCTTCAAATATCGCCTTTGGTTCTTTATTATCCTCAGTCTCTACACCAAGTCGATCCTTGTAAAGCACTTTATCGTTGAACGTGACATCCTTATGCCTTATGATTTTGTTGTTTTGGTAATCCCAGAATCGATAGCCAAAACTTTCTCCACCATAACCAATAAAGATGCACTTCTGTGCTTTTGAATCCAACTTATCTCTGTCATCAGAACTTTGCAAGACATAAGATAAACAACCGAAAATTTTTAAGTGGGATAAATTTACCTCCTTTCCAGACCAAACTTCTTCCGGTATTTTGAAGTCCAACGGTACTGAAGGTCCCCGGTTGATGAGATAAGCCGCCGTGCTTATTGCATCAGCCCAAAAAATCTTTGGCAACCCGGAGTAGAGCCTCATGCTCCTAGCTCGTTCATTCAAAGTTCTATTCATCCGCTCTGCAATTCCATTTTGCTGCGGAGTCCCCGGAATGGTTTTAATCATCTTAATCTCATTCTCTGCACAATAATCTTTGAATTCATGGTTATCATACTCTCCGCCATTATCCGACCTTAGACTCTTCAGTTTCAGACCCGTCTCATTCTCGACTTCCGCTTTCCACCTTTGAAAGATATTAAATACATCAGATTTATTTTTCAGAAAATAAACCCATACCTTTCTTGTGGAATCATCAATGAAGGTGACGTAGTATCTCGACCCTCCAAGCGACTGTACAGGTGCTGGTCCCCATACATCGGTATGCACAAGTTCCAATTTTTTTGCCTTCGGTTTTCTTCCCGTCTTGGAGAAGCTCACTTTTTTCTGCTTTCCAAGTACACAGTCTTCGCAAAGACCCAATTCAACCGATTTTGAAATTGGCAACTTTCCTTTGGATGACATTATCCTCATCCCTTTTTCACTCATATGCCCAAGTCGCCTATACCATAGATGTATATCCTCTGTGGCATCGACTGCAGCTAACGAGTCCTTGTTAATCTCCGTGGTGTACAAAGTCACTGACTTCTTACCACGAGCTACCACCAAATTTCCTTTGGTGATTTTCCATGCACCACCACCGAACACCGTGGTGTACCCTTTCCCGTCAATTTGACCCATCGAGATCAAATTTTTTCTCAACCCCGGAATATGCCTAACATTTTGCAGTTTTAACTGCATCCCTTGTGCTGTTGTTATGACAACATCACCTTTACCAACAATTTCCAAAGGTTCATCATCTGCAAGAAAAACCTTTCCAAATTTTTCAGAAATGTAATTTGTTAGATAATTCTTACATGAAGTAGCATGGAACGACGAACCTGAGTCTAGTACCCATTGGTCGACTAGACTGTCAACACAGCAAACCAAAGCATCTCCGACGTTGTCTGCTGCTGCGTTTGCTTGTTGATGTTCCCGGTTGTGACTCTGACCCGCCTTTTCTGGACAGTCTCTCTTGTAATGGCCTATCTTCCCGCAGCCCCAGCAATCAGCCTCCTTGCGCGGTTTTGACTTCCCTCGCCCTTTTGACTTGGATCGACCTTTACCCTTCTGACCACCTCGTTGAACACCTCTTCCTCTGTTTTCCGCACTTAATGCAGCAGATGTGAGTTCTCCTGATTCCTTCCGGCGAATATCTTCGCTCAGAATCAGATCCCGAATCTCTTCAAGTTTCAACTTCTTTTGCCCAGACGAACTACTCACAGCAGTTACCGTCGCATTCCAACTATCAGGTAAAGAAGACAATAAAATTAAGGCCCTTACCTCATCCTCGAAAGTGATATCAACCGAGCTCAACTGTGTGATGATTACGTTGAACTCGTTGATATGAAAGGTCATCGATCCTCCTTCCGTCATCTTCAAATTGAATAAACGTCTCATCAAGTGGACTTTATTTGATGCGGATGGCTTCTCATACATATTGGATAACGCCTTCATCAAACCCGCCGTCGTGGTTTGATCTAGGATGTTAAACATCACGTTTCTTGTTAACGTTAATCGAATAACACCTAGAGTTTTCCTATCCAATAATTCTCAATCCTCGGCTGACATCTTTTCAGGCTTTTTCTCCAACAACGGTTGATGGAGTTTCTTCTGGTACAGATAGTCCACTATCTGTGTTTTCCAGAATCTGAAATCTTTTCCATCGAACTTGTCTATATTCACTTTTTTATCTTTAGACGCCATTGATTCGCACGGATCGTTGTAACCCGTGCTCTGATACCAGTTGTTAGGAATCAATACGCATAAACGGAATTAAAAGCGAAATATAAAGCAAGAAAACGAGACAACGATTTACGTGGTTCGGCCAATAATGCCTACGTCCACGAACCTATGCTAGAGAGATATTATTTCTTTGTATGAAATGCAATTACAAGAGGATAGTGTATGTATAATTCTAGTCTTTTTTTATACAATTCTTACACTAATCAATACATAACACCATGAAGATATATATAGGCAAAGAAGAACCAAAAATGTGTCCAACCATGATTACAAACGCGTCCAAACCGTGTGGAGTCATCAAAAACGCGTTGAATCATCATCACAAGTGTCAAGAGCCGTGTCTGGGACAATCTGCGTTTTTGCGCCGCGGCACTGTGCCGAGGCACAATCTTGAGTTGTGCCGCGGCGCTGTGCCGCGGCATGGTCTTGAATTGTGCCGCGGCATGGTCTTGAATTGTGCCGCGGCATGGTCTTGAATTGTGCCGCGGCATGGTCTTGAATTGTGCCGCGGCATGGTCTTGAATTGTGCCGCGGCACCCTTTTCCAGTGCTGAAATTTTCTTTCTTCTTCCTTTTGATCCATTTGATTTGTCTCCATACTTAATACCCAAATAGCTACTTCACATTCTCAAATGAATTTTTATTTGCGGTTTCAAAGTCATGGTGGGACCATATTCTAATCAGAATGATCATCTTTACAAGCTATTTCAGACAACTTTAGGTCAGTAACAAACATCACATAATCTCGATAAATGTTGTGTTCATAGAATTTCTTCCTATATTTACTATCTTGTGAAGTATCATATACAACGAGATGTTTTATCTATGTGAATGAACTTATTTTCCAGGGACTTTCGTGTAAGTAGAGTATAATCTCGCTTACTATATTCCTTGTGTAAATTACATGAAGTAATCAATTTGTGTCAAATCCTACTTCATAAATCCATACCCTTCTCTTTCATCAGTTTGGATCTCCGGTTGCAAACCGTGTTGATCTCCTGTTATACTTTACATATGAATGTCATATGCATAAATATATCTTTGAATATAAATTTAATATAGATTATATACGCTTGTGCAGGCATAATATGCAATACAAGATGCAACACCATTTTGCAATATAATAGAAGATCTCATGTGCTCTTTCATAGACAAATTCTGTGGGACGGAGCGGAAGTTTGGTCCCGAGATTTAACTTATTAGAATTCGACAAATCTCACCTACAAGTTGATGACAAAATAATACCCAGGAGAATATAACTATAATGTACACAAGACTTACGTGGTTCGGCAAAATCCGCCTACGTCCACGAGAGTTTTCATTCTTCCACTGTGAGAGAAATTTATCAGTACAAAAGTACACACTTGAGCTTATAGACAAACTCAAGAAAAATCACTCTTGTACAACCACTCTCAAAGTTATATAGAACATTCTCCCAACCCCTTTGTATTACCCCAAGAGAAAAACCCACAAGTGATTCCCGTAGCACACTTTATCTCTCTCAATAAATTGCTCCTAACTCACTACACGCACTTATGCCTCTTTTGCTTTGCTCTTGGCTTTGGTTGGTGTATTTTACAATGAATGGATTGAATCCTATTTATAGACAAAAATCATGTCTACAAGAATCACTCCAAGCCATCTATTCATGTTCTTCAATCTCGGCCATCTATCCTTTGGGCAAGTTGCTCAAGTTTTCAACTTAGTCAATGGCCTTTATTTTCATTTTCATTTTCTTTTCTTTTTTTGTGTGGATTTTCCAACAATGTCCACCTCCACCACAAAAATGTTTACTGCAAACCATATCAAAACTCCATTGGCCTTCAATCAATTCGCTACACATGCCAAATCAGTAAGGTACTAATTCCACTTAATTCAAAACTAGCCAATGCACACATGCAACCCAGTCAACATCGCTAGTCGACTGTCGAGAGGGACGATCTTGGCCCATCCTCTCATCCAACAGGATTTGCTTCACACCCGTCTGTACACAGAAAGCTTGCTGGCGCGCTCCACTTCCAATCACCTTTTGAGGCCACCAGACAATATAAATTTTCAGACTTCTCTCCTTTCATTAGGACTTCTCTGCCAAGTGTGACTTTCAGGACTCCACCTTCAGCTGAATACTCACATCCCTCAGAGTCCAATTAGCTCATAGAAATTAGATTCCTTCGCATCTTTGGGACACATGTCACACCACCCAAAGTACGATCTACTTCATCAAACATCTTGATTTTCACCACTCCCGTACCCATGATTCTATAAGTAGAACCATCACCTAAGGATAAAGTACCTGCCCTCTTTTCTTGGAGCGAATCAAAATAATTCTTCCAGGAGTATACGTGCATTATACATCCAAAATCTAAAATCCATCCATCCCGAGATGAAGTATCCATACGAGTAGAGACTGTGAAAACATCTCCATCATGCCACTACACCATCACCACCATCACCATTCTGACTAACATTGCCCCTCGCTCTATTAGGACAATTCATTTTATAAAGGCCTTCCTCGTGCCAATGGTAGCATCTCATGCCTTTCCTCTGGTCTTTGAATCTGACCTGCTACTCCCAGATTTACCACCAGATGTCTTCCTGTACCGATTCACTCCCCAAGTAACCACTCATGTCCCACCTCTTGGTTTGCCTTCCTTTGTTTTTTCGTGAGACAAAAGTGATGCGCTCACATACTCCAAGTCTAGTGTATCTTTCCCGAACAACAACGTCGTCACTAGACTATCATATGAATCTGGGAGCGAGGTAAGAAGTAAAAGGGCTTTATCTTCTTCCTCGACTTTTACACCAACTTTTCGAAGTTGGTCCACCAGTCCATCAAACTGGTTCATGTGATCCATCAGACTATCACCCTCCAGCATCTTAAGCCTATAAAGCTGCCGCTTAAATGTAATTTTGTAGCAAAGATTTCCCGAGATACAAGTTCTCTAACTTTGCCCACAACTTTGGTGCCGAATCTTCAGAATCATCATCCACAACATTATTGATAATGTTGTCCGCAATACAAAGTTGAATCGTGCTTACACAGCGAGATTCCAAATCTTTCTACCGTGCATTTTCCATATCCTCCGGCTTCGCCTCCTCTCCCTTCAACACCAATGCTAAGTCATGTTGAATTAGGATGTCTTTCACCCTTCTTTGCCAAAGAGTGAAATTCCATTTGCCATCAAATTGTTGCACCGAAAATGGATTTGGACTCGACATACCTTCCATCCTAATAAATAAATTTCAATTTATCAACCCTTAACGAAATGACTCTAATGCCACTTGTTGGGAGCAGCAGAAGTTTGGGCTCGAGATTTAACTTATTAGGATTCGGCAAATCCCACCTACAAGTTGATGACAAAATAATACCCGAAAGAATATAACTCTAATACACACAAGATTTATGTGGTTCTGCAAAATCCGCCTACATCCACGAGAGTTTTCGTTCTTCCTCTATGAGAGAAATTTACCGGTATGAAAATACACACTTGAGCTTATAGACAAACTCAAAAAAAATCACTCTTGTACAACCACTCTAAAATTTACATAGAACACTCTCCCAACCCCTTCATATTACTCCAAGAGAAAAACCCATTAGTGTTTCCCGTAGCCCGCAATTTATCTATCGCAATAAATTGCTCCTAACTCACTACACACACTTATGCCTCTTTTGCTTTGCTTTTGGCTTTAGTTGGTGGGTTTTACAATGAACGGATTGAATCCTATTTATAGACAACCACCATGGCTACAACAATCAATCCAAACCATCTATTCATTTCCTTCAATCTCGGCCATCTATCTTTGGGCAAGTTGCTCAAGTTGGCAAGTTGGTTGTCAACTTGGCCAATGGCCTTTACTTTCATTTTCTTTTTCTTTTTGTGTGGATTTTCCAACAAATGCATCCCTAAGATATATCTCGTCTTAGTTGTTACACTAGATTTGGGAAAAATGGAAACCCAACACAATAAGACCATGCAATTTAAAATCGGAACAGAGAATATAAACAGTTCAATTAGATGCAATCAATAACTACTTTTTTCCTTTCCTTTTTGATAATAGTTTAATAGCTAGATGGAGTATAGTATAGATACGACCATGCCAGTAATCCTTTACAGAATATACATACAACATATATATATATATAGATATATATCCTCTGTATGTCCAGGGGAAGACTTACTCACTGATGCCCTCATACACAGCTCCAAACGTCCCCTTTCCGAGTAATTCACCCTTCTGCCAATCCACAATATTGCACCTGAATGAAGGGCTTTGCCAGATAGTATAATCATTCCCCCAACTCAAGCAAACGGAATCACCATCACTCTGTAACAAAAAAGCAAAAACAAAAAAATAAAATCACCATCATTCTCTCTATCATTAGATAGGATTGAAAAACCTTGGATTGGAGGAGGCACCAACAATGGAATTATGATCTGAATCTGACGATATGGAGAGGGCAAGGCAGAGTTGCCGGATCTCCTCTTTTTTCAACACAGCTGCCACCAACCTCTCCCAGTTATCATATATCCTCGACATTTTCGTACTAGCTGAACATTCAATTATCTTCTTTCAAATGATCGTAATATCATATTCTAGATTGAGATTGAGATTGTGATTGTGATTGTGGATGGTCTCCCTTTTCCACAACTAGAAATTATGTGGAAACGAGAAAGGCCCTACTGGTAAGCGCGTTTTGGCGCACTCCTGTTCATATTTTGTTTTATATAATATATGTATACACACCGGGAAATTGCATTTCCAGTCCCACACGTCACAAGTTAGATTAATTTTGGTCCCAATATTTGGTATTCAAGTAATTATATGTCGGACAGAATTCAATGGTCTGATATTGTATTATGTGTCTATCTCATTCGGCTGGTGATAATGCCTAAGCTCTTTTCCTAATGTCAGATCAATTTCGGGGGAAAAGTACTTTTTTGGTCCCGTGACTATAGGGTGTTGACACTTTTCATCCTATATATTTCATAATTACAATTTTAGTCCTGAAATTGACACCCCTATTTCAATTTTAGTCCTTATTTCATTTTTTTGATCTTGAATTACACATTTAGTCCTATTTAACTAAAAAAAATCACACATTTAGTCTTGCTACTGTTTTGAAAAATTGAAAAAGTTTCGGCTAAATTAATGCCCCGGAACTTCACACGTGCTATGTACACATGTTCAAGGCATTTTTTTAAAAACAATGAAATTGAAAACATACCCCTTCCCAAACTCATTTATCCAAAATTAAATCAATTACTTTTCAATTCTCTTCAAGATCAAGTGCAAACTCAACTTACAAAGTGAAATTTTACCTCTACTAGATCAATTTCAGTGGAAAAGGTGGAAATTAGCTCAACCAAGAATAGTTAAATCACATGTTCGCCGCACGGGCAAAGTTTCGGCCATTAATTGGCTGGAACTTTTTAAAATTTTTTAATTTAGGGGTAGTTGGACTAAATGTGCGAAAAAAAATATATATCTAAATAGAACTAAATGTGTGACTCAGGATCAAAAAGGTGAAAAGGGACTAAATTGAAGTGGAGGTGTCAATTTTAAGACTAAAAGTGTAATTATGAAATATACAAGACTAAAAGTGCTAATAACCTATAATTACATGACCAAAAAATAATTTTGCCCAATTTCAGTCCTAAAGTCAAAATTGGACAACTTTAACCCCAATTCATTTATTCTCCTCTCACGCCATTTACGGAAGTGGATGAACAATTTTATTCTCTCTTTTCACCATGCTCACTTTACTCTGTCATTTTCGTTTAATTCTACATTACTTTTTTATAAATATATAATCTATTGCTTTCTTTGGCAATTTCTTGCCGTGGTAGAAACTCAAAATTTACAGGAAATTACGTACATATTGCACCCATTCCCATCAAAATTATAAAAAAAAATAGAAATAGAAAAGACACAACCAAATGTGGGATGCACAGAACATAACATTGTTCGATTTTACAAATATAATGCTCTTGATTGTATATATTGCCAACCATATAATTTGATATACTACTAATATGCGCTTGAATGTTACAGATGAGATTTTTTGTGTTATTAAAATGCTAAAACTCTTGCTCTTTGTTTTAGAAAAAAGGACTAATGAAATTTGACAAAAACATCTTATAACTGGTGCCAGCATGTTTTGAATTAGGGGAATTGATTGCTGATCTGAAGAAGAGGTATACTTTTCTTAAAGTTAAACAAAATATTGTTTATTAGAGGTTTCAATAAATGAAAAACAAGGAAGAAACCTATGGTGTTTGCAGCAAGAAATCTATGGTGTTGGCAGCCGAAATAAAGGCCAATTTTGACGGAGGTCGAAAACGGCAAGAAGAAGATGTTGACCCAAGGGTAATATTGTCCAATTATTGAAAAATGCTCTGGCATTAGGAGAAGAGCTCTGGCGTTATCGGCAGCCATCTCCTTTTAGACAAATGTGTGTGAGGACTCCATACTATAAACTTTGTTGTATGAGAGATATAAACACTAGGATTATTGAACTTGATCTAGCATAGATTTTCCCTTCACGACATTGCGTCCTATTCCTATATATTCAAAAGAAAATGTCCGTTAATTCTTGGATGGAAGTAGAGGTGTCAAACAAGCCCAACGAGCCTTGGCTTTTCACAAGCCCAAATTACACCTTTAGATGGAAGTATCGCGTATATGTCACGTGCACATGTAATTGAGCAACTTATGTTCCATGATATTTGGTGCTTATTTATTAATTGAGCAAAATCTACCTTCGCATGCTTAGACCAGTCATCTTCATCTCCAGGGAACTCCATTTAAAGACAATTCCTACTTGCACAATCATGAAGTAGTTGTGATCGCCCTCTGATGTGTGAGTCCCCATAGTCATCTTCTGGACTGCATAGTCCTCGCCCAGCAGTTGGTCCTTGCTAGGAAAATGTGAGATTTTAAGCCTTGTTTGGTTTCGAAAGCCTGCTTTGGGTTGTTAAAATGGCCTTCATACATATGACAAATTGATATTGATTATTTCCAATGTTATTTTTTTGATTGGCTTGTTAGTGGGGTTTGATAACCAAGCTAGATATAAAAAAAGTAGCATGTCTTCCATGATGGCATGGGTTTAATAAGTGTGATATTCAAAAAATGTCCCTAGCTATATAATTTTTCACCTCAAATACCCTTGTAATAAGTTAAAACAACATTAATGAATAAGTTGAAACTTGAAAACCACTAACATAAAGAATTGAAATCGAGCATTCCACAACCCAAACTCCCCCCCCCCGCCCCCCACCCCCTCCCAACCCAATTCTTGCTTCCATAAACACAAAACCAGGGCTCCGAATAGCACTGATGTGTGAGGTGGTTCGGACTAGCTCATTTTTGTATAACTAGTAGAGTGTACGTGCGTTGCACGTAAAATACGTATTTATATGCTAAATAACTTTAATATTCAAATATTATATCTAAAAAAAATTCTAGTTCAAAGTTGTTCATATGAGACATTTTGATATAGTATGTATTTAACTATAATATAAAACTGGAAAAAAAAAATAGATTTAGAGCCTAAGTTGCACGAGAATTGGCAGATATCAAGATTATGTTTATAGTAATTTTGGAATGGTTATGGGAAGTTGAAGAGAGAGCATTTTTATTATTTGAATATGAAAAGTTGCTCAAATTAATAAGGTGGATTTGATTTCTATACTATCATGATTGGCTTGTATGGGTAATTTTGTTTATGACAAATATATTATGGGACGTTTGAGTTTGCCTGCAATTTCCGGTGAAGGATTACAAGAAAATGTAGAGTTTTAGATGTTTTAATGGAGAGTCTCAAATAATTATTTAATTATTTAAACAAAGTGTTTAAACAAAGGTGATAAATTTAAGTAAGGGTAATATTGTAATATCACAATTGGAAGAAACAACTTCCGAGATTCATACTTTTATAGTAGTATTATTAATTGAACTTGGGTAAGCCTTAACCCATCTGCAACTCTCAATTTCGTCATGTATTTTTATTTTTTATTTTTGAAGGAAATCATCAGTTGCAAGAAGCCCACCAACAGCAATTTGATCAAGGCCAAAAATATGAGGGGTACTATGTCCCTTTCAATGATCAAGTACACTACAAACTTGAAATTGAAAAGAAGAATGCTAAGGCAAGCCAAAAGAGCAAATCATCAGTTGCAAGAAGCCCACCAACAGCAATTTGATCAAGGCCAAAAATAAGCAACCTAGAATATTCAGGGGCGGGGGTTGAAATGAATTCAGAAAAGCAGATGTAGGGGATGGGTAATTATTGAGGGGTATTAAAAACATTTTGTGTAGGCAAGTTTGCTTTACACTGGGTTAATTTGTGATATTATTTTATACTATATTATTTCATGATTTATAATTATCATATCATGATGTATGACTAATATATTTTGAGATTATTTAAATAATTTATATTTATTTAAACACAAATCACAAAATTTACAACAATCTAAAGCCATGATCGTGATTTGTGTTTAAGCAATAATTTTGAGATTTACAATTTAATGTAACCCAAGTTTTGGTTGTTTGCATGTGAACTCGATTGAGAAATTGATGAATCCATTGGGATACAACATGTATCCTAATAAATCAATGATGCTCGGCTACTAGTTGATCTGGGTATGAGCGATTCAACTCCAGAATAATAATATAGTTTAATAGGAAACCAATATTCCATCAAATTCAATCACTGCTACAGCCAAAGGAAACATCTGGTTGTTCCCATCCCTACCAACAGCAGCCATCAATTGTCTCCCATATGGTCCTTTAAGGAAGCAAGCGTCTAAACCTATAATGGGTCTACAACCATCACGAAACCTCTTATTTGTGCATCATATACAACAAATATCCTTTGGAACGTAGGAGTTCTGTATAGTGGGGCCCCTCCAACCTTTAAAACTGCAGTGGACCCATTATTCGTTTTTAAAACCTCTTCACAATATTTCCTCATTAGGGTGTACTGTGGCTTACTATACAAGCTCTTAATTTGAAAAATGAATGATGACTTACGATATAAACTAGCATGTATCCTCCACCCACATTTGTTTTTGCAAATTGCATATGTGCACGGAATTGGTTTGCTAAGTTAAATAATGCCTTACAGAGGTACGAGTTTTATTCAATCACGGGCTGATTATTCGTTATTTACTTATCGCAAAGGAAAAGTCTTCTTGGGGCTTCTCGTCTATGTGGATGACATCATATTGATGGGTAATGATAATGCGACTTATTTGACCTTCAAGACATATTTGAATAATTGTTTCAATGTTAAGGATTTGGGCACTTTGAAGTATTTCTTGGGTATTGAGGTAGCTCGATCTACTCAGGGAATTTTTTTATGTCAAAGAAAGTATGCTTTGGATATTTTGTCGGAGACGAGGTTGAGTGGATGTCGTCCTGCTAATACACCTATGGAGCAAGGTCACAAACTCGCTTTGGCCGATGGTGAACTGCTTGAGGATGATGGATCTTATAGACGTCTTGTGGGACGTCTAATTTATCTGACTATCACACGGTCGGACATTTCTTATGCAGTACATGTATTATCTCAATTTGCTCAGGCTCCGCGTAGGGAGCATTTTGATGCGGCTCTTCGGGTTGTGCGGTATATTAAAAAGCATCCTGGTCAGGGAATTCTTCTTCAAGCTGACAATGATCTGCAGTTGCGGGCATTTTGTGACTCCGATTGGGCTAGTTGCCCAATTACCCGCCGTTCTATTACGAGGTATTTTGTTATGTTGGGTCAGTCACCTATTTCGTGGAAAACTAAGAAGCAAAGCACGGTTTCGAGATATTCTGCTGAGGCAGAGTATCGCGCGATGGCTGAGGCTAACAGTGAACTACTTTGGGTGAGAGCTTTCTTAGCATCCTTAGATATTCATTTTTCTGAGCCTATGGCACTTTCTTGTGACAGTCAGTCAGCTATTCACATTGGGCTAATCTTGTGTTTCATGAGCTTACGAAACACATTGAAATTGATTGTCATTTTGTTCGAGAGCAAGTTCAGGCTGGAACGATTGTTACACAGCATGTGAGGTGCGAATTTCAACCGGCGGATCTCTTCACCAAGGCTCTCGGTCGCTCACAATTTTTATTTCTACTTGGCAAGTTGGGCATTCATGACTTGCATGCGCAAACTTGAGGAGAGTATTGTAATTATATTTGAAATATTTGTTTGTATTTGGTAGTCACTGTGTTCTAGGTATATTACCTAGTTCAGTATTTTACTTTGAATAGGTTTGTAGCAATATATATAGCCTTCTTCTTGTATTAGGTTAATATAATTCTTGGTACACCAATAAACAAAGACGGCTTCCCTATTCTTTCTTGTTTATTTACAGGCTTGAATATTCTAGGCTCAAATTCAATTCATAATTTTTTTTTCCGGCTCGGCTCAAACTCATGCTCACGTTTTTTATGAGCTTCAGACATATTTTGGGTCGGCTTATTAGTTTTTCTCAAAAAAAGACATCCAATAGAATCATACTAAGATACTAATTTCAAATAGTACATTAAATAAATGTTTACGCTAATGAGTATGTATAATTCCAAATTTTACTAATTGAGTCACAAAGTCTACAATAAACTATACCGTCCATAGTTGGCGGGCAATTCGTAGTTCATGCATTTGGGTTCGTTGTCGCTGGAGATTGCACTTAGTGCTAGGCTTCCGCTGCGGGTCCGGATCGGGTGATGAAACTGAGCGTACTTTGGTTAGTCATTCTGCTTGTATCGACTTCCGTCTGTCTCTCTATCCCTGATCCTTTCAAGCATAGAATGAAGCGAGTGGGGATATCAATGTATATGAGGTGGCATAAAATCAGTGGAATTTCTTTCAAAATCTCTTTAGATAAAAGGTTTCTACTAATATATACACTTCATCGATTTCGTAAGCTTCAAGCTTAAAAATCTACAATGTGTTTTGTATAAGTTAGCTTAAAATAATTTTACTATATGAGACAAAGCATTATATAGAGAAAAATTTGACTTCAGACTATTCGGGCTGAGCCTATCAAAGCTCAAACTCAGCTCGCAAATTGGACGGGTTCAATTTGTAAGCTCAAACTTGGCCCGACTCACATTCAATTAGGCTCAGCTCATACTTATGTGGGCCAAACAATTGGGCTTGGGGTAGGCCCGACTCAATTGACAGTCCTAGAAAGAGGGCATATTCGGTTCGGTTGGAGATGACAAGTATATGCATACATGGGATCTTCGCACTCCCATATATAGCATGCCTGTACAATCTGTAGCTCATCAAAAGGAGGTTGGTTTCATGATTTTTATTCAAATTAGAATTGCCCCAGTTGGTAGCTCACACAGAATAAACATATTTGAGGCATACTTATCGGGGAACAGAGGAAGGTTTTAGAAATAACTTGAAATACCTACTAGAATTTTTAAGCTCTTCCTATTTAAGTCAACAATTTGGTTTTTTTATTTTTTGACTTGATAGGATTTGTGTCGAACAGACACCGGAAGAGGCACCAACAAGGTCCAATACAGTTGGTAGATAATTGGGTTCCTTAAGCATGTTGTTCAGGGTTCGATCTCTGGCCGTGTATATGGAAAAAGCTTTGTTGGGAGAGGCAAAACCCACTTCGGTGATCTCTACGCCTCAAAGGAATTAATCTCCAGCATCCAGCTGGGGGAACCCTTGGTATAAACCAAAAAAAACACCTGAAGAGGCTAAAGATGGCCCACCAGAGTTTCTCTTTGGTCATGTTGGTCACATGAGTACAATACAGGATTTCTCGTGGAACCCCTTCGAAGTGGGGTTGTTGCTAGTGTGGATAATAATAACATTCTATTATATAAACACCTATTATTATCCGAATTTACATGAATATGAGACAATAATATTATCAATAATAACATCCGATCATATTAAATTACCTCAGATGTTAAATACAATAACATTATATCTTACTTTACCAATAGTCTATGCAATCATACTTTTTATTATGTCCTAATAAAGAGTAATTTATGTTATTTATGTTTTCTCAAAATTTACTAGATTTTTCACAATATTTTAACAAGACGAATGCATTTCCGGCAATATATTAATCGTGACCAATGTCGAACTCACTTTTAATATCACAGTTGATATTGTGACATTCAACCATTCCCTATAGGTCGGCAGGTCCAAAGCCAATCACGATTAGCACACTCCTATATGCTTTGTTCCTTTGACAAGTAGGATTTTTTTTATTATTATTATTTTATTTTATTTTGGAAGAAGTGACATGTAAGATTTTACCTAACAAAGAAAACCAAAATATTTTCTTTTTCTTTTTCCTCATCAGAATTCAAGAACCAAATATGTGTACAAAACCTTAAAAATACAACCTTGGATGAATTTATTAAATTGATGAGCTAATTACAAATCACTCACTATTTACACTTATCCCTACACAGCAAAATTTCTAATTCAGTCATTACTCCAATAACACGAGCAAAAATAGTAGAAAAAATGATCAAGCAAGCATAAAAAGAAGATATCTCACTCAATTTTCACTTTTGCCATATCTGAATGAACCACGACAATGTCATCTCTTTAAATTTGAAGATGTTTATAATAGTGAAACAGCAGCATTGTCACCTTTCCCCTCTAATGCTGAAATTTCCAATTTGTCAAATGCCAAACAGATTGACTTCACCACATTTCAAGTATTACGGATTCTCCAGAAACAATGTATAAGTATTACCAGAGTAGCTTCATGACCTTGTTTATTCTCTTCTTTTTTTGTTCGCAAATAACGGGGACATTTTGCTTTGGAAAAGTCTAAACAGCAGGAATTTTTCCTCCTGAACAAATACGAACAGAAATGTCAGATGCTGAAAGTAGTCATCACCAGTTTATAATGAAATTTGTCTCCCAGAACAGAATCGTAGTTAGGAGAAGTTTATAATGAATTAAGCTGTTTGAAAGGAAAGCAGGCTTTGACAAGCTCTTACGGTGGAGAGTAGGAGTTTCATTACATGCAAGGAAAATAAGCCGCTTTTATCACAAGAACACACAAAAAAACAGCATCATTCATAAAAGATAACCACAATACCCTAGAGTTTGGCTACTTATAAGCTCTTTCAAGGCTTATAAGGTATTTATGGAGTTCATAAATGTTGGATTTTATCCAAAGTCCAGTTGCTAATTTTCCAATTCAAAATGTTATAGGAGATTAAAAAATAAAAAATAATCTATTCACCTAGTTTTTAGAGTTTCCTAGCTAATGTAGGCCTAAAGTAAGCTTGGTCTTCGCAACCTTTTCTCAAAGCACTCATGTAAAACTAAATTCCCCCTTTATAAAATTCCACTGTTTCGATGCTAAAGACATGTTCTACATTCTGCTCTATGTCCTAATCCCAAAATAAATTAATAAAGTACTAAGAGAACAGCCCAACCCATGCAAAATAGTTACTGTTGAGTTATACCAAGAGCCTAAGGAGACCTTTCCTCAAAAAAAGAAAAAAGAGCCTAAGGAGACCCTCTAAATTGCAACCAAAAGATATGCAACGGGACGGGACCAATCCAACATACATCTAATAAATATCTCCAAGAAGCAGCGGTACCATACAGCTAAAACCTATAAATTGTTACACAGCGATACCATCTTAATGTTACTTTAATATTTTTCATTTGCTCCTACAGTTACCGAGATTATTATGTTTGGGTATGTGGGCATGTTTCAACTAAAAAATTTAGAAAACGGATAATCACTTTGAATTGAGGAGTTGGTACTTGACATCTTGGCAATAACATCACGCAAGTAGCTGTCTAAGCTAATGGAATTATTTATCCATGTCTCAACTCTCATGTGTGAAATTTTGGAGATGCATGCTTCAACATAAGTTCCCCTGCTTATGAAGACCTGATGTCAGATTTCAACATCAAAGCCGACCATCCAGCACAGGCAAGGGAAAAAGAAAAAAAAGCATAATAACCAGAAGAAAAAAAAAAGGAAAGAAAGGATTTAATCAGGCTTATGCATTCTGAAAATGATATTTACCTCCCCATCCTCAAGAAATTTGATGAGTTCTCTTACACGCGTGTGGCATGATAATGTGGAGATACAGCAGTGGGGAAAGTTGAGGAATGTGGCTTCTTCACGAATGCATGCTCCAATAGTTGAGCAGCAGTAGGACGATCATCTGGGTTAACTTGCAAACAGTTCAGGATAAAATCCTGAGCATCTCTTGATAAGGTATTAGGTATAGGTGGAAGTTCGCCCCTGCCAATCCTGAATAATGCTTGCATCTAAAACCAAAAGATAATAGTCAGAAGACATTATTATAGCGATTTGGGAATGATGGAACACAATTTTGAAAACACTTTCATTGTGATATTACAGAAATTGGGACATGATGAGAATTAACATGTCAGCGAATGAAGAATCTCCCAAGCAGATAATCAGAATGACTGCCACATCTATCACAAATATATTTGTAAATGAAAAATATAAGGAGCCATCTATTATCAAACTTAAAGCTGCAATCATTTTGCTATTAGATAAAATGGCTCATTTTCAAAGATAATGTTGTGAATGTTGCATGAAAACAGATAATAAGGGGGAGGGGGGGAAGAAATATGTTGTGGAAGCGTGAACCAGTAAACTTCTAAAATGGATTGCTAATTATGCAACCAACATATGAAAAATTAGACCATTCCTGCAGAGATCACTGTTTTACGAAAAAATCAAATTCATCACAGAAGTAACAATACTGCAATAGTTCATTTTGGAAAAGTGGCCATATTACAATTGGAACAGGTACATAAAACGAACAAAAAAATAGAAACTCAAATATGCCTGAGTATGTCATAATTGCTCAAATCTTGTTAAGAGAAAGTAACGTAAGGAATCAAAAGGTTTGTGATTATAAGGAAACCGAGCTGATAATAATTCTTTTTAAAAAAGAGCTACTTCTGTGCTGAGTGCATTTCTGAGAAAGAGAGAGAGAGAGGGAGGGAGGTATCCCCTCCCTGAACAAGAAACAACTTTATTGTGTAAGAAAAATTCTTTCAGCTAGTTGTAAACTGACTATCCCAATGCAACTATAGCAGGCCAGAACTTTCCGAATTGGAGAATAGGAAACATGAATACGCGTGTAACTAATCACATAACATTTACATACCCCTTCGAGGTGAGAGTAAGGGATTTGACCAGTTAACATTTCCAACACAGTGCACCCAAGGCTCCATATATCAGCAGCACGACCGTACCCATGGTTCCTTCGGTTCACAACCTGACAGGACATCAATTATCCAGTTTTTAGTTCAAGGCAAATGTGAAAACTCAGTTTCAGAAAATGGAGAAGAAAATACCGATGAACATTTTTTGCGAATTTAACAGAAAGCAACTCAAAAGTGCACTGTAAATGATATCCTCTATTAAATGACTGGCATGGTAAAATTCTTTTAAAACTTGCCATACTTATAATATTTCAAGCTAGAGAAGCTAATAAATTGCTAAATGTACACAAGTAAAGATCATCTAAGATCAGCATAAATATGAGAATAAACCATCAACTCAACCTTTTTCTTTCTGGGGTTGAGAGTAGGAGTTGAATGAGATGCACTTATCATCACGTGTTAGTAGTTGATCCAACAAGAAATTAAAGTCTGATTAGGGGGAAGGCTATAAAAGCTGGTTAATGTTTAACAAATTGCATTTTGATGTGGATATGCGCTTTTTTCTAGAAATTCAATATTAGGGCACTAAAAAACCCCTACATGTACTTTTGCATCAAAAAAACAAAAAAAAATTGATCTAAAGTCTCCGTTTCACCATCTTTTCATTTGAAGAACCCCATCATCACTATTAACAATTTTTTGGACATTACCCTTGATTTCTTAGGGTAGAAATTGATGAACTGATTTTGTTATAGAGACCATTTTGTTTTGGATCTTTCAAAATGATAAATTGTATAGTACAAATTTTACTTTATTTATATTAAATTTTATTAAGTTTATGTAATTTTTTTTAGAGTTTAACATTTTAATTATCTTATGTATAACTTTTTATTTTTAGAAGATTCCCAAAAACCTGAAAATTCAAAATAAAAATCATAATTAATACAAGTTATCAATTTGAAAATTTTAAATCAAAGACTTTATACAGAAACTGCAATTGATTAATTTATTCTAAGAGGGTAAGGGCAATTGAGTCTTTCTGAATGAGAAATTGGTTGAAAGGGTCTTTTGGATTGAAAAATATTATCGGCTTTTTGGATATGAAGAATATTTAGGCTCTGTATGGTTGTGTTTTCGAAAATGAATTTTGAGTTTTTATTGGAGAATGTGTATTATAGAAATTCGCGTGAAAATATTAATTTTTTTTTGTTTGTTTGGATGTGTTTTTGAGAAATGTTTGGAAATTGTGTAGATGTGATATAAAGTTAATTGAATTAGTTATATATATAATGATGATAGGAGAAAAAATTAGAATAATATTTTGTTTATGATAAAGTAAGAAAGAGAATGTGTTGGATAGTTGAATTATATAATTAAAGAAGAGAGAGAATGAAGTGATTGAATTGATGAAATGATGAATAGTTATATAGGGGAATGTGTGGAAGGATTTGAAATTGAGGCGTTTTCTATAGAATTTGGCTTGATGTGAGCATTTTCATTTTTTGGTGATCCAAAAAATGAAAATGTGATCCAAAATACACAACCATACAGAGCCTTAGTAACTTGGCCAAATTTTTATTTGAAGAGATGACTAATCATGATGGAGTTAGGAAAGTCACCTCTGGGGCCATCCAAAATGGTGTCCCTTTGCAAGATTTGATGTCATTCAGTTTAGTCGCCTGAGAAAACACATGAAACAAACTTTATAAGCATTTACAAATGCATTCTCGAATGGGAAACAATTTTCTTCTTTGCCGGGAATCCCACCTTCGCTAATCCAAAATCCGCCAGTTTCACAGAACCACTTACGTCCACCAATATATTGGCGCATTTGATATCCCTTGAAAAGAAGAAAAAACAGGGTTTTGTTAGAGTAAAGAAATTTAAAAGATAATCCATCTTAAATCTTCCTATTTTCAAGGGCATTCTGCGTGAGTGCCAGACCTGACCTTTGTAGAACTTTCTATAATGTGAGTGTATATCAAAATATCCAACTTCATGCCAATTTTCTATCAACAAAAACATATTCAAAAAACTTAAGGCTGCTTGAACGAGAAATATTAAATCCATTCCGCCTGCATAGATTAGACTACCAAGAGATAAAATACGCTGGTCTCAAGGAAATGTAAAATATAGGGAGAATGATGGCCCTCAACAAAAGGAAAAAAAATGGAAAAACTAATAAGGATCACAAAGACCTAATTAACAAGATCAATTGAGTCACCTGTGGACCACATTTCGGCAATGAAGATAATTCAACCCACTCAAAATCTGCCTTGTGTATGCAGAGACTTGGGAGTCCCGAAGCTGATATTTCTGGTACAGTTTTGCAAGCGACCCTTTTGTTACAAGCTCAAGGAAGATATAGAGTTTCGCGTCGGCCTGATAAAAGTGGCATGTTATCAATTAAAGAGAAAACAAGAAACCCACCCAGCCATCTTTTAGAGAGAAAGAATATTCACATATGGAGGCATATAATTAATTAGGTACCTTATCAGTGCCCAAGTAGCGAACAATGTTCTCATGTTGAAACTGACTTAGAAGAGATATCTCCTGCACAATCAAGGCCACATAACAGGAGAAAAATTAATACATGTAAAAGTTGTGAAGGATTTATGGTTGTTTCAGTGCATATGCACACTGACACAGGTTTTCAGTTTTTTTGGCAACGGAATGTCATAAATTGTTCTCACCTGTTCAAGCTGATAAATGCTTTGCTGGCCTTGGCTACCTTTGTCTAGTAAAGATACCTCCTTCACAGCAAAAAAGAATCCATCACTGCAGCAGTTGAAGTAAAGAAATTGTAAGGACCCAAAAATTATAATAGCAATTTCCTTTCTAATTTGTATCCAAACAAAAGAAGACTCCATAGTTTTTTGTGCAGTCATTTCAAGAAATGTGTACCAGATATTCCACATTCAGGGGATAATAGATGGAACCAAAATTGAAAAAGATGAAAGATCTCAGTAAACCGAATCCAGTACGACAATTTAAATGAGACTGAGAGTTCTTGATCTCTCTTAATATCCGTCAATTCAAATAGCTACATCCAATTCTGGAACGAGTCTTTAATTCGCCATTACAATATCGTGGAGGAACCAAATTTTCAAAAACCCATTATTTCTACATAGAAAATATCAACAGGATTCACTTTTCTAACTCCACCAAAGTTTTTGATCCAACTGGCTGAACTACCTCCCCCCACCACCCGGGCATTATTATTTGAGAGCTTCTAATTAGCATATGCAGCCACCAATAGACACTAGTACACAAGCTGGTAGAGAACACTTGAAACTAAAGGCTAAATGCTATAATGTTTAGTGAGCGGCAATATAATGTCATATGCAAAATCGGAATGTTAATCTTTATGAGCTATTTCGAATAACTTTAGGTCAGTATCCCATGAAACATAATCTCAATAAAGGTTTGTGCGTACAATTTCTTCCTGTATTTATTATCATATGCAGTATACTATACAACAAGATGTGTCTCCTCTTTGTAAATGATCTTATTTTCCAGGGGTTTTCATGTAAGTAGAGATTTGATCGCACATACTACATTGTTCGTGAGATCTATCGTGTCAAGTCCTGCTTCATAAATCCATACGCTTCTCATAAACAAATTCATCTGTACCATATATGTCATCATAGTTAGCTGGTCTCATATATTCTTTTTCTCAATGTTCCATCTTATCTCAAATCGAGAGATGCAGCCAATATACTTGAGCAATATGCTAAGCTCTACAGGTATTAAAGTATAGCGCAACCACAATAAAATATTGTACAAAACATTGACCAAGTTTACATAAATTTCACAGGAATTTACACAAGAAAATGTGAAAATGAACAAACAATATCAGCTTAAGAAAATCCTTCAAAATCATTACATTTCAACTAATGACTCTTTCTAACATGTGACCTAGGAATTACTTTAACAGTATTGGTGCAATTCCAAATACTTTTTCATTATTGGTTCCATTATATCAACAAACTTAAAAAAAAGTCCACACTCAAGAAGCAATGTTTCTTGGAAGTACTTTATTTGTGATATTAAGAAGCCTACTCACAGCACTACATGTCACTACATGTCGAATTCAATAACAGGTTTTAACTCTAGCACCAGTTATCCAAATCCTGTCAAGAACCTGGCACACACTAATAGACAGTAAAACTGCTATTTTATCTACTTTGATTGAGGAAACAACCTACAGTTTTTCCCATGTTCTATTGATCTACAGGGAATAAATGCCTATATATACCAATTATTCTATCAGTAATGCTCCGCCACCGATTTTGGCAAGTTGCGTAATCTTAAACATAGATATAAAACTTTATTAGACCCTTATTTTCTTTGAACAGACTCCTATGATTGATCAAGAAAACCGATAGCAAAGTTACACTAGAATCGAAAAGAATGAAAACCCAAGAAGATAAGACCGTATAACTTAAAACTGAAACTGAAAATAAAAACCGTCCAACTACGATGCCATTGATAACTACTTTTCTACTTTCCTTTTGGTAATAGTCTAATAGATAAATGGAGTATTGATAAGACTAAGGTAATAAATCTTCTACAGGAAATATATATCCAGGAAAATACTTACTCAGTGAAGCCCTCATACACAGTTCCAAAAGAGCCACTTCCGAGGAAATCACCCTTTTGCCAAGACATAATATTGCGCCTGAATGAACCGCTTGGCGAGACAGTGTAATCATTTTCCCCAATCAAGCCAACAGAATCACCATCATTCTCATCATTAGACGAATCTGAACTCGACTCCAAATCTACACCTCTCTCCTTATTCACGGCATCCTCCCTCTCTTCTTGTCTTTCATCGATATCTCTCCTTTGAACGTCCTTATTTTCTTCAACTTCCTTAATCGAATGGCTAATGACATCTCGTGGCGACTTTAAATCCTGGTTATCTTGAGGACCAAACGCTTTAAATATATCCCAAGTGGAGCTCGTATCCTCCGCAACCGACCTAATAATCACCGGTGGAGGTGCCAATTTTGGCAGCCTACTACTGCCTCTAATCCCCCAACCACCAACCCTCACCAACTCATTTTTCGCTTCATTTTCACTCACATCATCAGCCCCAACTTCATCACTATCTAAATTCAACTCATTTCTATCCTCCAATTCACCATTATTAATCATTATCCTAGCGCCAACAATATCCCCAAAACCATCTGAATCGCTTGCATCATCCACGACCAACCGTGTGACCACCGGCACAGGGCCCAACTTTGGTGGCGGTCTAATGCCTTTAATTCCCCATCCACCATTACTGATCAACATACCTTTCACGCCGTTTTCACTCACTTCACCAATACTAACTCGACAATCATCCAAACTCAACTCAATTCTATTCTTAACTTCACCATCGCTAAACCTAACCCTAGCTTCAGAGAAATCACTCCGATCGCCGGAACCCGAATCCTTGAAATCACTCGAAGGAGATAAACTCTTTCTCGCCTCCCAAACATCCACCGGAATCGAGAAATCCTCAGGTCCAATACCTAGATAATTACAAATCTCATCGACTTCTCCTTCAATTCCTTCTATGCGAAAGCTAGTCCGATTACATAGCGGTGATATGTCGAGAGATCTCGTTTTGTAGACCGATCGATCGTCGGAGGAATTCGAAAAGGAGGAAGGTGAAGTACACGCGCCGTCGTCCGCTTCGTAGTCTATGTTCTTTATGGCGTTTCGCCGTTCAAGCTTCGGCCGGTGCAGCTTTTTGTGCTTCAAGTTCATCATCCTTCATTCCCTCGAGCTGTGCTGCACGGAGGCAAAACTATACTTACAATCGTTGTATGTATAGGTTAGTGTGTGTTGTTGTGCGTGAAGATTCAGTAGAGACAGCGCGTATATGTTGGTTGAAGTTGAGCTTTCACTGCAAAACAAAATGGTGGATTGTGTATTTGATTTGAATTTTTCTTTTTTAATGGGTCTAATATTTGACTGGACTTTTGGAGTAAACAATGAAAGAAGATTACGGTGCCACGTGGAGGTTTCGAGAGGATTATGACTATTCAGGACTTCCGAAGAACCTCCCGCCAAACACAAATGGGCTTTTAAATGGGGGCCTTTGGTCCACCTAATGAACATATACGGACACTACTTACGTTAATTTTTTTAAAAATTAATATATAGATAAGGTTCGGATACGATTATTCATATTTTTTTTTATCAATAGTTGGACATATATAACGCGTGTCCGATACTGTGCTAGATAATTTTTCGGAATATCTGTGCATCATAGATGATAATAAGTATTTCACAATTTGATAATTGATCAATATAGAATTTAAATACTAACACATTTTCCATGCCTAGTCATTCAATATATATTCATTGATATAACATATAATATAGTGACCTTTGGGATAGTTCAAAGTTTTGAAAGAATGCATAACACTAGTTGGTCTTCAATAGTGACTTTCTATCATTCATGTAGTTTTTATTTATTTTTATATAATTAACAGAAAGATAAATTTGACTTTATCTTAAAATTAAATTAGTAGTAATCCCGTATCAAGGTCCTATTTATTGGATATTTGTCGCAACCTTGTAACTTAATTTCTTTTAGCGAAGGTGAATATGATTGCAAAACTTTCAATAAATTATGCAGTCAATTTACTATGGATGTTGTTCCTACTTCTAATGATGTGTTTACTATCAAGGTATCTACAATAATGAAATTGCATTTTCTTCCACTTATAGTAGCATGTACCCATTTGATATAGTAGTTGATAATACTTTATATTAGCAATTTAGAAATTATCACCTGATAAATATTGTGTGTAAAATGCTTAGGTTCCCGGTAGATATTGTGGATTTAAGTATCTATCATATTCTCTCTCACTTGATAGGTGTTTGAGTTGCAGACTATTCGAAGATACCACAATTGGGGTGTTTGATTCCTTCCTTCTTGGTTGGAAGAGTATTGTGATAGAAGTGGAAAATTTTCTGTTGATCCAATACTTTGTGTTGCTCTCATGGTTTGTCCCTTTGGTGGTTGTGCTTGCTCTATTTTTTTTTTCCAAGTAAATTGCAGAGTGATTTTGTTTATTTTATCCATTAAATTGGAACTAGACCTCTGTGTTAGTGTCCTTTTGAAAATAAATCGAAAATAAAGTATCCCTTGCATCTTCTTCTTGGTCCTAATTTATGCATGACCAACCCGTTTCAGAATATCGGCCATAAATTTTTGTTCTTCGATGCGCCAAGCACCTGGGGTTATTGAACTCAACACTTACTTGACATGATAGTTGGCTCGCAAAACCCCTTAAGTCCGAAGTCATCACTCCACAAGATGGAGCTACAATGTGTTTTTTTCATCAACCTAGATACGGCATGAGAAATCACCAACTTGTGTATGATGTGTTCTTGTCATCAATACAATTTTCACATCTTTTTCCCTCAAAAAGTAACACAAAATCCTTAAACCCTATTTTATTTCCTCAATTGCATCATTTTATCCAAAAGCAACTTTTAGAAAGTTTACACATTCATTATAATTACAATTATAGAAATAAAATAGCAAAAAATAGATTGTTGACGAACTTTTCATGAATAATTGGTGCAAATTTTAAGTATAAGATAATTGTGATCATGGCTCAAATTTTACTAACCATTCCAAATCTCATTAAATGCCACATTGAACAAAACGTTATCTCCCGAAATATGCACATAATCAGAACTGAATCTTTAAAGAGTCAATTTCACGCCAAAATATTAAATCCCATATTTATCTTAGCTATAAATGATTGGAGAATTCTAATTTAGTAACTTAAAATCCTTTCACATTCTACCCAAATACAAAGTTCATTTTTAACAAAGCCTTTCCAACCCTAACATTACTTCCTACACGCAATAAGATTCTTCTATTTGTCCCATTCTTTTTAGTAAAAATTGAATAACACTTGTATAGTATACACATATACAAATAATTAAAATATACTTTACTTTTCCATACACATTAAATTTATGAAATAATTTGAATTTTGAGTTGAAATATTTAATATACGTGTCACATGTATTCAAATTATACTTTATGAATTTTTTGGATATATTTTTTAAATAGTTATTTTATATTTTCTCATAGTTATAAATTAAATAATGTAATGACAAATACAACGTGATTTTCCAATGAAATTTTAGTACAAATATGATACACGTGGAAAAATATATGATAAAACATAATTTTACCCTTAATAATTCATTTACCTTCGTATTACAGTTAAATATTTGCAAATTCTATATTACCCAATTTCAAATTTTTTGGCTAAAATTGTCACAGTAACCAAAATAGTCATATAATTGTACATGTCGTATTCTCTCGTCCACATTTTACTATTCTACTAGTTACTGTGATAAAATATATTTATTTTGATCTGGAAAAGGCCAACAGTTTCTTCTTATTATTTTTTTCATTCGCTTTTTGTATAAAGTGGACGAATTAGAAAATCCACATAATATGATAGCACATTTCTCATTATTCTTCCAAACTCATGATTTTACATTCATATTTTGTAATAAACACATAATTTCATATTCAGTTTATAATATTGCAATTTTTCTATTTAAATTTATTTGTTTGTGAATATGTGATCATATATAATTACCAACCATTTCAAAGTCATGGTGGGAGTGTTGTTGGAATTTTCAAAGGCAAAAAAGTTATAAAAATGCCAATACATTATTATTTTATTTATAAATATGTGGAAAATATAGGTTGGCTATAGATACAAGTTAGGATCAATATAGATAGACTCTAGTATTCATTATTCAAGTACTCCTAATCCACAATCCACATAGCAAATTTTTATTTTTTATCTTCTTTGGGAAAAAAGAAAAAAAAATAGCAAAAGGGAAAGAAAATAGGGCTATAAAACAGACTTTCATCACAACATATTAAACACACAGAGACATACATACAGAACTCCTTCAAAATACAAACACATATACATACAAAATCTCTATATCTAATCTCCTCTCCCTAACATTCACACAGATCAAATCTCTTCTCCTCCAATTTCACTTGCGACGGAGTACGTAAAGAGTCCAATTAAGTGAAAATACTGTTGCCAGTTGGCGGTTCGTTCTGGAATTGAACTACGTATATGTTTCAGTCTCTGAAACGACAACAAAAACACTCAAAAACGGCGAGGAAAAGGGTCTAGGGTTTGTTCATCTCACATAAGATTTCTGTGGGTATATTTTTGTTATTCAATATTAATCCAAAAAAATCGGGTCATTCTATTTTGTAAGTCATTCATACACATACACTGTTTCTGATTACCCTATGATATTTCTGGTTTTTTTTGGTATTACTGAATGAATTCTAGGGTATAGGGTTTGATTAATTCTGAGTTATCTTATATGCGTTTGCGTCATTTTTGAAGGATTGCTCTGTTTTGGGGTTATATATGCATGAAATAGGGTAATAATTGGCATTACTGAATTAACTTGTTACCGAGGTAGGAGGGGTCTTCTTGGCTTGTTTTTCTTTAGCATCGAGGCCTTGAATAGCTGTTGTTAATGTCGTTTCCGGAAGGTTAAAAGTTGACAGAAATTTGGGTTTTCCAACTAATTGAGTGGAGGTGTTCTTGATTCGATTGGTATTATACAGTGCGAGGGAGAGGAAATAACCCTACCTACCCTGTGTAGAACGATTCAGATTCTTCGATTTGAATGTGTGTCTCTTGGAGGATAAGATAAGGGATTTTGGACTTTGCTTTTGGGATATTGGCTAATGAGTTGTGGATAGCAAGCAATTTAGGGTATTGACGTGAAGAAAAGTGCGATTACTTTAAAGGATTTTGAGATTTAGTATAGAAGTCAGACTAATTTTTTTGAACCGATATTCGGCTTTGTTTGGTTTTGGAAAGTTGGTGATAATTTGGCATTGGCACGTGGCAGAGGATAGACGGTCATTAATTCTAAGAAGACAAGTTGATCTCCTTTTCATTCCTTTATTCTTTTTATACGATAATGTTTAGAACTAGTTATGGAAAGAAGTGAGCCCACATTAGTACCAGAATGGTTGAAAAATGCTGGAAGCCTGAACGGTGGCAGCTCTATATCACATTCAGGTAATTTGATTATCTTTAAACAAAACTCTTTTATCATATATTCGAAGTCATTAATTGTAGCTAATTTCTAATTATGTTTCTGTTCTTTTAGATGATCACGCAGCAGGAAAGTTTGTGAGAAATAAGTCATTTGTGAATAGCAATGGTTCTGATGTTGGACGATCCTTTAGGTCTGATAGGGCTACCTCTTCATATTTCCGCCGGAGTTCTAGTAGTAATGGTTCTAGTAATCTGAACCCTTATAGTAATTTTGGTAGGAACCGACATGACAGGGACTGGGAGAAGGATACATATGATTCTCGTGACAGAAACAAGGTTGTTTTTGGGGACCGTCGGCAACGTAACACTTCAGATCCACTGGATGACACTTTTTCAAATAAATTTGACAGGGATGGGTTAAGGCGTTCGCAGTCGATGATTTCTGGGAAACGTGGCGACACATGGCCTAAGAAAGTTTTAACTGACTCGAGCAGTGGTGGGCGAAATACTACCAACAAATTGCTTACCAAGGGCGGTCCCGTTGGAGGGGTGAACAAGACAAGTTTTGAGAGAGATTTTCCTTCTCTGGGAATAGAAGAAAGAGCAGTCACTCCCGAGGTCAGAAGAGTTCCATCTCTTGGCTTTAGTTCTGCCATTCAGAGCTTACGCATCGGTACCTCAGGTACAATAGGTGGTGAAAAATGGACATCGGCTTTGGCAGAGGTTCCTGTTTTAGTTGGAAACAATGGAAGTGGCATCTCATCTTCGCAGCATGCCTCTCCATTAAGTCCTTCTCTGGCTTTGGGTACAAACACGAGTCTTAACATGGCAGAAGCTGTTCTTCAGGGTCCTAGTCGTGCTCAGACTACTACTCAGGTTGGTTCCCTTCTCTTTTTTACTATGGGAGATAATCTATGAGTGAGTGTGCTGATAAACAATGTTTGTTTTGTTATAGATATCAGTGGGAACTCAGAAACTTGAAGAACTGGCTATTAAACAATCTAGGCAATTAATTCCTCTTACGCCGTCCATGCCAAAAACTTTGGTAAGAATGCAACTCATACCTGCTTGAAGTTGATGATATCCAATTTCTGCGCGCTTAGCCGCTTATGCCAATCTTTTTTTTTTTCTTGCCAGCTATGGGTTGTCTCTCATTTTTTTTTTTTATATTTTGAAGAATTCTCTGATGTTAGATCTTGCTAATGATGAAATAGCAAGTATTTAAGGGCTTCTGTTTATCTCTTGAATGCCAACTGTCTTACTTGTATATTAGTGGCTCATTAATATTTGTTGTTGATTCAAAGATTGGATTAATTTTAGCTAAAAAAGTACCTGCATTTGTAGCTGTAGCTGTGGACTTATTGGGTTCATTTGGTATTTATAGATAAAGAAATGATTCACAAGATATGCTGGCATACCTCATAAATTAGACCAATGAAGTTAAGGAGACCTGTTTTTATTCTATGCTACAAAGGGTATATAGTACGGATGCTAGCATTCAAATCATTGAGAGTGCTGACATCATCATTCTAAACATTACACAAGCGTTGGTCCCACATAATGGAATTGCCGGATGCTTTCATTATGTAGTATATCCCCGAATGAAGCAGTGGATAATGCCTGGTACACCTATCCAACTTGCTTTGGGTGAGATTTAGTATACATGAAAAACACATAATTAGAGAAAAGTGGATTGTGACAAGTTTCTCCTGCGAATCCTTTTGTTGCACGTTCTCTGCTTTAAATGGTTAAAGAGTTTACTCTTGGTAATTGAACATTCTATTTGTGCAAAAGAGGGATACTCTGGGCTGGATAAAGAAATGTAAAAGTGGATTTGAAGTTATTTGTCCAAACAATTGTAGAAGTAGCACTCTCTTGAATTTTTTTCCATAAACGCCATTAAATATAATGAAAGGATAAGATCAAAATTCTCAGGGAGAATCTGTATGCTTGTGGTATGTTAATCCCCAAGTCTTAAAATAGGAATTGATAGCAATAGGTACCCATAAGAGTAACCAGGGTCATGACTTGCAGTATTTCCATTTTCTGGAAATTTAATAATATTTTTATAAGAGAAATAAAAGCTTCCAAGCATGTGGCATGATATTTAACAGATAAAGACGGTAAAATACTATTATGTTTTACAGGTGATTAAAATATTATTTTCTAATTTTTTCTCCGGCAGACAAATCATCATTATCTCACCAGTTATTGTAGAGAGTTGGCTATTAATATATGTTTAGAATTTGGGGATCCATCTCTTTACTGAAATGCTCCTATTTAATTTATGAGAAAAATGAAATATAATCGTCGAAAATGAAATTGACCTTGAGAAAGCTTGGAGACTGATGGTTATCACCTATCGACAAGTAATGTTAATGTCTTCGAACAGTGCACTCATTTTTGCCTTCACCATCAACTTGCATTTATATTCATTATGCAGTTCTGTAAACTTGCCATTCAGCTCCTCCACTACAAATCTGCCGATCATTATTTTTCTAGATGAATGATAAATGTGAGTAGAAATTGTCAATTCTATATTTCCAAAGAGCAAAATCCATGATTACAGCAAACCGATGCCCCAAAATAACTTTGACCTATACAACACGTTGAATTTGAACTATGCTTTTTAACCAATGTTTCTTCATCACCTTTCAAGTAGTTTGTCTACCCTTTCAGGCTGTCACCTATTTTGAATAATTTGACAATGTTGGAGTCACTTGTCCTGAGAAGAACTCCATGTTAATTTGATTTTCTTTCACCTCTGGTATAAACTGTATACCATCTCAACAGAAGTGCAACCAGAAGCAGTACATGTCCTCTAAGTTGTCTTCTGTTCTATTTGTGCACCTTCCAGGACAAGTTGCAGAAAACCGGTGTTTCTGGAATTTGAACGAGCTAATATAGGGTTAAGAAATAAACCTGGTAGATAAGATTACACTTGATTGTCTTGGACCTCCTGGTAGATGAGATCACACTTGACATTTTATACTATTGCAGAACTCGTTGGAGCATATTTATGATGTGGTTTTACAGTGTAAAAGTTTAAGTTCATTACTTCTTTTTGGGGTACATGGTGATCCACGAATTAGTTTATATCAGGAGAGAGATTTGATCCATTCTTGTTTGTGAGAGCATCTCTTTTTCATCATTGGTAAAAAATTAGTCTTTCACTTTATATGATATATGTATCTATGTCCTTATTAGGGAAGTAATTGAACTTGATTTTTATCGTGTTTCACTTGTTCAAGTTAGTGTCTTTTTCTTTGTAAATGATGATCTGCCTACGAAGGGTCTAAATGCCACTCCATGACGACTGCATTAATTGGATATTCCTGGCAAACTCGATTTGAGTTCACAAACTTGATTTATATCATACTAACCTCACCAAACTGATAATATATCTTCTATTTTCAGTTGCTGCATTTGAACTCCTATGTGTTCCATGTCAATTGAACAGATTGACTTTTGATCCTTTTAATATTAGCATTTTTTGTGGGTACATTAGTCATTAGGTTGATCTATTATCAATGACTTCTTTTTTCTTTTCTCGTAACTAGGTGTAACCCATAGTCCCATAATTGATGCTAGAAATTAGGAGGTACCTCTCTTGCGGGACTAGTGACGTCTTGAAACAGATAGATGGGCTCATGACCATTTTCATTTAGGTCTAGTGAAATTGCTATAAATGTGAAAATCAGTGGAAAGGAGCGGAAGGGGGTTGGGTTATGGAATTGGACACATGAAATTGCAATATTTTGGAAAAGAGATATCTGATGTTTTCTTTAACCTTTCCTATAAATGATGACCTCTTTGGTTTTTTGTTTTTTTGGTTGCAGTAAATAATGACCTATAGATACTAGCAAGAATGTTTAAAGAAAATTATGATTTTAATAGTTCCTTACACCATGGTAAATGTGATAGCCCACATTCCCACATTGGTTGTGGGAAGAAATGTGAAATGATTTATAAGTTGGTATAATGGACTTATCTAGCGACTTAGGTTAATCATTTTCGCAAAGCGAGGACGGATGCGAAGTAATTGGTAGCGGAGCCCATTATGCCGGGTCTCGCTTGCGGGCCCCCGCCCTGTGGGACCGGGACGTGACAGTAAATAAGAACATTGTCTGGTTAGAAGCTTTAATTGGGGATCTTCCCCAATTTACTGTATGCTCATGCCTTCATATGTACGATTGATGAAAATTTAGCAGTTGTTTATATTACAGTTAATTACTATTGGTAGATGCCCTTATACTGGTTTGGCACTACTGAATTCATTTGTTAATTGTGCTAAACTTTTGTGCAGGTTTTGAGTTCTTCAGATAAACAGAAACCTAAAGCGGGCCCACAGCAGCATCCCTTGTCATCTTCACTTGCTGTTAATCACTCTGCTCGTGGTGGGTCTGTGAAAGGCGAAGTTTCAAAGACGTCATCAAATGTGGGAAAGCTCCAAGTTCTCAAGCCAGTGCGAGAACAGAATGCTGTCACTCCTCTTGTGAAGGACAACTCGAGTTCTACACTTGCTACCACTCCATCTGTTTCTGCAACTAGGGGCCTACCAAACAACCCCGTCCCCGACCGTAAGCCAGTATTGACTGTTCTAGAGAAACGACCCACCTCGCAAGCTCGGAGTCGAAATGAGTTTTTCAACTCAGTGAGAAAGAAATCTGTGCCAAACTTCGCTTCTGTTTCTGATTCAGCATCTTCTTCAGATAAGTTTGCTGAAATTGATGATGTTCCTGCTGCTAATACTTCTCAAGCTGATGAGGCCTCTTTAAGAGTAAGCCCGAGTGGGGCCTTTTTGCCTGAGGTGAGAGGTGATTTTACCTGCAAGGGCGATGCTTCACAAGAGTATGTTAGCAATGGAAAGAAACATCCTAGCTCCGACCCTATTGTTCCAGACGAGGAAGAGGCTGCCTTCCTCCGCTCTTTGGGTTGGGAGGAAGACTCCGATGAAGGCGAGCTTACAGAAGAAGAAATCAGCGCTTTCTTAAGGGATGTAACTAAGGTACTTAATCATCTTCGACTGAAAATTTGTCCATGTTTTTTTTAATAGGGATAATTACATGCACACCCCTTCGCTTATTAGGTAATTACCACGAGCACCCTGAGCTTTTATAAATTATCCAGACACCCCTAGTAGATCCTGAGTAGTCAGAAATATAGGGTGTAATCTGCTTCTACTGGCAGGGAAGGTCTTGGTAATTTTCCAAAACTTCGGGGTGTTTTTCGTAATTAGGGTCTCACACATGAGGTGTTTGTGATTGACCCTATTTTTTGCATGAGGTGTCGGGGTTAGCCCTATTTTTAACAAGGCAAGTTTTGGTATTATTCTTAGGAGGTCCTGTAACAATTACAACAGTTCATGTGGTAACACCCACATGTTGTCCAAAATTCACAGGTTGTAATTATCCTGGACTAAAATTCCCACAACTCTCTAAGATTCATTCCGACTTTGGTATACTTATTGAAAATAATTGTTCCTCATGTGTTGTGCAGTACATCAAATCAAAGCCATCCCTTAAACTACTGCAAGGAGTGAAACCAAAATTCTTGGCGCCATTTGACTCACAAATCGGGGGCATTTCGTGTGGATTGAGTTCGTCTAACGCTAAGCTGGAATCTTGACTTGTTATCCCAATTCTTCTGTGGGTTTTTAGAAAATTTTTCATGAGGTTGAAACATTGAGTAGAGAGAATAGAAAAAGAAATAATTTTTTTTATTATCAAGTCTGAATAACAGTTTTGGTTTTCTTCTGTTGAATAGGAAATCTCTGAAACAAATATATGGGTGTCTTTTGTTAGATTGAAAGAAGCATGATCTTTACTATTTTCCTTTGCTTTTCACATTTTTTGGTCCCTTTGATGTTTTGATTTTCTGTTATTTTTATATGAGAAATGGGGTTTTGTGGTGGGGGATGAAGATGATTTGGCTAACAAAGAAATTTATCTACTTGTCACAAAAGTTGAAGAATAATTGGTTGTCTTCGACACTTCTCATAATTGGTTCTTGAAAAATAATAGGGTGAACTACATGCCCACTTTATTGCTAATTACCAAAAAAAACCTCTGATTTTTGGTAAATTATAACGAGATCTCTTCAAAAGGTCTATCTGTAAGGTTTATAGGGGTGAAATTATATGAATTTTTAAACAAACAGGGAGTGTAATTGTAAAAATGCCTTAACATGTTGGGGAATTTATGCAATTTCAAAAATTTTGGGGTTGTTTGATAATTAACACTAAAGTGAGTGAGTCTGTACGTAATTTTCTCAAAATAAAAATCAAGAAAAATATTAGAAAAGAAACTAGGGTATGATGGAATAGCAAGGCTAGTCGTACCATATATATAATTTAAAATATACATGTAATCCAATTGTATTTTGTATATAAGTTAAATATTTAGCATAATCCTAAATGGATGCTAACATGAATTCTTTAATTTTAAACCTAAAAATATACATGACTAAATATTAAATTTTGGATTGTATATTGTATATAAGTTAAATATTAGCATAATCCTAAATGGATGCTAACATAAATTTTTCAATTTTAAACCTAAAAATATACATGACTAAATATTAAATTTATTGCACTAGTATTATCGTGCCGACTATTATTTGTATGTATTAATTTCAGATAATATTTTACGAAAAAGTGTTTTCATTGTACGTTATACTATAATATTATTCTGATTTCTGACATATTATATTTGCTATAAAAAATACAAGTCTACATATTACTTAATATCAAGAGTCTCCATTAACGTACAATCAATATATTAAATTATAATATATCTTTATGCGGATATATGTGTCTATTTAATATTGTATTCATATCGTATTATCTAGATAAATATTTTATAGTGTTTGATAGATCAATATAGGTACAAACACCAAATTTTACCTACCATGTCATGGAATTATTATTCACATAATATATTGTTAACATGGACAAATTAGAAATAAAAAAATAAAAAAGCCTCTAGAAATAAAAATCAAAATTTAAAGCTCATGTCACAACTTAAATATCTCAGACAAAACTTTTGATCACTTTGTCAAGGGAAAAAACGACTCGCACTAAATCTACCAAACATAACACCGACACCATCTTATACGCTTTTCAAGCTTATAATTTTTTAAAATAAGTCTATAGAACACTTTATAAGCTCTGGAAAATGAACTTAGCCTTTTTTTTAAAAAAATGTGTTCATTTTAAATAAAGATAATCTAGGAAAAATTGAAAAACTAGTTGTTGTTATTATTGTTGAATTTTTATTTTTTTTTGAAGTATATTATCTTTGTGGAGCACTTATAAGAGATACATACATACACCAAACTCATGCTACACAATTTATTTTCTAATTGAAACATTAAGTATAGGATATAATTTTTTGGAGCAAGTACTCGTGAGATTGGGGCACGATCTAGCCATGGTAGTAGTCGTACATTACGGGCTATGGCTAAAATAGGTAAGGTTTTGGCCAAGCTAAAGGCTAAAACGGAAAGGCTTTACCACATTTTCAACATAGCATTGTGTACCTATCTAGCTCGCAAGAAGTCATCCTAGGTTGTGAGGGGCCATTTTAACCTTTTAAGTTAGTTAAGTCTCCAATCAATTACACAAGATTAATCAATTCCAATGTGGTAATATATTGTCGGTTCTCTAACTTTTTACTTAAATATCACAAATTCGAGCCTTACTAAGAGAGTGAACCATCACTTTATATGAGTGTATTATGAGTTGACGATGACTGATTTATATATAATGTTTGATCAGGTAGGATTAGGAAAAAAAATTTCTAGTGTGTTGATGGAGCTACTTTGTTCATAATATTTTTGTGATGACTAAGATGCCACGAATGTAATTTTATTTTTTTATTTGTCAAAGTAGGGTTTTATGTTGTGGGGGACAATGTTCTGAAACCCGGACCGGTCATCGAACCGGAAAATCGACCGGGCTAAGGTTCACCGGTTCGACCGTTGGGTCAACCGCGGCCGGACCGGTGACGTCATAATTACGCAATAAATAATAATTAATATAATATTAAATATTATAATACATAAAAATATGAAGAAAAAATATTTTCTCTACAACTACATACAAAGTAAACGATTTTTTAAATGGTAAATGATAAACTCTTCAAAATCCCTCTCATTCAACAACATTCCCCCCCCCCCCCCCCCGAAAACTATGGGATAAATCATGAAAGTCGAATACAATCCTTGGGCTCTTGTATTAATGATTAAAATAACTAAGATATTACCTTAGATGTGAAGGACAACCGTGAAGGAGGAGCAGACATGAAGACGTGAAGGAGCATCAGCAGCAGCCGTGAAGGAGAAATGAAAAGAGGGGAATTGGGCTCAAACCCTGATTTACAAATCAGCCCTTTTTTTTATATAACTCACGAATCGGCCAGTTTTGTCGACCCAGTACCGATTCTACCGGTCCGACGGTTGAACCGCTGGGTCGAACGGTTCTGGCCTAAAAAAAGCGATTTTCTGGCTAAAGCGGTTTTTGCTTTCAACCCGAGCCGTTTTAAGAACCGGTTTGACCAATCGGTCCGAGTTGGGTTTCAAAATATTGGTGGGGGATAAGGCTACATTCTAGAAATCTATAATTAGTAGGACACCATTAATTATTAGTGCAATAGAGCTGGATTTCTTAGTCTAGAATTCTACTTGTATATGAGAGGGGACGTGGAGCTAGGCTAGCTAGGAGGTCAAGTTAGAGGAAATTTAAGATTATGTCAACGTAATAATTATTTTTGTACTTATTTTGTTATTTGTCACTATCCCTACTCACACGAGTGGATATTGGTCCCTCCCCACAAATAACATCCAAGTTTCTATTTTATTTATTTCAAAATATTTGACAAATGTTAGATATATATACTTTTGTACATTACCTCAAAAAAAAAAAATTTTTTTGCACATGCAACTTTCTATTATGCATTTTGTTTATTTATAAATTAAGAGGTAGAAATAAATTTTTCCCCATACTATAATTATTAGCATATGATGGAATGAAGCCAATTTAGTACCCATAACAATAATTCTTTCCCCACTTATTCAAACGATGATTTTATCCGGTACAGGAAGTTATTTCAATTGTAGAGTTTGATTTAACTTTTTTGGATTTCACATTTTTGCTTAATTTGCGAATTTGATTTTTTTTTTTATTTCGTCCAAAAAATCAGATGCGACACTTTCGACACCTTTGTGAGACAAGGGTGTTGTGGAACTCAGAGTCATATTCCACCAAATATAGAAATAGCGAGGGAAATATTGTACTAGAAAACCACACTAGATTTAATTCTCAGGAAAGATTGGAGGCGTCACAACGGTCGCGCTTAAAACCCAACCTCTTCGACAGAATTAACTAGACGAATTTAATATAACACTACAACTATAACTAGCAATGGCTACTTGAAGAATAGCACAAAATAAAGAACACAAAATATAACGAGGTTCGGCTAATTTAGCCTACATCCTCGGACCCCACCAAAATATTTCACTAAACAAAAGAAAGGACCAAAAGTGAAATATACAAAACTATAGAGGAGAAAAGAAGAATAGCCAAAGATGAGAGGCTAAGGGATATCAAACAACTAAAAGGTGGATCCCTTTTTATAGGAAAATGGATGGCCCTTTACAAAATTCTTCCTATGTGGGACAAATTGCTCTTTCATTATCAAAGGGAAATGAGCCATTTCTTCACCACAATTCAACAAATCTCCACCTTGGCGAATTTCCAAAATCTTCAATCTCCTTGTCAAACGGGGTCACAAAAAACCAATCTTCAAATTTTCCAATGTTCCTTTCCAGGATCATGCATATACCTACTCACAACCCCCACTGCTTGGGAAATATCAGGCCTCGTATACACCATAGCATACATCAAGCTACCAACAACATTTGCATACGATACTTTTGACATGTATTCTCGTTCTGCTTCAGACGTAGGTGACAGTGGCGCTAAGCTTAAAATGAGGAGCAAACGGAGTACTAACTAGTTTTGACTTTTTATCAATGCCAAAACGCCTCAACATCCTACTCAGATATTGTTTCTGAGTCAAACAAAGCCTCCTCAATTTTCTATCTCTGAAAATCTCCATGCCGAGAATTTTCTTCGCCTCACCTAGATCCTTCATCTCAAACTCCCTTTTCAAATGAGTCTTCAACTTCTCAATTTCTATTAGACTCGGGGAGGCAATCAACATATCATCAACATACAGAAGAAGATATATGAAGGATCCATCTTGTAGCTTGTGCAAATACACACAATGATCGTATTTGCTTCTTGTGTACCCAATTCCCATCATAAACTTGTCAAATCGCTTGTACCACTGCCTCGGAGATTGCTTCAATCCGTACAACGATTTTTGAAGTTTACAAACCAAATTTTCATTTTCAGCAACTTTGAATCCTTCTGGCTAAGTCATATAGATTTCCTCTTCCAAGTCTCCATGTAAAAATGCAGTTTTTACATTCAACTGAACTAGTTCAAAATCCAACTGTGCTACCAAAGCCAACAAAATTCTAATGGAGGAGTGTTTTACAACTGGAGAAAACACCTCATTATAATCAATGGCCTCCTTCTGAGCGTAACCTTTGGCCACCAATCTGGCTTTGTAGAGAACATCACCTTGGCTAGGAAATCCATCTTTCTTTGCAAATACCCATTTGCATCCAATTGCCTCCTTTCCCTTCGGGAGACTGGCCAGTTCCCATGTTTGATTCTTATGAAGGGACTGCATTTCTTCACTCATGGCAATCCTACACTTATCTTTCTCTGGTCCTTTGACTGCTTCAATATAAGTGGTAGGAACATCATCAGCGGCAATTGCAGATGCACAAGCCACCATATCATCAAAGCGAGCAGGTTTTCTGATTGTCCTCTCTGGCTTGCTAGTTGCAATTGATTCAAGTTGCTGTGGAAGTTCTTGGGGTTGAACTTCCTCTTCTTCAAAATCTCCTTCTACCGTAGGAGAATGATCAATAGTTTCTTGATCTGCTGGGACAACAAATTTTTCAAACTCCACCTATTTGGGAGTACCATCCTGCTGTTCTGCATTCACCTTTTCCAACACGGTAGATTCATCAAAGGTGACATCACTGCTAAAGATTATTTTCTTTGTTTCTGGACACCAAAGGCGATAGCCTTTTATACCAGAGGTGATCCCCATGAACACAGCTTTCTTTGCTCTAGGATCCAACTTTGATTCCTTAACATGATAATATGCAGTGGAACCAAACACATGTAAGGAATCATAATCAGCAGCAGACTTTCCAAACCATTTCTCCAATGGTGTTTTTCCATCAATAGCAGTAGATGGTAGACGATTAACGAGATGACACGCATATGTCACAGCCTCAGCCCAAAATTCTTTACCCAGCCCAGCATTGGATAACAAACACCGAACTTTCTCCAGCAAAGTCCGATTCATGCGTTCTGCCACTCCGTTCTGTTGTGGTGTATGTCTGACAGTGAAGTGTCTGACAATGCCTTCATCCTCACAAAATTTCTGAAATGGACCACTCCTAAATTCTCCACCATTGTCTGTACGGAGACGATTGACCTTTTTATCAGTTTGAGTTTCCACCATCTTTTTCCATTTGAGGAATACCTCAAACACTTCATCCTTTGTCTTCATCGTATACACCCAAACTCTCCAGGAAAAAACATCAACAAAGATTACAAACTAGTGCTTCCCTCCCAAAGAACTCATTTTTTGAGGGACCTACACATCCGAATGAACATAATCCAAGATACCATCAGTATTATGGATTGCTGTTCCAAATTTAACCCTTGTCTGTTTCCCACGAACACAAAGTTCACAAAACTCCAATTTGGAGTATTTCACTCCTTTTGTTTTGTGAACGACCTCTGATGAACAAAACTTCTGCATCTCCGCCTAAACAAACTTGCTTGTCCTTCTCAGTTCATAACTGTATAGGGCAGCACAAACTTCGCTAAGAGATACAGCAGCAGCCTTCCCGTGAAGTAGAGTGGTTTCAAGAAAATCAAACTCCTCAGGAAGGGATCCCAGCAACATCAGAGCCAAATCCTTCTCATCCAAATTTCCGTTCTTTTTCCTCTATATCATTTGGTTTCTTTTTTTCAATAGCTAAGTATAGACCTTGTTGAAAGAGTGCGTCTACAACTTCGCTTTGCCACATACCAAAATGGCATGTGCCATCAAAAGACTCCACTGCCAATCGCGTATTCGCCACAGTGGTTCTCGCCCAAATGGACGACGACGATGCTTTTGAGGTGACTTCCATTTTTAGTTACAAATTATTCTTCAATAGCCCTCCAAATGCGAAAGCCAAATAGCCAGGGAAAACTTTTCTGATGTGGAAGATCAGATTAAACTGCGACCACAGAACATACTCAGAATACCCGAGCTCTGATACCACTTGTTGTGGAACTCAGAGTCATATTCCACCAAATATAGAAATAGCGAGGGAAATATTGTACTAGAAAACCACACTAGATTTAATTCCCAGGAAAGATTGGAGGCGTCACAACGGTCGCGCTTAAAACCCAACCTCCTCGACAGAATTAACTAGACGAATTTAATAGCACAATATAACACTACAACTATAACTAACAATGGCTACTTGAAGAATAACACAAAATAAAGAACACAAAATATAACGAGGTTCGGCTAATTTAGCCTACATCCTCGGACCCCACCAAAATATTTCACTAAACAAAAGAAAGGACCAAAAGTGAAATATACAAAACTATAGAGGAGAAAAGAAGAATAGCCAAAGATGAGAGGCTAAGGGATATCAAACAACTAAAGGGTGGATCCCTTTTTATAGGAAAAGGGATGACCCTTTACAAAATTCTTCCTATGTGGGACAAATTGCTCTTTCATTATCAAAGGGAAATGAGCCATTTCTTCACCACAATTCAACAAAGGGAGTGTCATTTTGAGGGTTTGAGATTATTGAAACTGGAATTTACATGTTCAAAGTGGAACAATAATGTTATTGAAAAAAATATATATTTGCAGAGCTATGATGAGCATAATTAATAAATGTTGATAAGTAATATGGTATTCATTATTCAACTCTCATATGTACATTGTTGACAATGTTCCATTTTAATTTTTCTTACATGTAATTTGTACGTGGTTATAGTTAATCTATCAAGAACGTAATAAAAGTGGATATACCAATTAAAACTAAGGAATGTATTGATTACATTAGGGCAATATGATCGAATTACACAATTTAGTATATTGGGTTAATAAAGACTGATTAAGTAATTACCATGAGATTGGACTAATTTATATATAAAACGGTGAAAAATTAACTTATAATCACAATTTTTTTGTCATGATTTATGAGACTTGAATCTGAATGCTCTTAACTATAATTTCTTAATTGAACGTTTGTGATCGATGTGTACAAGAATAAAATGTTTTTTTTTCCTCTTGACATCACAATTAATTAACTGTTTGTATTTTCGTGCTCATATGTGCAATAGAGAACGTGAATAGAGTCATGAGTACAATTGGTTTGTGTACGTTTTATTCCATTTGAATGTTTTATTTAGAATAATTTTATCATCTGCTATTTCATACACACTTGAAAAATGCATAAAATTCATGTTGAGTTTATATTTGAAAAAGTTTTACATATTTATCGTGCGTACATACCGCTAGATACTAGATGAAACATGATTTTACCACGAATTCGGTCTAATTTTATATAGCATTACTATTTCGTAGAAGTTGACTAAATGTATAATTAATATAGGTAAAGATAAATCAATTTTGGCAAGGAAGGTTACGTTATGAAAGAGACTTGGTTTGAAAATCAAAATAATATATATTTTTTTTGGTAACTAGGGAACTCGCAACTGTTACTCGAAGGTGCGCTCTGGGTAAACCCCGCCCTCATGCAATAGCCCACAAACAACATGAGGGGAGTAAGCCGCACTAGGAAAACCCTGTGCGACGGACTCATGTCCTCAGAGCGGTTTGAACCCGAGTTGCCTTAGTAGGAAATACTCCACCAATCCAATTCGACTAACTCTTGGGGATCAAAATAATATATCCGGTAGAATGAATTTCATTTGGTATTTTGTCATATATGTTGTGAGTTAAAATATATCTCATCAAAGGAAGACTTTGATTGGGATGAGGGTTGAGAATCTAAGGTGGAAAAAGGACAAAGGGAAAATTATTGCTATTAAATTCCATTTCGATCCTTTCATTTTTCAACAAATCGTGGTTCTTCGTGTGCATAAAACAACAAATTGGAAAAGACAATTTTCTTGTAACAAGAAGTCAAGAATGCTGAAAAGAAATTCCTCCTCTCAGAGTCTCGATACCGGCGTCTTCTTTTTATTTATATATATATCAAATATTTAGTAACAAGTTATAACCAAAGAATAATTATTATAATTTGCTAACAACTACTATATATGAAAATAGAGAAAAGGCCCACACACTATTAGTGGAAGTAGAACCGGCCCCAAACCTCTAATAACCAAAGAAAAGAAAAGGAAAATATATTAGGAAAAATTACTAAGTTATATATATATCAAATATTTAGTAACAAGTTATAACCAAAGAATAATTATTATAATTTGCTAACAACTACTATATATGAAAATAGAGAAAAGGCCCACACACTATTAGTGGAAGTAGAACCGGCCCCAAACCTCTAATATTTTGGGACATCAACTTCGCCCGTAGAGATTGGTTGTCGTTAGCGTGATGATTATCGTTTTTGAACACTTCGGATGTTACAAATGCACAGGTGTTCACACAAAGAATATTTTTTTTATTTAAAAATATATTATTTAATATCAGGGCGTTATGAATGATAACCGACGAAATTCAGAATTTCTCTTAAAAAGGGCATTATTAACCAAAAGAAAAGAAAAGAAAAGGAAAATATATTAGGAAAAATTACTAATCCCCCCCCCCCCCCCCCAAAAAAAATATTTTTTTTAGTATGGAAAAAACCAATGAAAATATTTTTCAATCCAAAAAATCTATTTTACCAACTTTTTATTCCAAAAATTCCAAAATTTGGGGTTAATAAATTTATGGACGAAATCGCCCTTAGCCTTCTAAATTAAAATTAATCAATTATAATTTCATGTAAAAATTTATTTATTTAGAATTTTTTTTATATTGACAATCGTACTAATTATGATTTTAATCTTAAATTTTTAGGTTTTTTTAATCTTTTAAAAAGTTTTTAAAAATATTTTTTGATAATTAACATATTAAAATAAAAATATTTTATATTGAAAATAAAATCCATAATATATGATTTATCAATTTAAAAAATCTAAACAAAATAATTTCTATTAAAAAAATCTATTAATCAATTCTTCATTTAAATGAATGAAGGGTAATTTAGTCCAAAAAGTTGTTAATCCTAACTTTTGGGTTTTTTGGAATGAAAAGTTTGTAGAATGAGTTTTTTGAATTTTTTTTTTTTTTTTTTGGGCTGTTTGGAGACAAAAAGTTATTTTAGGTGTTTTCTTTTGTATTTTTCCTAGTATATATTATCTTTCCAAACTATATTTAGGCGTCACGTTAGGTATTCACTAAGCCACTATAACATATGCACGGAATTGTATGTTTTCTGTAATGGTCTAATATTTATATATATATATATTATATAAGTATCTAAAGCCTAAAGACTTAAATTATAACATATGCACGGAATTGTATGTTTTCTGTAATGGTCTAATATTTATATATATATATATATATTATATAAGTATCTAAAGCCTAAAGACTTAAATTGCTTGTGTATTTTTTTTACTTGATGGAAAATTATGAAATTTAAAATATGTGAGTTCCACAACCTAAATATTAGATAGTAATATAGACCTAAAAGCACTTAAAGACATGAAGAAAAAAACCTTATAAAGTTTATTGATAATGGTTTGTATACAATAAAGATTTTTAATGAAAATACTTCAGTGCATCATTTAAGATCAAGGATGGGGTCAGGGGCAGGTGGGGGCACCCCTCAACTTTGAGAAAATTATATTTTCACTCTATAAATTTTTTATATTTAAAATTTTAACCCCCACCCCCTCCCAATCTAAAAATTTCAAGCTTTGCCCCCTTTTTTTTTAACCCCCCCCCCCCCCCCAAAAAAAAACAATTAAAAGAAAAAAAGAAAAAACCCTACTACCAAAATTTCTGGCTTCGTCCATGTTTAAAATGGAATGTTCTCACTTTTGACTTTTACATGGTGTAATACATAAATGCTTTAAAAGAATCATATATTTTCGACAATGATGAATTATTTTATTTAAAATCTTTATATCTAACAATATTAAATGAGAGTTATGTGCCATAAATTTGGAGGCCAAAAACTCAAACATGAAAGGAGCTAGATGCAAAATAACCATCTAAATTATAAAATTATCAGACCTTGGTCAAATAGATCCAATTGAAATAAATTTCAACGCAACTTTGTACGTAGTAAAATAAAATACAACCAAACGGATCCCTAAGTTACTCCAGAACAATTATTATTTAATAGAGTTTTGATATATCTTAATGCATGATCAAGTTGAGATAATTAGCTGCGGCGACGTTTGCTCTTCCACAAGTCAACTCTACACATTATAAAAGTCATTATTTGGATCCAGCCAATCAGATTTGGAAGCTTGTTTTTGAAAATTATTAAAAGAATTCCAAATTTGGTGTGAGAGGAAAAGTGGGATGGGAGTGAAAAGAAAAATAAAACCAATTTGCTTCAATTAATTAAAATGTCTAAGTTAATTTTTTTCAAGGCTATTGTTAGTATTTTAATTTGTATTAAAGTAATAGTAAATACATTTCACTACATGGAACTCATAAAATTTCATATGCAAAAGACACTCATGTATATTATTTTTCCTTCTTCTTTAAAGAAAATATTTATACATCATTTTTCTTAGGATATTTTCTTAGGATATTGGACAATAACTAATGTTCTTAAACACATGGTCCTAGTGGCTTTTCATTAGAGAATCCCAATTATTCGTGTATGCTACTTCACGTGATTTCTATCAAATAAATTCAGTGGTGTTAGGACTCAAAATCCTAAAAGCTTATAAGAATAATTCAATTACTCTCAGAAGAAATTTTACATACATGTAATATCTAATTATTTTAAAATATAATTTTCATTTTAAACAATATGACACACACTCACACACGCGCGCGCGCGCACACACACACACACATATATATATATCAAATCAAGGATATACATACGTTTGTTGCTACAACAAGTGAAGTACCCAAAACCATTGATAGCCACGGCGTGTGTTGCATACTGACAGATTCCACTTGTTGCGCATTGATTGCAGAAAACTCCCCCAACGGATGGTATCATGCCCAAAACCACAAAACGACCCGAGCTAAGGCTATCATGTGAGCATGTTTGCCTCCGATCCAATCCCATAATCAGGGGCGGATCGAAGTGTGTAAGAGGGGGCAGTGCCCCCACTGAAATAATTTTTTTTTATATAATATATACATATTTTTTAATTTTTAATTGTAAATTACACTTGTGCCCCCCCTTCAAATTATTAAGTGCCCCCCTCAATTTTGAAAGTATTAAATGCCCCCGCTTAATTTTGAAAAATCAGTTTTTTACCTTACAAAATTTTTTATATTTTGAATTTCCCCACCCCCTCAAGATCAAAAAATAGTACGTTTCTCTCTTTACTTTGAGTTCACCCCCCAAAACCCAAAATTCTGGCTATAACAAAAGAGGTATAAAAGTATAAATTATGTCAAAAGTTATAATTGAACCTAATTAGTTATTATATTTCCCCCCATAAATATAGCGTACTTGCCCCCCGCACCCCCTCGGTCAAATTCCTAGTGCCTCCACTGAGTTTAGTTTCTGGATCCGCCACTGCCCATAATGATGTCAAACTCCCTCCAAAGAATTTTGAAACTTCAAAGCTGGGATCTATACCATAATTTCACATCAGAATTTGAATAACTGGTGTCATGTAACTCCAACTTTCAATATGGGATAGGATATAGCCAAGTTTGGTTTTTTTTTTTTTTTTTTTGCATTTTGAGTAAATTAAAACACTAAATTCATCTATATCAGAATAGATTACTTTTAACCCAAAAAAGAAAAAGGGAAAAAATCCATGATATGCAAAATCCAATTAAATAATTAATCAAGAGTTGTTTTACAACCTTCCAACAAAAACCATTTGTCCTTAAAAAATTATAAATGTTGTGGAACTCAGAGTCATATTCCACCAAATATAGAAATAGCGAGGGAAATATTGTACTAGAAAACCACACTAGATTTAATTCCCAGGAAAGATTGGAGGCGTCACAACGATCGCGCTTAAAACCCAACCTCCTCGACAGAATTAACTAGACGAATTTAATAGCACAATATAACACTACAACTATAACTAACAATGGCTACTTGAAGAATAACACAAAATAAAGAACACCAAATATAACGAGGTTCAGCTAATTTAGCCTACGTCCTCGGACCCCACCAAAATATTTCACTACACAAAAGAAAGGACCAAAAGTGAAATATACAAAACTATAGAGGAGAAAAGAAGAATAGCCAAAGATGAGAGGCTAAGGGATATCAAACAACTAAAGGGTGGATCCCCTTTTATAGGAAAAGGGATGGCCCTTTACAAAATTCTTCCTATGTGGGACGAATTGCTCTTTCATTATCAAAGGGAAATGAGTCATTTCTTCACCACAATTCAACAAATCTCCACCTTGGCGAATTTCCAAAATCTTCAATCTCCTTGTCAAACGGGGTCACAAAAAACAATCTTCAAACTTGCCAATGTTCCTTTTCAGGATCATGCATATACCTGCTCACAACCCCCACTGCTTGAGAAATATCAGGCCTTGTACACACCATAGCATACATCAAGCTACCAACAACATTTGCATACGGTACTTTTGACATGTATTCCCGTTCTGCATCAGATTTCTGTGACAAAGCGGCGCTAAGCTTAAAATGAGGAGCAAACGGAGTACTAACTGGTTTTGACTTTTCATCAATGCCAAAACGCCTCAACATCCTACTCAGATATTGTTTCTGAGTCAAACAAAGCCACCTCAATTTTCTATCTTTGAAAATCTCCATTCCGAGAATTTTCTTCGCCTCACCTAGATTCTTCATCTCAAACTCCCTTTTCAAATGAGTCTTCAACTTCTCGATTTCTATTAGATTCGGGGAGGCAATCAACATATCATCAACATACAGAAGAAGATATATGAAGGATCCATCTTGTAGCTTATGCAAATACACACAATGATCGTATGTGCTTCTTGTGTACCCAATTCCCATCATAAACTTGTCAAATCGCTTGTACCACTGCCTCGGAGATTGCTTCAATCCGTACAACGATTTTTGAAGTTTACAAACCAAATTTTCATTTTCAGCAACTTTGAATCCCTCTGGCTGAGTCATATAGATTTCCTCTTCCAAGTCTCCATGTAAAAATGCAGTTTTTACATCCAACTGTGCTACCAAAGCCAACAAAATTCTAATGGACGAGTGTTTTACAACTGGAGAAAATACCGCATTATAATCAATGCCCTCCTTCTGAGCGTAACCTTTGGCCACCAATCTTGCTTTGTAGCGAACATCACCTTGGCTAGGAAATCCATCTTTCTTTGCAAATACCCATATGCATCCAATTGCCTTCTTTCCCTTCGGGAGACAGGCCAGTTCCCATGTTTGATTCTTATGAAGGGACTGCATTTCTTCACTCATGGCAATCCTCCACTTATCTTTCTCTGGTCCTTTGACTGCTTCAATATAAGTGGTAGGAAAATCATCAGCGGCAATTGCAGATGCACAAGCCACCATATCATCAAAGCGAGCAGGCTTTCTGATTGTCCTCTTTGGCTTACTAGTTGCAATTGATTCAAGTTGCTGTGGAAGTTCTTGGGGTTGAACTTCCTCTTCTTCAAAATCTCCTTCTACCGTAGGAGAATGATCAAGAGTTTCTTGATTTGCTGGGACAACAAACTTTTCAAACTTCACCTGTTTGGGAGTACCATCCTGCTGTTCTGCATTCACCTTTTCCAACACGGTAGATTCATCAAAGGTGACATCCCTGCTAAAGATTATTTTCTTTGTTTCTGGACACCAAAGGCGATAGCCTTTTATACCAGAGGTGATCCCCATGAAAACAACTTTCTTTGCTCTAGGATCCAACTTTGATTCCTTAACATGATAATATGCAGCGGAACCAAACACATGTAAGGAATCATAATCAGCAGCAGGCTTTCCAAACCATTTCTCCAATGGTGTTTTTCCATCAATAGCAGTAAATGGTAGACGATTAACGAGATGACACGCATATGTCACAGCCTCAGCCCAAAATTCTTTACCCAATCCAGCATTGGATAACAAACACCGAACTTTCTCCAGCAAAGTCCGATTCATGCGTTCTGCCACTCCGTTCTGTTGTGGTGTATGTCTGACAGTGAAGTGTCTGACAATGCCTTCATCCTCACAAAATTTCTGAAATGGACCACTCCTAAATTCTCCACCATTGTCTGTACGGAGACGTTTGACCTTTTTATCAGTCTGAGTTTCCACCATCTTTTTCCAATTGAGGAATACCTCAAACACTTCATCCTTTGTCTTCATTGTATACACCCAAACTCTCCGGGAAAAATCATCAACAAAGGTTACAAAATAGTGCTTCCCTCCCAAAGAACTCGTTTTTGAAGGACCCCATACATCCGAATGAACATAATCCAAGATACCCTCAGTATTATGGATTGTTGTTCCAAATTCAACCCTTGTTTGTTTCCCACGAACACAATGTTCACAAAACTCCAATTTGGAGTATTTCACTCCTTTCAACAATCCTTGATTTATGAGGAGATTCAAGAATTTTCCACCTGCATGTCCCAAGCGCATATGCCATAGCCTAACTGCTTCTGAATTCCGATCATCAACAGTAACTGCTGCTACTGCACCCACAACTGTACCACCCATGTAGTGATACATATTGTTGTTCTTCCGAATTCCCTTCATTACCACGAGTGCACCAGAGATGATCTTCATCACCCCATCTTTAGCTCTTACTTCAAAACCTTTCGATTCTAAAGTTCCAACGGAAATAAGGTTTTTCCTCACTTCTGGTGCATACCGAACACCTTTTAGGGTTATGATTGATCCACCGTGATTCTTTAAGCGAACTGAACCAATCCCAAGTGTAGTAAGAGGAGCTTCATTTGCTGTGAAGACAACGTCATTTTGTTCTTTGAAATCAAAGAACCAATCCAAATGTGGTGTCATATGATGACTACATGCTGAATCCAGCATCCATACTTCAGAAGCACCGCTGGATGATGTCGCCAATGAGAAGTCCGATTCTGCATCATCACACGCGATTACATTTGATTCCGCCACGGCCTTAGAATTGCCCTTAGTTGTCAGCTTTGGGAAATCTCTCTTCCAGTGTCCTGTTTCTCGACAATAGGCACACTCGTCTTTGCTTAGTTTATGCCTGGACTTGGATCTCCCTTTCTTTCCTTTGTTTTTGTTTTGTGAACGACCTCTGACGAACAAAACCTCTGCATCTCCGTCTGAACAAACTTGCTTGTCCTTCTTTCTCAACTCATAACTGTACAGGGCAGCACAAACTTCGCTAAAAGATACAGCAGCCTTCCCGTGAAGTAGAGTGGTTTCAAGAAACTCAAACTCCTCAGGAAGGGATCCCAACAGCATCAGAGCCAAATCCTCGTCTTTAAAAGTCTCATCCAAATTTATCAAATCGGTAACCAGTTGATTAAAACTGGTAATGTGACTATTCATAGTGGAACCCGAAACAAATGTGAAGCGAAAGAGCCGCTTCTTCAAATGGAGCTTATTATGACAACTTTTCTTCAGAAACTTCTCCTCCAGTGCCATCCACAATTTATATGCCGAGTTTTCTTTCGAAAATGCATATCTCTGCTCTCTGGATAGACACGAACGAATTGTTCCACATGCCAACCGATTCATCATACTCCAATCTTTTTCCTCTATATCATTTGGTTTCTTCTCTTCAATAGCTAAGTATAGACCTTGTTGAAAGAGTGCGTCTACAACTTCGCTTTGCCACATACCAAAATGGTCTGTGCCATCAAAAGACTCCACTGCCAATCGCGTATTCGCCACAGTGGTTCTCGCCCAAATGGACGACGACGATGCTTTTGCGGTGACTTCCATTTTTAGTTACAAATTATTCTTCAATAGCCCTCCAAATGCAAAAGCCAAATAGCCAGGGAAAACTTTTCTGATGTGGAAGATCAGATTAAACTGCGACCACAGAGCATACTCAGAATACCCGAGCTCTGATACCACTTGTTGTGGAACTCAGAGTCATATTCCATCAAATATAGAAATAGCGAGGGAAATATTGTACTAGAAAACCACACTAGATTTAATTCCCAGAAAAGATTGGAGGCGTCACAACGGTCGCGCTTAAAACCCGACCTCCTCGACAGAATTAACTAGACGAATTTAATAGCACAATATAACACTACAACTATAACTAGCAATGGCTACTTGAAGAATAGCACAAAATAAAAAACACCAAATATAACGAGGTTCGGCTAATTTAGCCTACGTCCTCGGACCCCACCAAAATATTTCACTACACAAAAGAAAGGACCAAAAGTGAAATATACAAAACTATAGAGGAGAAAAGAAGAATAGCCAAAGATGAGAGGCTAAGGGATATCAAACAACTAAAGGGTGGATCCCCTTTTATAGGAAAATGGATGGCCCTTTACAAAATTCTTCCTATGTGGGACAAATTGCTCTTTCATTATCAAAGGAAAATGAGTCATTTTTTCACCACAATTCAACAATAAGCTCTAGCCAGCGTGAAGAAACGAATTACACATAAAACAAAACATTATTGTAATAAATCCGAAGCTAAATATAATTAGTTAAATCATTTTATAAAGTCATCCAAGTTAACATAACATGGTCCAATGAGAGGAGCTGATAAATAAAATATATAATAATTAGAAAGAGTGGAAAACGGAAAGAGGTGGAGGTCTTCTAGTTGACTATTTCTAGATCTAATCCCAAGGTTCCTCACTTTATAGGATTTCGTACATGGCTCATACGAAAGTTGATTATATATATATATATATATATATATATATATATATATATATATACCATCTATTTTAATTACCATCCTCACCCTCGTTTAAGATCGAGTAAACCTACAAATTATAATTTTTCTTTTGTGAATTTTTATTACAGAGACCTAAACATAATTTCATTTGTTTTGTAAACGATTTGGTTAAATTAGATAAATCTAATAATGCGGACCCTGTAATTAACAGTTCCACAATATTTTTGTTTGACGAATTTGATCAAAGCAATATAATTGTCAATATCAACTTGATTTGTTTTGTTTTTTGTTTAGTGGATGGCGACTATTTAAAATTTATTTATGGGGTGGGCAAAGAGTCGAACTGGGTCTATACATTGAGAAACCCCCTAATGTAAAATTTGTATATACATATACCTTAACTATATCGTACTAAAAATTTATTTCTTGATATTAAAAAAAAAATGATGTTATCGCTTTGTCAAAAAAATTTGCGCAAAATTAATATTTTTCTCATTTTGGAACAGACATATATTAGTCAGAAATTCAAACCAAAACGAAAACTATGTTTGGATTTTGGATTCTAGTGAGGAAAAGGAAAAGGAAAAATTATGCAAAATTAATATTTTTCTCGTATTGGAACAGACATATATTAGTCAGAAATTCAAACCAAAACGAAATCTATGTTTGGATTTTGGATTCTAGTGAGGAAAAGGAAAAGGAAAAATTGTGCAAAATTCATATTTTTCTCGTATTGGAACAGACATATATTAGCCAGAAATTCAAACCAAAACAAAATCTATGTTTGATTTTTGGATTCTAGTGAGGAAAAGGAAAAGGAAATGTTTTGCTACGCATCAAATGATAGGACATTATGATTTACTTTTTGATTCTTTCAATTTTCTTTTTCTTTTTCTTCAACTAATCCACGAACCAAACATAGCCTTAGTCTCGGGTCTGTATATATATCTACTCAAATGAAAAGGCAAGTAACTATCTTTGTAAAAAACACTTAGGTGCGAGTTTGAGCTAAAATTTTTCAAGATAGTTTTGAAATTGGAAGGACATTATAGTCATTTAAATCACTGTATTAATTAATTAGTAGTAATTATCCTTGTAGTCTATACAAATGAGGGGGTAATGAAGGATATAATGGTTAAAGTCAAGATTAGATGCGCCCTTAATTGCCACACTAATTATACAACTTAAACTTCTACTTCTACTGCGGCTCCTATACTACTACCTTGTTTAATTTCGTACCAAAGATTTGACTCCCGCTGCCCAGAAAGAGATATAGAAATGCATATATAGATAGTGTTATATATATATATATATATATATATAATTACACTGGGTACCCCTGAGTTATTGCCAAATTACAAAAAACATCCCCTACTTTAATAAAGTACATCTAACATCCATTCCGTTTATTCCGTCTAACATTGAGCACCATCCGTTAGGGTTTCAGTACAGCCGTTAAATTTTTAGGTGAATTTTCGAAAATGCCCTTGACTTTTTTTGGACCTAGAGCCCAATTTTTCTAGGACAATTATACCCTTTGGGTGTTATTTGTAATATTTTGTAAAGGTATAAGTGTTATATGTAATGTTGTGTACGTAAAGTATACAAATAATTATTTATAATTAAAAATTATTTTTGACAAAATAAAAAGGAATATAAATTATTAAAATCATAAAATAAAAATAATATGTGTAATATCATTTTATTCTTTTAATTAAATTAATATATAATAGTTTATATAATTTTAAAAAAATTATGTTTTAAATTAATTTATGAAATTTACAAATAAACATAAAAAATTATATTTTAATAATTTCTAAAATAAATTACTTATTAATATATTATTTTATAAATTAAATAAAAAAGAAAAAGAAAAAGCCCTGGTGCCCACGCACACACACAGCAATAAAACACACAGACACAGCAACACGTACACACACACAGCAATACACACATGCACACACACAGAGTCACACACGCACATACAGCAATACACACATGCACACACACAGAGTCACACACGCACATACAGCAATACACACAGTCACACACACAATTACACAAACAATCACACACACGAATACACACATTCACACACATATTTCTAAGATAAAACACATACACACATACGTATATATAACTACTTTTTTTTAAGTTTAATTTTAATTTGAAAACTAGTATTAGAAGTAAATTTAGAGATGTAAAAGGACAATATGGTAATTTAGTTTTTTTTTCATTTTTCAATATTTTTTTAATATTCCTTAAGGGCGAGTATGTCTTTTGACACTTTCCATCTATTTTTACATCAATACATGAAAACCTAGGATGTTAGACTTAATTTATTAAATTAGGGGATTTTTTTTGTAATTAGTCAATACCTCAGGACCCCAGTGTAATTATCCCTATATATATATATATATATATATATATATAGAGAGAGAGAGAGAGAGAGAGAGAGAGAGAGAGAGAGAGAGAGAGAATTCTTGCTGATTAATATATTTCTATGGGAAGAGAAGAAGAAGAACGTGAAAAAATGGAAATTGATCTGTCCCTCAAGCTGCAGGATGCACGAAAACAATCACACAATCTTCAAAACGTGCTTTTAGAGAACAACGAATCAAATCTTGACGAAGCTGAAAATCGTACTCCAAATGAGGATTCTGATAAGAGATTTAAGATCGAAGAGGTATATATAAATTAACATTTTATATAGATATATACATAATATGTAATATATATGTGCATGTTGTAGCTAGTTTGTATACATATTTGTTCGTATAATTGAAAGTACTTTACAGTATTTTTCCATTTAGCTATGTGTTCTGCAGATGCGGATGAATCGCATGAAGGAGGAGAATAAACATTTAAGAAACGCCGTAGAGCAAACTATGAAAGAATACACTGATCTGCAAAATAAATTTGCTATCGTTCAACAAAATATTCACAAGGTAATTACGCTGTGATATGTCTTAAAGTACGATATAATTATGGGGGGAATGAAGTCTTTGTACTTTGAGCCGGAGGCGGTAGGGGCAGCCGCCCCGTCAACTTTTAAGAAATTATTTTTTTACCCCACAACTTTTTGATTTTTTACATTTTGCCCCATTTGTTTTTTGTATTCTCCCCCGGATATAAAATCCTAGCTCCGTCCAGATTTGTACCTCTTTTCATTAATATTGAGAATTATCTCATCCTTTCTCGTGGACGTAAGTAATTGTTGAACGATATAAATTGTTGTGTCGTTTATTCTAATTATGCTTTTTTATTTCTTGTTTGCTCTAACAAATTAAAAGATAATTTAACTACTTTTATTTAATTATATATACTATGTCATAATAATAATAATTGTAATTACAATCATTATTATTATTATTATTCAACTTTTTCATGAAAATAGCTTACTTTTGTTTATTTTAGGATCCCATAAAAAATTTCTCGATCGATGGAACTAATTATAATGACGACCCAAGTGACGATCACAATAAAATTCCGAGTACTGTTAGAATCGGCAGTCGTAGAGGTTCGTCACGGGAAGATGATGGTGGAGATCATACTGATCAGAATGATGATGGATTAGGGTTAACTTTGAGGCTTCAAAGCAGTTCAAGCAAAGTAGAAGGAGATGAAGAAATTAGAAAGGAGAAAATGGAAGATATGAGAGGGTTTGTACCTATACAAGCTCAGCTACACAGCAACAATTTGCCTGGAAATATGAGCAATATGAATACTCCACCTAATAAAAGAGCTAGGGTTTCTGTCAGAGCAAGATGTGAAGCTGCCACTGTGAGTTCAAGGAGAAATCATATTTTTCGGCCCACATCTTTGCTTCATTTTAGTTTTGCTAGCTCCCTTTTGCTATGAGTTTTTCATATTTAATTTCATAACTTTGAAAATATCTCGCATTTAGCTAATCATGAAATTTCACGGTCAAATATAGAGGCTCCGTTAATCAATATTTGTGACTTTTTTTTTTGGTGAATGTGCATGAGTGATACGTAATATTGAATAGAATTCGTGTGTGAGTGTCATTCGACGTACGGTTTTCTTTTCCAAAAAATCAGTCACTCTTTTTTTATTAATGGAGCATGTGGATTTTGGATGGAAATATTGCTTGAGGCTAAATGCGAAACGTTTTGAAAGTTGTGTGACTAAATGTGAGAAACCTTTAACGAATATGATCAAAATTAAAATGGGGCATATGGGACCAAAAATGCAATTTTTCAGTACTTCAAGAATCATATTTAATATCTCTCATTGGTTTATGATTAATAAATGTTAATGAGTTTTATAAATGATTTAATTTGTATGATTAATTAGATGAATGATGGATGCCAATGGAGAAAATATGGCCAAAAGATTGCTAAAGGGAATCCTTGCCCTCGAGCGTACTATCGTTGCACCGTAGCTTCTGGATGCCCGGTGAGGAAACAGGTATATATTTTGCCCTTGTATTTATGTGATTTTTAATTTTGACATTTCAAAATCATGTCAATTTTTTAATTTGGTAAGTATAGAAATATAATCCAATTAAAAATACTGTCTTTCTAGATAAAAAGTGATTATTAATTTGCATGTAAATAGGTCCAAAGATGTCTGGAGGACATGTCAATACTGATCACAACGTACGAAGGAACACATAATCATCCACTTCCAATAGGTGCAACAGCAATGGCATCGACAACATCAGCTGCAGCCTCATTCATGGTGTTGGATTCGGGCAACCCCTTCTCCAATAACGAAGTACTCTCATCGAGCTTTAATCAAGCACATTTCCCTTATCTCAATAGTAGCCCTAATTTCATAAACCCCTCTTCTCCTTACACACCAAACCTAAGAACCCTAAACCCTAATTACCATGACCCCACTAAGGGCATTGTTCTTGACCTCACAAACAATGCTAGCTCTTCAAACTCAATAGCCCAAATGGGCTATTCTTGGATGCCTAAACAAAGCAATTTCAATGGGAATAGTACACTTACAAGCCAACTTTTTCCTTGCCCTAATAGACTAGTAGAAGAGATGGGGTCCAAATGGGATCAAAGGAATATTAATAATAATAATAAATCATTGTTTGATGAAAATGTAAGTGCAATTGCATCTGATCCTAAGTTTAGGGTTGCTGTTGCAGCAGCCATTTCATCACTCATTAATAAAGAAATTAGCCAAACAAGCCCTTCTGCACCACCTACTAATGGGGAGTGTAGTGGTAATGGCAGCCTCTAGGGATAACACTTAGAGGATCTTGAATTTGTTATAACCCGACCCGGGATTCGTGGCCCGAATGACCCAAAATTAAATATTTGTCCCGAGACGGATTAAGAAAAATTTTGATTGTAGATTATGTGATTAGTTATATATGGTCTAGTTGATTTCTTATGACGCTAGCTAGTGACATTATACATTAATGATCATTAAATTTGCTTTGTTTGTGGGATTATTATGTATTATACGCTTGTTATATGGAAGGTTCCATGTGAAGCCTTGAACTCAAGGATCTTCGAATATTTAAAAAGTTTGTTTAGTTATTTTTATGGTTAGTTTCCCGAGAAAATTTAGATCTGAGATAGTTTTGTTCAGTAAATTAATTAATCCCATTTAATTTCTTTGATACCATATCTTGATTTGGATACTCATGACTTTAAAAAAAAAAAAAAAACAACGTCAGTCTTATATATCATTTAATCAAAAATTTACAATGCCTGAAACAATACAATTAATATCGACTCAAACAATGTAATAAGAACATCTGAAATATCAACTATCAAGTTTCTTGAAAATCACAAATCTTAAAAACTCACTAACGAACACAAGAAAACTCTTGTGTTCAAGACCACACTCTTATTAAAGAAAGAAAAATTTTCATTCGAGAGAGAAAACGAACTATCATTCGTGAGAGAAAATAAAAAGTAAACACAAATATAAAATATTATCTAAAACCTTATTTATTGTCTGTCTTCGTCTCTTCAAATTTACCTCTGTCTCGTTAGATCCATCCATGTCTCGTCAAATTTGAAATTGGGATACATAATTTGAAGGAGGATGCTCCAACCCAGTCCGCCGATGATGGTGTTGACAATAGTGATGATATAACCACCTCACCAAACCATTATCGGCAGAAAAGAAGAAGAGAAGAAAAAAATTAGGGTTTGAGAGTTGAAGAAAAGGAGAGAGGCAGATATGGCGGATACTCATGGCTGTTGTACATTGTAATTTGTAAGACCCCTTTATTTTGTTTGATGGGATTAAAAAAATCTTGATAAAATGAGAAGAGTTTTGTAATTATTTAGTCAATTACATGTTTGTTAATTAGATGGTAATAACTTAGTACAACTTCTATGAAGCAGATTAATATCACTCCTTATTTATTTTATTACAACGTAACGGTGGGAGGTGGGAGTATAGGAATATAGGGTTAGTGATTTGAACACTTGACCTTCCATTTAAAAGTGAGGGCCGATGCGGATTAACCAAATGGTTACTGGCTATATTAATATGACTTGCACACCTCAGTACCTCACGCACAATATCAAGCATAACGCACATATCTTGAATGTTATATGATAGGTGTTGGTCATGGACTCGCAATTCCATATCCAAAATTTTGAAATTTTTTATTGCGCTCGACTCATTAAGCATGCCTTCATCACTCATTAAGAATATTAGATTAGTTAATAATATATTCAGACTCATCAAAAGTAGACAGGCAAAAAGAAATAAACTAATTGCAATGGCACGAGGCCACTATATAACATAGTTGTCGAAATTTTCAAAATAGCATATTTGTCAAAGAAGAGTTTATGATTTATTTTTTTAAAATCTAAACTTCTTTTTGAAATAGAAATTAAATTACTTAAGATTTGAATTGGTTAACACTTAACACTCAGTATTCATTTGCTTTCCTCCTAACTAAAAATAAATAACGTTAAAACTTAATAAATATGATTAAATAAGAGAATTGATATTAACACTTCATATTCTTATAACGGCACTCCACTTACTTTATTAATTTGCTCTATAGTATACAAAAACAATTATAAAGAGGCAAGTTCAGCTTTCAAAATTGGAATTAAAATTCCACATGGAGGGACATTATTGTCCATTTAAATAAATTAAAAAATAAGTAGAGTGCCATTATAAAAATATGGAGTACTAATATTAATTCCCTTAAATAAATTCCACATATTAGCTTTGATAAAAACCCTAACGACTATTTATTTCAGCATTCAATTTTACGTTATATTTCAAATGGGCCTCAAAGGCCCAACTTTGTTCAAATATTTGGGTCGGGCCTCAAAGAGAGATCTTCATCCTTAAGAGAAATAAGACACCGAATTGGGCTTTTAAAAGCCCGATCTTTTATCTTAGCTTTAATATTTGAGTTAGTATAACTTCACCTAATGAGCCCAACCTTAAGGAGATGAGATCATCTATTGCGGGATGAAGTTTTCGTAGAATGTATCTTCTGACTCCATTTTCACGTATTTAGAGGCTGAATTATATCGTTAATGCTATCGTCAAAGTTGCAGATATGTCTCTTAGCTTCGCGTAACAACTTGAACCACTTCGATTTGTAATCGTAAAGAAAGCTATGCTCAAAATACAAAAGTATGATAGAGCAGGATTGGTCCTGTGACGCCGTTTTGGCACCTCACGTCATACTATCCCGCCCCACCGTAACTATCTCGATTTCTTTATGTTTTTAATTGTTATTTTATTGTTCTCTCATATGAAAATTTCCATCTCTTGTACAGGGTTCAGTTCTTTATTATATTAAAATTTTATCTTTTGTTCACCGATCCTTGGAATTTGTTATCCAGTTGATATTTCATTATTTTTATTACTTATTTTTGTTATAATCAGTTTGTCTCGTGTCTACTACATTATTCTCTGCCCTCTGAACAATTTTTGAACTGAAGTAAAATTGATCGATTTTCTAAATGAGAAAAAATAAAACTTTAAATGAAATTTGAGCAATCCATTTACCAATCAAAGTTCAAATGTCTTAGATTGTTCAACTAGAATAATAATAATAGGCTCGATTAGCAATTTAGCATCAAGAATTAATTTGGACTAGTAAGGCCCAAAAATATGGGGGTTTTACGCAAAAGAGCCAATTGAAAAGAACATAGTGAGTCATATTATGATTGGCCCAGCCAAATTATCCCTTAATTGTGCTAACGATATGGTGTTCAACCAAACCATTAGACCGACCAAACCGACTACCCTAACCCAAATCGCACTGCAAATAGCGGGTTCACAATTTGATGGGTCGGTCTCGTAATCAGGTTTGGTTTAAGTTTTTATGAACTGTAAAAATCACGCCCAACCGCAATATATATATTTCATACATATTTATAGGGTAATGATATTGACACTCTAAAAATTACTATAGAAGCTCCAATTTCAAAATTTGTATTGAAACATCAAACATGACAAAAATGCCCATGAGTACTAAATTACATTATAATATTTAAAATTGAATTCCTAATATACCCTTATGCCATTATGACTTATCAAACATATTTAGTAGCAAATGTCGCGGGGGATGGTTTAAATTTGCTTCATCTTCAGTCTTCACCACCCCTGAGTTTGTCTTTTGATGCACAATTAAACTTTTTTTCCTTTTCCCCTTTGTTAATTCACGAAGCATATATAAAGATAATACACGTAACTACTTTGATATAATACTAACCAAAATAATGAACTTGAATTAGAGCTTTTTTTCGTAAGACAACAAACTTCACATCATAAATTAGAAAAAAGTGTCTAGGCAATTAAATCTTAAATAACTGAGCAAAACAAAAAAACAAAAAAAAAAGATTTTAAATATAGTCATCAAAATAGAAGAGAACACTTCATCTCTGCACATTAACATTAAGCCAGCAACTTTAGATTTTGTTCTTGCAATAATTTTGGTATGGCTGCAACGGTTGCGCATAAAGAAGTGCTCCAATTAAGTAGCACCCTATTAAAATAGAAAAATAGAAATATTAGAAGTGTCTATAGACTTTTCAATATCCATATATATTCAATATCCATATAAATAGGCAAAGTATAAAAGCATATGCTCAAAAAAAAAAAAAAGAATTTACAATAGGGTACTTTAATGGAAATGCAAAACTTCTTGCTTGCATACAAGCATATATTTTGCAGCAGTGCAGTTCTAACATATTAATTGCCGCACCATCGAAACAAAATATGGATATAGGTCTATTTGATTCATACCAATTAAAATCCATCCCACTCGTTCTTTTCCATATCTGCCAAAAGGGAAGAGTTAATTAGGACAAATTCTGAGAATAAAATTTCATCATAATAGATAAACTTTATCAACTTAAATATAAATAACTAATTAAAACCTTTTTAGTGTACAAGATAAATCACTTTAAGGGTCAAATCCTCCCAAACTTTCTTCTTGGCTGTAATACGTGGAAGGCATAAATACACGAGTTTCGGTCCTTGTTACACATGTACGAGTATTGTGTCCGAAACCACTATATGAACTGCATTTTTTATTTTTCTCTATAATTTCAAATTCACAATTATCACGTTGAGTAGAACTCACATTTTTTCGTTTCTTTGATCCATAAGGACGACCTCTACGAGGATTGATATTCGGCTCGTTAACTATCAAAGGAAGGGAAGCATCCATGATTTGAGAAATTTGCTTTCAAGTATCTTCTTTTTGAACAAGAGGCATTTTCTTATACTTATTTTGGAAATCCTTGAGAAGAGTATCAAGTTGATCGTCGTGACTCAGTTCTCCTGTAATGTTATCAAATGCTCTTCCATCAATTCTCCATTGTGGATGTATGTTGACAAGCTCTAATTTTCCATTTAACATGCCGATCATTTTGTGAGCACAAGGAAGACCCATGGTACTTTGAAAATGACCTCTACACTTGTCCAATGGCTTACCAGAAGTTGCCAACTTATATTGCATCACGAGTTGTTCAAGTGCATGCTTAGATATGTTGCCAACGAGTTTCTGAAATATAGGAACCCTCAGACCATGTGATATACGAATTCTTTCACTTTCTAGCTTTGCTTTGACTTCCTTACCTGATTTTCAATAGCAAGACATATTTTTGCTTTTACCTCGCGAAGGTTACCTGTTGAGACATGCAAATATTTCTTGAGCATTGCATGAGCACCCTCAGCCCTTGACGTTGCATGATTTCCAAAGTGTAAATATTTTTCAATCCACGCAAGCTGATGGAAACAAAAAACGATAAAAGAAAAATACTTCCGATAAATCGAAAGTCCTACAAGAATAAATTCTTGTCCCTATAAACCGAAGTTTGTCCCAAGCTTAAAGCTCGATTCCACCATAAAATTCTGAATGCCTTTTCAATACAAGAGCAGACCCTATTTTATACTAACTTAAGACTCCTAAACTTGCTGGGAAAGAAAATAAAAGAAAGGAAATAACTTGCTAACAAATTAACAGCTAATACTAATACTATTAATAAGGCTCCTTACCATACTAAGACTCTGCAATAAAAGGAAATAACAATCAATATAATATCAAATACTTAATACTAATGACTCTCAATATCTTCAACAGCAACCGGCATATGGCATCCTTGTGTGAACTCAATCTTTCGAAATCTGATTCATAACAATTCCACCCCCCTTAAAAACAGCCTTGTCCCCAAGGTTGAACTCAAGAAATTGCTGCCTATGCTGGTAAGGGCTTCCCGAATAATGATCATCAAATTGCACCGTGAGTGCGTGGGAAAATTTCAGCCAAGTAGTGCGTGGTTGACGGTGATGTAACTGACACAAATACAACGCTGATTCTTCCATGACGACCAAGGCAAGCTGATCCTTCAATGGTGAGGGGGTCGGAATTACAGTTGCGACATCTTGGGCATCTGGTGGTGGCTGCGGCAGCGAAATTTTGTTGGTTTGGTTGATGGTAGGCCGCTTGTGCTCTGTTGGTTGTAGGTTAGGGGCTATGGTTTGCTGAATTTGGTTGATGGCGGGCAGATGGGTTGCATGGGATGCGATTGGTTGTATAAAACTGGCAGGAGGCGGTGAACTTTCAGCGGGGATGGCAGCGACGCTGTTTTGGATTGATGAAACAGACGAGTTGGCGAACGTCACAGGTGGTGCGTGGGCGGTGGTAGAGGACGAGGCCACGGTGGGGGTGAGGGCCTTGATTAACACTAGAGCTTCGGCCATCATAGCTCGTATCTCAGCGAGGTCACTCTTCATCTGCCTTTGAATTTCATCCATAGTCCGAGGATGACTCTCAATCGCTCCGATACGAGTTTCAACCATAATCCTTAGGCGGGGGTTAAATCCGGCAGGTCGGACCAAATTGATGGAAACAAAAAACGATAAAAGAAAAATACTTCCGATAAATCGAAAGTCCTACAAGAATAAATTATTGTCCCTACAAACCGAAGTTTGTCCCAAGCTTAAAGCTCGATTCCACCATAAAATTCTGAATGCCTTTTCAATACAAGAGCATACCCTATTTTATACTAACTTAAGACTTAAACTTGCTGGGAAAGAAAATAAAAGAAAGGAAATAACTTGCTAACAAATTAACAGCTAATACTAATACTATTAATAAGGCTCCTTACCATACTAAGACTCTACAATAAAAGGAAATAACAATCAATATAATATCAAATACTTAATACTAATGACTCTCAATATCTTCAACAGCAACTGGCATATGGCATCCTTGTGTGAACTCAATCTTTTGAAATCTGATTCATGACACAAGCACAAACTTCTCTTTGTATGGAAGCCAATTGTTTTTTATATACTCGAGAGCTAATTGTTTATCTTTGTACTACTCTTCGAGAATACGCCATTCTTCATCAAATTTTGGCTTGTCAACAGTATATATCACATTTGTCCAAGTTGATAAAAACGTGTCAAAATCTTTCTTTTCATCAAAAAACTTTTTGCACTTAGCTAAGACATTTTTCTGTACATGCCATACACATAGAACATGTCTCATCTGCGGGAAGACGACATTAATAGCATTCATTAGTGCTAATTCTCTATCTGTGATAATGGCCACAGGATTGTTAACTCCCAAAATATTTCTAAATCTCTCTAGTGCCCAAATATAATCTTCTTCTTCCTCCTTTTGCATGAAAATAATGCATGAATAGAATGACGTATTGAAACTAGATATGCCGATGATATCAAGAAGTGGCATTTTATATTTGTTCGTCTTATATGTACAGTCCATGACAAAGACATTAGAGAAATTCTTCGTCAATATCATTGAGCTCGGATGTGAGAAGAACAAATGAGTAAGAAGATGATTATTTGTCACGCTCAATGTCATAATAGAATCCACCTTCACCAAGTTCCTCAAACAATGCCTCCATCACTGTACGCCCATTTAGATCCTCACTTTTGATCTTAGCTCTTGCATTATACATTGTTCTTGAAGTTGCTTGAAGAGATGCGTTACTTTGTCGAAGTGCAGTAAGAATTTCTCTTGGTGCAGAACCAGCCGTTGACATAGTCCTAATAGTTTGCATATCTTGTAGGGAAAATCGACGACACATAGGATGACCCAACATATCTCTTGAAGGTTCATGATTGTGCTCTCCATTTTCCAAATATCACCCTTTTTTTTACCCCATATCTCAAATGGACAATTTATGAGTCTAGATCCAGTCGATCTTTTCCTTTGCTCCATTAGAACATGGGCACATCGATATGATCCTCCTCTATCACAACCAATAATAACATAGTATTGTGGTTTGGATTTCTTTATAACCGTGACATAACCTTGCTCCAGAGCAATCTTTCGAATGTTTCTTGAAGCTCCTCACGATTAGCAAATTCTTAACTTGATAGAAGAAGTATAGGGTTAGGCTGCTCAATATTGTCTTCCTCCATAATCTCTTCCCTTGACAAACTACCAATCAATGGAGCAACCTCATTTTTCTCTATTTGTTGCGAGTCAGTAATACCTATCAATTCCAAATTAGCAACCAATTAGAATGAATCATAAGAAACAAGACTTTTAAAAATGAATCATTAGAATATAAAAACCAATTACAATTAAGAACATCATACTTTTAATCATTAAATATAAAAATTCAATTAAATATACAAATAAATATACTTATAGATTCCAGCAACTTGTAGATACATATATTTAGAGATATATTCCAGCAACTTGCAGATAGATATACTTATTGAGATATATCATTAGAATGTAAGAACCAATTACAATCATAACTTGCACTTTCTTAGTGTCTTATTGTTAGCTCTTTTATTTTCTTATTATTTGCGGTTGCCGTACAATTATTGCAGGGGCACAGGCACAAAGGCGTTTTCAAACTAGGACATCCATAGTCTTTTTTTTTTTTGTTGTGATAAGTGGACATCCATAAGATAAAAATATAGAGAATCAATGAACTATATTTTAGTTAATTACTTCATGAATGATCAAGACTTTTTAAAACTTTTAAGAACAACAAAACAACTTAGAGTATGAAAATTCAGTGATTAACCTTTTAAATTACAATGAATACTAACAAAGCAAAAGAATAGCACTGAAATATTATAGAATCAAAATAAAATTCTAACTTTCGATATAAAGCTAAAAAATTTATACTACGAAGTATAGAAGAGAGAGTTACCAGTTTCATCGATCTGAGATGAATTACATGCATGATAGAATTCTGAAATTTGTTCAATACTTTTTGTATTCACCAATTCATGTATCTTATCCAACGGGGCAACAACTCTTGCAATGTCTTCAACATTATTGTTCTCCATTGTTAATGTTTTTTTAAACATAAAAGATATGGTGCAGTGATGGAGAAATTGTGAGACTTATCATTAAAGTAGGGTTTCGCGGAGGTTGAGATAAGAAAGGAGATTTGTTGCCTGTTGTTACGTGAGAATTAAACAAGGGCAAGGAAAGATGTAAAGAGTAATATGGGAACTAAGGGGTAATTAGTCTTACAAATTTATGAGTAATGTTTTTTATTAGAAGATGGATATATTTGTCATCTATATATAATAAAATACAACCTTTGAGGCCATCCAAATAAGCGCATATGTGGATGGCCTAATTGAGCTCAATTTTGCCACGTAAGCAAAATTAAATAATATAGATATCTATTAAATTTTAAAAATATAATTATCGATCTTTATCCAAATATATTAACAACCTCATATCTTATTTTGGATAAAGCTAGACTAACTAATAGATTTTCCTTTTTGAAAACATGTGTCTTTATTTAAAATTTAAATTTTGAATTCAATTATATAGCATCTATATAACTTTCTAGATTTTTGAGTTTTTTTTAATTACTAACAATAATTCTATTGGTCCACATTTCATGTAATTTGAATTTTGAATTATGTTAGTCCAAATTTCAAAGGCTTTTCACGTTGAAATTTGATTTAAACTCAGTTCATAAAAGGAACATTATGCATTAATTCCTCAAAATTTGCCATAATATTAGCTGGAAGTTGAGAAAAAAATATAAATAGGAACAAAATGCACGCTCCTAAATGTCGTGATCCTTCAATTTTTGCTTCAAATTTTTCATCCTCTAATCTCTTTCCTTCAAGTTTAGCTTCTTCAATTATGCATTTACAAATCTATTGCAGATTCTATTAGTATTACTAAACTATTAAATCAATCTCTTTACATTTATAAGACTGTACTGATTTTTCTTCATTTTTCTGAAAGAGTGATTTTGTTTTACCTTCTCATTGTTTTGCCTTTATTTTGTTTCTAATACATTCTAAAAGTTGCCAAATGTAAAAAAGTTTTCTTGATGTGTACGTATTTTCTCTACATTAATATATTCTCATTTATTTTGTCTTTTTATTTTGATATATTGTTGTTCATATTCTTTTGTGTATTTTGATTCCAAATCATGAAATTTGATATTTTCTCTTTGATTTGCTTTCTTACTTTTTTTCTCTTTTATGCAAGTGATCATGTTTTTCCTTTCATACTATTTATATTTATAATTTATTTCAAATTTTATTTTAATAATGATTTTATATACACAGCTTCTATGTTTTTGCCTCTCATTTTTTTTCATTTTTTATAATGTCATTCATATTATTTTGTGTATTCTCCCATCATTCGGTGAAATTTGACCTTTTCTATTTATGGTTATGGTAATTTTTTTACATTCATACTACTTACCTTTTTAATTTGTTTTGAGATATTTAAAAATTTATTTTTTATATATAATTTATATGTTATTTATCTCTCATTTTTCTCTTCATTTAAACTATTTCACTTTTTCTTCCTACAAGATTCTTATTTTTTATGTTTTGGTTTAATAAGATGGAAGGGATTAGTGGTTATTAATTTTTGACCATATTCTTCCATTTTAATATTCTTAAATCTTTACATTTTCTTATTAAATTTGTTGTCTTCATTGGCTCACTCTTCATGCTCACTATTCATGATGTTGTATTATGTTGGACACTAATTAGATTCGTATTTACTAAGAGGTATTTTCATCCCAATTGATTTTTTTAATTTCTATTTCCTATCCACTTTCCACTTGGTACATGAGTTTTCTTTATGTCAGTTTTTATTTCCTCTACATGCAAAATTGCAAATTATGTATTTGTTTGATTGACATTTTCTGTAGCAGGATTCGTGTTGCAGAAATGGACACCATTACCACTAAAATATGCAATTAGGACAGAGGGATGGAAGTTGGAACACGACTAACATAAAAAGGTCCGAGAGCTTCAATTTTCTCATGTTGCCATCTTAATTTGTGTGTACTAATGGAGTATATCCTTTTGCTTTCTACTTTTTATGTACATTTTCAATTGAATTGGCTTTGAATTATATTTTTATGTCTCGATTGCATAAAATTCATCCAATGAATTTTTCACTCCATGATTTGGTTGAGGTACTGTTTCTTTTTTGCTATTTATGAGAATGACTATGATTATTGATATATATTTTTTGCAATATAATTTTATATTTATTATATTATAATCATCAATATCTTCTATTTTGATGGATTGAAGCATTCACTTGCTATTGTGTTTGATATCCATATGTAGCCAAGATATGGAGTACAACTTGAGACTTTTATCCAAAGTTTTTGGAGTCGTTTCTTTTTACTTTTTGTGCGTATATCTATTTTATTCGTTACATTTTTCATCTTTTCTAATGATTTCACATAGTTTCTACTTCATTTGAGAGGTGATAGTTCTTTTTAAGTAATCAGATTTTTTCTTCATTCTATTCCATGTTTTTCTTACTTTGAATATTGATATTTACTTAAGTTTTGAGACATAAGAATTTATTTTTCAATTGGTAACTTTTTAGATAGTTATAGTTTTTATTATTATCATATTAAGTCCAATGTTTGTTTAACTTTTAATTTTTAACTTCAGATCCAATTTATCAATATTTATATTCAATTTGAAAAATATATTTCCATATATAAATATAGTCAAATACATAGGCACAATTGTTCTTATTCAACGTGTGTATATATATTCGATATAATAAAAAATTTCAATTAAATATTTAATCAATAAATATATGTTAGTGATTAATTGAAATTCATTGTCTTTTTGCCAACAATGTACTACATTTTTTTTAGATTATATATAAATAAATTATGCAATGAAGATATTTATTTTTAAATATTTTTTTTACATATTCAGTATCCCGTGCCTTGGCACGGGGTTATATCTAGTTTTCTAAGAAAGAGAAATCAAAGTGGAGCTCCTATAGTAATTTGTGGAGCTCAAATGTCATTCTCCATATTTATATATATAGTGTTAATTTATTAATCACCATTTTGCAACACCCCTCTTTACAAAATGATATATGATTTCTTATTTGCTCAACTATATTTGCACTATATTGTAATAAGTATGCACTTACCAAATATGTCACAAATTAAATTACCAATCTGAAAGTTAGAACTAAATTATCTTTGATAAAACACGATGACATTGCACGTAGAAATAATTTTTATTGGTGGATAGAAACCAATAGATGAAAATTGATCTCAACGCATATGTTAAATTCCACTACATAGTTTATGTTATCCTTTTAATTGTACAACGAAAGTTTTCATGAATATTGTATTTCTTATGATTGTGCTGTTAAATAAAAAAATTGTTCTTTTTTAAACAGATTATTTTCTAGTAAAGTTGGTGATGATTTTGCCTAAATAGTACACAAGAAATTTAACACTTAATAAACAATTTAAATAGAAAAGAAGAAAAAAAGAGTACAAACCGCAAAACTGCTCCAACCCAAATGAACCACAAAGTGGGGTTTTGGTGTTTGTCGGATTGGACTTCGGTTAAAAATTTCAAAATGGCCAAAATCGGATCGGGCTAAAAAAATAGAAAGAAATGCCCCACCCGCACCGCATACACCCCTAGATGATATCAACAAGTGGTCTTTTTCTTTTTTCTTTTTGTCCTCTAAAATATATACAATAATCTAATTCCGAAAATTTTAACCAAAAGCGCCCGTGTGACAACATTCTTTTAAACTATTATAGTTGTCATTATATTATACAAATTTATATGATATAAAGGTAATTTGTAACTTTTTCATTCATCCATCTTTTCCTTTAGAATCTTTCTTTTTTTTTTTTAAGAATTTAGAGTCAATTTTTTGAACTTGTAGAAATGTATCTCTTTATATAATCTCTCTTTCTAATAATTTTTATTTTATTATTATGTAGGACAAAATTTTTAGTTTCCTTCATAGCATGTTCTTACCTAAAACACTTAGAAAATGAAAAATCTTGAACCTCATTTCGTTGGCTCTTCTGGATTCGGGGCACACAACAAGCGGAATTAGACTTGAGCTTGGATTCGGGGCACACAACGAGCGGAATCAAACTTGAGCTTGATCGAATAGATCGGTCCGAGTTTGAGTTCCAGCTTGCTTATCTTTTACCCATGTTATTTTTAGATATTTTTATGATGTTACTTTTCTATTATAGTTGTATTAAACTCTGCCTTACTATATAGTTGCTTTTTAGGTTTTAATCATCATCATTTTATCATTGTTAAGAACCTAATTTGGATTATTGTAATCAAGTAATTTACCAAACATGGTAAGGAGGACCTCGAACACAAATCAATTAATTCTCTACCGAATTTAAACTTTAAAGTTGCCCTATATATATTTCCAACGCACAAAATAGATTATTACCAAAAATGAAAAGGGTAACTAAACTTACAATTATTGATCATTAAAAAGTACTCCAATTAGATAAAAAGTTTATTAACTCAAATATGATATAGCGTACAATACATACATAACATAATCACTACCCATCACATGCTTGCCTTTTCTCATTGCCAAAGCAAAGCAAAAGCCCCCCACTCTCTCTCTCCCCCCCTTCAAAACCAAGCAAACTCTCGCACAACCCCCAAATTCATCACTCCAATACAATAATCGAGAGAAAGAAAAAATAAAAAGTAGGAAAAGAAGTGGTCGCCGCCGTGGGTGGTGGTGGTGGCGCAACCCCTTTCCAAAGTTCCTCAAAAATCCCGACAATAACCATTCGATTAAGCAGCATCAGCCTCTTACTGTTAAGCTAAGCGTGAGGTCCAAGTGTTTGAATCCTCGCTTGGTTAACACTTAACACCATCATTCTTTACAAGTGAGAGGTCAAGCGTTCGAATTCCCACTCCTTCAAAATTTCTCGAAAATGACCTCTAGACCAATAACCACCACCACCACCACCGGCTCCGCCTCGCACCACCACTACTACCCACAAAACTCCTACTCCTCATCCTCCTCCGCCTCCGCCTCCTTCCGCGGCTGCTGCTGCTGCCTATTCCTCCTCTTCTCCTTCATCGCCCTCCTCATCCTCGCCATCGTGCTCGTTGTAGTCCTTGCGGTTAAACCAAAAAAACCCGAATTCGAGCTCCAACAAGTCGGAATCCAATACATGGGCATTAACCCGACCACCGCCTCCTCCGCCACCGTTTCACTGAACATCCGCATGCTGTTCACCGCCGCGAACGACAATAAGGTGGGAATCAAGTACGGCGAGTCCAGGTTTACTGTCATGTACCGTGGCATACCCTTGGGACGTGGCAATGTTCCCGGGTTTTTTCAACCCGCCCACAGCGTCCGCCGGGTCGAGACCACGATTGTTGTGGACCGGGTCAGCTTGTTGCAAGCCGATGCTGCGGATTTGGTGAGGGATGCTTCGTTGAATGACCGGGTCGAGTTTCGGGTCGTGGGTGATGTCGGGGCGAAGATCCGGATTATGGGTTTGACGTCACCTGGGGTGCAGGTTAGCTCTCATCTTTGCTCAATGTATTTTCAAATATTGCTTTCTTTTTTCTTACTCAGCACGAAATACTAATTACGTAAATATTAATATATATATATATATATGTCACTACTGTAACTTATTTGTTTATAGATTGCAAAAGCAAAAAAAAAAAATTATTTTTAATGATTATTATCGAAAAATCTTTATAAGTACTAAATCACACGAATTTGACCTTAAAAATAGAATGCATGACTCGTGTAGTTGCAAACAAACATTTTAAGAAATGATTAACAACTATTATAATTATGAGAAATAAATAAAGAAAAATTGTTTCTTATTTGAATTCAAATCATGCTAGTTATATTGTTCGATTAGAGAAAACTCCGTAGGGAACTTGTATTATTGAGTAACATATTTATAGAGATACATCTATTTGGTAAACAAGAAACTTTAACTATAAATAAGGAAAAGATAAATATAAGGAAACATAAAGAAACCTAAATTAACATAAATACTAGAAATATATGGAAAGATATTATACTATCTAACACTCCCGCACAGTCGAAACTAGAGACTCTTGAACGTTGAGACTGGACCAAAGAAATCCGGTCATAGAGAATTTGAGAAGAAGACGGCGACAAATATTAAAGGCGGCGGTGGCGGCTCCAAGTCCTCCTTTTTAAAGAGTGAGCGGCGGCAACTAACAAAACTAAAAGCTGCAGCGGCCAAAGAGAGAAGGCAGCGACATAAAATAAAAAGACGGCGGCCACAGAAAAACAAAAAGAGAAAACGAGATAAGGGAGAAGAAACTGGCGGCGGCGGCCATAGGAGAAAGAAAGAAAAAAGAAATTAGATAAAGAAACACTAAACTAGATACGGAGCGCCGAACGGGGACGGCTACTTGAGGATGGCGGCAGAAGCGAGAGATGGAGAGACCATGGCTCGAAGCCATGGCTCTGATACCATGTTATATTAGAGAAAACCCCGTAGGGAACTTGTATTATTGAGTAAGATATTTATAGAGATACATCTATTTGGTAAATAAGAAACCTTAACTATAAATAAGAAAAAAATAAATACAAAAAAATATAAAGAAATCTAAATTAACATAAATACTAGACAGATATGGAAAGATATTATATTATCTAAGATATTTTATCTTATTATGAGTTTTTAAAGTTAATTATTTTAGATAAAATATTTGTTTATATTCGATAGGAAAAATATATAATTAATCATATGATATCTTCAATATTGTCCACACGTGCGCTGATTTGTACAGTCTCGAGGGTAGATTTTCATTTATTTTCTCGTGAAACTTTCTTGATTTATTATCTCTAGAATTTCTTTTGCGTTTTCATTCTTCGTTTCGTGGAAATTGGAGGATGGAGACAAGAGACAATGAAGGTCACTCTTGGTCTCTATTTCCGTGCATAATGCTTTGGTTTGTCGCCTTGTCTCCCTTTGGGCTTTGCTAATTGCTACCATGAGCTGGCATAGTTCAATTCCAGAATGTTACACGCATATATCCATGACAATTGTATAAATAAATAGTTAGAACGTGAAAAGTGAAATCTCGCATGTTTATCCACAACACATGATTTTCTCTATCTATATTCTAAGCACCCATGTTTACACTTATCATGTATATGTGCTTGTTTAAAATGAAGTGTTACACAGATGTGTTAATAGAGGATTTAAATTGTGGCTGACATGCCCTTGTGGTTTTAACCCCTAATTTTTAGGGAGTAGGTTCTTATCCTAAATCATATGTACTATTCTTTTAAATATATACATACAGATATTGATTGTTTTTTTTAGAGTTTAAGACAATCACAATTATTTATAAAAAACTTAAGGTATACTTTATTGTATAATCCTAAAAATATTGAGACTTATAATTTCAAGAGTTTCTAATCGCTCGCTACTATAATCTCTCGAAGAGTACAAAAAATATAAAACGTTGAAGCATACACAATAGTGATTCTTAGTGAGCTTAGTCTAAGTCATAGCATAATTACAACATATAGTGAACCTACGTGAAACTCAACGGATGTTTATTCATGAAGCTCCACATTTCTATTTCTATATATATATATATATATTTCATTGTCTTTTTTTCTTGTATCTTCAGTAATAAATTGTTAAAATTTGCTAACATCAAATTATGTTTTATCCTCTATAGCAATCAAATTAGTACGTATGTTATTTATCCTAGAAAGAATTAAAATGTAGAATTAAGGATTTGATTCAATATGGAAAATAGTGGATGATGGTTTGGTTTCTAGCAAATTTTTTCTTTGTTCCTGTTCTTTTTTGCTTTGAATTTTACCATACCACAACATGTCGATAAGTTTGTAAGGAAGATTTATTATATTCACCGAATTTTTTCTAAACCAAACTGTTTGAATAATGTCACATAGTGATTGTGTCACTAGACTTTAGTGTTCAATACCCCATATAGGTAAGAAACTAAGAATCATCCGTTTGTGAGCCCATATGTATTGACTTTTTGTTTTGTTTGTTTCTTGAAAATTATTGGTACGTATGATGTTGTGACATAAGGCGTAAACATGGGTCTTGACTCGTGTGGTATATTTTGTACTACATTTAGTAGATATGCACTAGGTAGATATATGATACACTTATCATATACCTGCCACTGCCCATTTCGTAGGGGTTTTTCATCAGTTTGACCCATTTTTGGGTCAAACTTATTAAAATGACCGATTTTATTTAGCATTTATCGATCTAATCTGAAGGCGTCTTCAATTTTTCATTTTTCAGAAATTAAATTGAAGGCGTCATTTCAAATGGCGGTTTCAATTTATATATTTTATTTTTTTTATTTTTTTTTAAGGCGCCATTTCAAATTATTATTTTTGTTAAAAAAAATGACACTGTAGCAGTCAACAAATGGTGACTGCTACAGTGGTGAAGGCGCCATTTCAAATGACGTCTTCATTTTTTTAATTGAATATTTAATATTGTTTTAAAATTTTGTTGAATTTGTATAAGGATTTAGGTAAAAAGAATTTCTTTTTTCTTAGTTCGGGACATTCGTTTGTAATTTATATTGTCGTTTAGTATGTCTTCAACGTTTATTTTGTATGTCTTTGACGTTCGTCAAATTATTTTTTTTGCAGAAAAACTATTCTAATGTCTCTTTTTTAGCATGTCATATTTCTTCACTTAGGTATCAAAATAAACCAATTCTTGCACCATTAGAAACTTTGTAAGTCAATCTACAATTTATGTGTTCATGTCAAAGTCCAAAAATGTAGAGAAAATGACAAAAAATGAGCCTGAACTAAGGAAAAATAAATTCTTTTTACCTAAATCCTTATATAAATTCAACAAATTTTAAAAAGAATATTAAATATTCAATAAAAAAAATGCACCACTGTAGCAGTTCGCTTTTGTTGACTGCTACAGTGGCATATTTATTTAAAAAAATAATAATAAATTGAAATGGCGCCGTCAAAAACATATATATACGCCATTTCAATTTAATTGCTGGAAAAATGAAAAATTGAAAGCCCCATTTGAAGGTTAGATTGATAAATGGTACCTAAAATCGATCATTTTGGTAAGTTTGACCCAAAAATGGATCAAACTGATAAAAAAACCCCATTTCGTAGACTATCTTTGGATTCATTTTTAGAAGTTACCTAGAAAATCTCTCGTACAATATAGAAATTAGATTATTTTTTTTATCTTTGTGGAAAAATACTGGTGCGGATTAATAGTTGCAAAGATTGATAAATTAATGATCATTTGACACTTGGAAGATTCTATTGCAGATTCAGAATGATCAAATTCAAATTTAATACATAAGATGAGTGAATTACATGTCTTGTGTAATTGGTTATAAAATTAGTGAATTCCACTTGCATTTGGCAAAAATAAGGTTAGCCTTAGCCTGGGGCTAGAACTTCCCATATGTCTGTATGAAAATTGTAATTTCAAGAAGTAGATTACGTTTCAAAAGACCCATTTGCTTGAGCCCCGACATATTTATAATTGTTTATGTGTGAGAACCCATGTTGCTCACATCAGATGATCCTAACCATTCCCGAGATCTCCTAAAAATGACGAATATCTAACAAAAAATGTGAATGTTGGCAGGTATCAGTGGACTGTACAATAGGAATCAGCCCAAGAAAGCAATCCTTAATATACAAGCAATGTGGATTCGATGGACTCACTGTCTAACTTTCTAATCTTTACATGCTGTCATTAGAACACACTTTTTTCCTCTTTTCTCCTTCTCTCTCTCTCTCTAAAAAAAGGAAAACTAGAGAGATTAAGAAGTTACATAGTTAATTGAATTCCCACTGTCACCCACATGGGGTTGAGCTGTTAGTATAGCAAAACCCAATTTAATCCATATAAAAAATTGGAAAAAAAAAGGAAGAGAAAAGATTGCTCTTGCTTTAGAAAAGGATGAGCCACTAATATAGCAGAATGCAGAAGAGAATTTTTGGCAAGTTTGAGTTCATCTCTTGTAAAATTTCGGACTAATTGATTCTTTAGTGTTGTTATTCACATCCAATTGCGAGTATGAAGAGATAACTCGGTGCAAATTTGCCCCGTTATTGTCGCTATATGTATGTTTGATATGACTCGCCTTAAAAAATTCTTTGGGAGTCTTGAACCTGCTCGTTCGGACCCCACAAACGTTGATCAGTGGAGCTCGTTTGGACCCCACAAACGTTGATCAGTGGAGCCCGTACGACAGCGCAAAGACGATTTTATGATTGTTCCAAAATTTGGGACCTCGTCGAATTTTGAATTTGATTATATATTTTGTTCATTTGTTGGGAGTATCCATTTGCTTTGACTAATTGTTAAGAAGTCGAGATTTAGATTCTTCTCAGAATCATTTTTATTCATATATAATAGATTCTTTGTAGTCGCCTTCACATGTGTAATTGTTATTGTTTTCGTAAGCCTGGTGATTTCTTGAGAATGATCCAGCAGACTTGTTCATTGTTGTCCAACATCATGCCTGGCTTCTAAATATGGTCATCGTTCTCCTCCCATCATATTAAACCCCGCCTAAACGCGGTCATCGTGGTCCATCGAAAAGGTAATCACCGTGATATTGGTAAATATGAACCTATAAAGCACGGACACTTCGAAAATTATTCTCGGGCGGTGTCGGGCGCATGTCGGACACGACACGCCTCCTTTATGTGTCCGACACGGCTAATATGTATCCATGGTTAAAAAATAAAAAAATAATTTGGACACTGTGTCGGACACGACCAAATGAGTGTCCGACACAGTGATGACACGATTGATAGTTTTCCTAAAAAATTTAAAAAGTGTGGGGTTCAAATTATAAATAGAAAAACTTCAGAAATTCTAATCCTAATTTTTGAGCATTTGATACTTTGAGTGTATTTGTAATTGTTTTGTAATTTGTGGTCATTTATATTTTTGTTTTGCATTCGTTATTGACTTATTGTTGATAAGTAGTTAAATTTTTTCAAACATATAAAGATTTACAAAGAAGCAAGGAAAATACAAAACAAACAATAAACAAGTAAACAACATTTTCATAATTTAGTTTTCTAACAAATTATATTGAAATGAAAATCAATATCTAATTTATGTTTTTTTGTTTTTTAATATATATATATATTTGATATTCGTGTCGGAGTAGTGTCGTGTCCTAATTTTTTGGAAAATGTCGTGCCCTGTGTCCATATCATGTCATGTCCGTATCATTGTATCAGTGTCCGCAACATGGGCCAAGTGAGTTGCCCTAAACTTTAAGCTAAAAACTGAATGAAAAAAAATCAAACAGTACTGTTTGGGTCGGGTTGCAAGTCGGGGTGAGTTATTACTAATCCACAACCTCCCCGTAACCCATTTAGCCACTTAAAGCCGCCCTAAATGGGGCGGCTTTGAGTTGGTATGCATTGAATTGAAAGGTCCGAGATCTACTTCTATAAATTGAAAGGTCTGAATGATCAATTCTGCAATCAGTTGTTAGACTTGCCCAACCCCCCTCATGCTATGATCATAGTATGATCTGTTTTTTGAAATCCTATGAGCTCTTGGGGAAGATCAGCCTGTTATCCCTAGAGTAAGTTTTACACGTTGAGCGACAGCCCTTTCTCTCAGCAGCCTTGGATCACTAAGGTTGATTTTCGTCCATGCTCGATGGGTGGGTCTTGCAGTCAAGCTCCTTTCTATCTTTGCACTCGAGGGCCAATATCCGTCCGGCCCGAGGAAACCTTTGTACGCCTCGTTACCTTTTAAGGAATAGGAATAAGAAAACTTTCATTGTTTTTCCCTTCCATCCATTGATAGATCAAAAACACGCAAACTCGTTCATTCTTTTTCTAGCCAATCAAAGCAATTGTGAATAAAAATCCAATTGACCTTTCAATATAATTGTTATGCTTAGTGTGCGTCTCGTTTTTTTTTTTTTTTTTTTTTGGGTTTGGATTAAAAAAAAGACCAGTCCAATATATGAAAACCAACTCATCACTTCGTATTATCTGAATCTAAAGAATCAGTCAAGATATGATAAATTAGTCATATATTTGTAGTAATTGATTTTTTATTTTTATTTTGGGATAATAGCAGACACCCCCCTCAGTAATGGGGTGATATGCACTTTACCCCCTAACTTATTGAAATGTGCACTTTGCCCCCTCACTTATCATAAAATGTGCACTTCACCCCCTCGGGCAGTTCGGGCAGATTTGGGCACCACACTTATCATAAAAATTGGACTTTTGCACCCTGACTTATGTGTTTTTGTAGCATTTTACCCCTGACTTATGTGTTTTTGTAGCATTCTGTCCCCTCACTTATGTGTTTTGTAGCACTTTGCCCCTGCCCGAACTGCCCGAGAGGGTGAAGTGGACATTTTATGATAAGTGAGGGAGCAAAATGCACATTTTAATAATTAAGACGCAAAGTGCACATTACCTCATAATTGAGGGAGGTGTCTGTCATTATCCCTTTTATTTTTAATAAGCTTCAATTCTAAGTTTAAAGCAAAATACAAAAGAAATGCACCTTCATTGTTATCCCTATATATGTACCTTTCGAAAAGTCACACACATTACAATAGCTATTCTTTCTTTCTGGCTTTTCCCGTGGAAATAAAAAACTTTTTCTAAAGAAATCTATAACATTCTCGTAAAGCCAAGTCTTATTTAAAGTTATCAACAAGAAAGTGCAATACCATCATTATTAAAATTAGTTGTGCATCTATGATCTACCTTATCAAGAGACAAATAGGAATCTCTTAACAGTTAACACCTACTCACTACATTTCTTTCATTTTTCTTGAAACATTTTAAGGTTTTACATGTTGCTTCGAGATTTTACCGTAGTCCAAATAAAGGAGAAAATAAATGTAAGAAACTATAGCAAGATTTTAGAAAAAACTTGGGTAATAATTTTTCTCAGAGTAAGGCGTACCATTTTAATTCATCAATTAATCTCCCATTATATTTTTTTTTTCGATTTCCCACGTGTTTTCCCACACCACATTGGATATGGGACTAAACCTGCTTCGCGGTACTGAGCCTGCTGCTGGCCTGAAGGGATTTGTCACTGGGAGAGTCGAACACGCTCGCCACTCAGGAGCGTAGTGGTGGACAAACCACTAAACCAACCATTCAGGTTAATCTCCCATTATATAAACGCACACAAAATTACCAAACAAACAAAATTCAAATCCTACAAAATATTGGATAGACAAAATAAGTCCATACTAATGAAAAGAAAATTTATAGGGTAATGTTACTGGCACTCCACAAGTTACTATAGAAGTTCCATGTTTAATTTTATTAATAAAATATGACAACAATGCCCATGGAGTATAAAAACATTAAAACTTCAAAATAAATTCCAAAATACTTATATGCAATCAAAACAAGTTTTATACTTCACTATTTGATTACATATTAAATCATAAATATAAATTAAAAAGCCAAATAGTTTTGAATATTTAAATGAAATGCAACCTGTCAATGAAAACTTTAGACTATCAGCAACAAAATAATATAGTAACATATCAAATTAGAAATGAGAAAACATCGAATTTCAAATAAAAATTATTTTATTTTTATCGCATATTAACACCAAACTATCAATTTTATTTAATTTATTATAGTAATAAATCAAGATTTAGGCATAAATAAGTACAGTCCGGATAAATCTAATCCTTATAAAAAATAATGTAGTAGTAGTAGTAATAATAAATTAAAATAGTGGTGATGATGGTGATAATGTTAAAAGTAACTGATAATTTTTCAGTTGTACATAAAGAGACAAAGTATATAAATATATTTTATATTTAAATGTCCAAATAATAATAATAATTTGTTCCATACGTAATTCTTTTATATTCTTAAATTGATAATCTTGTTGCGTACATGTACATATTGCATTCTTCAAACAATTCTTTTGATAAATTATTTTGAAAAAAGAATTGATTATCCAGAGGAACATTTATTTTTTAATTTGTTAGCAATTTTTTTGGCTAACAAATGGATACCATAGTCATTTGCCTAAAGAGGGAAAGAAAAATAGAGCTCCTATAGTAATTTGAGGCGCTCCAATATCATTCCCCAATTTATATTAGTAGTTCAATTATATCATTGTTACCATATTATTCTACCTGTTCTTTTTCTCCTATAAAATCAATATTGGTGCACTACACGACTATAAACAGATGAACAATGATTTAACTGGATACACGTTGATAAAGAAAAATAAATCACTTCAAGAACAAAAGATGGAAGAAAACAAAATTCATGCAAAAGTCTAATAAAAAAAACAGAAGCATTATAAGTTCGAGGTTTTGAAGTATCAAAAAAGCACCAAATCCAGAATATAAAAATTGCAGTCTTAAGAATCACAGTGCAAAAAAGATGTAGGCAAGTAAAACTACTATCCCAATATCTTCTAAGAGGATAACTCCTAGGCCTTGACCCGACCGTAAAACTTCTGCTTCTCCTCGGTTGTTTGGAAACGTCCATGTCCGAACTTGGATGATGTGTCGATGAACTTGAGCTTGATCTCTTCAAGGGCGACACGTGAAGTTTGGTTGAGCAGAGTCTGACGGAGAGTGACAACCCTTTTCTTGGGACCAACACAGCAACCCTTGATCATCAGATAATCATCCTTCACTACACCGTAGTGAGGGAATCCACCCATTGGTGTAATTTCTTTCTCGGTCCTGCATCATTTCATTTTGAAGAAAATCAGATACAAAGAGAACAATAACTTCTTCGTGTGTTCAAACTCCACAATTTCATTATATACTATCAAGAGTCACCAAAATGTGTACATTCACAAGCAAGCTATGCCGTAAGGGTGTAATTTGAAGATATAATTAAGGGATAAGTACATGCACACCACCACTAATTGGGTAGTTACCAAAATGGTTTTGTAAATTACCAAGATACTCACCCACCTTCAGGCCCTGACAACTCAAAAAATAGGGAGTGAAACTTTTAATGATATAGGGTGAAATTGTAATATGCTTTTACTGACAAAGACAGTTACGATAATTTCACAAACCTTGGGGTACTTTTCGTAATTAGGATATCATGCAGGGGGTGTCGGTAATTTAGCCCATAACTAGTAACCATCTAGCATGGATGTGACTTGGGAGTAAAGAGCTTATCACATCACAAGGGAACCACTAGAAAACTTTCTACAACACATATCAAGCAATTCGAAAGTGAACAGAAATAAGACGAATTACCAGGAAAAAAAAGTTAAAATTCGCAGAAGACGCATCAATGTAAACATAATGGATCATATCATGTCAATTAGGGATGCTATTCAAAAGATTGATCGTATCACCTGTCATAGTCGGTCATGGCTGCATATTCCTCTTTCCCTGCTTTGCCAAGCTTGTAGATCTTCTTGTTCATTTCAGTACGGTGATGGTATCCATTCTGACCAGCCCTGGCAACTGTGAAGGAAACTCTAGCAGGATGCCATGCACCAATACAGGCAACCTTACGAAGACCTCTATGGGTTTTGCGAGGAAGGCGGGTAACACCCCAACGTGTAACAACACCTTCATAACCTTTACCCTTTGTGACACCAATAATGTCAATCATCTCGTCTTTCTGGAAGACAGCATCAATAGGGACCTGCTTCTCAAAGAAACCATATGCAAAGTCGACCTTCTGGGCAATAGTCCCACCATTCACTTGAATTTCCATCAAGTGTGCCTTCTTTTGTTTCAGCCCCTTCATCTTCCTTATCTGCAGAAAAATACATAGGCATTTCATATACAAGATTTTCTGAACATGCAGAATGCTCAAAAGATGCCCAATAGGATTTTTTGAGAGTGGAATCGACTTAAGCCACGAAACTACTTTTTTAAAAAAAGAAAAAAACTAGCGGTCAATTGATACCTGAGTGTGAGCCAAAACACGAATAACAGATGCATATTTTTTCAGTTTCTCCAGCTGTGACTGGATATCCTTCTTTCCCTCGTCAGTCTCTAATTTCTTTGAGTACTTGGTGAAGGCCTTCTTCTTGGACTTGCACCAGTTCTTGTAAAACCTCCTCTTTACCTCCTCGCTCAGATGCTGAGCCCAAACTGTGTTAAGGCACCGAAGACCACGAGGAGTCTTCACATACCCAACCACTCCAACAATAACCATTGGTGGTGTTTCCACAATAGTAACAGCCTCACAAGTCTCCTTTTTGTGAAGTTCTGAAATCATCAAAGTCCAAGAAGATCTCATTTCAAGAACCCACTAATGGACAACTTAATAATTATTAGGCATAATATTAGGCAAACAACAATTAAAGACACATCTTCTACTAGAGAGACAATAGAGGTACCAAAAGTCCATAACAAATGTAAATTGGAAAAAGTGTTACTAATCTACTATCCTCTCGAATTTAACACAACGGAGATGAGAGAACGTATATTTTCATGACAACATCCAATAAACATTAACAATAAGGGATGAATGAGCTCAAAATGAAACAAAGAATCAGCTTCCAAACAACAGAGAGTTTATAGTGATGTTTCATAGGACATTTAAGATAAAGGAGACAATCCTAAAAGAGAAGAACTTGTACGAATGACATGTTGCACAAAATAATGAGATTTAGATTTGCGTCATATGTAGCACTCCGAGAATGTGACAAAGAGAATTACACAGCTAGATATCATTCAGCATGGTATACAAATCCACATATTTATCCAGGCAATCAACACTGCCAGACAATAATAGGCATGCAACAAAAATTTATGATGGAATAATTTACTTGATCCAGGCTTCTCGACTTCTCGGACAATGTGGGTCATCCCAGCCTTATAACCCAAGAAGGCTGTCAGCTTGCAGGGCTTAGTTGGGTCATCCTTTGGGAAAGCCTTCACTGCATTACTCAAGCAAAAAGAAAAAAAATAAGAAGTGAACGAAAGAAAAGAAAAATGCACAGAGGCAATCATATTGATTTGTACATGTGAAAATCTACCTAAATATTAGCATAATGACATGATAAACATATTTAGTAAAATATTCAATGTGATGAATATACCAGCAGAAAACCAATTCAGTTCGGAAGTTCAAGAATATGACAATTGGTAAAAATTAAAATACTTATATAGGAAAACAAAGGAATCACATGTCGACAACGCCAACTCAGGATAACCTAAACCTCTATGGTTACATGCATTTGAATACTCGTAGGCTCATTGTCTAACCATTCACTCCCAAACATATAGAAAAGGTTGATGACTTTTACTATGAAAAGAATGTTACCCTTTCCCCTGTGGCGATTAGCCCGCTTCCTCGGGAGGAAACCAAGGGACCCGTGCCTTGGGTGCTCGAACTTCCTGTGCGACATTTTTCGCCTCCTTTACTCTGAAAGATAGAAAAACAAAACGATTATCAACTGCTGCAAATTAAATGAGAGCACACAGCTAAAAAGAATCCTACTCCAACATTGATTCTGTCAACAATTACCAATTACTTTACACAGTTTGTTCAATCCAAACACTTCCACATATACACATCAGCAGTTTGCGTGGAAAAAGAATAACATTGCACAAATCAAATTTCTTATGAACAAGAAAATAAATATTTTACAAAGTTTGTTCAATCCAAACACTTCCACATATATATAAGCAGTTTTCGTGGAAAAATGATAACATTGCACAAATCAAATTTATTATAAACAAAATATATACAAACACACACACACACTCACTTAAACTCAATCAAACATTTATAAACAAATTAATGGATTGTACCGCTCCTCAAATGATCTAAAATCTGTTCTTTTTCTTAAATTCTCGCGGCAACAAACTAAATCATGAATCTAAAGATGAGAAATCGAATGCATGAAAATGCAATAGTATTGGCGAACCTTTGTGAGCTTTTTAGTGAGAGAGAGAGATGAGAGAGAGAGCGGCGCATACCTTAATTGTGCACTGGAGATGGAGCTTGTGCCTGTGAGAGAAAAACCCTACTTCACTCTGCTCTCTGAATTTATAACTAAAATGTTTTTCCACACAAGCTGTGGTGGGCTGAAACATTAGGCTTCAGCCCCAGATGAAATTAGGCTCATTTCTCTTCAAGGCCCATCATACCATTTGTCATATGGTGCAAAACATGTGATTATAGAGTTTTAATCGAGTCGAGTCGAACAAGTTATTGTTCAAGCGTGTTTGAATTAGGATCGAGTTTCAGAATATGTGTTTGAGTTTGGTTTGATTGTTAGTTTTAATTGAGTCGAGTCGAACAAGTTGTTGTTCAAGCGTATTTGAATTTAGGATCGAGTTTCAGAATATGTTTTTGAGCTTGGTTTGATTGTTATCCAATTGAGTTTTAATCGAGCCGAACATGAGTCGAGCTCGAATAGTTTGATTTTTTTGCACATATTTTATTATTTTTTACTAATTGAGATGAATTTCAAATTTATCGAACACACAAAATATTGTTCAAGTTGGTTTGATATATTAATGAATCGAGCTCAAACGAACTTTTAGTAAACAATTCTAAATCGAGTATGAAGTAGTTTGATTCGTCTTTCAACTCTTCATATGATACTACTAGTTCGGAATTGACGGACTAAGATACTAGGGTGGTGCCCTTCCATTTGTAACAAAATAGAATAGTACTTTCTTCCGAAAAATAAAAGATGGTCCATATATCTAAGAACTTGTAATTTCTGTACAAGGTCGATGTAAATTGTTTAAAATTTGAACCGTTCTTGAATTAACTTTTTGACACTTTTAGAGTATATGAAATATGAAATTTCAGGTTATTACGATGTTATTTTATGTGTTATTGTTCAAAATTAATTTGTATTATTGATCAAATATCTTATTGTTGTTTTATAAAGTATACTTAAATTGATTGGTTAAACGGTACGAATGTACCTATAATTTTGTGAGAGTACAAAAATATGTTCATGGGTTTATTAAATCAATGAGAGGTATTAAGAGCAAATTTAAAAGTAATGGAAAAACATTGGAGACGTGAATTGGATGACCAAAAATTGAAATTAATTATATATATGTTTCTCAAGTTTTAATTGTAATAATAGTAGTTTCAAGAAAAAAAATTAATTGTAATAATAGTATTCAAGGCCAAAATATAATAATGGATTAAAAGTTGTAAAAGATGATTTTGAAAAAAAAAAAAAAAGTTGTAAAAGATGGGCCATTTTAAAGGCCGAGTGCACACTGGGTCACTTGTTTTCCTCCCGGCCAATTGGATCTAGGGACAAAAATAGAACAAGCTACTTCAAATTTGATTTGAGATTGGCCCTTAAAAATTTAATTTGAGCTTGTTGTATTTAAGGAGTGTTAACATATTTTAGTTGTAAGAGTTTATCAATTTAGGGTTAAAAATAAGTTATTTTGGAGCGTTTACAAATTTTATTTTTGCATTTAATTTTTTAAATTTAAGCGATAATAAAATTTAAAATTTCGATAAAGCATATTTAAAACTGCTTATGGCATTTGTAATTAAATCAAAACTATTTTAATTATAAAGTTTGTTTGTAAAAACTAGTATTTTAAAGAAGTTTTGAATTTTAAAAACAATTGTAAAAGTGTTAAAAAAAATTAATTGAGCCTTATTTGTAAAACTTGCTAAAAAATAAAGGAAATAGAAGAAATTGGTTGAAGCTTGTTAGATAATATAATATATTTTCATATTTTTCTAGTATTTATGTTATCTAACAAAGTTGTCATGCCCACTTTTACTTTTAGTTTATTTCAAAAAAAAAAATCTAAAGAGCAGAAGCATATTCAGTTAAACCCAACAGAGAAAACAGTTTAAATTCAACAACAAACTCAAAAACACTTTTCCAAGTTTTTGCAAACTGACTGTATTATCACTTTTAGTAATTAAAAAAAATGCAAATATTTTTCTTGCAGTTTTTCTCTATTTTTAACTTGTTTACCCACTTGACCATTTCTACAAGCAATTGTGCTTGCGAATTATTCTTTTTTTTTTTTTGATAAATAAAATTTCATAAAATAACAATGGGCAAACACCCAAAATACAAAAAACAATATGGATTCTTTTGACAAAGAGGGACAAGAACAAAAGGGTTGGGGAAGAATCCATTTGTGACACTCAAAACATGACAATCAGCACTACAAATATTGAGATCTACTGCTGGAACCAAAAGAACATCACCAACATGACCACGACCACGACCAAATTTGGAACAATTGCTCAGACCAAAGCTGAAACAATCTTCACGCTCCAGATGTTCCCAAAAGGGAATTATTTGATAAGTAACAAAAGCCTCATTCAAATGAAGAATGCGGCTTGCCTGACTCTTCCAAATCAAAAATCTCTGCGTACAAATTTTCTGCCCAAAAGATGATGTGAAATGTTTTCGAACAATAATACTCTCGTTCTCCACTGGAAGAGCAAGAGCATTTCTTGCTGAATCACAAAATCACCAAAAAGCATTAAAATCAAAAATCTGAAGAATAACAATTTTAAGAAGAGTTGTCCTAATTCTTGAAAGGAAATGCACCATAGACAACAATAGAACCCCCAACATATACATGAAAAACAGCAAACATTAAACAAAACACATAAAGACGAAAGAGAAAAACACAAACAAACATGTAAAGAAAATAGGGGGCTAAAACAGAACTAGAAGAACCAGTCAAGGATTGCCCAAGTCCTTGACTCTTCCTTCCCGAGCCACCCTCAAACAGAGAAGAGACAACCGATGGACTCAGTTTCATCTCCAAGAGTAGACAGAGCTCGATATGGATGTCCATCGCCAGATCTGGAGTTAAGGCAGTGATGGCAGGCTGGTGGCTTAACCCCCTCATATTTCCATAGACGTTCCTTCACCACAATGGAGATCTAGACTGCACCGAGCTCTTATGTCTAGGCTTTCCCTTAGTTGAGAAAGGAGTTGGAGATGCCATCAATCGCACGGCGGTTTGGTGGCATTTGTGGAGGTTGTATGGTGTGGAGTAGGGAAGACCCATTTTGGAGAAGAGTATTCGCTGGTAGATGGAGGATGACACCAACTCGAACTACGCCGAGGAGGAAGGGGAAGTGTCACTGCTATAGCAGCGACAGAAACCCTAAAAAGGGGAGGCACAATTCTGGTGAGAACGTGCAAAAGAGAGAAGCCTTAGATAGACTTGTGTTATAGTAATAAAAATGTTGTTGCTTGCGAATTATTCTTTAGTACAACAATGAAGGCATAAATAGAATACAACTTTTCTGTTAGATAAGATTTGAAATTTTGCTCAAATTCAATTAAATTAGTCAAAATATGATAAATATGATGAAAAATAAAGTCATTTACATTTTCATAAGCTGAAAAACGAGCCAAACTACTCGATATTCGACTCGTTTACACATTCGATCAAAACTCGACCAAATTTGTCTTGATTAGCCATAATCCGAGCTCAAACACAAAGTCTAAAATCTCAAAAGGTCTAACAATATGGGCTTGATTTAGTTACACTTACACCCCTAAATTTCGAAGATATTCCACCACCACCACCACAGCATAATTTTCCGATTCACAGAGACGACGGAGAAGAGCCGCAGCGCCGCCGCCATCAATGGATTTCTCTACTCTGAACGAAGCCTTGGCGTTCAAATCCTACGATCAGATCGCCGATATATGCGATACACTCATGCTCCAGGTATTATCAATGCGCACTCCCTTTTTCCCTCTATTACTCCCCCGAAAACCCTAATTTTTGTTTTTCTCTCCTCGTTTGCCTCTTTATCAACTCTAGGTTGCATCTGAGGGCGTTGCTTTTCACGAAGAATGGCCCTACGCCGTTCATCTCCTCGGCCACATCTACATCAATGACATGTAACTTTTTTTTTTTTTATCGCGATTACGTTTTTACTATGTTTTTGGACTGATTTTAGTGTTTAGGTGTGCACTGTGATGATGCTGGTTCTGTTGTGTGTGTTTTATTGTTATAGTAATAGTGCGAGGTTTTTGTGGAAGAAGATACCGTTGGCAGTGAAAGAGAGCCAGCCGGAGGTGTTGGCGGTGTGGAAAATCGGGCAGAGGCTGTGGATGAAGGATTACGGTGGTGTTCATGAGGCGATTCGTGAGTTTAATTGGAGTCCACAGACTCAGAGCATTGTCACAGCTTTCTCAGGTAATGTCGCGCTTTTATTGTGAAACATTACTGTTAATTTAATCGTAGAGTTATTGTTGGTGCTTTGTTGTAATGGAGATTCTCGACTTTAATGTCGTGGAGTATCTTTGAAGTCAGTTCATGGTGTTGTGGATTGTACAGTTGTGGTATGCAATGTCTTGTTTAGCTGATTAAGGTGGAAAGTGTACACTGGAGATAATGCTTTGGAGATGTTTGTTGGTGGTTCTTGTATAAGCATATGTCGTGCTTATCATGATGATATATGTACTTGATACCTCAATTCTGAACTTATGATCGCTTATTAGGTGTTTTAATTTAAGATGTATTCTTGAAAGTTCAGCATTGCTATGTCGACAATCAAAATAACTGAAAGATCATCCATATACTGATTGATGGTCACTTGATGTTTATCAAAACTAAAATGTTAGGCTAATGTTGAAGTATAACTCCCTTCTTTCCAGAGTACGTTGTTGGAGAAGCATTCGTTCAATTTTGCTATCCAATGAGTACAATGTAGTATTCACTACAGATCTTGAAACCTTAGCGAACCAAAAAGCAACTTGTGCATCTAACAACAATGTATGTACACTATGACCGATTGCTATCCATTGGTTCAATTTTGTTATACAATGAGTATAATATTGTATTTACTATAGGTGTTGAAACCTTCTAACTATAACTGCAACTTGTGCATCTAGCAACAATATGTGTGCGCTATGTCCTATTGATGTTAGCCTTGCAGCCAAGAGCAGGATAATTATATGACTAAAGTAATCCTTTCTGCCACATTTCTTTATCATAGTACAAAAATGATAGCTTGATGTCCACGTTTAACTGTATTACAATAATTGCATGTACCTGCCTAAAGAAACCTGAAAATAAAACTCTATTACTCAACAGATTTTGTATCCTCTTCGTGGCCTTTTGTTGAATACACAGCAGAAACTTGTGAATGTCGAAATGGGGATTGCATGATAGAGAAACACCAATCAAGCATATTGCATAATAAATAGTAAGATCTTAGTTAGGGTGTGTGATGAGAACAGGGCGCTTAAAGAAATTATAGATGTCTGTCTGCGCATTAAGTTCTTATTGTGATTAATTTTTGCACTCTTATTGCAGTCCAAAGGACATTTGACCCGTCTTTATTTAGTTAACTATGGCTTCTGGAACATCAGTAATAATACTTAGTATTTGAATATACTGCAGAACTTTACACTAAAAGAATGTTTGACTTGCTGCTTTCTGCTTATTCAACAATAAGCATTCAAGATACAGCTCTTTTCCTTGGAATGAATGAAGATGACGCTGCAAACTGTAAGTTCCCCCTTCTTTGTTAAATAGCTTGTAACAGAAATACCTGTCTCACTTTGTATTCATGTTGTCTGTTGGTTGGCCTATGATAATAATCTGTTTGTTACACGGACTGTATGAGGTATGGGTCATGAAAATATAGAAGAAAGAAAAGATATCATTCTGTTGGAAGTGGTCACATCAAGAAGAAGTGTATTAGTTCATAGAATTTATCCAAAATAAAAATAAAAAATCAGCCCATAGCCTGAAAGCCTCCAAATCCCTTCCACCTCCCCCACCCCACCCCCTTCCCGCTTTTGTTCAATATATATAGGAGCTCAACTATTACTCGTGCTTGCGTCCCATGCCGAAATATCACAAGTACCCCCTTGTCCCGGGCCATCGCAAGGAAAACTATAACCGAAATCCTTTTTATCTGGCATTAACTTGGTCCTGCGGAAAAATAGCTCGACGCTAGGATGATAAAAAGCTTAACACCTCTCATTCTTATTACTTTTTCAACGAATAAAATGAAAAATCAAAAGGCCGTCTCATTTGAACCGAATTCTTTCTGGTTAAAGAATCTCTTTCTAGTTGCTCTGGAACAATTAGGAGATTCTCTAGAAGAAATACGGGCTTCTGGCGGCAACATGCTTGGTCCCGCTTACTTTTATTAATAGTGGATAGTTGCTTTCTTTGCAGATGCAGTAGAACGGGGTTGGATTGTGGATCCCGCATCTCGAATGCTTACCGTGACGAAGCAGGCAGTTGCAACAGAGCAGAAACTGGATCCCAGTAAATTACAACGCTTGACCGAATATGTATTCCACCTCGAGCACTAATCCTAATACTCGGGTGCAGACTGTTAGATTATATTAGCTCTCTGTATGTGTTCGATTGTGCTGTAACTGGCACAGTACATGAAAAGGTTTAAGATGCTATGAAATTCTTTCCCTTGAATTATCTGTTTATCCCCGCCGTTTTCTTTGATCCTAGATGCGTGATAAAAGCCTAGGGAATGGTTCAGCAAAGAGTACACTGACTATGATTAGTTATACATCTGATATAAAGGTTATAGCCTTCTTTGAAGATTTCCCTTTTATTACTATTATTATTGTTGTTGTTGTCGTCGTCAAGATGAAATCCATCCTATGTTTCTTAATATATCAAATAATTTCATACTTCCCCGGCCTCCAATATATCAAAAGGTCTTCACTTATTGAAAATTATCAGTACACCCCCTCAATGGTTTATTTATAAGGTTTATAATGGTAAAATTGTAAAAAAATTTAAATACATAGGGATTGTAATTGTAAATATTCTTAGCATGAAGGGTGTGTAGGTAATTTTAATAAGTGAAAAAGGATTTTGGTAATCACAGAGTCTGTGTTTAATATTCCCATTTCCCACTTATTTATTACGGTTGCTTTACTGCATCCACCTCTGCCAGTTCAGCAAGGCTGCGCTGAAGGCTTTGCTATAAAGTTTGAAGCCCAAAAGCAGCTTGCTGAAATTATGGCACACCAAACATGAAAACACTTGTATACACTGGATCCTATTTCTCTATTTGTGTATTTTGTGGATATAATTAATATATATTTTTTATTTTATTTTTTTAAATTAAAAAACAAGTGATGTATACTAATCTCATCTACATGATGCACAAGTTGGGCCCAATTGAATGGACGTCTATTTTTAATTTCTCATTTTTCATAGATAAAGTAAATAAAATTATTTTTAAGAAAATAGAGATATGAAAGAGAAAGTGTGTTTGGATGAATATTTTTGATAGAAAAAAGTGTAATGATTAAGTGCGATGTGATTTATTTTTTTTGTAAGAAATTTTTTTTTTGTGGAAAATTGGTATAGATGAATTTTGTTTTTGTAAGAATATTTAACACATTTAAGCTAAACTCATCAATTAAGTCATCCAAAAATATGCAAAGTGAATCTTATTTCGTAGTTTACATCATTTCAAATAAAGATATGTGATTATTTTGATGATTATATCAAGATATTAGCGGATAAAGTAATTTTAATTATTTGGTGAATTGTCTAATTATGAATAGCAAAATTCTGACTTTCTTATAAAAATTTGAGAGAAACGTCATGTAAATCCATTTCTCAAATAAATTTGAATTTTTTTTTGAGAAATTGTGTGTAGTATTTCTTTGGAATATTTTTGAAAGATATTAAACAAATGCATTTTTTATGAAAAAAAACTCTGAAAAATCAAAAAATGAAAAACAGCATCCCATTCAATCGGGGCATGTGTGTAATATTCCCATTTCCCACTTATTTATTACGGTTGCTTCACTGCATCCACCTCTGCCAGTTCAGCAAGGCTGCTGAAGGCTTTGCTATAAAGTTTGAAGCCCAAAAGCAGCTTGCTGAAATTATGGCACACCGAACATGAAAACACTTGTATACCACGGGTATTGGGTTCTATTTATGCATTTTGTGAATGTGATTAAACACATTATTTATTTAGTTTTTTTAAATTAAAAAATAAATAATGTATATTAATCACATTCATATGATGCATAAATGGGGCCCAAGACTCGATTTACACAAGAATTTTCCCACCAAACATACACTAACAAATATATTAAATACTTGCCAAAAAAAATGTATTAAATAAATATGAAAGATGACACAAGCCTAATCTTGTAATTACCCAACTATTCTTTCTATTTTTGAAATTACATAAAGATCCCTTCATACAAGATATTTCTTACAATTACTCCATCTGTATTTAAATATATTTACAATTTAACCTCTAAAAATTTTACAAGTAGGCCCTAGTGGTGAGTGTTAGTAATTTCAAAAATATGAGGGGGTTTTGGTAATTACACATGGAGTGGTATGTCTGTAATATCCCTTAAACTTAAGGAATTTATATTGATACTCCACATTAATTAAAGCATCAGTCCCTCTTTAGAAAATCGTTCTCTCTTTCTTCTTTTTAATGCTAATTGGCAAGTAATTTATCTCTTATACTATTCAGCTTGATCAAATTATATCATTCATATAAGGTTAGATTTGTGATGCATTTCAGATACTTTCTCTTATATCAAATAAATCACGAAACAGAGTTCATAGTATGATTTACTATGGTAATCTAAACTTTTTTTTTTTGAAATATCAAGGTAAATCTCCGTCAGTCACCCAGCAGAGCAAATCTGCCCATACCCAATAGCTCGCAAATCACGTAAGCCGCCCTACATTACCCATTGGTGACGAACTCAATAAGCACAGGGCCCCCAGGGGAGGATGTAGGAGAAAACCTCTCATCCCCTTCTCCTGGGTTTCGAACCCGGATAGGTTCTCACGGCGAAATGACTTGTCATCCACTGGACCACACCCCTTTACTTTGTGGTATTCTAAAGTTGGCTAAGTACACAATATATTTTTGTTGAGTAAAGACAAACAACACGAGACACAGACAATTTATGAAATAAGCACGTATATTCATCGTATTCTATGAGATGGATACGAATGCTAAGATACATACATGGTCTTAAATATCCTCCGATACCTCAAAATTTCCACCGAAATTTCGGATTTCTGGGGATCTCGAAGCGAAATCTCACCTTCGATCCAATTTTGCAGAATATCTATTGAAATTTTCCGATATTTTCGATATTTCCCGAAATCTTAAATTCTTAATAAAAAGTACTTTGTCAAATATCCACAGAAATTTCCCGAAATATCCCGAAATTCCCAAAATATCCCGAAATATCGACCATACTCAAAAAATTTCAAAATTTTGTATTCTTGCCCCTACTAGGTGTACTATACATTCATTTTGGAAAGTGTGATCTTTATGTCAATTCTTGTGCAAACAAGTCATGTATTCACTACTTCACATTAGATTTTTTTCAAATAATATATTTATGGGATGAATATTGTCGAATATGTTGTGCCCGTTGTGGTTCAGTAGAATACAACATCAGAAAGATATTACCATCATTATATGCAATACCACCAACATTCAATGTCATGAGATGAATACTGTCAACATTTGACTAATAATTTATACATGCAGTACGAAAGTGGAGGGAGAAGAGAGACCAATGATAATGATTTCGATCCTCCAAGAAACTCAATGTGGTTTTAAATGATGATTTTTATTAAAATTGTGATTTTTTGTTTTAATGAAGTTTCTAGAAGATTTGATTATTACTTTACTCTCAAATCATATTTATTTTATATTTTTCGCCACAAATTTTAATCATACTACTTAACAAAATTCACTATACATATATTATATATACAATATTATTTATGTAAAAGATGCATAAATATGATATTTAAAGTTATACAAAGTTTCATTGCAAATATCCAAAAAATTTTATAAATATCCATGATTTCTTTAAAATCGATATCAAAATTTTGAATATCCCCGAAATTTCCATCGAAATTTCCGTAAATTTACTACCCCGATATCGATACCGATACCGAAATTTAATACCTTGGATACATATTGATGCGGTGTGAAATTGTACGTATGTGAATGTCATGTGATTTGCTACGTGGAGAGGGAATTCCGACCCAACACACAAGAAACTAGGCGATGGGTAATATAATGTATAGACTGCACTCGCTATTAGCGAGCTGCCTACGTATCCACTATGGTTGGATTAAGTTTTTTTGTAGTTCAACAGTGAAATTATTCTATGTAATTGTCAGCTACTTTTTCTCTAGCACTCTATTTGGTGGGGAGAGCAGATCATGAATGTCATCAGCTCATTTGGGGTATATATATATATATATATATATATATATAGTTGATGGCGGGCTTTGAGCCAGGGCTTGACTATTGGCCCATTTGCCTATTTATTTAGACTAATGAATATATATTTCGTGATTGTCGGCCCAATTATTATGGTGATCCACTCGCCAGATTGGGCTCATTTGATGATAGACTTTCGGTCACATGGACTCAACTACATTAATTGTACACGACAATATTAGGTTGATAACCCGGTCCAAATCCATAGGTGGTCTAATTACAATTATGCCCTTAGCAAAACTAGTGCACATTGCATATACAGTATGATAAAAATATATATACAACGAATTTCAAAATTATAAGATGCGATATGTTAGATATGATATATTCATTAACATGAATAAAACTGCAATATTAAGCATCACTAATCATTGTTTATAAGTTCAAAACTTTTCAAAGTTAAACCAATTTTTTTTTTCTCATTTGCCTTATATGTTCATCAATTTATTGATACCAACAATTACTTCTCATTCAAAATCTTCGGTAATGAGTGTAAAATCTAGGTTTCAAATGGAGGAAGAGGGGAAAAAAACATAGTAAAAGTTGAAATCAAATAGGATTTTGCTTATTTAAATTTCTTTTCGGTTTAACTTTTAAGGTTTTACCTTTTACCAAAAAATTGAAATCATAATGTTTTTCTTATATCAGCGTAAAAAGTATTGTATATATCATTTTTAAAAAAAAGTCCACTCGGCATTTCTAAGGCATGCGAATACTTCAAATTTAAAACTTAATTTTCTTTATTATTCCCAAACACTTCAAAAAATATATTTGATATCCAATAGGTATCTGATATACCAAAACAAGTCATAAAGGCCCATTAATGGTAAAGCAAAGAACCCAAGCCCAAAAACCGAGTTTAAATACTGGATCCGTGCTATGTAACAGTATTGAGTCGGGTTGTATCTTGACTCGACCCCACAATACGAGTCATCCACCACATTGGTGCCATCTGTGGATATCCTACCGATGTCCACCAACCACTTGTACAGGTATGTGCTATTCCAACCCCTCATAACATTTATGAGGAGTTGGAATCTATAAGATATTATCATAACATTTATAAGGGGTTGGAATCTATAAGATATTCTCTCTAGTTTTAACCTCGTATCTCCAGAGTAACGAGTCTATAGATTAAGAAGTACGATCCTATATACATATAAATTTGAAGTTAGAATCGATATTCGAGTATGACCCTGACTATTAACCATAGTATAGAACTAAGTAAACTTGATCCTAATTAGGTACGTAGGTAGTTTAATTATCATTGAGTGCAGTCTTAAATCATCATTATTATACTCGTTTGTTAGGTTCGACTCTTCTGGACTGATAGATTCGAGTCCCCGAATTTGGGTCAGATCATATCCATATAGTATGATATTCGTGCAAGTACGACACTGATAAGAGTGTTTTTGCATGATAGATCATACCTCTAAGATATCAAAGCAATGTACTTGCCATAAAAAAAATACAAGTTTTACACTTTGTTTGGGTAAAGGAAATTGCTAAGGAAAAAAAATAAAAACACAAGAAAAATTATTTTCTATTGTTTAGTTACTAGATTAGATAAAATGAAAAGAAAAAAAAATTTAATACCAATTTAACTCAATGTATGTTCCTCAACATTTAGTGTGGAAAATGGTGGGGAAAAAATTATTTTTCTTATATAATTTTTTTCCTAACAATTTCTGTAAACCAAAGACGGCGTAACCTTTAACTTCAAGTCGTAAAACTTGGGGCTATTTATTTCCACTCCACTTTTCGTTCATTCCAGATCAAAGGATTGATGTCCAGTTGTCCATCTCCGGAAGAGACAGGAAGAATCTTCTGAAATAGTGGAAACTCCGGGAAGTAGCAAAACCTACTTCTTGGCGTTTGTGTTTGTCGTTTTTCGTACTGAACAGGCGGTGCATTGGGTCGGCAGCCACTGATTTGAGAACTTAAAAATAAATAATCAACCGAAAACTTGTTGGTCTAATAATTATAATTTTCAATTTCATATTGAAAGTCCTTAGTTCAATTAGTCGGACACAAGTTGAAATTTTTCCGACTTATTTGAAATCACATATGGTCTTTGTGACCCATAATTAAAAAACTATCGGTTCAAATTTATTCGGGTTAAAATATTCCATTAGTTTAAAATTAAAACTAAAAATACAAAAAATAATAATTATGGAGTCAACCTAAAACGGCAAATTACATTTACAAGCGTCTAATGCCATTTCGGGCACGGGGCGCCTAGCGCGTATTTGTCAGTCGCTTTCTGGGCCCCACTGGCTGGAAATTTTTTGGACTGGAGTGGGGAAAGAACTTTATGGCAGAAGCAGTTTAACAAAAGAAAAAGTGCAAACCGTTCACTTGCTTTTTCTTTTATTGTGTTGTCTATTGTGAGGAAGCTGCTTTGTTGTTTTATGTTTTTGATTTCAAATTTTGAATTTTTTTTGGGAACGTGTATTATGGATATTCGTATGAATTTGATATGATATATTGGTGTGTTTGTTTATATTTTTAGAATATGGTTGAAATTTATAACATATGTCTAACAGTATAAAGTAAATGAATATTGATTGATGATTGTGTGAAATGATGGATGTGGTGATTGATAGGTGGTTATATTGGAGAATGAGAAAGTGAATTTGAAAAATGATGAATTTGGTTGAGAATAGTTTGAAATGTGAATTTTAAAGATTTTGTGATCCAGAAAACTGAAAATGAGATTTGAAAACACAAACAAACAAGGCCTAGGCTATGCATGGTTTTGGTTTTAGGATCACATTTTCATTTTTTGTATGCATTTTTTGGATCATCAGAAAATGAAAATGCTCACGTCAAGCCAAATTCTATAAAAAAATACCTCAATTTCAAATCTTACTACACATTTCCCTATATAACTACTCACCATTTCATCACTTTAATCACTTCATTCTCTCTCTTGATTAATTACAAAATTCAACTATATAACGCATTCTCTTTCTTACTTTATCACAAAAAATATTATTCTAATTTTTTGTCATATCATCATTACATATATAACTAATTTAATCAACTTTATGTAATATCTACACAATTTCCGAATATTTCTCAAAAACGCATCCAAACAAACAAAAAAAATTAATATTTTCACACGAATTTCTATAATACACATTCTCCAATAAAAACTCAAAATTCATTTTCGAAAACACAACTATACAGAGCCTAAATTATTTTAGTTTCATTTTGATTGACAATATTCAATCAGTATATATAATTTATAAATTGAATGAATTTTGTTTAAAAAAAAAGTAGGGATGATAAATGAATAAATACTTATCAATTTTCATTTTTTATATTCGTACAAATGAAAAAGGTATGAAGTCTGATAAAAAAAAAGTATTATAAGAGGTTACCCTAACTCGCTACACGCGTTAGTATAGTTTTAAGACTCCATCTAGAATGCAATATTGATTGTATATATATATTAATGGTCAAATTACATAATTCATTCATTCTTCTTTTTTTTTTCTCCTTATAGTGCACCTTGTCAATTTCAAGAATATATTTTTTATTGGAAAAATACAACGAATAAAAGGAATATGTTGTTCAAGTTTATTATAATTTCTTCATGTTCACATATTATAATTGAACAAGGGTTTAGAGAACTATTTTTTTGATCGGGCAAATCATTATTGATAATTACAATATAAAAATTATTATTTAATTATGGTGTTCATACACTATGTGTGTATAACAGTCATCTCATGTATTCATATATTTTAGTGAGGTGACATAATAACAATCATCATCACCTAACCTATGAAACCATACATATGAAAATGTTATCCTCTTATATTTTTCTATCTTTATTTTTAAAAATCCCATTTGATTTTATTTTCCGCCTCTTTTTTCTTTTTCTCTTCCTGCACCTTCTTTTTTAAAAACTTATTTGAATTTAATTTTGAAATGTTCTTATCAATTTTTATTGAATGCGCCATATCAACTAGTTCCCACTAAATGAGAGTTTATCGGGAAATTTTAGAATAGATTCGGGTTTAAATGAGCCGGTATTTAACACCATTGGATGCAACTGTTGTGAGTGATTTTACTATTTTATCCATGTCCAATATTGTACAATGTACCGGTCTTATTAAACCGAGGGTGACATAGAATCACCCGAGTTTATCCCTTGAGTATCCTGTGTATTTTTTATATTATTTTTTGTCTTTGACATGATTACAAATGAACAAATATTCACACTAGTTCTGAAGATATTTTACATGAAGGGATGAGTACAGTTTTGGTCAACTATCCTTATCGCAAAAGTTAATGCCTCATAGAATAGGTTGTTTTAAAGTTATGAATTCATTGAAAATGTTTGATTTTTTTTATTTTATTTTTTGATAAGAAACATGTTTGATTTGACTAACATGTTATCTCAAAATCTTTTTTTTTTTTGATAACAAACATAATCATACAAACACAAGAAAATAATAAGTAGTTATCTTATTTGGATTGAAATACTTGTCAATGATTTTACTTTTGTTTTCTCAATCTCAATTACAATAGTTACGAGTATAATATGAATACAAATAAATTATTTCAAAATTAATATACGAATCAATTTTGTATAAATTTGCCAAATATATTACTTGTACTCGATTGTAATTTATACAAAAATATTTCATAAAAGTTATCAGTTGACACTAATTAATATCTTGATTAAGTTATTGACATACCTAGTTTTAATGGTATAATACTCAATTAGTATTTATATATATTAATAATAATTGTTAAGTTTTAAATACAAAAGATATTTTCTTTGTCAAAATTAGAGAATTATAAATCAAATATAATACAAAATATGTAAAGTATGTGTATTAAACTCAAAAATATGATATTATTCATCACATTCAGAATGCGTACGAGAAAATTAAAGTGTTTTTCAATTATACATATATATGTGTATTATTCGTGTGTAATACGAGTTTTACCTAACATATTCCCATCAAATTATTCGGGTCATACTTAGACGCCTTTTGGATTGGAGATGGTCATTTTGGTGTACGTTGGGCTCCTCAACCCACGCTATTATTTGCACTAAATTTGGTGCAAATGAACAGTAGCACGCTATATTTGGCGTACAATTGTTCATTTACGCCAAATTTGATACAAGCCCATCTTTTTTTTTATTTGTTGAAATATGAATAATAGTAAAATAGTTGCAAAAAAGAATTATTCTAGAAAATATTATTTTTGGTATTAAAAATTGAGCTGTGCGTTGAAGTAAATTCACAGTACAACACTAAAATGATGCAAAAATTACACCATTTTTATGTCTTTGGATTGGAGATACTTTTAGGAGTTATTTGTAGATGGGTAAATGTACTGACCCAAAAAATAATAAGCAATGTGTATTTAATATAATAATAAATAACAGATCGTTTTATTATTTGTTGATGTGTGATGATGCACTCAAATAAGTATCGGGTACACTTATGAGTATTCCCCCTACATGTATGAGTAGGTGGAGATTAGTCGAGAGAGCCCCATACCGACATGTCCCGACTTCCTAGTATGTTCTCAGATTATTCAGCCAAAAAAACAAATCAGAATATTGATTCAGCCAAACGACAAAAGAGCGAGTATCAGATTAGCCTATACGTACACTCTCTGTCTCTCTCTCTCTCTCTCGCAAACAGCCATTAAACTCAACTGTAGAATCATCCCATTTTCTTTTCTCTCTCTACAACTTTCTCTCTCTACAATCCATCCTCTTCTCTGAAATATATTCTACACACTAAATTCAAAACGTTACCTATAAAACTTCATTTCCACTGCAAATTCGGAAAAAGAAGATTTTATTTTTTTTAATTTTTCAATTTTCAATTTTCAGTGGAAGAAAAATTCTATAAAGAGGAATATATCAGATTGAATTCCGTAACAATCGGCTATGCATATGGCGTCGTTGATGGCGTCAAGGTCACCGCCCAATCCGGATCCGCCACGTCACTCCACGCCTTCCCCCTTAAATCACCCCCACTCCGATGATCACAGCCGCGGTTTCGGTTCCATGAACATGGACGATCTCTTGAGGACCATGTACTCCGATTCCGACTCCTTGGACCTTGACAACAGCGCCGCCGCAAGCGCCGCCGCCGTCGGCGGCGGAGGTGGGTCGGCCGCCGTTGACCGCAACGGGAACGGGAGCAAGACAGTGGATGAGGTGTGGAGGGAGATTGTGAGCGGCGGCGGCGGCGGCGGTGGGAGGAATGGGGAGGCAGCGATGACGCTGGAGGTTTTTCTGGCGAAGGCGGGGGCGGTGAACGAAGAGGATGTTAGGGTTCCGGCGATGGTGGCGATGACGACGCCTCCGCCGCAACCACCGCCTGCGGCGGCGGCGGGTGGATTTGGGATGGAGACGGCGATGATGAGTCCGGTGGCTGGGGTTCCGGCGTTTGGGGCGGGTTTTGGTATGGATTTTGGGAATGGAATGGGTGGTTTGGGCGGCGGCGTCGGCGGCGGTGGGAGGGGGAAGAGGAGGGCGGCGGTTGAGGAGGCGCCGCCCGACAAGGCGACGCAGCAGAAGCAGAGGAGAATGATTAAGAATAGGGAGTCTGCTGCTAGGTCCAGGGAGCGAAAGCAGGTCTCTCTCTCTCTCTCTCTCTCTCTCTATATATATATATATATATATGTGTGTGTGTGTGTGTGTGTGTGTGGGTAATGAAGTTTGAGTAATTGTTTATGGTTGCTATTTTGTTAAGGCTTATACGGTTGAGTTGGAATCACTGGTGACACAGCTAGAGAAGGATAATGCTCGGCTTTTGAAAGAAGAGGTATGAATGATTGTTTCTTTATAATAGCGGTTGGGGCACACTCGATGCGTGTGCATCTAATGATCGAGCCATATGCAGTATGAAAATTACATGTATCATGTAAATTATGGTGAATGATACTTATCAATATGAATAAATTTGAGATCATGAAAGATGTTCGGAATGTAATTGCCATAGAAATAATTTAAGCACACATGCAAAGTATATAAAAGGAGAATTTTATTCTTTCAAGAAAAAATTTCTGGTTGGTACGCATCGAGAGTAATACCAATGAAGATTGGGGGAGTGGAAAATTGAAGGTTGTACAATTGATTTAAAATCAAATTCGTGTTTTATGACAAACAGCTCTATATTTGTTACTTACTTTAAGGTCACATATTTGTCTCATGATGTTAATCGTATTAGGAAGGTTCTAAATTGAACTTTTCTTCTGCAGGCTGACTCGAACAAGGAGAGATATAAGCAGGTATAGTTTTGCTAATGTTACTATATTGCAATGATTCATCATATTTAATTTTGCCTTGATGACAAAGTATTAGTTTCGTCTCATCACTTTAAAATTGATTATTATAGTTATTTTATTTCCTTAAGGTGTTTGCACAATGTAGAGATATCTTCGCGTGGAAATGCTCTTCATCTGGTTTCTAGTGCATGTTATATTTCATGTTTTATTCTGAAAAAAGCACTCGGCTATTTCTTTGGGGGACAAATCTCTCGCTAAAATTTTAATTTCTGATTCTGCCTGTGAAATCTCATGACATATGGTGATCAGGGTTCTTGTTGCAAGCTTTTATGCGTTACGTACAACTGTCCGTAACCAACTTATACCAACATTTCACATCTTTTGAAGTCGCTTTCTTCTTGTTGCTTCATCGCATTTAGTCTGTATTTTATAATCTTGTACATGAAAAGAATCTGGTCTAAAGTATAGTAGAACCAGATAGCAAGTAATCTTGCTGCTATTGGCTGTTACTAATGTCATTTATATTTAAAGGAACAGAGGACATATATATAATTCAATCAACAGGGTAGTAACTAATACGACTCATTTGTATGAAAATTAGCAAAAACGAATCGATCCTAGATGTTAAGTATAGAAATGTCTGTTATTACTTGCAGATGGCTAGTGACTTAACATGAATGCAGATTATTTAAAGATCTTTGTTTGTTGTTACGTGTATATGATGATTTTTCAGGTGTATTGTATCAGTATTACGTGTTACGCCTGTGTTACCAACCATTTTCCTCTTATCTTGGCTAAAAGGTTTTTCATAACTTGGACCAGAATTGAGTGCTTGTCTTGAAAATTGATGCTAGTGTACCTTGATCCTGTTTGATAAAAATTATATTTGTGGTCATCTTAAAGTTAATGTCCATAGGAGAAGAATAGGTGGGAATGACAAGAATCGAACCCATGAATTTTTTTACCATTAACAGACCTATCTAGCTGCAATACTTCCCTTTTAATTGGTTTGCAATGTCGTTGACATGTATACTAAACAGGGAGTTGTAGTTTGCAATTGTAGACATGAGTTAAGTAGTCAATTTCCATGAGCTAGATTAAAGTTCGATCAGCAAAAAGCCCTTGCTTTAGTTGAAGCATAATGAGCTAAAGTGACAACGAGAATTTTACATATGAGCAATATTGCCAGTTTATGTTTCTATTAACAGAAAGACAAGTGACCTAGTGTCATTTGGCTCATTTCTTTGACATTAAAAAGAAATAGTAATACGAAATGGTTCTTAGTAATTGCCAAGGAACTCAAGTGTATCATTTGATATTCGTGTTGGGTGGTGGCCCGTGGCCCAATTTCATATACCAATCAGTGGGTAGGAGGCACAACCACGTCGAACAGGCTCATGGACCCGGAGTGTTATTCCTACATATTAATGCATGACACCTAGATGCTAATTTTATCGATCGTTTGGGGGTGGATATATCGCAGTTCAAATTGTCCGTAACACATACGTGTAACACGTCCTCTTATATGCATGAATATGTGACAAGTGTATACACGAGTGGTTAGAATCTCGAGAGAGAATTTTCGAACTTTTCTCCACAACACATGTTTTTCTCTCGCCAAATCTTAACTACCGTGTATATACACATCTATGCGTGTAACAGAAGTGTTACACCTAGATATCAATGCATGACACGTGGATACTAACTTGAAATAGATGTTATGTTAGGAAAACGTGCTCAACAGATGAATTTCTTGGATGTATTGACAAGTTCTTGACGTGCCTTTTTAGTTAGACGTACGATGTATACTGTTGCTACATTTGTTCAATCATTTGATTTTGTCTTGCTTTCACTTGCAGCTCATGGAGAACCTAATTCCAGTTGTAGAGAAACGAAAACCTCCAAAAGCTCTGAGGAGTGTGCGTTCAATGTAATGATAAGTATTCTCCCGTAAATTATGGCCGATAATAAAGGTTAAACAAACGAGTTCTTGGCCTGCCATGGGGCTCTGGTAATGTCGCGAGAGGACGTTCTGGCTTATAGGGCTTTATAGTTAAGTATCTGATCTCATATTTAGCTACAGATGAAATAGTTTCTGATGTTCATATTTGTAAAGGCTGAACTGAAGCACAGTTTGAGACCCAAAATGCTTATGGGATGTGGGCAAATATATGTAGTTAGTTTGCATAGGTAGGCTTTTGTAGAGGGTGTGTGTTTCTATGTTTGGTTCTACTGAGGTATGGCATCTGAAATAGGGCTCTAATTTGGTGGCAATATTACATAATTATTTTCAATAATTTGTCTCAAAGAAGAGAAATTTGTTTGTTTTCAAAGTTTTAAACTATTAAAAAAATCAATATGTTAAAGTTATAACTTAGAAGAGGTTGATTTCATATTTTGGCCAAAATGGTAACTCATTGAATTGATTTTTAATCTCATATTTCATATTATATTCACATGTCAAGTGTTGTTTGTTTTTTCATAACAAAAACCACCTATGCCATGGTGGGGGATTTGTCGGGCTTCCCTCCCTTTTAGATATCAAAAAGGATCAGTACACCAATTTTCAAATACACCAAGCAAGTAAATGAAATAAGGAGTATTACTCTAAAGTTAGGAATGTTCAAGGGTTCTAATCCGATAATACCTCTAATCACACCCGAAAACTGTCTACATCACTTCCAAATAATCAGCCTCACATCCTTGGTTAGCAAAATAGTCTGCAGCTTGGTTACCTTCACGGAAAATGTGAGAAATGCAAACTTCCAGTAGCTTAATGTTACTTTGAATTGAATGGAGAACTTGTTGGAACCTCCAAGATCCTCTATATTTGGATGAGAGAAAATGAATTACACTTGATGCATTCATTTCAACCCAAATTTTCAAGAATTCACATGTCAAGTGTATATGCATGCACATTGAATGTATGTATAAAGAATCATTTTATACATTTGAATTTTCTTAGTAGACATGAAACGGGAGAATCAATTGTTAGTAATCAAAGAAACATGAACGCGCGGTTCTGGTTCCTGGCGGGGGCTCCTTCGATATACGGTTCCGTGTTCACATAAAACCATGTGCGGCAGTTCCAGTACCTGCTAAAACCGCCCCGTTGCCAACCCTGCGTGAGATGAGATATCAAACTGCCATATCGGGTCCGGGATGAATATAGCACTTGTTTTAGAGTTGTATCATCCTCTTATCCACATTAATAATGTACAAAACGAGATCATTAACGCCTTAATCCGTGTGGTTTTGTGGTCTTATATTGTCCTGAGTAATAACTACTAATGTATGTGCATTTTGTCTTGGTCAATTCAATAAGCCCAGCCTGTTTTTCACATGGGATTTTCACCACAAATCAAGCCACAATTGTGGGGGCAAACAGGCGTGTCTACTTAATAGCAAATTAGTAACATCTATATATATATTATTAATATAGAGACGAATGTCATGTGCAACAAACATTTTCTGAAAATGTACAATTCTTAATCTTCTCACCAATAATTTGACTCAGTTTTCTTCACAAGTTCAGCTAATTAAGAAAAACAGCAAGTACAAGTTGCAAAAATTGAAGAAGAATTGTAATTTACTTAGGTCACCAAATCAAGAAAAATTTGCCGAAAAATCATCTTGACTTGAGCTAAATCCAGCAAAGTATAACTTAAACTATCAACCAATAACATCTTTGTAACTATAAGGCTTCCGAAGCTTGGAGCCGAAGCATATAATCGACAAAAACAACGAAAATCTGATAACGGGTGAGATCAAAGAAGTAATGTACTATCTAAAATTGGAAATTTTTCAAGACAAATATTTTACATGAATGAAAAAATTAAAACGAACAAGCAAAGGCCAATCTGACAACAAAGTACAGAAACAGGATGATACAACAACAAACCCGAAGTCGTTTCTAAAGGAAGTATATATCACTAATGTATTACTGCTGGCAACAATCCCCTGAATTTAAACTGGTAAAAAACTAATATATGATATAATATTTGCAAGTTCTTCCTTCCTTTCTGCACTTTCTTGATTAAGTTTCTGTAGCCTTGCCTACTAACTCAAGACCCTCGGTACGACAATTCATAATCTTCCTAAATACCTCACGCAGCTGTCGTTCTAGCGGATCCAATTCATTCTTACAAGTTTCACAAACCGAAGATAACTCTTCGACATTCTTTCTCACTTCTTTGTTCATATCCTCGGACAGAGGCAACTGAGCAGCATCTATCAAATCTGTAATCTGATTCACACATTTTTCAATTTGATGTATTTCTTTAAGTAATCCACTTGAATTACGCCGATCCCTTTTCTTGGATTCATCCATAATCCGACTATGAAGCAAAAAAAACGGTGTACTCCAAGAAAAATTACGAGGGATTGCAAAATTAATTTGCACGCTTCGGTCTTGACAAGGGATAGCAGCAACTAGGGCCCACAAAACAAACATTAGAATAAAGCTCATTGAAAAGACGAGTATAGCCATACCATTAGTGGCTGATATCTCGTTTGCACGAGGAGGAACTAAGCCATTTGCAATAGATTGGAGTTGCTTAGAAGCTGACCAAGTATGAGATACACTCCATGATAAAGATCGTGAGTGGCCCCCTGACGATCGACGGTTGTGATCCTTTCCCTTGCGCCCGAACGAACGGTTCCGGTGAGAAAATAATGAACCCGTGTCTTTATCAACAACTAGCATCACGAGGGCTAAATCCATTAGGGCTTTTCTTGCTCGACGAAAATGCCCTTCACCAATGATTTTGTGTTTTGCATCGAGAGCGCATACTATGATCTCTAAATGTTTCTCCCAGAGACGAATGGTCTCGATACCATCGCGAGTTGCGTTGAAAATGTCCATTGCCTTAATCGCCCTTTCAAAATACTCGGTGGCAAGCCTATCGGATGGTGGTTTTTTGAGGAGGGTTTTATTTTCGCATAATATGACTCGAAAATCCTCTTGACAACCAGTAAATGCATCTAAAAGTTTGTGTATCCAAGATATTGAGAGAAGTTCATCTGAATGAACTAGTGAAAGATCGTGAAAACGGGCGAAAATCTGTCTCTGAAACGAGTCTAGGTTCTGGATATTCGAACCGTGGGTTGTTTCTAAATGAACTTGATCGCTTCTAATTGTCATTATAGAACGGCGAAACGAGGCAAAAGGCAGAGCGGAACCATGATTATCGGAAGAAGGCATTCTTCGATGTGTCATAGATCTCCTCAAAATCCTGAAACAAAGCTGAGTTAAATAAGAAAACAATAACATTATAATCTCAAAATCATGTTAAAGAATCCCAATATCACATTCAGAGAAATTTCACATAATTTTGCAAATTTTGACTTATCGGTGAAATACCAAATTATGAATCTTATTACACCCCTTTAGAATCCACACAACCAAATTTCAAGAATCAGATAATTACACACTAAAAATTTCATCAACCAAATAAAATCCACAAACCATAGATTTTCAAACACCAAAAATAAGAACAAATTAACACAATAACATTTAATCAAATTCAGTTTGTATAAACATCAAGAATTGCATTCTCATTAAACAAGATCAGGATTTATGAAAATTAACATAGAACCCTATTAAACCCTATTAATGATTCAATAAAATCCTACAAAAATCAATAATTTTTAACAATAAGATAAAACCCAGATCAAATATTGTCTCAAAAACAGATCTTTAGCAAAGGGTTTCAAAAAAAAAAAAAGAAGAAGGTTTTATTCTACACGAAAAGCATAATAAATTCAGTCAAAAATAAAGATAAAAATTGTACCTTAGGGATAAATGAATAAATTGTACATGAAAATGTTGAAGGCGAAAAACATGGAGGAATGTAAGGAAAATGGTATTAAATTGGAACCCTAGAGAAGGACCATGAAAGCACCCCGCCTTTGGAAAAGAAACATAAAATAGGAATTGTATGAAAGAAGTAACGTTTAAATTAAATTATTATTATTATAACGCCATTTTCAAGGATATATATTTGGCACGAGCAAGGAAAAAAAAAAGGGAGAAAAAATGAAACTTGAGAAAGACAACTGTACAACTGCTGTTGCTTGCCTGTTGGTAGCCATATATTCATTAATTCACTTAAACATGTCTAAATCAGTAATTTTTTTAAATACCAAAATATATAGTTTTTCTTCTTTAATAATAATAATAATAATAACAGAAAATTCCTTTCATATTAAGGTATTTTTACAATTATACCATGTGTATTTAAATTTTTTTGGACAATTTTACCCACTATAAACCTTACAAATAGATTCTTGAGGAGGGCTCGTTGTAATTTACCAAAAGTTAGAATTTTTTTTTTTGTAATTAGCACTAAAGTGAGGGGAGGAGGATTGTGCATGTAATTACTCTATGTTACTCAATGAAACTTGATTTAGGCAAATTAATGTTCCTATTAGGTATGGGGGACATTTAATGGTATTAGGATTTATGTATTTTCTTTAAAAATGAATTTGATGATTAATAGGTTGGTTTACGCTATTGGTCAAATTTATTTGGATTATTATTGACTTCGAAATTTGGTTTGTTACTGGACTGTGCTCGAAGGAGTTGAGTTCGAATATTTGTTTTTTTTTCCTTCAAATATTTTATCGTTATCTAATCGATTCGAATTTTAAAACTCATTAAAGAAAAAAAGTGTTTAATCCTGGTGTATCAATTTCGAACCGAGAATCAAATAATCCAAAAAAAAATTAAAAACTATTTATAAGATAATTAACATGTCAAAGTTATGTAATAATATTATATTACAAAAACACTTCTCATTCTTCTTTTTTTCATTTTATTTTCTTCAACTACTACACTAATTCGACAATTTAAGTAACAATGTTATATTACTATCCAATGTCTCATTTTGGTGGGATTGGTGTGAGAGATCTTTTTTTGACAATAATTATTAATTACAATAGTTTTTTTTTAAAAAAAATTAACCATATATATCTAGAACTCATTAACTTGCCAATTAAGCATGAGGGCAAATTACTATAGGTAATATTACATCACAAGTCAAATAAAATGATTACTTGCCCGGGTAAGAAAGGAATCTCGTAGGGTTCAAAAACATATAATAGTGTTCTTTTGAAAATTGATCATTTCATTACAATTATTATGTTGAGAGTTAATATTGACTTCAATAAAATAATCACGATAATTAAGATACAAAAGAAAATTGTCCCCATAGATCTCAAAATGACCAAATACTCTCTATTGGAAACAATAACTCATTATACAACACTATCAAACAAAATAAATTAATTAAGAACCGAATGATTGATTTATCACTCGTTTTCGTTTTTGTCTCCATCTCTTTCAGATCACAATCGAGAATTCAAAACTTAAAAGAGAGTGTTCCGATCCAACCCGTTAGCAAAGGGGCGATTGCTTCAACTTACCACTATTAGTGGAGAAAAGGAAAAAAGAGAGAGTTTGGCTAGAACTTTTACAAAGATTTTTTTTTTTTAACTATAAAAAGAAAAATGTAAGCAAAAACTGCAATTACATGTAATGGGTATTGCAATATTTAGAGGGTGTTTACTAAGTTTATTTTAAAGAGCTTATAAGCTCTTAGTGCTTATAAAATGTTTTTGGAGCTTATAAGCTCTTCAGGTTATAAGATCTTAAAAAATAAGTTGAGGTTCCCTTACTTATTTTTTAAGAGTTTATAAGCTCCTAACATCTTATTTTAAAAGCTTATAAGTTGTTTCACTAAAAAAATTACCAAACACTTTGTAAGAGCTTATAAGTTCTGAAACATCTTAGAAGATGTTTTAAAGAGCTTAAGCTTAGTCAAACGCTCTCTTACTCAATTCAAGATACAAATTATGAAGAAACCATGGATAAGATTAAAAAATAAATTAAAGTACACTGACAATAAAAATTAAAAAAAAAAAGAGATACAAATCGCCATATATAAACTAATAAATATATGGATATTTTAGTTGTCAGGAAAATGCTACTTCTAAATATGGAAATGCACCTTAAATGTAAGAGCTTGTTTTTTCTCCCTCTTTTCCAAATTTGAATCTACTTATAAATTATTTATAAAAGTTGTTTTTCATAACATCTGATTATTATATGTGATCTCACCAGATAATATTTCTGCTTTCTAATTAATTTGACTGGACATTACCAACCAACATCTCAATGGTATTGTTTATTTCTATATTCTCTTTGGGATATGGAGAAATTTATTTATATATTGAGAATTAAATTACACGTGATAATGCCTTGTGGAATTCAATGCAATGGACAAAGACATTATCCCTTTAGCATAGCTAACAAAATAATAAAATTACTAATTTAAATGAGTTCCACATCACTACGATTAATTAAAATACAAAATTTACTTTTTGGACCATTCAATCAATTAACTAGAAAATATAAATTGGAATTAATCAATTTTACTAAACTATTTATTGATTATATGCTTGTTCGGAAGGTGATGTTTTGATCTAAAATTAACTTGGAATCACAAAAAATAATTAATTATTTTTCATAAGCACGGCACATATTCACTTACCAAAAGAATGTTGAACAAAATTTAAACTTTTCCATCACCATTTATTTATATTTGATTTCAATGAATTTTCAATCATCAAAGTTTTAATAAAAACATCGGTAGTGTTCCATTTACATGTAATTTTGTTTACGTACTCTTTTTCTATTTTGCGTGTTCTATTTGTTCCTCGTGACATTCTTCAAGAATTATGCAGGGCTTATATACTCGTTATATTAGCAATATTCCGAGCAATTATTATCTAATAATAATTCTCAAGAGAAAAAGGAAATAAAAATGTGACAATAGTATATAAGGGCCCGATTGGATGAACGTCTATTTCTAATTTCTCATTTTTCATAGATAAAGTAAGAGAAATTATTTTTAAGGAAATAGAGATATGAAAGAGGAAGTGTGTTTGGATGAGTTTTTTTGATAGAAAAAAGTGTAATGATTAAGTGTGATGTGATATGTTTTTTTTTTGGAGAAATTTTTTTTTTTTGTGGGAAATTGGTATGGATGAGTTTTATTTTTGTAAGAATACTTAACATATTTAAGCTAAACTCATCTATTAAGACATCCAAAAATATGCAAAGTGGATCTTATTTCGTAGCTTACATAATTTCAAATAAAGATATGTGATTATTTTGATGATTATATCAAGATATTGGCGGATAAAGTACTTTTAATTATTGGGTGAACTGTCTAATCATGAATAGTAAAATTCTGACTTTTTGAAAAAAATGTAAGAGAAATGTTCATTTTTCAAAGAAATTTGAGATTTTTTTCTGAGAAATTGTGTTTAGTATTTCTTTGGGATATTTTTGAGAGATGTCAAACATATGCATTTTTGATGAAAAAATTCTCTGAAAAATTGAGAAATGGGAAACAACATCCCATCCAATCGGGGCCTAATTGTTCCAAAAATTAAGATCAGATTCTAGTAAACATTCCAAAAATGGTCCACAAGTAGGTTGCTATTTATGTGCACAACCACATTATTTGTATAAATCATGTATATTTCAGGTCGGCATTAATTTCTTCCTAATATTTTCTGGCACTTGTCAATAATAGTTGGCCAACATATATAATATCCCACATTCTTGCATGTTCTCCTTCTTTCAATTATTGACTCCTATGATATGGAATTCTAGGAGAGCGACGTAGTTTCAATTCACGAAACAATCACAATTATTTTATATTTAAATTTCTGCATTGCAATTCATTAATTCCATAATATGACTAATTATGAATATCTGAAATTTTGAAAGCTTCTAAGAATAATCTTAATTTCTCGTTGCAATCTCAGTTCATGTTATTGCCATTTTGTCAATCTAATTGTGACATCCTCGCAATGACAACAAATGTGAACCTCGAGTGGTTACCCTGAAACAATAGCAATTATCATATTAACCTCACCATATAAATGATTTCGATTGTTCAGTGTCAAAGTTTCTTTCTTTTTATTTTCTCTGGTAATTCAATGTCAGAGTTAAAAATATTACACCAATAAGTTAGGTTTCCAATTGCAATCTCGATCCATGTTATTACCATTTGTCAACCTCAAGTGATCATTAGGGTATGCAATTTGACATGTTTTCATCAAATTTTCATCTTTTACTTCTTTTTTTTTGGTTACAAAGGTTAGACGTGAAAGTCTAATTTCCTTGGGTTGGGTCGCACAAAGAAAAATCCTCCGCAGTGTGGTGTCTTTATTAGGATTCAAACCTTTGTCGTAGGAATCACAAGCCGCTTAGCACTCTCGCCAACCAGGTTGAATTCATCTTTTACTTTCACAAAATGCCGGGAGTTCATAATGGAACTAGGCAAATGACAAATTTCAGGATGACAATGAGTTCAAAATGGAGCTAGGCAATTGAAAATTTTCACGATGACAATGAGTTGGTACATTATGCAGGTGCATAATTTGGCTTCAAAGAACAAGTGATCGAACTTCGTTCTTGTGATCGAATTTGTGAAGTGAAATACGAGAAGAGAAGTATCTCTAAAACCAATAACCAAAAAGGCCGATATTAGAGAACTGAAACTTAACAAAGCCCGCGATTATAGCTCTTGTTTTAACCATGGTATATGGCCGAAACGATAATCGAGTTCTACATCGTCGTTAAGGAAAGCAGAAAAAAACATAACATCATCGTAAGAATTTAAAAATATATGACAGAACTACACACACCCGGCTAGCGAATTACTACTTTTATGAAGAATTTCACTTAGGTGCTACCCGACCAAGTTTATGAGCCATCTGATGTTTATACCATGAAATTATAAACTGGAATGTTGACATCATCACGTGTAATCGAACAAGCCTCTATCCTGGATATCTTATCTCTATTCACAAGCCAATTTGGTGTCGAAGCTACTCAAGCATATTGCAAATGCCTGAAAAGCTGATAACGGATACCGATAATCCATCGTGAACATATCTTTCCCGACCTTACCAAATTGGAGAATGACTTTATCGGGATCAGACGGTGCTTGCGCAGGCTGAGCTGACGCGGTGGGCCCCGGTTGCGTGGCGGCGACCAATTGAAAATTCTTAACGGATGCAACCGTCACCCGTCCTCGAAAATTAAGGCACCAACACTGTAATTGTTCGTGCCATCGAGGGGACTTGTTCTTGAGAACCAAAGGTCTAGATTTACCATCTTCTTCTTCGTTCAACGACAACCCTCCGATGATATCAGAAAATCTTGAGCTGCTGAAATCAATGGAGTGATCAAGGGACTTGGAAAAAGAGATGCTACGGAACGAATCCTCGAGGGGTCTTGGCAGAAGATTCGCTTGACCAGGGACCGACCCTCCCGGTTCGAGGGATGAGATGGGTATTGAGTGCATAATGCAATTCATCTTTCGTGGGCCCCGCGTCCCGAGCACGTTCAACTCGTATTTAAGTTGCGCTATGTTGTAGGTCCCGGTCGGTACTTTTGGAGATACTTTCTTGGAATTGAACCTACGGCTCGTTCTCCCGGGGGGTGGGACGTGCGAACAAGCGTGTGGGGGCTGTGTGTCGTATATTATAAACTTAGTACCGAGAAAATTTGATCTGCAAGAAGAATAAGCTTCTGATAAGCAAATGAATAGCAAAGGTAATGATTTTAATGTACAAGAGAAAATCGAGATTCATAATGTATACTAGATCAATGCAAATTTATAATTTCAATTGAAAGGAAAAATTATCATCAAGGCAGCTGAATATCAAAGTATAAAGAGCAAAACCAAAAAATTTATCCACAAAGATTGCAACAATCACCTTTAAACAAAGGAGTGTGTATAAGCATAGTATAAAATCAATTGTCTAGATATATTTCTTCCCTCTCAAAGTTGCGCAAGATTGCATTTTTGGTCCTATAAGTTGGTCTGATCTTACTTTTGACCCTTGTTTTTGGCAAATAGAGACTAACGACTAGTTTTACGTTGCACAATACAAATAATGCAATTTTACACAAAATGAGAGAGAGAAATGAATTATTTCAGAGGTTAAGTTCATTAGATGCAATTAGTTTGTATAGATTCCAACAACCAGAATAATATTATGTTGCTAAGACAAACTAAAAAGACTGGAAATTTGTCCACAATAAAATTGAAATTAATACGGCAGAAATACATAAAATAATCAAGGGTAAATACACAAGACATTAAGTAACTTCGAATAAATTTTACCTCAGTTTTCCAATATACGTGCTACTGGATCTGGAAATGTTGTCTGCATCTATTGAGATAATATACTCTGTACAAGTAGTTCTACGAGTTCGCTTTGCTGAGAGAAGGAACTTCCCGTTTTCAACTAGCAAAGCTGCAAAAGATGGAATCTCATGTTCAAGAACACTTGCAAACAGCAGCAATACCCAAGGAATCAAAAGCAGAAAAGTAGAGCAAAATCAATGTGTCAAAGACGAATTTCAATTGAGAGAATATTTGTTTTCACAATTGTACGAGTACCAAATATTTGGAAGAGATTTATGAGAATAAGAAAGGTTAAAAAAAAAAAAAAAAAAACTGCACAAAGACCAATCACTAGAATAACAAATATCGCACAGAGGTGATATCATTTCAAAACTGGGGGTGTTCACAATTCGGCTAACCGACCAAACCGAAAGCCGAACCAAACTTTTCGGTTTTTTGCTTTTGAAAAATTTGGTTTTCGGTTTGGTTTCGATTTTAGGGTCTGGTTAACAGAACCAAACCGAAATATATATATATATATATATATATGTTTTATATTTTATATTATAACATGTATCTGACACATTTTAGGACATTTGGGGGTCATTGTGATATTTAAGAAATATACTGGTCAAAATGGTAAAATATAAAATGCAATCTTTGAATATCTTTTTCCAGCAGCTATACTCGCGCCTCTCTTCAATATACACGTTCAGAAATCTCAAAAGCTTCTCATTTTCTTTCTCTCAAGCACAAGTAGACGCACACCTCTTTTCAATAGTCACCACCACCGATTGCCGGCGCTGTCACTGTGGGCAGGTGGGTTGAAAAAAAAATTGGATTAAAATTCGGTTAACCATTTGGTTAACTGAATTAAAACTGAATTACATCCGGTTAAAACCGAACCAAACCAAACCGAACCATTTTGGTAAATGGTTCGGTTTTTGTTTCCCTACCGAACCAAACCGAACCATTTTGGTTCGGTTTTTGTTTCCCAATTTCGGTGAACAGAAATTTCGGTTTGGTTTTAACCGAATGATCACCCTATTCAAAACCAAATACGGGGTAGCCTTCTTTTAGCCACTCGTGAAATAAATCCCGTAACTTTATGTAACCTATGTAACCAGAATCATTAATATAACCTACCCATTTTTCTAGATAATGAAGCAAAAAGGAATACTAGTTACATACAAAATAGTACGCATACTAATTATAACAAAGTGGAGATCTTAAAGGTCCAAATGACACTCACCAGGACTAAGACACAGAAAAAGATGATACGTTAAATTAGATTTGTCCCTCTTAATGAAGCATTGCATAGTTCCATCACGAGGCCCTGGCTGTAAATGGAAAAACGAATATAGATTCAAAATATTTACTCAAAGGTACAGAAAGAGCTATGTATAATCTCATTGTTCCATAATGTAGTAAAAAAGAAAAGATGGAAAACCCTTAAGGTTGCATGTGGATTGAATGATTGGGCGAAGTATTTCAAATGGCTCAAGTCTTGAAAGAGCTAATATAATGCCATCAATGCGTAATGTACTAAAGAAGAACAATGGAAGAACCTTCAGGCTATGTTTGGTTCTCGGATTTCGGTGAGGGGAAAGAAAAGGAAACTACGAGTGTGTTCCAATTTATAGTACCTTGTGCTATATTTTTGTTCATTCTCTTTTCCCTTTTTTCTTTTCCCCACTAAAATCCATGAACCAACTAGAGCCTAAACTTTCGTTTGGCTGGAGGGATTTGGAGAAAGGATTTCAAATAACTCTAAAATTCAAAGAACAATTACAATGTCAATGATGTATAATGTAGTAAAAGAAAACATGGAAGAACCTTAAGATTAGGTTCGGATGGAAAGATTTGAATGAAGAATTTCAAATGACTCCATTACTAAAAGAGCTATTCTAATGTCATTGATGCATTATCTAGTAAAATAAAACATGGAAAAATCTATGGTTGCGGTTGGATGGAAGGATTTAAGCGAATGAGTCCAGTATTTGATGGATTTGGAGTCCACCATAACTTTCACAAAATAGCTTGAATTTGATATTCATTGTAAGATAAAATTATCCAAAAAAAACCAATAAAATTGAAATGCTTAGCTCCAAACCCTTCGATCCAAACACAACCTATCACATGAAAATATCACAAAATTTGTAAATTCAATCTTGATTGGAACACAAACGACACAGAGTGGCAATATACCTGCTTCAAGGAAACTGGAAAAGTGAGTTTCCCACAGCATTCTGGACTCCTAACAATTTCCCTGCACGTGCTCCTCCAAGATCGACAAACAGCAGAGCACGCAACGACGTGCTTTCGAGCAGGCCATGTACTCTCACTTGCTTCCAACCTTCTAATAACATCAAATAGTAGCTCAGGAGGGAGATTAGCCCAATCACTATTCTCAATTACCAAAGGCTCATCATTCAAGTCATGAAACGAACAATTTGATTTTCCTCTATAATGTCTCACATCAAAACTCCTCCTTGATAAACTCCCGAAACTCTCTCTTATATCCCGAGCTATACTCCGAAACGACATTAGAAGAATGATTTCACTTGGTTTCTTGATTCTTTATGTTATGAGTCTTATCCCAATACTTTATAGTCGGATTGAAACGGGAATTCGTCTGTAAATACGCAAAAGCGGAATAATTTTCAGTGACAAAAGAAATAATTATAAAGAACAAAAGAGAAAAGGGTTAAAGGAAAAAAAAAGATGTTCATAGGGAGACGAGAAGTATGACAAATAAAGGATAAAAAGAGTCGAAAAGGGCAGTGTCACATGGACTTTAAAGTAGAGTTAATTAATTTACTTTAGTTACATATACCTTTTCTAAATGCTTAAAGTGAATTAGTTTCTATATTTTCAATTTTTACATGAAAACTACAGAATAAAACAGCTAAACAAGAACTACTTTCAGCTAATGAACCTTAAATTATCCAGTTAAAATACATAAATAAGCATAAAATCCAAAAATATTTCCAAGAAAGACCAAAAGTTTGCAGAATTTGCATGTTTGTAAAATGCATCATATTCTTATCTATTAGATAATTAGCCCTCTAAAAATGGTTACTGTCCCTATATAAAGTATATGTAACTAAATTTTTTAAGGAATAAATGCATATTACAGTCTAAAGTAAAACAAACTAAGCAAAAATCATACTAATCACATACAAAATAATAATTAAAAAAAAAGTCAAAGGTACCTTCTAAAATGGCTGTAAGAAAGAACAAAGTTTCATATCTTCTTCAGAGATCTGCAACATAAAAAATCACAAAATTAAAGCTTATATATATATATATATAATATCTGAAAGTACAAACTTTGGGAGAAATTACTAATTCAAATTCATCAGAATTATGTCTTGCATATGAACCCTAACCCCTTTTCTCTAACAGAAAATAAACTAAAATAAAATGACTATATTAAAGATTTAGAGGAAATGAAAAACCCAGAAAAATTTAGACCCAGTAAGCAAAAACGAACTTAATTACCAAAAATTTAACTTTACTAGGCCAGAAAAATCAAACAAAAAAGTGGGCAAAAAAAGAAAAGAAATATTTATATAATATGTAAATGAAGCATTGACTTGGAAAACAAAAGTATACACCTTTATTATGAAGGAGTGAAAATGAAGGAAATGGGATCAGAGATCTATACCTTAGAGAAAAAGCTAAATCTTCAAACTCCAAGTACACAGCAAATATATATGTATGTATATATATGTATATATTCAAACAACTTTTTCAAGGAGAAGCAGATCAAGGAAAGGGAAAAAGTGGGTCTGAACTTAGACAAACATATCTATCTATCTATCTATCTATATATATATATATATATCTATATATATATATATATATATCACACACAGAAGACAGAAAGAAAGAGGGTATCTATCAGCCTGTAAGAAAAGATTAAGACCAGTTCAAACTTCGAAGAATCAGAGATAGAGGAAGAACAAGGAGAAAACAAGAAGGGTATGAACACATTAAAAAAACTAATATATAGTGGAAAAAAGTCTGAATACTTTATTGTTATTGGTTTGGTTAGGTCAGTGGGCAGAATAATGATGTCTAATTTTTTTTTATATATTGTTTTGATGAATAAAGAGGAAAAATAATTATGTTTATAATAAACTTTAATTTTAAAGTGTTGAATTTTAGAAAAAAAAATATGTAAAATTGCTAAAGGAGTTGAAGTTAAGTTTATTTGTAAAATTTGCTAAAAGATGAAGATGATAAATACATGATTTTACATTTTACATTTTACTTTTTTCTTATTTTTTGTTTTTCCTCTTAAAAATAAAAATAGGTTTTTTATTAGAATAATATAAAAAAAATAAAAAAATCTTAAAATTATATAATTTTGAAAGAGTTGTACATATAATACTATGTTTTCTAAATTAGAAGACGACATATACCATGCCGTCTTTAAATAATTTTTTTTTTAATTTAAGGAAAAATGAAGACGACATGATACATGTCGTCTTCAAATTTTATTTTTTTTTAAATTACAGTTAGTTTTTTCCTTCTTTTCGGCACCATTTTTTTCTTTTTTCGTGCATTTTTAAGTTTTGACTTAAACATATAAATTGTAAATTTTCATATAAACTTTGTAACCATACAAGAATTGGATCATTTCGATGCCCGATTGAAGAAATACGACAAAGCAAAAAAAGCAACATTTGAGCATTTTTTTAAAGAAAATAATGGTTTTTTCCTTGTTTACGACCCAGTTTTCTTCCTTTTTTGTGCATTTCTAGGTTTCGACTTGAACATATAAATTGCAAACTTTCATATAAACTTTGTAAAGCCACAAGAATGAGATTATTTCGATACCCGGTTGTAGAAATACGACAAAGCAAAAGAGCAACTTTTGACATTTTCTTAAAGAAAATAACGACTTTTTCCTAATTTACGGCTTAATTTTCTCCCTTTTTCGTACATTTTTAGGTTTCGACTTGAACATATAAATTGTAGACTTTCATATAAACTTTGTAACGCCATAAAATGGGATCATTTCGATGCCTGGTTGAATTACGATAAAGCAATATTTGAACATTTTTTTAAAGAACGTAACAATTTTTTCCTTATTTTCGGCTCATTTTTCTCCTTTTTTTGTGCATTTTAAGATTTTGACTTGATCATATAAATTTTGTAACGCCACAAAAATGGGATCATTTTGATGGCTGGTAGAAAAAATACGATAAAGCAATATTTGAGCATTTTTTAAAAGAAAATAATGACTTTTTCCTTATTTTCGGCTCATTTTTCTCCCTTTTTCGTGTATTTTTAGGTTTCGACTTGAACATATAAACTGTAAAATTTCATATAAACTTTTTAACGCCACAAGAATGGGATCATTTTGATGTGCGGTTGAAGAAATAAGATAAAGCAACCTTTGAGCATTTTTTTAAAGAAAATAATTGGCTCATTTTTCTCCCTTTTTCGTGCATTTTTAGGTTTTGACTTGAACATATAAATTGTAAACTTTCATATAAACTTTTTAACACCATAAGAATGAGATCATTTTGGTATTCGGTTGAAAAAATACGATAAAACAACATTGTTAAATAATAAAATACAACTTAAATTTAACAAAAAGTTCAAAAACACTTTTTTCCCCCAATTTTTCAACACCTATACCAGGTACCAGGCTACAAGCACCTAATCTACCCAAAGATGAGGTTTCTTGACTTTTAAAATTTCAATTCCTTTTCTTAATTCTAAACTAATAAGTGGCATTTATTAAGCTATAGTTATTGGTGTGTTTTATGGTCAAAACTTAGGTTTAATTTTTAATTGTGTATTTACTTAGGTTTTCTATTTTTTTTCTTTTAGAAAGAGTTTGATATACAAACTTGTAAATTGTTAGGAACTAAGTACAGAAGTCGAATTCAATAGCGGGAGCACGAGAGCGGCTACTTTCCTTAATTGAGAGCAGAGGCGTCTATTAAAATCAAATAAAAAATATATATTAACATATATATATATATATATTAATCCATATTTTAAAAGTAGTTCAAGTCATTAATCAACTTACAAAAATAGCCCAGCCCCTATGTTTTTATTCTTTATGGTTATTTAAATTAAGAAAGTAGTGGAATTTAGGAACATGTCCATGTAAGAAAGTAAATAAGTTGAAGAAAATAAGAAAGTAAATAAGTTGAAGAAAAATTAGAAAATGTTCAACATCAGTACTTCCCATACTAAATTACTCTAACCCCCCCCCCCCCCCCAAAGATTTTTTGGTTATCATTTTCCTTTAACATCTTTCTTCTTTTTTATTTTATTCTTTTCTTTCATCTACGTTCTCTCTTCTTGTATGTGGATTGTTGTCTCCGGTGTAAGAAATAGGATCGTGACTTAAGAGAATTTGATGCATGAAGTTAAAAATTATAAGTCTCCTTAATTCATGGTCTTACCTTGAAGTCGTCGGAGCGCGACTCGATCGCCGGATGTTTCAGGCGGATTATGTGACTGAGGGTTTACTTTTCTATTTGATTAGTTTAATAAAAAGAAGGTTATTTTTTTTTTGGTTGTTTTTTGGACTTTTGGGCCGTGTATTAGTAGTGAGAACGTATAAAAGCGCAATCCATTAATAGTTAAATCGCGACTTTGCAAGATGTAAACGACGCTTTTATAAAATTTAAGTCTCAAATTTGTAATTTTAAGAGCGCGAATGCGTGAACTAAGAATTCTTAAGTCGTCTTAAAGCGGCATTCTTACTCTTAATTCGCTAAGTTGTGCCCGGCGCATAAGAGCGGCACCGTAGATGAGCGAATTATGTGATCTAGGTTGGGAAGCAAACACTAAACTTACAATATAATATATTAGAGTAAGTTTGACTTTGCATAGTAAATCACGAAATAATTTAGAGAGTTGTTAAATGCACTCCAACTCTTATAATTGGCACTCCATGTTCCATTTTATTTTTCAAAAGGACAAAGTTATAATGCTGAAAAGATATAATATAACTTTGTGTAAGACACAATGGTACCTTGTACTATCAGAAATACACATGGGTTAAGTCATGGGGGTTCAAGTGGTATAACAAATATCGGTTCCCTGCTCCCACCCCATGTTCCCACATTCGGGAATGTTGATCTGAGGACTCCAAAATAAAAGATGTTGAACTTTGATAAGCTTTGTCCAAAAAAAAAAAAGGAGCACTACAACAAAAAGTAATATTCGTGACAAAATTTGAAGTGACAATGTTAAAATTGTCACTAGATATACATAATGAGTGACAATAATTTTTGCTTTGTCACAATAAAAATTTTTAGTGACAAAAATTTCTTTAAATTTGTTACTCTTGACAATTAGTGACGCATGTATAGTGACAACTTAGTGACAATACAAATAGAGTGACAACTATAATTGTTGTCACTAAGTTGTCACAAAAGGTGTGTCACTAATTGTCTCAAGTCACAACAATTTCTTTGTCACTAATTATCAAAAGTGACAACTTTTATACAGATTTTGTCACTATTAAATATGTGGAACATATTTTGGTGACAAGACAAAAGTTATTGTCACTAAAAATTGATAATTAGTGACAACTTTGACATTGTCACTTGACATTTTTGTCACCAATGTCATATTTTTTTGTAGTGGAAAGAAAAAACATAAAACCCTTAATTTTCCGTAACTAAATAGTTCTTTTTTCCCCCAAACTTTCTAAGAAAAAATATCTATCCTCTAGTTGCTGCATATATTTTGGTTTTTGGTTGTTTTTGAAATTAAATCAATTAAAATTGTAGTTGTAACAAAAAAAAAAAAAAGGCTAAAATTTTTTCCAATGTTCTACCGAAGCAAAGAAAATGAATTAGAGGAGTTGGATGAAATATTAGAGCGTGTAAATACTAAAATCTTTGAATATTGTCAAGTACAAATTTGCTTATTAGTAATACAATTGGCAATTTTATTTATTCATAGTTCTTTAGTCCTTTTTATTTGAATTTAAACATTGTTGACTTTTGTCCAAAGTTAGGGCTTTTCTTCAATATTTTGATTAGTGGATTATTTCTTTCTAGAATAGTTTAAGATATTAATTTTTCTAAAGCATTAGTTGATTTTAAATATTTATTTTTACCATTTGTAATATTATATTTGTGTGTTCACAAGTGGGTTTTAGAGTTTTCAATTAAAATGAAACGAATAAAATTTCAGATTTGTTAAGTAATAAATTAAATATAAAAAGTAGATTTTTTTTAAAATTTCAGTAAATTTATCTGAATATTGTAGGATGAAATTATTTTTCATTAAGAAAATTGCAAAATCAGTCCCGTAATTATAGGGGTTTGGCAAAATTGGTCCTCTTTCTTTAAATGGTGGCATTTATAGTCCTGTATCTTCCTAACTGATGGCAGATCTGGTCCTTTATCAAGGATTTTTTTAGGCCCAACATGCTTCCGAAAATAAAATTAACTTTACATAAATCTATACCTTCTTTTGACCGCCTTATCGTCGTGTACTCCAAGTCCTCGATTTTATGGACTTATTTCAACCACACAACCATAGCTGATGGTTCGTAGGTACTTGGCTCCTTCAACGATACACAACACAGTCCAATTTCGTTTCCTACCTTTGGGCGTAGAAAGTATGACTATATTATAAATATAATTGGAATTTTTGGACAACAAGTTGGACAAAGCCTTTACTTTTATTGATGAAATACAAATTAAAATTACATAATATTATTTTGTTCTGCTATTGGAGGAGAAAATCTTTTAGCCTCTCATGAGAGGGCTTCTATTTGGGGGAAACCCCATACACTCGTTTAAAAAAACTACAAAAGAAAGATTACAAATTTTCTATGAATATTTGTATATGAAAAAAGTTGGAGAAGTTTTTTGATGATCTCCATCTGCTTCTAATCTTCCTTCTTATAGCCATCCATTTCGGATTCCAAATCTGGACTCCAAACCTTGTTTAGTTTTTTGACGTCATTGCCTACGTCAATCTTTAATGCGCGTGGGTCCTTGTGTTTGCCACTTTGTCTGCCACGCTTGTCCTTTTTACAGCTGTTTTCTTTTCCAGCTGTCCTCTTTAATCAATCATATGATTGATTCTTCAATTATTGCACCTGACTATTCAGACATTTTTCTTTTACATGCTTTTACCCTGGTTTGTGAAAACCCCGAGGGTAAAACTTCTTTTTTCCCTTATCTTTGTCGGATTCGGGTTTCATCTTGGTAACCTGTACTTTTGTACCAAATAAGGGCTTTTCTTGGAACTCACAATTTGAACACTCCCGATTATGCCATTGATCAACTTGCATCATGTTCCAGACCTTCTTTTTGGTGGCTTCAGTTGCTGGTAACTTGTTCCCAGATAAGCGTCCCCTTTTGTTCAAAGAGCTTTTCTGCGAATTCAGTATTTTTTCCTGTCATGGAATTTAACAGGAATGATCCATTAACTGAGTTTGAGAAAATTTTGAATTGATATTTGACCTTGTCCATCTCTGTGAGACAGACCCACATTCCCCATGCTCTTTTGGTGGAAATATCATCTTCATTGATGAAATTAACCAAAGGAGCTTCTCCTGTTGCACCTTAACTCTGTTATAGGCTGCCATATCTGGTCTCTGTAACTTAATGAAATGAAACACTGGATGAGACCCCTTTCCTGCTAATTCTGGTGCTGCCGAAATAAACTTCCAACTCCAGAGTATCACCCTTTTTGAGGTGTTGGTTGTTTTGCCATGAATTATACACGGCACTAGAAATCCAATTTGGAAGTTTGGATATCTCCGGAAAACTTGGTGACATAGTATGTATTGAAGCTAATGCCCCAAAATCATACCATTCTCGTACTTCGTCGGGATTTGATCCTTCCTTCATCCAAATCCTAGGAAATTTCCCTGATATTTCTACCAAGGACTTATTAGGATTTATTTCTTTTCTAAAGATTACTTTTTCCCAAGAGCGCTGGTAAACCTGCCAATGCAAATTAATTTTGTCAGTATTAACCTTAGAAGTGCCGGTCAGTGGCCTAAGGTTAATTTCTCCCTCTTTTACCCAAGAGGTGCCGGGTTGACTTGAAACAATGGGAGTTTGCACTTCTGATTGTTCAATTGTTTTCGGATTTTCAGAATCTGAAAATGGACTTGTGCAAGTGGTATTTGAATCCACCGCTTCGGACATAGAGCCCCATTCTCTAAATGCAGGTGTAGAGTCCTGCTATCGTAATTCGCGAGTCATCACTAAAGATAATGCCTTTCGAATTGGTTCTTGTAGTGTAGTCCATAACTGAGTCATGGCATACATTGTTCCATTGATTATGTCCTGGACTGTGCCCAGATTAGCTCGTTGTACATGGCCAGCTGCTTCAGCATTAGCTGATAACTGTCCAAACTTTTTGTCAAGCTCCTCAAGGTTTTCCCTGAGATGCCTGTATCTCTTGATGATGTAATTGGCTTTAGACACTTCCATCTCTCGTTAGGAAATCTGCAAGAACATTCTAATGAGATTTCACAATAATGATGTCAAAACAATAATATTGACATTCAACTTGCCATCTGATAATACGTGCCTTTTCAATTTTTGATTCAAGTTTATTTTTTTAAAAAGCTTTAACATTCGTATTATCAATTTTCAATGTAAATTCTTTAGCTAATAAGAACAGAAGCCATTTTTTAAATGCCTTCCACACAGTAAAGAATTCTTTCTCGTTTATATGCCAAACTCTGGCTTATTGTTCCGTGAACAATCATCCTGTGTATCTACAAGGTTCTTCCCTGGTAGTTGTCTAATAATTGGCATCTGTATAGACTACCAAATCATCCTTGTCTTGAGGTACTGCGAGTTTAGGCAAGTTATTGCAAACTTGTTTCAACTCACGAACTCTCTGAGTGTGAATTTCTTCTCACTTCCATTTAGTACTCTCAGTTTCCTTTAAGAGAGGTCGAAAATCTTTCCTGTATCTTGCCAGGTCTTTAATGAATATACCTACAAAGTTAACAACTCCCAAAAAGCTTTGAAGCTGTTTTTTATCTTTCAGAACATCAGGAAAATTGCGTATTTTTTTCCACAATATGTTCCTAGAGTTCAATAGTTGTTTCGTCAATAAGAATGCCAAGAAATTCAATCTTATTAACTCCAATTATTGTTTTCTTTTCTGAAAGCACTAATCCCTCCTTATAACATGCATCAGAGAATATTTCAAGATGTTTAATATGCTCTTTCATATTTCTAGATGCTATTAATACGTCGTCAATATAAACAAACATAAACTCGAAATAATCTTTAAACAGATTATCCATCTTTCTTTGATATATCTGGGGTGCGTTTGCTAACCCCATTGGAAGTACATTCCAGACATATTGACCTTGTGGAGTAGAAAATGTTGTATATTTTCTAGACTCTTTTTTCATCTTAATCTGATAGAAACCCGATTTACAATCAAATTTCGAAAACAATTTAGCATCTTTAATGCACTCAATCAAGTGTTCTCTACTGGGAATATAGTAACCATCAAATTCAAGTATCTTATTGATACCTTGATAGTTGATTACTAATCTTGCCTTTCCCCTTTTTACCTCACCATGGTTTCATACTAGAAAATCAGGGCTACTATAAGCAGAGACTCCAGTTTCTATGAGTTTAAGATCGATATGCTCTTTTATGATTGTTTGCATATCCTTCTTATCCTTCATATTCATTTGGATTGATTTGTATTGAACATACTCATACTTGCATTGTTCTTTTACTTTCAGAATAGCTTCGATCTTGTTTTTATCCCACCAAGCCAAAGGATTCTCATTAAAGTTCTTTTGAATTAGTCGCTTAACATTTTCAAGAGAAAGCAAACTTTCTTCGTCAATGTTAACCATGGACCTGTTCTGTAACTCATTCTTAAGAAGTTGTATTTCTTCTTTAGAATCTTCATAACGGTGACCATATAGCCTGAAAGACAAAAGACCTTTTTCAATTTTCCGTTTATCCTTCATTTTAGGATGTGTTAATTTGGAATCAGCCATAAAATCACCACGTTTGCTGCGAAAATTAAGAGGCATTATTCGATTAAATGCCTTTGCTAATCGCATAACCTATATATTATGACCACAATTTGTAGTAAATATTAACAAGTCATTGTGGTTATCTTGCACATATTTTGCAAATGTCTGAATAAAATTATTACCCAACAAAATATCTACTCCTGTATCATGAAATTAAACAGGTGGAAGTTTTACCTTGTACCAAGGGGTACCACTGACTCCTCCTATAATGATATTTGCTTCTTGTATTCCTTTATTGAGAAGGGGGATTTTCTGAGAAAAATCCCTTCCTGCAATAATCGGTAAGGATTCCATAGTATTGCTTGGAAATACATCAGGTTTTGCGGTACAAATCCCTGATCTTGAATCAATATAAGCTGCAAAGTGTTCTGATTTATATTGTTCATATAACATACCTACAGATATGTATATTGAAAATGGATTTGTCATTTGGTTATTCAACTTGAATGATATGACCATCCAAGCCAAATTCCATCCCTTTACCTTTTCTTCCCCAAGGTTTATGTTCCTCAAGAAAGCATAATCCCAAGGTAACAATCCCTTGGTTCCGACCTGCTACTCCTATAACAAATACTTCATAGCCTGCTAATTCTAGCATACATTCTTATTTGCTAGTAGTAGATTGTTGCAAGTGATATAAATCATCACAAGGAAAGTAATTATCCTTCTTTGTAATATCAAATATAACTTGCACTTCTTTCCATCCTTCAGGGCATCTAATTTTTACATTATCTACCTGAATAGCCTGAGGAGTTGAATCTTCAATTAATTCTTTTCCTTTCAAACTCCTAATCCTTTCTTCTGAAAAGGACATTCTGCTATTAAAATCTGCTCTAGAACTCATTAAGCGATCTAGAACTGGATGGTCTCAGATTAAGATATCAACACCCCCAATTCTTGGTATTTGAATGGGATCGGGTGCCATTACCTTAGCAAATTCCTTGAAAATTCTTGGAATTTCAATATATTCTTTCCTAATAAACAAATCAAAATGATGTGTATTGGAAAGTGCATATGCGATTCTATATGTAATAGAATATGATCTATTCCCTTCTTTCATAAGATCATTTCTTTTAAAATCTTGATGGAGGGTTAAGACTCGACTGAAATCTTGGTCAGTTAGGTTATATGTAATTCTTGGATAAATATCAAACATGAGTTTGCCTGCATATAGATTTCCTACCATTGTACCAAGACAACTATCTCTTAAGTTATTAATTCTTTTATCCATTATAGATAAATGTAATGGGGAATTAATACCTTCTTTGAAAGTAACTTTGATTACTACTTCAATAGTTCCTATATGGATCCATTTCATAGTAACCGCTACTTCCTCTTTAAGCCTACTTAATTCCTCTAGAATTTCTTCTTTTGGAATAAGTTGCATTTCCATCACATTTCTGATTAATTCCATGGGGATTGAAAACTCCCCTGAATTTACCTTATATATGATGTTATGCCTCATTTGATTTAATCCTATTTGATTTAGGATTCGGCTCATTCCGCTAACTCTGGAACCCTCGTATGGTCCAAGGTTAGAATTTTGCCTCATTATCTTTTCCATGGTTTTATCTGTTATAGATGATCTGGAAAAGAATCTTGATAAGTTGTACGATGTTTGGAGCCTATCCCCTTCGTTAGGGTTATTCTGATTCGGTTGAAGATTCATTCGAATCTATTTCTTCCTCATAGACACTTTCGTCTGAGGGTATATTTTCGAATTGGTAAACTGGTACCAAATCTCCATAGAAAACTGCATCCAGTATGTCTGCAGTGGTTTCAAATTGTTTTAATTCACCACTCTTTTTCAGACAATCTGGTGAAATGTGGCCACGAGCTCCACATGTCCAGCAGTTACAATCTTTGAAACTTTCATTTGTCCGGGTGTGTGCCCCTCTGAAATTTCATCTTGTGAGGTTTTTTCCATCGGATTTTCGAGATCCTTGGGAAGACACCTTAGTCGGTCCGGATCTCTGGCCAAATTTATAATATCGGGCTTTAGATTTAGACTACCAAGACTTTCGCTTGAAAGAAGATCTCCTTTTGTTACTGATGTTATCAGAGCGTACGAATTGCTTTCTCTTCTTTTTTTGCTCAATTGATTCTCCAATAATTGTTGGAAAATCATTATTATCACAACAAAGAGGGGTTTTCTTAATTTTTCCTCTTAGTCTTTTCATGTTCTTTTGGATAGAGGCTTGTTGACACCAGTCTTTCAGTTTGTCTTTCAAGAAAGACATTCATCTAGCGACCGTATCAATTTGCCCTTCCGAAATCTTGTAGGAATGAATTAGCATTTCCTTCCAAGGACTGCAAATTTTTTCAAAGAACATGGGTGCAGCAATTTCTGCACTAACATCCGCATGGAAGAAATTTTTTCTAAACCAATAGATGTATTCATCTATTGCACAAATATTTTTACATTCAATACCATAGAGTGCTTGTGAGTACTCTTTAGTTTTTTCTGTATTATTTTCACCGAAGTATCCATCTCCGATAAAATGTAATTTTATTAACCTTCCGAATCTATCAGCAATTGTACTTTTAGATTCTCCGGCTAAAACTTCTTGCTTAGATGTTTCCGAGGTGCGTTCCCATCCCACCTTTACAGATCCTTCTAAGCTTAACTCCATTAGCCTTAAGAAGGTTTTTTTGTCGAGTTCCAGTGTAGTGGCAGCTATTTTTATAGCGGCTACCCATTCATCGATTAATTTTTTGATGTTTCTGAAATCGATAATATCCAAATTTAGGATAGTACCATATGGGTGCAAGGGTTGTGACATAGTCCTTACCAAGGGTGTATTTTATGGTACCCTATTTGGATTTCTAGCGTGATTTACTCTAAACGTTTCTCCCAATACTGCGGGGGTTGCATTTAGATGCAAATCTCCAATTTCACTCATCAGTTCATCCGGTAGAGGATTACTTAACACGAAACTTTTTTCTGGCATTGTTAAGGCTAGAGGATTTGTTTCATTGGCTTTAACATTAACCAAATCTACAAACGCTAGTTGAGAGAAAGATTCAGCTAGCTATTAAAGATCAGAAGGATCCACTCTTGATATATCCATTTTAATTTATTTTTCTAAGTATATCAATAAGTAGTTCTTCCTGAGTCTTAGGCTTTGGAATTTTCTTAGTCTTACCCTTCTGGTGTAGAAGAGGTACACGTCCAAGTGCATCATCGAGTCGATCCTTTTTTGGTTTGGACGTTCCGGTAATATCTTATTTTTCTTTGAAATATAGGACTATTGTCTTTAGATCTGTTATAGATCTATTTAGATCTGGAAGAGTCTTGAGGATTTCCTCAAATTTCTGGTTCAAGTTTACGATTTTCATAGGTAGATGTTCTAGCCTATGTCCGTAATCTTGAACTGTCTTTTGGATTTCTCTAAACTCTTTAGAGAGCTTAGATGTATCCGGTTCAATCTCTTTCCAATTCATTATGACTGAATTAAAATAAGGGGTTACCTTTATTTGCTTTCCTGGCCCATTTGCCTTGGATCTCTGCGAGTTGTAAATCCCTAGCGATGTTTTCTTGAAATTTATCATTCATCGATAATTTTCTATCATAGTATCTTATCAATGCTGGTAGATCTGCTACAGGAGTTTTTGTTTGTCCTCTAACTATCTCTTGTTTGATTTCATTTGAAATCTTCTTGGCTTTTCCGATTAGTTTATCAACCCGTTTGCCTCTTTGTATTTTCAGAATCTGGAAATACTCCCTATTTTCTTCATAGATTGACCAAGTGGTCGATTCCATTCTTGTTTAATTCTCCTCCGTTAGGGATAAAATAACTTTATGTAACCAATTTAAATATTTCATCAATAAACCTAGGCTCTGATACCATTTTTGAGCGCGGATACATTTTTGCTGAAGTGCATGGTCAGATGGACTAAAATTGCCAATTTCAGAAGGTAAAGAAATAAGTTTGCTAGAAATTAAAAATTAAAGGACTAAAATTGTCAGTCGTCAAAGTTAAGGGACTCAGTTTGCTACCCCTAATAGATACATGGTCAATTTTGCAGTTCTTTCAATTTGTAAGGCCATGATGTAAATGTCAACAATATTGTTTATATTATCTCTAATCGTGTTTCTAGATATTGTAGATAGAATTAATTTTAACATGTTTACACTAAATATATTTAACAAAAATAAAATAAATTATCTTTAAGAACTTTGTTTTATACCACATAGATTTTTTTTTTTTGGTCTTTTTGGCAAAATAAAATGAAAGTTTGAATGCCAATAAAAAAAAGTTGGAGTGTCTTTAACAACTCCCATAATTTATTCATGTCATCATGTGTCGCACACCCCGACCCGACCCGTACATGTAACTCATATAAGCCACACGGTCAGGCCGAGGGGCGATGACCCATTTTCTTCCTTTGAAATATTATGGTTTTCTAAAATAATAGAATATATCCCTTTCAAATTTAAAAGCAAATAATTTTTATTTTATATACATCAAAACCCAGTACCTTCATTCATGTATTAACATACTTATGTTTACAAAACCATAACAGAGCGGTTATACAAATCAACATCAGAGTACAAAAGTGCTCGAAGCAAAGCATATGAACATAGCTCTGTCTGACCGCTCTGGAAACTTGGGCAACCTTCACATATAAACATGATCATCACCTGCATCATAAGAACCTAATGAGCTAATGGCTCAGTAAGAAGAAGCTCATATATATATATATTTTTTTAAAACAATGTTTCACATATCACATACGATAGTCAATAATGCATAGTTCAGTTAAAACTTTTCTTTTTCCTTTTTATCCTTTCCTTTTGGGGTACCCTCGAAGTGTGGTATTCGACTAATAGTGATAGGCATCTGTTTTCGGAACCTGTTCATAATAATTGGCCAATGAAAGAGGCATCACGGGGTTCTCATAACCGACCTTTCGGCCCTATGATATTAACCGCTAGCTCTCTCGTACATCGTGGCTTTATCTACCTTGGCTTTTACACCTCAAGGTATTCACCACCTGTACATCGTGGTTTTATCTATCTTGGCTTTTACACCTCAAGGTATTCACCACCAGGCCATTGTGACTTTATCTATCTTGGCTTTTACACCTCAAGGTATTCACCACCAGTCTTTTGGGTCCGTTGGTCCCACCCGCGTCCCGTGCCTACCCGACCATCAATTAAATACCATACCTCCCTTTTTCAAATCATTTTCTTTACGTGTGCATCAACATCATGCATCATGATCATATATACACAATAAACAAGAAATAACATTCATTTCCAAACAATTATCTTAAAACATCATAAACATGCATAATATGGTCCTTATGAAGCAGTGAACGAACTTCAACTTACCTTAAGTCCTTTGCAATGAACTAAAAAAGATGACACTACCGAAGCTAGCTAATGATATTTCTTCCTAATTTCAGGTGTGCAATAATCTGTAAAAAGGGTATATAACATACCTAAATACAATTCTCTATAATTATTCCAAAATTCACTGATTAAATTGAAGAAACAATCGGTAAAAGACTTACTTGTAACGGCCACGTCGATATACCTAGCTCCCTTTACATATTACTCTTCATTTCCTATTTTTCCTTGAATTTTTCCTCTCTTTTTTTTCTTTCTTTTTTTTTCTCTCTTTTATTCTCTGTTTCTTTCTTTCTTTTGTTCTATGTTTGTCTCCAGAAAGCCTTTTGAAGATTGGTAAACTTTCTAAGTCGGTTCACAAGCTTAATTGTGAAGTTTGGTTAAGTTTAATATTATTATATTCAATGAATTATTTGCAGGTGCTAGCTTTATACGTGCTATACGTTTATGCCTTATATTTTCTATGTGTCGCATATTTACATTCATCGTGACATATAAATGACATGTAAGAGCATATAGGGCATGAAATATATTGACCTAGTGACTAGTGGAAAGCTTTTGTGTACCAAATTCAATCAAAACTCTAAAGTTAAGCGTGCTTAGACGGGAGCAATTCTAAGATGAGTGACCACCTGGGAAGCACGTCAATTATCAATTCATTTTTTTTCATTTTTTTTATTTAACTAGCAATAAATGCTAGACGTCGTGTCTACTTAGACATCATGCCTGCTTAGACGTCGTGCCTGCTTAACTAGTGATAAACGTTCGCAAAAATGTACCTTAAATGCAGTTATCATATAATTAAAAAGTAATCATGTTCGTGCTATCATGCCATTTATAGTCAATAATAAATGCTAACTATATGACATGCTTATTGTTGGCTGCGTGAGAGATGATTGGGCATTACATCATGTGTCATAGAGTATAATAAAATTTTGAGCTTTCATCTGTCAAAATGTGATCTTCTTGCGCAAAAAAGTTCAACGGAATTTATATAAAAAATGGGTCAAACACTCTTTAAATTGCATTTACACATATTTTGGCTTTCCACAAACTTTGCTTTAGATGTAGAGCTATTTATAGCTTTAAGGAGAGAATGAGTGAGACAATTCTTTGGGGAGATTAACAATTTAATGCTCTAGGATGAAGATGACAACGAGAATAAGATTGTTCATTGTCTCCCCAAATGTAATTAAGGTTAACACTCGTTAATTAGCTCCCTGCGTATAATTTTTGGGCCATTAACCGCTTGTTTAATTCAATATTATTTCAACCCAAATATAATTGTGAGATGTACAATGTATATATAGACAAAGAATACAAACCCTAGTCTAACAAGGAATCTACAACTAATAAGGAAACTAAAATCCTAATATATATACAATATATATCTTCCAAGATACAAGATATGATATGGTGAAAATATGAAAATCAAGGAAAATTATAAAGCTGTAAGGAAATTGTACAACGATGTCGATATCTCAGTGTTTATCATGAAAATTAATAAAGAAGTATTAACCAAAGAATATTAGGAGAAAATTGAGCGGACCCTGCAACCGTCTTACCCTTATCAGGCCAATGGAGGCTTGATCCACTGTCACATGGTTCGGTGATTAGAAACCGGCCGTGTTTTAATCACCGGGCTTAGACTCATAAAGCAAACATGAGAAAAGGGTGGAAAATGGGTCAATCATCCCGTAGAGCATCTCCAACTCATAAACACTACAATGGTGCAAAATACAGTAAATTTATTCCAACCCATAACTCTATTTTTAACACAAAAATAATATTCTTTAAAATATTTTTTTATACCTATTTTTAACACCAAATTTGGTGCAAATGAACAATTGTATGCCAAATATAGCGTGTTACTGTTCATTTGCACCAAATTTGGTGCAAATAATAGCATGGATTGGACAGTCCAACGTGCGCCAAAATGACTATCTCCAACCGAAAATGGCATGGGTTGGAGATGGTTTTAACAACCCAACCAAATGAGCCCTTATCATAAATACCACTTATATCGTATTAATTTGAGAAACTCATGGGGGCGAATTACTTTTTGATCTTTTCTGATCCCTTCATTTTCTTGTTTGTGCTATAAGCAGCATGAAGCATGCATTTCTTGTTTCATTAGTTCTTGCAAGTTTAATTGCAAATAATAGAGAAAAGAGTTGGAGTGTTTTGATCATTAAAATAAAATATTGAATGAATTCTTTATTTTTCTCAATGAAAACTATCCAAGTGCAAAGTATATGCATTTTTCAAGTGTAAATATATTTCACACTAATATCTATTTATTTTTTTGATAGAAGCGATTACAACATCATATTGTATCAATTACAAGACAATCTATTACAAGTAAGCATCATTAACAAATACAATCATAGACTATAAACTATTACAAACTAATTACCATCTAAGTAAAGAGAACACCCACATACATCAGTGGGAATCGAACTCACAACCTCTTGGTTATGGGGCTTCAACCTTAACCAACTAGGCTAGGCATCATTGGCTACACTAATATCTATTTGCCCACTCAAAAAATAATAAGTATTCATCCGAGGGAAGATTAGCATAATTCTAGGCGAAATTGTAATTTTCGTCCCACAAGATACGAGATTTTGAGAAGTCTTCCCATGATTTACAAGATTTTAGAAATAGTCCCAACATTTTTCAAAACTTGCAAATTCGTCCTTTTTTTAAGCAGACTTGACCCTACACTTTTATTTCCATTAATTTTTGACAGAACCAAGCTCGTGAAACTCACTTGGACCGTTAAATGTCCATTTGGGTTGGAAAAAATGCATATGCGGGCCGTGGGTAATGTTTGGAGTTGAAAAAAACTCACGTGTGATAAATTTGAATTTGTTCGTACTCTAATTTTTTTTGTAAGAAACAGAGAATAAAAAAAGGAGTGGGTTTTTTTTTTGGTGCCAGCTTAATTTCCCTCCCAAAAAATACCCATGGCCAGCATGTCTGTTTTTTCCAACCCAAATGGACATTTAACGGCCATGTAAGTATCATGCACCCCATTCCATCAAAATTAACGGAAATAAAAGCGTGGGGTAATGTCTGCTTGAAAAAGGGACGAACTTTGCAACTTTGAAAAAATGTTAGGACTATTTCTAAAATTTTGTAAAGCGTGGGACGATTTCTCAAAATCCTAAAACCTGTGGGACGAAAATTGCAATTTTGCTTATAATTCTATTTTATATTATCATTTACTCGTATGCCACAAGCATAATATTATCTTGGATATATATATGAGGTTATTCGAGCTTTCTATACAGTGAATTGATGCAAACATTAATCCAACTATACTCTTTCAAGTAATAATAATTACCCTATGCATTGAAGAAAACATACTTAATTAAGTTCTCTAAATTACAATCCAAACACGATCAATATTGTCGTCCTCTATAACTCACAATTGTTTAACTAACTTGACCTCCGATGATCACCCAAATATGGCGAAGTATATGTCCAAAAATCGAGTGAATGAAATAATAAACCATAACAAAGGAGGAACTAAGATATAAACTTTATCAATAATAATTGAAAGAACAATATAGAGAATATACATGTTAATTGCAATGACATAACACTAATATTCATTATGAACATAATAACTAAACTAGGTTTCATTGCAAATTACCAAAAATGCTCTCACATGCATATGTAAGAGCAATTAGGATTACAACATCGAAACCCTACATATACCACATAATAAACACTACTTCATGAATGGTTAATCTTTTTTGTATTTTCTTTTTTGGGGGTAAGAAATTAAAGGTGATTAATTAATTGCATACAAATATACGAGGTAGCCAACTACGTTTTCACATTTAGTCCTTAATTCGAGAATTGGAAATGTTGGCCTCTAAATCTTCTTCCTCTTGATCATCAAAAACTTCGATTATTTCAGATTCGGGTATGAAATTTGGAGCCACAGCTATAACATTGTTAATAGGACTGAAACCTTTGAAGCTTTGTATGTTAATTTCTCCAGCCTCATTTGGTTCTTTAATGCTTTTCGATGGCACGAGTCGAGTTATTTTCTTTATTTCTTTGCTTTTCCCCCATAAAACTGAATACAATCCACATATTATTATTGCAGCTCCTACAACACTGCAAAACACACAAAATATTAGGCCATATGAGCACAACTATTATAACATAGGAAATTTTATTTACGTGCCATCAATGTTGTATGGCTTGCATATAGCATAACTCTCAGGGATGGAGTGGGGGCTGGAGGGTGCGCTCGCCCCCCTCAATTTTGAAAAATTATTTCTTTTACCTTACAAAATCTTTGATATTTGAATTTCACCCCCCCGGCCCCCCCAAAATAAAAAAATATCACGTTTTCTCTTTTTTCTTTGAGTTCGCCCTCTCAAACTCAAAATCCTGACTATAACGAAAGAGATATAAGAATGTAAAATATATTAAAAGTTGTAATTGAACCTAGTTCCTTATTATATTTCTCTCTATAAATATAACGTACCGTACTTCGCGCTCTTTAAATTCCCCTTTTGTTTATATTGCATACATTAAAATTGTGCATAGCTCACATTTCCGAATAAAAAGCAATTACTCTTCTACTTAACACTCCTAATGAATGTGCTCCTCTCTTCTTTGTTTTAAAAAAAGAAAAAGACTTTAACAATTAATTTTTTTTACATGAATATATGCACCAAAATATAAATATATATACCTTCCCAAGTAGAGCTTCTCGTTAAGAAGCAAAGAGCCTGCAAGCGCGACGAGCACAAGCAACAACGGGTTAAAAATCGACACAAATAACGGCCCCCTCATCCGTACACACGACATTATGAATGCCCACAGCATTCCTGATCCAAAAATTCCCTACATTATAATTAATCAAGTTAGTTTAATATTAATCAAAGAGAGAAAATTAAACAAAAATAATAATAATTATAATTGAACTTTTGCTATATTTTTCACATTATATTATATAGTATTATTAAACAGATTTACCATATAAGCTACAGTAAGAAGTCTGATGTTCCATCCTAATTTCCATTGGCTCCAATCCCTTTCCGTACAAAGAGCAAAAATAACAGCTTGAAGAGATCCCATAACTGAGATTAAAGCTGTACTTGAATAAGGGCATGGATATATCTCACTCATCTTAGTCTGTTCTCATCACAAAAACAATTACAAGATTAATATTTATCAGTGTATAATCGGGGAAAAAAAATATTAAAGAGCCAAAGATATCCAATCTTTACACTTTAATTAATTTGAATAAATATATGTTAATTAATTTATCCAGCTTTATTGAAAAGTGTCTCAAAAATTTATTTAATAAGTTATATATGACCAATCTGATAGTAAAAACTCGTATTACGTCCGTATAATATACGTACGTACGTATAATTAAAAAATACTTCCGTTTCCCATATGCATTCTGAACGTAATGAATAATACTCGTACTTTTGAGTTAAACAGTTTAGTACACGTACTTTACGTATCCCGTATAATACTCAATGAATAATACTCCTAATTTTAGCGCAATGAATATTTTTTTAAATTTAAAACTTAAAAATTATTATTAATTTTTATAAATACTAAATGAGTATTAAACAATTAAAAACTTTGAACGTTAATAATTTATCAAAACATTAATTATTGCAATTAATGACTCATATAAAATACTATTTATATAAATTAAAAGCAAATACAAGCAATAAATCCTATAAATTTACATAACTAAGCCGTATTGTTACTCTTGAATAATTAATTTATATCCGCATTATACTCGTACATCTACGAATCCGTTTATTTTCCGTTCCCGTACTTTTTAGCAGAATTTTTCACCGCAACTTTCAATAAAATTTTATAATCTACACGTACGTATTAAATGACCAACTTTTTCCGTCCCGTATTTTACTAACTATGGACCAACCTCGTGTAGATTTTATATCTTTATTGTATCTAATAAGTTTATATCATTATGGATTAATTTCTTTCCAAAATTTAATTTGTTTACCCACGATTTATTTTTATATTCAATTATTTAGTAGAAAAATTCACCTGAACAATCAATGAAAATGATGCGGAGAAGCAACAAGCAAGTGCCAATAGGGGGCCCAAAATATGATTGCTAGGATTGTTGTGGGTTGCTGCCACGTGTCCACTTGGTTGTTTATTCTTATGCATGAGGTCAAAATGCGTTGACCAAATTTTGACTTCGAAACCCTTGTAAAAAGTCAAAAGCATTGCCCCTCCGATGCACAAGAATGTTCCCATCACTTTCGCCTTACCCGCATTCGTGTTTAAATAAAGTCCCTCCATCCTAATTAATCAAATAAAAATAAAAACATTAAATATGCAAATTATTTCCCCATCCATTTGTAAATAAATATTAAAAAGTACATAGAAATTTAAGTTTTTTTTACCTAAACAATATTGCAAGTACGAAAGTGATAGCAGGAATGAGATTGCTCAAAGCCGCAACAAATGTAGCTGAAGTTAAGATTAAGCTCTTTGCGTATAAGTTTTGAGCCATTGATCCCCTGAAACACTCACCAATTCAATTAATTCTTGGTGAATCATGATCAATTGCTTAATTATAATAAATGATCATCAAATATCGAATATTTTCTAAAATATAACTTTATATACTCTTCTATCTTGGTTATTTCCAATATTATTATTGATGTTCCTAAACATTTTTTAATATTCATGTTATATTCAATATTATCGATTATTCTTTGAAATTATCTAACAATGAGTTATTTTTCCACTAACATAAAGTTAGATCTACTAGCTAGATTAAGTGAATCTTTCAATGAAAGCAAACTTGAAAAAGTTTTTCTTTGCAAAAAGAAAGATGGTAGCATGACAAGATAGACGTGAATTTGTGGATATAACAGTAACTGCATTTTGGATGAAAATTCTAGAAAAATTGAATATGTTTCAGCAATTAAAAATTTTAGATTCATTCAATCATAGCGTTATTACTTAAATATATTACCCAAATAATGCAGAAACAAAGGCTAGAATGACAATCTTCCAAGTCAATTTTGGCCTGTTTTTCCTGCAATGATCAACATAATCATGTAATCAAAAAGCAATTTTTATGTATAGCTTCATTGCATATATATATAAAAGAAAAGATGAACATAATTTTGTAATCCGAAAGCTAACTTTATGTATATCCTTATATATATATATATATATATATATGTGTGTGTATATATATATATGTATGAAATTAGAATCGAGTCATTTTAAGAGTAACTCGACATCTTTGAATAATCATAATTATTTATATTAGCCTGTCAATACACATATAATTATAATTATGAGAGGGTTAATTTATGTTAAGATAATGAACATGTGTAAAAATAAATGAGAAGTTGATCATAAACGGTGGTGACAAGAGTGAGAAAATTAGGGTTTAATTGGATTGCATATCCATGACGGGATTTTTTTTCATAACAAAAGTGTAAAAACATGATTTTAGGGATAAGAAATATGGTGATAAAAATGTGTTTGGATGGGTTTTTTTTTTTTTTTTTTGAGAAAAACATATAATAATTATGGTTGATGAGATATATTTTTTGCTGTGAGAAATTTGTTTGGATTGATGTTTAGATATAATTTTTCATAAACATATCTTAGTTAAACTCGTTGATTTAGACATAAAAAATAGGCAAAATGAATCTTATTTTGCATTAGAATATATGATTAATTTGACTCACGGTGTTGAGAAATAGCCAGAAGAAACTTTTTAATCGATGATTGAAACTCTCAAATCATGAATAGTAGAAATCAATTTTTTCTCCTTTTTTTCCCAAGAATTTCTTAAACTTAGCTAGAACTTTGTGAATTATTTTTTTAATTTTTTTTTTGATAATATGCCAACCAAACACATTATTTAGAAAAAAAAAAACTCCTAAAATGATTTTTTATTGCCGGAGTTGTCAACCAATTAGGGCGTTAAGCTCTTGAACCTTTAATTTGAGAAACAAAAAAAGTCAAAACCAAAGCAAACCAGCAAGAAAATACCCCACAAGGTCCTCTTTAGCAAAATGCCGTTGAATCTTCTATTGCATTTTACTTCTATGTGTGATAAATGTATAATTTTTTTCCCTAAATATATAAGTGATTTGAATTTGAATTTATACACTTGTCATATGTCGAAGTGAATGCAATAGGAGTTGTAACAACGTTTACAATAGAAGATTTGGATTGAGAAAATGCAGTAAACGATCAGATTATATAAAACTTTAGATCACATAATTGAAAAAATAAAAGTAATGAATTAATCAACGTGTTATTTTACCTTTCAAAAATAAGGGCGAGAGGAACAACCGTAGCAGCAGCAAACAAGAAGCGATATGCAATCAAAACCCTCAAACTGAACCCATTATTTCCGGCCAATTTGTACAACACATTAACCCCCGCCAATGCTAATTGTACTGTCACCATCATCATCGTTGGCTTCAACCCATGTATTATATCACAAACCTTTCCCATTTTCTTATATCTATATATATATATATGATTATAGGTGTGCCTGGGCTTTTCTAGTGTGTGTTGTGAGTGTTTTTTTATGTATACGTATTGCAAAGAAGACCAAGAAAACTTTGTCTATCCTTCTTGCTTCGCCCTCTCTGCAATATGGGACAAAAAGCTTGTGATATATATATATATATAGTGTATATATGCATATATAGAGAGAGATTGGGGGGGGGGGCCGGGGGGTGATTTAGAGAGAAGGGAAAAGCTGGTTATGAGGTTAATGAGACGTGAGATATATATATATATATATAGTGAGTTGAATGTGAAGGGTTAGGGGGTGAAAATTGCATGGAGGGGTGGGGGGTGGGTGGGGGTAGGGTGGGGTGGGGGGTTATTAATTAGAATCAAGAAAACGAGGTGTAGTGCTATTTTCCGACGTCAGAGAAGAAAGCAAATATGTAATGCAAATTGTGTTTTGTTTGTCTCCGCCTGCCGGATGGTGGTGTAACGGTGATCGGCGGACACGTGGGACTCTACACTCTGCATGGCTTCTCCACTTTGTCACCTATAGACCCACTATTTTTGGAGCTCTTTAATTAATTTTAGAGAAAAAAAAAATTAGTTTATAAATTGGGAACTAATAGATATTTTTTTCAAATGGATCGGTTGTATGATACATGTCATTAATATTAAATTACGACAAATTACAAACAATTGACAACTATTACAATAATTTAATGACTACTATGAAAGTTGAAAAAAGTCCGCACGTTTTATGTGATTTAATGACTACTATGAAAGTTGAAAAAGGTCTACATGCTTTCGGTATAAAAGTCAAATTCAAGACTTCTAATATTTTGGGGCCTCAACTTTGTCAGTTGAGGTAAGTTTCATCAGCAATTATAACTAATATTATTGCGTTGTTTTGTAATTTACAATTTCTTTAATGTATGAAATTTTGGTTGCGGTCAAATCAAATTTCAGCTACAAATTTTTCTCACTCAATTATAATAATCGCCTAAGTTATATATTAATTGATTTCACATTATAAATTCAAGTAAAAGATTTTTTTATTTTTTCTCGGGTGCATAAGTAAAAGAATTTTCACATATCTTAGCAATGGGAAAAAACTTAGTACTCCAAATTTCCTCGAATTTGAGCCAATAATTATGTAAGGAATTTGAATTATATTTATTATTATTATTTATTTTTTTGGTACAAACTATATTTATTATGTAACCGGTGGGTATTATATGAGAAAGTGATCTGTCGATAGAATTTATCATACAATTTGTGGGGTGAGTAGTCCCAATAATTGATGTATAGATGAATTCACCATTGAAATTTTACAATAAATTTCAACTATAAGTACATTTTTAACCTAAAGATATCTTATTTATAATAGAGTTAAAACATTAATATTAGTTATTGTTATCATTACAATTTTGAAGCATACTAAACAAGGATTTTAACTGCACGTCATGGCCTACGTGTAACTCCACTTGAAAGAATTAGAGAGGAGTAATTAAATGCATTTGTATTGTAATGATGACCAAAGCTTTGAATTTTCCCACATATTTTTCCTGATTTGGAGGAAATATATAAGACTTTGGAGTTGTAACGCTTGCATTAAACCAGCTTACTTCAACTACATTACATAAATTTCTCTGAATTATATGTATCTCTCTTTACTTTAACAAATTAACATAGTGCACGCTCGGGTGCAGGGACAGGGCCAAGATTCAGAAGTCAGGGGACGAATGTAAAAATTTGGAGAAATCTTAATATTTTTAGATTTTGAGAGGGTAAAATGTCAAAAATAAAAAATTTATTGAAGGCAAAATGTCAAAAATTAAAATTTTGTAGGACAATTTTTTTTTTCCTGAAAATTGAGGGGGAAGGAGGGGCTAGTGTCTTTGCTCGGGTGATTTTCTTATCGGGTGTGATACTTAAGTTTCGATAAAATCTTTATCAAGTGCGCCTCACATTGCAGTTAAGAATTTCTAAGATATGTAGGTCTCGAGAGCTCCTAACAATTAAAATTGATAAGTTATACATTTTTCCGCCATTATTGCCCGTTCATTTTGCCACTGGAGTTCTAATATTCCACATGAACCACTATAAAGTGCAAACTTTACTACGTGTAGTACCACCAAGAAAGCATGTGGCATGGACGCGAGGAAAACTCTTAGTCCCACCAATTACTACTAAATTTCAAGGATATAATGATTGTCACCAACATATTTTCTTAATTCAATGGTGTTGAACGAGACATGATCATTCACCTGATCCAATCCGAAGAATTACACCTCGTTTACTTAGGGTATAGTAATGAAGCTTGTTACTCAATTATTGACAAATAATTTGGGGGAAATGAAAAGCACTATCAATTCAAAAATTGGAGGGAAAGTATATATAGTTAAAGTGTGATTTTGTTGAGTGTTTGACATAAATAAAACAATGTACGTGTCATATTTCTAGCTTCATATTGTACAAGTGTCGTTTGAACATACATCGATTACTAATAAGAATAGCAATATAATCGAATCTCAAATCTAAGCTATTTACCACACATCATAAAAGTATGATTGATCAAACATATAACGACAATTACGTAGTGGCACTGATGACCTGTAGCTAATCAACGTGCAATTCACTTGACATCACTTTAAAAAGCGTTGAATCAAAACGAAAAAAGAGGTATATACATGGCATCATTTCATTGGGTCCGTACAAAAAACATTTCACGACGAATCGGTATTTCTTCCCTTTATTGCATTATTGGTCCTCTGGAAGTATTTACATGTCAATGACCGGAAACACATTCTCCTGCTTATTATTGAAGGATCGAACTACCTTGATACGCATTTGGTCAACCCAAACTAATCAAATGATAAATTTCATTTGTTATACAATGAGCCGAGTGTACAGAAACATGACTCTGACAAGAATTTTCCGCCAAACAATCACTATCTAGAAGTTACCTTTTGGGCAAGAGTTGGTGACTTCCCAAACATTGGCCAAACGGGGCAGCTTGTATGGACAGGTTTTAGCAATGCAGTTAGCTTTGAATGACTTGTGCATTTATCGTTTGCTATCTTGTGGAGTTCCTTAATTACTTAAGAGTCCTGTCTTAATCTAACTCAACCATAGGGATCTTAATTGTAATGTTGAAACTTTCTTGAAATACTTTAGGAATCCGGGAATACTAAGTTTAGAGATACCAAAGGGGAAGGTACACAATTGACATGTATAAATTACGTATAGTAAAGAATCTTGAATGATCGAGGATATCATATATATGCGAAATTATATAGTCGAATTGTCTAAATTTCTAATTAACTCAAAGTTTAATGACTATATATAAAAGACTTTAGAGCAAACTTTTTTATGTTGTTTTATCACTATAATCTAGATGTTCCTAAATAAATTAATTAAAGTTTTTGATAGTTCAATCGAAAAAGTAGTCAAGCTATATAGCTTTCTTTATCTATAACAAAGAGACATATTTTTTTTGGCATTCTTTACCCTTTAACAAAAGGTTTTATTCTTTTTTCTTTACCAGCTTAAGAAAGGTTTTATTCCATTTTCTTGCTCTTACGCGTGCAAAAGTTATTATAAACTTCTGATTAATGTTGTCAATGGTCCTTCTAATTTGAATTTATATAACTTTCGTTCTTAAAGTTTAAGATATTATCTTAACATTCTTTAATTTTCTTTTCGGTTACAATGTAGTCCTTTTGTTAACTTTCCTGTGGTATTTGGTTGGAAAAATTAGCAGGTGTGATGCACGTGACATTTTAGCCCCTGAATTATTTTTAGTATATTATTGGAATAGCTCTCTCTATATATATATTTCTGTGATCTATTTTTGGAATTGGTTTATAGTTATGCATTCTATTCTAGCCAAAAAAAATACAAAAAGTTTTAATTATATTGATGGACCATTTTTTTTTTTTTGGAAAATTGCGTCGTGTAACTTTAGGGGGTGGCAAAATTGGTCCCGTATCTTATGCAACTAGCAAAATTGGTCCCGTAACTTTCAAAGAGTCGCAATTTATCAATTGGGAATACTAATTTTGCTGGAAATACCAATTAAAATTGGGGGTTTTGCAATTTCCGGCAACCTTTGCACACGTGGGTATGACATGGTTTTTTTGTTGACACATAGGAAGCCAAATCAGTTTTTCTTTCTTTAGTGAAAGAAAACAAATATTAAAATAAAGCTAAGTCACTAATGTCAAAAAAAAGGGGCCTGTCATACTCTATGCGTGCACAAATGGCCGGAAATTGCAAAACTCCCAATTTTAATTGGTACTTCCGGCGAAATTAGGGTTCCCAATTGAAAAATATCCTTAAATCGCGACTTTTTAAAAGTTACGGGACCAATTTTGCCACCACCCTAAAGTTACAGGACCAAATTTGCAATTTTCATTTAACATAATTTTAAACTTTATTATTGTACCAATTTTATTTATTTAGCTAGTTAAAGTAAAACTTCAAATCTAATTATCTATTTTTTTTTATTTTCACTTACATGAATACGATTTTCATATTCCAAAAATAAAAAGCATAAATTTATATTTAAATTATCACATGTTTTTCTACGTTCATAAAAATAAAATCAAAAGTTTTATGCTTCATAAAATTTATATAAAGCTCAATATTAAATATATATATCAAATGTTTGATATATTCAAATTCGACTCATGTGCAATCTTCACTCTTGAGCTCAATTACCCCTAAGTTGAGTCGCGTAATTAATAAGTTTTGCAATGAAGTTTAAAACTTAAATTACTAGAGATCACATTAACAGTAAGTTTCCTTGATTTTGGAATCATCCATTAATTCATCCAATTTTGAAATGATTTTTAGAGAGTCTCAAGTCCAAATTTATATACAGTCATAAATCACAATCGTTTATATATAATATTTATATTTATATTTCATCACTTGAATATTTATTTATTGTCCTAGGAATGGTAGTGGGTAGTTGTGGTATTAGCAGAGACGTGTACTTCACCATACATATAATATTATAATTACCAGAAAATTCTCCTTATTATACCAAAAGCATTATACAAATGTCACATTGCCATTTTATATATTGTTGGGTCTAATTTGGCTTACATTATTTTAATTTCCTACTGCCTAGTTTATGAGTCCTTGCACATTGCATTTTATATGTTATACAACATCATAAAAAGTTTTTTTTTTGATAAAATATCATAAAAAGGTTATAAGTGATGCTCCGTACGTTATCATCATGGCTTATGGGAATTTAATTTTGGCACCACAGATTCATTTTTGGTACCACCACTAATTAAAACAATGAAAATAGTCACTTGGCCATTAGTGGGTAATACTTGGTAGCTCTTAAGAGTCCAACTCTCGAAAAATATCACGACACACAGTGTTAAAATATATATAGGGTCCATAAAAAAAATATATATATATATATATATTATTGTGTATTAACACTTTGTGTGTTGAATAGCCTCCGGGAGTTGAACTCCTGAACCACCAAATATCACCGTCATTAGTTGTCAGACCTTGGATTGAAAATTCGCACAACTCACATTAACTTTTAAACTTTTTTACTTTGGATCGGTCAGAGCACGTAAATGTCTGATTGTGAATTTTATTCGGAAAAACAGAATTTTAAAAAAAATAAAAATAGCGCAGTCTGTTTTTTGGGAAAAACAGAATTGTGAAAATCCAAAAAATGTCTTAAAATGAATGTAGTTAAAAAAAAAAAAAAAAAGAGTATATGTCTGTGGAAAGACAAAATGTCCTCACATGACAATCACCAAAATTTCTGTAATCTGATGAAATCATATCAAATTGGATAAAATATGAAAAAAAGTGTAATTCATGAAAATATAGGAAAATACATAAAATTCTTTAAACACAAAAAAGTTGGTCAAAAGATAAAAACACCCATCGAGAGCAAAATGACTCCTAATGTCAATTTGACCCTTGCCGATGGCCCCCCTCTCGTATTTCTTGAAATATTCTTCAATATATTATACCTCGTCTTGATTGTCACATCAGCAATGGTATACACAGGTTTGACATTAATCTACACTCTTTCTTATATGATGCACTAAGTGTACTTAATATTTTTCAAAAGCTAAACTTAGTCAACCAAGTCACTTCGGCTTAACAAAAAGGTTTAATACTGCTCTTTTCGCTTTCCTTTGAATTATAATGTAGATAAAAATCAGATAAATTCAGAAAAAAAATATAAAATATTGAAGAATATGTTTCTAGCTTTTAATTTTTGGAGGTGTAGATGTGATTTTTTTGGTCGTTGAAAAAGGTTTTGATATTAATATCACTTGAAATCTCATTTGCATCTGTTTTCCTAAATTTGGGGTTTTTTTTTTTTTTTTGGTATTTATGATACAAAGATTACATTGCTATTTCTGACATTCTCTAGATTTAATTTAAATTCTTACTTTTTTCCATTTTTGACCAAAATAGGCAAAACCTGTTTTTTTACTCCGCTGATCATTTCTATTTCTTCACAAACAATGTTTAGTGTTTCCTATCTTTAGTGTTTCCTATCTTATGTGTTTCCACTATCTTTATGGTATCTTAGTGATTATTCTGTTTTCTATATTTGCTTCGTATGATGTACGAGCATTCCAAAAAATCATTCCGTGCAGTGTTGGACACGCGTCGTGTCTTTATTCATGTTCAACTATTGGGAGAAAGGAAAAAATAAACAAGGGTAGTCATGTTCGAACCATTTTTGTGTACTAATTTTTTTAAGAATTAACGTGTCACATGTCCGTACATCATAATTTGCTCCTTATTTGTCTTTTTTTTTTTTTTCAAAACAGAGGTATTTTGGTCCTTAGCTAACAGGTACTCGAGGAGTATTTATGCATTTTTTTGGTGCATTGTTCAACAATTTGGCTACATATCCCATTTTGTTTTTGAGTTTTACCTTATTTTGTCAAACTTTTCGGATGGGACTTAAAATAACCAAAGGTCTTCTGCTTAGAGTAAAATGCATTTTTGACCCCAACCAAATATCGAAACTCTTTGGTACCTAATCTATTAATTTTTACACTCAAATACTCAACTTTTATAAATTATGACACTTAAGTTCGGCGGAGGAATAATTTAAAATATTCCCTCTGAAAAGTCTGTCAAGTGCCTTAAACATGACTTCAATTGTGCACCAAAGTACACATTTAATGCAATATATAGTAGTTGGATGTAGTCATGGGATAGAGTGTAAAGTGCACATATCATGCAATGTATAGGTAGTCAAGTGCACAACCTACATTATTCCTCCGGTGGATTCAAGTGTCACAATTTACAAAAGTTGAGTACTCGAGTGTACAAATAAATAGATTAGGTACCAAAGTGCTCCAACTGACATAAATTGGGGTCAAAAATGCATTTTACCCTCTGCTTATAATACTTCGTAGACAATATCTATATATACATTGACGAGCTCTTGCACTAGTGCAAAATTCTTGCTTCATATTTGGGGACTCCAAGTTCCAGAAACATCGTCACCCTCCATGTGATTGGTCCAACGTGGCCCTGATAAATGGAGGGTGATGGTGTCTCGGAATATTAAGAGTGCCCACACGTGGAGCGATACATGGAGGGATAAAATCCCACGAGCCGTGAATCCTAAAAGGCTTGTTGTACTGAAATTAAAGAAAGTGCCATAGAATATAGGGATAATTATTGTTTGGGGAATAGGAAGATTTCAAATTTATAAAAACACAACAATTCTTAAGTAATTAGGGAGAAGGGATTCTTAAGCTTTACAAATAACTAAAATAGTAAATTCAATGCAAAATCATATTTGTGTCACCTATTTCATCTATTTTTTTAAAAAATTATCCATATTCTTCACTTATTAATTTTTTCGTTCATCACACAAATTGAAATTTAACTTTCTTTTTTTCCTTACAAAGCTACCTAATAGATTTATCGAAAAATGTAAGTAATATTTTATTGTATGTATGCAAGTAATATTCTATTCGTTCAAAGGAGATAATTAAAGGCATTTAATTACAAGGCTAGAGACGATAAAATTGTCAAAAAAAATAAATATATATATATATATGGCTTGTTGCATAATACAGAATTGTTATTTATAAAGAAAAACTTATATAATATTATTGTTTTAAATTTTTTAGATGTGTCGTATAACTTTTCCCAACTTATATTGCATTAATTGTTCAATGTAAATGGGCCCATGTGTACAAATGAAGGTAAATAATCATTAATTAGCTATGAAAGAAAATTGGGTGGAGTAGATAACTTTTATTTTTCTAGGAAACATATGAAGTGAGTAGGACAAAATAATTTTGCATTGAATTTGTCATTTTAATAATTTGTTCAAACATACAATAGAATATTACTTGCATTTTTGATAAATCTATTTGGTAGCTTTGTAAGAAAAAAAAAAAAAAAAACTTAAACTTCAATTTCTCATGAACAAAAAATTAATAAGTGAAGAACATGAATAATTGGAGAGGGAAAAAAAGAAATAAGTGACACAAATATAATTTTGCATTGAATTTACCATTTTATTTATTTATAAAATTTAGTAATCACTTTTCCCTAATTAATTAAGAATTGTTGTGTCTTTATATATTTAAAAACTTCCTATTCCCTAAACAATAATTTTCCCTAGAATATATATATCTTACTAAAAAGGTACTCTTCATCGTTTCAAATTAGTATCAAACTAATATAAACCACTTGAAAGTTGAACCACCTTTTCAGCATATTTCACCAGTGAGATCCTGGAATTACATAACCCAAAAGTACGAATGAGATGAACCAACTAATGATTCATTAACATCTTATCAGAAGAAGTTTACACAACAATCAAATATCGTCATTTTATTTAATCTGATATTTAGACAGGATTATCATCGTCCTTTATTTCTCAGCTTCAGAAAGTTAGGTTTGCTGCCTCACCGAGATGAGGCTGCCTCAAGATAGTCGACGACGATGACTTAACTTCACCTTAAATGCCCGTTAGCTTCAAGTCCTGCCATTGTTGAAAAAGATCATCAATTTCACTTCAACAAAAACAAATCACAGTAGAATCCGAGCATTGATAGATAGTGCAGAACTGCAGATGGCATTATCTTCAGTGAGAAGTACAGATATTACACATTCTACTTTAAATTTCATGAAAATATAGATATAGGTTATATATATATCTTATCCAAACAGCGATATTGCAGATACAAACAGTAAGTCGAAAAATGTAAATCTACATCTGCAGAAGCTCGCCAAACCAGGCAAAACAATACAGTCATACCAGTAGTTAACAGTATGCCTAAGTAGTCATGTATCAATAAGAGCATTCTAGCTAAAAGACATTTTTTATATAAATTCATTCAAGCTAGCCACAGATTTCGATCAACTCTCAAGAGTTCAAAGGAGCAATATCAAGGAACTTAAAAAATAATCCAAAAAATTCAACATAGCACTTTACTAATGTTTTCAACAAGATCACTTTGTATGAACAAAGTAAAACATTAGTCGCGTCCTATCTTGATAACATTTATTGATATTGTTCCATTAGATATCACCAATACACTGACCAACGTAGATTCTGCATTCCATATTTAAACAGATTTCTGAGTATGCATTTCGATCAATGTTTTGATCAAGAATTCAGCACATTGAAGAAAATAAGAGAAGAGTTCGAACAAAACAAGGTTGATATTGCTTTCAATGATTCACTCCCCTGTTTCTTCCAACCAAAACTTATGCTCACATTAGATACGTGGATGATAAACACAAATTTCAATCTAGATTCGAGTAACATCTGATTATTAGCTATATTTTCGTCAAATTAACTTCGAAATTTTTTTCCTCCACCCTATATTTCTTTGTTTTCTCCATAATAGGGTAAAAAGCGTTTTCGACCCCAACCTATGTTGGTCGGAGCACTTTGGTACACAATCTATTAACTTTTACACTCGAGTACCCAACCTTTGTAAATTGTGACAAGTAAGCCCATCGGATGAATCATTTGGAATATGTACAAAGCAGAATAGATTGTTATCCCATCTGCACTATTTTAGGTTTGCTGACCACTTCCGTGGAGATAATACAAATTCATGAATAAGCTCGAAATATTTCACAAAACAATACCATGACAAATTATATGACAGAATGTGTTGCACATATATCAAACTAAAATTAGAGGAGATAAATGTAATTATGCTAGGGTTCTGATTGCTCACAATCGCATGGAGACAGAATAGTACGTAATCATAAATAATACTCAAGATAAAGTAAAAGCAAATGAAAATAAAACACTAGGATTCTCAAGTAGAGGAGGCTCTAGAGGGATAAAGTGTTCATGTCAATGTATTCCATTTGATCAATCATTTCTCTCTTTTGTATCATCTCACCTGCCTTGAAATAATCTTAGTCTGATATGATGCGAAACATGGATGCAGGGCCATTGATGAGTGAGACGAGTCCTACCGCGCCTATTTGGGTCTATGTCAGGCGCCGTTCGAGGGGTGACACCAGTGGCTAAGGCAGCGCGAAGCATGGGGGGGCGTGCTTAAAAGCACGACCGTGCTTCGCATCAGCGGATTTAGTTCTCTATTTTCCAAGATGCGTTTATTATTATTGTTAGCTATTTATTATTATAAGTTGTTTCCTTTTATGTCTTTCCTTTTATAAGTTGGAGTTGTTTAGGGTAGGAGAGTAGAGAAACATATAAATAGCTCTTCTAGGGTTTTATTATGTTTCATAAATCGGTTTTAATCAAGAATTGGACTTGGAACTTGGACAAAAACATATTGTTCTTGTATTTGCTTTATTGAGTTTACTTTCGTTTATCACTCATCAATTTGGTCCGATCTGCCGGATTTTGTCACCCGGGACCAACCACACACAATGGTGGATTTACGATCAGGAGTGTCGAAAGATGTGGCTGGCAGCGGAGATGCTCGCCTGTCCAAATTGGAGGAGAATCAGGGTGGTGGTTATGTCTGAAGATATGATTCAGATTAAGCAACAGTTAACGGAGATTATCAAGGAGATGCGAAACAGCCGAGTTGCGCAGGTCGCTGCCCAATCTACGGCCCACACCACGGTCACCCAATTCCCGACGGGTGCGTTGCGGCGAACCCATGAGCAGCAAGAATATCACGCAGACGTCGTCCACACCGCTCCTACGCTGCCAACTTTTGATGGAACCGATCCCTTGGGTTGGTTGGCACGGGTTGATCAACACTTTGATCTTTACTCGACTTTGGACGAATAGAAAATTCCTTTAGTTATGGTGGCCATGGAGGGATTGGTTTTAAATTGGTTTTGATGGTTCAAACGTAATCGACCACAGTTCACGTGGATGGAGTTTACTCATGCTCTAATTGACCGTTTCGATGATCGTTCAAACGGTAATGCCGTCGAACGATTGGCTTCAACTTGGCAGATGGATACGGTGGATAAATATATCGACTCTTTTACACAATTGGCTAATTAGTTGCCCGCGTTATCGGATGATACCCTACTGGGATTGTTTATGCACGGACTGCGAGAAGATATCCGGGTTCAGGTTCGTATGTTGGATCTGATTGATTTGGAGGCGGCAATGAAAATGTCACGTAATGCTGAGGTGGCCATGCGGGTTCAACAGCGCGGCGGTGGGCCTGTGCACACAACTTGGCAGAATGCGCGGCCACCGACGGTCCACAAATCACTGCGCCACCTTAGCGATTAGCGCTAACAGCACCACCGGTGGCCGGAGGAGGGCGTAATCAGAATAATAATCGGGCCAGAGAAGCGGGCTCGACTCCTGTGCGGGTCCAATTTGTGCGACTGACTGACTCCAAGCGTGTGGAGTTGCGGCGAAAGGGATTATGTTTCCGTTGCAAGCAACCTTATCACCCAATGGAACATGTTTGCCCTATGATATCCTTGAACGTGCTGCTAGTACAAGATGAAGAGGCTCCCGCGTTGGAGCTTGAGGAAATTCAGCTGACTGAAATTATGGAGGGATCTGATGGGGCAGGGGTTGTAGAGGCGAATGAGGAGGCCTCTCTGTCTATGTGTTCCGCGGTTGGAATATCTAGCCCACGGACGTTGCGTTTACGTGGCAAAATTAAGGGGCGCGAGGTAATGATATTGGTGGATAGTGGCGCGAGTCATAATTTCATATCACATCGGCTCGTGTCGAAATTGGGATTATCAGTTGATCACACTAGTCGTTTTGGGATCAAGTTAGGCGATGGGAGGCGAACCGAATCGACCGGACTATGCCGGGATCTCTCGAATTCTATTGATTCGCATGAGGTGCGGGCTGATTGCTTCGTGTTTCCATTAGTTGGGATTGATATGATTTTGGGTATCGCGTGGTTAGTTACCCTTTGGAAGATGGAGGTTGATTGGGGGTGAATGTATATGAATTTCAAATCGGGGGGGGGGGGGGGGGGGGGGGGCGCAAATAGTTCACCTCACTGGAGATGGGTCGTCGAGTCGTGAGGGAGTGTCTATGAAGATGCTTTGGCGAACAGAAGAGGTGGAATTGAGTGCGGTTTTGATTGAACCGAGTTGTTATTGGGTTGTGTCAGTCGTTTCAGATACGGGTGGGAAGGATGTCGCGCGGGTGATGGATTGGTTTGCTGAGGTATTCGGTCAGTTGGACAGATTGCCACCACGCCGACCAACGGACCACCGGATTCCGTTGGAGCAGGGTTTCGGTCCGGTCTCGGTACGGCCATATCGTTATGGGCACTTCAAGAAGGACGAGATGGAAAGGTTAGTGGCGGATATGTTAACTGCAGGGATTATACGGCCGAGCACGAGTCCGTTTTCTAGTCCGATTTTGCTAGTTAAAAAGACGGATGGCAGTTGGCGGTTTTGTGTGGATTATCGCGAAATGAATAAGAAGACAGTACCAGACAAGTACCCAATCCCGATGATACGGGAAAAGTTGGATGAGCTAGTAGGGGCGACGATATTTTCAAAGATTCACTTGCGATCCGGGTGCATCCTAACGACGTCGCGAAGAACGCATTTCGCACTCATAGCGGGCACTATGAGTTTCTTGTCATGCCCTTTGGCCTATGCAACGCTCCTGCCACCTTCCAGTCGGCCATGACTGATGTTTTCAGATCATTCCTATGTAAGTTCGTTTTAGTTTTTTTTTTTATGACATCTTAATTTATCGCAAATCTATTTATGAGCATTTGGAGCACTTGGAGTTTGTGTTGAAATTGTTGAAAGAACATCAGTTTGTGGCAAATAGGAAAAAACGCGATTTCGGCTGTACCAAAGTTGAGTATTTGGGGCACATTATTTCTGCAGGGGGAGTGGAGATGGATCGGCGAAGGTCTCGGCAATAGTGGATTGGCCGATACCTCGCTCAGTGACGGAGGTTCGAGGATTTTTGGGCTTCACGGGGTATTATAGGAGGTTTGTTTGCGATTATGTGCTACTTGCTCGCCCGTTGATTCAATTATTGGAAAAAAGGTGCCTGACCGCTTCGAATGGCCTGAACCGGCCGAGTCCACCTTTAAGGCACTGAAGTCGGCTTTGACATCTGCCCCGGTACTTGCTATGCCTGATTTTAAGAAGAGTTTCACAGTTGAGTGCGATGCTTCGGGAATGGGAGTGGGCGCGGTACTAATGCAGGAGAGCCGCCCGGTGGCTTATTTTCGTAAGGCTTTATCAGAAACGTCGTGGTCCAAGTCGACTTACAAGCAAGAGTTGATTGGGCTTGCACTGGCCGTCCAGCATTGGCAGCCTTATTTGATGGGGGCGTCGGTTCGTAGTAAAAACGGACCATCACAGTTTGAAGTATTTGCTTAACCAAAAGATTGCCACGCCTTCACAGCAAAACTGGGTGGCTAAACTTTTGGGTTACGATTTCGAGATTCAATATAAGACAGGCAAGACGAATCAGGCTGCGGATGCCTTGTCTCGCCGATGCGCTTGAGTGTGCGACTGTGAGCAGGATGGTTTGGTCGACTTTGACTGATGTGTTGGAAGAACAACAGGGGGATTCCGGCATAGTCGATATCGTATCAGCCTTACAGGCGAATCTGGGGTGTAGGCCAGGGTATTCGGTGGCCAGTGGTAAGCTGTTCTATAAGGGGCATTTGGTGTTGCCGAGTTCGTCAGTTTGGATTCCCAAGCTGTTGCACGAGTTTCATGATACGCTGGAGGGGGGACACGCCGGTGTGTTGCGCACTTACCGCCGTTTGGCTGCGAGTGTTTGTTGGAAAGGTATGTATCGGCAGGTTCGGGATTACGTGACTCAGTGCCTTGTTTGTCAGAAATCGAAGTACGATGCACAGACACCGGCGGGGTTAATACAACCGTTGCTAGTTCCCGAGAAGGTATGGGATGACATTTCCATGGATTTTATCACCGGGCTACCCAAATCGATGGGGTACTCGAGCATTATGATCGTGGTGGATAGGTTTTCTAAGTATGGGCATTTTGTTGCACTCTGAGCGCCGACTACAGCAAAAGGAATCGCCGAGTGTTTTATGCGAGAGATTGTTCGGCTTCACGGGTTTCCCCGTTCTATTGTAAGTGATCAGGACCCTATTTTCATGAGCACATTCCGGCAAGAATTATTTCGTATGCAGGGGACTAAGTTACAGTTTAGTACGGCTTATCACCCGAAGTCGGATGGGCAAACAGAGGTCCTTAATCGTATTTTGGAGACTTACCTGCAGCCTCGTAAGTGGTTGGGTTAGTTAGCCTGGGCGGAATATTGGTATACTACCTCCTTCCAGACGCCCGCCAAGCTAACTTCGTTTGAGGTGGTTTATGGACGTCCCCCGCCATCCTTCTGTCGTTATTTGTCGGAGGAGTGCCGTGTGGCGGCAGTGGCCGAGGCACTCCGTGATCGGGCTTCTTTCATTACTCAATTAAAATTTAATTTGGGAAGGGCCCGTGAACAAATGGTGAAGTATGCAAATCAACACTGTCGCGAAGTGAACTTTCAAGTTGGGGTTCGAGTGTTTCTCAAGGTGAGGCCGTATCGCCGAACTTCGATGACCAACCGGGGTTACTCCAAATTAACTTCTAAGTTTTATGGGCCGTATGAAGTTATCCGGCGAATTGGGACAGTGGCGTACGAGCTTAAGTTACCATCTACGAGTCGGATTCACCCAGTTTTTCATGTCTCGCAGCTTAAGTGAGTGATTGGTAATCATGTTGGTGAGGAAATGCTTCCGCCAGTTTTAGAAGTGAGCGACATAGAGTTGTTTGAGCCGGAGTCGGTGATGCAGTATCGCAATCGAGCAGTGGATAGAGCCAACGTGCGCGAGTTTCTGATAGCTTGGAAGGGTAAAGCGATTGAAGAGGCAACGTGGATTCTTGAAGATGAGTTGCGCGGGCAATTTCCTTCATTTCGCCTTGAGGACAAGGCGGTTTCTGAGGGGGAAGGAGTTGATATGATGCAAAACACGGATGCAAGGCTATGGATGAGTGAGACGAGTCCTACCGCGTCTATTCGGGTCTATGTCAGGCGCCGTTCGAGGGGTGACACCAGTGGCTAAGGTAGCGCGAAGCATGGGATGGCGGGGGTGCTTAAAAGCACAGCCGTGCTTCACATCAGCGGATTTAGTTCTCTATTTTCCAAGATGAGTTTATTATTATTGTTAGCTATTTATTATTACAAGTTGTTTCCTTTTATGTCTTTCCTTTTATAATTAGGAGTTGTTTAGGGTAGGAGAGTAGAGAAACATATAAATAGCTCTTCTAGGGTTTTATTATGTTTCATCAATCGGTTTTGATCAAGAATTGGACTTGGAACTTGGACAAGAACATATTGTTCTTGTATTTGACTTATTGAGTTTACTTTCGTTTATCACTCATCATAGTCATACCAATAGTTGTCAATGATACGCCCAAGTAGTCATAAACCAATAAGAGCTTTCTAGCGAACAGACATTTTTTACATAAATTCATTGAAACTAGCAGCAGATTTCCATCAACTCTCCCGATTTTTCCAGAGGAATCAAGGAACTTGAAAAAGATCCTCACATAGCGCTTTTCTAATGTTCTCAACAAGAATGACCACTTTGTACCAATACAATAGACGCATCTCATATTGATAACAATTTTTTGGAATTTTGGCCATTTAGATATCATCAATATACTGCCCACAGTAGATTCTGCCATCCTATACAGAAACAGATCTCTGACTATGTTTTTTTGATCAATGTTTAATTAAGAATTCAGCGCATGTAGTTCGAAGTATATCACTGCAGAGTTACTTTCCATATAATTACTTTTTAGCAATCCAACAAAACAAGGTTGATATCTCTTTTATTGATTAACTCTCCTGTTTCTTCCAAGCCAAATCTATGCGTCCAATTGATACGTCGAGAATAAACACATTTTTCAATTTTAGCTTCGAGTAACATATGATGATTAGCTACATTTTCATCAAATTAGTATCAACATAAATTCCTCCAACCTTTATTCCTATTTTTCCTTCCGTCATATACACACAACGGAAGGGAAATCAACTTTTCTTGCATAGCGATGCTGAGTCCAATCTAGGGGTAAGCGAGCCGAGTCGAGCCGAAAGAGATGTTTTCAACTTGTATGAAATACAATCGAGCATCAAAATTTGTGTTTGAGCTTGTTTGGTTATTAATCGAGCTGAGCTCAAACGAGCTTTAATCGAGCCGAACGAGTCGAGCTCAACTAGTTTGATTTTTTTTACATGTTTTTATTATTTTCTACTAATCAAGCCGAGTTTCAAAATTTACCAACCGCAAAAAAATGTTCAAAGCTTGGTTTGATATGTTAACGAACCCAGCTCAAACGAGCTTTTAGCAATTGAGCTCAAGTCGAGTATCGATTAGTTTGGTTTGTCTTTCAAAACCAATCCAATCGAGGAATAACTTAAGCCAAGCTTTATGTTAGTCAAAACTCAATTATTAGGTCTCAGACTCTAAGTCAAAAACAATTCATATTCAGCATTTATCGTTACCCTAAGCTCAATTGAACAACAGCATAAAAATGATTTTGAAGCGCATAAATCAGAAAATATATATATATATATATTGAGGAACTATACCTGGACTGCACCTTATCTGGCACTTGCGATCGCATCTAGACGTAAGTCTAGCTACATAATTAAAAAAAAATAAAAAAAATCAGAAATCTTCAGATATGAAAACAGATCAACAAAAACTTCTACAAAAATATATATACATATATATAGAAGGAAAGAAAAATTGAAGAAGAGCTGAAAGTGTTTTACGGTCAGGATTAACGCAGGCCGTGGAACAGCCATCGTAACAGTCGGATGCGTCGGACTTAACGCCGTTCATATTTGCTGTAATTATGAAGATAATCATTGTCATTACTATCACCATTTTCTTCTTCTCCATTGTTACTCTATCCTTATCTGCTCTGAGTGAGTGCGATTTTGTATTGTATTTCTCTCTACAGAGTGTGATAAATGTTTATGGTTGAAAATTGAAATAAATATCCTACTTCCACCCGCGTTTGAAAGTTTGACCGCATTAATGGAAAAGCGGCCAAGCGTCAATGGCGCACCGACTTCAGAATATGGTAGGTCCCATTGACCATCACGAGTCCGGAAAATTCTTTGATACACCGGTATACTCGAGAACTTAGCAATTTTAACCGTATCACACTACAAATTTAGACCTTTTCAAAAAAATAATTCAATTTTAGACCTTTATGGACCCATTTGTTTGAAATGACTAATTTACTCTTACTAAAGTTAAAAAATGAAAAATTGCAAGCTTTCTCTTTGTTTTATCAAGAAATTGCTCAAAACCCCTTACACTATTTGAAAAATTTTGCATAGTCCCTATACTTTCAAATTATTTATCTTTAGTCCTCGAACTTTAGAAATGGTTTATTTTGACCCCACAAAACAACAAAAACATCAAAAAATCCATGAGAGTAATTATACATATTTAAAGAAAAGGGAATCCCAACCCGCTTTTATAAATCTGCATAAAAACTTTTTATTGCATTCATAATTTACATACATGCCAATTCCTGCTCATATTTTAAGTGTTTTTATTGATTGTCTTAATACTTTGAAAAACTTAGATTATACTAATACAGAATTGATATTAGAATTACGAAATCAATTAATAATTAGGAGAGAAAGTTGGGTTAATAATTATCTTAACATACCTTCTAGATTAAGAGATCACGAAGACTATATTAAATACCTTTTAGTTTTGAATATATTAATAGCAGTTTTTTATTAAAATAGCTTCTTCTAATTATAAAAGATTAGAATATCTAGATTTAGAATATAGTTTATCCGATAGAACCGTAATCTCGTTAGATAAACATAAATTTATTTGTAGATTTGATTCAAGTTTTAAGCACAATTTACATTCTGAAAATAAACACTTAAATAGTTTAACAGATCTATTTATGTCGTTAGCATCAAATTTAGAAATAAATAACGCTAAACTTTGTAAAACTTTAGAATCATTAAAAGAAACCGTTTTAATAAATAGAGAAATAATAAAGAAGGGTGAAAATAATAATTTAGATTATATTAAACAACAATCTGAGGAAACTCTAAAAATAGTTAAGAAATATAATAAGCTTTTCCCCACTAAAGACGAAATAATAGAGTTAAAATATAGTTTGGAAAATAATAAGCTAAAACAATTAGAAATTGAAACTAAGAAAACTCTAAGCCAAGTAATAGAAAAAATAAATAAAATTGAAGCTCCAAACTTAGAAACAAGTAAAACTCTAAAAAATATAGAACGAATAGTTAGCGGGTGAATAGTATAGAAAATAGATTAGAATACAAAAGAGCCATTGAACTAGCAAATAAATATCTATATACGGAAGAAGAATTTACTACGTATCAAAGAACTAGTAATTCAGATAAATTATATCCTAAACTTTGGAATATTCAATTCGCTTTAATTCTACAAATATTCGAAAGGCTAGATAAATTAGAAAATAAGTTAGAAAAATTAAGTACTAAAATAGACACAGTATCTCAAGTGATTAAAGGAGATTTACAAGATAGTATAAAAGAAAGATTAGCAAATTTAGCACTAGACGAATCTGAAAAACCTAAAAAAGAACCTAAAAATATATATATATTGGTAAAAAAATTTGAGATGATTTAGTGGTACTAGTAGAACTATAAGTGAATCAAGTAATAAAGAAAAAGAGAAAGGAAAAATAAGTAATACTTTCACTAAACGAATGTTTAGAGGATCAGGAAGTTAAAGTTCAGCTAGAGAAGTAGAATTAGAAGAGATAATAGACGTAGGAGAAAATCTTAATTTATATAATAACAAGGGAATAGATAAGTTAAAACCTAAAACATTATACAGAGTGGGAAAAATGGATTTTAACACACATTTAATCAAGAAATTTAGAGAAAAAGAAGTAAAAGTTACAACAAATGCTGAAAATATAAGCTTAGTTAGCCCGGAATGTATAAAGCGATTAAAACAATTAAAACAAAAGTATATACATTTAGGATTAATTATTCTAGGAATAAAGGAATTAACTAGAAAGGGAACCGGTGGAAAGGTTTTAGTTTTATTATTAGATAAAAGTTGGTCTGATGTTAGGAGAGCAGTATTTGCTAGTATGAAAATAGATATGACTAATAATGTAGGAATATTTTATGTAGCTCCGAACATGATGAAAAATATTAAAGATATTAATAAAATTACTATAGGATTACAAACTAGAGGATATGAAACATATGATGGTAACAATTTAGTAGTTTCTATAGCGTATTTAGGAAGAGTAACCAATAATAATTTTTCTCAATATAAAATTAATATAGATGGGATAATAGATAGTTTAGCCTCAGTAGGAGTAAAAATGATTAAACCTTTAAATATAGATAATAACGATTTAAATGGAGAAGAATGAGAATTAACCAAACATTTAGAAGAAAATGAGACGGTTAAGATTCCAGGATAAAGCGTAATGTATACTAATAGTAGAGGTCAAACTTCTATTAGATTTCTTAATTACCAAAAGCAAGATCCCAAAGAAAATTTAGAAGATTTAAAAGAAGAAACTGATAATGAAACTGAAACAAGCTACATGAATATTATAGAAGAAGAAGAAGAAGTTAGAATAACTAGTAGATTTGCTAATTGGGAGATATTATCTGATATAGAAAGTGAAGAAGATGAAGAGGAAGAAAATATAGAAGAAATAGATGAAGAGATTATACAATTAGAGAGTTAGCTCAAAAATGATTATAGACCAAAAAATATGGAAGAAATATTAAGAAATTTTTTTGAGATAAATAATTTAAGAGAATTAGTAGATGAAATGTATTTTGAAGCAATGAATTTAGATATCAATTTAGAATCAGTTGAAGAAGAATTTAAACAGTATTATAATATTGATTTAGTAGATGATATATGTTCAGGAAAAATAGAATTTGAAAAATTCTTTAAAAATAAAGAAAAAAGTAATAACGAAGTAACTTTTATGGCAGATAGTCAAGCAAGTACTAGTAGTAATATAGGAAAAAAAACTAGAGTAGAACCAGATTATAGTGAAGTTCCAGCTAGAAATGTAGAAATGAGTGGTAGACCAGAATGGAAAAATCCCACATACGAATATGGATCAACCCAGCCAAATAAATATATAGGATCAAGACAACCCATAGAAAAAATCATGAGTGGAACCATGTTAGTAATTGAATTAGGAAGTCCACAAATGTGGCAAAAGAAATAAATATATGGGAACAATGTGTAGTAAGACATTGAAAAATAAATAAAAAAGCAGATATGGATATGTTTAACTTTTTAGAAACATGTTTAGGACCTACAGCATTATCTATCTGGCAAAGTAAGAAGAAAAAAGATCCTAATAGAATTAATGAAATAAAGGCCTTAGGAAATAATCCTTATAATTTTACTAGTTTTATTAGAACGTTAATAATAGGAATAGATCCAGGAAGAGAAAATACATTCATAGAAGATACGGCATTTAGAAACCTAGAACAACTCACTATAACTGATATGAAATATATTATACCTTTTAGTCAGGATTTTACAAGGTTAATAGGAGAAACTAATAAAACATTTGATGAAGAATTATGTAATAGATATTTTACGAAATTACCACAAGATTTGGGAAAAAGAATACATGAAGAATGGATAAAAACCAATGGTAATCTTACAGGATTAGGTATAGGACCTAAAGTACAATATACTTTCTTTAAACTTCAAGAATGGTGTAAAGAAGAATTTATTAGAGAAAAAATTAGAAAGCAATCTTATGAGTTTTGTAGAAAAGCTATATACACCCCACAACAATATGGACAGAAGAATTACTTTAAGCCAAAACGCAAAATATTAAGGAAATCAAATAAACCAAAATCTAGTTTTAGACAATATAGGCAACGAAGAAAGCCCCCTAATTATGTTAAAAAGCCATCAACAAGAAAATGCACATGTTATATTTGTGGAGATCCTAAACATTTAGCTAACAGATATCCGAAAAGACAGTTTAATATGGAGAGGGCAGCCATAGCAGAACAATTAGATGAAGATGTAGTAAGTATAGATGGTAATGAAAGTGATAATGAAAGCATATTTAGTATAGTAAATGAAGAAGGACTAGAAATTCCAAATATAATAGAATATACCTATATGAATAATTCATGTGAACATAATTAATATATAAATGGAAAAGGAACTATGAGTGTAGCATGTAGTATTTGCAGATTATATCCTGATATGCATTGAAGATATCAGTGCAATATATGTTTTGACGAAATTTGTTTTATTTGTGCTAAAAACGCATATAATATAGAAACAGATGTATCGCCTAAACCTAGTAAAAAACTAGAATCTATAGAAGTTCTAAGCCATAAAATAGAGAATTTAGATTTAAGAATACAATTAATAGAATTAAAATTAAAAAATAATGAAAACATAAGTAGTAATCAAAATAAAGGAAAAAGTGTAGTTATAGAAGAACTTGATGAAATTAACCAACAATTAGAAGAAACTCATTTACAAAATACAGCGTATGAACCCCAACTACAAGTACCCTATACTAGTAGTCTAATACTTTTAGATTGTCGAATATGGTGTAATCAAGAAAAATATATTGAAACTAAAGTCATTTTAAATACAGGAAGTACAAAAAGCATGCTTAGCGCTAGTCTTATGCCAAAAGAATTTGTAACACAATTAAGTTATATTGTTACTAGTAGAACTGTAGAAAATAGATTAATGAGAATAACAAAAGAGTTAATTAACATAGGAATACAATATAAAGATTTTTCAGGACATTATAGTAGCAAATATACATTAGGACGAGTACTTATAGCACCAGATAACATAAATAGCCACGAATTCCTTTTAGGGTTAAACTTCATTTGTGCATTAAATGGCAGTATATTAATAGGCAAAAATTATATTACTATTAGCAAACATAATTATACTTTTCCAACTAATAGATACATTAAACAATCAGAGTTGACTGCGAAGCGTGGTGGACATGGTAAAAATGATCTCGATTTTTTCAAAAAATTAGAACAAAATAATATAGAACCTGAAACTATAGATATCCTATTAGATGAAGAAATTAGAGATATAGGAAAGGGATTAGAAGTTTTAAACCGAAAAAATGAAAGAATTTTGCATAAATTAGAAATGTTAGGATTTATAGGAGATGATTTAGCTAAAAACAAAGTAAATTATACTTTTAAACTAAACATATTAAACCCAGATATAGTGATAAGAACAGCAGCTATAGAATATACTCCTGAAGATATAAAAGAATTCAAAACACAAATAAAAGAAATGTTAGAAATCGGTATTATAAGAAGAAGTGATAGTCCTCATAGATCAGCAGCCTTTATAGTAAGAAATAATGCAGAAATAAAAAGAGGAAAACCTAGAATAGTATATAATTATAAGAGACTTAATGATAATACAGAAGATGATGCTTATAGAATACCTAATAAAGATGAGTTAATTAATCTTATACAAAATAAAAATGTATTTTCAAAATTTGATTTAAAAAGCGAATGTAATCAAATTAAAATGGTAGAAGAAGACAAAAAATGGACAGCATTCAACTGTAGTGAAGGACATTTCGAGTGGAATGTTCTATCTTTTGGTTTAAAAAATGCTCCAGCTATATTTCAAAGATTTATGGATAGTATATTTAAACAATTAGATTTCTGTTTAGTATATATAGATGACATTTTAGTAGCTTCTGAAAATATTAAACAACATCAAGATCACTTAAAACAAGTGTTTAAGTTAATAGAAGAAAATGGAATAGTAGTATCTAAAAAGAAAATGGAACTTTTTAAAAGAAAAATAAGCTTTTTAGGTTTAGAAATAGGAAATGGACAAATTAAATTACAACATCATATAGCTCAAAAGATTTTAGATTTCCCAGATAAACTAGAAAACTTAAAACAAATACAAGCGTTTTTAGGAATATTAAATTACTCTAAAAAATTTATTCCTAAACTTAGTAAATTAGTCGGACCATTATATAAGAAAATCAGAAAATCAGGTCAAAGACATTTTAATCAGGAAGATATTAACTTAGTCAGAAAATTAAAGAAATTGTTAAAGATTTAAAACCTTTAGAATTACCTTTAAGTACTGATTATGTCATAATAGAAGTAGATAGCTCTATAGAAGGATGTGGAGCAATATTAAAATGTAAACCTCATATATTTTCTCCAAAAAGTGAAGAAAAAATATCAGCTTATTTCAGTGGTAATTTTAATAAAACAGGAAGTAATTGGACTAGCCTAGATTATGAAATAACAGGAATAGTTAAAGCAATAGACCATTTTAGACTATATTTAAATAAACCTTTTACCATCAGAACAGATTGTGAAGCTGTAGTTAGATTCATAAAAAATGAAAATTTTAGAAAACAAAATAATAAAAGATGGTTAAATTTTAGAAATGCAATAGAAGGTAATGGATATAAAGTAGAGTTTGAACATATTAAATGATCAAACAATAGCATAGCAGATTTATTAAGCAGACAATTAACTTTAATTTTGGGCAACAGATCATGACCTCCAATGACCAAGACATCCAACAAACAAGACCTCCCTCTGCAGCTTACAACCAAATAGTCCGAAGACCAGCTTTCAGGCCTAACTTTCCATAAATTAGCCAGAATAGACCAGCATTCACAATAGAAACTTGATTTTTCAATCCAGCTACACAAAGCGTTTTTCCTAGACCAGCTTTAAAAACCTTTGGGAAAATAGTACTTCCAGTCAGACATACTTTCAAGCCTCCGAGAGATACACCTTATATAGCTGAAGAACAGAGTATTCTACTCAATGCTCTATGGGAAGCTCATAATTCATCCAACAAATTAGCAGCATTAAATGCCCTCTGCTATTACTTTGAGAAAGAAAACAAAAAATTTCTAATAAAAGATGCAGCAATTTATCTCGTTATTCAAGGAGAGCCAGTTGGAATCTTTGAAGATTATCAAAAAGCACTAGAAAGCATTCAAAAAGCTTCAAATGGTTATATGGTACCTTTTAAGCAATTCTACAAAGCAATAGCAGCAGCAAGGAGATTACTAGGCCCAAATTTTTACATTCAGCCCAATGCTGAAAATGCAAAACTCAAGAATTTTCATTAGAAAAACAGCTTATAAGCCCAGATGTTAATCAACTAGAAGAAGATCTTGACATAGTGACAATGAAATTCTCCAACTTAACCAAATTATACCAAGACCTTTTAATTCAACATGAAAACCTTCAAGAATATGTTTTAAAGCTAAACCAAAAAGACGTACCAAAGGAAATACAACAAAAATCCCTCCAATTCCTATCAGTTAGAACTTTTCATTACCCTACCCAAACAATTTCATCCCTACCTGAAGGAATACAGAATATAATTTGGCAAAAAGCAGAAGAAAATTTCTATAGAAAAATGTTAAAAGTAGCTCAAATAATTGTGACCGCTAAAATAGAAGGAATACTGCCGACCACCACTCTTTTACAATGGAAAGGAGAGCCAATCAGACAGCAAGGAACCCTAAAATTTTACACTGCAAAGTATATTTCATGGCCAAATATTCAGATAGATACGTCAACTTTTCAAGAAGGATGAATTGAAGACAGTTTCATCACTATCGCACAGCTTCTAAACTTTGGTTTTGTATCAAGACTATATGTTACTGATTCAGATCAAGTTAAAAAATTAGGAAGACATCTAACAGACACAGTGAGCCTCCAGCTTAGTAGAGGAATAGATATTCTACGAATTGAAGTCACAGTCATACCACCAATCTGGGTAAAGTCAAACGTTCAAATAGGACATACATTTTATTGGATACATGAATCGTTTGAAAAAAGGGCGGCACCACCATCGGTAGCATTCTGGTTACTACACGAAGCAATAAATCCCATTTCAGACATAGCAGAGATGAAACTAGTTGTTGAAACCCGTCGAAAGGATCAACGAAGATACATGTTAAACACAAATTCAGCTACAAAATTTCAACTTTTGTTTCAAGAACGTCATCATAGTATTTTCATCCCAGCTAGTGATCGAGTTTATCATCGAATATGGTTTCAAGGAAATAAAGCATTAACAAGTGTAGAATGTCCTACATCATATGCACTAGACTTTGGAGCATCAAGTTAAGGAATAGGAAGTCCATAATCCAGCAAAAGAGTTGAAGACTTTTCAGCAATAATTCACCAAGAAGCAATAATTTTCAGCAGCACCAATAATGCAGCTATAAGACAAAAACAGTAAATCAGGGACAGCTATTGCAGACAACATGCAAAGTTTCAACAAACTTTTACTATTTACTTTAATGTATTTTGGCCGCATGTGGCATTATTAGTGATTACTGTTAATATAATAATGACAGCACAGTAGCTTTACCAGCTACCTGCTGCGGATTTCAAATTTCTAGTTTGGTTTGTTGTAATGTTTTTCAATTCCGAGGCCTATAAAAGGACCTCATCCATCAGTTGTAAAAATTGCTCCTTGAACACTCTCCAACCCACTCTTCTTGGTTGCTAGAGAGTCTCTCACCTTTCTTGTAATAAAATATCTTTTTTGTGTGCAATAATATCTTGTAAGTTTTTATATGCTTTATAATGCATAGTGAGTAAACTACTCCCAGGGACGGGATTCCCCAACTATTTAAAAATGTTATAATTCTCTCATGTTCAAAAAAATACAAAAACATTAAAAAATCGAAAATACAAAAACATTAAAAATGCTAAAAATGATGATGAACAGTAGTAACATTCTACTCTTTCATCGTCTCAAAAATATGTTTCCGCTGTACAAATTATTGTTTTCAATAATTTCTGATACTGCTTTGGGAAGATTTTGTTTACCGTCTCGGTGTTACTGGTCGGGAGACAAAATGTGCGGGATAATTCCCCCCAGTGTGCAAGCAAAATGGTATCAGAGCTTGAGTATTCTGAGTATGCTCTGTGGTCGCAGTTTAATCTGATCTTCCACATCAGAAAAGTTTTCTCGAGCTATTTATCAAAACAAGGTTACTAAGTTTTAAAATTTTAAAATGAATTAAGTTTATATTTTAAATTTCAAAAGAGTAAGATAGGTACTTCATTTCTGTCCAACATAAGTCTTCGTTGATGAAGCAATCGGATTCTCGAAGCAACCCTCTTACTTGACAATGATAGAATATAAGTTTTAATTCATAATTTGGAAAGAAAATAGTAACCCTAAAAAAAAAATTGTAATTAATCTTTGTAATTATTGTTTAATTATGTTAATTACTTTTAATTTATGTAATTATCTTTATTTAATGTCGTTTTCATATCTTATGGACTAAATAAACCAAATTTAAAAATTAAAGGACTAAAAGTGTTATTCTTAAGAATAAGGGACTTGATTTGTAAATCCTTAAAGATGCAACAGTATAAAGGGGTGACAAAGGTGTTACTATTCAGGGATAATTTGGACATTTTCCACCTATTTAGCCGCAAAAAATAAAGGAAAAAGAAAATCAGACATAAAGGGTCTAATATTGCAACCCCGACCCTCTGCAATTGAGGTCTAAAATTGCTATCGTACCTACTATATACTAAGTGACGTTTATTATGATACATCAGTACTTGATGTCATTATGTGTTGATGTGACATAATATATACCATTTGGTGTTTAGCATCCGATGCGCCAAAGAATTTTCCAGCCCAACATTGCTAAAAACATAAATTGCGCTACTTTTGTTGATATAACGCTAAATTTATAATATTTTGTTAGTTAAGACTTGTGGCTATAACTCACTTTTTAGGAGAAAATTATAAAATTAGTCTTATAACATATGAAAAAATAATTTTGGTACCATGTTTTACAAAATGACAATAATAGTCCTATATCTTAACTAAATGTTGCAAAATTTGTCCCACAATCAAGTTTGGACGGAAAAGGTCACGTGTCTGACTCCTACGCACTTGGCCGTTAAATCTGACTCTCGTACCTTTCATCCAACTATATCAATATTTTTTGGAGGGAAAATAAAAGGCTGGAGATGTTTTTGGAGGGAAACAAAGCATCGCACCCGTTTTCTTTATCAACAAACCTCTGCTACCTACTCCATACATGCACAAACACACGCTATATACAGGCACAAAATACACACACACGCATCTTCATTTTCATCAACACAACAAACAGGGACGGATGACTTGCCTTGCTTTTGTGGAACCTCGCCAATAATGAAGACTTTGTGGATAGAAGATAATTCAAGTAGAAGGTTGAAGACCTATTCGAACTCTATGAGTCAGATCTAACAGCTACATGCGTCAAACTTGACGGTGTGACTAACTTTACAATGCTTGGTTAAGATGCAAGACTATTATTGTCATTTTTGTAAAGCATGGTATCAAAATTATTTTTTTCGTGAGTTATGAGACTAATTTTGTTATTTGTTCTACTTCCTAGTGTACTAATGAGTTTTTTTTTGGGAACAAGTGTTTTAATGAGGTTGAGTTAACTAAATTTCATTAACTTAAATTCTAGTGCATTGATGGGTAGTCGAAGATCGTAATCAAGGTGAATCATATATGTTCCAAGGAGTATGATAAAAAGAATATTTTATGACGATTAAATTTCATTTCTAAGGTACCATTTTCATCACATGCACACCCATTTATTCCATGGCTGCCATTTGCAATTAACATAAATTGACTAACTTTTTTTCTCTTATTTAGTGTAATTATAATTTAATTCGTTTAGTTTTAGTACAAAACAGATGACCCCTCTTATAATAATCTTAGAACCGCTCCTCCTTCGTTCGAAAACTAACGAAATTTGATGATGTTATCAAATTTGTAATTTCCCTCTTTGCCTTTCTCTCAATCAACATTTTTCTTAGCCAAAAAAACCTAGAGGGTAAATGTAGTTTTTCAGAATAGAGAAGATGTAATTGTAACTTTCAATCTTTAAATACATGATTTCGTAAGAAATTTGTTAGCATCTCTATAAAGTGCAAATTTATGCTAATTTGAGACAATTTAAATGAATTTAATTAATTCCTCAAAAAAAATGAATTTAATTAAGTGATCAGGGGAATACACCAATAAATTTGTATCAAATGTGGGCCAAAAAAGCATATTGAATATTTTGATTCGGTCATATTGTTTCGTAATTTTTTTTTCAATTTTCGTTTAGTCGAACCAGTAAACAATTTTCTTTAGAGAATAAAAGAAAAAATCAAATTAAAAAGTCAAATTTTATTTTCAAAAAATTAAAATATTAGTGAATTTTTATTAAAAACAAAATTTAGTATTTGGTCCAATACAATAGGACAAACGGACCCTAATACTAATTGACGAATATCAATTTTTTTAGAAATAACAAATAAATACCGAGTTTCGTGTAATTGTAGAAGCAATATAACGTTTGAGGACTTAGTCTTAGGGAGATGAATGTAATTTTTTTTAAATGAGGGGGATATTTGCTCCAATATCTAGTTCTGGTTTTACACTTTTCATCACTCTTGATTAACGATAGTTAATAAGAAGGGGTCAAAGTAAGGTTTAATTATAAAAAAAAATATTTGTTATGGGTCAAAACTAAACTAATCGAATTCTAATTACACTACGTAAAAGGAATAATTAATGTAATTAACCCTCATTCAAATGCCACTACCACATCGACAAGAAATTTTGTCTGCAACAATAACATTTTTCACAAATTTTGTTGAAAATAAGAATTATATATAATCTGTTATTATTTACATTTAGTAATATATACTCGTTGATAATAGAAAAACTTGCCATTAATAACTCATTAATACAAATTTTGACATTTTTACTTGACGTATGAATTATGATCATTACCTTTTTCCTTTTCAAGAGATTAAATCAAACTACTATTATGGTTCAGAAAAATGTCAAAAATCCTTCCATTCAAAAGCTATATAAAGCATTTGCTAAAATTTCAAAGAATCGCTACCCCATATTCTAAGATTTAAATGTAACTAAATCTAATTTCACCCAAGGTGATTCTTCACATGATCAGAACTGTTACATTCAATCAACACAAAATTTTACAATAATCTAGGGGTATATGTAAAGACCACCTAAAACTTCAGAGCTAGAAGAATCTCTTTTTTCTTCTATTTCGTCCTCCTCCGCTTCTTTGCTACTATTGCCACCGCGACTACTACCATTGCCTCCGCGACTACTTCTATTGCCACCACGACTACTGCCGTTTTGTGGTGGTGGCATGTCAATTTCCACTTGCTTCTCTTGATTTTCCGGCATCAACTGAGACACCTTCCTCAATTCCTTAGCTTTTCCCCACAATACAACGTATAGTCCGCACACGATTAATATGGCTCCAAGCACCCTGCCATGCACCATAATATTAACATCAGACCAACAATACATAGGAATGCTGCAAACTGAAATTCCAAGCTACTTTTCTTCTAATGCTAAAATATTTATGTTTTCGTTTCACATTCGTTGGCGAAATTGCATTTTCGAATTCATTCATGCTTTATGGATTTTTGATTTTGGTCCCATTTTTTCAGATTTTGTGGTACATTTTGTCACATTGTGTGAGTTACACTTGGTTGTTTCTTTCAAAACAAACTGACACTGAGATAACAAGGGCCAAAAGTGCAACAAATTCGAAATTTGAGACCAAATTTAAAATTGTTCAGTACTCAGGACCAAACATGCATGACCCTCTGCCTCTGGGACCGAAAATCAATTTTTTTTTCTTTTTATGAAATAATCAAATGTAAGCTTCTAGAATTTAAGAATTTGTCCAAGTAAGGCTAAAAAAAAGAAGAAGCCAAATTACTTGATACTCGAATCGACAACCGATCATAGAGAGCTCATTTGAGCTCTGTACATTTAACACACAAACAAACTTGAAAATATTTGCTATTTGATAAAGTTTGGACCTTCTTCTCGAGCTGGACTCAGGTTTGATCGATTAAAGGTTGTTCGAGTAGCAACTAAACCAAGATCAACCACAAATATGTTGAATAATATCTTATTCGACTCAATTTAATTCACATACAAAGTTAAAATCAATCATAATAAGCATTGAAAAGCATTTGTAGATACTGAAAATTATGAGAGGAAAAACATACGTACATTCCGAGGTGTAGCTTCTCTTTCATAAACAAAGATCCGGCTATGGCCACCATCACAAGCAATAAGGGGTTGAATGATGACACAAAGAGTGGCCCTCTCATCCGCACACACCACGCAATAAGAGTGAACATCACTCCAGAACCCAAAACTCCCTGTCAAGATGTCATAACAAATTTCGTATTTCAATTTCGCGTTTTATCTTATATTCCACACCCATGAATGCAACTTAAAGTGGATAAAATGTTGTCTAAAATATATAATTGACGTGCCATTAGGTTCGAGATGAAACAACAAATTGAAATAGAGATCAATAAGACTTACTGCAACAAAAACAGTGAGGAGTCTTATGTCCCATCCTAAAATCCACCGGCTCCAATCCCTCTGCGTGCACAGGGCGAATAGGACACTTAGAATCGAGCCCCACACGGTCATCATTGCAGTAATGGAGTAAGGGCATGGATACTTCTCTGCGGCTTTAGCCTGCCCAAAAGATATAAAAAAATAAAACTTAGACGAGCCCAAAATTATTTATATCAACAGAGACAGAGCCATAATTTTTAGTTTTACGTGCAAAATAAATATTTTAGCTCATGTGGGAAAACAATGTAAATGATTGAAGGGCTAAAAATCCAGATTTCATTTAGTTTGCATATAAAATTTTAAGATAAGACAAGGTGTGAGCAAGCTATTGAGATACTTTGGGGCTCTTAGAAAGTCTCGAGAGATCCAAACCGTTTATATATAAGACTTTTGTAATGTGGGCCCAATCACACTAATGATGTTGATCTCTCGAGAATCATTGATCCCGAAGACCCGAAGATGACCTAATTTTTCATGATTGCTTAATTACCTGAACAATAAACCAGAGTGAGTAGGAGACACAACTAGCCAAGGCTAGAAGTGCACCCGAAACAAGATTATGACCACCTTGGTGATTTTGTGTTTGTCGATGATGTGTTGCGGTTATTTCAAGAAGATTTATATTTGTGTTCCAAAGATGCAAAACTGGCCCATTGTAGAATGTGAGGAGCATTGCTCCACCTATGCCAATTATGGTACCAAAAACCTTTGCTTTACCTGCCATTGTATTCCATCCCAGCCTCTCTAACCTGCAAAATGTACATACATATATATGTATGTGTACAAGATAATATTCTCATTAAATTACAAAGATATGAATTATGTTCAATTTAATGTAATTGAAGAATATAGTGCTAATTAATGAAAAATGTGTCTTATATATATTATATATACAGATTTAATTATATACCTGAAGCAAATGGCTACGACGAATGTAATAGCTGGAATAAGATTGGTCATGGCAGATGCAAAAGTTACAGAAGTCAAATCCAGACTTTTCAAGTATAAATTTTGCCCCAGTGCTCCCCTGCATTTAACAGATTTATTTAATTTCATCAGTTGAACTCATTTACATGTAATTCTTAGGAGCTATAGAATGGAATTTTAGGACAAGCATTACAAACACCATGAATTAGGAATCTGTCATACACACGTAGTTGTGATTGTATCGAACTTGGAGTGCAGTGAGCTTATAAGAGTATACCGAATATTATGATTGATTATATTGATGGAGAGTTCTCGGGATTTTGAGTCCAAACACAAGCACAACAATCTGTATGGTGGGAACTAGACGGGCCGGGGTCTATTAATTATTCTAAAGTTCAGAGTTCGGGACTCCCTAAAACAAAGTTTAATTTATTAATAGTAAAATCTCACAAGAGTTGCTCTCTCATGTATATAATCCTAACTTTTGTGTATTTCCTCTTGCTACAATAATGGGGATAAAATGTACTTCAAGCCCTCTAAACTTCACTTTCTAGCACGAAATCTCTTCAAAATACAAAAAGAGACTATACTTCCTATGAAATGAAAATGTGCAACATTTTGCCCCAACATTAATATTGAAATGCTACTAGAACCTTCGTCGTTACCAGTCACTATGCTTTACAATGAAAAACGGAGCTACAAGCAATCAAGTGAAAACTTGAACTCTTAAAAACCGGCTGCATGCGTTTCAAAGAATATAAATTCCGAGGCAATTATTAATAATTCTCAAAACAAAAGCACCTAAGATGGTTTTAATGCAAAAATTAAAGATAGGAAATGGCTTCGGTGACCGTACAAATAGATGGATAAATTAATGGGCAATTATCTCATTGTTGAAATCGCATAATAATTATGACTATTCATATAACTTGATCATTTAGAGATCAATTTATACAAATAGTTCCAATTATATGTAGCCTAACATATCCGAAACTCCCAAAGAATCACTCTACAGAAACCAGATCACTGTATTTAATGCTTGTAAGTAACTGTATATACAGATAGCAACAGTTAACAAGAAATCAGTTAGTGTCACATAAAGCAGTTTATAAAGGGAAAGATATGCACTGCAATAAATTTCAACCGCATTTCACACATTTGTATAAAGTGTATCTCTTTTGATTGTTAAATTTCATATTGCAATTTCATATCATATCATAATGGTTGCACCGAATCCCTCGTATATATCCTAAATTTAAATTGTATCAAAGAGTCCTGACAACATCTTCTATTGCAAACCCTGTCGCATCATTGCAAGGTATTAGGTGAATGACATATTCAATAAAAATTCAACAGTTACACGTATCATTCACCCAATGCCCTATTGCACTTGCAATAGGAATTGGAATAGCTGAACTCATTCGAGAGAGAACTCACCCAAATAAACCACAAAGAAATCCGTACAAGACTATCTTCCTTGTTAACTTTGGCCTCTTATTCCTGAAACATCAAATTAAATAAAAACAATTCATATTTCGAACAAAAAAAATGTATTTGATATGATCATGGATCTGGGTTTTTTCTTCATAGAAACCCTAGCAACTAAAGTGAACAAAAACAAAATCAAAATATAAACCCATGCAGAATATATACATATATATATATATATATTATAAGAGTTTAATCTGTGAAAAAGAAGACAGTCAGTACACAAAACCCTAAATGTAAATTTTAAAAAAATCCATATCGATTATATATAATATTAATTTAATAAAATCACCCCATGCAAAATCAGATAAATGAAAAAGGGGAAAAGAATGAAATAAATTAACCTTTCGACAAAAAATGCAACAGGAACAATAAAAGCAGCACCAAACATAAATCTATAGGCCACCAAAATCTGGAGACTCATTCCATCATTCGTAGCCAATTTGTAGCCAATGGTCACCAATGAAAATATGGATTGAACCAAAATCATTATTAATGTTGGCTTCAACCCATGTAGATTATTGCACATTGTTCCGCAAGAAGCCATTTTTTATACAAAAATATATGTATCTATCTCTTCTCAGTACTGTAAATTTATTGATCAGTCTGCGAGTGGCCCTCCAAGAAACAAGATTTAGAGAGAGAGTGAGAGAGAGAATGAAATCAAGAAGATGTGAGGAAAATGTCTTCCTAACTTGTTGCCGTTTCGGTTGTTATTGGAGAACAAAAGGGTTTTGATAAGAAGAGAAGGTTTCAAATCGTGTGTGTGTGTATATATATATATGGGATACCTTCTACAATAAAGGAAATTGAGAGTGACGTCAGGGATTACGTTCAGGGTTAATAAAAGCATTCCAAATCCAAATATTTACAAAGGCGCTATATTTTCATTTAAATTTAGGGATAATTACACTCCCGCCCCCGCCCCCGCCCCCGCCCTCCAAATAATGAACCTCCCCTCACTAATTGATAATTATAAACACAACCTCTCGTGTTAAAGATTTCTTACAATTGCACCCCCTGTAAACCTTACAAATAGATCCCCTGAGGGGGTGTGTTTGTAATTATCAATTAGTGAGGAAAAATTTGTGTAATTACCCCATCATTGAGGGAGTATGAATGTAATTATCCCTTAAATTTATTAGGGCTAAATACAAAATGCCCCCTAAATTATTCCTATTGTCGCATATATTCCTTAAATTTTAAAAGATACTAATTAAAATAGTCTTTGATGAAAATTCATGAGTTATGCCAAATGTTTCATCCAAACGCAACCTTACAATATTAAAACACCAAATGAATTTACTTGGTTATTCTTTATTTTATTGAACTTATTAGATTTGTAAGAAATTACAAATCTTATAAACTTCATTCAAGATTTAAATACGATGTGTTAATTAATAATATTAAACAACTTATAATTGATAAATTGAGTATGATAAAATCTACAATTTGTTAATTTTATTAATATAAATTAAAGACTTTGTTAATTTATAAGGTATAAATTTACAAATAACAATCTTAAAATGATTTGTCAGTTGATAAGATTTAATTAAACAAGATTTAAATAATAATAATTATTATTATTCTCCATAATTTGTTAATAAACACATTACAAGATTTAAATATTTTGTTAATTTTGAAGACTTAAATTTGACAAATTCATTAAAAAAAAAGAATCATCGGGTAAGTCGTTATATAGTGTTTAAATATTGTAAGGTTGTGTTTTGATAGGTGAATTTTTATAAATCATGAATTTTCATAAGAGATTATTTTGGTACCTTTTAGAGTTTAGAGGGTAAATGTGATAATATATAGTTCAAGGAGGCATTTTGTATTTTTTTTATTTATTATACTGATAAAATAGCCTGTAACCTATTATATGTAATCTTTATAATCTTATTTGACAAATTAGTTTTATAAAATAGCCTTTAACATATTATATGTAATCCTTATAATGTTATTTGACAAATAATTTTATAGCATCACGATAATTTTTTAATTAAGAAATAAAAATAATTATTTATTATTTTGATAGTTCATAAATTCGATATTTAAAGTAATGGATAACTAACATAGATAAGAGAAAAAAATAGATATGGAAAAAATTCATTTATTTGTTTGAATTCAAGTTAGAATAAATATATCATATCGAGTAAAGAATGACAATTATATTCAATCAAATTTAGTAAAAATAAAAATACTATTATTTTTGGTGGTAAATTGAGTTCACTCATTTCGAGCATTTAATGTTATATTAATTATCGAGGTTGACTATGACTCAGATGAGCAACATATTATTTTAGCAGGTTGGATGAAAATTTTATTCGGGTTTGAATGTCTATGACAAGATTAGTCATTGGGTAGACACAAAAAGTATGTCATAATCCCCTAAAAAAAAGGTAAGTCATAATGTTCATAAACTCATTATTCGTTCAAAAAATATTAATAAAAATAAATGAATAAAGAAAAGTATGCTTGAAAAAATGAGCAATTTTATCTAGTACTACCATGCAATTTTTTTGTCAAAAATAATTACACAAAGTTAAACTAAAAATAATTTAGACAGGGTAATTAAGTTCATCTTTCAAAATTGATAACAATTTTGTATGATATACTGAGGACATTGTTTCAACTAATTTACTTTTAAAAAAAGGATGTGATAAGTGCCTTTATCAAGTTGTGGAATGATGGTAAAAACTCCTATACTAAAAATGATAATTTTAAAATGTTTTGTGCAATTAAATTTGCTTCCTCGTGCAAAGCACGGGTAATTACTAGTGCTATTAGAATATTTTTCGAAAACTACATGGGAAATCTATACTAAATCGAGATCAATGATCCTAATGTCTATCTCTATCATACATTAAAGTGTATTGTGTGTAGTTCTCACACACAATTATGTGCAAGAAATAGTGTACAGAGTACATACTCGGACCATTGAACTCGGTATGGTATAGAATTACCCAAAACTACATCATACAAATTAAATGGAAACAAAAGAACGACAATCAATCAGCAATTATGTGGGTTTCAATTTCCAAGGTTAGGTTTTCTTAGTTGTATTTTCATTTTTTGGATCACCATAAAATGAAAATGTACACTCCAAGGTAAATTCTACATAAAATACTCAAATTGTAAATTCTACTACACATTCCCTTATATAACTACTCATCATTTCATCAATTCAATCACTTCATTCTCTCTCTTCATTAATTACATAATTCAACTATCCAACACATTCTCTTTCTTACTTTATCATAAATAAAATATTATTCTAATTTTTTCTCCTATCATCATTACATATATAACTAATTCAATCAACTTTATATCACATCTACACAATTTTCAAACAGTTCTCAAAAACATATCCAAACAATAAAATTTTTTTTTTTTTACACAAATTTCTTTAATACACATTCTCCAATAAAAACTCAAAATTCATTTTAAAAAATACAACCATATGGAGCCCAAGTAACTTGCAAGTTTCTCTCCATTTTCCTAGTAAATGCTGCCAAGTTTTAAATCGAAAGTGATAACTGATACTTTTTGCGATTTAATTTCAATTTTTTTTCCAAATTTATATATTTTAAAGATTAAACTCAAAAATAAATTATACTATGATACTAAAAGAGAGTTGCTAAAGGCATTCAAACTCTCTTTTCATTTCATCAAATAGATCCAAATGTTCTGGAATACAAATTTCATAAAGTCTATATATATATATATATATATATATATATATATATATATATATTAAGGACTCTTTTGGTTTGGCTGAAAAGACAAGATAGATGGATTAATCTCCCCTAATCGGACGTTTGGTATCGAAGTCATAAGCTCATGATAGATTAGCGGCCCGGTTTTTAATAATCCATATAGCAGAAAGTTATCTCACCCAGGGGGTGAGATTATTTTATTTTCTGATTCATGCATTTATTTCTGTACAACAAATGACCCAACTACCTATAACGCTATACACATTCCTCCCGAAAATGCCCCCAGCATTCATACTTATTACTTAGGCCCATTTAATGAAGTTTTTAATGTTGTTCGAAGTCAGAAGGAAGATTTGTAAAATCTTGACATTATTCCCCACATTAAATTGGATTTCTTTGCTTCAAGCTGAATGACTTCAAGTATTTGCTAAAAATTCGACCCATAATCCCCTCATCATATTCACCTTCAATTCCTGATGGTAAGGCAGCAAGTTGATTGTAATTTGTTTGGGTGAAAATTTTAGGTTTATTTGGTTTTGATAAATTCTAGTCTTTTATTGTAATTATTTATTCTAATTATTATTCACAGGGATGCTGGGTTAAGTGATTCATCTAACTAGCCATCGCATCTGTCATCAATTTCCTTCGTAAAAAGGTATAATTATAACAGTACAGATAAATTTATGTATTTTTAAGCTATTTTTGTTGAATACCATTATCTTACCAATTTTTTCTTTGCGGGAAGGGAGGGTTTTTTTTTTGGGTCTTCAGTAGATGACACATGTAAGATACATTGATAAACTATATATAATCAACTAGCAACATTATCAATATGATTAGTTTTTGGCGATATTTTAAACTATTATAAAACCAAAAGACATATCAATCAACACATTGAATAAAACCCTATCATTTTTTTTAAGAATAAATAAAATTCAAATACAAAGAGAAAAGAGTTAAGAAATATGAAGAGCTAAAATTACCAATTGCATTTAAAGTCGACCCCCCTCAAGCTCGAGTTCTTTGTCGAGTTGAGCTCGAACTTTCTTATCTGTTCGAGATATCACAAGCTGGCTCTCTACTTTTATAATTTTAAAATATTTTAAATTTTAATTATATTACATATTTATATTAATAAAAATTTTGTTGTTTATATACATTGAGCTCGAGCCCTTAGAACTAGGATCGTCGGGTTCGACATGTTGTTTATAAGCTTTTCTTAAGAATATTTCAGCAAAATTTCAACCTTTTTCTTGTGCATGTGCGTATTTTTTTAGGGTTTGCTGAAGGGTACTATTTATAGAGATTTATTGGTATTTGTCCGTTGGACACAAGTAAGGGCGTGTCTCTCACACAGCGCGTAAATAGCCCTTTTCTGACATTCCTGAATTTCTGCTATTACCGATTAAACATTAGCAGACTTTGAACTGTGAATACTGACAGTCTAGTCAAAAAGTGACTTGTCCACAAGTCACAATGCCTTATCACATTTAATGCACTTATCAGGCATTTAATGCATTTTGAATTTATTTTCCGTTGGAAATAAATATCCGTTGATGATTGTGTTTAAGTCCTTCATGACTTGAGAATTTATTTCAGGTGAATCTGATCCTTGATCGCTTGAGTGTTTTGAGCGCTTGATTCATTATCCCCGAAAAAGTCCTTTAGCGTTTGACAAACGCTTAAGATAAATCTTCATTTTCACTTGACTTCAAACGCTGATCTTAAACCTCATCTCTGACAGACTCACCTAGAATTCTATCAGCAACTTGGTATCTAATACTTAGTCTAAAATCTATAAAGATAAAAATTACAAGCTTAACAAATTAATAAACTTTCAAACGCTTATACAGGAATTCTATGAAAGCATAAACTTACATTCTTTTGGGTTTAACATAAAATCTTACTCTTGTCATCATTAAAACATCTAACATGAAATTTTTTAACAATACACTTGAGCTCGAGTTCGAACCTGTGAATTTTATACAAACTCGACTCAACTCGGATCGTTTACACTCATAATCTATAGGTTTATTGAATGATTGATAATACTCTGAAACTTTTTCAAAATTTTTAGTATTTACAAGCTTTAATGTCTCATCCAACTCCACCAAATCATGTTAGTTGTTTCTTTGGTCATTGTTAAAAGACACCAAAAACCACAAATGCAACAAATGCTTAATGGTTTCTTCTTTAAAAATTGGAAAAACTGAAGAAATTTTGTGTCGCCCTTTCTTTGGAATGAAGATTGAATTACTTTTGGTATGGTAAAAGACTCACAATATATAAGAGTATATGAGGGAAGGATAATTGTTTCTTGCAATCTTTTATATTTTCTAGCATTAAGGTTAATTTTGTCATTTTGATAAAATGAAAAGGGAGTTAGAGTGCCTATAACAAAAGTTGTAGTGCCTTTAACAACTTTATATTTATTTTTTTGACAAACACCATATATTAAGTAGATGTTGAAGCGTTAGAAACAAAAATAGACACAATAAACAACGGGGGTTCAATAGAACTTTCCAGGCTACCAACAACCGACCTAGCTAAAAGATGAGCGGCAGTATTGCTCAATCTTCTAACGTGACAGCAGAGAAACTTAAAAAAGTAGAAAGCAACACGAATATCCGAAACAACCGAAGAAAGAAAAGAGTAGTCCTCTATTGGACTACGGATTTTGTTAAGAACTTGGGCGCAATCTCCCTCAAGAATAATATGGGCCCAACCTTTACGAACAACCATTTCCACCGCCTCTCTGGCAGCCATCATTTTCGATTGCTCCGCATTATCAATTCCCGAAAAAAACCGAGAACACCAGCCAAGACACGAACCCACAGGATCCCGAGCAATGACACCCGCCCCAACACCCTTTGGATTCGAAATCACAGCCCCATCAAAGCTCAATTTGATAACACCTTCATTCGGAACATGTCATCTTGCCGGAAGAGACTTATCACAATTTTCAAAGTTTAACACATGCTGAGCCTGAAGATAAGATGATAAGTATGATTTTGCTCTAATAACAATACTTATGGGGTCTGGTTCAATCTTTTCCCATACAATCTGTTTCCTTGCAGACCAAATAGCCTAGCATAACATCAAGAAAATTTCAGATTCATCTTTCTCAAGTTTACTCGTTACCCTTCGAATCCAAGATTCAATTGAGCCATGCCAACTTGCTCTGACAACCCACGGCAAATTCAATAAGGACCATATTTGTCTAGCCAAGTCGCATTCCAAAAATAACTACAAATCGGACTCTTCGTGCATCTTACAAGCTGGACAAATATGTTAAATATTAGTTTCCATATTTTGTATATCTCTTTATTTGTATTTACATTAGGTTTCTTTCCTTGTATGTAGATTAGGGTTTTATATTCATTGTAACTCTATATATACATATCATCATCAATAATATTATTTACAGGGTTTAGAACTCTAACATGGTATCAGCATAACACGAGAGAAAATTCATCTCTCTCTCGATCCGTAGCCAAGCCGCCGACCCCGGGTGCACCGTCTTCCCCGTCCAAAATCGCCCTCCTCGCTGCCATCTTCCATTGGAATTTCATCACGGTAAGTTTGCGATTCTTCTTTTTTACTTATCTTCTACGTCTTTTGTCGTGACCATTATCACTATGAGTGAACCCACTACTTTCTCCTCCTCTCATCTGGCCTTTGCCATCACCAATGTTTTTCACCTTTTTAATTTTAAACTTTGTGAGGAAGATCCTCGTTTCAAGTTATGGAAAATAATCTTTTTCGATATTTTTCGTAGTTATAGAGTTCTAGGTCATATTAATGGCAAAACCGTCCCTAAAGATGATAATGATGAGGATTGATTTTCATTAGATTCAAAAATCAAAACTTGGATGTACAATTCCGTTGATGCAAATCTTCTTGACAATGTCAGTGGCGATGGTTTTACCGCCAAACAAATCTGGGATAACCTCGAATCTTTTTTTAATAATAATAAGCCCTCCTGTTCCCTTTATCTTCAATAGAAATTTCGTAATTATAAAAAGGCAACTTTGTCGATTTCTGATTTTTGTCGCGATATGAAAAGGTTTGCAGATAATCTCAAGGATGTTGATTCTCCCATTAATGATTAGGAATTAGTTTTACAAATCTTAAATAATCTACCTGATTCCCACAATAGTATTATCGATGTCATCACTAATCAAAGTCCGTTTCCTAAATTTGCTCAAGCTCGTAACATGTTTTTACTCCATGAAACCCGAGAAAGCCACAAAATCACCCCTCTCCTGATTCCTCTGTTCTTCTTTTCTCTCAAAACCAACCAAATTCTCATAGTGATAATGCTCGTGGACGAAGAAGTGGTCGTGGTAAAAATTTTGGTCGTGGATTTGGTCGTGGTAATTACCAAAATTATGGTAGTCACAATAACCACCAATTTACCAAACAACCTGCATCAATTAATTCTGGGCGGCCTTCCTCTTCGAATCAGCAGCCCGATTTTGGTTATGGGCCGCCTCAGCAGCCCACATGGCCTTCTCCCATGCACAGCGCCCCATGGAACAATCCCCAGCCAGGCCCTACGTGGGCTCCTCAACAGCACGACCCACATCAACAGTTTTTCGTTGGGCCGTCTCATTACTCCACTGGACCTTTTCTGCCTCAACAGCCCAGCTCGGCTCCCTCTCCTGGATTAAACTACTCGGCCCAGTACTTCACCAATCCAGCAGTGTTTTCCACTTATCATCAGGCCAGCCCAACGCCTTCTCCTTATTCGGCCTAACCACAGCAACCACCCACTGGACTTCCCCAGTAGCAACAAACGGACCTTGTCTAATTATTTTCTACTATGACTGTTCACCCTCCCGATGAAAATTGGTATATGGACTCGGGGGCTAGTGCACATATGACCTCTCACCTAGGTACACTTTCTTCTTGTATGCATTGTGATAATTCTAAATCAATATTAGTTGGTAATGGTGTTGTTTTACCAATCTCTTACACTGGCTCTACTTTTTTCTGACAACCCTTTTCTTTTTGTCTAATATTTTAGTGTCTCCCCACATTATTAAAAATCTTGTTTTGGTTTGTTCCTTTACTCGTGACAATAATGTTTCCGTTGAGTTTGATCCACATGGCTTTTCTGTGAAGGACCTTCAGACGGGCACCCTCCTCTTCCGCAGTGACAGTCAAGGCGATCTTTATCCCGTTCTCCCTTCTACTTTTCGCACCCCTCTCTCTGCTGCAGCTCTCACCACCACCTCTTCCACACTCTGGCACCGTCGTCTTGGGCATCCCTACGCTTCTGTCTTTAAGTTTTTAGCGTCTAGGAATTTAATTTCTTGTCCAAATTCATTATTACCGCTATGTAACGCTTGTCAGTTAGGCAAACATAAACGTCTTCCATTTTTTAGTTCACATTCTACTACTTCTCGTGTTTTTGAAATTATACATTCGGATTTATGGACCTCGCCAGTCACTAGTGCTAATGGATTTCGCTATTATGTTATTTTTTAAGATAATTTTTTGCATTTTTTATGGGTTTTTCCTCTTCGTCTTAAATCTGAAGTTTTTAATGTTTTTCTTAATTTTCGTGCTTATGTCAAAAATCAATTTAATCATGAAATTCAATCTTTTCAATGTGATCATGGTCGCAAGTTCGACAATAAGAATTTTCATACTCTCCTTAGTGGTTTAGGTATTACTTTTCAGTTCTCTTGTCCTCATACCTCTCAACAAAGTGGGAAAGACGAACGCACTCTTCAATCTATTAACAACATTGTGCGTACTCTTCTTTTTCAAGCATCTCTCCCACCTCTTTTTTGGGTAGAAGCACTCCACATGGCAGCTCATCTTCGTAATCTCCTTCCCACTACTACTCTTAATTATCGCACCCCATTTGAGATTTTATATCACACTCCGCCTGATTACTCTCATCTCCGTGTTTTTGGTTGTTTGTGTTATCCCAACCTAACTGTTAGATATTATTATTGCTCTCCTAATTAGATTATTATTATTATTGTTTTTTTAGTTAGACTAGTATTCTTATTACCTTATTTATCTTTTACCTTCTTTATAGTTTAGAGTTTTCTTGTATTCTCTCTCTCTTGTAACTCTATAAATATGTTACTCAATAATACAAGTTGCCTATGGGGTTTTCTCTAATCTAACATGGTATCAGAGCTATGGCTTTGAGCCATGGTATCTTGATCTCTAGCTTCCGCCATCCTCAAGTCGCCGACCCCGTCCGGAACACCTTATCTAGTTTAGTTTAGGATAGTTTTTTTTTTCTTTATCTTTGTTTATGTTGTCGCCGCTCACCCTTGGAAAAACAAGGACTTGGAGTCGCCGCCTAAAACCCCGTAATGAACTTGTATTATTGAGTAACATATTTATAGAGTTACAAAAGAGAGAGAATACAAGAAAACCTTAAACTATAAAGAAGGTAAAAGATAAATAAGGTAATAAGAATACTAGTATAACTAGGAAAACAATAATAGTAATAATCTAATTAGGAGAGCAATAATAATATCTAACACTCCTCCGCAGTCGAAACGTGAAAGTCTTGAACATTGAGACTGAACTAAAAACCGAGAAAAGATGTTACGATAGTCCGGGCATAAAGAGTGCTTAGTAGAGAGATTTTGACAAATACGTTTCTCAAGGTGGAACAGTTTCGTCTAAAAATCATTAAATAAAGCGGCGGTTCGACGAAGACGCTTCTCAATGTGGAGCAGTTTCGTCTGAAAACCATTAAATAAGGCGGCGACTCCAAGTCCTTGTTTTTCCAAGGGTGAGCGGCGACAACATAAACAAAGATAAAGAAAAAAAAACTATCCTAAACTAAACTAGATAAGGTGTGTCGGATGGGGTCGGCGTCTTGAGGATGCAGAAGCGAGAGATCGAGATACCATGGCTCGAAGCCATGGCTCTGATACCATGTTAGATTAGAGAAAACCCCGTAGGGAACTTGTATTATTGAGTAACATATTTATAGAGTTACAAGAGAGAAAGAATACAAGAAAACTCTGAACTATAAAGAAGGTAAAAGATAAATAAGGTAATAAAAATACTAGTCTAACTAGGAAAGCAATAATAACACTAATCTAATTAGGAGAACAATAATAATATCTAACACTAACCTCTGTTTCACCTCACAAACTCGCTCCTCATTCTACTCCTTGTGTTTTCCTTGGTTTCCCGCCAAATCATCGAGGCTTTCGTTGTTTCGATCTTTCCACTAATAAGATCATCATTTCTCACCATGTAATTTTTGACGAATCTTCCTTTCCTTATGCCTCAGTTTCCTTTCCCCCACCTCTTTCTAATTACGACTTCCTTCACCCGGATGATGACATCGCACCCTCGATCCCACTTTTTTTTCTGGCCACACTTCCTCCAGCCCCTCCCGTGCCTTTTTCCCCTCTCCCGCCTTCTACTTCCACCCATTCGATGGTAACTCGATCAAAATCTGGCATATCCCATCCCCCAAATGCTCAATCTTTCGATTCCTCCATCTCTTTCTCTCCTATCCCTCATAATTCGGCTCAAGCCCTCTCCGATCCCAACTGGACAGTCGCAATGCAAGCTGAACTTTCTGCTCTCAAATCCAATTCCACGTGGGAGCTTGTTCCTTGTCCCCCTCTAGCTAATGTCGTCGGTTCTAAGTGGATTTTCCGTCATAAATTTTGCTCTGATGGATCCCTCGAACGCTATAAGGCTCGTCTCGTTGCTCAAGGTTATACACAGCAGCCTAGTTTAGACTACGATGAAACTTTCAATCCTATCATTAAGCCCGCCACCATTCGTACTGTCTTAAGTCTCGCTCTCTCTCGTTCTTGGCCTATTCATCAGTTGGATGTAAAGAATGCCTTCTTGCATGGCCATCTCAATGAAGTTGTCTTTATGAAGCAACCCTCCGATTTTATCGATTCCACCTTTCCTACTCATGTCTGTCGTCTAAAAAAGGCTCTCTACGGTCTTAAACAAGCACCTCGTGCTTGGTACCATCGTTTCGCATCTTTTATTACCTCTTTAGCGTTTGTTAGTAGCAAAGCCGACACATCTGTTTTCGTTTTTCGTCGTGGTACCTCTACTGCCTACCTTCTTCTTTATGTGGACGACATTGTTCTTACTGCCTCGTCTTCCTCTCTTCTTTCTCATATTACTCGGCTTCTCTCCTTGGAATTTGCTATGTCCGATCTCGGTTCATTACATTATTTTTTAGGCATTCATGTCTCTCGTTCTCCATCTGGTCTTACTCTTTCTCAATCTAAGTTTGTTATGGATATTTTAGAACGCGCTCACAGGGCTTCCTGTAACACGTCCAAAACTCCGATCGACATAATGCAAAATTATCTTTGTCGGGTCCTCCAGTTTCTGATCCTACTCATTACCGCAGTCTAGCTGGGGCTCTGCATTATCTCATCATCACTCGTCCTGATATCGCTTATGTTGTTCACCTAATCTATCTATTCATGCACGATCCTCGTGAACCACACATGCACGCTTTGAAACGTATTCTTCGTTATGTTCGTGGTACTCTTGCTCACGGTCTCCACTTTCGCCCTTCTTCTTCCTCTCAACTTGTCGCCTACTCCGATGCTGATTGGGCAGGGTGCCCGGATACTCGTCGCTCTACCTCCGGCTATTGTGTTTTCTTAGGTGAAAATCTTATTTCTTGGTCTTCAAAACGTCAACAAGTTGTTTCTAAATCCAGTGTCGAAGCCGTATACCGAGGTGTTGCTAATGTCGTCGCCGAATCTTCTTGGCTTCGCAATTTACTTCTTGAATTACATTGTCCTCTTACCTCTTCCACTATAGTTTATTGTGATAATATTAGCTCCATTTACCTTTCTTCTAACCCTATACAACACCAACGTACCAAACATATTGAAATAGATATTCATTTTGTACGAGAAAAAGTCGCACTTGGTGAAGTTCGTGTGTTGCATGTAGGCCTGTCAATCAAGCCGAGCGAGCCGAGCCTGGTCACACTCACGCTCGGCTTGATATTATGCGAGCTTTTATCACCAAAGCTTGAATTTGTACAAGCTTTTTATTTCAAAGCTCGTGCTAGGCTTGAAAATTAGTACGAGCTTCGAGCCGGCCCGAATTTGTTCTCCTTTGAAAAATTTTAAGTAATAAAGTAATCTAATATATAAATTAAAAAAGTAACAATCTTAAAAACATAAAAAAATCAACATCATCCATGTTCTAATGATAAATTATAACTAAAATGTATATTGAAAAGATCTCATTTCATTGAAATATATGCTTCACGCATTATTTAAGATTGAAAAATATTATAACTAAATATATGATAAACTTAATTACAAGAAAAATTACTTTTTTCGTGAGTTGTGAGGAGAAATAAATGAAATACAATTCTTGAAAACAAAAGTTAGCAGCCCTCGGTTTATGTGAATTGTCATATGTTTGTATTGGATACGGTCTGGTAGGTTTAAATTGATAATTTTTTACTTTTTTAATTTCTTGAGTATAGTGTTTATATTAGGAAATTTTAGAATTGAACGTTGATTGATTTTAAGCATTCTATTCCTTCATTATAAATCTTGATATTTTCTGTGCAATCTGGAATTATTTACAAAAAAGTACTATATTTTATTTTTGTATATAATATATATATATATATACACATGTATATATTTTCTTTTACGAGCCCGAGCCCAATTTAAGTCGAGCCTACTCTCGCTCACACTCGGCTTGAATTCAAATTCAAGCCTTATCCTTGAGCTTGGGCTCAACTTGTATAAAGCTCGGCTTGAAAATTATCAAGCCAAACTTACGAGCTTCTAGCCGGCTTATTCTCATTGACATTCCTAGTTGCATGTGCCCTCATCACATCAGTTTGCAGGCATCTTCGCCAAGGGATTATCATCTCCTTTATTCCTCGATTTCAGATCCAGTCTCAATGTACGGGAACCTCCCGTTTCGACTGCGGGGGAGTGTTAAACATTAGTTTCCATATTTTGTATATCTCTTTATTTGTATTTACATTAGGTTTCTTTCCTTGTATGTAGATTAGGGTTTTATATTCATTGTAACTCTATATATACATATCATCATCAATAATATTATTTACGGGGTTTAGAACTCTAACAAAATATTCACAACCATCCCGACAAATTTGATAGAGTGGGCAAAAAACCCCGACAAGCTTTCCAAAGAAAAATCCGAACCTTATGTGGAATTTTCGCCCTCCTAATAAAGTCCCGTGGATTAGGTTGCACATTAAATTAAATTAAATATTAACAAAATAAATTCATAATATACAATTTATCAATTTGAAAAATTCAATACAAAATAATTTCTATAAAATAAATGGATTGGTGCACTCCTGACTTAAGAAATCAACAATCATTTGATCCATAAAACTGTTGATCTTAATTGCGGGGTATTTTCGAATCTAGAAATGGTTGCAATATGCATTTCATACTGAAAATATTCAGATGTGTACTCTTTTATATGTAAACTCAAAGTATATTTTGTGTATCTCTTTAGTAATTTTCCCAATAAATAAAGAATACTAGTTCACGTCTTCTATCTACTTTACATCAGAAGACAATAGTTAACAATTACATACAAATAATGACATAAATTTGCCATATATTTTTGCAAATGACAGAATATATGCACTTTTTCCTACCGACAAAATGTACGTATATAGATACACACATATATATGATATAAATTTTGGAAGCAAACTTATATATTTTCTACAAAATACTAATGCAAGAATTATGTCGATTCACAAAACAAAAAACCATAATGTTGCTAATGAACAAATTTTATCCCTATAATCTATTCGGTGGAAAAACTAACGTAGAATTATATTTTAATTTAGCGGATATCTATTTAAGAATTATCTCCGTTAAAGCTCTAAAAATAAAACAATGATAATAGGGTTAATTACATCCGCACCTCCTCGCGATTGTTAAAGTTACAAATTAAACCCTCCCTTTTCCAAAAATTACTTGTAACCCTCGGACATTCATATAACCTTGCGCAATAGAAACATCCCTAACAAAAATGTCAAAATATCCAAAATACTCTTCATTAAAATCTAAAAAGTGATTTTTTTTTTTTTGAACAATCTGAATTAAAGATAAAGATTAAATTGGATTTTTTTATATAAAAATTACTTCAATAGAAAAATCCCTAACAAAAATGTCAAAATATCCAAAATACCCTTCATTGAAACCTAAAGATTGAATTTTTTTTTTGAAAAATCTGAAATTAAAGATAAAGATTAAATTGATTTTTTTTTTTAATAAAAAATACTCCCCAACCCCCCCCCCCCCCCCCCCCCCAACCACCAGGGCCTTCACCACCACCCCCGCCTCCTATTGCGCCTTCAGTCCTTCCCCGTGAAGTCATTTTTGCTATTATCAATTTGTGAAATACGAGGGTTTTTCTATTATTTTAACACAGTGGGCATTTAGCATTTTCGGCCTAACACAAGTGGGCAAATGATAATTTACCCCATATGAAATGATTGAAGAAATCACAATATTCAGCTCATAAGATATGGCATATTGCAAATTTAGTCTCACTATTTATAAATTGCAGAATTAGTTTCATTATTTACACCATAAAATAATTTGGGGGCTTTCGAATCACAGAGCCCAAATAAGCCCAAACTGTAGAAGTTCGAAAAGAGGGAAATTGAGTGGAATCCAAATAGTTAATCATCTGCAAAGACGCGCTAATTTGAAAAAATTTGAAAGAGCAGTTGAGGACAGTTGAAGACGGTTCCCGAAGACAAGGAACGTGGGTTGAAGACGGTTCCCGAAGACAAGGAACGTGGGTTGAAGACGGTTCCCGAAGACAAGGAACATGGGTTGAAGACGGTTCCCGAAGACAAGGAACGTGGGTTGAAGACGGTTCCCGAAGATAAGGAACGTGGGTTGAAGACGGTTCCCGAAGACAAGGAACGTGGGTTGAAGACGGTTCCCGAAGACAAGATATATAGGAGCCGCGGAGAAAGGAAAAAGACATCACAAGATCATCAAACTTCTACATTTTCAATTCTCTTAGAATTAGCTCTAGCCTTAGGAGTAGTTTCTAGCGTAATGTAGGAGTAGATCGTAGCGTAAATTAGAAGTAGCTGTAATGTAATTTAGTATTAGACTCGATGGGATTTGCCTTTTCAGAATTGAAGACTTTCATGGAGGTATAAATTACTTTGTATTCAGATTTAAGTATCGATAGGTAATTTGTATCTTGATTTGAGTTTTTCATTCGTTATTCTCATACTCGAAATGAACAAATAAAATGTCAATAAAGACATGAACCACCGTTTAGCGAATCGAACGCAAGGGTTGAAAAATAATACATTTGATCGAGAGATTCTCATGGACGTATAAATTATCTCGTATCCAGATTTAAGTATCGATAGGTAATTTGTATCTTGACTTGAATTTTTCCTTCACTATGTTATTATTTCATTCGAAAACGATAATTATTTTCATCAATTGCGGTCCACTCGAAGAAGATGAAGAGAAGTTCGAATACATTTAATCGACGTTTAGTTTAAGACTTGAACCATCGTTTAGCGTATCGAACGCAGGGGTAGGGGTGTAACTTGAGTCGAGCCGGCTCGCGAGCTTAGCTGGCTCAGCTCGAATGAGCTCGACTCGAGCTCGAGCTTCACGAGCTCGAGCTTTTAGTTGAGCTCGAGCTCGATCCTCCTTCTCTCTGAAAAAAGCTCGCGAACCGGCTCGCGAGCTCCCTTTATTATAATTTTTTAATTAATATATATATATATATATATATATATATATTAGGTGTAGTAGTAGTATACAGCCGTGCACAGCTGTAATATTATACAGCTGTGTACAGCTGTATACAACTATAGAGTTATTTTATATATATATATATATATTATAATATTTATATATTAAAATAATAATATAACTTACTGAAAATAAAAAACTACCTAATATCTAACATATCTGATAAGAGAAAGAGGCACAGCAAATCATTAAACAAAAGCAGCAGAAATGAAGAACCCTTGGCCCTCTTCTTTCTTCCTTTCAAATCGCCACCACCTCCCAACCAAAATCCGGCGTCTGAACGCTAGCAACCACCGGGCACAACCTTCAACCACCATCCTCGACGATTCACGTTCCACCTTCGGCCACCAACAACGCAAAAGGATCGAAGCTTGCACTCTTCACCACCGTAGCTAGAGCTTGCCTTGTCGCCACCACTTCGTGCTACCGCCGCTCATCATCGCTTCAAAGCCGCCATCAACGTCAAGAGAGCACCATTCTCCTACCCCTGTTTTGACAAATTATAAAAAAAAATAAAAAATTCTTTCTTCTGTCTATGGTTCGAGCTCGAGCCGAGCTAATTTTTAACTGTCGAGCTCGAGGTCCTCAAAGTCAAGCTCGAGCTCGAGCTTGGCAAAATCGCCAGGCTAGGCTCGTTTACACCCCTACGCAGGGGTTGAAAGATAATTCTAAGTTGTGAATTATCGCGGGGCTTGGAACGACTATTCGGATCCACTTCCTTAGTTGTTGAGATATATTTTTATTTGAGCGTTTAAATGTTGATTAAATTGATTGAATATTACTATATCTTCTTGATTATTTTTTACATCACGAAAGTTATTTGCAAGACTTAAACCACCACTTGCTCGCAAGACTTAAACCACCACTTGCTCATATAGGCAGGGGTTATTAGATAATTCTAGGTTGTGAATTATCACGGGGCTTGGATCGAACATTCGAAATCCTTCCCTAGGCTAGTTTGTTCGAAAACACGAAACACTCACGTAATGTACTTTTGCAATTTGGTCTCATCCGTTAAAAAACGAATCGAATTTCAATTGTGGAATGAAGTACTGATCACATGCAAGACTTGTGACAACTAATGGTTTCTAATCGTTCTAGTGGTTGAGACAAAATGAAAAGAAAAAAAAAAAAAGGTCTTATGTCACTACATTTTCAAATTTGTAAATATTGAAATTAAAATTATACGGAGTCTTATCCTGTGATACTAATGCGAGAAGTTTTCTCTAGCATGATTCATGCGGAATTCTCTGTAAAGGTAATTGCAGTTGCCTCAAGATTCAAAGTCGCAAGATTATTCATTAAGTTATTACCCCACATGCATACTACTATTTTCCTATCACTTTTTTTCCACTTCTCTGTGATTTGATAAAAAATTATTATAATCATTTGACTTTGATAGATTTAGTCAATCAATACTTTCTAAATCAGGAGAAAGTAAAAAAAGAGTGGTATAAAAACGGTAATGTCACTACAAAAAAATTTGATTTTTTTTCATATCAATTAGCCATGATACTAAAAAGCACATTTACCATTTTCAAAATCGGTTAATCACGGCTTTTCCTCAACTTTAGCCGTGGTATTTATAAGTATGGCCAAAACATTGCTCAGGGCTTGTAGCCATTGTCAATGTTTTGTACATTGCAAAGACCATGACTTTATAGCCATAATAAAAAAGTGTCAGATTAGTATTTTTTCTATCATAGCTAAATAGAGCTTAAAATAGTTAATATTCTTTTCCACCACGGCTGACATCAACGTAACAATATGAAATGTCTATCACGGTCATATCAGTTGTGACTTTAGACTGCTATAGACTGCGGCTTTAAAACATGACATATATTATCATTGTCAATACTTGATTTTCTTGTAGTATATATAGCATTACTCTTGCACAAAAATGCAATAACTTGTTATAACTTATTAAATAAAAAAAAAATTAGATAGTCACTCGTCTCATTAATTAATTACCGTGGCATTTAAATTGTTAATACTTTTCTTCCTTTTTTCACTTGGAACTTAGGAAACCCCAATTTAGAAAGAAAATCACTTGTTGCCATTGACTTTCCTTAAATATTTCTATGACATAGATAGAACCTCGGAGCTAATTTCAAACGAAATATCACCTCACAAGGCTCCCAACTTCCTTGTAGAAGTACACTAGTATATAAACTTCTTTGACACAATATATTTTCCTCATCGCAAGCACCCTTAATTAATTATCTTTCTTAGCAATCTTTCTCTCGCAAACATAATAAATAAATAATAATAATTTTACAGCAGAGAGAAGGGTTTGCTTTTGCCATACAAAAATGGGTGCCTGCGCTAGTGTAACAAAGGCCATGAGAGGTGAAGCCACCGCCGCACCACCACCGGAACCACCGAAGGAGGAGACTCCGGCCACCGTGGCCGTGGAAGTGACAGCCGTTAAAGAGGACGGCGGCGATGATAAGAAGGAGGAGAAGGTGGTGGAGGAAAATGATAAGGCACAATCTCTTGGAACTTTGCTTGATAAGGTTAGTTCTATGCTTTTATTATATTCAATTCATTTTCTTTAATTTTTCATAAATAGCTTCATTCTATTTTTTTTTTCGGATTTATATTTAATGCATATATATATATACATAGAGATAGATAGACTAATAATGTTATATGTGTTATCACATATGTAATTTTAGTAAAAAATGCACAAAATAATACAATTATTTGGGTTACGTAATTAATGTTTACCATAACATAATAAAATCTTGCTATATTAATTGCTTGTGATAAAATGATAAATAATTAGCGGGTGACATATACCATCTTCATAAAGATATATATGATCACCTTATAAGTGTACATTTATATATTTTAAATATGTATTTATTGTTTTTTTTGTTACTGAAAAATTCAAAAAATAAGCTCGACTTTGATTTCCAACAGGCCAGGACATGCCTATGGGCTGTATTTTGTTGTGTTTAGTTAATCTTTCACTTCAAATGAAAAAAAAAAATTGATAATAAAGACTAGCCAAAGTTAAATATGTGCACAATATTTCTTCTTAAAGTGCACTTTATTCTCTTTCTCTTTTTAAAAATGCAATAATAATTGAAAAAATCAATTTGATGCGCTATACTAATGCAGTAATGTAACATGTATTTAACGTATGTTAGTTAAAAAAGTAATATTGTCGTTCCTTTCTAAGACTTTATTTCCTAAAATACGTATTAATTTGTAATAATAATAGTATGAATAATAGTAATAATTGGAATAATATTTTTCTGAATGCATGGCATGGCAGGGTGAAGCTGCTAAAGAGGCTGACTCCAAATCCACAGAAAAAGAGAGCCAAAAACCCAAGGCCGACGTACTTCAAGTTCCGGAAACAACCGCCGTTGCACCACCAGCAGTAGCGGAGGTTGCCGCCGAGAAGAAACCAGAAGAGGCGGAACAAAAATGATGGGAGCTGATAGTACTAGGGACTTCTTTCTAATCAACAGTTTTGTTCTTTCTTTAATTAGAAAATTATTAACTATTATTATTTTTTAATCATTTACCCATCTCAACTCTCTTTTCTGTGTTTAATTTCCATTTTATCCAATTGATTGTAATCCATATTATTAATTTAAATGTTTGTTTTGTTGTTGCTATAATGTGATTGAGATTTGGTTATATTTTTGGAGACTATTCGGCCATTAGTATGGTTATACCAAATCCTTTGTTACCAAACATATTTCTAGAAAATAATGAGTTATATTTATAATATAACTCACGCCCTCAAAATGTAATTAATAAGTTCCGCTTTATTAGGCTATTAAAATTCTGAAATTTACACTAGAAATTAATAAATCATGCATAAAGTATTAAGAATCTCCACGCAAAGCTGATTTCATGTAAATTATAAAAAAGTATTATTAATTATTGGAGAAGATAAGTGAGAATTGATGTCCATAAAACAAGGGAGCATAACACAAGATGTAGATTCTGAGAGATGCAAACATTGTAAGTTGTATCGTTCATTTGCATAAATAATGTTCTTTTAATAATTTTTATATCTTTACCATTTAATCAACTTAATTAATTATTGAGCGTACGTATGAAGAAAATAATCATCGATCTATTTTCAAAAGTCACGTTGAAAGATTAATTATCCTAACCTAGGAAGTAATCCCAAACGTTAAATATAGTGCAACAATTTATAGTAATTATTGTAATTTTCCTTTTATTGCTACACGCTTTAAAACGCTCTGACTCTTAAATATTTTGAAACTTTTACACTCTCACGCGCTTGCTCTTGATATCTCTCTCTCGCACCCCCGCACCCCCCACCAACCAACCCCATCTCATTCCCGTTCTATTTGACTTGAGTTGTAAGTATACATGACGATGTTGATTTGAGACGCTTATATGTGCATGAGACGTCTATATGGGGTTTATTTGGGCTCGAGCTCTTCTAATGGATGAAGCCAGAAATTGGAGAGTGAAACAAATGAAATTATGATAACTTGTCTTAGGCACAAAACAACAGGTGAAAATGACTTGGCAGAAAACAAGAATAAATAAGAGAAATTATAGTTCTGATATTCAGCACCACCTAAACATATCAAAGTTTCTCCATTACATTGATTTGATCAGATAATTTTGACAAAAATAAAAGATGTTATACGAATCGAAATGCTGCAAGCGCGAAAAATCAACAGAGATTACTGGAAAAAGAGGAGAAAACTATAACACAAACACATTCTCAGCTGCGATTATCACTTATATCGCGACGTTTAAGCTCAAATTCCAATCGCTCGTTTTCGAGCCTCATCAACTCGTTTTCTAGCTTCATCTTATGCAATTCCCTATCTTGCTGCTGGCTTAGCTTCAGCCATTCAAACTTCTTCTTCTCCAGTTCAAACATATTTTTCTGTATCTGCAACTTCTTCTCTTCCAACTGCAATAACCGCGACATCATCACTTCTTGTTGTCCCTCCGGAAGAAAACTTCCCGAAGCTTCATTACTATCTTCTTCATGCTTCTTTTGCCTCTTTATTGACATCCCAAGAATATTATCCCCCGACCTGTATTTGACTTTTTTACCTTTAAGACCCGATCGCACCGACTTTTGAAGTAGCTCGTCATGAGGAAGATATTTTCTATCTTTACCGTGAAACGAGCACATTTCATGGTAAAACAATTGTTTACAGGTCAAAATCTTCTTAACCTCCTCTTTGGATTTCTTGGGAATGTTCATCAGCTCTATAAGGCTCGGGTTTTCAACAACGTCACATGAATTACTCCCGAGTAAATCCTTCACTCGTTTATACTTTCTGTTGAGATCATTAAATTTATCCTCACATTGCTGAGGCGACACGGTATAACCTCTTTCAACCATGGCGTTGGAAATAATCCTCCACTTACCTTTTATCGGAGCACCATATAAACCATCATGTCCAACGTAAGAAATGGCTGTGATCAAAACCTTAACCATCTCGTCCGTCCATTTTATGCGTTCCCATAATGGTTCATTTTTCTGAACCAGCCCGTTAAAACCATTTTGCCCGTTACTATTTCCTGCGAAAGGATTCAAGCTTTCGTCCTTGTTATCGTCAAGAAACAGAAAGCGTTGATCAAATTGATCACCGAAAGAGAAGGAATCTGAAACTTGCTGTGGATTCAAAAACAAACTATGATAGTTTTGCATTTCTTCCAAACTAAATGGTCTGCAGCCAATCCTATCACCCGAAACTGGTAAATTTTCTTCCATGTTTTACCACATAGCTACCTCCCCTCTCGTAAAACTTTCCTAGGATACGAAAGTTAACTCCAGCATTTGCACTAACTTTAATTAGGACGAAACGAACAAGATTAATGCAGAAAGCAAGCTAAAGAAATATATCTAAAAAAACCAAAGGAAAAAAAATTACACCTTCCAATAATCATCTAATAGATACGAGCCCTGTTAGCCAAAACTTATGCTTTTACAGAAGCGATTTATTTTACAGAAAGTCGGAGAAGTAGCAAATTAAAGTAAAAGCGGAGGGTGTTTGGAAGACGGGTCGAGAAGCACCATAAAATGTCACCATATAGTAAAAAGCACCTTTCAACCAACTAGTGGCTTCTCAATTTTTTTCGCTGAAATTTAGTGAAGCACCGATTGCAAACATGTCATAAGTGCATTTTGACGACTAAAAGCTCATAAGTGCTTAATTTCAGGTTTTTCTAACAGGCTAATACATGTAGATAAGATAGGAACAGAGAGTACCAGGAAAAGAACTCAGCGACGTAATCCAAGATTTGAAATCCAAAGCATTTTTTTTCATCAGCGAGACGTTGATTGTAAGTTACACATATCAGAAAGCAAGGAAGATGAATTAGTATCAACATTGTAAAGATCGTCACAGAAAAGGGACAACATATATTAAATGAGGCGAGCGAGCAAGTTTCGTTTGTTTCCCTATTAACTGGCCAATTGCAGAGAAGGTTGGTTGGCTTGGGGACTGAGGCTCATTATTTCCAGCAACAACTTTCAACAAACAGAGATGCATATGTGCACAGTAATCCAGGTATTCTCATCTAAAACTGAAGGAGATTAGAAAGTTAATTTCCTTCAAAGATTCCAATGTAACTTTTCGAGCCTTGACTGCGTATGTTCATATTATGATATTTCCCTCTTTCCTTAAACAAAAATACAACCACACTTGCATTTGAGTGTGGGTGTAGTGTGTTTAGGATAAATATTGAATGTGATAAGTTTCGGTTTCTTCGCAACATTATTTTCCTTTTCCACTACACATAATGTTATTTGTATCCATTTCAATCATCTTTTACTAGATCACAAGTTGGAGAAAATCAAGTACGTCTTCGTGGGAGAGTAATCTAGAGACATTGTGAAGATAGTTACAAGTGCTTAGTACGAGGCATCGAACATTACTTCATATTAGCATTAAGCTTTAGACTAATTTAAAAATTCATTTTCCATAATTACAATTTACAAGTGTATAGAGAACTTAGGCAGTTATACAAAATGAAAGGTAAAAAGAAGCTTGCGTTATGCTTTTCAGCTAACAGCGAGAAAATAAATTACCACATAATATAACGAAACAAGAACTTACTAAGTTCTTGTTTCGTTATATTTGAAATATATTTTTAGACCCAAATTGCCACCCCCAAGTTCAACTTAGGCAAGTCTACAACACATATTCAGGACTTCCAAAAGAAGTCTGTAAATTAACCACATTCATGTGTTTCCACATTAAACCATTACTTATTTTCTTTGAGAAAAGGCTAGGACGAAACAAGGACGGAGTTTAGACATCAAGATTATCTAATGATTAGATGATTAGACCAAAAAAAATTTAATCAATAATATCAAATATTACATTAAAAATTGCTGGATTTTCAACAAGCCCAAAATAAGTACCTTTTTGCTAGTATATATCATTGAGTTTCCAAATACCTTTTCTTGAGATAATTGATCTTGGAAGTAATCTTCCTCTTACATGTTCTCCAATATAAGAAACTGCCAATAATTAAAAGCTTCACCATTTGATCAATCCACTTCACCTACGGCATAATAACTGCGCCCTCGTAGCAAGAGTTCGTTGCAACGTCAGCCTAATAGAAACTGGAACCTGAATTTGTACATTGGAAGAAACCACAAAACATTGACATTGATGTGGAATTTGGCTATTAACTTCTCATCGACTGCCGGAAGAAAGTCGAGAAAGCTATAACATCAAATTCACACGAATGCCCGTGGTACAAATTCCCCGAGAAATATTCAGGATTTGAACTCAAAACATAAAAAAACAAAGCCTAAGAATTTGCCCTTCAATCTTAACCTAATTAGGATCTAATCGATCAAAAACTTAACTAGAATCTAATCCAACTGTAGTACAACTCCAATCAAATAAAGCAACAATCATAGTCCTCTTTGATTTTGTAGCAGTAGAAAAGTTGCAACCATTTTCAAAATCTTAAAACCAATAAAATTCCATCAAATGCGATCATTGGAATTACACAAAAATAAGACAAGATAACCTTAAAAAGCGCATTTCCGTCTCACAGCTATTAAAAACTTGCGGTTTGATTCAATGCGGATTTCTTCATCTCACTGCAAGATACAGAAGCAATTACACAAATCAGCAAAGAAACAAAACCCAAATTGATGTGCATATAACTAATATCCCACGTCGAATGGAGACGTGGGTCTTAAGTAGCTTATAAGTCCAAACTCTCCTCCCTAATCAGCGCTTTTAAGGACAAATTCGTTGAGACTCTGACCAAAGCGAACAATACCTCGTATCGTATAGGCTCGGGACAAATTCGTGAGGCTCCGACCAAAGCTAACAATACCTCGCTTACGGACGTGCGACGAAATCTGCGGTTTTACTGGGCGGAAGTCAGAATTAAATTTATAACAGAAATTGTATGAGAAATAACTGTGGGGCAGATTTTAGAGTGATGATCACTTTGAATAGTTGTTTGCTTAACGATATCCAGTTTTTCTTATTTTGTTTTATTTTCGTTGAAAATGCATAATTAGGTATTTTTGCTAATTAAATTGCATTATTAGGTTAACTTTCTGAGATGCTTCAAAAAAAGAAAATGTTTGGTTATGTTTGGCCATATGTTGAAGTATATTTTCAGTATTTTATTTTGGGAATGTGAATTATTGGTATTCGTGTGAGAATATAGAATTTTGTGTTAAGTTTGATTGAATTCTTTTTAAAATGATTGAAAGTATACTGATACAAAGATATATTTTATTGAGATTTCATGAATGGAATGATTGGAATAATTACAAAGTAAGAGAAACGAAATGGGAAAGAGAGGATAAATTTATTAATAATGAGAGACGGTGTGATATGATTCCAAATTTGTAATGAATTGTGTATAAAAATGTGTAATAAAAAATGTGAGTGGATATTCTTTTATAAAAAATGAGTTTGAGTGTGGATTTTTATTTTTTGGTGATCCAAAAAATAAAAATTTATTTTAAAAATATGGCCAAATATAACCTCAACTTTAAGAAAAATATAATTATGTTTAATAAGATGTAAACTAAACTAATATTCCTAAACTATGAATGTAAGGTTGTAAACAAATTAAAGTTGAGCCGAACAAAGCAATATTTAATTTATTTGAATTAATATTTGAGATTCAGATTATGTGTTTGATTGATTCAATTGTTGATACAATCAAGTTTAAACAAGTTTTAATCGAACCTAACACAAATCAAGATCTAAATTGTTACACTTTAGGTCTGACTACTAAGTAATCCTAATTGAGATAGTTCGATCTCAAAATTGGCCTAAATTACTTATTAGAATATTATTTTGAAAAAAATTGTCTTACAGATAGATTTATTACTCGATTAAAATACATCGAAATGCTGCCAAATCAATAATTGATATAAAAATCGGAATGCTAGTAAAATCTACTTTCATGTAGCTTTGAACCTTTTTGCACTGATATCTTTTATTATTTTCTATTAATCGGGTCGAGTTTCAATTTATGAACAAAAATATCGTTCAAATTTAGTTCGTTATTTTGTTGTACCTAACAACGGGCTTGAATGATCTCAAATTAAATACCGAATAACTTATTCTAATTTCCTTTTTATTTTATTTTTTGATGATGAAAACAACTTAGGGAAAATTACATTGGGTACCCTTGAGGTATTGTCTAATTACGGTTTACACCCCCTAGTTCAAAATATTACGTAGTTTACGTTCATGCTCAGTTAATCCTCATATTACACCATAAATGCTCATATTACACCAAATAGAAACACAAATACAAGAAATTCACAAGAAGTTCTAAGTTTACCATGCATCCGTACAACCTTACATCAATATATAAAACTACAGGATGTTAGATGTAATATTTTAAACTAGGGGGTGTAAACCGTAATTAGGCAATACCTCAAGAGTACCTAGTGTAATTTTCCCAACAACTTATTGTAATTTCATTTCTAAACGAACGTGCCTAATATGGAAACAAGCTACACAAGGTTGATTCAGAAAAGGGCCCATTTAACCAAATCTCTTGGCCTCGTAGTATAAGATTATTACTGGAATAACTTGGAATCGACTTGGTATGCTTTCAGAATCGATTCCCAACATTATCAAAATGATGATTGGCCAGCGGCAGCCACGCATCGCCAACGAGAATTAGTCGAAATGCGCGAAAGCTGGCTCGGACAACCCGTGGGGAAACAAAAAAAAGAAAAGGGCCCATTTCAGTAATTTCCGTTTTCAATTAGCGAGTGGTTATTCAAGGCGTACTTTACGCACCTAGCACACGATAACTAACCTAGCCAGATCTCCAAACCCCTTCTTCCATAGTCAAATTCATCTCTTAACGCTTCCTCCTCTAACTCCGCCGTAACTCCGCCACCTCTCATCCTCCGGTAAGTCACTCCGATTTCACAAATTCCTCTTTTCCGATCACTTTTTCATTAATCTATTCGGCCGATCCCAAATCTAGGGTTTCATTTCACTAATTCTACGGTGCATACTTATTTTTCCGTAGTTTGATTGACTCGATTTGCTGGATTTCTCTTTGCAGGTTGCTTCGATCGATTGTTTGTATTTCAGCCATGTAAGTATGTAATTTATTTTTTTCCAAATAATCGCGCTTTCATCAGGTCTGCGTGTATTTTCCTCCATTTCTATCGGAAAAGTTATTTGTAATCGGTGGTTTATATGGATCAATGTACGTGCCTCTGTTGTATTTTCAGTTTTTGATTTTCAATTTTTCCAAATTAAAGTACGTATGGAATTGATTTTTTAGATTCTAAGGAACAAGGCCGTGGAATTTATGATTTATTTGATAATCAACGAGTGTTGTTTCGCCCACCGTGACGTAAATTGTTTTGAACTAAGTTATGTTTCTGCAAGTTATTGAGGATATGGCGATTGACGAAAGTCGAGCTGTGGAGGTACTCTGTTTTTGTTAAGACTAATAAGAGTAGTGATATTCGTCAAATCAAGACGGCTTAAGTAATAGCAGATTTGCAGTTGTTGCGATTCTGTTTTGTTATGGCCCTGTAAGATTATAGACTTTTTATGTATGCCATGAGTTAAGAGTTATAGTTAGGTTTTATGTTTTGTGTATTTCCACGTTTTAGATGCAATTTCGAAAGTTGCTCGAACATGTGGTTGTTTTCAGAGTTATAGAGCTAAATTTTGCCGTTAACACTCTATATACTTGAGAAAACAAGGATTTGGGCTTTTTTAAGAAGCTTTACCTATTACTAGAATGAATAATTTGATTTTGTCTCAAAATACCATACAGGCTTTGGAGGTGTAATTTTTTGTTTCTTCTTAAAATCCCATACTTTGCGGAAAATGGATAAATATTGTAATCAATAATGCAGAGTTATAGTATATGTCTGTTTTAGCTGACAATGAGGTTGTCGCCTCCATTTTCTAACTGGTTGCTCCAACTTGTTTTGTCGCTTAGGGCCGATGATGAGCCTGTAGATCCAAAGAGGGAATATGAAGACCGTTGCAAGGCACCATGTACACGGCCACTTAAAGAATATCAAGTATGTTACTACAAATAATTGATTGCTATCTAAATTTAGCCTGCTTCACTATATTTCTAGTTCCTTATCTTGTGCCTCTTCCTCACCCTAATACACAATAAAGTTTCTCCAATACGTCCAAAGACTTCTTCGAACTGTCAAGAGCAACATAAATTACATTGGTCTGATCATGATGATTTTGAGAAAATAAAAGAGATACAGGAATAACAAGATACTTTAAGCACAAAAACAAGCAATTATTACTGCAAGAAGAGGAGAAAACTATAGGACAGAAGAAGATAAATGTGTCATTAGTTGTGATCAGCACCTCCTTCCCGGCGTTTAAGCTCAAATATCAAGTACTCATTTTCGAGCATCATCAACTCGTTTTGTAGCTTCATCTTATGCAATTTCCTTATCTTGCTTCTGGCAGAACTTCAACCACTCAAATTTCTTCTACAGTTTAACATACTTTTCTGTATCTGCAGTTTCTTCTCTTCCAACTGCAGTAATCTGGACATCATCAATTGTTGTTCCTCGGGAAGAGAACTATTTCGAGGTCCCATTATTATCTGCTGCTCCTTTTGGCAGTTCAGACTGAGAAAAGTAGGAGACCTCTTAGTATATAACTCCTCTAAGGAAAATAAATGGAACCCATAAAATTCGACAAATGAATTATATCTATAACAGGAAAGATCTCAGGAAGTAAACTATAATTTAATTGGAAATTCTGACTTTTTAGAGGAAAATTGTCTTGGTGATTTGATGAAAGACTACCTCTGCAAGCTTGAGACTACCACAGTGACGTGTTATATATCAAACCGTGGTTATACATGCATTGTGCATGTGGTTCACATAGAATACCCATGTGTATGTATTATGAATCATATATAATTCTTAATTGTGTTTGGGAAGTCAGCAAAATAGCTTTTTGTCACATAAAAATGTTAATATGCTCTTTATGATAGGGGTGTGCTAAAAGAATTCAAGATGATGATTCTGGGCACAAGCACTGTACCGGACAATACTTTGACTATTGGCGCTGTGTTGACAAATGTGTAAGTCGAAATTACCAGTTTACACCATTTATTTAGGCTCTGTTTGGTTCTTGGATGATTTCGGTGAGGAAAATGAAAATGAGAATGATTTTAAAATTGAAACACAAAGTACTATAAGTTGAAGCACTCATATTGTTAACCGTTTATTTTTTCTCACCCAAATCCAGGAACCAAACAAAGCCTGAATATACCCCCTATGTACTGGGGATTCTTTGCTCATTGTGTACTGATTACTGCTTCAATTGTTTCTGGATGCAGGTGGCTACTAAGCTGTTTTCTCAACTTAAATAAAAGAACATTATCTTATTCGTATACTAGAGCCAGATTACGGTTCTCTTGTCTTCAAAAACCAAGCAATTCAGTTTTATTTCGTTCTTTCTCGAACTAGTGATGTTTGTGGGCAATTTATTAGCTCAGGGAATTTTGAGATTTCGGGGTTTGTGGGATCAATAAAATAAGATTGCGAAATCGAAATTTGTATGTTTCTGCAAGTTAAGATTGCTTTTTCTTCTTTGTTTGATCTGAAATTGATATTTGGTGATATTTTTTTTCTTTTTATGCACACAGATTTCTGCAAAAAGAAATCTACTATTTGGAGGAATCTACATTTTCTTGTTTCCCAAGTTGTAATGGCAAATTGAGCCAAAAGGAAAGTAAAAAATAATAAGTTGAAATGGCAAAATCACACTAATCTGTCATTCAAATATATTTCACTCATTAGGTGGATTTTTCAGTACAATTGAGGATTCAATATTTACCGAGTAGTTTGCATATACTACACTTGACGTATTTGTACAAGTCTATAAAAAATTCCATAGGTATATGATTATTACAAACTGTGGTCATCTTGTATTTCGTATTACATTTGCACGTTATATGCAAGTCTAGGTCAAACTTTCTAGTTAAGAAATTATTTTGTAAAATTGATGTGTATATCAATTGGCATATACAAAATCAAATCATCTTTATGCAAGATAGAGTTTACCACTTAAAATTTTTGATGCCATTTAATATATTGTCATGTCTTACGTAATTACGTTCTAAAACAAGGTAAAGAGGTATTAATTGTAGGAAATACCCGGACTTGTGTTCACAGGAGAATCTCAATCTTTATATTCTTATTACGTTAAATTATAAATTTTATGATAGTCATAATCGTCCACGTGTTGAGACTATTTATATTGGAATTGGCGCGTCCACTCTTTTAGTTTAATCGATTAATAATTAATTATTTTCGAACTTGGCCCCACCAGTTCTCTCTTGGCTCCGTCTCTAAACATAATCGCCCATGTGATAAAACTTGAGGCTATACATAATAAAATTTGGCGCGCTTACTCTTTTATTTGTGTTGAGACTATTTATATTAAAATTTGGTGCATCCACTCTTTTACTTTAATCGATTAATAATTAGTTATTTTTGAACTTGGATCCCACCAGTTCCCCTTCGGCTCCGTCCCTAAACGTAGTGTAATTTGAGATTATACATAGTGAAATTTGGCGCGCCTACTCTTTTAGCTTAATCATTAACATTCTTCCGTATAAATGAACAATTATCTTTGAATATTATTCCCGAAATTCTATAACAATCTCACCACATTGTTCCAAGTCTATAAATGCTACTTAGCTTTAAATTTGAACATCTTTAGCACCCACGCTTATTTGTTTATGCCATGAAAAGTAAAAGGAAATTTAACTGCCAAATTAGGGCAATCACATTTATAAACACACTCAAATTTAACTGTCAAAATTTTCACCCTTTTGCTGTATATGTATAAGAGTTTGTATGTATAGATTCACCAAAACCCTGAGAAAAAAAATCCTCAGAAGATGGCACCTTCCTCTTCTCCATCTCCATCTAAGAAGCTTCTGATAATCGATCCAAACCCTAAATCCAAACCCAATCCTTCGCCGTCCGCCGCGCCTCTCAATTCCGCCTCCTCTTCCTCCACCACCACCACCATGCCGCCGCCGGAAAAGAGGACACGCGACCAACCGAATTTATCCGATTGCCATTGCTGCGGCCGCCGAATTAACCACACCAACCCCAAGGATCGTCTCCAACCATTGGACAGCGTTTGGCGCATCGTCCTACTCTGCAGGAAATGCCGCAAGAATGTTCATTCCGGCCAAACATGCCCTTATTGCTTCCGCGAAACGGGGAATTCAGGTGATCTCCTTAAATGTAACGTTTGTGATCGCAGAATTCATAAAGTTTGTGTTAAGAATTACGCGAATTGCACGCCTTGGTGTTATTTAGGGGTAGGGTTGGGGGAATTTAGGGCTTGTGTGGATTGTTGGGTTCCTGAGTTGCTCAAGAATTCGATTACGGTGTGTGGGAGGAGTGAAAGCAAGGGTGGGGTGAAAGATAAGGGCGCTGCTAAAGATTTGTTAGGGAAGGTGAAGGATGGGAAATGTGAGGGGGAGAAGAAGGTGAAGATGGTGACGAAGACGAAGGAGCAAGCGTTGAGTAGGGCCATAGTGGCGAAGAATGCAGTGGATTCGTTGGACAAGAAGGCTGAAAATTCGAAGTGTAGTGGTGCAATTGAAGTTGTGGATGATGCAGAATTGGCAATTCAATTGCATAGAGCTATGAATAGTTCACCAAGGATTTCTAGGAGCAAGGGCTTGAATTCAAGTGCTTTGGGTGTTTCGAATATTAGGGATTGGGATGGTTTATTTTATAAGAGATCTCGCTTAAGAAAAAAACACGGTGAAGGTCAGAAGCTTGGGACGTCTGCAAATACTGTAGAGAATGAAAGAATGAATCAGCCTGGGGAGGATGGTTCATCTATTGATGTTAATGGATTAACACGACGACTTTTACCTTATAAGAGGGACAAAAAGAGGAAAATATGGCAATTAAATGATGATAACACTATGGCCTGCAATTCTAGTTCTAGTCAGCCAGCAGAGTTAGAATTCAACTCACATTCAGATAATGCTGATATATTGGAGACTGCATTTTGTGTTAATGGCGATCAAATTAATACTCGTAGCAATGTTGATAGATTTGGGCACGAGCTCATAATGTACAAGCGTACTAGATTTGATCAGAGTAATACTCGTAACAATGTTGATAGATTTGGACAAGAGCCTATAATGTACAAGCGTAATAGGCAGAAGGTACGCCAAGTAAATGGTCCTTGTGATAACAATAGAGTGGTCCGTAAATTTGAAAATATTCAACCATATGATGCAAAGAATAGGATAGATTATCTACACAAGTGTGATGACGGGGTACTTTTGCCAATTGGGAGTTGTGATGTAGAGCGGGACCGTTACCGTTTGAAGTATTGTAGGAGAGTAATGGGAACTAAATTAGGCTCAAACTGCCTGTATTCTGATACTTTCGTGAGTGATAATCAGGCCTCTGCACTTGGTTTAAGTAACTCTGAGACTGTTTATGCTCTGAAGAGTGATGGCGAGTTCATTTTGCCAAATGGGACCAAAAATAAGGACCATGACCGGTATAGTTTTAAGTATGTTAGGAGGGTGAAAGGCTCCAAATCCGACTCAAATTTTGATAGTAAAGTGATTTCCAATGCTTTTCTGAACGAAAATGGGAAATCTGCTCCTGGATTAACTGTGAATTGCTCTGCCGAGTCTAGGACGGTGTCTGATGTGTCATTTGACTCTTTCACTACTGATCGTCCAGAGTGAAAAGGTAAAACAATCTCTGTTACGCTTGTTAGGTTTACTTGACTGATGAAATGTAGTGTGTATGTGTGTCAACTTTGTTATATGCAGATTGTTGTGACTGTTGTCTGAGATTGTTGCTAATATATGTTTTATTGTGATTATGAATTGTTTAGTAGGTATAGCCTTATCCACCTTCTATATTTCTTCTTTAATCGTTTTAAAGGTTTCTTTCTACACATAATTTATGCAAATCATGTTTAGTTGTATCAGAAAAGGTGTTATGAAGCTCATTCTATATATATGGATAATATAGAGGGAGTTTGTTAGGCCTATGCATCTATTTTTGGTTCTGTATTACTTGAACTTGTTTCTGAATTGAAGTATATTACACATGTTTACTTTTTATAACCTGTGCATGCACATTTATACAAAGCTTGTATTCTCTGGGCCAAGTCTATACATCTGACTGTTGAAAGATTAGGCGGCTTTATCTGACTCTTAGAACCATGTAAGAGGTTGCACAAAGATAATAGCCCTTAACCGCCATTTTGGTCTTTGATGATGTGCTTGTATAGAAGTGGCTCCAATCCCCCGTTCTATGCATCAGAGTTTAGACTAAAAATCACATGTTCTGTTTTATTAGTACATTATATCCTGCAATATTGAATGCTAATGTCATTATGTGTTAACCTCAATATGTATTCATTAATCGACAAATAGGGTAGTTCTGCCTAATCAAATAGCATTGTTTTTGGAAATCATGCTACTGTACAGTTAATCAGAAATTTATTTGAACCATTATGAACTGAAAGAAATCTAGAACTAAGGCCAATGAAATCAAGAGTTATATAATGGTAGTTTGTTGCTTCTTTATACATAATCTAAAAACCTCAGTCTTTTGCTGCTTTGTTGACTGGTCTGAGTCTGAATCTTGTCTTTGCAAATTCAGACATTATATATGAATAAATTTGCAGTGTGGGTGTGTGTTATGTCATGAATAAGTCCATGAATGTGGAACTCGTGGTCAAAAGGAGTACCAACTTCTGAGCAGCTAAGATAGTGAGGCTGACTTTTTTAATTGTTCTCTCGAAGTACAACCTTAATAGACACCTGCTTGATTGGTGGCTCAGTTGGAATAGATCCCTGGATTTAGTTGATGAAAGAAGCACATAATACAGTTTAAGTTTCTTTACCATTTTTGTGGTATATGTTTTCCCCTAGCCTCGAAAAAAAGAATAACTGCTGCATTATGCGAAATACTTTCTTGTCTCTTGTAATGGCATTAAGTTCTTGTTATTACGCACCAATTTCAGGGGGGTTTTGTTTTTGGCTTTATAGTTGGATTAAAAAAAACATTAACAATTGTTGTTGATTCCATTCTTTAAAGGGTTTGGTTTTGACTAAAGGTAATGTTGGTAATATCTCTACGTCTCTGATTTATAATTGCTTTCTGTCCCCTACCTTAGGCTTTGATTTGTCTTGGATCTGGAATAAGTTATTATTCTTGTTATTCAAAGCTTTCATACTCCGAACAGTGGTAACGGGGGCCCTAAGATTGTTTCTATCAGCTAATACATTCAGAAGGTGACATGAACTGATATAGAGACAAGTCTGATTTGCTTCTCTTTGATCTTTTAATATAACTTTTTACGAATTTGATTTTACACATTCATTAATACATATTGTATTGTAATTGTTGCGACCATAATCGCATGTAAAAGGTGATCTACAATGTTGTTGCTGGACTTTTACGTGTGTACAATAACTAGGTGATAATTCGTATTGGAATCATTGGGTTGGCTTGTTTGCAGAATTAGGTTACAAGTTAAACAGTTTTGAGCTCGTAAATATGTGATGTTTTTCCTTTCCTCTTCTGCAGATGATGTGAAAACCCACCATCACTGGTGGCAGGGGAGACGTAACTTGGCGGAAATTGTAAAAACGACAAAAGACCAAGAAGATTGAGTATTCTTTTCCTGTTTCATTGTGTCAAAATGTCCAATATTCTTGTACACTATGGCTCATCATCCAATTAGGTTATCTTCAAGTATGACTTGTGATTGTCTGTAAAGAAGGATGTTATATTTCAATAAAAGCTTCAAATCGTATTGAGACGTTCAAATTGCATGCCTACTTCATTACTGTGTTTATAAACGTATAATCGATAGTTCTTGTAAATAGAGAAGGGAAAACAAACCAAAAATGTAGTTTACACCGCAATCAGCTCGTTGCTTGAGTTTGGCCAATCTTCGTTATTGAGAGAATTTGTTTATCAAATACCGGTTAAAATCTTCCAAACACTATGTTAACATAATGGTCGATCGAGAACATTAAATGGCGAGTATGTATTCCGGCTCAACGCTCGATTTCCTACCCTTCATCCCACAGTCAATGTTCTCTATGGTTTTCAATAGTCTATTCTTAATCGAGCCTCTTCGCTATTATTTGTATTCATAGTTTGATTTCAATAAAATCCCTCCAAGAGAGAATGATGGTTTATTAGAACACTATGGATAGAGAAATACTGCAAACTGCCTCAAGCCTTGTGAAGAGATAGGCATTGGAAGTTGTTACTTATTGTTTTTTTTTTTTTTTTTTTTCCAGTATCCTACCTTAAGCTACTAATCCGACAAACCCGGACTATTAGTTACTTCTCTAGGTCATTCAACGACTAACATATCTTGTTTGTTTCACTCGCGAAGCGTGTTCTATGGAACTTGGATTGTACTCGTATCCTTGCTCATCCCAACCGGTGCTAGTTGGACCGAACTCTATTGGCTTCCCTTGGAATTTTCATGATAGTGACATACCAATCTCGATTAATCATGGCCCTTATGTTACTTATTAACTCGAAGTGCCGGTGAGAAAACTCCGCCTCAACAATGCAGTTTGTTGCATCCTCACAATCAGTCTCCAAATCCAATGCCTGGACCTTCAGCTCCCAAGCCATAGAGAGCACTTCAAGGATACCGTGAAGCTCCGCTCCTAGTGGAGTGCACTCGAAAGAGTGACGACAAAATCCTCTATCTCCGGCTTCTTCCATCCGACGTAGATATATGAACGCAGAAGCTCCAAGCTTCCTTCCGCCATTCGATAAGCTTTGGAAGCTGTTACTTGTATCCCACATCGCTTGTAATAAAGTGAAGTGCCAGAGAAATGGAGTATAAAAGGCAAGGCCCAATTACAAAATAAAGCATACCTTTCTCGGCCTTTTGGCTAAGATCAAGTGTAGTATCTGTTCTTATCAGTTTAATATCTGATATGTGGGCCATCGGCCCACACGATATTAAATTTATTTTTTCCAGGGGGATGGCCCATTAAGGCAGCTTGCTGTCTGGGCCGTCGCGCGTCGCCCATGCGTTGCACTACTGCACGGGCCTGGCGCACCCCACCAACTCTAGTCCAATTTTTAGGTGTAATATTCTGATGGGCTGGCTTATCTCGATTGGGCTTGCCCTGGCCACCAGTAAAATATTGCAATGAAATCAAGTTTTGTTACTAATTGGATATGCTAACCAAAAATATGGAGAGATAATTGCATCTCAAGCCTCAACCATTATAAAGATGAAGTGGGATTTTTTAGAAAAAACTCAAGACTAAGGTCGATATTCTAAAATAACTTTATCTAAGCCATGAAAATTCTATTTAACTCCATAATAAAAAAAAGAGACACAACTTGAATTCAAATTTAGGACTAAAAAATCATAAAAAAAATGAAAAAAATAAATAGGAAACAAATGAGTAGATTCTAATTTTTCACAAAAGGATAAAAATAGAACTTAAAATACCACGCGAGAATATAAATAAAGAATTGTTTTAAAAATTAGAGAACAAATAAATAGTTTGATACTTATTGAAAATATCTATTAATTTTGATCTGGGTAAAAGCAGAAAAAATAAGTAGGTCAAAAAAACATGTCAATAAAGCTGAAAAAACACTCACCAATTAAAAAAGCCTACTACCAATTATTAATCATAAGAAGTCTTTTGCTTTAAAAAAATTGATAACTTTATTCCCAACAAGAATGTATCCGATCTTATACATCAACAAATATAAAGATACATATAATAGGACTAAAAATTATAACTTGCATGATGTTGCACTCTGCTTGGCCTCCACTCTTGTACCAGCAATTTCCTGTAAAAAAATCCAATACTTTATAATCTTAAATTTTTCTGATATTTGTTTGATGTGGGAGACATCTCATAAATAAGCTAAAAATTAAGCACATCTAGATTAGGTGTCACTAAGTCAAATTCTGTAACATAAAATGTAAATTTAGTGGGATTAAGTTGAAGAAAAACATACGTTAACTTACAAGTTCCAAGACAAGAAACGCAAAGAAAACAAGATCATAGAAACACACAATATACCACACATACGTACACACACATTTATACTTAGCATGTTTTTGAGATAATAATTCATGATAACTTAGTATATTTTTTACGGCAAATTACATTCATACTCTATGTATAAACACTCTAATAACGATAAATACCTATTTTATTTTTTTTGGAAAAGTTACAATAACTCCCCGTGTCAATAAAAATACATTAGAAATTGCACCCCGATTTCTCAAATTGTCATGATTCAACAAGGGGCTTCTTACTAATTTCCAAAAGCTTCAGGAGTTCGTTGTAACTTGTAATTACCAAATAAGTTAGAGGGTCTAACTCTACATGTACTTATGCCTATTTTATAATGTAAATCGAGTGGGATTAAATTGAAGGAAACATATTTGACTTCCAACTGACGACTTTTTTTTTCTTTTTTACAAAGGAACCCAAAGTCGCTACCCGAAGATGCGCTATGGATAAACTCCGCCCTCATGCAATAACCCGCAAACCATATGAAGGGGTTAAGCCGCACTAGGAAAACCCTGTGCGACGGGCTCATGCCCCCAGAGCGGATTGATCCCGGGTTGCCTTGGTAGGAAGTAGCCTACCAAAACAACTCGGCCAACTCTTGGAATAAAACACCACAATATAATAAAACCAGGTAAAAGAAAACAAGATTATAGGAACAACATATATATTATTTGCATCTCTAGACCATTTGCAAGAACACATATATGAGGATGACGAATGAATTAGTACCTCCTTGTTACCCATTAGAGAGAGTATATCCTTGAGCGACACAAAACTAGGAACAAAAGTAACAACACTGAAATTTGGTTTCATCTTAAAAAAATCGATCAATCTGAAGTTGTTACTCTTCCCATCATAGCATACTAGTTCACGGTCATCCGAAACCATCAATATTTCCCCACTTCGCAATTCTTGCAACGGTCTTAACTTCGCCTTCGAAAGGTAGAGGGGCTTCTCGCATTCATCAACACAAGTGCATTTTTTTCTCCAAACATAATCCTTCCCCATCATCCATATATCAAGTTTTTCGGTGTTATCGATCAAACAGAGACAATCGTCAACAACTCCAATACTCATCCAATTACGATACGCTAGCCTATAAATATTGAAATCGGGAGGGGCCTTAATTCTCCCAAATATTTCACTCTCAAAATCAAAGTAAACTATGAAATTAGCTACCGATGGATGAAATCGCTTATCGTATCGACAAAGCCAATATCCAATTCCATTAATGAACGCATAACTATCATCCCAATTAATGTTATCAAACGGATTAGATTTGACGTCTCTCCAAGAATTACTAGAACCAACATCATGAATATTAGCTCTTACTTGAACCCTTTTAGTGTAAGTATAAATCCTCAAAACCTTATACTTTCTACTACTCGCACTAAATCCCAACCATGAACTCGATGTCTGTTCGTGTCTTTGTCTTTCCATGTCAACTACAGGAACCCTAATATACTCGCTCGTAATCGGATTGCAAACCAAATTATAACACCGTTCGGTAGATTTCACCGCGCAATAAATCAATCCGTTACACCCATTCACGAGAGCTAAGGTACTTACCCCGAGTTGCAACTTTGGTATATCGAATATGGGACTTACTGCGTTGGGTCCGGGTTTGGTATCGACTTGTGACTCGAATAAGTTGACGTATTTCGTTAACTGTTTAGGGTGGCGGCCGAATTGGATGATGAGATCATGTTGGGTGGCGTTTTGGGAGTGCAATGCGATGAAGTATGGTTTGAAAGAGGTGATTAACTCGTTTAGGGTTTTGCATACGCACTTGCATGTATGGATGGATTTTATGGGTAATCTTGATAGTATTTGTACCAGGATGTTCAAGGGGAAGTCCATTAGAGATAATTCCACCATTGTTGATGTTAATAATAATTGAGCTCAATGAATGTGTGTGTACATATATATATGTGTGTATATATATATATAAGGCTTTCTGCAACAAGTCTTCAAGTCGAACTCAAATCGTCTTCTTGCAAAGAGTGTAATTTATAAGGCAATTTTCAAGCAAATCGAATTTGGGTAGAATCTTCTGTCCCATGTCCTAGTAAATTTCTAACAGGATTCGGATTTGGAAAGAAAATATTTAATGCGTGAACCCTTTTAAAATAAAATATGCTGGATTAATTAATTAGTTAAATCTATTTGTTTATTTCAGACTTTCAGTTTATTATTTATTATAGGGAAGGTTTGCAAAAGTAGTCCCATATTATAGAGCTTATTGTAATTTTAGTCTCATTGTTTACAAACTAACAAAATAAGCCTTACATGATACGTTTTGTTTCAATTTTGGTCTTAACCGTTAAATCGGACGGAATGTAGTGCATGTAATGCATGTGCCGTTATTTTTATTACTGATCATGTGCAAGGCACGTGACCTAACGATTTTCGTTTGCTCAATACCATTCCATCAAAAACAAATTTGCAAAATAAGTCTGACAGAATACGTTTTGTTGCAATTCTACAAATGAAGGGTTAATGACGAGTTTCCAATCCTAAAATTTCTAATTCTAAAATTATCAATTCTAAAATTTCTAATTCTTAAAAATTGATCATGGCCAAAAAAAAAAAAAAAAAATTGATCATATATGAAGGGTTATAATTTATTTAACTCAATAATTCTTGACTTTTTGATAACTCGTATTACTTATGTTATATATTTATTTTTTACAATATTTATCTTCTAAAAATTAACTAAAATATTTTAAAGTCAATTAACATGTAAAATTGAAAAATAAGTTACATAATAAATTTTAATACTAGTTATAAAAAGTTAAAAATTTTATTACACAATTTATCAATTTTAAAAATCAAAAAGAAAAAGATTTATATAGCAACAATTGATTATTTTTAGTTTAAGAAATGATAAGAAACCAAGGGTAATTTAGTCCAAATAATGATTATCCAAACCTATTGAGTTTTTCGAGTGAAAGGTTGGTAGAATAACATTGTCCTGATTTTTTGGATACATATATAAATTTATTTTTAGGGTGTTCTTAATAATTTTAATTCTCTATATTTTAAGATTGTGAGGTCTTCTCCAAGTTTGGAAGAAATCAGGAGTATTTACATAATTTAGATCCTAATTACTTATACTTGAAATTTGAATGGGGTGTTAGCAGATTGATGCGGATACAGTTATTGGGCTACTGATCTTATTCAGAAAAGTAGGTTCACACTATGTATATAATTTTTTTCCTTAAATAATATGTGACACAAATTTTTCATAAATGAACATTATAGATATAATGTTTATACATGAAATAAAATACGAGAAAAAAAATACAATTCAGTGTGTTGGACAATAAGGAATTCAATGGCAGAGGCTTAGTTTTAATTTTAGGAAAAAGATGGATTAGAAGTAGCTAGTTAAATTTTTATCACAACTTATAAAGTCGAGGCCGAAATAAATGTATAGAACCAGTGAGCGACAAAATGTGTTCAAATTTAGGTATTTAACCCTTTGCTAAGTAACAAATCAAAGTGAACATTTAGTTAAAGTTCAATATTTTGTATCATTTTTAATCTTTATGTTTCTAACATATGGCAACGTACATGCCGTGGATAGATTAAAATGTGATTAATCATTCTACTTGGGGTGTGCACCAATAACATAGTAAGTACAATTATGAATTAACTTATATCATGTGATAGTTTGGATTAGTCCATTCCGTGCAAGAATTTTGGGCCTTGCTTGTTTATGTTTTCAAATTTCATTTTCGATATTTTGGATTACCAAATCCTGAAAAATCATAACACAAACTATTTTTCTATCTAAATTCAACTTTTTTCAATTTAACTTTTTCAATTCCCTATATAACTACATATCACTCACTTTATCTATCATTTCGCACAATCATTAATCGAAATCACTTACTCCAATAATTATTTTCTTTCTTTTCATACTTCGCAATTTTTAATTTATATTTTATTATTTATTTATTCACATAATTATTATATAAATAATTAACTCAATCATTCTATACATCATGCATCAACCTTTCACCATTAATTTGACATATTTTATAAATTTCAATTATTTTATAAAATATATAAACAAACACAACACATATCACATTATTTTCACACGATTCTTCGTAGTACACATTTCTCAAGAAATTTTCATAATTCAAACGCAAAAACATAAACAAGCATAGCCTTAGTGACCTAGAATTTGAAGATTGACTGTACTAATATACGTTCAAAAAAGATGGAAAAAGAGCAATTTGCGTTTATGGACTCGGAATCTCGAGACCTCCTAAAAATAAATTAGCTTTACGAATCAAAAAACTTACAAGAAAAGTTCTAACGTTCCTGAAAAATTATAATTCAACTCTTTTCTTTTCCATTGAGTATTTATGTTGTGCTTTAAATTATATGTGCATAGTAAGTGTATAAAGTAATGCTTTAAATATACTTGATATGATTCTTAAGAATTGGAAAGATGATATCAAGTATAAAATTAAAGCTCAAATAGCTATGACGAAAACTTAAGTGAAGTATACATATTCGGCTCAATTATATGGATGCCGTACCCTTCATCCTCCACTCTATTTTCTCTATGGTCCAGGTTTGTCATTCGATGATCTTATCTTAGTCGAGCCTCTTCGGCCTTCGCTATTATTTGTATTGATAGTTGTATTGATAATTAAAGCTCAAATAGCTATGAAGAAAACTTAAGTGACGTATACATATTCGGCTTGATTATATGGATGCCTTACCCTTTATCCTCCACTCGATGTTCTCTATGGTCTAAGTTTGCCATTCGATAATCTTATCTTAGTCGAGCATCTTCGACCTTCGCTATTATTTGTATTTGATAGTTTCATTTCAATAAAGACCTTCCAAGAGAGAATGATTGTTTATAAGAACACTATGGATGGAGAAATACTGCAAACTGCCTCAAACCTTGTGAAGAGATAAGCAATGGAAGCTGTTCCTTTTATCCCACATCCATTAAAATAAAGTGAAGCGCCAGAGAAATGGAGTATAAAAGGCAAGGCCCAATAACATATTAAAGCATACCTTTCTCGGCCTTTTGGCTAAGATCAAGTGTAGTATCTGTTCTTATCAGTTTAATATCTGATATGTGGGCCATCGGCCCACACGATATTAAATTTATTTTTTCCAGGGGGACGGCCCACTAAGGCAGCTTGCTGTCTGGGCCGTCGCGCGTCGCCCATGCGTTGCACTATTGCACGGGCCTGGCGCACCCCACCAAAGCTAGTTTAAACTATTTTTGCGATGGAAGCCCAATATTGGCCACGAGTTTTGTGTTGGGCCGCGTGGGCGGGCGACTTCTATACTTTGCACGTATAATGATGAACTCTGCTGTGCTCATATTCATATTGTTGATTGTTAGCTGAAAATAAATGTTAAATCAAACATAAAATCTAGAAATCGAACACCCCCCACCAATTTTAGTTTTAAGTTTTTATAGTTTATTGGGCCGGCCTTGAATTAGAAATGGCGAAAAGCAGTAATGGGTTCTGGGAAGATCGAGTTTTCATTATTAGCATCTTGCTAAAGACTCTTGAAATATTTAATGACAATAAAAACCATTTTTCTGAAAATCGGTTTCACAAATATCAAAAATGGGGTTCTTCAATTTTGCAAATCCACGTCTCATTCGTTGCAGTATTGTCACGTTGTGTGTCATAATTTTTTAAAATTCTCAGAACTTCTTAGAACTTTTACATTTGATTCCAAATTGAATTTTTCGTACAAAATTTAACGATCAACTCCGTTAGTCAAACATTTTGACAACTTTTTTGGGAGTCGTGTGTGAGTGGTACTTAATATTGAATAGAGAAATCGTGAAATTGAATATAATTCTTGCGTATATATTTACACGAATTCTCTATTAAAAGAAATGGTCAAAAATGTTTTACCAACGGAGTTGACCGTGAAATTTTGATTGAAAAATTCGGTTAGGACTAAATGTGAGAACTTTTAAAAATCACAAATAATCCCGTAAGGAATGAGACCAGAATTAAAAAAGGTCAAACATATGAGACCAAAAATACAATTTTCTTTCAACCCTAGTTGCTACAAAACAATCGATCTAAACATCCACTTAAAAGAAATTATCACAGTTATTGTAAGTTAAGTTGGGCCTATTAAACAATAAATTGCAGCACAACATCTAATTTCAAAAAAAAAAATTACTTAAAAAATTGTCTATTATCTTTCATATTTAGCTTGAATTTGATTCCCCTCCCTTTATAGATTCAAGTCCCATTCCATGACACATACCACATTTTACAAATATATACTTCATAATATTGAATGTCTACAGTTTCTTAATTTGGACTTTAAAATGAGAGCCATTTAACATGGTGCACTTCAAACCAATAGAGAAATCTTGAGTTCAGATCTCACAATAGAAGAAAAGTTTGGTTTTATAGATGAATGTGTCATTCCAATTCCATATGTGACGGTGGAGGGTCTACATCATCAATTCAAACTCTTGAATTATTGTGATATGTTTTAAAATCCTAAATCCAAAATTATGCAGTATGCCTATTATCAAAGGGCTAGTTCTGAAGAGGGCGAGGGATCGCCAGTTTCAACGAAGGATCACCAGGGGGTGTGGCTGCTTGCCCCCGCGGTCAGTACACGTTTATTATGGGGGAAAAATCAAGGGCTAGGTTTAGTTCAGTATTTTTGACATTCATTATAATTTACACCTCTTTAATAATAGTGAGATACATTCTTATCTCCCGTGGCTGTAGACAATTGTCAAACCACATAAATTCTTGTGTCTTTCATCTTTATGACCTTATTTCATGAATTGTCATAACATGAATAAAACAACTACTCTCACCTATTCCTTGTCATCCATAGAAAATGAAATTTTTATTGGAGTTCTAAGTCCCAAGGGTGATTGTAAACTGCCGTGTGAATGAATGCACATGGTATTCTATCATAAAACGAATGATTATGAATTATATCGAATGATTATGAGTTATATCGGAATTTGGAGTCTCGAAATTTCATAAAACTGAATCGTACTTCAGGGAGTTTTTGGAAGAAATGTGATGTATGTGAATACGAATCTTTAAAAAGACTTTAAAAAGGAAACCAAGATCTAAAGCAATAAACATTGTGCACTATCAATATGAATTTATTAAAGAAGCTTGCGGTCGTCTACGTGTGGAATGCACACTTCTGAAATAATCTAAATGTCATATTTTCCTACTTTTAGTGTGGAGAGCACACTCCTTCCTATTTTTATATGTTACCCTCCATTTATGTCGTTTGCTCAAGTGCTTTTCCTATGCAGCAATCCATCTTCATATAATTCCTTTTGATTTATAGAATTTTTTTTATTTGTTAATTAGGTGCACTAACACCTAACAAGATATAAAAATGTGTGTGTTTTGATTTGAATCTTGTTTGGTGACATCAAAGAAATAGTGATAATTATCAAAAAATTCTTGACATTTTTGAAATTACGTAAAGTCCCCCTAATATTAAGACATTCTTACAATTACACCCCATGTATCTTTTAAAATTCTTACAACTTTACCACAATAGACCTTATAAATAGACCCCTTGAGGGGGCCTCGTTGTAATTTATCAAAAGTGAGAGGGTTTTTGTTTATTAACACTAAAATGAGGGAATGTGCATGTCATCCACCGTAAATAAAAACATCTCAAAACACCTTATTTTCCTTTTTAGAAAATCCTAACTAATGTTATTACATCGAGATATCAATAATTAGTTCAATAAAAAGTAAATAACCAACTAATTACAATGAACACATGAGCCTTGCATCAAAATAAAGAGATAATATATACTCACATGTCTGTTGGCATTTCAATCTAAGTCTTCAAATTTAGAGAGGATTGAGATTTCAATCTTAACAGCATAGACACAATATTTTATTGACAAAAACTTACTTTATCAAAGGCTTGTGCTCCTCACACTACTATATATAATATATTTGATCTTTCAGTATATATAGCCCTTCTAGTTTTCTTAATTAGTGTCTTCAAACAAGCAATCTAGCAAATTGTTACTTATAATCATAACTTAAAGTTCTCTTTCATGGCTTCCTCAAACCACATTCAAAGTACAACCCCCAAAGACAATGCAAATCAAAACCAATTACACAATAATCACAATAATAATCTTCCTCAAATAGAAGAATTTGAGTACTCACAAAGGGCTCAATGGCTTCGAGCTCCTGTTCTAGGAGCCAATGATGGATTTGTATCAATAGCATCACTAGTTATGGGAGTTGGAGCTATTAAAAACGACGTCAGAACCATGATCCACACCGGCTTTGATGGACTATTTGCCGGTGCTTGGAGTATGGCTATAGGTGTTTACTCTAAGGTGAATGTAGAGTTAACTCAGATGAAGAGAGAAAAAAGATCAACATCTAAGAATAGTGAAGAGAATGCGGAGAAAGAAAAATTCCCCAATTCTTTTCGGGTTGCCAGGGCCTCCACTCTTGCGTGTTTTCTTGAGGGGCAATTGTGTTACTACTTCCAGTTGCATTTATAGTTGACTCGCTTCGGCGGCATTGGGGTTGTGCTGGGCGGACTCGAGTGGCGAGTCTTGAATTAGGTTGGTGATAGGAGGATTGATGTTACATTTAGACCTACTAATGGTTTGGAAATGTGAATTTCTAGTGCTGGCCTTGCTTTTTTATGCTTTGCTTCATTTGTATGTTTTTATATGTCTGATACTGGCGCTTGTTGTCATCCATACGGGTGAAAATCTTTCGAAACGTAGCAAAATTTTCAAATACTCGTATCCGATAGATGTTAATCCGTAGTTTTAGTCATGTAATCCATCTTCTATGAGAATGATTGTTTAAAGAAATCAGAAAAGTTGGAAAGAAACTCTGCAGAACTACTAATTAAGGCTGAAAATTTTGAAGTTTCTTTATCCCACATCGATTAAAATAAAGTGAAGCGCCAGAGAAATGGAGTATAAAAGGTAAGGCCCATTAACGTGTTAAAGCATACCTTTCTCGGCCTTTTGGCTAAGATCAAGTGTAGTATCTGTTCTTATCAGTTTAATATCTGATATGTGGGCCATTGGCCCACACGATATTAAATTTATTTTTTCCAGGGGGATGGCCCATTAAGGCAGCTTGCTGTCTGGTCCGTCGCGCGTCGCCCATGCGTTGCACTACTGCACGGGCCTGGCGCACCCCACCAATTCTAGTTCAATCTTTTATTTTCGATGGAGGCCCATTGTTGGCTACGAATACAGTGTTGGGCCTCATGGGCCAACTTGTATGTTTTGCACATATATATTTGTTCTTAGATAAGCTCAGCCTTGCCCATGTTGATTGTAGATGAAAATAAATGTTAAATCAACATAAAATCCTGAAAACGAACATTGAAGTCAGGTGGTTTAAATGAGAGTCCCATAACTCGGGAAAATACTTATCTACGGGTGTGTTGTACGCCAAGTGGTGGAGAATGAACCATATCAACAATATTATGTATCGTGTGATGATGTAGCTCATTCTGCACCACTTGGTGTTTAACACCCGGTGCATACAAGAGTTTTCCCATAACTCGTTGCTTAGAACAATAAAAGTGGTGGTCTGGGCTTATGGAAGTATGTGCACACTTCAGAGAGCCCTTTTTATTTGTTCAGACTTTAAAATAAACGACTATTCTCACTTATTCCTTGACATGCACACAAATGGGGCTTTTCACGAGCTCTAATTCCTAAGGGCGACCTCCACGGCTTATATAATGAAATTTACATGGTATCTAACATGGAACAGATGATTATGAATTATAATTTATATGATAACTTGGAGTTCGGAACTCTCTAAAAACTATTTGTATTTGACAAAATTTAGTTGAATCTGAAAGAAGTGCTGATGGGGATCGGAAATTATAAGATAGAATTAAGGGATTTAGAACCTTGAATTATTGAATAAAGAATATTTAAGTTTCTCTCTTAAAATCTTAGTTTGGTTTTAGTCTAATAATTCGTTCTTGATTATTGTTCTAAGAGTCAGTCTAATGACGTTATTCATGTGAGTGATGATATACGTCTTCACTCCTTTACTGAATGTAATTTGTCCATCCTTCCTATAATTGCTCCCACTCTTGTTCGTGTCGTGTCCAATGAGAAAATATTTGTTCTTCAGTATTGGCGTATTTCAAATTTACTCAGTATATCATTGGATTTGGATGTTACGTCAATTTATTGTTTGGGGGGATTTAATGGTTTACGGAAAGATCTATCATTAGGGCTGAATAACGAGCCAAACTATTCGATATTCGATTCAAGCTCGATCGTTAAAAGTTCGTTTGAGCTTGGTTCGTTAACATATCAAACCAAACTTAAACAACTTTTTGTGTTTGATGAGTTTTGAAACTCGGCTCGATTAGTAAAAAATAATAAAAACATGTATAAAAAAATTAAACTACTCGAGCTCGACTCGTGTTCGGCTCGATTAATAATCAAATAAGCTCAAACACAAACTTTGAAACTCAATTTTATTTCAAACAAGCTTGAACAATATCTCGTTCGGCTCGACTCGACTAATTTGCACCCCTATCTATGATAGACCGAGTTCAATGGTTCTAGTGTCTATATCTCTCACACAGAAAGGTGTATTGTGTGTGATCCACACACACTTGTGTGAGAGAGATAAACACAAAATTCACATTCGAACCATTGGACTCGATCTGACACAGAATTACCCATGGTTTACCGATATTCTTCGAAGTCTCATGTGCTTTTTGCCTCTGATGATACAGGTGGTAGTGTCCCATTTGTGACGTCTATATTTATTGATGGAGTTTTCGTAGCCTATATCGGCATTTTTTCCTTATGGATTGTCATTTCCTTGTGAAATTTCAATATTCGACCATTAATCAATTATATATTCACTTCCATGGAGATATCTGCCACTGCCAGTACCACCTTCACCAATGCTTTCCAGAGGAAAGATTTTTTCAATCGGGAAAAAATAATGGGGATCCAAAAGGAATATGATAAGAGTTGGGGGATTTAGTACCTTGAATGTAGTAGGAGATTTGGAGAATTAATATAGTTAATTTTTTTTCCTTATTTAGTTTCCTTGAATCAAGTTATTTCCTTTGCAATGATTTTTCAGAGCTTATAAATATTGAGGCTCAATGATAAGTTAAAATTACCTTTGAATGAATTGAAATTGAATATTCTTACTTTATTCGAGATTGTTAGCTTAAGTTACAATAATCTTTAGTTTTCTTTAATTTTCTGTCTTTTGGTTAATTGTTCCAAATATGCAGCAAGCCATTATCAAAAGGGTCAGCGATGTTTTAGTTCAGCACTTAATTTATTGTAGAATCAATAGTAAAATACTCTCTCCTCTCCCGGCAAAAGACTTTATAATTAAATTTAATTGTTCTACATCAGTGCGATCTAAAGCAATAAAGGTTGTGGGATATATGTGGAATGCACACTTCCTGAAGTAATCTAATGCCATATTTTCCTACTTTTTGTGTGGAGAGCACACTCCATTTTTATTATATGTTACCTACCATTTATGTCATTTTCTTCAGTGCTTTTCCTATGCAACAATCCATCTTCTTATACTGGGTTCAAACAAAACAATCTTCATATATTATATTCCTTTTGATTTATGAACATCTTTTTAATCTTGTTAGGTGCGCTAGAGTTTATATATATATGCACGCTAGTCGGTAAGCACACTCGATGTGTGAGAAAAAAATATATAAATTATTAAGAAACTTTTATAGTTAAATTTAATTAAATTTAGTAAAAGGTGAGAGAATGGAAGGAAAAAAAGAGGGTATTAAAAAATTATGGACAAAAAAATACACACAAAATATTTACGTGTAAAAGTGAGAATTCATAGATTACAATTAACTACATTTTGTTTTGTGGATCATGTAGTTATCATTATGTGACCTGCCATACCAAAACTACCGGCAGACCAAGGTAGTAACTCTAACCCCGTCGTCTTTTATATATATATATATATATATAGTGTGTGTGTGTGTGTATATATTATATCTCTGTGTTTTGGTCTAAATCCTATTTGATAAATATCAAAGAATGGTTTACATATACCACAAACTTTAAGGTATGCCAATTAATTTCGGATGGATTCAGTAGTCAATTATGAGAGGTGTTGTAAATAGAAATTTCTTAAATACTTTAATTTTTTTATTTAGAAAACTACTATTTTTCATCAAGAAATCGATAATTAATTCAATTAAAAAATAAATAACCAACTAATTCCTATGAATACATGATCCTTATATCATTATATATAAAGAGAGAGGAATGCTCACATGTTTGTTGGGATTTTGAACCCACATCACATTTACAAAGTCTTGAGATCTCAATCATCAACAAACACTTACTTTATTAAAAGGTTTGTGCTCCTCACACTACTACATATAATATATTTGGTCTTCCTCTATATATACCTCTTCTAGTTTTCCTAATTGGTGTCTTCAAACAAGCAATCTAGCATATTGTTACTTATAATCATAACCTAATATCTCTTTCATGGCTTCCTCAAACCACATTCAAACTATAACCCCCAAAGACAATGCAAATCAAAACCAATTACACAATGATCACAATAATAATGCTCCTCAAGTAGAAGAATTTGCTAAACTACCTGCCGGTGCTTGTAGCATGATTAGAGGAGAATTTGATTCTGATTACTCTCAATCGGATACAGAGATAGCTCAGATGAAGAGGAAAAAAGGATCAATGGTCGAGAATAGTGTAGAGAATGTCAAGAAAGAAAAGCTTCACAGTCCTTTTCAGGCTTCCAAGGCATCGACCCTCACGTGTTTTCTCGAGGGGCAATTGTGTTATTACTTCCAATTGCATTTATAGTTGACTACAAAGTAAGTCTAAGGGTGGTTGGCCTTGGTGGCATTGGGATGGTCTCGGGTGATGAGGTCTTGTGTTAGGGTGGTGATAGGAGGGTTGATGGCAAGGCAATTGGGCTTGCTAACTTAATTACTTGTCTCAAGTGGTATGGAAATGTAATTTACTTGTCCGACGTTTCGTTCTTAGTTTTTTAGCCTTCTGTTTTCTTTATTGTAAATGATTAATTGTTTAAGCAAATTACAAAAAGTGACAAAGAAACTCTGCAGAACTGCCAATTAAGGCTGAAAAATTGTTTTTTCCAGGGGATGGCCGATTAAGGCAACTTGCTGTTTGGGCCGTCGCACGTCGCCTATCCGTTGCACTATTGCACCGGCCTGGTGCACCCCACCAATTTTAGTTCAATATTTGTTTAGTTGTTGGATTTAGACCATAGTAATTCTACTATGAAATATTGGGCCTCTTTGTGTCAGTGTATGTAATTGGAATTATAAGTTTCTATGTCGTTCGTAATAAAAAGCCATAGTGCGAATCCAAGAGAATTTAAGTACGTACACTAATTATTAGATTTTATAGAATGAAGAAACAGTAAAAATAGAACTCTGATCCGTCAAAGTTGCAATTTTTTTTCGGCAAGTGTTGCAAAAATTTGTTTGTTATCTTTCTTATTGTCAATTTGAATATTTAAGTGATAGTCTTTCAAAATGATAGGCCGTCCCATCACTCTCGCTGTTGCTTAAAACAATAAAAGAAATGGTATATATTAGTGTCGTACAATACTTGGGCCCTTTGTATAGTAAGGATCCTATCCTTGTATAGCTAGAGTTACATTTCTTCTCTTTATATACAGTGTATCATATATACACTTTATTGATAGAGTAGTATATAATACACACATATTATAGAGTTTATATATCTTACGTCATTTGAACTCTACCAGTCTTAGCTTATGAAAGTATGTATAGACTCCCTTTTTATTACTTCAAACTTTGGAATAAACGATTATCCTCACTTACTCCTTGGTATGCACACAAAATGGGTTATATCTCACGAGCTCTAATTCTTAAAGGGTGATCTTAGGGGAGACCGATGATTCCAGCCGACTAGTGAGTTCGGTGAGGCGGCTCGAAAATGGCTCGATTAGAGCTCGAGAAAACTCGAACTCGAGCCGAGCCTAATGACCCGAGCTCGAGCCCAAAAATGCATGTTCGAAGCCGGAATAAAAAACAATATTTTATTTATTAATATATATATATATATATATATTATAATATTTATTCATTTATTCATAAATTCATATATATATATATATATTAAAAAAGAAAATACTTTTTTTATTTTTTTCTGAGCTCGAGCTCAAGCCAAGAAAATTCGGCCAAGCTCGGCTCGAACTCGAACTAATGGTTATGAATTATGAGAATTTAGAATTTCAAAACTCCCTAAAAGTTACTTGTATTTGAGAAAACTTAGCTGAATCTGAAACATGCAATATAATTGAATTTAAGAATTGGGTAAAAGACTTTAAAAATAAATTCAAGATCTAAAGCAATAAACCTTGTGTACTATCTATCTAAATTTATTAGAGAAAGCTTGTGGGAATCCATCTTCATATATTGTGTTCAAATAAAAAAAAATACACCTCCATATTTTGATTATAAACCTTTTTTTAAATCTTCTTAGGTGCACTAGAGTATGTATATATTCTATATACATACATATATATATATCGGTGTGTTTCGGTCTAAATCCTATTTGCTGAATATCAAAGAATGGTTTACACACACAACAAACTTTATTCAGTAGTCAACTGTGAGAGTTGTTTGTAAATAAAAATTTCTCAGATTTTTTAATTTTCCTTTTAGAAAAAAAATTCTATTTATATCATTTCATGGAAAAATCGATACTTAATTCAATAAAAAATAAATAACTAACTAATTACAATGAATCATGATTTTTACATCAATATAGAGAAAGAGATGAATGCTCACATGTTGGGATTTTAAACCCACATCATACTTATAAAGTTTTGAGACCTCAATTTTAACTGTTTGGACAAAATCTCATCAACAAACACTTATATTATTAAAAGGTTTGTGCTTCTCATCAACAAACACTACTATATATTATATGTTTGGTCTTCCTCTATATGTAGCCCTTCTAGTTTTCCTAATTAGTGTCTTCAAACAAGCAATCTAGCATATTGTTACTCATAATCATAACCTAAAAATCTTTTTCATGCATGGCTTCCTCAAACCACATTCAAGTTACAATCCCCAAAGATAATGCAGAACAAAACCAACTATACAATAATTACAACAATAATCTTCCTCAAGTAGAAGAATTTGACTACTCACAAAGGGCTCAATGGCTTCGAGCTCCCATTCGAGGAGCTAATGATGGATTAGTATCAATAGCATCACTAGTTATGGGAGTTGGAGCTATTAAAGACGACGTCAAAGCCATAATCCTCACCGGCTTTGCTAGACTATATGCCGGTGCTTGTAGCATGACTAGAGGCGAATTTGTTTCTGTTTACTTTCAACCGGATACAGAGATAGCTCAGATGAAGAGAGAGAAATGATCAACTGGCGAGAATAGTATAGAGAATGTAAAGAGAATGATTGTTCAAACAAATTAGAAAAGTCTTATTAAGGCAGCTTGTTGTCTGGATCGTTGCCCATGTGTTGCCCTATTGCACGGGCCTGACGTACCCCACCAATTCAATCCAAGTTTGCAAATGATTTATTGGGCAGACTTAAAACAAGGTTAATTGCCCCGACTTCTTTCCAGAATTCGAGTTCGACCGCAGCTTCCCCCCCTTTTTTTTGGGGGGGGGGGGAGGGGGATCAAGTTCCTTGCCAACTACCAACTATCGACTCCGATCTCTTTTCATTTGTTTTGGGTATTACCAAACCTAGCCTGGCCTTTGTCAATCACACTAAAGCAGAGCACCCAATTATGGAAGAGCCTCCTTAAGGGTGGCTTAGCTTAGTCAATCCGGCCCGAGACTCGTTCGTTGACAAAACCGCCGTAGGAATTCGTACTTTTAAACAAGATCATAGATTGCATCTTTAAACAATTTGCAAGAACATATATATGAGGTTGACCAATGAATTAGTACCTCCTAGTTACCCCATTAGAGAGAGCATATCCTTGAGTGAAACAAAGCTAGGAACAAAAGTAACAATATTGAAAATTGATCTCATCTTAATAAAATTCATCAATCTGAAGTTGTTTCTCTTCTCATCATAACATACTAGATCGCTGTAATTCGAAACCATCAATATTTCCCCAGTACTCAATTCTTGCAGCGGTCTTAATGTCGCCTTGAAAAGGTAGAGGGGCTTTTCGAATTCATCAACACAATCGTATTTTTTTTTCCAATCGTCACACTTCTCCATTATCCATATATCAAGACCTACGGTGTTATCAATCAAACAGAGACAATCGTCAAGAACTCCGATACTCATCGAACTACGATGACTTAGCCTATAACTATTGAAACCGGGAGGGGCATCAATTGTCCCAAACATTTCACTCTCAAAATCAAAGTACACTATGAAATCGGCTACCATTAGACCAACTTCATAATCGTATCGACTAAGCCAATATGCAACTCCATTTACGAACGCGTGACTACTATCCCAATTAATGTGATTCAACGGTGTAGATTCTACGTCTCTCCAAGAGCTAGAACCTACATCATGAATATGAGCTCCAACCTTATTTAAGTAAGTATATATCCTCAAAACCTTATACTTTCTACTACTTGCACTAAATCCCAACCATGAACTTGATGTATAACCGCGTAATTTGTCTACTTGACGAACCCTAACATACTCGTTAGTAATTGGATTGCAAACTAAAGAACACCATTTGGTACGTAAGTTTACAGCAAAATATATCAATCCATTACACGCATTCACAAGAGTCAAGTTACTTCGTGCACAAAATAAATCAACCAATTCCTCGATTTGCAACTTTGGTATTTTGGACATGGGACTTACTCGTAATTTCGTTGCGCTGGCTCCCGATTTGGTAACGAGTCGCGCGTCGTTAAAGTTGACATATGTATTTAACTCTTTAGGGAAGCGGGCGAATTGGATGATGAGAATTTGGTTGGAGGGTTTTGAAGAGTGCAAGGCGGTGGAGTATGGGTTGGAAGGGCTGGTTAAATCGATAAAGGTTTTGCATACGCACCTGCACGCGAGGATAGTTTTGGTGGGTAATCTCGATAGTATTTCTACTAAGTTGTTTAAGGGTAATTCCATTAGGGATTCCACCATGGTTAATCTTAAACAGTAAGGTTTCAAGAGTGGGAAGACTAATTGTAATATTAACTTGAGCAAAACAGCATGAGGACGATGAGTTTATATATAATTGATATAAAGATAGATATACAGATAGATAGGGCTTTCTGCAACAAGGCTTCAACTCCAAGTCAAACTCAAATCGTATTATTCCAAATTGAGTTTTAATCTATAAGGCAATTTACAAAAAAGAAACAGATTTCTATAGCAACAATTGATTAATTCTTATTCTAAGATATGGTCAATCCCAAAATTTTTGTACTTTTATAGCTCCTATTCTATCGGGGTCATACTATTCCAAAAAGTGAGAGAATCCCTATTTTCTCTCTACCAATAACATATTGGCTGTCATATTTCTCTCTTCTTAGTTAATCGTAGTATTTCTAATTGTATTAAGATAAAAGTAAATTTATTTATCAATTAATAATATATTCGATTTTTCATTTCAGGGATTTGATTAGTACTGCCTTCAATCATTGTAAGTACATATTGCTAACTAATTGTATGCATTTATCACCCCATAACATGATTGAGTTAAATCTGTGTATGATTTTTTTTTTAATATATTATTTTTTGGATAAATATTTTCTTATGTTTGTTTATGTTTATTTACAGGGGGAGAGTAATGATTTCATGCAATTTGATTGCCCGACCTATTCGAGAACTTAATTTCATCGATTTAGATTATTTTTTTGGATCTCGTGCATTTTGTTATTTTCTTTATTATGTAATGTTGACAGGAAATTTATTAGGTTTTGATGCATTTTTTTCCTCTTAAGTAATATGAATCTAACTCTAAAAAATGTTTCTTCCGAATTGCTGAATTCTTAAGTTTCATTTAATCTTCATCTTTCATTGTTTTTGATAAATTAATTTTAATATCATGTTGAATGAAGTTAATGAATTTGTAGTGACTGATTTACTTTGTTATTCGCCTCATTTTTGTGTGTTACGATTCTTAGTTATATAAATCATATTATCAACCTATATACTCTTATAAAAAAAAATGATCGCCCTAACAATTTGTTGTTAATCGATTGACTTTGCATTTTGAGTTTTTATAAATTTTTCATATTTAATAAACTGCTAATTCTTGAAAATAGGGTAGTTTTCATGGAGAGAGAGTGATATCAATTCCCTGAAAAAGCTCCTCCTTTTAATGCAGCCCATATTTAGAAGAAAGATTCGGGGAGTTGGCTCATTGACCAAAGAAGGACAAAGTAGAGATTTTTCATGAATTTGCTGTGGCATTAGGAAATTTGCCCTTATCCAAACCTATTGAGTTTTAGTCCAATAAATAAAATAATTATTTAAACCCTAAACTCTATGTAAGGCAAATTTTACACATATATTGTTTGTATATAAAATAAAATGCAAGATAAGACATAACTCAATGTGTTGAACAATAGAGAATTCATTCGTGGAGGCAAACAAGTCACTTTTATCACTTAGGTGATCATTATCTGAGCTCAATATCCCTTCTTTTGCCTAACTAATCTAATGGGTCTTCATCAATCTTGATTTTGAAAATAATGTCTGAGTTGTGTTGTCAATCCAATAATGAAAATAGAGAGGCTTAGGTTTAATTTTAGGAAAAAAATAGATTAAGCAAAGTTAAGTTAAACTTTTGTCACAATTTATAAAGTCGAGACCGAAATAAATGTATAGAACGAGTGAGTGACAAAATGTGTTCAAATTTAGGTACTTACCCCTTTGCTAAGTAACAAATCAAAGTGAACAAACGTTTAGTTAATATTTAGTTAAAGTTCAATATTTCATTTCATTTTAATTTTTATGTGTCTGAAATATGGACACGTACATGCATTGGATAAAATAAAACGTGATTAGTCATTCTACTGGAGTGTGCACCAATGACATAGTAAGTGCAATTCACTTTATGTCGCAATTTGGATTAAACCAGTCTATGTAAGAATTTTATAGTGACTTAGAATTTGAGTTTGAAGATTGATTTTACTAAATATAAAAGATGGAAAAATAGCAATTTGTGATTATGAACTCTGAATTCAAGACCTCCTAAAAATAACTTGGCTTTACGAAACAACGAATACTTAAGTATCAGAAATGCTTAATGGGGCGGGTCTCAATGTTGGGAAATATACATATAGCACGACTAAGCACAGCGGAAAATTAAAATTTTAGTTTCTAGGATTTAAACATGCGAGTTTATTAATCCTACGGGCTTATCACGTATCATAGGCTTGCGCATCTTTGATTTGTTATTTAAAGCTTTAATAAAGAAGATCTTACCTTATTCGATTTTTCGTAAAAATCGAAGAGTTTCTTCTTCCTTAACGTAAGCTCCCTAGCTTGCTTCTCGTTCCTTGAATCAACTCCTTCGTTTTTCCCTTTGATGTAGATTTCGAATTCCTCCACCAAAAACGTCTTTGATCGGATTCTTGATTCACTTCAGAGACCCAAGTGTTTCTCCTCTAAAGTTGATCCACACCCCGGATACCCACTCGTTTATAATCTTTAGCTAGGTTGATCTATAAACGTTTATTCTAACTCTAAGGAATAGTGTATGGGATTAAGGTGAAAGCAAAAATTACTTCTCTAAGTATTTTGGAAGAATTCTTGAATTCAAGATCTTGATAATAATCAAGAACTCAAGAACACTATATGAAGGAGAGAGAGAAACGATTTTTCTATGCAAGAGGAACAAAAATTTTGGCTTCAAAAGTCATCATCATATTTTCGTTCCATACTAGTCCTATTTATAGACTAGGTTCTTGCAATTCTTTCCCATGTAGAACTCTTATACATTAATCCTTTTCCATGTAGGAATAGAAGACTAATTAATTTCTAAATAGAACTCTTCTATTTTAATTAGTTTCCTTTCTCTCCAAGAAATCTTATTTCCTTCTAGAAGAAAATTAATTAAACTCTTTAATTATTTTCCTCCACCAAATTTTCGACCAAGACTTAATAAAATAGTCTTTTAATAATTAATCCACCATACTAGATTAATAAAAGTCACTTCTAATTAAATTAAATGCTTTCTAGACTTAAGCTTAATTAAATTGATCTTATCAACTTAATTAATTTATTTATCCAACACTTGAATAAATAAAAGTCTTAATTAATTAATCTAATTAATTAATATATTAACTCAACTACTTTGAATTAAATTTCCTTAATTAAGAAATGGATTTGTCCGAGTATTGTGTGTGACCCTTTTAGGTTCACCAACATACTAGTAATGGGTTCATAACCTTTATGATTTAATTTGGACAATTAAATTGTCTCGATTAATTAAACACTTTTAATTAACCATCTTATTATTTAATCTCCATTAAATATAAGATACCCATAAATCAAAGAAAAGTTTCTAGCTACTTATCTTGAAGACCTAGATGTAGGCGATTCAAAGTGAACCTTTCCAATCGCGCATTCCATGCAAGTGAGATTCTTCCATCAACTAATTTCCCAATTGAATTAAGGATCGAGGAATCTTATTGGTCGAGATCCTTATAAATTCAATCTTAATAATTCAAGTGTGTTTGACTAGTGATTAATTAATTCAAGAAACTCATTTCTTAATTAATTACTTACTTGCCTTGGCCAAGGACTGACTCAGTCAAATCACTTAGAATTATATAGGAAATTCACTTGTTCATCTAGACAAGTGATGGATCCTTTGTTGTCAACACCAACCTCCATATACGAGTCACTACACCCAATCACCAGTCCATATGTGTCCTTGTAAAAGAACTGGCACAGGAGTCAAAGTGCAGTAAGTCAATATACAAGATTACTGTGATGACTCAAGTCAAAGAATTAATCTTGCACTATCGTGATTAAGAAACTCCTAATTCGACATATATAGAAATAATTCCAATTTAGGAAGTTTCAGTCAGGGTAATCAGTGAACTTGTTCTCAACAAGCACCCACGTATGTGCATTTGTGTCAACTACACTAATGTCTATAAAACGAGACATTCTCTAATTAAGAGTGTGCATCATAGGCGCAAGTCTATCCGAATTATCAATGTCCCATCTTGATAATTCTATGACTTGGACAGTATTTAGAAATCACAGCCTTAGAAACTTGTTTTATGATATCCATCCAATGAGATATCAAGCCCCATAGCTATGTGTGAATTCTAGGGACTTCATCATACAGTTATAACGATATAAACATAAGATGAAGAAATGCCTTTTATTAATATAATGTAAAACGAAATTGTTTATAAGAAAGCCTATCTAGGATTGGCTCGCAGGGCACTATTCTAACAATCTCCCACTTGCACTAGAGCCAATCTCCTTGGTATCTAAGACCCATCTTCTCAAGATGTCTTTCTAATACGTTACGAGACAAGGGCTTAGTTAGTGGATCCGCTATGTTCTCCGTTGTGTCGACTCTTTCCACGCGTACGTCGCCTCTACCAACAATCTCTCGGATCAGATGGTATCGCCTTTCTATGTGTTTGGATCTTTGATGAGACCTCGGCTCCTTTGCTTGAGCAATGGCGCCATTATTGTCACAGTACAGAGGTACTGGATCGACAATGCTAGGGACTGCACCCAACCCTTGGATGAAGTTCCTAATCCAAACAGCTTCCTTTGCTGCATCAGATGCAGCTATGTATTCAGCCTCGGTTGTGGAATCCGCAGTAGTTTTCTGTTTGGAACTCTTCCAACTTACTGCTCCACCATTGAGGGTGAATACAAATCCCGACATTGATTTCAAATCATCCACCTCAGATTGGAAACTAGAGTCAGTGAACCCTTCTAGTTTCAATTCTCCACCGCCGTATATCAAAAACAAGTCCTTAGTCCTTCTCAAGTACTTGAGGATTGTTTTCACGGCTACCCAGTGCAACTCACCTGGGTCGGACTGAAAACGACTCACTACACTTAATGCATGAGCCACATCAGGCCTTGTACATAACATTGCATACATAATACTTCCTATGGCAGAAGCATATGGTACGCGAGCCATCCTATCTCGTTCCTGGGATGTCGAAGGACACATGGATCGAGAATACCGGATCCCATGACTCATAGGCAAGAATCCTTTCTTTGATTCCTCCATACTAAACCTTTTTAGCATTTTGTCTATGTACATTGACTGAGACAATCCTATCATCTTTCTTGATCTATCTCTATAGATTTTGATTCCTAAGATGTAGGATGCATCTCCTAAGTCTTTCATGGAGAATTTGGTGGATAACCATACTTTAGTCGATTGCATCATTCCTACATCATTCCCAATGAGTAGAATATCATCAACATAAAGTACTAAGAATGTCACTGCACTCCCACTGACTTTCTTGTACACACATGGTTCATCTTCGTTTTTAATGAAACCATACATCCTTATAGTTTCATCAAAACAGATGTTCCAACTTCGGGATGCTTGCTTTAGTCCATAAATGGACTTTTGGAGTTTGCAAACTTTTTGCTCACTCCCACTAGATATGAAACCTTCTGGTTGTTTCATGTAAATCTCTTCCTCTATGTTTCCATTGAGGAAGGCGGTTTTCACATCCATCTGCCATATTTCATAATCATAATGAGCAGCTATTGCAAGCAAAATCCTAATGGATTTAAGCATTGCTACTGGCGAAAAGGTTTCTTCATAGTCGATACCCTCTCTTTGAGTGTAACCTTTTGCCACTAGCCTAGCTTTATAGGTCACTACCTCTCCATTTGCTCCAAGCTTTCGCTTATAGATCCACTTACAACCAATGGGTACTATACCCTCTGGTGGATCTACCAAGGTCCATACCTTGTTGGAGTACATGGAGTCCATTTCAGATTCCATGGCACTTTGCCACTTCCCAGAATCAATATCACATATTGCTTCGTTGTAGCTTCTTGGATCTTCATCCACTTGAAGCTCCTCCTTATTACTTTCTAGTAATAGACCATACCTCTCAGGTGGCCCTCGGATCCTTTCGGATCTTCTCGGAGGTTGTGTGTTAGATATTTCAGTGTTTTCTTGTGTTTGTGTTTCCAAAGTTTGTGAGATAATTTGTGGTTCTTGAACTTCTTCAAGTTCTATGATCTCGCCCTTTCTATCTAATAGAAACTCCTTCTCTAAGAAGATGGCATTCCTTGAAACAAACACCTTTTGTTCCGATGGATCATAGAAGTAGTACCCCGCAGTTTCTTTAGGGTACCCCACAAATTTACATAAGCTAGACTTAGACTCTAACTTATCTCCCACTAGCCTTTTCACATAGGCTGAACATCCCCATACTCGAAGATATTTGTATGAGGCCGGTTTACCACGCCATAACTCATAAGGCGTTTTGGGCACTGATTTGGAAGGCAATCTATTTAATAGATATGCCGCAGTTTCTAAGGCATAACCCCAGAAAGATGGAGGAACTTCAGTGAAACTCATCATGGAACGGACCATATCCAATAAAGTCCTATTCCTTCGCTCAGACACCCCATTCAATTGTGGTGTTCCAGGCGGAGTCCACTGAGAGAGAATCCCATTCTCTTTAAGATAACTAAGGAATTCGTCACTTAAGTATTCTCCTCCCCGATCAGATCGAAGAGTCTTAATACTATGACTTAGTTGTTTTTCTACTTCATTCCTAAACTCTTTGAACTTTTCAAAAGCTTCAGATTTGTGCTTCATAAGGTACACATATCCGTACCGTGAATAATCATCGGTAAAAGTAATGAAGTAAGTACACCTTCCTTTAGTACTTATACTAAAAGGACCACAAACATCCGAATGGATCAAATCCAAAAGATGGGTGGCACGTTCCACTTGTCCTACAAATGGTGACTTGGTCATTTTTCCTTTAAGACAAGATTCACAAGCAGGCATGGTTTCCTCTTCCTTAAGGTCGAGTACACCTTCCTTTGCCAATTTGTGCATTCTTTCTTTGGAAATATGTCCTAGTCTAGCATGCCACATTAGTGTACTGTTTAAGTTATCTTGTTTTCTTTTGTTACTATGTTGAATGTGAAAGACGGAATTAATTGGTTGAACAGTGTATAAACAATTCGTCAAAGTACTAGTAAAAAGTAAAGAACAATTTTTAATAATGGAACACTTTCCATCTTTTATTAAAAACTCAAAACCCTCTCCATCTAAAACAGGAATGGAGATAATGTTCTTTATTATACTAGAAACATAAAGACAATTATTTAAAACTATTCTAATGTCGTCGCCTAATGCCAGGTTGACCGTCCCTATCGCTGTGGCAGCAACTTTTGCTCCATTGCCAAGTCTCAGAACGATCTCATCCTTTCCTAGCATCCTACTTCTTGTCATTGCCTGCAAATTATTGCAAAGATGTGATGCACAACCGGTATCTAATACCCAAGAAGTATCGTTAACAGATAAGTTAACTTCAACATAAAACATACCCTTGGTCTCACCTAGGGTCGCAAGGTACTCCTTGCAGTTCCTCTTCCAATGCCCTGGTTTACCGCAGTGGAAACAATCACCCTTATCTTATCAGCTTTAACCTTCTTGACCCCACCTTTAGCTTTTAGCTTCTTGTTCTTTTGGGAACTTTTCCCTTTCCCTTTCTTTGGCTTTTTAGCCTTAGAATGGGCAGAACTCACAAGTAGGACTGGCTTGTCCTTCTTGATGGTGGCTTCTGCAGTCCTTAACATGCTTAACAAGTCAGGCAAGGTCGCCTCCAGACTGTTCATGTTAAAGTTGACCACAAATTGATCGAATGTGCTAGGCAAGGATTGAAGTACTAAGTCCACTGAGAGTTCATTGTCTAGAAAAATGTCAAGACTTGCGAGCTTCTCAATGAGCCCAATCATCTTAAGCACATGTTCTTGGACATTTGACCCCTCAGTCATACGAGCTCTAAAAGCTCTTTAGACACTAAGTACCTTTCCCTCCTAGACTTTTCACCATACAACTCTTGTAAGTGTTTGAAAATATCAGCAGCACTTGCCATATTTTCGTGTTGCTTTTGCAACTCATTCGACATTGATGCAAGCATCGTGCACCTTGCTTGGAGGTCATCGTTTAACCATCTCTTATGGGTTTCGATTTCCTCCTCCTCAGCATCCTCGGGTAGAGTCGAGAGGGGTGCATCAGTCAAGACATAGGCTCTATTCTCAGAGTTGAGCACTATCTTAAGGTTTCTAAGCCAATCAGAATAGTTGGGTCCAGTGAGTTTGTTTGTGTCGAGAATTGTGGAAAGCGGGTTCTTAGCCATCTTAGATATCTAGTTATCTACAAATTAAAGCGAAACGGAGATTAAGAAGATGTTTAATACATTATGTGTAGATATGATTTTAAGGTCTTTTAATCATAAATTACCTCCCACTATTTAATTCAAATTCAATAACCCTCATTAAAGAATTCGAGAAAAACAATTTTTCCTAGTGAGTTTGAAGTCCAATTTAATTATTACATACCCCAATTTTATGGACACATACATAATAATTAAAAAGGTAGACAACACTTATCAATTACATCCCCATGTAACCCTCAATTATTTTACCTCATGTTTTACATGGACCTCAATTTTATGCGCCCCCATGTTACTCCTATGTTAAGTTAGACCCATCAAACCTACATGCAAATAACCCACCCAAAAAGTTCCACTTGCAATGGTCAACTTAGAGGATAAATTACCCATGTGCATCTCTATGCTTAGTAATAATCACGGCTTTCTCATTATAGAAAGTTCCACTTGCAATGGTCGACTAATCTACATAAGTAGCACCGACATGCTATTACTTTTGATGGTAGGCATGGAATATTAAACCCCGTTTAATTTTATCCCATATTAACTTAAAATTAAAATCATTAAGATTTTATAAACTTATCTAATAAGTAAGGGATTTTAGTATATTATGAAAAGGTCTCATCGCTTCGATTATCTTATCTAAGTCTTTATCCTAAACATGCCCAACAACACATGAAAGGAAATATAAAAGATAAGCATAACCTAAAAAACATGTATCTAATACATAGAATCATGCATCTCATACATTAAATCATGCATCTCATACATAAAATATAACATGGATATTTTGGGCCATATCTAAATCGATCCTATCTAGAGCCATCAAGGATCGAACGCCGGCAAGGCTAATAATAAATAACGAAAAGTAAACATGCTTGTACAATTCTAATGGCCTCAAAATTCCATCATGCATATCAACTCATGAAAGCATATGTAAATTCTTAAATTTACCAAATAGTCTTCATAAATTAAATTAATTCGGGGTTTTTCAATAAGATTGATTTTTCCAAAAATAAACAATTTAAAACACTTTTTAAATAAAATTGATTTTTCAGAAAAAACCAATACACACAAAGGTTCGGTGACTGTTTCTCATTATTCTAAGTCAAAAGAATTTTCTTCAAGAAATATTCTCAATCACGTTGCTCCAAGCAAGCAACTGCTGATTCACGAAAAATAGTGCATGTTATATATGATTGCACATATAACTTGATTCTCATATTGTTGTTAGCGTGAGTGGGCTGTTAGAAAGAAAGCAAGACATCTATTGCAATTTCTCTATTACATGTACAGCGTATCTAGCCCCATCAATTTACAACCATTGTATATTATATATCTCACCATATAATAACTAATTAATGGAAGTGGACTCTCAAGTCCATATAATTACCGCCCACTATGTGCAACGCCGGCGCCCGGATGCTCGACATACCAAACAACGCACCTTTTATGTAATCCAATTACAAAAAAGAAATTTCAGATTTAAACATCTTTTAAAAACTGAAAATAAATAGCTTTTTATGAAAACCCCCAAATTAATAAAATTCATGAATTTAATAATTTTAAACGTGCATCACATGTAACGATTAAAATATAACGGATCATGCATAACGATGCGCGAGCCTTAGGCTCTGATACCACTGTTGGGAAATATACATATAGCCCGACTAAGCACAGCGGAAAATTAAAATTTTAGTTTCTAGGATTTAAACATGCGAGTTTATTAATCCTACGGGCTTATCACGTATCATAGGCTTGCGCATCTTTGATTTGTTATTTAAAGCTTTAATAAAGAAGATCTTACCTTATTCGATTTTTCGTAAAAATCGAAGAGTTTCTTCTTCCTTAACGTAAGCTCCCTAGCTTGCTTCTCGTTCCTTGAATCAACTCCTTCGTTTTTCCCTTTGATGTAGATTTCGAATTCCTCCACCAAAAACGTCTTTGATCGGATTCTTGATTCACTTCAGAGACCCAAGTGTTTCTCCTCTAAAGTTGATCCACACCCCGGATACCCACTCGTTTATAATCTTTAGCTAGGTTGATCTATAAACGTTTATTCTAACTCTAAGGAATAGTGTATGGGATTAAGGTGAAAGCAAAAATTACTTCTCTAAGTATTTTGGAAGAATTCTTGAATTCAAGATCTTGATGAATAATCAAGAACTCAAGAACACTATATGAAGGAGAGAGAGAAACGATTTTTCTATGCAAGAGGAACAAAAATTTTGGCTTCAAAAGTCATCATCATATTTTCGTTCCATACTAGTCCTATTTATAGAACTAGGTTCTTGCAATTCTTTCCCATGTAGAACTCTTATACATTAATCCTTTTCCATGTAGGAATAGAAGACTAATTAATTTCTAAATAGAACTCTTCTATTTTAATTAGTTTCCTTTCTCTCCAAGAAATCTTATTTCCTTCTAGAAGAAAATTAATTAAACTCTTTAATTATTTTCCTCCACCAAATTTTCGACCAAGACTTAATAAAATAGTCTTTTAATAATTAATCCACCATACTAGATTAATAAAAGTCACTTCTAATTAAATTAAATGCTTTCTAGACTTAAGCTTAATTAAATTGATCTTATCAACTTAATTAATTTATTTATCCAACACTTGAATAAATAAAAGTCTTAATTAATTAATCTAATTAATTAATATATTAACTCAACTACTTTGAATTAAATTTCCTTAATTAAGAAATGGATTTGTCCGAGTATTGTGTGTGACCTTTTAGGTTCACCAACATACTAGTAATGGGTTCATAACCTTTATGATTTAATTTGGACAATTAAATTGTCTCGATTAATTAAACACTTTTAATTAACCATCTTATTATTTAATCTCCATTAAATATAAGATACCCATAAATCAAAGAAAAGTTTCTAGCTACTTATCTTGAAGACCTAGATGTAGGCGATTCAAAGTGAACCTTTCCAATCGCGCATTCCATGCAAGTGAGATTCTTCCATCAACTAATTTCCCAATTGAATTAAGGATCGAGGAATCTTATTGGTCGAGATACTTATAAATTCAATCTTAATAATTCAAGTGTGTTTGACTAGTGATTAATTAATTCAAGAAACTCATTTCTTAATTAATTACTTACTTGCCTTGGCCAAGGACTGACTCAGTCAAATCACTTAGAATTATATAGGAAATTCACTTGTTCATCTAGACAAGTGATGGATCCTTTGTTGTCAACACCAACCTCCATATACGAGTCACTACACCCAATCACCAGTCCATATGTGTCCTTGTAAAAGAACTGGCACAGGAGTCAAAGTGCAGTAAGTCAATATACAAGATTACTGTGATGACTCAAGTCAAAGAATTAATCTTGCACTATCGTGATTAAGAAACTCCTAATTCGACATATATAGAAATAATTCCAATTTAGGAAGTTTCAGTCAGGGTAATCAGTGAACTTGTTCTCAACAAGCACCCACGTATGTGCATTTGTGTCAACTACACTAATGTCTATAAAACGAGACATTCTCTAATTAAGAGTGTGCATCATAGGCGCAAGTCTATCTGAATTATCAATGTCCCATCTTGATAATTCTATGACTTGGACAGTATTTAGAAATCACAGCCTTAGAAACTTGTTTTATGATATCCATCCAATGAGATATCAAGCCCCATAGCTATGTGTGAATTCTAGGGACTTCATCATACAGTTATAACGATATAAACATAAGATGAAGAAATGCCTTTTATTAATATAATGTAAAACGAAATTGTTTATTACAAGAATAGATAAAGAAAGCCTATCTAGGATTGGCTCGCAGGGCACTATTCTAACACTCAAATCGTTCAATACTTGGCTCATATCCGCCCCGTTGCCATCTCTATTTAAAGGTATAAAATATTGCCTTAAGTATACTTGATATGTCTGATATGATTCTTAAGAATTAGAGATATGATATCAAGTGAAAACTAAAGCTCATATAGCTATGAAGAAAACTTAAATGAAACACACATATTCGGCTCAATTATATGGATTTGCCTTTTGTTTTCATTGTTCTAAATGATAGTCTTAGTCATATAATCCATCTTCCATGATTGTTTAATCAAATTAGAAAAAGTGAAAAAGAAACTCTGCAGAACTACTAATTAAGGCTGAAAATTTTGAAGTTTCTTATATCCCACTCCCACATCGATTGCAATAAAGTGAAGCGCCAGAGAAATGGAGTATAAAAAGCAAGGCCCAATAACGTGTTAAAGCATACCTTTCTCGGCCTTTTGGCTAAGATCAAGTGTAGTATCTGTTCTTATCAGTTTAATATCTGATATGTGGGCCATCGGCCCACACGATATTAAATTTATTTTTTCCAGGGGGATGGCCCATTAAGGCAGCTTGCTGTCTGGGCCGTCGCGCGTCGCCCATGCGTTGCACTACTGCACGGGCCTGGCGCACCCCTCCAATTCTAATTCAAATTTTATTGTGCTATGTTGGGCCGGGCCTGTTGTTCACTTTTATTAGATGATTATAATTTTGGGAATTTTGTAAATTTTAATTTCATCAAGTAGTGAGTAAGTTTTACTCAATATATTATCTTATGGAGAAACATTGGAAAATATTTTAAGGGTGCTTTCTTTTAGGTTATGAGACAAACTCGATTGTTCTTTAATTCCTCCTGTTTATCATATATAAGACAAGGGAAGTATGTTTAGGACCTCTTGCACTTCGATTTCGTCTTCTTTTTGGTTATTTGTATTTCATTTTTCTCCCATTGCATAGATGTATGTCAAGTATTGTCTATATTCAAAATCGTGCTAGAAATATATCGGTCAATATAATTTGAACTACGAGAGGAGATGAAAGATTAAATTAAAAAGGAGATCAGACCGAGAGAGAGATACTTTTCAAACACACTAAATTGTGTGAAGATTAAGTATGCACCCTTTTATCCCACATCACCTGGAATAAGTAAGTGCCAGAGAACACAATAAAATAAATTAGTCACAATAAATCTTTACCAATAATATTTTTTCACCTCAACGTCCATTGTTCCAACACTTCCCAAAAATAATTATGAAGGTTGGAATTTCAGCTATGATTTGGAGACGGAGTGAGAAGTAAAATCTAACATAGTTACATACATACAACATATAAATTATATAATATTATACATATATACATAAAATCTAATAGTATATAATTCTTTGTTGTTAATTGAGTTTGGCAATTTCTAAGTAAAATCTCTTAGTATTTTGTTCATTGTAAAATCTCAAACTTATACAAGTGAGCGAGCTATAAACGTACTCTTTCCTCGAAAAAACTATAAACATACTTGGACCAAGTTTTTATAGGAAAAAATAGTAACTTTGTAATGTATTTCTGTGGAACAAAAATAATAATGTTCCTTGCATCATTAAGTGGGGATTCGGTAGGAGGGATCAACCATTTTCAAGATGAAGAGATTGCCCTTGTCACCTCTTGATACTCTGCAACAGGAAAATAGAAACTCTTATACATACACACATACATATATATATATATACACACACACACAGAAATATTTCTGTGGGCTAGAAGCTCAAGTTTCTTGTTTTTGACTTATATACAGAGATGAAATATCAAACACAAATCAATAGGATTAAGCATATTTTAGAGCCCAATTAGTTCATCATCTTACCTCAACTCTTCGTCCAAATAAGTAATTTCGAGCTCCCCTCGAGCCCTATCGGGAGCTTTAACAGGTATCTGATCACCAATACGTCAGTAAAAATTAAATCTCTATATAAAGTCTTGCAGTTTCGCATTATGAATGAATTGTATGCAACTCCCAATCAGAACCCTTTTGTATATTATCAAGATTTTCTAAGTGAATATTGAAATTTCATGCTAAAATGTGTTATTAGTCGTCATACAGCAGAGTAAGGCACGATGACTTACCAGACCCCCGAGCTTGAAGAAGTCGAATTTTACAGCCACTTTCTTTGCATTCAGAGGTGTTAAATCTGCTGTAACCTATCGAGGTTGGTGCAACGAGACATGAGAAGTTGTATTAAGACATATATTAATTAATGTACTAGGAAGCATGCCGGGGAGTATGGACAAAATAAATTGTGAAGAAAGTTATTAAATTATAGACAGTTCAGATTTAAAGACTGAAGCTACAGTAGCAATAGCAAAGTAAACGATTAAGCCGATACATCCAAGTTTCTCGGACCACTAATGAATTTGACTATTTTCCCTTGTGAAAGGGTTAATTACACTTATCTCCCCTCTGAAATAGCTGAATTACTAACTAAGCAATGATTAGGGCGAAACATCCAACTAAGATTCAAGTTTCTCAGACCCTGATGATTTCGACTATTTTCTTGTGAAGTGGTTAAATACACTTACCTCTCCTCTAAAATAGCTAAATTACTAAGCATCGATTGGGCCGAAACTGTTGGGAAAGAGTGCCAATAATTAACGATGACACCGGCGCAACGGAAACGATATAATTCTTTTTCCCACTAATTGGATAAAAATGGGATCACACCAACGATAGTACAATAGAAAGAAATAGAATAAATGAGACAAGAGTTTTTACGTGGAAAACCCAAATCGGGAAAAATGGGACCGAAGTCGAAAACCTCCACTATAACAATAATGGGCTTACACAATTTCTCCCTATACTAAATAGGGGATACACCAAATTTTCAAGAGAATATCCTTTGGACAAATACATCAAGTTTAGAAACTTGAAATTGTAGAAAAAAAATAGAACACTTCTCTCAATCTTATTTTTCTTCTCCCAATTTTTCTCTCTATTTTTTCCTCTCTTTCTCTCTAAACTCTCTTTACGTCTCTATGCCTTTTATTTCGGCTGCTTTGGTGTGTTTAGAAGGCAATGGAATGCCTCTACTTATAGGCATACATCCATGGCATTTTGGAATAAAATGTCGTCCAATTGACTGGCTTTTGAGATAGATCAACCATGACAACTTGTCATGCATGACATCACTTGATGTCATGCATGACCTCTTATTTTATTTTATTTTTATATTATGTGAGCCCCACATGAGGGGGCCCCACTCAACAATTCTCCCCCTCCAACTCATGTGGGGACACAACCAAGCCTGCTTCATTTTTGCAGATTTCAAGTTTTTCTCTTGGCAAAGACTTTATGAACATATTTGCGCCATTATCATCCGTATGCACTTTATCAAGCTATATCAACTTTTCGTCCAGACCATCCCGAATCCAATGGTACCTCACATCTATGTGTTTGGACCTTGAGTGGAAAGTCGAATTTTTTACTCAAGTGAATCGCGCTCTGACTATCACAGTAGAGCCTGTATTTTTCCTGCTTCAAATCCAACCCCTCTAGAAACTTCCTTAACCACACCACCTATTTACATGCTTCAGTCACATCAATGTACTCGGCCTCTGTTTTGAATAATGCCACGCATTTTTGAAGTTTCGACTGCCAAGAAATAGCTCCCCCTGCAAAGGTAATCAAGTACCCGGACGTGGACTTCCTGGAATCAATGTCTCCGGCCATGTATGCATCTGTGTACCCCTCTAAAATAGTTTGGTCATCACCAAACCTTAGACATAGTCTCGAAGTGCCTCTCAGATACCGCAAGATCCATTTCACTGCTTCTCAGTGATCCTTGTCAGGGTTACATAGATAGCAACTAACTATGCCAACTGCATGGGCAATATCGGGTCTAGTACATACCATAGCATACATCAAACTGCCAACTGCAGAAGCGTATGGTATCTTCTTCATCTCTTCTTTATCTTCCTCACTTGTGGGGCATTGCGCGGAGCTGAGTTTGAAATGACCCGCAAGTGGAGCACTAACCGCTTTAGATTTGCTCATGTTGAATCTCTCAAAAACTTTCTCAATGTACTTTTTTTGAGATAACCAGAGCTTCTTGTCAACTCTAGCCCTAGAGATTTTCATTCCAAAGATCTATTTAGCGGGTCCCTAAGTCTTTCATCGCAAAATACTTTCCAAGTTCTTTTAGCTTCTCAATTTTGCTGACATCATAACCTACGATCAGCATGTCATCAACGTATAACAATAGAGTGATAAAATCTCCATCTAAGAATTTCTTAAAGAATACGCAGTGATCTGAGCTGGTCCTCGTGTAGTCATGGTCTGTCATAAACGGGTTAAATATCTTGTACCACTGTCTGGGAGCTTGTTTTAGACCGTACAAGCTTTTCTTTAACCTGCACACCAGGTTTTCTTTTCCTTTGACTTTGAACCCTTCCAGCTGTTCCATGTAGATTTCTTCATCTAGATCTCCATGAAGAAATGCGGTCTTCACATCAAGTTGTTCAATCTCCAAATTGAGACTGACAGCTATCCCAAGAACAACTCTGATCGTAGACATCTTCACCACTGGTGAGAAAATTTCTTCAAAATCAACACCCTTTTTCTGATTGAAATGTTTCACAACCAGCCTTGCTTTATATCTGGGTTGTGAGCTATGTTTCACATTCTTCAACTTGTACACCCACTTATTTTTTAATGTTCTCTTGCCTTTAGGCAACTTCACCAAGTCATAGGTGTGATTTTCTCGTAAGGATTTCATCTCCTTTTTCATGGCCTCCATTCACATATCTCTCTGATCATGTGATATGGCCTCTGGGTAACTCTCTGATTCTCCCCCATCAGTGAGCCTCACATACTCATCTGGATTCTATCTGGTCGAAGGACGTATTTGTCTGGTTGATCTTCTAACCATCGCCTCTGGTGGCGGAACTGAATCATCAGTCTGTATAGGTGGCACCTGATCATCAACTGGCTCATCATCAGTTATATCATTCTACTCGTCCTGTACATCTCCCCCGTGATCCCGAATTGTACGTGAAGGAACTGGATCTAAGTCATCAGGAACTTCCTGAGAAGATTCTTTCCTCTCGCTTTGTTTTGTATCATCAGATGTTTGTTCCTCAACAAACACAACATCTCTGCTTCTGATAACTTTCCTGTTCACCGGGTCCCAAAGTCTGTAACCAAACTCTTCATGGCCATAGCCCAAGAAGGTACATGGTTTGGTTTTGTCATCAAGCTTGGGTCTTTCATCTTTTGGAATATGAACAAACGCCCTGCAGCCAAACACTCTCAAGTGTTTGTAGGAAACATCTTTCCCCGACCAAACTCTATCTGGAATGTCACCATCCAAAGGAGCTGATGGAGAAAGGTTGATCAAGTCAGCCGCAGTCCTCATTGCTTCACCCCAAAAGGATTTGGGCAATTTTGAGTGTGATAACATACATATGATCCGCTCACAAATTGTCCTGTTCATCCTCTCCGCCACACCATTATGTTGTGGAGTTTTTGGAACGCTCTTCTCAAGCCTGATACCATGGTCACGACAATGTTGTTCAAATGGACCCTGTTATTCGCCACCATTATTTGAACAAATACACTTCAGCTTCCTTTAGGTTTCTCTTTCAACTTTTGTTTGAAAATGCTTAAAGACTGTTATAACCTGGTCTTTAGATTTCAAAGCAAAACACCAGACCTTTCTTGAGAAATCATCAATGAATGTGACAAAGTACACTGCACCACCAAGTGTTTTGTCTTTCATATAGCATACATTAGTATGCACCAAGTCCAGACGATGTGATTTTCTGGACGGATAGAAGCTCTTGAACGCAACTCTGTGTTGTTTACCTACTAAACAATTAACACAAGTTTGTAGCTTTATCCCACTGATGTCAGGTAGGAGTTTCTTCTTAGCCAAAAGTTGCATACCTTTTTGGCTCAAGTATTCAAGCCCCTTATGCCATAGCTCAATAGAGGAACTATTGACTGCTGCATAAACCTCTCCATTGGATAATTTTGCTTGCATCAGGTAGAGTGAGTTCTTTTTCTTACCCTTTGCAGTTATTAGAGAATCTTTGGTGAGTTTCCATTTTCCTTCACCAAAGTTACTGATCCTTGCAATAGAAAAGATCTAACATACTCGATTTCCAAATTGAGTAGTTCGATCCGTTCAGTTTGAACATCCCACCAATAGATGATGATGACTCCATTTTTAATCCGTTACCTCAAATATGAACGCGGCTCTGATACCACTAGTTGGGAAAGAGTGTCAATAATTAACGATGACAACAGCGCAACAGAAGCGATATAATTCTTTTTTCCACTAACTAGATAAAAATGGGATCACACCAACGATAGTACGATAGAAAAAAATAGAATAAACGAGACAAAAGTTTTTACATGGAAAACCCAAATCGAGAAAAACAGCGGGACCGAAGTCGAAAACCTCCACTATAACAATAATGGGCTTACACAATTTCTACCTACACTGGGATACACCAAATTTTCAAGAGAATATCCCTTGGATTACAAATACATCAAGTTTAGAAATTTGAAATTGTAGAAGAAAAATAGAACATTCCTCTCAATCTTATTTTTCTTCTCCCAGTTTTTCTCTCTATTTTTTCCTCTCTCTAAACTCTCTCTACTTCTCTATGCCTTTTATTGCGGCTGCATTGGTGAGTTTAGAAGGCAATGGAATGCCTCTATTTATTGGTATACATCCATAGCATTTTGGAGTAAAATGCCGTCCAATTGTAGAAGAAAAATAGAACATTCCTCTCAATCTTATTTTTCTTCTCCCAATTTTTCTCTCTATTTTTTCCTCTCTCTCTAAACTCTCTCTACTTCTCTATGCCTTTTATTGCAGCTGCTTTGGTGAGTTTAGAAAGCAATGGAATGCCTCTATTTATTGACATACATCCATGGCATTTTGGAGTAAAATGTCGTCCAATTGAGGAGTTTTTGAGATAAATCAACCATGGCAACTTGCCATCTTGTATGTCATGCATGACATCACTTGATGTCATGCATGACCTCTTATTTTAATTTTTTTGTTTATTATGTGGGCCCTACATGAGGGGGACCCACCCAACAATTTACTCAAGTGCGATTCACTTGAGTAAAAATTTGACTTTCCACTCAAGGTCCAAACACATAAATGTGAGGTACCATTGGATCAAGGATGTTCTTGACGAAAAGTTGATAGAGCTTGATAAAGTGCATACGGATAATAATGGCGCAGATATGCTCACAAAGTCTTTGTCAAGAGAAAAGCTTGAAGTCTGCAAAAGCGAAGCAGGCTTGGTTGTGCCCCCCACATGAGTTGGAGGAGAGAATTGTTGGGTGGGTCCTCTTCATGTGGAGCCCACATAATAAACAAAAAAAAAACTAAAATAAGAGGTCATGCATGACATCAAGTGATGTCATGCATGACCTACAAGATGGCAAGTTGCCACGGTTGATCTATCTCAAAAGCCCCTCAATTGGACGACATTTTGCTCCAAAATGTCATGGATGTGAGGCATTCTATTGCCTTCTAAACACACCAAAACAGTCGAAATAAAAAGCATAGAGAGGTAAAGAGAGTTTAGAGAGAAAAATTGGGAGAAGAAAAATAAGATTGAGAGGAACATTCCATTTTTCTTCTACAATTCCAAATTTCTAAACTTAATGTATTTGTAATCCAAAAAATATTCTCTTGAAAATTTGGTATATCCCCTATTTAGTTTAGGGAGAAATTGTGTAAGTCCATTATTGTTATAATGGAGGTTTTCGACTTCGATCCCGTGGTTTTTCCAGATTTGGGTTTTCCACGTAAAAACTCTTGTCTCGTTTATTATATTTCTTTCTATCGTATTATCGTTGGTGTGATCCCATTTTTATCCAGTTAGTGGAAAAAAGAATTATATCGATTCCGTTATGCCGGTGTCATCGTTAATTATTGGCACTCTTTCCCAACAGAAACATCCAACTAAGATCCAAGTTTCCAGGACCCCTGATGAGTTCGAGTATTTTCCCGTGTAAAGTAGCTTCCATCTAAAATAGCTAACTTACTAACTAAGCAGTGATTATGCGGATACAACCAATTTCATCAGACCCTTGATGAATTTAAAATTTCCCCTTGTGAAGTGGTAAATTACACTTAGCTCCCCTCTAAAATAATTAAACTACTAACTAAGCAATGATTAAGCAGATTCAATCCAATCTCAGGCCTTTGATGAATTTGACTTTTTTCCCTAGGGTTAATAATTTACACTTTCCAAGTCTGTGAAATAGCTATAACCATCCAGATTCCAGCCTATTCAGGCCAATGCGCATATTTTTCTTAAAAAGATTCTTGATCAGATTAGATTATGGTCATTAACACGAACCAACAATAATGTGACAGAAGCGCAGAGTACATTTTATCTACTCGTTACAATTACAATCACCAGGAACATGATTAGTATGCTATCATTAATAGTTAACCTACATAATCTTCACTTTTCTAGGTAATTCGGGTTTCCATTCAAACTTTTTTATCAATATTGGCATGATTCCATATACAGTTATACACCCTTCAAAATATATATATTAATGATCTGGATTTGAGCTTTTACCTGATTGAAGAACGGCCCCGATTCCATATTTTGAGCTCGAAGTGTATCGGCATTAATTGCTTGATAGTTTGTTCTAGATCTTAAAAGCTTGGGCCTCTGTTCACAATACCAGTATCTCAATTTTATACGAGCATGAAAGCAAAAGCGCAAAAACAGTAAACAACCACTCTTAATCGACTCAACAAGCAATATCATCTTAGGGAGACGAAAACACAGCTTAAGTTTTCTATTTTTTCTTTAGTAGACTGCATATCAGCTATTTTTAGTTCAAGAAGTATTGCACTAGATTTTTCAAAGTGATCAAAAGAGTTATACCGAGGTCTGCAAAATCGACTGTGAAGTTGTGTATATGAGCTCCCACTTCCCATTAAGCAGATTAGATTTCAGCGGCTCTTTTGTTGGATTAACTGCTTCTAGTTTGCGAGCTATCTAAGAACAAAGTTAAGAAGAAAAACAAAATGATGTGATTAGATGTAAGGCACAAGCAAATCTCGTTTTCATGAAAGATAAAGCTCACTACTTCTTGCCAACTGAGACAATGTACCACTACTCCATGCCATATTGGTCCAAAGTCACCCTTAAACATTTCAAAAAGAAATGTACTTGATAAAACTTCATATGGTAATGAACATTGGTTCGACGTCGTCGATCGTGGCACGTCGAGATATTTTTGGATGACACCAAACAAATGCATTATAGAGTGCTAAAGAAGTTCTTAAAAGATTAGTAAAATAATAGAAGAGATTAATTAACACAAATTGTTACTCATTGGTACATAATCAAAGCTATTATTAACCAAATATCTACACAGTTTAACATAATGTTAATGTCTAACTTAAATTTGTGATAAAAAATAGTTTACCAATAATTGCATCAATAAATATTCATTTTATATCTAATAATGCATTCACTATATTATATTACTGAGTAAAGTTTCCCCAAAAAAAGTGCAAACTCCATTATAGATGTAACATCCAAGAAATACAATGTTATCGAATATTATCACCGATAACCAGCTGAATCCATACTATAACATATTTACGGAGATAGGCGTACACTCGAAGAATAATGTATATGATCCTAAATTATAAGATCGTTAAGGCCTCCGGATACGGCTGATATTATCTAGTTATTCAGGATGGGGAAAATCATAGGCCTTGTTTGTTTATGTTTACAAATCCTATTTTCAGTATTTTGGACACAAAATCTTAAGAATCCACGCTACAGACTATTTTTAACCAAATACACAATTTTTCAAATTCAATTTCTCCTTCTCCAATATAACTACATATCAATCAATAGGTCCATCATTTTATACAATTATCAATCAATATTCATTTAATTTACAATACTTATTTCTTGCTTTTCCAAACTTTACAATCATTTAACACGTCATAAATCAACTAAGCATTATTGATTTGATACATTTTATAAATTCTAATCATATTATAAAAATATAAACTTACTTACCAACACGTCATATCAAATTCACACAAATTCCCGTAGTACACATTTCCCGAGTAATTTACATAACTTCAACTCAAAAACATAACCAAGCAAAGCCATAATTCTTTGGAGAAAAAAAAAACAAACATGTATTAGTAATGAATTAACAAGAAACTGAAAGCTAAAACATATATATATATATATATATTTTCACCTGATCAATAGTTTGCTGGTCTTCAGGGGAAGCTTCAGCGCCACGATCAAGGGGAGCAATGGCTTCCAGAAGCTCTTCCTTGATGACCTCAGCATTCTTAGTCTTGTTGTTACTCAATAATCCACTGAAGAACGACACGTGTGTCCTCCATTTACACTGGGCTGCCGGCGCAAGAGTCGCGGCGGCGGCGGATAGACAGTTATTATTAATGTTGATTCGGGGAGAGACGGTGGCGGTGGGGTGGAGGAGCTTGGAGGTGGTGGTGGTGGTGGTGGTGAAAGACGGTGGCGGTGGCGGAGAGAGTGCGGATAAGGCCATGGGATTTTGGTGGGTTGTGGTTATCATTCACTTAGGTCCCGCCATTACAAATGCTATGGTTTTTTTTTTCCATTTATATTTTGGGGAAATTTTTTTATTTTTTCATGAAGAAATTTACGCATGGACCTCCTCAGTTATTGTACAATTACCAAAATCTCCTCTCAATTATTAAAAATTATCAATGCACCTCGTATTGAGGCTTTTTTCACAACCACAAATCTTGTGTATATAAATTTTTTATAATTTTACCTCTATAAACTTTACATATAAAGTCTATAATATAGACGGATTAAGGGAATACTTTGGTAATTTCTAATAAGTGTGGTGCAAATCATTACTTTGGTCCCGCCCGCCATTGCAAATGCCGACTTCTTTTTCATTTATTTATATATGATGATTATCTTTTGGGGCAATTTTTTTTTGGGGGAAATTACACCTCCTCACTTATTCAATAATTACTAAAATCTCCCACCAATTGATAAAGATTACAAACACACCCCTCATGTTAAGGAATTTCTTACCATCACATCCTGTGTATTTAAATTATTTTACTATTTTGCCCTTGTAAACTTTACAGACCTATTGAGGGGGGTATTGATAATTTCCAATAGGTGATGGGAGATTTTGGTAATTGCTTAATAAGTGGGGGTCTATGTGTAATTTTCCCATTTTATCTCGTGGAGATTAAAAGAAAGTAACTTTGATTAGAATAATAAATTTGCCATTTGCCAAGATTTATAGATCATTAGGTCAATCGCTTGGCCGACGTATTATTTCCCACGTTACTGAATTGTCTATTTTGGGTCCTCCTCTTGTTAGTGACATTAAATCTTTGTTGCATCTCTTTCATTCTTTTTGTGCTTCTTTTATTACAAGATCGGATAATAACCAGGCTCATTTATTAGCTCGTAGTGCATATATGGTTGTTGTCTTTCTTGATGGAGAGTTTCTTCTTTCCCACGTGATGTGAACTCTGTTTTGATTGATTCTCAGTAATATATCCTACCAATTTACCAAAAAAAAATAACAAAATAGGATTGATGAGAATATATAAATTGAACTGCAAGAGAATGTCTTGCCCATAATAATATAATATATGATTACATCAGACTAATCACATTGATTTTATAGGAAATTTTAGTTCAATTTTCTTTTTACCTACGCAGCACAACACTTTGTGGCTCCTGAATTTAGAACCACGGACCTCCCGCTCATAAGTGAGGGTTGAAAACCCTGGACCAAAGCTTTGGTAATCCAAATTCAATTTAATTGAACTCACATGTAATTCACGAAGCAAATAAATTACATTGTCATATGCTCATTCGTTTAGTACATCACAATCGGGGTCAATCCAATCAAATTTGAATTACTCCATCTAGACTCTCGAGATTTGTTACGTGGAATAGTTATATTTGTTTTGAGGACATACCAATCAAATTACGGACTTCTTTGGTATTGAGGATGAGATAGATAGGATTAGATTGATATGACATGATTACACTGTTCACATGAACAAAAGGGGATAATTTTTTACTTATTTGGTACATGAGATTGTTTATTTTCCTACTCATGTAAGGGGATGATTGCAATCAGATCTCATGTGACGTGGCTACTAATCAATTGTTTGTGGAATTCTAATCGGGGTCGTGAAATAAACATGGGCTTTTGTCCAACCTATAAGGAACGATAGATCTAATTATATATCGTTTCACCCCTAATCAACCATACTAAACGAGCCTCAAGTGTAACTCATAATTCATATATCATGTAAGTATGTGATTAAGCTAGGCGCTGCGTGACCAATATTAAGAATTATCAGGGTTCGAAGTCTCAGGACAATTGATATTTTGGAATAAATTTTTCATACATTGCAATCGAAAAACTGGAAATGTTTTTGTTTTCGAGTTTATGAAAACTAAAACAAAGTATATTTCCAAAATTGATCAATTTTCACCAAAACTCTATTTATTCCTTTGTTTCTCTATGAAACCTTGTAGGATTGTTTTTTCTATTTTGATGATAAAAGCTCTTATTCATAATTATTTACATGCAAATGACTGGTATTACATACTATTTCAAGACGAAATTTTCATAATTATTGCTTTTACCATGATCATTTCTGGCAAGCATATATTTAATAATAAACAACAGTAGTAAGTTGTTCCACCAACTCTTCACTGGCCAACCATGTTTGACTCAATAGGAAAAACGTGATAAAAGAAACACAGGCGGTAGGCCTAACTGGGATGGACAATTCATACTTTTTAATTACTATCTTTTTTTTTTTTTTGATAAAATTAAAGGTTTTTTATTTCTTTTTTGGGATATTGAAAAATGATATTAAAAGTGTGTGTAAATCACTAAATTGTGTTTTGGGAAAAAAAATACAACGATGATTGTTGTGATTAGGGGTGTACATAAACCCGCACAATTCGCCTGTACCGCTCAATTCGAGCCAAAAATCACCGGTTTAGAATTATTATATAATAATGGCGGGTTGAAAATATTACAACTCACCACTTTTGGGTCGGGTGGTGGTTTTGATGGATGTAACCCGCATAACTCGCAATCTCACCGCTAATTGTATACGCTACAAATATATGTATGATGTGGATGGAAATAATCCACTGGGTCAAGCTTACAAGTTCACACCAAAATAGGCCCAATAAGTTTAATAAATCAAAAGGAGGCAAGCCCAAACCCACTGTGACATGGCTGGAGGTGCCAGCTGTACGCGGAACTGGTCCAGAACCTATAAAAGGAAAGGAAGACTTTTGAAAGACAAGAACTAATCAAAATATAATTAGAGACCAATCAAGATATTAATGAAGATCCATTAGAGATATCAGTCAATAACTTACCAAAGCAAGCCGGCATAATCCAATCAAATTAAGGTCTGTTCTCAGAAAGATCCAACATAAACCTTTGGACCTCAAGACTTACCTAAAATAGTCAGATCTGCAGAAGATAAATAAGGAAGGTCGTCAGCCCGATTTTGCTTACCTTATTTAGCCCGATGTCATTCAACTTGTATAAATACACACATTTGATGATGAATAAATCTCTTACGTTTTTATGCCATATTATCTTTTACACTTTACGCATTATTATCTCTTTATTTACGCATTATATTTAATTATTATGCTCAATTTCTCATATTAATATATAAATATCATTGGAGTGAATCAGACACGCATCAATGTATATTTAGTTAAAGATTAGCATTAAACTTTGAAAACTAAATATGCATATATACTCTCTAATAAGAGTGGTTTTTATTCATATTTATGTAACATTTTTTATTCATGTTTACGTATATTTTAATGATGAATTTATAAAATAATTTTTTTTATTAATAATTTAAAATTTTCACTCATTACAAGTCATGATAATATAACTTTTATTTAATAACACCACTTATTTTTTTTAGTTTTCAACAACTCAATTTTTTTTAGTTAAATGCTATGATGCACGGACACTCCGAAAAACTATCTCGTGCAGTGTCGGACACGCATCGTGTCCGTGTCCAGCTATTGAGAGAAAAGAAAAATACACATAAACATTCATGTCTTAGTCGTGTCTATGCACTAATTTTTTTAATAATTTATGTATCTGTGTCCCGTGTCGTGTCCATGTCTGTGTCTGTGCATCATAGGTTAAATGTATAACAAGTATGTTATTTAGTTTATTACTTATTTGTTGGGGAAAATTGCAGCAACCTCCCTCCAATTATGGACATTTGGCATCCATAGCCCCTCATGTTTGATATATTGACATAAACCTCCTCCTTTTCAATCTTTTCACTAAATTCACTAATAAAAGACTAAAAAGCCCTTCACACTTGGGTTAAATAAAAGGATAAATTAAATAATTGGTTGGAGAATAAAAAATTATCATTAAATGACATAATAATAAAGCATCTTATCTTACTCAGCAAAGGGGTGTGACCTAGTGGTCACAAGGCTTTCAGCCTTGAGAATCCACTCGGGTTCGAAACCCAGGAGAAGGGGATGGGGGGTTTATTCCTACATCCTCCCTTAGGGGTCCTTGCGCTTATTGAACTCGTACCCTATGGGTAACCTAGGACGGATTACCTCCATACGTGGTTTGCGGGCTATTGCGTAGGGCGGATTACCTCCATACGTGGTTTGCTGGCTATTGCGTATGGACAGGCTTGCTCTGCTGGGTGACTGGCGGAGATTTACCCTGGGATTTTCAAAAAAATAAAAATAAAGCATCTTATTATTCTAATTCAACTAACGCTAAATTTCATGAAAAGATATATTATTATTTTGATTATGCTGATTTAATTTGTTACACCATTTTCTTATTTTATGGCAATCTTCAATCGAAAAAATCAGTACTTCTTTTTCTCTTTTCATATTGTATGTAATATAATTTTACATGCAGTGTCAAGGACTTTTGGTGATAATTTGAGGTTTTCATATTTTTTTAATTAAAAGCCAGCTTCAAACTTTAAATTTTTATTAAGTTATGATTTTTTTTATGAAATAGTCATAAGTTATTGTTTTGTTTTATTTATTTTTCTACACTTATTACTATATCTACTTTCTTATGAATAAAAGCATTGTGGTGTTTAAGAAGGGAGTATTATTTTCTGTTACAATATTATTTTTTTCAATAGAATATGCTATTTCTAAATCAACACCTTTCCGAAAGAAGTTGTTGGATTTTATTAAGAAACAAGTATATTTGAACAAATAGAATTTTGTATAAAAAAGATTTAATTTATAAAGTTCTTACTTCTGTACTTATTTATAGTTTTTTTTTAAAACAAAAAATTAAGAACATTAAAATTATTCTTCTTTATAGAAAATATTTAAATGAAATTTTTAAATCAGCAAAGAAATTCATGATTAACCTGGATGATATTCTCTTTTAGGAGTTTACAATTATATTTCTAGAAAATTTTAATTGTGGATGCCTCATTTATTATTATCATTATCATTATCATCATCATATTATCATTATTATGTCATTTGATGATATTTTGATAATTTTTCATTCTCCAACACATTATTAATTAAAAGTTACCATTTTTAATTTAAAAGTGGAGGGCATCTTAGTCTTTAAGTAATATATATAATGAAAAAAGTTAAGGAAGAGAGGTCCATGTCAACATTTTAAAGGTGAGAGGCGTGGATGTCAAATGTCCATAAATCAAGAGAGGTCAATGCAATTAACCCGCCAACCTGCCCGCTAAATACATTTAACCCAACCGACCCAAACCGCTCAATTTGGAAAGATAATTATGAAGTTTTAGTTTGAAATTTTGTCAACCCCGCACATGTGGGGTCAGATTTATTTATTTTCATAAAATTGCACGAACCCCAACCACGTATACCCCTTGTTGTGATATCTTTTCCTTTTCTAATGAACTGTTTTTTGAAGACGAACGGTGTAATTCACTTTTCTAATGAACTGTTAATGGCAATGTATGTTTTTGCGAGATACGTGAGTGGATTAGATGTTAATGACTTAATTCAACAGAACTCTCGAAAAAGTGATTTGAGTATATTTTTTCTAAATATATTTCAATTAAATTCATCAATTTAGACGGCGAAATATAGAGAAAGTGACTCCACATTTTGTCATTTCCGGACGTTGAGATATAGTTAGATAAACATGTTTTATCATTTAGAATGACTACCCAATCATGATGTAGTTATCCAAAAAAATAAAAGAGATGTAGTACATTTTTCTATTTTTCCTCATCTTTTACTAGATTAGTTTCCGAAAAAATATTTCTATTTTTTCTTCAATTTTAATATAAAACGAGCAAAATATATTTTTAGGATTTTGGTTTGAAAAATAACATATCGAACACATTTTTCATAATAAGTATTTCGATAAGGAATCATATTCCACCGTTTTCATACCACATTTCACATTTTCTAATTGTCTTTTTTCACCTCTCTTTGATTTGGCAAATATTGATCGACTAAATCCTTCCAAGTTAAGTGATTATAATAATTTCTTGTCAAATCAAATAAAAAAAGACATTATAAAAACGACGGTATATAACATTACTCTTTAATCACTAGTGAACTCGCAATCCAATAAGTTACATTAGTCAAACACAAGAAAACTTTAGAAAACTATTGAATAAACACTTCAATTTTCTACCCAAGGCTTGTTATCCTAGTGATATGAGCATTCACTTTCACATGAGAGATTTTGAGTTCAATTCCAGACTATCACAAGTTCGTGACATTTCTCTCCTTATTTAGAGTCTTATAGGATTTGTGACATTTCTTTCCTATCAGCATTCACTTTTACATGAGAGGTTTTGAGTTCAATTCCAGATTATCACAAGTTCGTGATATTTCTCTCCTTATTTAGAGTTTTATAGGATTTGTGACATTTCTTTCCTTCTTTAGAGTCTTTCCTTAAGTATGCTGTACAAAGTTCGAACTCTGGTCGTGTATTTATCGAAAAAGCTTTATTGGGAGAGACTGTACCCACTTCGATGATCTCTCTGCCTCGAAGGATTAGTCACCAGCGTCCGACTGTAGATACTCTTGGTTATAAACCAAAAAAAAATTTAGAATCTGGTATACACGATCTATGAGTAAAAACTATTGCCCCTAATTTGTCCAGCCACGATCCTCCGTCTATAATTTTAAAAGCACTTCAATTTTCTTGAGAAATTTTCCAACCGCACAAAATGATATATTTATTTATTTATTTATTTATTATTATTATTATTATTATTATTATTATTATTATTATTGGCCTAATTTACCAAAGTTCACTTCAGCCAGCAAACACAAAAACTTCTCGATTGCCCTTTGTCTTCTTCCTGAGCCCCTTTTATTGAACTCATTTCTTCTGTTATATATTATATTATGCTCTTCCTTATAATGAATGTTCAATCATTTTTCTGCAATCAAATCCTGCATCTTCACTAATTAATGGTAACAGATTCTTCTCCTTCGTTTGTATAATCTTCGAAATTGATTGCAGAAGAAACCAAATTACAAAGATGATCTCAAAATTTCCTGTTAAAACATCCGACATAAGGCCATCGCCTAAATTTTCTGCACTAGCATACAATCAACAGAAATTCCTTTTCAAGACAGTTTGCTGTGAAAAGAATGCTTCTTCGTCGAATTCTTCGGATAACAAGTTTGATTTCAAGCTGGTAGGGCAGTCTTTGGCTGAGAAGAAGTGGAAATTCAACGATATTGATACGAGTGAGTTTACGAAAAGTCGAAAACTATGTGTTTTTGTGCTGTGTTATTACTGTTTTCAGTTGCCTTGCTCTAATGATCTTGATATTGCTGCATATTGTGTTTCGAGCAAAAACCTAGGCTTTGTTGTTTGGATGTGATTTCATTGCATTTTCGATCATCGTTGTCTAAAATGTACGGGAGAATGGGTTTTTCTGTTTTTGTGTGGAAAAATTAGGGATGTTTGGTTGTGTTTTATAAGAAATCGTCGGAATTGATGAATTGATAGATGTGTGAAATGATTGAGATGAGTATAAGTAATGATTATGTGAATAGTGATAGAAGGTGTGAGGGAGAGAGGAGAGTGATAGAAGGGAAGTGATAGAAATGTGAGGTGAAATGTAAAAATGATTGAGATGTGTAGACGGTGAATTTTCAATTGAGAATGGTGGAAACTGTGTATGTTCAGTTTCAGGTGAGAATGACAATTTGAAACACACGTACAAACAAGGCCCTAGTTTTGCAATTTGAGATGGTGTAATTTTATTTTTCTTATACTTTGTCAACAAAATGTGAAATTGTACTACTTGAATAAGATTAGTTGGCAGCATAGTTTTTGCTAATATAAGTATTTACTTTACTACATATTATGATTCGAAGTTATTCTATTGATAGATGCAATGCAAGAATCAGTAAGCCAGTGGCTGTCAAAGACACAAAGCTTTTTCAATGAAGTAACTTCTCCACTAGTGAAAAATGTTCAAGATAGAAGGCCTAGTATTCAGGACAATAGTCAAGATGTGGATGATATGTTGATTACTGAACAGACTGTTGATTCTAAAACCCCTAGAGGAGACCTTTCTGAAGCCGCCATTGTTTCGATCGAGCAATTTAGCCGGTAAAGGCACTGTTTTCAGTCTTTCATAATTTAGATTGCCACTTTGCATTGATTGCAATTATGTTCTTACTCGATTTCAGATTTATAAATTTTCTTGTAAAAGGGAATGTATAGTTTCTATAAATTTTGATATCAGAGTCAAAAGTTGTGCGCTTTCGAAAAAATTATTGAATAGGACTTTGATGATTTGTTTGTAGTTCAGAAAGACATAATGTCAAGCAGTTTAATTTACTTTGCTTTGTACTACTTTTGGATTTTAAAATGTTTTAAGAGTGAATGTTAGGAACCCCAAACAGCTGCCTATATATAAGGATTATTTTTCTAAAATGGTCATCTATACTTTTCGGCCTTAAAAATAATTTGATCTGCTGGGATTTCTTTTCTTGACTCGGAAACTTCTGTGACAAGATTACATGAATTAGTTTATGTTGTGATCTAAAAATAAATAAGCTCAAAGACGGATGAAATTTATCCTGCTGATATGAGGGAATTAATTTTAACTTTTTCCACGTCCAAGATATGCAGGATGAATGGATTGACTGGGAAGAAAATGCAGAAGATTTTTAAAGCACTTGTGCCCGAGTCTGTTTATAATGATCCACGTAATTTGGTGGAGTATTGCTGCTTCAGGTTTTTGTCGAGGAACAACGCTGAAGTTCATCCTTGCCTAAAAGTGTGTAAACTTGCTGGAACTATTTCATATACATATACACGCACTACTCATGTGCAAATATATTTTTATTGGTTGTTTCTTTTAATCTTTTTTAGTTTGTTTTATTTGGTAGACTGTTTTATGTAACTTAAATAATTTGTGGAAAATGGTGAGTGCTATCAATTTGATTTGTAAGCAACATGTGTCTAATTTTATTTTCAGTAATTTTTCTTTATTTGTTCGAGTGGATATCTGCAAGAGAAATATTTGTTTTCATATGAGATTAACTAAAAATTGATGAATCATTTTCTTGATTTTTGAATAGAAGTAGGATTTAGTCCATCATTATGTTTTCAGCAGGAGAAAGTATTTCTTTTAGAAAAACAGGAAACTCCTCAGTAAAGAGCCATGTGCTAGTCGAGTGGTAATAGATTCAGTCCATTTTTTGTTGGATAGGATCTAGGAATTTACTGATGCTTAGTCTTTTGACCTCTGATATCAGGAACCTGCATTTCAGAGACTAATTTTTATAACTATGCTCGCGTGGGAGAACCCTTACAGGAAAAGAAAGGATAACCGGGCTAAATTTCTGGAGAGAAAGACTTTTCAGGTAAACTCTCTCTTGACCCTTGCTTTTAGTGTGTTTGTCATTTATTTAGCATTTTGCTATATTTTATAGCTGCTGCATTTTGGCTTCATTCTATGAGAGCAGACCAACAAAATCACCTTCTGAGACTGAAAAAATAGAATTGTGGAAAAAATCAAAGTTATAAATGTTTAGATCTAATTATATTCTACTAGAACAGTCCCCTTCTTTGGAAGAAACAAACAATAAGGATTTAGACGTTTGGATAAACTAGTAAAGTGAATGTGCATTCGCATGTGAAAATCGTTTTATATAGTAGAATATTTAAAATTACTTATTATTGTTATTAGTAGAGGGAGTATTTTATACCAATATTGCTTTTTTGTGACTTCCTACCAATTATTACCTCTATAGTCTGAACATATTGAATCTAGCATTGCACTGTGTCGAAATGGGTTGACAAAACATATGTGAAAGAGTATCACCGGTGAAGTTGTCTTAACCATATGAATGATATAAAATCAGAGAATCCCTTGTCAAATCTGTCGGAAGGCTACAAATATGCATCATAATACATAGAAAAGAGAATATGTAGCCTTAGAAAGCCTTTTTTTTTTTACAGATTTTTACCTATATAGAAGCATTTAGAAAAATAAAAACACTCACATATAGGTAAATATTATATATTACTAAGTAGTTTGAAATACATGAGAAAGAGCTAGGAGTAAAGGCTATATCTATAATAAAAAAACTGTAGAAGGATTTGGGAAGTTTTGTATTTTTATTATATGGACTTTAGATGAATATAGATTAGAGTTTAAATTCTATAAATGAAATCTGAGGATTTGATAAGCTGAAAAAATAGATGTTCATGTAGAAATTGGGACCAGCGAGTCCAAAAATTTGATAGATAGCAAGTGAAGAGATATCCACGTCTGAGGTTTTTCCTATCAGCCATTAATTGTTATAGGAAAATAATTCTGAAGAGAATTGATCATGTTGAACAGACATCTAAAAATTATTCGGTTAGTGTTATTATTTGAAACCAAATCTCTACACAATTGGAACATTAATATCTTATTATTTAGTTAGGTTACTTAATTGAGGGCAATAACGTCCTTTCACAATTGGAAGAATATAGATATAGATATTCCAATTGTGCATGTTCTGTCTTTCCTTTACCATTATATAACTATGTCATATGTGTAAAATATCATAAAGAGATTTTTCTCTTTCTTCTTACCTTTTTTTTTTTTTTTTTGGGGTTGAAGTTGAAGACAGAACTTGTGGGAGAAGAGGCATTTGTTCGTATTGGTCCTGCAGTTTCAGGTGTTGCTGATTGTCCCACTGCACACAATCTTTTTAAAGCACTTGCCGGTGATGACAGGGGCATATCGTTTAGCATATGGTCGACATATATTAATGAACTTCTCAAGTGAGCATTATTTCCTTTTATAACTTTAACACTTTGTCTTTGGTTACTTCATGATTACCATTATTCTTATCAATTCATAATGAATCCTTAATGCTGCTCTGATATGCAAATCCATGCACATCATGACCAAGCATAAACCCACCATTGAGCACAACTCGAAATATCCTTGAAATTATCAAAATGAACCCACATATGGTACCCTTTTTTTCAAAAGTTTGACTCTCTCTGGTTACAAACAGTTCAAGAGAATATAGAATTGTGGGCTATACCACATTTTATATTCTGCTCTCATGATTTGGTTTTTATGTTTCTAATTTCTTTGCATTTGTTATCAAGCTCTTTCTTTTTATCTCCTTTGGTTAAAAATCCATTGTGAGCGCAATTAACGCAATTTGGTTTTGAGATGGCAGCCTCTCTTAGCTTACACGTTATGGAGAAAAAAAAAATGACTTCTAAAGCTTAATCTTTTCTTTTGTCTCCAGTTCTGTTTTAAATATATAATTCTCCCACTAGTAAAACTCTCTTTTGATATTTTGAACTAATCTTGAACCCAGAACAACTTCTCTGGTTGATCAATTCAGCTTGTTTTGTCTTAATTTGTAGAGTGCATGAAGGTCGAAAATCACATCAATTTCAGGAGTCTTCCAATATTTCAGAGGAAAAAATCCTTTGCCTTGGTTCTAGCCGAAAGCAACCTGTTATTAGATGGGAAAAGAACATGGCATGGCCCGGGAAACTTACTTTGACTGACAGAGCGCTTTACTTTGAGGTACTGCTGTTGAGCTGGTCGAATAATTTTGATGCTTAGAGAAAGCTTTCATTGGCTTAGGAGTGTCTTACTTGAGGTTGTTTTTGGGTTGAAGGATTTGAGAGCGAATGAATTCAAATCAATTATACTATGAAATCATCTAAAACCAATTTTGAGCTATATTTTCACGCTTATGGCGGATTTCAAATCCACTCAATATGGAGTCATTTGAAATCCTTTCTCTAAAGCCTTTCTTTGAAATCCAACTCCTTCCATCCAAACGCAAACCTGAGAGTGAAAAATATTTAATTCAAAAATTTTATCTAATAATGAAGAAAAGCAATGTTAAAAACATTAGAGAATAAGACACAGGAACTGCAAGTATGATTTTTGTGATGGCTCGCGGCACTTAAAATTTTCAATTCCATGAGTGTTTACTAATCCATGGCTGAATCCTCGTGCGTTCTTACACTCAATAATGCTACACAATATGATGGATTTTTTAATCTTGTTTTTATCAGGTAGGATAATTATTGACTGACCTTTTCTTATCATCAGTTATACTGGACTAAAAGCAACATATGCTGCCATATTCATATTCAGAGAAATATCCCTGATGATGGCACTCACACACACATGTACACATACGTATACATGTATATATGATTGTAAAGACTATAAGGCCCATTGGGATTTGTGATATCGACTAATGTTAGATGACGTATATGATAGTTATGTGTTTGGATTTATGTCATTAGCTGCAAGATAACTTGGTCACTTCCAGGTACATTGAGCAGGAATAAAGAGATTTTTTCTCCATCCTTGTTTTATACTTCTTTAATATATTGTAGTACATTTCAGGCAGTTAACTTGGTTGGAGAGAGAGAAGCTGTAAGGCTAGATCTTACTTCAAATAATTCAAGGATAGAGAAGACAAGGGTTGGACCTTTAGGATCAAATCTTTTCGACTCAGCTATCTCTGTCACCTCTGGTCCGGAGTGAGTAAGCTTCTCCAACCTATCTTTTCTTATTAAGTATAAGTTGAAACTAAAATAATTGCTCACTACTATTTTCTCTGGCCCTGTGTTAGATGATTAAGCACACAAATGATAGAGCAACTAATACTAATTCTTGAAAGTAAACATATTTTTTGGCTTTTCCTTGCAATTTTCGTCATCAATAAGCCATGTGTATTAAATTTGTGTGCTGACAGGTCTAAATCATTGGTACTCGAATTTGTTGATTTGGGCGGCGAAATGAGAAGGGATGTGTGGTATGCATTCATCAATGAAGTTATTGCTTTATACAAATTTATAAGCGAATACGGACCTAAGGATGGTGACCAATCAGTTTACGACATATATGGCGCTCAAAGAGGGAAGGATAGGGCTGTTACTCACGCCATAAATGCTATTGCCAGACTTCAGGCTCTTCAATTTATGAGGAGGAACATAGAAGAGCCCACTAAACTAGTTCAATTTTCATATTTACTAAACGCACCATATGGCGATGTCGTTCTTCAAACCCTTGCTGTTAATTGTTGGGGTGGACCTATAATCAAGAAATTGAACGAGAGCGACAGTGAAAATTCGCAGGTGGGACCCAGTGGCGAGGCCCCCGAAAATAGCAATCACGTTTTTGACATAGATGGAAGCGTCTACTTGAGGAGATGGATGAGGTCACCATCATGGGGTTCTAATGCTTCGTTGGCTTTTTGGAAGAATGCTTCGGTGAGACAAGGAGTTGTGCTTAGCAAGAATATTGTTGTAGCTGATATGACTTTGGTGGAAAAGGCAGCAATGACATGCAGAGATAAATATAGGGTAGCTGAGAAAACACAAGCCACAATTGATGCTGCAATGATTGAAGGAATTCCGAGTAATATCGACCTTTTTAAGGTAGAATTAACTAGTTTAGATCTTTCTAGTTTACCACTCGTTCAAACAAGTCCGAACCTTTCAATTTTCTGTCAACAGCTTGTTCGCGGAAATGCACACACGTGAGGGACTAAAACTGTAAAAAGATCAGAACAAAGGAATAAAAACCGTATAATTTAAAGTTAAGGGAGCAAAAGTAAAATACTTTTCAATTCTCACATGCATGCACATGAGCAGTTTATCAATAGTTTTTTTTTCTGAAAAATGGGAGTACTTATGAGGGACTAAATTCGAGGATCGTAGAACTGGAGACTGGAATTGAATTAGTGGCAAAGATGGCGGACTTGAAATGTAAAAATCGAAGTGACATTACGCTTTTCTAAAATTAGAATTAATGTCAATACATTGCATTTGCCCCGTGATTCAAAATTTTTTTTATTTATAATTAATCGATCTGCCATGGTAATTGCAATTTCTCTTATTATTCTTTAAACATGTCATTGTTTATACCTTTCCAGGAACTTGTACTTCCGCTAACTGTCACTGCTAGAAATTTTGAAAGACTGCGGCGTTGGGATGATCCTCTTGTTACAGCATCTTTTCTTGGACTAGTATATACGCTTATCTTCAGGTAACCTTTTAGCTCTGGCCTTTAAGAAGTTTATGGCACGTACATTGTCCCTCTCAGAATAATAAGGTAATTTTAAGCTTGTTTCATGATAAAGCTTTCTAGATTCCTTAAGATAATAAACTCATTTATTGTTCTCGATCTTCGCCAATCACTTGAAACTTGAAATTCTGGATCATATTGGTAAATTACAGACACTGCAGGAGACTCTAATTGCGAAAAACATCCCGAATTTTGAGAAATTACCATAGCTTCCCTTATCAGTACAACATACTACAATTTCACCTCCCGTTTTTCAAATTATCAGAATAAGAGGTGTTTTTGGTAATTTGCAAAATCTGATGGGGCTCGTCGTACTTTCCCAATAAGTGAGGGGTGTACGTGTAATTATTCCTACTCTATTCGTAGTTCTATTAACACTGCCACATGTAAACTCTTTACACTTTCTTACAAGATTTTCTTAGTTAATTCTAACAAAGTCTATTTTCAATTCCTATCAGAAATTTGTTGTCATATACATTCCCGGTTACTTTGATGATTTTGGCTGCTGGCATGTTATTGCTGAAGGGGCTCAAGGAGCAAGGTCGCCTTGGAAGATTTTTTGGGAAAATTACAATATATGATCAACCACCATCAAATACAATCCAGAAAATTCTTGCTCTAAAAGAGGCCATGCGTGAAGTGGAGAAGTATCTCCAGAATGTGAATGTTATGCTGCTTAAGATACGTTCAATCGTTCTTGCAGGACATCCTCAGGTATTTTGTCTCAGTATCTACTCAAGAATCCTTATACGCAAGTCTTAGAAATTATCTTGCATTATTAAGCGTGTCTGAATTCTTCAAACCATCTTTCCTTAATTATTGTTGAAAACTGTGCTATAATTCATTTTATTCCCTTTTTTTTTTTTCGTTTTTTGGGATTTTGCATGTAACTCTTTGTCATCTCAACTTATAATCTGTCTAGCCAGGTAAATTGTTGTACAATGTGGTCATTTAAACACGGGTGATTTACTGATATATCCTTTCAATTATAGAAAGTTTAGAAATACACCCCCTCGTGTGTGTTTACATATAGATAAACATTACCAAGACACTAGGAGTAGAATGGTCATTTATCTGACCACTAATTTGATTATTTTTTCAATTTGTTATGTTGTGAAAGTGGTTAATTCATGACTTCCGTCAAGGTTCTCTAATGGGGCAAACTTAGACGGGAGGATTGTATAATTATGAAAAGGGGAGGGAAGTAGTTGCAATTACCTATATTAGAGGGGAGATAAGTATTATTAACCCGCGAAATATCCTCATCAAATAAGTATTACAAGGAAGGAAAAAATTGCAAGAAAAAATCATGAACTTTTACCTTAACATTTGCCCCGGTAAAGATGGTGTAAGAGGTTGAAAGGGATTTCTATAGATACAAATTTTTCACGAAAATGATTGTAAAATAGCTATTTGATACTAAATAAATTGTTTCATGTGTAGTTTCTAATTACCCATAGCCGTTGATTAAATTCGTCTTTAAATCTTTTCAGACAACGACAGAGGTAGCTCTAGTGCTACTATTGGGTTCAACGACTCTACTTCTTGTTCCATTCAAGTACATTCTTGCATTTCTAATATTCGATCTCTTCACGAGGGAGCTTGAGTTCCGTAGGGAAATGGTTATTGCATTCACGAGCTTTCTTAAGGAGCGGTGGGACACTGTACCTGCTGCTCCTGTTGTTGTACTGCCATTTGAGGACAAGGAATCGGAGGCTGTGCAGAAAAAACAAGGTGATAAAGTAAAACCAGATACAACTAAGAGTAGTAGTGAATTTTCGTTTTGATATGATGATTTGTTTTTTCCCACTCTTTTCAATAGTTTGATATATGATGAGTCTCAAGATTTCATCATGAAAGGAAGTTGTAGTTACAGAAGTTTTCCCTAATTGTTTGGTTTAAATACAAGTGCATCTTGAGATTTGGAAGTTTTTAGTATAAAAATGTCTTGTAAATTTTGATGAAATGATCATAATTTGACAAATATCAGAGCAAGCCCCTGTAACTTGGATAAAGGTGAGAGAGATTTGTGTATTTTTTTCAATAAATCAAGTCGTTCAGATTCTCTTATGGCCCTTAATTTTACCTATATTCAAGCTTGTTCAAATGATTTCAAATTACGATAGATCTCAAATCTTTCGGAACTCATTTTGAACTGTTTTTTCAATCATTACTGCTTTCAGATGAAACTCACTTGGACTCGATTGAAATTCCAAATTCTTTCCTCGAAATCTAAATTCATTAATCCAAGCACATCCTTAAAAGAAAGAAGTACTGCAACTCCTCCATCCATAGTTGTACTCATTGTAGATGCATTGAGCAGGGAAGCGCTTTTCTTATTAAAAAAAAAAAACAGAATAGTGAAGCACCAATAAAACTCTAAGCGCCAGTGATTAAACATCAAAAATGAAATAATTAATTCTTATAATATAGATGCTAATACGACCAGATAGCAGCATTCAACTATTTTCCTGGTCACAGACAGCACTTCCCAATGAAAAAATTGTAGAGAAAGATATCAATTTCTTGGCAAGCAAATATGGAAGGAGAAGTAGAAGCGAACAAATGAGAAATACACTTCATCAACAATAGAGCTCACAGTACACTTTCGTACAACGACATTTATTCTAGAGGCAACAGATTTTTCATGTTACACAGCTACCAAAATTAGGAAAAAAGAACTGGTAAAAAAATTGCGATAAATCTTCCCCGGGTATCATTACAATCGTTTCACTGCCTGTCCCAGTGACTCAGCGAGAAAACTCAGTGGTTTTATAGTAAAGGGCGTATTGAGCAGTTGTGTATACATCTACTAGGCTGCAAAATTGAAGAGTTGATAGAAAATACCCAAAAAAACAGTTTGATTTCAACTAGTTGCAACTCTTCTCTTAACAACTCTTTTCCTTCGAGCCTTAGGGGGAGGTGATTCACCCTCCATGTTCGAGTCATTTTGTCCTTGTCTAATTCCGAGAAGGCCAAGACCAGAAACAATAGCATTCTTTGATATGAACCACTTTGAAGATGTTGACTGGTCGACTCCCTCGGATGGTCTATTGTAAGCCATCAAGAGGTCATCTGACTGAGCCAATGGATTGACCTCCACACCGAGCCAGGCCAATCGAGATCTTTCTCCTAATTGAACATTCAGGACCCTGCACAGGTTTAACATGCCAATTTGTTTTTGTTCTTGTGAACAGCAGTAAATAAGGCAAGAAAATAAGTTTCATGGGATTTCTAAATTTACTGCATTAGTGTTGCCATGTCTTTTGAAGTGGATTATTGAAAAAGATAGTTAAGAACACCAGTATAATATACTCATCGGTCCTGTAAAGGATAACAACAATAAAAAACTTTCCATTTACAACTAAATCACATGTTTGTTAGTAAATAATGAATCTCTAATAGCTTCCTAATTTGTTTTTCTCCAGATATGGTGATTAACATGTGCCCAAAAGAGACTAGATTTGTTAAATAACTATATTTAAGTCGGAAGGCAATAAAAGATTTTTGGATGAATGAATGAACTAATTTATTGAAATGGACTAGTACTTCGGGAACAAATCAAAATAGAAAAGCAGACATCCTTTGTGGAATACATGGAATATATATACCTGAGAGAGGGAGGGAGAGATGGCAAGAGAGAATAAAAATATCATTATCGCTATTACTGAATATAAAGTACAGTGTGAGAATAGTTAAGTTTCCTAATGAAAAAGAAAGACCATCATGTATGTTAACAACATTACAGTAATAGAAAACTCAAAATGCATACCTCAGTGCAGCGCTGAAGAACAAAGCTACTCCAATTACATCAAAGTGACTGGTCAGTGTTCTGTCCAAACCACACAAAAGCTGATATCGCAAATTCGCATAAAGACCAAGAAAAGCTCCATAACCAAGTGCATTGGTGCTCACAGATGGAATAGTCACAGATAACCTACAGAACCGGTTGCAAAACACAAAGTAAAAAGGTGTCAGGAAGTTTAGGGTATAAATAAAAGAAGGATTGTTTTATGAATAAAAAAATGTTCTACCTTCCCTCCTTTTTACGGGAAGCAAGGTTTGATAAAGCGCCCTGTGCAGCCCCTGCAGTGAATCCCACCATACACAACTCTGCAGCTTTATAAAAGAATGAATGAAGTCTCTTTTGGAAGTCGAACTCTCTAAGTGGATAACTTTGTTCAAAAATATTGTTTGGGAGTTTTTGCAGTGTATTTTGGAGATCAAATTGGAAGGTACTTCCATATGAACGACACGAAGCAAGCGACCAAACGACGATGGCGTTGCAAGCTGTAACCGTGAGTACATTGATGAGGGCAAGATCCCATTCCTCCTTGATCCTGCATTGAAATTTGAGATGCTTATGAAATTTCATAGATTCAGTTCCTTTTTTATTGCAGTGTCAAAATGATACCTCTCCTTGCGATTCTTGATCTCCCACCAAACAGAACAACCAATTGTAGTTGCCTGCTCAAGAAGCAACCTGGACAAAAAGGCTGGATCCGCAATCATCCTGTCCAGAAAATATTCAGAAATATCAAGCAACGGGTTGAAAGGTAATCGAAGCTTCAAAGCACGTTATTTATGAACTGCTGTATGTACTGTAGAAATCAAACAGTAAACTGAAACTTTGTCACTCTACAAAAAGAATTACACAGCATAAGGTTTCCAGTTAGTTGAACAGTTGCATCCATGTCTAAATATAGACCTTTGAGGCATAAAATAGCTAAGAATGAGAGACTGAGAGAACATTATTGATTATTCCAATATATAGTGACTACCAGTTCCGTTGAAGAAATAATTGAATATCAAATTAATGGAACAAACACAAGTGATACCACATGATTGGTTTCCTTTTTCATTGCTTCACTATTTTAATCGTCTTCCGTTATGTCAAATAAACTAGAAAAATAGTATGAAAGAAAGTATCCCTTTAGAGCCACAGATAATAAAGACTATTGAACTACTGGTATTTATCTTTTTCTTTAACACCATAAATGTTCCAAAAGTCCTTGTATTTCAATAGTGAGCAAGCAGATCAACAATTCACATCACAGTAAAGCTTCACAAAAAGCGTTTAACAAGGGAATAGAGACCACGGCATAAAAGAGTTGAATAACGTAATAAAGACAATTGAACTACTGGTATTTATCTTTTTCTTTAACACCATAAATGTTCCAAAAGTCCTTGTATTTCAGTAGTGAGCAAGCAGATCAATAATTCACATCACAGTAAAGCTTCACAAAAAGCGTTTAACAAGGGAATAGAAACCACAGAATAAAAGAGTTGAATAACGTTACCATCTTTATCAAATGAAGTTTCATATTTCCAGACATTATCTTATCAGCCAGAGTTCCATAATTGATCGTATAAGTTACCTTACACACGAATAGAGCAATGAGGATACAACACAATATGGACGAACAGTACATAAAAAACATAGGATAACATGGGATATGGCCACACACCATATATATTAAAGTAAAACAACAAACTAGATTTCCACAATTAGAATTTGTGATCTGAGCCTCTAGGTCATACAGAGAACAAATATTCCAAGGTTTAGAACTAGCGAGTGTTCAAAGTGATATTATGAACATGTGTGAAGAGCCACATTCATAACCCATGACAAGAGATGCCATGCTATCAGAGCATGCAATTGAAATAACCAATAAAAGAGAAAATTAAATAATGAATTTTGATCTTTGATGTCTGTAAGTCGGTATAAAGAAGCTCTAACTTCACCTGCCGATAAATGCCCTTGACAGTCCTTGGGGAAGAGACCGTGAAATGAACCTCTCTGTGGTAGGCCTGGCATTGATAGCCAGAAATTTCACCATTTGAGCAGAGCTGACCAAACCCTAGAGGCAATTCAACATCAGAGTCCATTTCTTGAGGTTATCCAATCCATAAATAAAGGAAAAGAAAAAAGCATAGTATTACCATTTCATAGGCCTGACGAAACCCAGCAGGCAAATCTATCATTGTCTTTTGCCACTCATTCAATACAGCATCTACGAATTTTCTGTCAAACAACTGGCAGAGACATTAAGTTAGACTACGAATGTATCAAATAAAATAACTGAATAAATTATCAACAGATAAAACGAACTGTCACGTATGTCTTTTTGTTTAGACCAATCATTGTGTTACCTCCCCTAGAATGATCCTTCTTCTAAACAGTCCACCCTCGTCTCCTTCATCCCCCTCATCAAAGTTGTCGAAGTAATCATCATCATCGCCACCATCATCCCCTCCATCACCACCTCCGTGACTAAGACCCTTCCCCATGTTACCTCCTCCTCCTCCAGTAGAGAGCTGCAATATTGTATAAAGAAGTAGCAAATATTATGTGTTTGGCAATGACCATGTATAGATACGTAATACAAAAGACCTTTGCAAATACTCTGCCAATAACACCATGTTTATGCACTTTCTCAGTGTGATTTCTATCTTACTAAACTAGTCAAAGCAAACACTTGCAGCATATTGTGCAGTAATCCTATGATGGTCTAGTATGGTAATCTTATGACCGACAGGTTCGGTATTACTATGATGGTCTAGTCAGCTTAAACTATCATGCTAAAAAATAAAACCCGATAACTCAGAAGTCTCTTACATAGAGATTAATGAACCTGCTGCATTAATCGTCTCACGCTCAAATCATAATAGTTCGCTATGCACAATGAACTCCACATGCATCATCAATGTACTAATATAACTCAAATTAATTGGTTTCGGGTGATAAAAAGGGACAAAAATCGGTTGCTATATCAACTAGAAGTTCTAAGACTTCCCCAATTGGATAAGAAAAATTAAGGACAAAAGACAACTGCAAGTACAACTTTACCTCTCAATAATTTTCCTTATCCAGCCTATGTCCACAGCAATCGAATGAAATGAAACTTAAATTAGAAATATGTTACGACAATTCACAAAATAAGAATATAAAGATTAAAGACACAAGAATTTATATGGTTCGGCAATTGCCTACATCCACGGGAGAGAAGAAAGTATTTTTGGTATTGATGAAAGAGGTACAAATTACAATGAATATCAAAAATATGGAACTAAAATCTAGCCCCTGATTTTAAAATACACGTGTTCGCCCTCTTCAAAGCTGGCCCTTTCGATAATGGGCCTGCATAATTTTGGGCCTGCATAATTTTGGGCCTAAGACTCTAAAACATATCACGACAAAATACTGGAAAAAAATCATGAAGCAGCTCATCATAAGTTAACATAGACACTAAACTAATCACTGAAACCACTTAACATCTTCATCAACTTTCGCATTACGGATCAAACAACAAACAAATAGATACCTCAGGACTAGACTTGGTCTGCTTCTGCGTCGTATCGAGCTTCGATTTCTCCAAAGTAACCGCTCCAAACGCACCGTACTGCCCCTTCATTACCGGACCAAAATTAGCAGACCTAGAAAAACTCGACGACGGAGCATCGGCGGCCGGCGGCGGCGACGCCTGGAAGCACCGCTCGAGGGAAGCAATAGCGTCGCCATCAACCACTGCAGAAGACGACGCCGTTACAATACGACACCGCCTCCGAACGGCGGCCGGCCGCAGAACAGGCCACCGGAAATTGAAGGAGGTAGGCAGTAAGGGTCTGGATGATAGGGTTTTGGGGGTCGGTGCGAGGGGAATAAATTGAGATGTTTGCAACAATGGGTGAGAGTGAGACATTTTTATTGCCTTTTTCTCTGAATCGTTTTGGATGATTTCTGAATTTGAAAATTAGGGTTCATGAAGAAATGAAAAGAGGGGAATTTGGGGGTTTTTTCTTTCTTTCCCCTGAAATTTGATCCCTGAGAGAGAGAAAGGGAGTTAATGGTGAGGGATGAGTTCAGGTCAGGTTGTGATCGGCCCAATCAGATAATGAGTCGACTCAGTCGATGTGTTTGGAGAACCGGTCCTACCATTTACCTTTTCTAGCTATGGCAATGGGACGGGACTGGGTTAAATGAGTATCCGACTCGTCCCGTTTTGGATAGGTTTGGATTTACAAAATGAGTTACACGGGGAATTATAAATTTTAAAAACTTTAGGGATAATGGCAGACAACCCCTCAGTTATGAGGTGATGTGCACTTTACCCCCTAACTTATTGAAATATGCATTTTGCCCCCTATTTATCATAAAATGTGCACTTCACCCCCTCGGGCAGCTCGGGCAGGGGCAAAGTGCTACAAAACACATAAGTGAGAGGGTAAAATGCTACAAAAACACATAAGCCAGGGGGCAAAGTCCTACAAAGACACATAAGTCAGGGGGCAAAAGTCCAATTTTTATGATAAGTGTGGTGCCCGAGGGGGTGAAGTGCACATTTTATGATAAGTGAGGGGGCAAAGTACACATTTCAATAAATTAGGGAGCAAAGTGCACATCACCCCATAACTGAGGGGAGTGTTTGCTATTATCTCAAAACTTTAACCCCCGAGTTTGGGACAGGTAGCGTGTTCACTACAACTCGTCGCGTCAAATCATAACTTAATGTTTTAATTTAAGAATTGGAGCGTATTGATATGGGTGTTAAATTTTGACTTGTGAATGTGATGTGATTATTATTTGTGTGAAATTTCATGATGTTTGTCTACGTTGTTGGTTTATCAGTTTTTGAATTATATGGTGGTTACTTATGTGAAAGTTAAGTATACTGTATGAGTAGGTTTTAGCGGTCAATTGAGTTCATCAAGTTGAATTAGACTTCACTAAGTTTGGATTTGAGTCAAGTCATTGCGGGTTGAGGCGGGTCATCGGATGAATTATTGGATTTTCATAACTTTGTCGGGATTAACAAGTTGAACCCGACTCCGCCGAGTATTTGGAGGGGCCAGGTGGGGCGGGTTTCGAGTTTTAATAAAAATATATGTGGTGGGTTGCGGATTTTACCAAACTTGCCCTATTGACATCCCTAAGTCATTTTTTGTACTACAGATAACAGAATTGCATTCTACAATTCAGTCTCTTATTTTAGGCTAAATCTCTTTTTAGCACCCCATATTTCTTTTATTTTTCAATTTTTTTATAGAAAATTAATATTGGAGCTCCACAAATGACTATAGGAGCTCCACATGTATTTCTCTCTCTAGAAAAATGACAACAATACCCAATTACAAATAAAAGCCCAAAAATTTATAAAACAAATATATATTTTGATAATCAATTTAATCTTTGTATCTCACATATTTTTATTTTCCACCATGAACTCTTTTACCTCATATATTTTTATTTTCCACCAAGATTTTTTTTTATGGAGTATTATTGGACTTTTCTCTTTAATATGTTTAGAGAATATGCGTATGAATTGCACAATGGTATAAAAAATATATCTTTATTCAAGAGTATAATAATACAACATGAAAATTAAGTCATTATAAATATATTTGTAAAACTTTTTGAGTACTCAAATATGAAATACTCATATATTTTATTTATTTATATGCATGTTTAAAAAGCAATAACTACTTCTATCATTATTGCTGTTTTTTATTTAATATAGACAATGTTGATTTTAGCATTTTTATGCGTAATTATTGTTGATATATTTTATTGAAGGAACAAGGATATGAAATTGATTAACCCAATGCTAATATGCAGTCAAAGTGAAGAGACTTTAATTTAAATTTAAATTTTTGTTGGTTTATATTATAATTGTCTTTTTTCAAATTTGATATATTTGTAGATTGTGTTTTGGATGATGCTCTATATTTTAAATGGACTAATTTTGATATAAAGTAATAAAGAGAGCATCTACAACTTGATAATATTTTTTGCTTTGATATGAAGGATTTAAACTTTGAAAATTTTAATTAATATATTTTAAGATTTATGGGTGTTCTTGTCATATCTTTATTTAAAAGTTAAAGATGGAGCTCCTATAGTAATATGTGGAGTGCCAATATCATTCCCTTTTTTATTTAGTTTCCTTTTCCTTTTATATCTAATATTTATGTTAAAAACTTCATAGGCTCAAGCTAATGTTCATGGGCTTGTATCATACCAGTATCAAGATACATAGGCTTTATATCCATTTAGATTTTATATTTTTATTAAGTATTATGTCTTAACATATATAATAGTAATAATATTAATAACACTAACATTGTTTATAATAACAATAATAATCATGACTATAACAGTATTAATAAATTTGTTATATATTATATGGATGTCCATACAACTTCATATCCTTTCATTTTCATGACTTCTCACATCTCATCAAGAATATAATTCATTGTCATTTATATTCCCTCATTATGTGATCAACCTTTGAGGTTCTTGTACTGATTTGTGCCTATAAATAAGTCATGCAATTGTATTGTAGAGATACACCAAATGCAATAAATAGTTCTCTCATTCTCTTGTCTTGTTTATCTACTTTATAATATTTTGGGATATTTTATAACAAATTGTCTTGTTTCTCTAATTTATAATATTTTGGGATATTTTATAACAAAATTAATATTATCATAGAATTCTATACTATTTTTATTTTTTTTTGGTTACATAGAATTCTATACTATAATGAACATTCTAACAATTATAAGCTATGACTTAATTTTATATTGTAGTGCTATAATAATAAAAAAAAATTGAGGAACACTAAATTATACTACCATTACTATTTAAATAATTAAATGACGTAATTCAAATTTAGTCTGTAAATTTGACTTCAAACTTAAATATTCACATAGGCTCGACCTCACACGAGTCTAGCTCAAACCCAAAATATATATTACGAGCATAATCAGAACTTAAACTTATAATCTCATAAACCGTGCAAGTTTGACTTTTAATATTATAAATAAAATTTGTGTTCGAAAAATCTTTTTGGTTCAAGAAAATTGGTAGGAAAAGGAAAAGACAATACAAGAAAACCATTTTCCTTTTCCCACCATTTTTCTTACCAAATAGTGAGAAAAGGATATTTATTCAAATTAGTATGAAGTTTTCTCTCCTATTTTCTTTTCTTTTTTCTAGTAACCAAACAATGAAAAATGATTTTTCTTGTGTATTTTTCCCCTTTCCTTACCGATTTTCTTGAACCAAACAGAGACTAAAAGATTTAGAAACACAATCTTTGAGGTCATTCAAATAATCACCATGACACATTGGAATGGCCTCAATACTTTATAGTTATATATCTTTATTCAAAATTATCAAAATCCTTTTAGATAAAGTTGTTAACTAAACACTAAATTGTTTATATTTTAAAAGTGATAATTATACATTCTCTTTTCCAAAAGAATCCTATTTTATCATATGGTTGAAACTTGAAAGTAAAAACTAAACTAAATTTTATCACTTATTCTCAATGTAAAAAATATAGACTAAAGTATCCTCAAAGGGCCTGCTGCAAAGTTGCACAATCGAGGGTGATATTTGGTGGCTCCCGGGACTTCAACTTTCGGAAAATATCCATCACAAACAGTGTTAAAATTGTTTGTTTCGAAAATAAAAACAAACTAGATTAGGGTGGATCCAACTGCGTGTTCCAAGCCCCGCGATAATTCTTATCTTAGAATTATCTTTCAACCCCCGCGCTCGAGTTCGATACGCTAGACGGTGGTTCAGAATTTAACACTTCGATGTGTTGTTTAACTTAGTTGTTAGGACCGCAATTGACTGAAAGAATTATCGTCTTCGAATAACACAATAATACAATAGAAGAAAAATTCAAGTCCAGGTAAAAACTATCTCTCTGATACTTAAATCTGACACAAGATAATCTTATACCTACGTGAGAATCTCTCGATCGAATGTATTATTTTAGATGTTGATTATCGTCTTCGAATACAATAATGAGATGAAAGATAAAATTCAAGTCCAGATAAAAATTATCTCTCAGATACTTAAATCTGACAAAAGATAATCTTATACCTACGTGAGAATCTATCTTTTTTCCATACTTGAATATGTTCGAATTCAAAAGGGTAAATTGAAAACTCAAGTCCAGTGCATAAACTATCTATTCGATACTTAAATCTGAATAAACGATAATTTACACCTCCATGAAAGTTTTCAATCGTGATGATTACAGATAATTATGGATACATGCTTCGCAGCCGCATCTAAGTGGTTTTCGATAAAAAACTATTACATCTATTCTACTGCTACTCCTACATTATGCTATGAACTACTCCTAATTTACGCTAAGAGAAAGAAAATGTAGAAGTATGATGATCTTGCGATATCCTTTTCTTTTTTCTTGGCCACCTATATATCTTGGCCTTGGAGAACCGTTCTTCTTTTTCGGGAACTGCCGTCAACCGCATCCAACCGCCTTTTTCAAAATCTTCAACTTGGCGCGTCTTCCTTGAATGCAGGTCAATGGCTTTTGGACTCTCTGTATTTCTTCAGATTCGGTTATTGGGTATTTATTGACCCAGCCAGCATTTCTGCCATTTTCGGAGTTTATTGGGCCTTATCTTTCCTGTCTGTGGGCCCAATTTCCTTCTTTTTGAATTTTTATATTTGGGTTATTTGGGCTCTGTAAGTCGAAAGCCCAAATTATTTTATGATGTAAACAAATGCCCCCCTAATATACATGAACGTTTCGAGTTCATGTATATTAAGTGATATGTTTCTGTATTTGTGACTTTTGACCTTTCGATGGTCACCATTAACGTCAGTGGACGTGTCCCTTGCTAATAAACAATTATGTCATGTTCTTTTAATTCCCTTTGTTACACCTGGACGTTTCGAGTCCTGGTATGTTTAAATGATATAGCTGGTCCTTCGAATGAAGTTGTAACTCTCGAGGTAACTTTAACTGAATCAAAATTTCTTGATGTCGAAACCATGAATACCCTAAAAAAAAAAAAAATGTTCATTGTTCGATTAACCGAAACTGTTGATTGTACAAATTGGACTATTCGAACACCCTCGAAATTGTCTTGCCTTGAGTGTCTTTGAATTCGAACTTATATGAATTATTTCTTTGTCCCAAGAAAAATGTCACGTTTGCATTGGCAAAATGGAAAATAAGGGCGTGATGATCATGAATAGGGGCAGATTCTACTCAAAACTTTGATTTTTCTATTAATGAAAATATTACATAAGATGCACACATGTGTTTAGTTAATTAACAAATAAGTTCAGGGCATAGTCTAATAGCAAATAGGGTTGTGGTTCTTAGGAGGTCTGGGAATTAAGAATACGGAACAATATTCATAATACGTTAATATATAGCGGGCTCTTAGAGATTTGTAATATTTACGACTGTGATTATTGTAGAGTCAACTAATTTTATTAATATCATTATATTTAACTTTGAATTTTATTCAACTTATTGGAATTTGATTTGTGTTCGATTCGTGAACACTATAATACAAAGCTCAAATTTTTGAAAATTTATTGTACATCATTATTGTTTTGTGCTTATTTAAGATTTAAGTGGCTCTTGAGCAATTATAAACTTCTATTATCATGTGAAGGAATAGATATACGGGTTGAGAGGTGTCGTATCCATATTGTGCATACGAGTCACAACTTTTTTCTTTAATGTATAGATCCGACATTTATAGGATATTGATCTATTTCAGTTGCTTTCCTTTCTTTATGTCTTTACTCTATTTAATCATTAGTTGTTATGAAATATGAATGATAGGAGATGATTTATATTTCTTAATTGTTTTGTGGAGATTAAAGTAATTCTATATGAATATTATGTTAGAAAACAAAAACAAGATTAACTAAGTAAATATATTGACCGTATTTATTACTGATTTAAAGTATCCTCTTAAAGACATCAATGTTGTTAATTATATGTACTACTATAATATATGAGTCATGTTGTTTATTGTATTTACTCATAAGTCATGAGTAACTTTGCATATACTATTTTTAATTGGGTATTATTTAATATTACTGTAAAAATGATTTTTATATATATAAGTTTACATAGTACTGTAGTAATTGATTTTATGTATTCCACCGGAATTTTTCAGAATTAATAAAAAAAAATTCAATAATAAGTTAGTACCTTCAACATTTATTTCAACTTGAATTTCTTAAAACATATTCCTACAAACTTTAGGAGATTGATGACTCAAAACACGTGTTTTATGTCCAATTATTGTCATGTATGAATCACGTGAATCATTAAATATTTACATAGTGAGATTAAGTATTAAATGACACGGAGATTAGTATTTATTTAACGTTTGGATATAAAAAGAAGTAATGACGTGACTCATTTGTAATATTCTTATATATAATATTTAGTAATCTCATATTAGCTTAATGACAATTTTTTTTATTAATTAAAATAATCATTCTAAATAATTTAATTAATTTATATTCTTTTTAGAATTATAGATCTATAAAGAATTTTGTTCACAAATGCCAACATGTTATATATACAGGAGAAAAAGAAATCTGAAAATCCTAAATTCAAGAAAAATATAGGATTGTGTCATAATTCAATGGCTAAAACAAGATGTCAACTAAAAGTTGAATTAATGAGATGATCAAAAAAAGTTACTATAGCAAAAAAATGAGAACTTACAAAATGGTTCAATAATTTACTATTAAACTGCAAAATTATAAGAATAAATAATTAAGAAGAAAATCAGTCAAAATCTAACAATAATAAGAATACAAGTAGTTGTTGCAAGGATTAAGAACAAGGAATTAATGATAAACTAAATCATGTTTTTTCTTTCCTATTTGGATCTTTTTATTACATTTGTTATATAATGAAGGGGAAAATTTTACTTTTGGTCTCATAGAATTTCGCCCATTTCAGATTTAGTCTCATTGAAATTTCAATAGCACTTTTGGTCTCATAAGACTAAAAAGTTGCACTTTTGATCCCAACCATAAAAAAATGGATGGACAAAGGTGAGTGTCATACACGTACCGTCAAAAAATTCATATGAGACAACGGTACATGTATGACACTCGCCTTTTTCCATCAATTTTTTACGGTTGGGACCAAAAGTGCAACTTTTTGAGTTTTATGGGATCAAAAGTACAACTGAAATTCTAATGAAACTAAATATGAAATGGGCAAAGTCCTACAACACCATAAATGAAATTTTTCCTATAATGGAGATGAAAAATCTTTCAAGTGAAATATTATCATGTAAAAGAACATAATGTATAAGTAATTTGATTGAATTGTACAATATTTTAATCAAGTTAAAATCTACCATATATTACTCTTTGAACAATGTTCTTTGGTATAGTTTGATTTCAAGTTGGCTATCAAGTTAAATGTCCTTTCTTTTTCTAATAATACAAACATAAAACAAAAGTTAAGTATTTATGTTATTAAAAAAATAAATTTAAAAAAGGGAAAATTTCACTTTTGGTTTCATAACTTAGGTTTTTTTCAATTTTGGTCTCATTGTTTATGAGTTTATCACATTGTATCCCATAATTTGCAATTTTTATCAATTTTGGTCCCATTAACGATTTCCATCCAAAAATTAACTGAGTTGACTTGTGCTCCGTTAGTCAAACCTTAATAAAAAAAAAATAATCCTAAAAACCTATTTTTCATTTTTTTTATTATTTTCTATTTTTATTTTTCCTTTTTCTTCTTCATCTTCTTCCCCAAAAATTATACCCTAAACCCTAATTTTTAATCTCTACACCAAATCCATACCCAACATCATAAACACCACCTTCCCCCCACCTCCAGCGCCCCCGCCTCCTAGCCCGCCGCCGCCGCCACCACCTCCACCGCCGCCGCTAGCGCCGCCGCCACCGACTTGCTGCACCACCACCACGATCTGCTGCACCGCCGCCACCACCCTCAAGCAATCGCCGCAGCCACCACCATTCTCACCACCAGATCTGCCGCCACCACCATTTTCACCCCCAAATCCGCCGCCCACCACCACCAATCTCACCCCCCACACCCCCGCAGCCGCCACCCTCACCAATCGCCACCGCCACCACCCTCATCACCCCCAAATCCGCTTCCACCACCACCAATCTCACCCCCCACACCCCCGCAGCCGCCACCCTCAACAATCGCCGCCGCCACCGTCATCACCCCAAATCCGCTTCTACCACCACCAATCTCATATGTACATAGACACACACATAAATATATATAATATGTATATATACACACACAAAATTATATAATATATTATATATAAAAATTAAATAAAAAAAATTGAAAGTCACTGTAACCAATATACAAAAATAATTTTTCTCTTTATTTATATATATATATATATAATTACTTATATAAAAAAAATTGGCCTTTCACTAACTGACACGTGGCTTCTCCGTTAGAAATTAACGGAAATTGACGGATGATACCAAAATTGAGAAAAAAATACAAATAATGGGATACAATGTGATAAACTCGTAAACAATGGCACCAAAATTGAAAAAAACCTAAGTTATGGGACCAAAAGTGAAATTTTCCCTTTAAAAAATAAAAAGATAAACTGATTAAATCAAATTAAGACTGTAGATTAGAATAGTAGAAACTTTAATATTATACTTGGTTGTGGATTACCATCAAAAAAACATTCCACTAACATGATAAATTTTATAAATTACAATTTTTATCTTACAACTATCAACTTTGTTTATTTATATATGTCTATAGTTTATTGCAATATTATACAAAATATCCTACTAAAAATTAAAACAAACATAATATAACACGCGCAATGCACGTGTATTTTACTAGTCTATATAAGATTTTCACTCCTATTTTTTTTTCCTTTCATTTTCTCTAATAACCAAACAAGGAAAAAATATTGGGTGTTTTCATAATTAAGGTAATGATCAGATCCAATTACTAGAGAAGGGCATAAGTGAATCATCAATATCAACTTCGCAAAATAGAAACCGGGGCGTAAAAGATATCTTGCAGCACTAACTTACATGAATGGGATAAATTATTAGCAAAATATAAGCCGAGAGCCTGAGAGGCGTAACAGATAAATTATTGAAAGGGAAATTTGTCAATTGTTAGAAAAGTAAAGAATGGAAGGAGCAACATCTAGATTTTGCATAACAATTGGCTAATCAGTTAAAAGTTGTTGGGTCTTTATTAATTTGAAAACTTCCTACTCCCTTTGATTTAACACGAATTTCGTTGGGTGTATTTGGACTAAGTCGACGACCTAAGAGGTAGAACCCAGAGAGTCAAGTTGCCTACGTATCTAGTAAAAAAGAATTAAGTCAATTCGTAGTTCATTTTAATTAGACGATCTTAACCTAATAATAGCTTCTGCTTTAAAACTATTGCGAGGTAAAATTGATGTAAATCCAGAGAGTTAATATGCAATAAATACATGTTCCTTGATAAATGATTCATTGGGGGTGGTTATAATGGGAACTCTATATTATTCATAATATGACAATTGAGTTGCTCGGATTGTGACACGCATCCCACAACGATCGGCCCCCGATCAACCGGGTCGCATGGTGGGTCGTAGGGTAGGGTCGTTGGGCCGACCGAATCAAAATTTTCAAAAGAACACGGATCCTGGTCATTTTTGGTCCTTTTGCTATTTCTTCAATTTTTAAGTGTATTTTGGTTCTTAGTCGATTATAGTTGAATTTGGATCAATCACCCTTAACCATAATTTTTCCTATAATCTTTTAGTTCTAAATGAACCAATACTTTAAAAGACAAGAAGGAGGATGAGGCATTCATGTACCACGAGGACAATAATTATCTGTTTAGTTTCCCAGAATTTTCTTTAGTCCGAAAGCTCAAAACTAATCGATCAAAGTACGATCAGACATAATTGTATAGACCTCTCTCAAAGAAATTTTTTGCATCCACAAGAGCTCGAAAACAAGACTTATTACTTAAGTTTTCTACGACGACTAAGGAATGAGGCTTATGAGATATTCCCGCCCTCTCACCATGAGACATTTATGCAATATCCCACCTCTAAGTGAGCATCTAGTAGAGTTATCAAGCTTGTTACTTAACCCAATGAGCCCTAAGTCTCTTTAGAAATACGTCGAATTATAGTTAATACATACCGTATAGAAGTATATTTATTTTATAACATTTTCAGCAATCAAAAAATTACTTTATAACAAGTTATATAAGGAAGATGCCTCGTTGCGAATTAAGTTTGGACTAACCCCATGAATCCAAGTTGCATTTATATAGTGTTTTTAATATATTAAAGTATTAATTTTCCGATTAATCACCATCTAATATCAAATCTATCTCTAGTTACATATAAGCTGGAATATAATGATAATTTAACGTCGAGCAATCCCATATGACAATTCACACTACTAGAAAGTCGTTTTATTTTCTAAAAAAGAGTTCGAGTAAAACTCGTAATCGTTATCTCAAAAAATGAATCTTAGTCGTTGCGAGTTTGTTGGAAATATAGTTAAACTCTATGATGCACGAACACTCCAAAAAATCATACCTGCAGTATTGGACGCGCGCCGTGTCTGTGTTCAACTATTGAGAGAAAAGAAAAAATACACATGAATATTCGTGTCTTAACCATGTCTGTGTATTTTTTTTTTAAATCACGTACCCTTGTCCCGTATCGTGTTCGTATATGTATCCCATGTCCGTGCATCATAGGTTAAACTCGATTGCTATAACTCCACTAAAGTATAAGATTTTTTTTTTGATAAGAAGGTATAAGATATTTATTCATACTGAATCAAACTATATAAAAAAATCAATGTCAGTTCTTACTACACCCCACATAATAGAAGAACTTTAGTCATCTATGACCAGAGACTTAACTACTAAATAAGAGTGACAGTGGTACAAATCACAAAATTTTATCTTCATTATGGCTCGAAATCTAAAATAAAAAAATAAATGAACTAAGTTTCTTCCTCTTTAATCACGGGAACCAGATGAGATCTTTTATTGCAAATCGTTTCGCATCTTCTATTACAAAAGTATTGAATGAGTAACATGTGTAACTATTTAGTTATTATTAAAAAAAATATAGTACAATTAATACCTTGTAATAAAAGATCTTGTCTGCACAAAAACCATGAGATTGGATTTTTTTTTTTCCCTTTCAATTCAAAACTCGAATGAGAAGTAAGATTTAAGTTTGAAGTTTTGAAATTCACAAGGTTTCATTTTCAAGTTGACTGCCAAACGGTCGAAAATTTTAAAAAAGTTCAAAACTAGGCGGGTCTAATTTCGCATGGTTTAATTCACTGACACAAAGTTAAAAAAGGAAAATGAAAAAAATCTCTCTCTCTCTCTCTCTCTTTCAAATTTTGAAAAGCTCCCACTCACTCTACTTGTACGCCCGCGCCTACATTTTACACACGGAATACCATGTATAAATACACATATACATATCTCTATATCTCTTCCGAAACTCACCAACACTCAGACCGTAAAGGGTTCTGAAAATTGAACCTTAAATCTAAGCATTCTTTCTTCTCCAAGACTCGGAAAAATCTGAGCTTTACTAATCTTTCTTGTAAGTCAGCTCGTTCTTTTATCTTATATTTAATTGGGCATATTTAATTTTAGTTTGTGGGTTTTATTTGAATTCAATTTTTAATCTGGGTTCTTCACTGAATTGTACCTTTATACATCAGATGCTAGATTCAGCTTAATCTGCTTATTTTTGAATTTCAATTTTATATATGTATATTCGATTCATTAGAGATAGATACAATTAAGCTGTGTTTAATGAATTATGAGCAGAGATTTATGGGTTCTTCATTTTATTGCACTTTTTTAGGATTGCACGCTAACTGTTTGATTATTTTACTCAGACAATGATGGAGTCACTGCCTGATGCTTTAGTCCAATACATTTTATCCCTGATGAGTAATGCTAAGGATGTGGCATCTTGCAATTGTGTCTCCAAGAGATGGAAGGATTCGATGCCGTATTTGACTAGCCTATTTTTCCCTCGAAACCTTTTCGACAATCTCACCAATGGATGCACTCCTGATGCTATTGTGAGCCATATGGTTTCATCGGTTGTGAAACTGGAGGAACTCGTGGTTTATTGCCCGTTCTCGAGTTCCGGCCTTGCCTCCTGGCTATCCACTGCGGGGCCCACCTTGAAAAGCCTCGAGCTCCGATTGGACAATATAATTGAGCACGAAACTTTTACTGAAATCCCCTCAAAGTTGGATTGCATTAGGGCTGCATGGAATTTAGAGTCCCTTAAACTTTGGGGTGTACTAATGGTTTTTTCCCCTAAATGGGATGTTTTCTTTAAGCTCAAAAATCTCGAGATAGTTGGTGCTAGGTTGGAGGACCATGCGCTTACTGATGCGCTTCATGCTTGTCCTAATTTGACCCATCTTTTGCTTCTTGGTTGTGAAGGGCTAAGGTCTATTACAATAGAGAATCCTTATCTTGAGCAGTGTAAGCTTGATTTTTTCGGAGGTGGCAATTGCACACTCACAATAAATTCATCAAAGCTCGAATCACTTGAAGTACAAGGTTGTAGTTTGATTCGGGTTCGTGAAACTCGATGCTTGAGGAATCTGTCCATAGCCAACAATGCTGGTACTTTACTATTTCTTCTTTGTACTCCTAATTGATTTATTGGAAAATTATTGTATGCACCCGGTGTTTGAAACATCAAAGGGTCCAGATTATATATCAGATTCATTGACTGTCACTGCTCATGTTACTTAATTCAGAAATTTTGGTGTTCAACAACTGATCCTTAGAAGAATTCTCCAGTTTCTTGTATGCTTTATACGTTGTTTGATACTGATTGACTCTACTTCTAATAGGCGGTTTATAATAGGATGTGTATGTTGCTTTACCATTTCTTCTTTATAATCCTAATTGGTTTTGAGAAAATTCTTGTATGCACCCGGTATTTGATACATCATAAAGTTCAGTTAATGCCACATCAGTATATAGTAATTGTCACTGCGTATGTAGCATAATGCGGAGCCTTTGTTGTTTGACAGTAGGTGTATAGGAGAATGTTCGAATTTCTTGTAAGCTTTACAATTTGTTTGATATTCATTTAACTCTTACTTTTGATGGGTGTTTTATAATAGGACGGGTTTATATGGTGGATTTCGGGAAACTTGTAGCGTTGGAAAGTTTGTCAATTAGAGGAGTACAATGGTGCTGGGATGCTATAAGCAAAATGCTTCAAATGGCTAGCGAGGTTAAGCATCTCTTCATGAAAGTAGAATTCACCGGGAATTCGGAGGCCCTTTTACCCTTTCCCGAGATTGATTTTGTCGACTTCTTTAATAGCCATCCGAGGATGCAAACATTCGACATTCATGGTGCCATGTTTGCTGCTCTTTGTCAGAAAAACAGCCTGAAAAATGTGAGTCCGTATACTAACTAATTCTAATTTATTAAGCTATTGATTTTGGTATTTTACTTCTAGCATGCATTTATATGAAAAATAGAAGTTTTGACCCTAAAAAATACTAATACACCATTTATTTTGGTCTTATTTTTGTCTCAACTAACTTTTCATTCAATTTAGGTATTTTTAAAAGTTCATGTTCTTTCCTATATAATATGTACCATTTATGTGTCTCTTAATTCTTCCAATTGATCTCTATTAAGCTAGATGCTATTGATGAACAATAATGATGATTGATATTTGTAATTTGAAATGTTCAACTTGAAGTTGTGTTTTCATATCATATTTATTTGACTTTTTCGGTTTATTTATGTTTAGTGCTAAAATCACTTACCATTTTGCTTTACAAGCTACAACCCATTAGTTTAGATATGAAAACATTATTTACACATTTAATTAGTGTGCTATCCTATATTTAGATTACTTTAAAGCATTGATGATTTAAAGAAAAAGGCCACAAGAAACAAAAAATCTTTAACGTCGAAACTTATGTAGTAATTATTTATAATTATATTGCTCATATTGCAGGTCGATATGAGGTTTTCGATTCCCTGTCTTGAGAAGGTTGTTGTCACAGTAAGATCACCACTAAATGCTGAGCAGAAGATGAGTACATTGGATTCATTGATGAAGTATGCAAAGAATTTAAAGAAGATGACAATAAAGATTCTTCAGATGAAGAGCAACCATAGCAGTGCAGACGATTTCTTTGAGGATATTTGCAGATTTAGATATATGAATCGCAAGATTGTTTCGATTGAATAGTAATTGTTCATCGAGTTTTTTCCTTTTAATTCTTTTTCATCGGAATAAACCATTGTTTTGGGTTCTTGAGAAGGATAATTGTTGATCTTGAAATTCTGCATCATATTTTCATTATAGTTCATACTAGTGAGAAATGCAGTGACTACCAGTTGCATGAGTTGGTTTAACATGTCATGCCTGGACCTTAATTTTGGTTTAAGATGTGCCGTTAAATCTATTATGCACGGGCATGGACACGACAATATGAACGCAAGACTATACATATATGAGACACATAGAGTTAATTACACTAACTATGCTACCTCTTATTTTGTGTAATTACAATACAATTTGTTTATTTTGAGCACATAACAAATAACTCATTCTTATAATAAAACATTATAATTGCCCTCTTTCATCAAAACTAATTGAATGCTGATATCATAAAAAAAAATATTTTTGAAATTTCCTATTTTGTCCTCGAAGGGGTGTATAGTTTTTCATATTATAGAGGATGTAATTATAACTTTCAATTTAATTTTAAATAAATAATTTTGTAAAGACATTTATGAAGTGCAAATTCGATTTATGTCAGTTCAACTATTTTTTTAAAAATGAAAACATCTATCGAATTTCGATTTATTCTAGAAGCAATATCATAATTCAATGTAGATAAATCTAAATTAGCAAGTTGTTAAAAAATATGAAATCAATTACTAAATTGAAAAAAAGTTGAAAGAAAACAAATATATATATATATATAAGGTTGTAATAATAAAAGAAATTTTAAAACGCTATTATGGAAAAAAGATAAAAAAATTCAAAAAAAGAAAGGATAAAAATAGCGAAAGTAAAGCAAAGGAGTGTGGCCTAGTGGTCACAAGTCTTTCAGCCGTGAGAACCCACCCGGGTTCGAAACCCAGGAGAAGGGGATGGGGGGTTTACTCCTACATCCTCTCCTGAGGACCTCTGCGCTTATTGAGCCTGTCGCCTATAGGTAACCTAGGGCGGATTACTTCCATACGTGGTTTGCTGGCTATTGCGTATGGACAGGTTTGCTCTGCTGGTCGATTGACGAAGATTTACCCTAAGATTTCCCAAAAAAAAATAAAATAGCGAAAGTTAGTCATAGGGGGTGAATGTAAGGTTTTATTATAAGAAGGGGATATCGATAATATGATCCAATAAAACGGATTACATTGTAATTACACAAAATAAGAACGGTGTTCATGTGATTAACACTTTTCATATTATTATTTTTTAAAATAAGGGTAAGATTGATATTTTACACTTTTCATCACGTTTGACAAAACGACCATTAACCATTAGTCAAAAGGGGGTAAATGTAAGTTTTTATTTATAAAAGAGGGTGTTGGACCAACACTGTTGGTTATGGGTCACAAATAAGTGACTCAACTATCCTACACTAAATAAGAAAAGTAGTTAATTAATGTAATGAACCCTAAATATATATATACATATATATTCATACATGTGTATATGTAATTGGCCATAAGTATAAATATTGGGTACTTGTGTGTAAAAATTATTAAATTATGTGCCAAAGTGCTCCGACCGACGTATGTTGATGGTCAAAAGTTCTTTTTACCCAATAATAATAATAATAATAATATAGCCGCATTAGGATGTAAGACTCATTGTGAAAGAGTGATTCTCTCTCTAATTTCCTAGGTTTAGTCAATGTTTCACTTCAAATCCAAGTTGAAATCCTAATCCCGCTAGAAATATGACACAAAATTCTACGTGTTATTGGTCAGATTACAACACCCCTTTTCACCATACAAAACCTATAAATACCCTATCCCCTCCCAAACAAAACACATATACGTATACATATATACGTCATACGTGGAGAAGTAGAGAAAATAGAGCAATAGAATTATGGGTTTCAAGAAAGTGTTTTTCTGCATTCTTCTTCTCTTCGTTTCAGGTATTTAAATTAATCTATTTGTTTACTGTTTTCGCATGCAGACTTACGTATATGATCTTTGAAGAAACATGTTCACATGAAAATTAAATTTTGCTTCTTAGTTTCAATATATATATATAGTTTAGATGTTTTAATTTCACCTTTTCATGATTTCCACTATTTAATTTCCAGCAAAAAAGAAGGAAAATTATTTGATACAATATTTAATATGTTAAGGGTTCAAAGAGTTCCTAATCTTCTTTTTATCTTGCTAAGACATTAATATTAATGGTTTTTCTCCTCAATTTTGAATTCTTTGTTTCTTCTTAATTTGTAGGCCTAGCAGTAGTAGGTGGTGGTGCTGCTGCTAATGACAACTCCCAGAAGCCGGAACCAGGAACGGTGATCGGGATCGATTTGGGGACGACATATTCATGTGTGGGAGTTTATCAAAACGGTAAAGTTGAGATTATAGCGAATGATCAAGGAAATCGAATCACCCCATCGTGGGTTGCATTCACCGATACAGACCGTTTGATTGGTGAAGCTGCAAAGAATCAAGCACCTCTCAACCCCGAACGTACTGTCTTTGATGTTAAAAGGCTCATTGGAAGAAAGTGAGTTTAATTTAATTTGTTTTGTGTTTGAACTTTTTTCAAGTCTTTTTAATAATTTGAGATAATTACATGCATACCCCTTAATTATTGAGCAATTACCACTAAGGCACTAACCCTCTGAAGTTTTACAAATTATGAAAACCAACCCTGTCAAATCCTGAGGAAATTGTAATATGTGTTTACTGACAGGAGAATTTATGGTATTTTCTCGTACAAATCAGGGTGTTTTTAGGATGTTTATGTAATTTAGTATAGTAATTGTTATTGATATTTGAATGGCTTGTTCGATAGATTTGATGATCCGGAAGTCCAACGGGACATGAAGATGTTGCCTTATCAAGTTGTGAACAAAGACGGGAAGCCTCACGTGCAGGTGAAGATGAGAGATGGCGAAACTAAGGTATTTAGTCCTGAGGAAATCAGTGCTATGGTGTTGCGAAAAATGAAGGAAACGGCTGAATCATACTTGGGCAAGAAAATCGAACACGCTGTTATAACTGTTCCAGGTATATTTTTCATTGCCTGAACTTTCATTCAATATTTTCATGATCATAATGTTAGAATATGTTACTGATATGTGCCTTTGATTGTGTGAAATATTCGTAAGTTGTGAGGAGAAGTGAAAAAGGCTTTCTGTAATGTTCTTGATTGACAGCAAATTCAAAATATAAATGTATAACTTGAGTAATATTTAAGAAAACACATATAATTCTGGGATTATGGTTCCTAAACAATGCAAATCTAGTCTAATATTTTCATATTTTGTTGCAATTTCGGTTGAATTTTCATTCAATAGTTTCCTGATCCTGATCTCAAGATATGTTACTGATATGATGTGCCTTTGATTGTGCACAGCTTATTTCAATGATGTACAGAGACAAGCAACTAAGGATGCGGGCGCCATTGCAGGACTTAATGTGGCTCGTATAATAAACGAGCCGACTGCAGCTGCAATTTCGTATGGTTTGGACAAGGAAGTAGAGAAAAACATCCTAGTTTTTGATCTTGGTGGTGGTACATTCGATGTCAGTATACTAAGCATTGATAATGGAATCTTCGAGGTTCTCTCCACCAATGGAGATACTCATTTGGGCGGGGAAGACTTTGATCACCGTATCATGCAATATTTCGTAAAGCTGATCAGCAAAAAGTACAACAAAGACATAAGCCAAGATAAGAGGGCTCTTGGAAAGCTACGAAAAGAATGTGAAAGAGCTAAACGAGCTTTAAGTAGCCAACACCAAGTTCGTGTTGAGATTGAGTCGTTGTTTGACGGTGTAGATTTGTCTGAGCCTTTGACACGGGCGAGATTTGAGGAATTGAACATGGATTTGTTCAAGAAGACAATGGAGCCCGTAAAAAGGGCCTTAAAGGACGCAAATTTGAAGAAATCGGAGATTGATGAGATTGTACTAGTTGGAGGTAGCACTAGGATTCCTAAAGTACAAGAGATGTTAAGGGAATTCTTCAATGGAAAAGAACCAAATAGGGGTGTGAATCCAGATGAGGCTGTGGCATATGGAGCTACAGTTCAAGGAGGGATTATTAGTGGTGAAGAAGAGAAAAGTAAATGTTTTTCATATATTAATTTAGCATTTGAATATATATATATATATATATATATTATTTAAATTGTATCATCTGATTAATGTTTTATGGTGATGCAGATGTTCTTGTGTTGGATGTGATTCCGTTGAGTCTAGGCATTGAGACGGTGGGCGGAGTTATGACGAAGTTGATCCCGAGAAATACTGGAATTCCGACCAAGAGATCAAAAGTTTTTTCGACTTATCAAGACCAGCAAACCACTGTATCAATCAAGGTACGACGCTATCTTGTTTCGTTCTTCTTTAAAGATAATTTGAACATGCTTAGCTAATATCTTCAATGCATCATTAAAATGTTCAGGTCTATCAAGGAGAAAGAGCAATGGCAAAAGATTGTCATGAACTTGGACAATTTGATTTGTCTGGAATTCCACCTGCTCCAAGGTAACTTACCTAAAAACTCTATTTTTGCACGAAAACAATCTAAACTTTCTGTCGTCTTAAGTCATAATATTTATGATGTTCGGTTTATGTTGCAGGGGAGTACCGCAAATTGAAGTGACATTCCAGGTAGATGTTAATGGAATAGTCCATGTAACGGCGGAAGATAAGGCGGCCAAGAAGTCTAAATCCATTACCATAACGAACGACAATGGACGTCTGAGTGAAGAAGAGATTGAGAGAAAGGTGAAGGAAGCGGAGGAGTTTGCGGAGGAAGACAAGAAGATCAAGGAGAGAATCGAGGCTCAAAACAAACTCGAGACCTACATATTCAACATGAAGAACTTCGCAGAGAAGATTGAATCTGATGAAAAGGAAACGAGCGAAGCTGCGTTGAAGGAGGCTATGGAGTGGTTAGATAATAACCATGAGGCTGAAAAGGATGAATTGGATGAGAAGTTGAAAGAATTGGAAGAAATATTGAATCCTATTATAAACAAGGCATATGAGAGAAGTGGCACAAGTTCTACTCAACATGATGAAGAGGAAGAAGAAGAAGAGTCATTTGATGAGTTATGATAGAGAATAGTAGTATAGGTAGGATTATAATTTCTGTTTTTTTAAAACATTTTTTGTCTTGTCTTTTTGTTATTTTTAATTTTAAATTAGCTGGTTAATACATTAAAAATTACTTTATTAGTATATTTAAGTGGATTTGTGAGAGAAAAAATTGAGCGAGATGGGGGATGAGTATGAAAAGTGGATCATTGACCTCATCTTTTTAAAATAGTATTAATTCATTCATTTTTTCTAAAAACACATTAAAATATTGTTTTAAGAGGTTCACCTTTTATAAATAGTATTGATATAATTGGGGTGGATGGTATATTTCAATTTGTGACCATAACTCATCATGCTAAAGAAATAAAGTTCAATAAGGTCCGGGAATACCTAAAATCAACTCGAACAATATGTTATGCATTACATTATAACTCAATACTTCTAGTCAAACGAAAACAATACGATATGGAATTAATAAATACTCGTACTTCTGGTGGGACATAAACGAACTTGAACTCGAGCCCAAATTACCATAGAGTCTTGAAATCTGAACCAAGAATTACATAACTTAGTTCAGATTTATATTTTCCAAAATTACATCTTGAAAATTTGAACTTCAAAGAAATGATAAAAACATATTTCTCATATTCCCAAACAGTTAGCAATAGAAACTATTACTCCCATGTCAAAATTTCCTTCCCGAGAACAAGAAGATATCGAAGAGTAAAAACAAGTTTAATGATACCAACCGGTGGCAGCGCAGAATATAACTAGAAAAACTAAATGGAAATTAACCTTTTCCATCTAAATCAGCTTTTTCTTTTGGAAGTATCTCTTTAAGTACCATATCTGGGCTAGTGAAATCAGAATGCAGATTCCCAGTGACATGATACTGTACCAAGCCACCCGAGCATTTGTAGTTTCGCTCACTATCCTCATTTCTGCTTCTCTGCAACGACAAATATACAAAAAATTGGAATCCTCAGTGATTGAGTAAAAATCACGAAATTCAAACAAGAACAACACGGTACCTGCTCCTGAGATACAAAAGATTTTCATGGATGGCCTCCACTGCTCCTTCAAGCTTTCTTAACTCAAGCTCAACACCCTACTAGAGATTAAAGAAAAATTTAATCTCTTCTACATCATAATACTTCAAAAGCTGATAATTACATCCTCGCCCCTTCACGTATTGCGTATCACAAGCCCCATGAGGCTTTGCAAATTACCAAGACATCCCTTGTCACCTAAAAACTCGGAAAACAGGGAGCGAAATTGCAATATGCTTTTACTAATAGAGGGTGAAATTGTACTATATTTTTATTAACAAGGAAAATTATGGTAATTTCTCAAATCTCAGGGTGTTCATCGTAATTATGGTCTCACAGGGGTTTATGTAATTTACCCTAAATCTTGTCCGCTTTCATAATTTGCTTCAAACTTTAATGAACAATTTTTCAAATCATGTATTACACTGGATGCTGGCAATGTTTTATAACACGAACGCATGCATAACTGAGGTGAAATGGTATAACTGCATCTAGATTTAAAAAAAAAAAAATCTGATGAATTAATATCTGTCTACTCGAAGTACCATCATTTTGTTTTAGAGAGAAGGTACTGGGTGAAGTCTCACCTCAATTTTCTCTTTTCTTGCAACCGATTCCCAATCCTTTGCTGCAATACCCGTTTTCCACTCCATGTTAATACTTAAATCACCACCTGAATGATGGCCGTCAACCCAGAAACAAGCCAAATAATTTCCGGCTTCGCTAGTAGTAAATGCAATTTGACCGTGTGTAACATTTTCCTTGCTATAGAGGGTAAATCCGTATGGCGAAGTGACCTACAGCAGAAACATATAATTATAAGCATTTAAAAGCAAGACAGACTGTCAGGAGATATTTTCCTCCCTTTTCTTTTCCGTAAAGGGGACAGAGAAGAGAATCAACCATAAAAACATGGGCTTTCAAAAAAACAAACCTTGTTTAACACACAGGTATCCTCGAAAGTGGAATCATTATGCTCTATCATTCTTATATTTTATTCACAAGTAAAATCTTTCCCAGTCTATAATGTAATTCAAGTCCATTACATTAGCAACGACCAGCTAAATTGAATGAGAGAGTCCACATTGTCTAACAAGTGATTATGAATGCGTCAAAAAATGCAAAACATAAGTAAAAGGTAAAAATATTCCACATGCTCAAATAAATAGAGGGTAGGCTATATATCCTACATAAGGGTGGGCGAAACATACTGAGTAAGATTAGAAGCAGATTGCACTTTTGTCAGCTACCTTCCTGTTTACCCCCATGTTTCAATAAGTCATTCATGGACATTATGCTCTTCAATTCAGTTAGCGTAATTACGAGCATGTCTAGCACAGACTATGAAAATACAAACGTTGACATTCACAACTCAGGCAGAAAACAGTTGATACAGGCTTGATACTACACTCCTAAGACCAAGTGCCAGGTTCAAGGTTACACTAAGGCATAAGCTTTTGTGTCTAAACTAAAAGGGTTAAGGCGCAGAAGAGAACCAATTGTCAAAATTTCCTTATAAGTCAGTTGCTTTATGATGATCATCGGTTTCTCTGTATGAAATTCTCATGTTGCCACCCGATTGTGCGAAAACATTTACTATAATGGACTTGGCAACATACTTTTTCAGTTAAACCATCAAATTATTCTGCTCAAAGCTTTATTCTCTGCAGCAGCTCCAGCCTTCACTAATTTGTTGATCTTATTTATTGCTGCTCTAAAACTTATAATCTTTTTTTGGTGCAAACAATTTAAACCCTCAACTCTTGAGAAATAACTTTTTAACCCTTCACATTTTTAAAATTTAAAAATTTTGCCCCCCAAAAACCTAAAATTATCAAACTTTTGTCCCCTTTGTTCAGCATTCGCCCCCGATCTAAAACTCCTGGCTCCGTACCTAAGAGGAAGATGCATATATGATATATCGAATACGGAAACACTGTTAGTCGTTTCTCACATTTCAATGAAAACACTTTACATCAAGTGTTAAAACTCCTTAATCTCTTAATTTCGAACTTTTATGAAGAATACACGTAATTCTACTTAATTTTGAATTTTATATCACATCACATCAATCTCAGATGTACTGTAAATAACTTTCGATAAATGAATTCCAATAAATTCACCAATAATTATATGCTCGTTACAAATACATCAAATGAAATACACACACACACTAAAAAGTAAAAAATGAATACAATAATTTTGAAAAAAACAAGAACCCTAACCTTTGTGGAAATGGTGGGGGTAGGGTGGACATGATCATCGGAAATGACGGCGTAATCGGCCAAAACGACGACGTTGTTATGGATTTCCTCCGAAATGCACTTAGTACCACTCGCCGGTAAACCAAACCAAATTCCGTCGCTCCTCTGCAGAGCACACAGCAGAATTAACATGAGCACCGCGAGCACGTTAGCACCCGCCTCCATTGTTATATCACTGAAATATCAAAATTGCTTTCTGTATGTATAATTGTATATATGCACCAGTCGATCACGAAGAATGGAATCGCTTCAAAGTGGAGTAGAAAACGAGGCCTTGTTTGGCTTTTGATTATTTTCACATGATAATTCAGTTACTTTGGGCTTATTGTATGTGAATTACACTGGGCCTATGTATAATAGAATGATTGTTGTAAGAAGAAAATAAATGCAATTTTTACACGGTTTTTCTTTAATTGTCCCTTGAGTTGGTCGAGATGATAAATTAGGTACCAATTTATCTTGGGTTCAAATCTCTCTTGGGATATAAGCCCATTGTACAGGGCTTGCCTAGTGCGGCTTAACCCTCTCATATAATTTGCGAACTATTGCATGAGGACGGGGTTTATCCAGTGCGCACCTGCAGAAAGTGAATGACAATTTTGCCCCTTACTTAAATTATTAAAAATTGGAATAGTATTTTTGTTACGGCCATACCCCCTCTTATATTGTGGAATTATCAAAAAAACCCTTTTGTTTTTAAAATTACCAACAACCCCCTACAGGGGGCTAATTGTAAGGTTTTTAGGGGCTAAATTGTACGAATTTTTTAATACATAGAGGGTGATTGTAAGAAGTGCATTATAATAGGGGAGGTTTGTATAATTTCAAAAATAAGAGGGGAAGTTGGTGTAATTTTTCCTAAATGACATTTGGACAGAGATATTTTTGGGAGTTCACATGATGACATCATCAAAAATCTGATTTCAAGGGGATAAATGTAATTTCAATTATAGTGGGTTATGTATTTCAATATTTATAATTTCAATTATAAGAGAGTAAGTTTGTGTAATTACCTATTATAGCAGTGGATGTTGGTGTAATTTTTTCTTTTCCTATTCCTATATCCAGGATTAAAAAAACAAATTAAGTTACTCGATACTCAATTTGGTTAACCAAGCAGAGGCAAAAGCTTTATGGTTTGCCCTTCGAATGTTGGAGTCACTTGAACTCGCTAGAGTAATTATCGAATGTGATTCACTCTTGGTAGTTCAAATATTTCTTGGGCCCATTGAGGCAGCGGAATGAGCATCTGTTGAAACAATCACTCAAGCTAAACTCTTCCTTAGCCATCGAAATCATTGGAAGATAAGATTTTTTTTTTTTTTTTTGATAAGATTGGAAGATTAGATTCATCAAAAGAGAAGTTAATGCAACTGTCCATGCGTAATGCATTAGCTAAATGGGCATTTCATGCAAATTGGAATGATGTATTTTTTTGGATTGTATTCAATCCGTGTTGTTGAACTTTTATGATTTGTAATTTTCTTGTTGTAGATAATATGTTTATTTACCAAGAAAAAACTCGAGGTTTGTACGGTAAAACTCGTTTAGACTCAATTAGTTAACATATAAAACTAAATTTGAATAACATTTTGTGTGTTCAATGAGTATAATATGTTGTCTCATATATAATTCTATCAAAATCAATTCTTCCATAATCTATTTTACAACAGGTAGGCCAAATTAACCCGAAATCATTTCCATACACAAAAGATTTAAGCATAAGGACATATTACTTAAGCGATGAAAACTCTTCACTCAGTCCAACCTCTCTCCGAAGAATAATAATTTTGAAGATTTATATGGTTGAAGGTAATTTACTAAAATCTTAACTTGAGGTCAAATTATTAATTATGATACTTGTAAGATTTAACCTTATATTATTTGTATTTTTTAGCTTACTAGTAGAGTGTACGTGTTGCACATAGAATACATATTTATACGCTAGAGAATTCCTATATTCAAGTATTATATCTGAAAATATATAAAAAAAAGAAAAATTAATACCAACTTATACTTGTTCATTTGAAATATTTTGATATGGAATGTATTGAAGTATAGTATAAAATTGAAAATTAAAAAAAAAGATAAATTAATGCAAATTTATACTTGTTCATATGCAATATTTTGATATGGAATGTATTCAACTATAGTATAAACTAGCAAAATAAAATAAAATAGATTTACAGGCTAAGTTGTACGAGAATTGATAGATATCAAGATTATTTTTATAGTAATTTTAGAATGATTTTGGGAAGTTGGAGAGGGGCATTTTTATTGTTTGAATGTGAAAAGTTGTTCACATTAATAAGGTGGATATGAATTATTTACTATTGAAAAGGTGGAATTTTTTAAATTCATTACTGACAATTATATATATTAATTATAATTAATAACAAACATATATAATATATAATCAATAATGTAGTTTCACAATTGAAAGAAACACCTTCCAAAATTCATACTTTTATAGTAGTGTAGAGTATAGATATAGATATAGACATAGATTTATTAAAATTTTGTCAGACATTTTATAAGGATACTTCAAGCTCAACCAAATTTGTTTATTTTATAGAGTTGAAAAACAAATCAAATTACTTGACACAGAGATTGTGATCGTTGAACAAGTATTAAAAGCATGTTCGAGTTTGATTCCTTATGATAACAAATGTAGCATTAACACATTTGTTTGCTCGACAAGATTGGAACTTGGTAACAGAATATGTGGGGAAATTTAGTTTTCTTGTGCTCCATTCATGTTTGGCTCGATTAAAACTCGTACGACTATGTTTAAGTTTAACTAACAACCAGATGAACTCAAGTTTTAAAGTTTAATAACAAATCAAATAAACGTGGACAATATATTATTTGTATTTAACTAATTATATTTACAACACCACTCATCATTTGTTTTTTGTTTTTTTTTTTTTGTTACAATGGGATGAGTAAACTCATTTCTCTAAATACAGTACATCAAAAACACATTCAGGGGGTTCCTCCCATAAATGAACTCCAAAAATTGTTGTCCAAATTTTGCTAGGGCGTCGGCACACGAGTCCAAAAGCCAGTTATTACAACACCACTCATCATCGAACCATTTTTCTCACTCCAATCATCTCCTCGTGAATACATAAATATTCTGGTATAAATAATCGAGATTTAACAGTCAAGCCCGATTCCCAACAGTCTAATGTAAACTATTAAAATCGAACGAGATTTTATTCAAATTTATTTGAAATATAATCGAGATTCAAAGTTTGTATTTGAGCTTATTAATCGAGTCAAGCTCAATGAGCTTTAATCGAGCCGAAGACGAGTCGAGCTCGGGTAGTTTGATTTTTTTGTAAATATTTTAATTATTTTTTACTAATCGAGCCAAGTTTCAAAACTTATCAAAGCATAAAAGGTTATTCAAACTTCGTTTGATAAGTTAACGAACCGTATTCAAATGAGTTTTTAGCAATCGAGCTCAAGTCGAGTATTGAGTAGTTTGATTCTTCTTTCACCCTAGTCTAGTCCAAACAAAGTAGCAATCATTTCGGATAATTTTATATCAGATCGAGATCAATCTATATAAACATTTATGCATAGGACCACACATAATACAAAAGATATAGCCGTGTGAGAGAGATAGACACGTAACACATTCGATCTAAAATCAGCACCATTCATTCTCCTCAAAGAAAAAGGGGAAAATTGCATATAACCCCCTGTGTTATCACTTTTTTGCTGAAAACTCCCTTATGTTAATTTTTTTGCACGAAACCCTCACGAAACTCCCAATTCGTGTTAAATCCACGGAAAGTAGCATACATGCACAGTGTATTTGATGTAGGATTGGGAGTTTCGTGCAGGGTTTAGGCTGACACAAGGGGGTTTCGTGCAAAAAAATTAAGGATTTTTTAGCAAAAACGTGATAACACATGGGGGTTATATGCAATTTTCCCAAGAAAAGGATCGAGTGGGCCACTTTTACCAGTACACCTGTATCATTCTCCTTAAATCACAGTTTCTCCCATCATAATCATTTCCTTTCTCACTTCTTCGTTTCGCTTTTGTCCTCTGCAAATTCTTATCATTTATCTTATCAAAAAAAAAAAAATTCTTATCATTTCTCTTTCTTGAAGCAAAGCATCTGCGGCAATTATGTCTGAGGTACTATTTTCAATCAATACCTAATTCGATTGGAAATTTCAATTTATTTTTAGGGGCATATAGATCGTTCTTTGTTTGGACTTATTTGACTTCGATTTCAACCTTCATTACTTGTTAATTTACTACCGATTTAATGGATAATTTAGAAATTTCGGTTGCTAATTATGGTATTTCAAATTTTTTGAATTATAGGATTTTTTTTTAAGTAACATCGGATTTCGCAGGTAATTTTATGCTTAGACCGAGGACCTAGTCCAATGGTACGACCAAGATATTAAATATCAGTATCGGTGTCGGGTAATAATTTTACGAAAATTTCGATGGAAATTTTGGGGATATTTAAAATTTCGATTTCAATTTTAAATAAATCATGGAAATTTATAGAAATATTTGAAAATTTACAGTGAAACTTTGTGTAACTTTAAATATCATAATTATGCATCTTTTAATTAAATAATATTTGTATATATAATGTATGTATAGTGAATTTTGTCAAGTAGTATGACTAAAGTCTGTTGCGAAAAATATAAAATAAATATGATTTGAAAGTAAAATAGTAACCAAATTTCCTAAAAATTTCAGTAAAACAAAATACCACAATCATTTATAGATAATCACAATAATTTGGACTCATTCTTATTTAAAAATAAATAATTAAATATTATTTAAATTTCGGAATATTTTGGGTTTGGTCAAAATTTCGGAAAAGTTCGGTAGATATTTAACAAAGTAATTTTATTAAGAATTCGAGATTTTGGGAAATATCGGGAATATCGGTAAATATCAGGAAATTTCGATAGATATTCTGCAAAATTGGATCAAAGGTGAGATTTCACTTCAAGATCCCTGGAAATCCCCGAAATTTCGAGGGAAATCCGAAATTTCAGTCGAAATTTCGAGGTTTCGGAGTATATTTAAGACCATGGTTATGACTGTGAATTATGTGTCTATCTCCACACGTGTGTGTGGGGACTTTACTATTTATGAGATATTGACAATACGATTATACTCAGTCTAGCATAAATTTTTCTGATTTCGCATGTGTTTGCAGCTGATATACTGATTTTTTTTTGTAATGTTGTGGTTGTTCAGGCAGTAAAGACTCCTCCAGCCACTACAGATGGTAAGGTTATATTTTTCTTAAAGTATATATTTCTATGCACTAGCGAGTATTTTGTAGTTGCATTAATGTATGAAGTCAAAAAAAAAAAAGAAGGAAGAAGCTACGTACAAACTACGAAGTTACCGAAGTGTGTTTCGATATGTTTATCTGTGAAAATTGGGATTGAGCGTTGAAAGATTTGCATTGCTTGAGTGATTAAGGTATAGGACTCTGTCTTGTCCATTAATGGGATATGTCACTTATCGTGGTGGTTTTTATGTGATAGTAATGAATTGAAATATGTATTTTGTTTATATTTGTGTTGCGTAATTTCAATGTCTTTTCTGTGTAGAAATATCAGTTTGAAGACGTAAGCCATTTGAAACAAGGACACTCATTTGTCTATTGCTTAAACGCGTCACTGATGAGGATCGAAATGAAGCTCTGCTTGAATATGGATTTCCTTTTTGTACTTTCTTGCATATTTTAGTGTCTTTTTTTAAATGAAATTTCAATTCTAAACATTTTTTTGAAGAATCAATCTTTGTTCGCTCTGCATCTTTATATATAGAGACAAGTCTTTGCCTGTTTGACAATTCTGTTTGTGGAGTGTCGTTTTTCTACTCTCGAATCTCAACGATGTTATACTATTTTGTTTTAACTGTTGGCTATTCACATTTTCTGCTGTTCAGAGGAGAAGTCTGATGCGGCCGGGAATAAAACTCCTGTTGAGTCAGCTTCTGGGGAGACACAACCTGGACAGAGAAGAGCACCCCCTGCTTCAGCTGCCGGAATGCCAAATCCCTTTGACTTCTCAGCTATGACTGGGCTGCTCAATGTATGTATTTTTACTGCTTTTCTCGGGCATCTCTTTGACTGAGAAATGTTTTCTTGGATGGAGAATTGATAGCATGGTGATCAAGTGACCTCCGCTAGGTTGTAATTCCATATTCATAAGGAAAAAAACTTGGTGTGGAGACTTTATTTGCCCTCGTTCGTAGAGCTTTAGATTAGTGTTATATAAAAAGAAAGACTTTTCTGACTTATAAGCTAAGAAATTTGTTTCTGTTCTGCTTTGTGAAGATCAGTTGTTCTCACTCATTAGGTGGAACTTCCAAAACAAATTGATCAGAAGATTTTTATTAGGATTTTTTCGGTCTGACAAATTGAAAAATGATGGAATATTCTGTTAAAGTTCTGAGAGGTGACACCTGATATTTGGTGTTCACGGCGAATAATATAAAACATGGAGTACTAATTCCTGAGATGCCAGTGTTTACAGGTCAATTACCATTACTGTTTCCTGTACTAACAATTGAGTTGTCTATCTAATCTTTCCCCGATCTTTGTTCCTAAATTTTTGTTCTGTGTGTCTGCAGGACCCAAGCATCAAGGATTTAGCCGAACAGATAGCAAAAGATCCTTCTTTTAATCAGATGGCAGAACAGCTTCAGCAAACATTTCAAGGTGCTGCAGTTGACGATGGTATTCCCAACTTTGACACACAACAATATTATTCGACGATGCAACAAGTCATGCAAAATCCACAATTTATGAATATGGCCGAGAGGCTTGGTGGTGCATTGATGCAGGTATTCTTTTGTCATTTCTACCTTTCTGGTGAAATACTAAATTAGCTACAGATGCCATTAACAAGTCGATCAAACTCCTCATTCTACAGGATCCAGCCATGTCTGGCATGCTTGAGAATTTGACGAACCCATCTAATAAAGACCAACTTGAAGAACGAATGTCACGTGTCAAAGAAGATCCATCATTGAAGCCCATTTTGGAAGAGATCGAGAATGGTGGTCCTGCGGCTATGATGAGGTCATTGTTTTGTTCCGACTTTAAAACAAAAATAAAATAATAATCATATATTTACATGACAAGTGACTGCATATTTTCTGAGATACTAAGATGTGTGTGATAGTAGGTGATCTGTGTAAGTGGAATGTGAGAAGTTTTGAGCCAGGGGACCACCAAGGATTTAGAGTTCATTTAAATATATAAATAAAGAAATGTAATGATGCTATATACTTGTCAATGGATTTAGATAATAGAAGAGTTCTCAAATTCAAGAAATTTATGTTTATTTATTTGACTTTGCTCGACTGATTACATGCAGCTCTTGTGTGCATCTTAAGAAACTAACAACAGTTTCCATTTAAGAATTATAATAAGCAAGAACTAATAAATGTGTTTGGCTTGTTGCCTTACGCGGCATCTTTTTGGCAAGATATTACATCTTCATTCGTCCTCCGCTAGGAATAGATGTTATGCTCTATGTTTTTGTTGAATCACGCTATCGGTTTTTATATCTCATGAATGCTCTTAACCAGCATTTGTTTGCATAGTTAGTACTTGTTGGTTCTTCTAAGTGGTCTAGTACTCAATTTAACCACCCTTTACTTGTAAATTTTTCCATACTGAGAATGTGTTTACGATCAGGTACTGGAATGATAAAGAGGTTCTCCAAAAGTTGGGTGAAGCGATGGGATTTGCTGCTGGAGAATCTGCGACATCTGCTGGCGATGCTGCTGGTGAAGACGAAACAGAGGAAGCAGATGATGACGAATCCATTGTTCACCACACTGCTAGTGTTGGTGATGTGGAGGTATGTCTCAGAGGATGCTTAAAGTTTTTCCTTAATTATTTCCTTTTGCCAAATGTTTTGCTGAATTAAGTCTTGCAAGTATTCCAAATGTTACAAATTGTCATTCTGCTTATCTTTTCCTTGTAGAATTGATGGGAAATTTGAAAAATTTGTATCATGACTTGCTTTTATTGTTAAATTAGGGCTTGACGGGCGCTCTAGCTGGTGGTGCTGATAAGGATGAAGAAGATTCCGAGGGAAGAACCGCATTGCATTTTGCATGCGGAAATGGCGAGGTATTTTAAAATCTGATTAAGCAAGCGTTGTTATCACATATCATTAATGTTAGATTGCTTCTTAGTCTCTCAGTTACCCCTTCCGTGAATTGAATTTTCAGTCTCATCAAATCCACTCACCACCTTACCCTTGGTTTCTTTTTCCTTACGCTACTGGTGTTCTCTCTCTCTCTCTCTCTCTCACACACACACACACACACACACATCATGTTCCCATCTTTTCTTCCTTCTTACTAGGGGCCGTGTGGCACACAACACTGGATGAGCGTGCATAACTCTTTAAAGTTATAAAAAAAAGTTCATTTATATTCTATTTAATATCTTTACTTGTATTTTTTAATATATCAAGAAAATACTTTTAAAAAATTGAACACGAATGGATAAACAATATATAAATTGGAAAGTGGAGAGGAAATGTTTGTAAGAGAAATACTTGAAAAATAGAGAGAAACGAGGAAGTTTGAAAGAAATATGAGGAGAAAAATCAACCTGCTATTGATCTTTTTTGTTTGTAGCCTCTTAACGCAAAGCTTTTTAAACCACTTGGTCCTATTCCAGGTTAAGTGTGCCCAAATTCTTGTGGAGGCTGGGGCTAAGGTGGATCAATTGGACAAGAATAAGAACACTCCTCTTCACTATGCTGCCGGTTATGGCAGGAAGGAATGTGTGGAGCTTCTTTTAAAGAACGGCGCTGCTGTGTAAGCCCTTTTCCATATTGCCATATTCATTTTTATTTTATTTATTATCATTATTATTTTTCGCTCTGTGCCTTATACCTACCCTTGTTCCTTCGTATATCCAGCACCCTTCAAAACATGGATGGAAAAACACCAATAGATGTCGCTAAACTAAATAACCAAAACGAGGTGCTAACGCTGCTGGAGAAGGACGCATTTCTGTAAGGCGAAAGGCATGCTAGCAATCCTACACGTGCAATCTTGTCGTATGGAAGTGTGTGGTATTATTTTCTACTTATACGATCCACAGTTCTGGAATTTTTTATTTGATTACATAACAGTGCCTTTCGAGGGGCGTTTTCATATTCTTTCACTGTAAGATTTGGCTGGTATCTGCCCCATTACTCCATATTTTCAGCCAGTTAGTTGTTTGATTTTCTTTATCTGGTGTGAGCTGTGATTTTTCGTTTGTATGTTTGTTTTCCTATCAGTTGTATCCATATTGCTTCTTCAGGGGTTTTTAGGCAGGGTTTTATACTTTCTATTTGCAGTTCAAAATTGCAAATTGGACAATTCAAGGATGCAGAAATGAATGGTATCAAGAAAGGGTATTTTTAAATTGAAGAAATGAGAAAACAGAAGAAAGAGATCTGCCCTGGAAAAATAAATTAAGAATGACTCTGCTCCTAAACACACATCTCAGCAAGAATAAAATGTGTTAGTTAAAACTCGTATGTATAAACACGTATATACTAAAAATAAAATAAAAATTCATTTCCCGTATACATTTTGAACATAACGAATAATATTCGTACTTTTTGAGTTGAACAGTTTAATACATGTATTCTATGTATTCCATATATGTATTATGCTTGATGAATAATACTCAATAATTGATAAAAAAATATTATTTTTATTTAGAATAGAAAATTATATTTTATATTATTAATTGAATATTATACAATTAAAAATCACAAATATCAATAATTTACCAAAATACTAATTATTGTCAAGTCATATAATTTCTTTTCATAATATAAAAGCAATTATAAGCAATACATCTAATAATGGAGCTTCAAGCCTTAAATAACAATTTTTGGGGTCATTTTATGCTGGACCGAGATCATTGGTCTCAATCTGGGGGGGGGGGGGGCATTTAGTAAATTAACCCTCCTTATTGTTTCTCCTATTAGGGATTCAATGGCCAAAACTGGACCGAGCATAGAATTTCAAGCTTCTCGTCTTTCATAACTTCTACCAATTTTTTTGGGATATTAAATGCTAAGTGGTTTCTTAGATTTCACTTACATGACATTTATTTATACAACTTCCTCGTTTTGTGTAACTAATTCGATTTTGAATTACGTCCTTGTATAATTGTAACGACTCAACTGCATTTTACTCACAATTGCATCACTTCACCGACCCCCTTCTACTCATAAAAATTCCCATTTTCAAAACTTTCATCAAAATTGCATCACTAAACCCCCTTTAGTCTTAAAAAACTAAACTACTAATAAAAATACTTATAATTTAATAAATTAAATTGATTTATAATATAAAGTCAAACTTTTATTTTTTGTAAGGAGTTCAAATATAAAAAGTACAATTTCTTAAATGATAGAACTTTTCATTAATTAAGCTATCGTTTAAAGCACCATTCCTAATTATTTTCTTTTCGTACAATAATTAATTGTATGAAAATCTTATTTTTCAACTTATCTATAATTCATGTTCAATTAAAGATTTTCTTAAGAGATTTATTTAATGTTGACATAGAAAAATATTTAAAATATTCAATTTTCAAAAGGAAAAGACCGTACAGAAAGATAGGATTTGAATTTTTCTTCCACAAATCATAACTTTCTTTGTATAACTTTTTTTCTTCTTAAATATCATATAAACAGCGAACTTTACACACTCCACATTAGGGGTGTTCACGAATCAACCGAACCGACCGAGAACCGAACCGAAAATTTCGGTTCGGTTTTTTTTCCCGCAAATTTCGGTTTTTCGGTTCGGTTTTCGGTTTGGAGGTTCGGTTCGGTCGGTTAACCGAAAAACCGAAATTTTTATTTTTTATTTTTTATATAGTATAATATAGATAAAAAATTATAAAAAAATGTGTTTCCTAGTGACAATTTATAGGAAAATAAAGAAAATGAATTAAAATTAGTCATAATTAAATTTCAATTATTTATTTATATCTAATTTATTTATTTATTTATACCAAAAAATCAAACCGAACCGGTTCACTTGTAAATTTCATTATGTCAATTTTAGTTGGACGTGCTAAACATAATTATAAATATATAAATGTATGCATTCCAAAGAAAAAGTGAACAACAATAGCCAAACAAAAGTAAAAAAAAAAAAAAAAATTAATTATGTTTCGGTTTTAACCGAACCGAAAAAAACCGACCGAACCGGTCGATTTTTTAACCGAACCGAACCGACACTGTTCGGTTCGGTTTTCGGTCCGAAATTTCGTTCGGTTCGGTTTTCGGTCCGAAATTTCGGAAAACCGAAATTTCGGTTCGGTTCGGTTAAAAAACCGACCGATGAACACCCCTAAGTCCACATGCATACTTGGGCAATCATTTACCCTCGAGTTTAAAACTAACCACTTTCCATATTCTATCCACTATTTCTATTATTGTACTCCTATATTGTGTATGTAAACATTTGTTGTTTTTCTAACCAAAGACTATACACTATAGCTGCAAAAAACGCATGCTCTTACAAGCCAAAGTGGCGGGTCCTTACTAACATAATCCAGCACAGTTGGTAGATAATTGGGTTCCTTAAGCATACTGTCCAGGGTTCGATCATTGGCCGTGTATACGGAAAAAAGCTTTGTTGGGAGAGGCAAAACTCACTTTGGTGATCTCTACGCCTTGAAGGGATTAATCTCCGACGTCCGGCTGGTGGAAACCCTTGGTATAAACAAACGAAAAAAAAAAAAGTGGTGCACCCTTTACTAATTTTCTGAACCCAGTCCAAAATGTCACTCCATTCCTCTTTTAGATAGGCAACCTCAAGCTTACTCCAGCACAGTTGCATGACTTCTTTAGCAAACCCACATTAGAAAAAAAAGGTGGTTTCTGCATTCCGTTTCCTCATGGCATAGAAGGCAGTGAGGATCTTCTAATTCTTTCCACACTCCCACCCGATCCTTGGTTTTAAGCCTGTCCTGACAAGTCAACCTTGATAAATCGATGACGAGCAACAGGGCCTCTCCCCCACACAATCTTCCTCCACGCAACCTCATCCTCATGTTCCACTATATGATTGTAGGCCATTTGCATAGAAAACTTACCCAGCTTCCATTGGTTTTGAACGTCTATGGCATCAAGGAATAGATCTCTAATCACAAGCAATGTCTTCCAGAACCAAGATTCACTTCCTTTTACCTGGATCTCCCAAATATTGACATTTTTTAAGTAACTAGTAAAGAGCACGTGCGTTGCACGTGATTCAAACGAAATTATCAAAATAATTGCATAATTTAAATATTTGAACGAATAAAATTAAAATTTTCGAACAACTCTTCATAAATAAATTAAAATAATCTACAATAATTAAAGTTGAGATGACAAATAGTATAACATATATGGAAAATTACACCAATAACCACTGCTATAATAGGTAATTCCACAAACTTACCAATTTATAAATGAAATTACAAGTACCCAACCCACTATAGTTAAAAATTACATTTATCCCTAGAGATCAGTTTTTTGATGACGTCATCATGTGAACTTTGAAAAATGCCCTTGCCCAAATGTCATTAAGGAAAAATTACACCAACCTCCCTGTTATATTTTTAAAACTACACAAACCTCCCCTATTATAATGCACTTTTTACAATCACCCTCCATATATTAAAATATTCTTTACAATTAACCCCTAAAAACCGTACAATTAACCCCCTATAGGGGATGTAACAAGAGGGTTTTTTTTGGTAATTTCATATTATAAGAGGGGGGTATGGCCGAATGAAAATATTATTCCAGCTTTTTTTTAATGATTTAAGTGAATGACAAAAATGTCATTTAGTACTATTTGACCAGTGACCGAGAGTATCCAGGGGTAAATGTAATTTTCAATCATAGTGGGTTAGGTATTTGCAATTTCAATGATAAGAGGGTAAGTTTGTGTAATTATCTATTATGGCAGTGGGTGTTGGTGTAATTTTCCGTAAAATATAAATAAAGTAGTTTAATCTTATTTGAAAGTCTCATTAGTCATTCTCTTTCTCTTGTTAGATCTTGATGGATATCACAACCTTCATCTTACTTGACTTTACGAATATCCTTTTATATTCTTATCTCAAATTGCTCAATGTCTCTACACTATCACTTGAAATTATATTGTTGTTGCATTCTTCTTTATTGTTCATCGCCAGTTGCTTTCTTTTGTTCCCATTACCTTTTTCAGAAGCTATAGTGTGTTTAGTTTTAATTTCTTTTCGTTTATAAAATAGTTTTTAAAGAGTTTTACTTGCACTCTTCTCCGACCAAAAGTGGTTTCTTTATGTTTTTTTCTCCTTGTTTGTGCTCTTTCAATTGCATCTTCTATGACACTAAGTTTTCCATTATTTCATTTCTACTGTTTATTAAGTGCGGCGTTATAGCAAAATTCTTTAATCATCCACCCCATCAATTGAAGCAATGTAGATGAAGAACAAAGTTGAAGGATGTGTGATGTATTAAATTTCCTTTCTTATATTTGTTTCTGCTATCTCCTTCCCCAATTTGTCATTTCCTTCAAATCCTAACCCTAATACATTTACCCCTCATCGCCACTATTCCTCACCTCCATCCATTAGCAGTCACATCTCCATTGATTGCCTACGCCACCACCATCACTGGAATTCCGCCGCCGGCCACGCCCTGGCACATCCCCAAGAAGCCTCTGCAGCAACTACCATCATTACGGCAGTACTGAATCATTATGGATCTACCGGCATTGCTGCCCTCAAACTTCCCCAACCCATCGTCGCCCTCCCTAGCTTTTGCCCAATTGCCACTTCTACCACCTTTCGCCCCTAAACCCACCCCAGCTACCCCCACATTTGTCAGCGCCACACTCAATCTTCGTCTGACCGCCACACCCCCATTGCAACTGCCCAGTCTCCAAATCCCCCACCACCCTCGCCAGATCCTCTCAGCCTCTACACCACTGGACCCTCGCCAGATCCCCCACCTTTCTCACAAGATGATCCACCAACCACCTCCACCAAGCAGCCAACGACGACGACGTTCTGATCTGTAAATTTTTTTGGCATTTGATATTTTGTATATAAATATATAAATATATATATATATGCCATGTATATATATAATAATATACAGACATATTAGTAGATTATTAGTTTATAATTAATAATATATATAACTAACGTATATGATGTTAAATATGAGTCATTGATCTAAAATAAGATCTATGGTTATTAATTTTTAGATTAATAAATATATAGGATTTAATATTGATCGTAGAGCTTTGACATAGTTGATCCAATGGTTGAAATATTAGGGGCCAAAATTGTCATATAATAGAAAAAAACAACATAATTACTTACAAAATGCGTATAGTGGTGGGCGAGAGGCTAAATTGCATTTTCTTTTTCACAATGGGGTAAATAACCATTGCTTTTTCACAAGTTTTTAAATTGCAATTAACCCTTAATTTAGTATGAAACTCCATGAAACATATACATTGAACAAACTTGTGAACTATTAATTTTAAGTTCATGCACAATTATTTTATAATAATAAAAATACTATTTTTATTAGAGGATTAATTTATATCTATTGAGTTATTTAATGTTCATAAAAAGGTTAAAAAATGTAAATCACCTCATGTCATCAAATCGAACGGATATCTTGATCAACTCATATCAACAATGAGTTTAATTGAAAATATCAAGTAGCTCTCAAAGTAGATTCTTCAACTCTTTTTTTTATTTTGATAGGAAGGAAAGAAACTCATTCATGGGAAAAAACGTATAAATGTTAGGGGCTACAATCCCCTCATTACAAAACAAATCTTGAGGTAAAGAGTTAAACCTAATTGGCCCTGACCATTTACTCTCAAACCCCAAACTACAAGTATTATGAGCAACAAGGTTCTTACTTCACTCGACAAAGTGGATTTTCCATTCAAATTGCCTAATCTCTTCACTGAGATTACGATATTTACAGTCAAACCGCACAATATAATTGTGGAAAAATTAATCTTAAGGGATTAGGAACTTCTTAAATTATAAAGGGCATATCGATTTTATCATATTTAAGGTAAGGGGACTGCTTAACTTGATAATTTATTTACATGACAAATTCTATAGGAAAAGTACAATTATACCTGCTATATTTATCTGGATCACTTGTTTACGTTTGTTTTTCTTATTAAAAACATTAAAGTTTCTTCCTTTTTGTTGAGAACTATAAGAAAGAAAGACTGAAATTATAACAATCCGCCTTTTTTAAATCTTATGTGCTTATCGTTTTTAGCTAGATTAAAATTATAACTATTGAGGGTTTCTAATATTACGTATATATTATCCTTAAGATTAAATGACCAATTAAAATAGGGTTAAATACAAAATGCCCCCCCTGAACCATTCCTACTGTCACGTACCCCCCCATCCCCCTCCCCGTCCAATATTTAAAGGTACCAAAATAGTTTGTCATGAGAATTCATGAGTTATGCCAAATGCTCTAACCCAAACACAACCTTACAATGTTTAAGCATCAAATGAACTTGGTTAATTCTTTTTTTATCGAACTTATAAGATTTGAAATAAAATGCATACAAATTTTATTCAAAATTAAATAGAATTTGTTAATTGATACTATTAAATAACTTTTAATTGAACATGATACAATTAGAAAATACAAATTTTATAAGTTCAAATCTACAATTTATTAATTTTATTAATTTAAATCAAAGTCTCTGTTAATTTATAATAAGTTTAAAAATTTACAAGTTACAAGATTTAAATGATTTGTTAGTTGATAAGATATGATTCTTCATAATTTTTTAATTAACAAATTATAAGATTTGATAAATAAACAATGAATCATCGGGTAAGTTAATATAGTGCTTAAATATTGTAAGGTTGTGTTTGGATGGGTAAATTTGGCATAAATCATGAATTTTCACGAGGACCATTTTGATACTTTTTAAAGTTTAAAAAATATATGTGATAGTAGAAATAATTCAGGGAACATTTTGTACTTAACCCCCAAAAAATTATAAGCATTTTGGAGTTTATCAAATATGTCGTGCAGATCATTAATTCTTGAGTAGAATGAAAACAAAAAGACTCTTGAGATTTCTCCAAATTATATATATACATATATACATATATATATATATATATATATGTTATTCCTAAATGATTTCAAAAGTTTAATGAAAAGTTTGCATATTAGAAGTGCAGGTGTAACCCTTCTTATATTTTAATCGGTTAATTTATGACCGATTAATTGATTGCCAATTGAGTACCCATTCTAAGTTTTTCAATGCTTGTACATAATTTTCTTATAAATATTTTGGTACGTGATCCACTTTTAGTATGAGAAAATTAGACGTACACCCCTTCACTTTAGTGCAAAATTACTGAAACTCCCTTGACCTTTTCGCAATTACATAAAGTTCCCCCAATATTAAGATATTCTAACAATTACACCCCATGTGTATTCAAAAATTTTTATAATTTCATATATGTAAACCTTACAAATAAACCACTTGAGGGGGTCTCGTTGTGATTTATCAAAAGTCAGGGAATTTGGTAATTAATACTAAAGTGAGGGTGTGTGCATGTAATTCACCCTGTTAGTATTTAGGCTTTTTATGCCCTCATATTAATTTTTTACTTATCTAAGACCTTATTAAATATAATGAATTAGTAATATATAGAAAATAATAAAATACTTGCTTAGGTTAGCGTAAGTTGTGTCATTTGACATATTTATAACTTATTCCATACAAAATATAAAATTCTACATAAGAAGTTGACTATTTTAATAAATTGTAGCATTTACTGATTTCGTCTCTAAATATGCAAAAGGTGATATGCTCAACATAATTTAAAAAGTTGGTATTCCCTTAAAACATAATTTCCCATCATTGGTGATGTTATCACCAGAATAAGATTATCACTTTCGAAAAGAACATCTTCAACTATGGGATAATGATGTAATCGCAAAACAAAGACATTTGTGGGATAATGATTTTAGATATAAAGTCCTAGGTCGAGTCGAGCAGATGACTACCTCGCACATATATCTGTTTTTTTTTAACAGCCAAAGTAAAATTCATTCATTACGAAAGCGTACAAAACAAACTCCCATCTGTTGCATTAACCTCCCTAATATCCGTATAGCCAAAACAAATTTTAACTTCCCCCAACGTCCGTAATATCTCCTTCATCATCATGGTTGTCATTGGTCGGGTTTCTGTTTGCCTGCAAAGAGTAGAGTATTAAAGAGTACAAGTGAGTCGGTTTCAATGAGAAGCTTGAGTAGCCGGAGGTGCTTTGGTCACCATCACTAACACCCTATTTTTCGATGATCAAAAATAAAATAAAATGAGAAGCTTGAGTACCCATCTGCTTTAGAGCCGCTGTTTCTGCAAAATTGTCAGTCGTAAAGCCAAGATGTATAGCAAAACATTGGATAACATAAGGAGGAACCACAAATGTTTAATTTAATCCAATTTATCTGAGGAGGGATCCATCTGAATATTGCTGATCATTTTCCTAGCTTGTGAATGTTTGAAAAATATATATATTTTTGTTTTCGACCAAATTATCATGTTATTAATAGTTTGGTTTCGAAAAATCGCTTCATTGTGTGCGTACCAAAGGGTGATCGCGATCAGATTTTGTATCTCTTTCGGTGAATGCAAGCAGATTTTCATTCCTTTGGTGAGGTTATTGAAAACGTGGCCTCTCACATACTTCGATTTCAATTGGATGGCTATAAATAAAGCTTGAAAATTGAAACAATATTCACATTCACATTCACATTCACAATAACAATTAATATTAAGATTCATTAAACACATACATTGAACAAACTTGTGAACTATTAATTTCAAGTTCATGCACATGCATTTTATTATAACAATAATAATAATAGTTATTAATATTTTTATTAGAAGATAAGATTAATTTATTACAATAGGGTTATTTTGTTCTTAACCCAAAAGATGTAAATCATCTAAATCATGTAAATCATTCTAAATCATTCATCCTTTTAGAATAGATATAGATAAGCATTAACCCACCTAATCTACAGTGAATCAGCTTTAGATGCAATGTTCCAGACATGCTTGAAAATGGCAGCTACGTTCCATTTTCCCCAACCCTCCTTCATGCTTAAGCAAACAGAGATGTAGCAAGCTAACAGGTGCATTATACTTTTCAGTGATTCTACCACCTCAAAGAAAGGCCCGACATAGTTTCTCAATTTCATGGATTACAATCAGAGCTATTGGAAAGATTTGAGACCAATACATTTGGATTCCAAACAACACTGCTTTGATTAACATGGCTCTACCTGCAAAAGATAAGAATCCGGATGTCCAGGAAGTTATACTTGCCATTATCTTCTCAATCAGAGGTTTACAAGTCTTTGATGTCAATCTAGACGATATGAAAGGCACCCCCAAGTATCGCATGTGCATCTCGCCCTCAACATAACCAGTGCACTCCAACCAATGAATTTTCCTCTCTTCACTCGCACCCTCAAAGGTAATCTGACTCTTATCCAAATTGGCTTTGAGCCCTGGAACCTCAGAGATGTGATCAAAATATTTTTTAACTTGACAAATTGACTTTTCCCCCCTTAATAGTAACCATCAAATCATCAACAAAACACAAATTCACAAGCCCAACCTTCTTACATTTAGGATGCAATTGAAACAGAGGATCATTATGCAACAATCTAAAGCTCCTAGATAAGTAATTCATCACACTCACAAATAGATATGGTGACACGGGATCACCCTACCTAAGACCCTTCTCCCCTTAAAATATCCACATATTGAACCTTGAAACATGAAGTAAAATTTTAGTGATGCAACATTTTTGTTAAATGATAGATTAATTTTCAGTATTTTAGTAATTTTGGACATCTTAGAAAGAAAATAAGAGTATTTAATTTCAATTATAAAAATTAAGTTAATTTATTAAAGTATAAGTATATAAATTTAGTATTTCTTTTAGAATATGAGTGTTTAGTGATATACAATTTGGATGAAAATCTAGAAAAATATATAATAATTTGAAAATTTTAAAGAGTAAAGGGGTAAATTGATGCAATTAAAATTGGAAGAAGGTAAAGTATAATTGGTTTAGAGTTCAAGGGAGTCAAGTGAAATTTACCCTTTAAATTATTAATTTTGTAGATATATTGCAGCCAATGCAATTTTTTTCGGCAAAATTATAAAAAAAAATTCAATAGCACACGAGATCTTTTATTACAAAATAATATTGTATTGTATCTTATATTGTATATCATGACTATACGAAAAATGTATATAATTTATATTAAATTTATATTTTAAAAAAAATTGTATCATAAGTGAAAGTGATATAGGAAATTGCGTTTAAATAAGTGAAACACCGCTATATATATATGTATAGATATAGGCTATGTTTGGTTCTGTTTTGGGATGGTATTTTGGTAAGAATTATTGGTGAGAAATTTATGAAGACACGTGCGTGTTTGATGAGATTGCGTTTGATTTTATTTTGGGAGTTGGTTTTTGGGTGTGTTTTTTTGGTGAGATAATATTTGGTTTTATTTTCAGAGGAAACAAAAGTTACTGTAGCAGTCAAATCATGAATTGTCAGTTATAGAGAAGAGAGAGAGCACATAAAGAGAAGTGTAGGGACAAAATAGGTGTAAAAAGATGAAAAATATTTATTATTTTTTTTTTACCAAAAAAATAGTGAATTTTTGACCAAATATTTTGTGAACCAAACATCGTTTGCTAAGAATTTTGGACCAAACATTGCCATGGATTTTCCCTCTCATTCTCTCCCCGTCCGATCCATAGTTCTACTTCTATACCTTCTCATTCTCTCCCCTTCCAAAAACTTTCTAAACACTAATCTTGGTCGTCTTCCTGTTACGTATTGCCGTTCGTGCTCTGATTTGATCGTTACCATGGACAGTGATGATAATGTGAGGAATATGATTACGAGTATATATACGATTGTAGTTATATATGGAGATTACGAGTATATATATGATTGTATATCACCGACTTCAGCCAATGCACTATCACCGATTTCTGTTTCGCGTTAAATTTGTAAATCAATCGAAACTTTCAATATTCGGATTCATATTACTATTACCTAATCGTGATCGTCAGAGACGGAGGGGGGCCCTCAATTTTGAGAATTTTTTTTTACCTACAAAAATTAAATTTTTGACATTTTGCCCCCTATAATTTTTTTATTTTTGACATTTCGCCCCTCTCAAAATCTAAAATAATATTAAGGTTTTCCCAAATTTTTACATTCGCCCCCCCCCCCCCCCCCCCCCCCCCGAGCTCTGAATCCTGGCTCCGTCCCTGGTGATCGTATTTGTAGGGTTAAAAGGCGAAAGTTGGATCTGTCTCAAGTTACAGTAGATTCTTCATCGGAAGGAGAACCAACACAAGTTTTAGGTATTATGTATGTATGTATTATTAGACATTGATATGCCCTAATTTGGACATATTGATTAAATGACCAAATACCATTACGATATCAAGGTTATTGCAATTTAGCATAGGATCGCGCGTTTTTCATGTGCCGAGATGGGTACAACCCACGACCCTAAATACTGGTCGTAGGATCATGACTCGTGGCATCATCTCTATGAGCCATATATATATCAATGTCCATACATTAGAATATCTCTATAAATACTCCAACTTACTCAAATAAAACTCAAATATTTCTCCCTCCCTCTAGAAATCCATACGACGCTAGTGATCTTATTCTATAGATTTCAGTGCCTTTTAGTACGATCCAACAAATACGATCCTACGATCCTAAAAGTACAATCCAACATATAAAATCTTAACCTTTGAAGTTTGAACTAACTATGTAAGACTTGATCCTCCAAGGAGGTACGTAGCCAGCTTGGTCAAGTGGCCAAGTGCGGTCTATAATATCATGCTAGACCTGTTGCTGCTACTGTGTTGGTTCGTTCACTTGACAAAAACCGACCCAAATCAGACATCAAAAGTCTCGTCTTTCACAACCATTAGTTGGCTCTTTAAGATTTGATCACTCAGTGTGTTATTTATTTTCCTATGATGTCTCCCTCTTCTGCAGGATCATCTCCTAAGAAGAATATGTGTCAACATCCCGTTGTTTATCGAGGAATGCGTGTAAAATGCACACAGAATGTGGATGATGAAATTGGTGTTGCCTTTGGATACATAAATAAGGTTAGTTTTTCAACATATATTACTACATTCTGTAATTCTTTGATTTCTATACTTTCTTACAATATTTTGAGATATGGTAAATTGTCCCTCCTGTGATATAAGATTTTAGATTTACATGCTCTTATCATCAGTTACCTTCTGCCGCCTTTCGCCTGGATGGCCTTGCTTTCCAGGCTATTATCATGAACTAGTAACTTTCACTGTAGACAATATATATAGCAATAATACATAGGCGAAGGAAGACTTCAAAACAACTAACTACCACTATCTCTTCAACTGTTGGTGGTAGTGGTAGATGAGAAAAAGGATGCTTCAATCGATATGCCAGCTTCACTTGTTAAAAGGGATATTAAACTTTACAGAAGAAGGTCTAATGAAAAATGAATTCATTGTAGCCATTATCATATATCAACTTCATCTGCTGATATGAAAAACGAGTCCGGAAAATGCATTCACTTTTCTTTTGCCAAGTAATGTTACAATAACACTTCTCTTGTTGTATACTCGATTGCCTGTTCACTTTGTTTGACGAGCCTTGATATTCTATTACATCTAAGCTAGTCCATGGTCTGTTTTTTAAGTGATGAAGGGCTAATATGACGAGTCGACCAAAATGAAACACAAAACATGTTGGGTATGGGATCTAGTCCGACACCTATGATATGCAACTAAGGTTGTAGGGCCCGGGTATGCTTGATATAGTATGCGAAAAGGCTATGGTGGCGTCGCTGTTTTTATACTGTTTCAGCATACATGATTTTAATTGGACTAAATAATCAATACAACCATTCTCATTTATCAGGTCTTTAATCCCGTCAAAGAAAGTGAACTAAATAAGATTTTAAATTTATGTTGTATCCAGCATTTGAGGGCCGCTCATGATGAAGTAGCCCGATTACGTGAGAAAGACTTGAAAAACTTGTTAAGTCATAAAAAGCTTTATTTGGTCCTTGATTTGGACCATACCCTGCTGAATTCCGCTCGATTTCCGGATATTACAACTACAGAAGGATACTTATATGAACCAAAACAAGCTTTAGTAGGTATGTTTCTGTGGCATTTTATGTGGTCTTTGGTTGATAATATTTCCTTGCTTTTACAATTTTCATTATTTTGATGAGTTGTGTTCATGTTTCCAGCATTTCGTCTATATGCTTAATTTTACTCTTTATCTGTTCTATAACTGCTACCAAGCACTTGCCAAAAATGAAAGCAATCTTGCGCCAAGCTCACCACTTACTCGTTAACAAACTCCTGAAACTGTAAAATTCCTCGGGGACTTAGGAATTCAATTTTGTCACCTATCTTTTCTTTGCTTTAGTTTATTGCTTTCTATTTCAGTTTCTTGTTGCAGTGAAACTTTTTTTATTTTTCATTTCCCTTTTTAGAACAACCAAGATAACATTCCCTTGATTTTACAATTTGCAATGACCAGATAACTTAAAGGACAGCTTACATAGACTGAAACACATGCAGATCATGATGACCAAGTTGAGGCCGTATGTGCACACATTCCTCAGAGAAGGTGTTAGTGTATGGAATAGTAAGTGTGTATTTATGTCAAGAAGAATTTATTAGTTGTGTGAATATTGTGTGGAGTGAAGTAGTGGGAAGTATTTAGTAAGGATGAAGAGTATAGTATTTTATAGATAGTTGGAATAGAAGAATAGTTGGAAGTTGGAAGAGTGGGAGTTGTAGGAGTACTTGGAAGAAAACTTTGTATTGATGGATTCTTCTTGTTACAAGTTAGTACATCATCTCATATTTATAGGTGTAGTGACTACACCTTGAGAGACTTGAAGTCTCTAGATTTTCTACATACACATCTAGATAGTTCTAGAGGCTTCTTCTATCTTCTAGAACATTCTACACTGTTCTACAACATTCTACGACCTTCTATAAGATTCTAGATTATTTCGGAGTTTTCTACTAGTTTCTACATTATTCTAAAGTATTCTAGAACATTCTAAAATATTCTAGAATTAACTAGGTAATATTATTCTAGAAAGATTATGTTCTAGATTTATCCAGAAATGTGCACTTATTTCAACAGAAGGTAGTCGCTTATTTGAAATGTGCATATTCACAATGGGTGAACGTGCCTACGCTTTAGAAATGGCGAAGCTTCTTGACCCGCAGGGCATTTACTTCAATTCCAGAGTAATCGCAAAGGAAGATTGCACCGAATCACATCGGAAGGGACTTGATATCATTTTGGGGCACGAAAGTGCTGTCCTCATCCTTGACGATACAGCGAAGTAATTGAGCGACTTGAATTCTGAAGTGTATGAAAGATATTTTCTTCTTCTTCTTCCTGTCTGCCAGGGTGGTAATTGTTTAATGTTCTGCTTTTTTGAAGTAGTGAATTTATGAACTATTTGGAGTTGGATGATGCCTGTAAACGTGATGAATTTTGTTTCTCAGGCTACATTCACTAGGATTCCTGTATGTGGTCTTTCTTATATTTTGATCATTACAAAAACTCTTATGTGAACTTATTAGTGTATCTATAGAGTTAATATAGCCCAGCCCATTTGTATAGTTAGGGCTATCGTATTTATCTATATATATACGTGTTATGTACTCTTGCAATTCATTAAGAAATACACAATCAATAATACAATAGAATTCTTCTACATTAAGTACCCTAAGAATTCTATCATGGTCTCAGTCATCGGGGAAAACGAACCGGTGACTCAGTCTACCGCCCTCATGGCACCCCTAGCCACCACCGTGGCCAACCCCGTCTCCGGCATCTTTACCGCCGCTGCTGTTCCTACGACCAACACCTCCACTGCCTCAATCTTCTCTCTCTCATCTCTCATGTCTCTTTCTTCCTCCCTTCCAAATCTGCCATCATCTACCGCCGTGCCGCTGACGTTTTCTTTATCTTCTCTACCAGCCTCACTCACAGCTGATTCACCCCTCTCCAACGCCCTCAACATCCTTCACTATCTCCTATCTCCGCCCCTCTCACTCGATCCCAAAGACGTTGCTAGTCTTCTCTCTCAATATCCTTCCCTCCCGGTCACTCCACCACACCAACCACCATCTGCCGCCGCTACTCTCAACCTTGCCGGCGCCGCCTCTCTTCTCCAACCTCTCCTCTCTCAATCATCCTCCATCTCGGTTCTCGGTGGTGCTCACCAATCTGTCGTCACCGCGGGACCAGTCTACTCAACCAATGCCGACACTCAGCTCTCTGTCGCCGGCGCAATTCCCGCATCTACAGTCGCCTACATGAACAATTGCGGCGCCCCTCTTTCTGTTCCAAGCCAAGGCCTACTATTAAACAAATCTGCCTCTCATTCTAATTTCCCTTTTCAACCTCAAACTAATCCTAGTGTCCAAAACAGCCCCCACATACTCTCAAATTTCCAAACTAGCCCCCACTTCAACCCTAATTCTCAAATTGACCCTCAAACCAACCCTACTTTACATTACCCACCTTCTATGTCACCACCTCACGTGATACAATATACTCCTACTCCTCCGTCCACCCTCCCTAATCTTATGACTACGAAATTAAACGAACATAATTATCTCTTATGGAAATCCCAATTTCGAAAAATTCTTGGTAGTTACGATCTTTTGGGATATATTGATGGTACTCTTCCATGCCCTCCCTCTCTTGTTACTCACTCTACTGGTCACTTTGTTCAAAATCCCGCGTACTCTTCTTGGTGTCGCACTGATCAAAGCATCCAAACTTGGATGTATGCCACATTTTCACACGATATTCTTCAGGAAGTTCATACATTACCATTTTCTCGTGATATGTGGCTCGATCTCGAAAGACGTTTTGTGTAGCAGTCTGTTGCAAAACAATTGCAATATAAACGTGAATTTTCCACTATTCAGAAAGGTGATCTATCATGTGATGCGTATCTACGCAAAGTCAAAACTCGTGCAGACAATCTCGCCGCCGTAAATTATCCTGTTACTTAGCTTGATCTCGTCATTCAGGCTTTAAAAGGTCTTCCCTCAGAGTATGAATCATTTGTTACCGGGATTTCACTAAAAAATACATTTATTTCCTTTGATGATCTTCGTGCCCATCTTCTCCAATTTGAACAATGTCTCAGTCAACTCCAGTCATCTTCTCCTATATCTCCTGCCTTCGTTGCTCACCCTCATTCCAACTCCTCTAGTGGTAAAGGTTGTGGAAACCACCGCGGTCGCGGTTTTGGTTCTGAACGTGGGCGCGGTCGTAATGGTCATGGCACCCCGTCCTCGTCTTGGCAGTCGTCTTCTCAGCCTTCTCAGCACTACAGTACTCAGACTCCTCGGCCTCCATCTGGTTTTTTATCCTCTGGAAGTTCTAGCTCTGCTCGGCCATCAGGGCCCTCGGGTTTCTCTGGTCCTGATCTTCTCCGGACTCCTTCAGCTCCACAGTTTTGTCAGATTTGTGATACACTGGGTCATCTGGAAAAAGCTTGTACTCAGTGGTTTAATCATGCCTATGTGACTGAGGAATTACCACGATCCTTCTCAGCCTTGTCCACAGCTAACACCTCTGACCTTGCCTGGTATCCGGATAGTGGTGCCTCCACTCATATGACTCCTAACGACAGTAAAACTTCTAACTTAACTCCCTATACTAGTACAAATAAGATTTTAGTAGGAAATGGTGCGCTTTTACCCATTAAGCATGTCGGCTCTTCCTCTCTACACACACCTACCGGCCCTTTACACTTATCTACTGTTCTTCATGTTCCTAACTTGTCTTATAATTTATTGTCTGTAAGAAAATTATGTCAAGATAATGCATGTCATATTGAATTCTCTTCAAACGGTTTCTGTGTTAAGGACAAAGCAACATGGAAAGTTCTTCTGGAGTCCCCTTCTACTAGTGGTCTATATCCCGTCTCCTCTCATCTGGTGTCCTCCTCTCCTCGTGCTCTTGTTGCCCGCACTATCTCTGGTGATACTTGGCATCGGTGTCTAGGTCATCCGAGCATATCTACTCTTCAGTAGTTATCTCGTCGTGGTATTTTTGAGTCAAAAGTTAGTTCTGTTAGTTTTTGTTAATTTTGTCAATTAGGTCATTCTCATAGACTGCCTTTTCAGCATGTTGATAGGCGTAGTAGTTTTCCTTTTTATTTAATACATTCTGATGTATGGACGTCTCTGGTTGCTTCTGTTTCTGGTTTCAAATACTACGTTATTTTTATAGATGATTTTACTCGTTTTAGTTGGTATTACCCTATGCATGCAAAATCTGAAGTTTTCAAGCATTTTTGTTCCTTCAAAAATTTAGTTGAAAATCTTTTTTCCACGAAAATTAAATTTTTTCACAGTGATGGAGGTAAAGAATTTGATAATGCTCAGTTCCGTTCTCTCTTTGCTGACTCTGGCATTCAGTTTCGACTGTCTTGCCCCTACACCCCTCAGCAAAATGGGGTTTCAGAACACAAGCATCGTCATATCTCTGAACTCATTCGTACCATGTTGCTTACTGCACATCTTCCCATTTCCTTTTGGGTTGACGCTCTATATACTGTTGTCTTCCTCATCAACCGTCTTCCCACTCCCATGCTCACTCACAAGTCCCCTTTTGAGGCTCTCTTTGGTCGTTCACCCGACTATGCCTCTTTTAGAACTTTTGGTTGTGCTTGTTTCCCTTACCTAGGTCATCGAGTTTCCCATAAGCTTGATCCTCGTTCCGCTACCTGTATTTTCTTGGGCTATGCTCCAGATTATAAGGGCTACTGTTGTCTTGACCCCCTCTCGGTCACTATCCATGTCAGTCGTCATGTTGTCTTTGATGAAGATAACTTTCTTTATTCTACCTTATCATCCGCTTCCGCCGCCGACTCTAATCCTTCACCGCCCATTTCACCCTCCTTACCGGTATCCCTTCCTCATCCTCCCTATCTCGATCATGTACCCATCTCATCCCCTCCTGTCCCTGCTCCCACTGTGTCCCCCTCCCCCCTTCAGTTACTCCCCCTGTCTTGCCTCCCTTGCTTGATAGTCCTACTCCATCCTCTAATGTATCTGTCGACCCGCCTTCCTCTCCCGAGTCCTTCCCATCCTTGTCTCCACTATCCTCTGACACTGGATCTTCTTTAGTCACTTCATCATCGTCCTCCCCTCTTACTGTCCAGTCTCCACCATCTCGTCATCCGATGATCACTCGTTTACATGTTGACACTAGAAAGCCTCGTGTCCTTCCATCCCTGATTGTTGTTTTCCCCCCCACTGAGCCGACATGCTATACACAAGCTGCTAAGGATCCTCTCTGGCGAGCTGCCATGGCTGATGAGTTTGATGCTCTTCAAGCCAATCACACATGGATCCTTGTGCCACCACATCCTTCTCAAAATCTTGTAGGTTCCAAATGGGTGTATAGGGTGAAATTAAAGTCTGATGGTTCAGTTGAGTGATATAAGGCCCGCTTGGTAGCTTAGGGGTTTAAGCAGCAGGCTGGTATTGATTTTGGTGAGACCTTTAGTCCGGTAGTTAAACCGACTACGATTCGCACGGTTCTTTCTATTGCCACATCTCGGCACTGGGTTATTCGTCAGCTAGATGTGAAGAATGCTTTTCTTCATGGTGACCTCACAGAGATAGTGCATATGGCTCAGCCCCGTGGCTTTATTCATCCCCAATATCCCACTCATGTTTGTCGGTTACAGAAGGCGCTCTATGGTCTGAAACAAGCTCCCCGTGCTTGGTTTCAGAAGTTTGGTTCTTATCTCTTGCGTCTTGGGTTCACTAGCAGCAAGGCTGACATGTCTATGTTTGTCTATCGATCCAGCTTTGTTACCTTAGTCCTGCTGCTTTATGTGGATGATATTATTTTGACAGGGAATGATCCACAGGCCGTCACTTCTCTTATATCACGTCTCTCACAGGAGTTTGCTATCTTCATTATTTTTTGGGCATTCATGCTACACGGGACTCTCATGGCCTCATTCTTTCACAGAAAAAGTATGCGACTGAGCTTCTTCAGCGTTTTGACATGATGAGCTTGAAGCCCGTCGCCTCTCCTCTATCTGCGAAATCCACTCATTCTGCTCTTGAGGGTGATCTATTCTCTGATCCGACACTATATCGTAGTATTGTTGGGGGCCTCCAATATCTCACGCACACTCGGCCTGATATTGCTTATGCTGTTACATTGGTAAGTCAGTTTATGCATTCGCCTCCGGAGGTTCATTTTCAAATGGTCAAGCGAATTCTTCAGTATCTTCGGGGTAGCCTCGACCTTGGGCTTTTATTCGCCCATCTTCTTTGGATTCGCTTACCGTTTATGCAGATTCTGATTGGGCCGGTTGTCCTGATAGTCGTCGTTCCACCACTGGTTATGCTGTGTATCTTGGTGATAACCTGATCTCCTGGTCCGCCAAGAAACAGGCCACGGTTTCCCGCTCTAGTACTGAGTCTGAGTATCGCTCTATCGCCTATGCTGTTGCTGAGACCTGTTGGCTTCGCTACATACTTCGTGATTTGGGTATTTTTCTGCCACATCCGATTGAGGTTTATTGCGACAACATTAGTGCTATATATCTTGTTCTCAATCCTGTGTTTCACGCTCGCACGAAACACATTGAAATAGACTATCACTTTGTCCGTGAGAAAGTTGCCGTTGGAGATGTTTTGGTGAAGTATGTCCCCACTTCGGATCAGATTGCTGATATTTTCACCAAAGCTTTACCTGCTCCTACATTCTCCCGTTTACGAGCCAATCTTCGAGTTGGTCCCACTGCTCAGATTGCGCGGGGGGGGGGGGGGGGGTATTAGCGTATCTATAGAGTTAATATAGCCCAGCCCATTTGTATAGTTAGGGCTACCGTATTTATCTATATATACACGTGTTATGTACTCTTGTAATTCATTGAGAAATACACAATCAATAATACAACAGAATTCTTCTACATTACGTACCCTAAGAATTCTATCAATACTCTTTTTTTTACGAAATGTATACTAGAGGATAAGTCTAGACATAAACTTATACTTCTTTTTTCTTGTCGTAATTGTTTCTGTAGGTTTATATATGGTGTTATACTATTTTCAGTCGAGTAGGTAATGTGCTAATTCCATAATGCCTTGTCTGGTTTGTGTATATTAGCAATGTGACATGAGTATTTGTCTTCAAGTAGGGATGTGGACAAACGGAGCTCGAGCCAAGCTTGATTGCTCAGTTCGAGCCACAAATTTCGAATTGAGCTCAAAGTCGATAATATATATAATTATTTTTGTTATTAAACGTGTATTACTCACTCCTATATTCATGTACTGGAACGATATCTATGACGAGTTGGCTAAGATTTCTTAGTGGCATTGTACATTACTGAACGATTCCTTCTGCTGAAGAAACTATATGTGCATCGGTGTATTTGTGGTCAACTAGTAAAATGCACGTGCATCCGCACGTGGGCGTTAGTTTTTATGATAAAAGAGTACTTTAGAAATATTGAAAAAATAATATAATAGATCATATTTATTCTGTGTGTGAGTGCATTGCTTTTTAATATGAAAAATTACATTCACCCTGAAAGACAGAATAGGAAATCTAGAAAATATTGTATTTCTTTCTTTTAATTTCCAATGAGTAAATGTGACCAATAAACATACTCTGATTTATCAAATCTTATATCTGAACTTTAATTATGTGTTTGATATATAAATTATATGAATGTTTTTACTAAATAAATAAACTTTTCCATTCATAATTTTGAAGAGTTTTTCACAAATTTATATTACAAAATCTTGACCCGCACTGAACGAATCAATAAAAGCACACTCATTCATGGATAAAGGCTATATAGTTTGAGTTTAAACTTTCCTATACTACAAAATAATGTTGAATATGCCTGTTCTAACAAAAAAATTTATATTCTTTTTCTCTAACCCAAAGAACTCCATACCATAGCTCGGGATCCCTATCTTTCATCACTTTCCTCCTATTGTTAGCCATTCTCATTGTCAAGACAGAAAGGTCATAGTCATAGACTCATAGTTAAATATCGGCATGGCTAATCCCACATGAAAACATACAAAATGAAAGTGTGAATTGTACCAAATAAAGTTGACGGATAAAGAGTATGATAGATCACAAAGCAAACTATTCTTTCGCCTTTCACCAAAGAATACCGAGTGCTCGCTGTAATTATTTCCTTTTGCCTTGACCAAGCCTCATAGAGTTCATCTTCCAAGCACTTTTATTACTCTGAGTGCTCGGCCAAGCCTCATGGCATCCATCTCCCAAGCACTTACAATAATCCATGTCGGCTCCTTTACAAAGCTAAACCTTATATAGAACTATTACTATAACTCTTGGAAATTTAGGCTATTAAATACTACCTAGTAGTAATAATTAATTTAGTGGATAGTGGGTTGCCGTAACTCTTGGAATTTTAGGCTATTAATAACTACCTAATAGTGATAATTAATTTAGTGGATAGTGGGTTGCCTTTTTATGACTCTAAAGACTTTTGACATTTTAACAATTAACAACAACAATTATTGTATTACATAGTGGCCATCAAGTTGGCAGTTCATGGGCTGATTGTGGGTTTCATTTTTTTGCCTAATAATTTTTAATCCATTTTGTAGGATAATGGTGTAATGAATTACATGGTTCAATCAATACATAGTTGAGGGTAGAAGTGTAAAATTACAATTGGAACAAACACTAAGATATCCACATTTTTAGAATAGTATAGATATAGAATAGATATAGATATAGAATAGATAGTGAGAATATCTTCGGTTTATTGATAGCGATCATGACATGCCTCATCTGAATTTAACTTCTTGCAACATTCTTGCTCTGAATTTAGGTGTGGGGCAAGCACAAAGATAATTTGATATTAATGGAAAGATACCACTTCTTCGCTTCGAGTTGCAAGCAGTTTGGCCTCACTTGCAATTCACTTTCTGAGCTACAAACTGATGAGAGTGAGACAGAAGGAGCATTGGCGAGGATTCTTAAAGTTCTTTAGCGGATTCACAGTTTATGCTGTTAGAAAATATACGTGAGCCTACTCGGGCTTAGTATCTTCAAGAATGGTTTCAAAGTCGAGGCAAGTGTTGTACACTTTATCTTTGAAACGAAATTGCCCCGCTCACGGTGCTTACGGGATATGGCAATCGTTTCCCAAGATTCAACGACTTAGTAAAGAAGTAATAGCACTATAAGTTCTTTACTCTACGAACAAACTTTGTTTTGAACTCAATTTATGTAAGAATGCACTTAAGATAATTAAATGCAGAAAAGAGAGAAGAGAATATTTTTAGGGATGAAATTTCGGATTTATGGAGGGGCTATTTATAGAAGTCGAAAAGATGTGGGCTAGCAAACACAACTTTTCACTTTGGCCCCTCAAGGTGCCTTTTCGGTCAAAACAGCACCTTTTCGGCCAAAACAGGCACCATTTCGGCGAAATAGTGCCTTTTGGCCAAAACGTCCGTACGCGGTCCATGTGCGCCGGAGCACATGAGATCGTGGCCACCGATCACATGCTTTGGTGCACCGATCACGTCCGTTCGTGTATAGATATCATCTAACGGTAGGAATTAATTAGGAATTTAAATGAGGAATTAATTTGAAATTTGAATTTCAAATTCAAATAATTTCCCTCCAAAAAGATAAGATATGTGAACTCAAGTCCAACCCAACCCACACCCACGTCCACAGACCCGGACCCGGACCCGGCCCGAGCCAAGCCGGCCGGTCGGACGGACGGCGGAGGCGGCGCGCGCGCGCGTGTAGGATTAGAACTAGCCATATCTAAGTCCTCTCTCATCCACAAAATTGTGGTGACCCAAGGGTCAAACTGTGATTTGCAAGATAATCATATATAAGGACAATCCATTTTGGTTAAGGTTCCTATGTGGGATGAGCTTACTTTAGCTCCTTTAAGTTCCCACTTCCAATTAACTTCCAAACACAAGTTTGAGTCACTTACTTTGGACTTTAATTTCTCATTCATCCCAAATTGGATTTGAGAATGTAAATATATCGAATTAATCTACTTCCGGAGTAGATTAATAATATCCAAAGATATTCCAATTTTGACAAATTGAAATCACTCAAATCGTTAGATAAAGTTAGGCGAAAATCACATTTTCCCAATCTAACTTAATCCAATTTTTCCAACAATCCCCCACATGAATGAAATTAATGCAAAGTTTTCATGTAGACGCTTAAGAGAGTTCAAGCGAGAGGTTATTGCATCAGGAGAGGTAGTTTTTTGCTTTGAACCTTCCTTAGTGTAATACCAACGGATTTACTTGTTGGGCAGTGAACATGATGTCTTGAACTGATCAGCGTTTTGTGTAAACCAAGACAATGATACACACACAATAACTTCTCTAACAAAGTTATTTGTTCTCATTGTTGTGTCCGTTTTGGCCATGGAACACATCTTGGATTCATAAGTGTTTAATGTTAATGCCTAACATTTGAAGTGGCCCTCACTTCACACTTATATAGGTGACACTCCTATCAAGAGTACCCTTTCATACTCCACTTTGTTACGTCTCATCACCCTTTAAGACAGTATAGGAATCATTAAAAGCTTTTAGCTTAACCTTACCTACGCTCTACAGGTTTAGCACTTGTTCTATCCTAGGAATGGGTAGGAGATTATTTAAAACTCCTCAAGTGCGACACTGAATCTTCATAACTTAGTTATCCCTTTTGAACCAAGATCTTGGGATCTCCAATCAACATGGTTGGGTTACCGCTATGTAGATTCTTAAGATGTAGGATTTAATCCCATTCCCCTCGATAGGCAGTATATTTGATCTCTAGGCAAAGCTTTTGTTAATGGATCCGCAATATTCTCTTTAGATTTTATATAATCAATAGAGATGATGCCACTAGAGATCAACTGCTTAATGGTATTATGTCGTCGACATATATGTCGTGACTTACCATTGTACATGCTGCTTTGTGCTCTTCCAATTGCCGTTGTACTATCGCAATGTATAAGTATTGGAGGCACAGGTTTTAGCCAACAAGGAATGTCTTCTAAGAAATTACGAAGCCACTCGGCTTCTTCACCAGCCTTATCCAAAGCTATAAACTCCGATTCCATCGTGGATCGAGCTATGCACGTTTGTTTAGAAGACTTCCATGACACTGCTCCACCACCAATAGTAAATACATAACCACTAGTGGACTTTGAGTCTTTCGTGTCAGATATCCAATTTGCATCGGTGTATCCTTCTAATACAGCGGGATATCTTTTATAATGTAATCCATAATTCCAAGTATATTTCAGATATCTTAGAACTCTAGTCAGTGCCGTCCAATGGTCACTACTAGGATTACTTGTAAATCTACTCAGTTTATGTACCGAATGTGCAATATCCGGACGTGTGCAGTTTACGATATACATAAGACTGCCAATAATCCTTGAATATTCCAATTGAGATACAGGTTCGCCATGGTTTTTAGTTAAATGTAAACTAAGATGCATAGGCGTCTTACATGGTTTACAATCAAATTGATTAAACCTTTTTAACACATTCTCAATGTAATGAGATTGTGATAAAACAATTCCATCAGATGTCCTAGAAATTTTGATTCCTAGTATGACATCAGCTACACCCATATCTTTCATATCAAAGTTCTTCTTTAACATTGATTTAGTTTCCATGATAACATCATGACTACTACCCATAATAAGCATATCATCACATATAGACATACAATTACATATGCTTTAGATGTGCCTTTGATGTAAACACATTTGTCACATTCATTTATTTTGAACCCATTTGACAACATTGTCTTGTCAAATTTTTTGTGCCATTGCTTTGGAGCTTGTTTAAGTCTATACAAAGACCTAACAAGTCTACACACCTTGTTCTCTTTTCCAGGAGCTATGTACCCCTCGGGTTGCTCCATATAGATTTCCTCATCTAATTCACCGTTTAGGAAGACGGTTTTAACATCCATTTGATGTATCTCGAGATCATACAATGCGGCGATTGCAATGAGTACTCTAATGGAAGTTATCCTCGTTACCGGTGAGTAGGTATCAAAAAAATCAAGGCCTTCAGTTTGTTTAAAACCTTTTACAACCAAACGAGCCTTATATTTGTCAATAGAGCCATCAGCTTTATATTTCTTTTTCAGAATCCATTTACAACCCAACGGCTTGCAACCTTTAGGAAGATCAACTAATTCCCAGGTATGGTTCTGCATTATTGAGTCTATTTCACTATTTATGGCCTCTTTCCAGAGCGGAGCGTCTGGACTAGATAACGCTTCTTTGATAGTTCTAGGCTCATTTTCTAACATATAAGTTAGAAAATCCGGACCAAAAGACTTAGCTACTTTTGTCCTTTTGCTACGACGTAGTTCCTCATCAATTTGATGTGAATTACTTGTAGCTTCATTAGTTCTCTTATTTGAACTTATTTCTTTCCTATCTTTACAAGGAAAGATATCCTCGAAAAAGATAACATTTCTCGATTCAATAATAGTGTTCTCATGTACCTCGGGATTATCAGACTTATGTACGAGGAATCGATAGGCACTACTATTATGTGCATATCCAATAAATATGCAATCAACCGTTTTTGGGCCAATTTTAACATGTATAGGCTTAGGTACTACTACCTTAGCCAAGCACCCCCACACTTTTAAGTATTTGTAGGAAGGTTTATGACCTTTCCATAATTCATAAGGAGTTTCACTCCTAGTTTTGTGTGGTATTTTATTTAGAATGTAGTTGGCTGAAAGTATCGCTTCCCCCCATAAGTTTTGAGGTAAGCCCGAGTTTATCAACATAGCATTCATCATCTCTTTTAGAGTACGATTTTTACGTTCAGCTACGCCATTTGATTGAGGAGAATAAGGTGCGGTAGTTTGATGAATTATACCAAATTCTTGACAAAATTCATCAAATGGTGCTCCATATTCACCACCTCTATCACTTCGAATACTTTTAATTCGACGGCTAAGTTGATTTTCAACTTCATTCTTATATTGTTTAAATACTTCAACGGCCTCATCTTTGCTTCTTAGCAAATATACATAACAGTAACGAGTGCAATCATCGATGAATGTAATGAAATATTTTCTACCACCTCTAGTTTGCAAAATCTTTAAATCACAAATATCGGTGTGAATAAGTTCTAGAGGTTCGGTACTTCTTTCAATAGAATGAAAAGAAGTTTTAGTTAGTTTAGCTTCGACACAAATTTCACACTTATCGTTATTATCAATTTTAAAAGTTGGCAACAAATTTAAATTGATAAGTCGACGTAAAGTATTAAAATTCACATGTCCTAATTTAACATGCCACAAGTTTGAACACTCAATCAAGTAAGAAGAAATATTCTTTTCACATTCATACTTTCCAAAGTCACGAATGACCGTCATTACATTCATTTTGAAAAGACTCTTGTCAAGATAACCTTTTCCTACAAACATTCCACTCTTAGTGAGTGCTACTCTATTAGCCTCAAAAGCTAACTTAAAACCAGCCTTAACTAAAGCAGATCCCAAGATCAAATTCTTGCAAATGTCGGGTACATGAAGCACGTCGACCAATGTTAGCTCTTTTCCCGAGGTCATCTTCAAAACCACTTTTCCAAGTCCAACACCGGCGAGGTTGAAGAATTTCCCATGTAGAGCTTGCGTCCACTAATAGGAAGATACCTCGAAAACATCTCCTTGTCCGAGCAAATGTGTCGAGTTGCTCCAGTGTCGATAAACCACTCTTTTGGGTTATCAACCATGTTACACTCGAACACTACAACAGTGAGGTCAATCTCAGACAAGTCGATTGGTACCTTCTTATCCTCAATTTCAGCCAGGTGAGCTTGGTTTTGATCATTTTTCGGTTTTCGGCAATCCTTAGCCATATGGCCCGGCTTTCCACAATTATGACAATTTCCATTGAACTTCTTAGCCTTAGCCTTTTTGTGACCCTTGTAAGGACGTTTACGCTTCTTTCCAGCGCTTGGCTCCACTAAGTTGACTCTAGCTTCCATAGGCAACTTTGTGTGCTTCTTGTCAGTGGACCGGTTGTCCTCTTCAATTCGAAGTCTGACTATCAAATCTTCAAGACTCATTTCTTTGCGTTTATGCTTGAGATAGTTCTTGAAGTCCTTCCAACCCGGTGGTAGCTTCTCTATCATAGCAGCTACTTGGAAGGTTTCACTGAGCACCATATCTTCTGCATGAATCTCATGCATAATGATTTGAAGCTCTTGCACTTGACTTATCACAGTCTTGGAATCAACCATTTTGAAGTCCAGAAATTTCCCGACCACAAACTTTTTCAGCACGGCGTCTTCGGTTCGGTATTTCTTATCCAAAGACTCCCACAGAGTCCTCGCGGTTTTAAACCCCTTATACACATCATATAGTGTATCGTCCAAACCGTTGAGGATGTAGTTGCGACACATAAAGTCACAATGATTCCAAGCATCCCAAGCACCTCTAGCTTGAGGATCCGTATTGCCTTCAGGCACAGCCGGAGCATCCTCATTCAAAAATCTCGCAAGGTTCAGAGTAATGAGATAGAACAACATCTTTTGTTGCCATCTCTTAAAATCAGTACCGGCAAACTTGCCCAGTTTTTCCCCTTGAGCTGGGACATGGGGAACAGCAGCAGGAACGGCGACAGTAACATTGTTGGGTGATGAGCTCGACATTTTTCAAGATACACAATAAAATTTCGTTTCAAAGATAAAGTGTACAACACTTGACTCGACTTTGAAACCACTCTTGAAGATACTAAGCCCGAGTAGGCTCACGTATATTTTCTAACATATGCTTCGACCAGGTTCAGGACAGCAACCGGGATGTGAGACAGGTAAATTATAAATCATATATGTATGTACTCACACACATATACATATATAATCTGATATAATTCAAATGGGCTCGACAGAGTCAATATATTTAGAAATAACCAAAAATGTATGTAAAAATGATTGGCTAGACTTATACATGTATTTATGTTGTTAATTACCACATGATTCTTTAATAATGAACTCTTGATTCTAATAGTTGTTTTCATTTGTGTTAAATATATTATAATATCTTTTGTATATCTTTACGTATTTCCATCTTTCCTTGTATCTAGCATAGGGTTTACTTATTTCCCAGGACTCTTGTATTATTTATATGTCTTGTGCAATACAAAGTTCCCTACGGGGTTTATACTACTCTAACATGGTATCAACCAACTAGGGTTTTTCTCCTCCCTACATGATCCTACGCTTCTGCCATATCTCCTACCCTCGATGCCGACACCTCGCGGTGCTCTTTCTCCACTAATACATAGCCTCCTCTCCTAGCTTGCCATCTGCTCAAGTTATTTGTTCCTGCCGGTCATTATTCTCTCACGATAAGATCACGACTTATTGTTTTCTTCTCTTGTTTCTCCTTTATCTATTCATTATTATTATGGCCGACCAAACTCTCCCCCCCCCCCCTCCTGCCACTTTAACTCCATCTCATCCGGCTTTTTCCGTTAATACCGTTTACCCCCTCTTTAACTTCAAACTCTGTGAAGAAGACCCCTGTTTTAAATTATGGAAAACCATCTTTTCTGATATATATGTCGTAGTTATAGGGTTCTTGGTCACATTAATGGTTCTTCTTTACCAAAATCTAAAGATGATGAAGATTGGCATTCTCTTAACTCCAAAATAAAAACTTGATTTTACAACTCTGTTGATGCCAGCCTTTTAGATAGTGTTAGTACCGATGGCAACACTGCAAAACAAATCTGGGATAGTCTTGAATCTTTCTTTACAAATAATAAACCTTCTCGTTGTCTTCAACTCCAAGAAAAAATTCGTAATTTCAAAAAGGGAAATTTATCTATCTCTGACTTCTATCGTAACATGAAATGTCTAGCCGATAATTTAAAGGATGTCGACAACCCTATTTCTGACCAAGAACTCGTCCTTCAAATTCTCAATAATCTCTCTGACTCCTACAATAGCATCATTGACGTCATCACAAATAAGTCCCCTTTTCCTAATTTCTCTCAAGCTCGTAATAGTCTCCTTCTTCACGAATCTCGTGACTCTCAAAACCCGCCTCCCTCAAATTCTTCCGACTCATCCGTCCTTCTTTTCTCCCACTCCAACCCCCGTAATGATAATGGAAAAGGTAGAGGTAGAGGTCGAGGTCAAAATAATGGTCGTGGTTATTATCGTGGTGGAAATTCGGGCAGCTATGGCAACTCTGGAATTCGCCCAAATTCATATGGTCAATCTGTTGGTAATTCGCACAATCAGAACCCCTTCAGGGGTCCCTCTTCAAGCCCACATTAGATTGGCCCGCATATCTCATCATATCTGCCAGCTTCTATGCAGCAGGCCCACTTCACCGGCCCACCTCCTCTTCAGTATGCCCAGCCCACTGGTAACCTTCCTTACAGCGCCCATGGAATTCTGGGCCCGCCGCTGCATGCCCAGCCCACTTTCTCGGGAAATTACAACTGGAAGCCCACTGGACCATTTCAACCGCAGCCTGGCCCAACTCACTATACCAACTCTGGGCTGCCTTCATCTTCTCAATCGTGCTTCTTGCACAGTGGCCCCTTGCCGCAGCAGCCTTCACCAACATATCATGCACAGCCGACCGATCTTACCTCACTCTTTTCCACCATGCAAGTTCAATCTCCGGACGACAATTGGTACATGGACTCCGGGGCAAGTGCACATATGACTAATAATCAAGGTAATCTTAATTTTTTCGTACCTTGTGATTTATCTAAACATATAATGGTTGGTAATGGTGTTATACTACCCGTCTCTCATATTGGTCATACTCGTCTTTCCTCTTCTTTATCCCCCCTTCATCTCAAAAATATTTTAGTCTCTCCGTCAATTGTTAAAAATCTCGTCTTCGTTCGTCAATTTACGTGTGACAATAACTGTTCTATTGAATTTGATTCCTTTGGTTTCTCTGTGAAGGATCTTCATACGGGCACGTGCCTCCTTCGCAGTGAGAGTCGTGGTGAACTTTATCCAGTCGTCCCTTCTGCTACAAATCTATCTTCCACTACTGTCTGTCTTGCTGCTCTCCTACCCATCATCTGGCATCGTCGACTCGGCCATCCTGAAGACTCAGTTTTTAAATTTTTAGCATCTAGGAATTTTATTTCTTGTCAAAATAATGTTTCGTCTTTATGTCATGCTTGTCAACTAGGCAAACACTGTCGTCTTTCTTTTACAAACTCTACTACTCATACCTCTTGTGTTTTTGAGCTTATTCATTCCAATTTATGGACATCTCCAATAATTAGTTCTAATGGTTTTCGTTACTATCTTATTTTTCTAGACGATTTTTCGCATTTTTTATAGGTTTTTCCTCTTAGACATAAATCTGAAGTTTTTAATATTTTCACTAATTTTCACCAATATGTTAAAACTCAATTTAATTCTAACATTCAGGCTTTTCAATGTGAGCACGGACGTGAATTTGATAATAATGATTTTCATAATTTTTTTCATAAAAATGGCATTCAATTTCGTTTCTCTTGTCCTCATACCTCCCCACAAAATGGTAAAGCCGAGAGCGCACTCTTCGTACCATTAATAATATTACTCGAACTCTTCTATTCCAAGCTCAACTCCCGCCATCGTTTTGGGTCGAAGCCCTCCACATGGCCACTCATCTTCTAAATCTTCTCCCCACCACCACTCTTTCCTATAGTACTCCGTTTGAACTACTCTACAACACTTTTCCTTCTTACTCCCATCTTCTTGTGTTTGGGTGCTTATGCTACCCAAATCTTTCTGCAACTTCTCCCCACAAGCTCGCGCCTCGTTCCTCTGCATGTATTTTTTTAGGCTATTCTCCCAATCATCGTGGGTATCGCTGTCTTGACTTATCGTCAAATAAAATAATTCTCTCTCGACATGTGATTTTTGATGAATCAATTTTTCCCTACTCCTCCTTCCATGCATCCCCTTCTCCTTCTGATTATTCCTCTCTCATTCCCGATGATGACTCCTCCTCTCTCCATCCCACCGTCATTTCCCATACACCATCCACTCCACATCCTGAACTGGACAGCTCCCATCCCGTTTCGATCACCTCCCTTCCCGGCTCCCCTGAACCCACCACCGCACCCCGTGACCAAAATCAGCACCATATGGTAACACGCTCTAAAGCCGGCATAGTCCGTCCTCGTCAAATTCTTAATCTATCAGTTTCCCCCTCTCTCTCTCCCATTCCGCTCTCTCATGCTCAAGCTATCCAAAGCCCAAATTGGAAATCGGCCATGGAAGCTGAGCTTTCCGCTTTGCACTCCAATGGCACTTGGGAGCTCATTCCTTGTCCCCCTCATGCCAACATTGTAGGTTCTAAATGGATTTTTCGTCACAAATTTCGATCTGACGGTTCTCTTGAACGCTACAAAGCTCGTCTCGTTGCTCAAGGTGTTTCTCAACAATCGGGTCTTGATTATGATGAAACGTTTAGTCCCGTCGTTAAACCAGCCACCATCCGCACTGTTCTTAGTCTCGCCATATCTCGCTCTTGACCCATCCATCAACTAGATGTCAAAAATGCCTTTCTTCACGGCCATCTCAATGAAGTCATTTTCATGAAACAACCTCCGGGTTTTATTGATCCTTCCCTTCCTACTCATGTTTGTCAACTCAAGAAAGCTCTCTATGCCCTTAAACAAGCCCCACGAGCTTGGTATCACCGTTTTGCGTCTTATCTTTCCTCTCTTGGTTTTGTCAGCAGTAAAGCCAATAACTCTCTCTTCATTCTCCATCATCCCTCTTATACTGCCTACCTTCTTCTTTATGTCGACAACATTATCCTCACTGCCTCCACTACTTCCGGTCTTCGGCATCTTACTACTCTTCTTTCTTCTGAATTTGCCATGACTGACCTTGGTTTTTTACATTATTTTCTTGGTATATCTGTCCCTCGTTCCTCTTCCAGTCTCGTTCTTTCCCAATCTAAGTTTGCCCGTGAAATTCTTGATCATGCTAACATGTCTTCTTGCAATCCCTGCACTACTCCTGTTGATACCTGTTCCAAACTCTCTTCCTCTGGCACACCCGTTTCCGATGCTACATTATACCGTAGTCTTGCTGGTGCACTACAATATCTCACCATCACTCGCCCTGACATCGCTTATGCTGTTCAGCAAATTTGCCTCTTTATGCATAATCCCCGTGAACCTCATCTGCATGCCCTGAAACGCTTTCTTCGCTATATTCAGGGCTCTCTAAACCATGGACTCCATCTTCGTCCTTCTTCTACTTCTCAACTTATTGCGTATTCTGATGCTGACTGGGTTGGTTGTCCCGATACTCGTCGCTCCACTTCTAGTTATTGTGTCTTCTTAGGTGATAATCTTATCTCTTGGTCGTCTAAACGTCAACATGTTGTTTCTCGTTCTAGTGCTGAAGCTGAATATCGTGGTGTTGCTAATGCGGTCGCGGAAGCCTCTTGGCTTCGCAATCTTCTTTTTGAGTTACTCTGTCCTCTTTCTAAAGCCACCATTGTTTATTGTGACAACATCAGCTCCATATATATGACCTCTAATCCTGTACAACACCAACGTACCAAACATATTGAAATAGATCTTCACTTTGTACGGGAACGGGTTGCTCTTGGTGAAGTACGTATGTTACACGTACCTTCGGCTCATCAGTTTGCAGATATCTTCACCAAAGGATTGTCCTCTACTCTCTTCTTGGATTTTAGAAACAGTCTCAACGTTAGAGCATCTCCCGCTTAGACTGCAGGAGAGTGTTAAATATACTATAATATCTTTTGTATATCTTTACGTATTTCCATCTTTCCTTGTATCTAGCATAGGATTTACTTATTTCCCAAGACTCTTGTATTATTTATATGTCTTGTGCAATACAAAGTTCCCTACGGGGTTTATACCACTCTAACAATTTGGCTAATTTAGTATCCTTAATCGTACTACAGGTGCTTAAAACAGTTCGGATAATACCGACTAAAACATGGCCGCAGGACCACCAACTATGGAGAATGGCTGTGCAACTTGGTGCTTCGTGCTCTACGGAGCTCGACAGCGCAGTTACACACGTCGTCTCTTTGTATGCAAGAACTCAGAAATCCAAAGATGCTGTGGAACAGAAGAAGTATCTTGTCAGCCCTATGTGGGTCGAGGCTGCCAACTATTTGTGGCGTAAGCCACCCGAAGATGATTGTCGTTTCATGTATATACCACATTTGCAAAGCTTGCAAAATAGATAGTTGTACATTTTGGAGGAGAAATTAATATAGAAATTTTTATTATGTTTCTGTTTTGTGTGTTTAATAGTTAATCTATATCTATATCTATCTATCTATTCTATATCTATGTCTATATCTATATCTATATCTATACTACTATAAAAGTGTGAATTTTGTTGGTGTTTCTTTCAATTGTGAAAGAACATTGTTGCCCTCACTTAAGTAACCTTACTAATATATTAATAAAACTATTATTATTATTCATAATAATAATTATGAATTAAATAAATATAACTACCATGCAGTAATAATAATGTAGATGAGAAAGAAGCTAGAAAGTCATGTGGGCATTTCAACTATAACCGCAAGAATTCTTTGTCTACCATTTGAAATCATTGCATTAAACTAATATTAACTCATGACCTTTCATCTAATAACCTTAGCAATGGAATGTGTGTGTATACCAGCCATATAGTTCTTTCATTTATCACCACTCTGGATATAGTATTAATTCGGGACCTTTCATCTAATTAATAACCTTAGCAATATAAATATTGGTTCTGTTTTGGAGCTCACTGTCTCTGGTTTTGGTCTCTGTTGGAACTTTGGCTTTTAGCATTTGTTTTTGTATAGCTAGGTGCTATATATAAGTTCTATTTTGAGGACTTGAATTGGGTGATCTTTTTGTAAACGGTCTTTGGCTTTTAGAGTTTGGTTTCTATAGTTTGGACATTGGAGCTATTGGTTTTTACTAAATGTTCTGATTTCTTCGTTTATTCGGTGATCAGGTTGGTGGTTCATTGCACCATTGCAGTAGTAGCTATTTAGATTTTAATATTCAGAATTACATTTCAGTGCAAATTACATGATCAAACATATCCACGTAAACAACTTTCTGAAGGGGTGTAAAAGATCTTGTTGTATATTCATGTACTGTCAAGCTAAAAAGCTTGGCACGTTTCGTTTTTACAGAAAATTTCATACTATTTTAGTTTTGCACTTATTCAAACTTTGTATTCGTGATTGGGTCCTTAGGTATTATGTTTTATGTATGTATATGCCTGTTGGATTGCGTTAATATGGACTTTTGTTTAAATATTTTCTTTCTTCTTCTTGCTCTTTTTTTTATTTTTTGAATGTAAGTTGTCTTAACTTTTAAAGGATTAGTTAACAACAATGACTTTGTTTTGTATTTGATACGTTGATGGAAATGGATATATTTATCTTGCTTGGATTTCTGTCAAGAAAATGATTTAGTATCCAACTAAATCATTAATTTTGAATAAAATGATAAAGACAAAAGCACGTATTGCCAATTGAAAAGCAAAAACTAAAGAAAACAATATATGAAGGCAGAACAACAAAGGAAATATTGGGACTAAAATAACTAAATGAAATATTGATAAATTTTATGTTATCCTAAAATTATTTTTACGATTTGTAAATCGGTTGCTATATAAAAATAATTTTCACGTGCAAATGCACGTGCAATTTACTAGTTTTCTAAAATATCTCTACTTTTTGTGAACCAATAAGCCAAATGTTATTTATAGAAGACAAACTCTCTGAAATTAAGAGACATTGAGAGACAGTTAACTGTTATTTATACAAGACACGTCAATCTCATACGAGAAAAAAATAAAAACCACTAACAAGTAAACAACCAAAATATGAATGTGGATTGTTTTCTAAACTTTCAAACATTATATGTACGACAACTGAGTCTACAAAGGGAAATGTCGAATATAAAATAAATTATACAAGCATTTTGTTCAAATACTTATTTAGACAAAAACTTGATAAAAGTATAAAATAATTCAGAAAAAAGGTGTTGGGGTGAGAGAGGCTCGAACTCTCGACCTCAGGATCACTCAACAAGCTATGAGACCTACGCGCTAGCCAACTGCGCCACCACCCCATTTGTGAATGCATTTCAAAGATAATATAACATAATTTGTGACCAATCGTCCTTTATCCCAAACTCCAAGCAAATACGAACTTTTTAATCGAGCGAAGTTTCAAAAGTTATCGAACAAAAAAAAATTATTAAAGTTTAATTTGATAAGTTATCAAACCGAACTCATTTTTTAGCAACCGAGCTCAAAAATTATTTAAGTCGAGGATCAAGCACTCCGCACCCGCCAAGATCCCCATTGTCCTCCGGATCGCCGCCGTGCTCCTCCGCAAGAACACCACCGCCCGATGGTGCAAGCTATCACCATAGCTCCGCCAGCTCGTCAATCAATTATTCATGTAAAAGCATCACAAAGGTCCGTCCTCCGCATGTATTTTCGTGATTATTTTCAATTTTCATTTCTCGATTTATCATTTACACAGCAGTACTTCCAAGAAATTAGTCGCGTAATTACGAGAATTGCGACTGATTTAGGGTTTAATCATTTTTGTTTATGCGTTTTGTAGAAATGTTGGCTTGATCGTAGAAATTACTTCATTTTTCACACTATTTATTGGAATCGGCTCTATTTTAGCAGATGACGGAGCAGAATTTAGGGTTCGGAGTCGGATACAGAAAAAAAAAAGTCAAAACTTGATATTTTTGTATTTTTGGGGACAAAATTTCAAATTTCAAAAATTTATAAGGCAAAAAAATAATTTTTTCAAAGTTGAGGGGAGCGGGGCGGGGGCGGGGGCGGGTGCTCCTACCCCCGAGTTCTTGCATTTGATCAGCTCCAGATAAACTTTGGATAATCTGGGGAGAAAACATCAAATACTATACTAAAGGTCAATTATTACAGAAAAAGAGAGAGAAGAAACTACAATCATCTCCAGTAAGGCTTCATTTTGGGTTGCCTGATTGATATATACATGATTATACGAATCTACCAACGTAAAACTAAAATGCTTTTACATCACTCTGCCAGCCAATCTAGAATTCTCCTTAACAAAATAACTGGGAAAAGAAATGAGAGCTAAAGTTCTGGAAAAAGAAAAAAAAAATCAATAATCAAGAGCACTCTTCAAAAATGCTGACTACTTCTGATCGTTGTTCGTCACTCAATTTAGATGGAAACTTAACCATAAACTTTAGCCTAAGGTCTCCTCTGTTGCCTTCTTCTTTCGACTTTGGCATGCCTTGTCCAGGGATTATCATTTCGTATCCAGGATGTATAATATCATCTATTGACAATGTCGTTTTTCCTCCTCCCAGTAAAGGGATAGAGACTTTGCATCCTGTGAGAGCTTGAACGAGAGGGACCTTAACTCCTAGCTCCAAATCATCGCCTTCTCGTTTGAACATCTGATGCCTTTTCTCATCAATCACAAAGACTATGTCAGCAGGAAGGGCGCCAGGTATCTCATCTCCCTTTCCTTCAAATGTGATCTTTGTTCCTTTTTTCCACCCCGGCTTCACGTTTATCATTATAATCTCTTCTTCTTGAACAAGTAACCTGTCACCAAAAAATGAAATCATCTAACCTTTTATAGTGTTAACTAGCTAAGGAAATTCAGTTTCATGTATGCTTCTTTTTGTGGACATTTTTCCATTTTTGATGAGAATTTGAAGGAAAAATTGCATCGTTATTCCTAGGATAGGCCCCATTTCAATTTTAGTCTCCCAGTATTTACAGACGTGCAAAATTGGTCCCATAAGATGCATTTTTTTTGCATTTTTAGTCCCAACCTTTAATAAACGAATAAAAAGCATTAGTTTGATCATGTGCCTTCAGTAATGAACTTAACGGCGCGTGCATTCCACATGCGAAATTCCATCCACTTTTCACTCATTGGGACCAAAAGTGCAAAAAAAAAATGCATCATGTGGGACTCTTAACTTTGCGAGTTTGTAAATATTGGGACTAATATGGCCTACCCCTATTTTATGGGACTAATATTGCAATTTTCCCGAACTTACATATACAATATTAACCGGGAATTCATGGCATTTGAAGATGATTAGTTAATGTCACAATAAATCTTTATTCTCGCAGAACTTTTCGAAGGAAAGATGACAAATTCATAGTGGAAGGAGTAAAAAATCTCAGACTCTTTCATACCCAGTGCCTGATATGGCATCCCTTATGATCTTGATTTTCTTGACACATCCAAGGCAGAGCTCCTCAAGGGTGCATTCGAGCTTCTTCTCAATGGGCGGAGGTTTCTTTCGAACTGCAGATTGTGAATAGAAAATAGGGGTGGTGCTTCTTATGCTTGCTACTTTTGATAAAGAGGTCGACTCTCTTGGCGAAGTGGGGGTAGGTGAGGTGCTTCCCTCGGACAAATTGTTAACGAAAGAGGCAAAAAAATCCATCGGTAGTGAATTCGTGCTTCTCGGGGTTGTACTTCTGGATAAATTTGGACTAGGCATGGGGCTAATACGGCTTGTGGTACGCGAAAGGAGCTTAGGGCTAGAAATATGTAACTCTTCATCGTCATCAAATTTGTGATTCTTAGATGACTTCTTCTTCTTCATAAATATTAGTGTTTTGGGCTCATGATATCCAGCAAATGTGTTGTCTTCTTCCTCTTCTTCTTCGTCTCTCTTCTTGATGCTAAATGCCTGAAAGTTAATAGCACGACAATGGAAAAACGTTCATGATGATGATAAAAATGTTTGTGACAAAAAGTTTGTAAGAAGTGATCCATTACCCTATATAAAGACTTCATTGATGGAACCGAACTTGGGTTCGACTTTGTTGGAGGGATTTCTACGTCATTTCATTCGGAATAAATTTCCATGAATTGCAGATATTGGTGAAAGATGTAGATTCCAAGAATGCTGTAAAAATATGGAGTTTGTGCGTGTAAGGATCTTCTGCGAGGGAAAAAGGGGAGAAAGAGGAAATAGGATTGCAGAGATGGGGGAAAAGAGGAGAAAGAGAGAGGTTGGGAGAGATTGTGTGAAATGGAGGAAATGCAAAAGATGGAAATTGTCCAGACAAGTGTGTGATATGAGAGCATGAAGGGCTTTATTAGGAGCCTTTATTAGGCATGTTGGTTGTTTTTGAGGAAAAAGTCATTTTTTCTAAATTTTACCCATATCCAATACTTCACATTGTAAGAATAATATTATATATAATAAATTTTTTTTCGGGTTCTATCTGTAATGTTGGAGTCAGAGCTGAATATTGATCGATAAAAGCTCGCTCCAGCTCGATTTTGTTAAGATAATATATTGAAGTTGGACATTATTTATCTCCTCAATAAGTTTTTAAAATGTGTAAAAAAAATATATATTATTTTCCTCATTATCGGTTTAATTATAACTTGCTTGACCATTAAGTCTAATGATCACAAATTTTTTGAAGTTAAATAATAATTCGAAAAAGCTCGAATAATTTCTTATTCAACTCTTTCAATTAACTATGACTGTTAAGTTTGAAGGCCTTCTCAAAAGCTTCAAAAAGTGGGGTTGTTGGGAGATTCAGGAATTTTACATCGTAGATAATTACAAGTTTACACTTTACAACTATATATTAGTGGATTTTATATGGATCTCATCACATGATTGTGTCTTTTTTTTGGGAACTCTAAGTTTCAAGAACTTTTTTTTTATTATTATTATTATTCCAAGGCAAGTGGCTACCATAATCTACTTAATTCTACAAATCTAGATTGATAGTCAAAGTGCTGGACCATGTCATGCCGGAAAATAAAACGGCGCACTATAGTCACACATTCAAGTGTTGGAGGTGGGTTTTTTTATGTGAAGTGGGTGATGAAAATCACCCCCACCAATGAATGTGTGGTAATAGATGCACCGGGAGCAACACTTCCGGTGCATCATAGTATTGTTAGCTAATATAATATTTTTTCATATCTTTCTATTTCTTTCATAGTTTATAGTTTAGGGTTTACTTGTTTACCAAATTTATGTAACTCTATAAATATGTTACTCACTAATACAAGTTCCCTACGGGGTTTTCTCTAATCTAACATGGTATCAGAGTCATGGCTTCGAGTCATGGTATCTCGATCTCTCGTTTCAACCATCCTCAAGTAGCCGACCCCGTCCGGCGCACCTTATCTAGTTTAGTTTATGATAGTTTTTTTTCTTTATCTTCGTTTATGTTGTCGCCGCTCACCCTTGGAAAAATAAGGAGTTGGAGTCGCCGCTTTATTTAATGGTTTTCAGACGAAACTGCTCCACATTGAGAAGTGTCTTCGTCGAACCGCCGCCTTATTTAATGATTTCCAGACGAAACTGCTCCACCTTGAGAAACGTATTCGTCAAAATCTCTCTGCTAAGCATTCTTTATGCCCGGATTGTCATAACATCTTTTCTCGATTTTTAGTTCAGTCTCAATGTTCAAAACTCTCACGTTTCGACTGCGGGGAGTGTTAGCTAATATAATATCTTTCCATATCTTTTTAATATTTATGTTAATTTAGGTTTCTTTATATTTCATTTATCTTTTCCTTGTTTATAGTTAGGGTTTCTTGTTTACCAAGTACATGTATCTCTATAAATATGTTACTCAGTAATACAAGTTACCTACGGTGTTTTCTCTAATCTAACAAGTATTACCCATGTCATGCCCTCCATCCATCTGTTGACCTAGGAACTCTGACATCTACGAGTCCAATTGATCAATACTTTCCATGTCGTTGTAGCCCTTTTTGGCCAAATCTAACATCGTTTCGAGACTCAAGTTAAGACAATTTTCTTAAGACTCGAATCTAACAACAATCGCCACTACTTATTTTATGTATATTTACGTGTACGTAATTATCACGTAAAGTTTCATCATTCACAATTAACTATAATTATGTCAAGAATCTAATTTTGACAGTCTTTAATAATCACTCCTAAATTGTGGGCGAATCCAATCCTTTTCACATTTGCTCCAAATGGCATGGACGCCCATTTTGAAATTTAACCCAACGGCCATTCTAATCCCTCCATCTTCACAAGCATCCAGAATCTAACAAAGCAGCCGCCTTGACTCCCTTAACTAACAATCCTTTGACCAATTTTGTCATTGTCAGATCGCTGTCTATTGATTGTTGACTTGTAGTAATAATTATCAAAAGTAGCTCTCTTTCCTCTTTCATACTAATTCTAGACCAGATCGAGTTTAATAGTCCGAGTATATACTTTATATTCATCTCTTTTATACAAATGTGTGTAGAGACCCTACACAATATAATATGAGATAGACACTAGGACCACTAAACTCAATTATTGATTGTTGACTTGTAGTAATAATTATCAAAAATAGCACTCATCCTCTTTCATCGTAATTCTATGTCAGATAGAGTACAATAATTCAAGTGTATACTTTGTGTCTATTTATTTTATACAACTGTGTGTAGATACTACACAGAGAGATAGACACTTGATCACTAAACTCGATCTAGCCTAGATTTTCCCCTCGTTCGTGTTCTCCACATTTAAAGCTCAGTCCCTATTTCCCAGAATCTTCCTCGTGTTCATGCATCACTAAACAATTCCCTTTTATCAACAACCCTCTTTTCCTTCTTCTTTCCCACTCTACATACATAAAAATATATGTATATATTTATATATGGAGAGAGAGAGGGGTAAAAGTTGGTTTCTTGATCTCATTTCATCAAATTGATTATTTTTATAGCATCTGCTTTTGCCCTTTTTGTTTCTCTCTAAGCTCTTGATTAGAGAGAGAGAGAGAGAGACCATTTTTGTGTCTTTCTCAACATGAAGCCAAATTTCATGATATTCACTCTGTTTATTGCCCTTTTTGTGTCATTCTCTCCAGTTTTCGCAACAAACACATCCACAAAATGCCCTTTAAATCTGGATTATGTACTAACAATTCCATGGAGCTCATCTGATTGCAGAAACTATCACAATCCCAATAATACCCCTCAAATTCCCAACAATTCCAGCAAAAACAGCTGCTGCCAAACCCTTCTCTCCCTCTATGGAATATCTCTCTCACAACATCTCAAAAAGACCTCTCTTTTCCTTTTTTCCAATCTCTCAACTTCCATTTCATGCCTTGAAGATTTCCAATCAAAGCTAAATTCTCTGTCACTGCCCTCAGATTTAACATCCCTTTGTCTTGATCCTTTGCAATTTGTGATAACCTCAAATACATGTGCTTCAATTCAGTCCACACAAGATTGGGTCAACAAACTTGGCCCTTCTACTCAACTGGACTCTTCTTGTAAATCAGATCTCACTGAGCTTACTTCATGTGATGCTTGTGTTGCTGCCGGTTTTCGGGTTTCGGCCGATTTGGTCTCATTTGATGGTAATAAGTCACATTCCACTGATTGCTTTTACTTCACTATTTTATATGCTGCTGGAATTGTTAATCAGTTTGGCCCTGAGAGTATTGGCTCTGCTTCATGTATCTTTGGCCTTTCAATTAGTTCTCATAAGGGTAATTCGAGTAAACGACATTTGGCTATCGTTTTTGGATTGATTGGAGCTGGTTTTGCTGCCCTTTTGATGTTTAGTTTGTTGGGATTGTATTTATGGTGGAATAGGAAATATGGGAAGAAATGTGATATGGGAGAAGAGGAATTAGAGTCTAGGCCAAGAAGGCCTAGTGTAGTTTCTATATGGTTCAAAATTCAAGAACTCGAGAAAGCAACGAATAATTTTTCGCCTAAGAACTTTATAGGAAGAGGAGGGTGCGGGGTGGTTTATAAGGGCACGTTGAATGATGGGACGATTGTTGCTGTGAAGAAGATAATAGAATCAGATATTCAAGGGAACGCCGAGTTTTGCAATGAAGTTGAGATCATTAGTAACTTGAAGCATCGAAATCTCGTCCCTCTTAGAGGATGTTGTGTGACCGAAAATGACGGGCCGGGCCCGGGAGAGAGTGAAAGATACCTCGTTTATGATTACATGCCTAATGGAAATCTCGATGACCATTTGTTTCCAAGTGGTTCACTGACATGGCCACAGAGGAAAAGCATAATTATGGATGTTGCTAAAGGATTAGCGTATCTCCATTACGGCGTAAAACCGGCTATCTATCATAGAGATATAAAGGCGACGAACATATTGTTGGATGGTGATATGAGGGCAAGAGTTGCGGATTTTGGACTAGTGAAGCAAAGTAGAGAAGGGCAATCTCATCTCACTACTAGGGTTGCGGGTACACACGGATACTTAGCGCCCGAATACGCTCTTTACGGGCAGCTAACCGAGAAAAGCGATGTTTATAGCTTCGGGGTTGTGGTTTTGGAGATAATGTGTGGGAGGAAAGCTCTTGATCTCTCTGGATCGCCTCGTGCATTCTTGATCACGGATTGGGCTTGGTCGCTTGTGAAAGCCGGGAAAATAGAAAAAGTTCTCGATGCTTCTCTGATGAACGGTGGAGATTCGTTGAACGCGAATCCGATAGGTATAATGGAGAGATTTGTACTAGTTGGTATATTGTGTGCTCATGTTATGGTGGCTCTAAGGCCTACCATTGTTGATGCATTGAAAATGTTGGAAGGTGATATTGAGCTTCCTACAATTCCTGATAGGCCAACTCCTTTAGGTCATCCTTCTTTTGCTAGGGGGGACCATAATAATAATTTTAGCATTTCTCCAGCATTGAGTGGATTGCAGTTAGCTTTTGGAGACATGCTTAGGTGAATAATAATATAGATAGATCTTTTTTAATTTAAATTTTGTATAGAATTTAAATTGTATATAGTTTTTGTACTGGATTTTAATATATGGTATTTTACTCTTGAAATATTTTTCACTATCATTTTTGTAATATATTTACTATCGTTTTTGTAATATGGATCCCACTGCATGGATGATCCTGGTTTTAGAGCTCTTAAAAAGTACCTATTTACCATAGTATTCAGAAGGGGATAGTTTAAGAGACATCATTTGTGCTAATTACTTCTCTTTATCAAGATTTTAAACACTTTCTTTCACCAAAATGAGAACCAAATCAATTTAATTTCTGCTCTTTGTTATATCTGGACCTAAAACCATGCACCAAAACTGTAGGCTGATTTTAGGCTTAGATTCTCTCGTCGAGTCAACTAGCTTCTGCGTTGATGCATAAGAAATGGAGACGAGATCAACAGTAAACACCGATAACTTGAATAGTACTATAGTTATAGCATTTGCATTTGTACAAAGACCGTCTGATGAATCATCGGCAGAATTACAAAAGTTACGTACTTATGTAGTTCTGATGAACTGTTCAACAAATTTAAAACGCAGCGACTATAATATATGCCCATTTGTATTACCATAGAATTTATATAAACACAGCAAGACCTAATATGTATAAATTATATATGAACCTTGAGTCACCCTCAGTGGACAAAATATAGCAGATGATGATTGGTTTACTCTTCAGCCCTTCTACAGACAAATTCACATATAATCACCCGAAAAGTCTACTGAGGCACTGTGTAGGAAGCAAGGAAGGATTCAGTCACCCTATAATGTTCCGAGCAAGGATCACATATAATCACCAAATTATACGTCAAATCCTGGCATAGCGAATTGAGTGGCAAAACTTTCTACTCGTGTTCGCAGCTCAACGATTTCTTTGTTATCGTCAAGCCCCTTCAGAAAAGATTTTGGCAGTTTCCCGTGTTCTCTCTGCACGGAACTTGTAATCTGTGCAGCTCTAAGGAGAAATTCAGCCATAATTTCAAAATCAGCCTCGAGACAACCTCTTGATGTCATTGCAGGTGTACCTGTGGGAATAAACACAGAAATATATCACCAATGCGGGAAAAGTAGAACACCATGATGAAACTTAAAAAAATCTATAATCGGAAAGTGATGGGATGTGACATACCAATCCTTACGCCTCCTGGGGTTATATTGCCGTTGTCATCAAAGATTGTAACTTTATTAAGAGTAATGTGACAGAATTCACAGACCTTCTCAAAATTTTTACCTACACGTCACCACAAATAGAAAAGATCAATACACGCTCTGAGGTAAAGCATCAATTGCGAAATAAGGAATTACAGTAACAAAACAGCTACGCACATGGCACGCAAAACCATCGAAAAATTATCTTATTTTAAACTGTTCTCCTGATATCTTTGTGGGTCTGTCTAGTTCTATTTCTCTGCACCTACTTGCCCTTTTTATAATCATCTTTAAGACTTTAACACATTTTATACAACAGCAGACGTGATCATGAACCATCTACGCAGAATACTTAACTACGTCCAATCCGAATTGGAATAAACCAAGAGACAAAAATATGTATTGCTAATAAAAGCATATTCTTTGGGACACATCAACATATTTGGCAGTTAAAGGAAGAAAAAAAAAGTCCAAAATAATGCATAAAAAATTGCATGCCTGTCAATCCAAAATTTCTTAGATCCCAAAGCAACAGATGATTATCAGTGCCACCAGTGACAAGTCGACAATTCCTTCTCAATAAAGCCGATGCTAATGCCTGAGCATTTTTCTTCACTTGTTGCATGTACGTCTTGTACTCAGGAGTAGCGACTTGTTTCAACGCAATTGCAAGGGCTGCAATGTGATTATTGTGTGGCCCACCTTGCAGTGCTGGGAAAACAGCAAAGCTTATCTTTTCCTCAAAATCATATCTATCACTGCCATCACCTTGATTCAGAAGCATGGCCCTCTTCCTCGGCTTCGGGCCCTTTCTGTAGAAAATAATTCCTCCCCTAGGACCTCGTAGACTTTTATGGGTTGTAGAAGTAACAATATCACAATATTCAAAAGGACTTGCAACCTCCTGTACAAACAAATATGCAAGTAGTTAAAATCAAGAAATCCATATGTCAAACAGGAGAAACAAACATAAGAAATTATTGTAAATTCTGACATAAAAGAGAAGTTGGGATACTGTAACGATTGCGTGATGAAATTGTTGGAAGAAAGCCTGTCGCATAGATTCTCAACCGACCAGTTTTGTATGACCACATAGTGTTGAAAGTCTTTACATGCATAAAATCTGAATTTTAATGTGAAGAAAATGTGTTAACAGGCAGAAGATAAAAGATATTCCCATAGTCCGAACCAATATTTCTCAATGATGAGAACCAAGTTGACATTCCAGAGGTATACACTTTTCCAAGTTTGAATGTGAACCTATCACCAATATCTAAGACAATCAAACAAATACAAATAACGAAGTCCCAATGAATTCATACAAACACTAGCAAAAGAAGGAAATAACAATGGTTATCTAGATCTGCCGACTGCCATATAAAGGCAGAATGTTGAAGTTACTATTGTCCAAACTCCCTTAGGAACTAACCAGTAACCAGCATCCTTACTCATAATATAACTGCTTGAAAAGAAGACAATAATGTTCAGAAACTTTAGTTTTTGTTCAGAATAAAAGAATAGTCAAAGTGAATAAAACTCTTAGTAAGACATTAAGTTCCAATAACCTTGGCACAGCTTTATACATGCTATGGGCATACATAATTGTCTCAACACCGACCTTCAGATCGATATACTAAGTAGAGTGGCATATTGAAACAAAGTTCAAATACGAGTAATCCAGAAAGCAAACTAAGAAACAAAAGTGATAATACGAAGAACAAGAGTTATACAATTCTAGTCCCCGAAAAGGAACAGAGATTTTCACCTTAGCAGCAATAAGACCGCTAATCTGAGCCATGTCACACAACAAGACCGCACCACATTTATCTGCTATCTGCCTAAACCGTGCATAATCCCACTCCCTAGGATATGAACTCCCACCACAAATCAATATCTTGGGACGAAAATCAAGAGCCCTCTCCTCAAGCTTATCATAATCTACATACCCTGTCTGTGGGTTCACTTTATATGCCAAACTCTCAAAAAAGATTGATGCCCCCGAAACTTTTCTTCCATTAGGCAAATAACATCCATGACTCGTGTTCCCTCCAGAAGGTGTGTCCAACCCCATTATCCTATCACCTGGCAACAACAACCCTGTATAGACTGCAAAATTAGCAGAAGTACACGAGTAGGGCTGCACATTCACACCCCAACTTTCGGAATCAAGCCCGAAAGCAACCAAAGCACGCTGACAACAGAGTGTTTCAATCTCATCAATGTTCTGATTCCCACCATAGTACCTCGCACCCGGCATCCCTTCAGAGTACTTATTTGTCAAGTGGCTCCCCAAAGCCTCCATTACAGCTTTGCACACAAAATTCTCCGATGCAATCAATTCAATCCCTTTATACTGTCTCTGTTTCTCCTTCTCCATAATTTCAAAAACGTCGGGATCAGCATTTTGCAAGCTCCGATTCCCCCACGCCCTGACAGCATCCCTGCGCGATTCCATCTCATTAGACGAAACCCTAAATCCCTTTGAAGACGAATTATACGACGACGTCGTCGAGGATCCCGAATCGCAGTCGCGTCTACGCTTCAAAGTCATGGAGTGTCCCAAAATTCGAAACTCCTCCACATCTTTCCCATCATCCGTCTCCTCATTCACCTTACTTTCATCCGAATTGTCCTCAGCCAGATGATGATTGTGATTCTCCTTTTGCTGGTCCATCAATTGAAGTGGAATCGACGGCAGAGGATGCAGAGATTCGCGAATCCGCGACTCGATCTGGAACGAAATCGAATCGTCGGCGATCTGCGAGCTCCGATTATTCTTCGGCGCCGTTGCAGATACGTGAGATAGAAACCCTAGCGAAAGACCGTTGTTCGTCGCAGGCTGAGTCAAATCCATTATATTATATATATATCTATATATCTATATATATATATATATATAAACGTATAATCCGAAGAGCAAAACAGAAGTGATGATAATTGCCTCTTCAGAGCTTCAATTAGACAAAATCAAAACCCTAAAACACTCGAAAAGAATCAACAGAGTGTACAGCCACACGAAAAATGGAAGCCGGAACAGTAAATGCAACGAACGGCGGCGAAAACGACGGCGTCTGAAGCTGATGAAACTTCCATGTAAAAATACAATTACGAAAATTCAAAAAATGGATATTTTCAAGAATTGAAAGTGCCTCAATAATGGGGAATTGCAAGCTATATATTGAACAGTGAATAATAATATAAAAAAGATTTTACAAAAAAAATGATGGAGAATTTATATGAGGAAGATGATGAAGAGAAGCGTAGTTTTGACGACAGAAAGGGGAAAAGAGGGGATGAATCTGGACGGTTTGGAGAATACTATTGGGTCCAAGTGATTCTTGTGTATTTTAGCGTTTTATCAGTGTATCCAATAGTGTTATATAAATCGGCTTTAAAGGATCCGATCTGTCTTAGAACACACCGTATTTTTCATAGTATTATAATCATTCTAGCTAATTTTAACTTTCTGTTGAGTTAAGACAAAGGATCGGGAAAGTCTGTAGCCCATTGTTTAGTTAAGTCTGCTTTTTTTTTTGGTTTGGACGAGGGTTTTAACTTATAATCCTGCGGAGTCTGTTATCTCTTTGTTTTAGATTGATTGAGTATCGTCTTAATATATTACTGTTCCGTTTGGGCAAAAATAAGAAGTTGTTTTACTAATTATAGATAGTTGTGATTATAGTAACCAAAATACTTTAATTGTGATTTTATAATGAATAATAGGATTTTGTATAAGATACTGTAAGTAGTTGAAAATGAGAAAATATAAAAGAAAACGTGAAAGAAGATAGATAAGAGAGGGGACAAAAGATAATTTATAAATTTAACATGTGGTAAATTTTTTAGGTGCTCGGATGTCATACAAAATTACCAGTCGTTTCAATATAGTTTATCTTACTTGTGCTTTATAAAGAGCATACATAACACAATTAATATAGTATATAATAACATATAATGATGATTTTATTATTATGTGAGTAATCTTGGTGGATATATATTGTTCTTACAGTCATTGGATTAAACAATGTGATGGTGCTATCTATTTTTATGACATCACGATATACATAAGTAGTTGAAAATGAGAAAATATAAAAGAAAACGTGAAAGAAGTAGATCAGAGAGGGGAAGAAAGATAAATTATAAATTTAACATGTGGTGAATTTCTTAGGTGCTTGGATGTCATACAAAATTATCAGTCGATTAAATGTAGTTTATCTTACTTGTGTTTTATAAAGAGCATACATAACACAAATAATATAGTATAGAATAACATATAATGATAATTTTAATATTATATGAGTAATCTTGGTGGATATATATTGTTCTTATAGTCATTGGATTAGACAATGTGATGGTGCTATCTATTTTTATGACATCACGATATACATATTCAATAGTAAAAATACACTTTTCCACGTGAATAGTATGAAATTTCCACTTAAGTCCAAATTTTAAATAGTGAAACTTTTGGCACTGTCACACAAATGTTATTGTACGGGGTTTCATTTAGGTGCACGGTGTTTCATTAATCAATACAAATTGGAAATTACAACATCAACTACAAAATTACTTGATCAACTATAAAAGTAGCCGAATTGTCCCTTGATTCGTAATTATAAAGCTTTACTAAATTGACAAATGGACATCCTCCTCCCCATCAATTCCGCCGCCGCCAATGGTAAAGCTTCATCCCCTTTCCCACAGCCTCAACCTTCACATATGTTGGAATTGACTTACGCTATCTCAAACTCTCCACCGCTCATGCTTTCAAAGTCTTTTGCAAATCTGCTGAAAGCAAACGGCAATGATGAAGTGCAAATCAATGATGACCACCATGAGCAGGTGGAACTCGACGCCGGCAACGGTAACCGAAGTGAGCAGGTACTTCAGGAGTAGTCTAAAGAGGATTGAAATTACTGTCAGCGCGCCACAGGAGGCGATGATGCCGCAACGCCGCAACTATTTAGAGGTGTTGCTTGGTCTCCCAGTCGGTTCTCGTCCAATCAATCTACCGGCATCAGTGACGTCGAGAGACCTGAGTTCTTCAACAAATGACTCACGTGCATGGTCTCCAGGGACTCGTCTCGCCGCCAATCCCATGCAACAACGTCGACGAGCACATGAAGTCACTGCCATCCTTTTTTCCACCTTCTCTCGCCACCACATTAGCACCACATCCGTCTGTCACGGTCTTACTCTCATAATAACGCCTCGTGCGGCACTTAGCTTGTCGTCCCAACTTCTGCAAGGATTACTAAGTCAGCCTCGTCCAAACTCGTGCTCGTCTGCTCAGAATTTTAAGCAAAAGAACTCGAAAGTGCTAAGATTACTCAAAGTACTTTTATTGCTCTCAATTGTTGGATGCTTACAAATGAAATGTCTGCTCCTATTTATACTACTCAACATAGAAATGGACGGCTAAGATTAACTTGATCATACGGCTAAGATCTACTATCTAGAGAATTCTAGTCCAGATATTTACATGGATTATTCTAGTAGCATTCTAGAATACTTCCATGTTCTTCCACACATCTTATAGAAAGCTTCTACAACATTCTTTTACTACTATAAAAATAAGGTAGTATGGATGGTAGGATCTTTAGGAACCTCATTTGTAGGAAGAGGTCTCGAAAACTCCCGGAGCATGACATGCCGCTCTCTATCATGCAAGTGGTGTTGAAGGATTCTATACTCTGGCTCCACACTACCGGATACAGCTTCGTCTCACTCGATCAAAAGGCGGTGACAATTTTCGCACTAGTTGAAGGCGCGATCTTCTCCGGCTGAGGAAATGTCTACTCATTGAACTTCACTTATCTTTGGTGCGACTGATGGCAGCGGAGCTCGTGAGCTTGCCGACGACGACTTCGTTGCCGACGACGGACTCTGGTAATGACCTTTCTTTGGTTCCTGTAAAGATAATGATCTACTTCTCAACTACACGATTGTGATCCATGCAATTCCATCGCATATGCATCATTATCAGCCGTACAATGAGATTGAGAGAAGCTTTGCTGATGTTGAGACTCGACGTTCCGATTTTGATCACTTTGATCGAAATCGAGGAATTGCGTGGTTGATGCTGCAGTGCCAGCTGGCGCGGAACCGACAGTGAAGATCAATTATTAGCTTTCAGTTTTTTGCTTGTGTGTGTGAACTGTACGTGACTATAGCCTGACAAACTTTACTGATTGATGATGACGACTGTATATTTCCTGATATCATAGTATCTATATCACAAGCTTACTTGATGGTTTTCATGTCTCTCCCGCTGCTTTTCTTTTTTCTTTTCTTTTCCTTTTCAATATATAAATAAATAAATATTTATAAATGTGAGGTAATATCAGAAAAATACTTGATTAGTAAAAGTTATCATTTCAAAATACACAAACGTTGCTGGTCTTACTAATATTGCAAATTCAACAAATAATAAATAATCATATAAAATAGAATAATATATTTTATATTGTAGAATTTTGTTTATGATTTTATTTATGATTTTATATTGAATAATAGAATTTTGTATAAGATATGGCAAGCAGTTAAAAGTGAGTCGAAGAGAATAAAAAATATGAGAGAAAATATAAAAGAAAGCGTGAAAAAAGATAAATAGGAGAGGAGGAGAGAAGAACTATATATTATAAGTTTAACATGTCATGAGTTTTTTTAGGTGGTAGTGTCATACAAAATTATTCCTTGTGCTTTATAAAGAACATACACAAGTATAACACTATTAACATAGTGTAGACAAATGAACATCTAAGTTATTAATCCAAGTTCATTAATACTGCAAAAAAAAAATTGACATACGAAAACTTGTGATTATCTGATAATATTAAGCAAAGTTATACATCATTGGTATATTCTACTATTACACTACTTTCCCTAATTTTATCATAAAATTATTAAGATTAATTGAATTTGATAAATTTAAGAAATCTACATTTGTCAAATCAAGAGAGGATGGTATACTAGTGATATATAAACGGTAGTATATACTCGCTTATATCAAAAAAAAAAAAAAAAAAAAAGGGAGTATATACTCAGGTGTGGTGTTAACCGTACTAAATTGAATGGGTTGTGCCGGGTAATTGAACTGAGCCTTATTTCATTGAATATGAAATTGGACAGGATAAAAGAATGGGCTACATCAGGCCCAATTTCTTCACGTAAATGATGCCCTAAACTGAACCCAGCTGGTTGTCTGGACAACCTAGGTGTTTTTTCTCTTCTCTTTTTTTGAATAATTTTGGTATCACACACATCATCAAATGTAACATATTCCAGCTCCAAAAGGTAACATAAATATTTTTGGTAAATATTCCATTATAATCACCCAAGGCTTGTTAGTAATGGTATCAACTTTTATTTTCACGTAAGAGGTCATGAGTAGACCTGTCAATCAAGCCAAGGGAGCCGAGTCTGATCAAGCTCATGCTCAGTTTGATATTATACGAGTTTTTATCACTAAAACTTGAATTTGTACGAGCGTTTTATTTCAAAGCTCGGGCTCGGCTTGAAAATTAGTACGAGCTTTGAGTCGAGCCCGAGCCGGCCCGTATTTGTTCTCTTTTGAAAAACTTTAAGTAATAAAGTAATCTAATATATAAATTAAAAAATAACAATCTTAAAACATAAAAAAATCAACAACATCCATGTTCTAATGACAAATCATAATTAAAATGTATCTTGAAAGATCTCATTTTATTGAAATATATGATCCACGCATTATTTAAGATTAAAAAATATTATAGCTAAATATATGATAAATTTACTTACAAAAAAGATTGCTTTTGTCGTGAGTTGTGAGGAGAAACAAATAATATAAAATTCTTGAAGACAAAAGTTAGCAGCCTTCTAATGTCAGTTTATGTGAATCGTCATGTGTTTGTATTGCGGCCGGGTAGGTTTAAATTGATAAATTTTTACTTTTTTAATGTCTTGAATATGGTGTTTTATATTAGGAAAGTTTAACCCAAAACCTGTTGGTCTAGTGGTATCCACCTCTCACTTTATGTGAGTGGTCCTGGGTTCGAATCCAGGTTGCCACAAGTTGTGGCTCTCCCTTCCTTTATGGAGGTAGATAGAGTCTTTATGGCTCAATACTATAACTATCAACCCGTGTTTGTCGGGCTAGATATGTAGGGTACATATCATCCTTTCTCTTGAATTAAAAAAAAAAATATTAGGAAATTTTATAATTGAATGTTGATTCATTTTAAGAATTCTATTCCTTAATTTTAAATCTCGATATTTTCTGTGCAATCTCGAATTATTTACAAAAAAATAATACATTTTATTTTTGTATATAATATATAAAACATATATATACATGTATATATTTTCTTTTACGAGCTTGAGCCCCATTCAAGCCGAGCTTACTCTCGCTCACGCTCGGCTTGAATTCAAATTCAAGCCTTATCCTTGGGCCCTAACTCGGCTTGGGCCCGGCTTATATAAAGCTCGACTTGAAAATTATCAAGTCGAGCTTACGAGCTTTGAGCCGGCTTGAGTTCATTGACAGTCATAGTCATGAGTTCAATCTCAAACTGTCACAAGTTATGACTTTTCGCTCCTTATATGGAGTCTTATAGGGTCTATGTCACTATGTGACCCATGATTAAAAGCTATCGGCCCGGGTATGTCTGGTCAAGGTTAGAAAAATAAAATTGTCTGAACCGAAAATGAACTAGAATTTTCCCGTAGTAGATCACCCATAATGGACTTTGTGGTTCATTTTATCTGCACTTAGGGTGAGTTTGGCCCAAATAGTGCGTAATTGATTATGAAATACTTGATTACTTAAAGAATTGGTTTTGGCAAAAGCTAGGGTTGTGTTTGGTTTTGTTTTCAAACCAATTTTGGCCAAAACTTTTTAGTTTTACGTTTTTTTGACCAAAAAGGATTTTTTTGGTCAAAAAAATTGTCAACTATTGTCTCCCTATTTGTCTCTACTTTAGGGTGCCTACTAATTACATCAACTACAATATAATCATTTAAAACTTATACTGTATTATATTTTTAAATCATTAACTAATTATAAACACAACTTTTCAGACAAAAACTTACATGATTTGACTGCTACAGTAACTTTTGTCTCTTCTGAAAATAAAATCAAACATAAAACCAAACACATTTTCACCAAAATACACAACTTTCAATAAACCTTTTCACAAAAAAAAAAACCAAACACAGCCTAGGATTTTCAACTTTTCCAAAATGTGATTTTGTAACATAAAAATGTACAAAAATAGATTATAGGAAGGGGGACCAAACACTCGTCAAATTAGCGTTTGTACTCCAAACGTAGATTTTAGTTTTTCAACTGTTGGGCCAAACTCACCCTTAGCCCATGCATAATTTGAGTTCGATGTGTAATTAACGTTCATAATTTTCTTTTATATCTATTGAATATTCAATTTTTCAAAAAACTCCAATTATATATCTTGTACATTCGGTAATCCAATGTACATTCTAATAAAACAACCATCCCTTGCTTTTTATTTGTCAACAATTTTCATATTTCGTAGAATATTTTAAGAGATTTCAAGACTACGAACTTATAAACAATTGTAATTATTTTTTATCATAAGTTTTATGTCAGATTCACAATACATAAATAATAGTAATTATATCGAAAACTCTATGTGGTCCTCGTAACAATGCTAAGCAGTATATTTAATAAGTAGCAACCCTATTGAATTTTCCCTGATTTTTTGGCTATTGGTTTTAGACTTTTGGTATATGCTCCATGAATTGACTTCCTTAATTATTCCAAATGTGAAATTAAATGCATGATGTATGCCTCGTTTTTTACGTGAAATCGAATAAAATACAACTAGCTGGTCCAAGTATTTTATGGATGAACTTAGACGATAAATGGGAACAAATAGAATAACAAGGAGAAGAGTTTGTGGGCAATAAATAAATAAAATCCATTTTCAAACTTCAAAAGTGATATAAGAAGTGTAAAACTTGTATACGTCAACTCTCCCCATGCTTAGACAATATTCCAACCAAATAAAGATGCTCGAGGTATTAAATGGTTCTTTCTTTGATTGCAAATAAAGAAATATTTAACAATCATAATAACAATAATAATATCAGTCTATAATTAATCATCATAAAAACCACTTAATTATACCAATTAATAAAATTAAGATTTTCATATCAATTATGGAAGAGGCAATCTTTTGGTTGGAAGGATTGTTCGATGAAACATTTGGATCTAAGTATTCCTTCTTCATCTTTGAGAAAATCAATGGTTTGATACTAATTGAATTAAAATTTGGAATGCTAAAATCAATATATGACTTTAATAATGTAATTCACACCGTTAAAGAAATAAAGTCAACTATCTTAAAGAGATTTCAAAGAATTAAATTTCTCAATTGAAAATAGCAGACTCTTAAACAAGAAATCGAACCTCTTGCACCTACATAAACAAAAACAACTAAAAATTAATATGAGCCAAACTGAATAATTGATAATAGCTGTACCACCCGTCTTTATATCGTTAGTGTTATTTTTCAGGAGACAAAACATGAAAGAAGATGCTCCAATCTTGTCCGCCTGCAATGGTAGTTATGATAATCACGATGAGGGTGGTTGCTCTGATACCACCCTCGATGGAGGAAATGAAAAAAAGAAAAGTCAAATAGGGTTGGATCCAAGAATTTTGAATTAGATAGATTTGAAATTTATTATAATGATTATAAAATAGCACAAAATTATACAAATAAATTAATTGATTATATTTGCATTACGAATTTAAAATTCCTAACTCGTGAATTCTTTAATTTGAAAAACAAACCTAATTAGTTAATTTAAAAGATTTAAATTTAGCTAGTGAGTGGAACATCCCTCTCAAACTTGGTCTAGTCATACAATGATAATGGAAAAGAGAAAAAACTAAAGGGAAAAGGTTGTATTCAAAAGAGCTTCATCAATAGAAAAAAGCCACAAATTTTCGGCACAAATTATGGATTCCTTTGATGGACCACTAAGTAGCACTATTTATTCATATTGATTTATATAATATGCCAAGAACAAAGTCATACGCAAACAATATTCCACCACATATATATTTCTATATATATTTATAAGATTTAATAGGTTTTTTAATACTTCATTGTTCTTATCATTTTATCCTCATTCTTTGGTGATAAATACTTGAGGCTTGGACTTATTCACAATTGGCTAACTTTAGTGTGCTAAGTTCTACATGAAAAAAATTGAGACTTTTGCAACAAAAAAGAAAATCTATTTTCGCATTCCAAAATAAAATCATTTGTTGTTAGTCTTAATTTTCTAAATAGGAAACCACAAAACTCACATTCATTGCTGAAATAGTTGCTAATAGTAAACCATTGTGATTAGGGGTGTAAACGAGTTGAGTAGAACCGAAAGAAATATTGTTCAAGTTTGTTTGAAATACAATCGAGCTTCAAAATTTGTGTTTGAGCTTATTTGATTATTAATGGAGTCGAGCTCAAACGAGCTTTAATTGAGCAGAACACGAGTCGAGCTCGCGTAGTTTGATTTTTTATACATGTCTTTATTATTCTTTACTAATCGAGTCGAGCTCGAGCCAAGTTTCAAAACTTATCAAACACAAAATGCTGTTCAAGCTTGGTTTGATAAATTAACGAACCGAGCTCAAACGAGCTTTTAGCGATCGAGCTCGAGTCGAGTATTGAGTAGTTTGGTTCGTCTTTTACCCCTAATTGTGATATGTATTAACTGCCTAAAATGGTTGATAATCATCAAATGTAATCATCAAATGTTGCGTTACGAAACGGTGTATATATGAAGTTATATTTTAAGACCAAGACTAACACACTTTTGATAATTTTGTGTTTTCATACCTTTTTCTAATAGCGAAATTCTTTCTCCATTGTCGCATGGATGTATATTGATTTGTATGAATCATATACATTTTTGTGTCTATTTCTTGATTTTACTTTATTTTAAGACCAATAACTTAATTTCCGTTCCCCATCTTCATTGAAATTTGTTATTTTTGTGATAGTGGCACACATATAATATTTGTATTGAGCTTGCATGTCTAAAAAATTTGTATAAGTTGAAAACATTTTCTCGGCCTTTTGGTTAAGATCAAGTTTAGTATGTATTCTTATTAATTTAACATTTGATATATAAGTTATTAACCTACAGAAACATTATTTTCTTGAGAGAAAAAGTTAATTACGCTAGCGGAACCAACCCGTAACAATTAAAACACGTAAAAAAAAAAAAATACATGCATATACACAGAGACGGAGCCAGGGGCTGATGGTAGTCTCCATTGCCCCCTTCAACTTAAAAAAATAAAAAAATCTACCCTATAATTTGGGAATTAAGAAATCAAACCCGCCCCCAAAAAAAGGAAAAAAACTACAAACTATAAAAATACTAAGTTTCACGACATTTCTTTTATATTCGTCGTCCATCAAAAATTCTGGCTTCTTTCCCGCATACACATTCTACATAATCATATGGAGCTGCCTTACTAACACGCATTTGTTGGTGGGGAAAATCAAATTCATCATCATTTGTGGGCCCACCAGGTTTTGAACATTGTTAAAAACCGTTTAATTATGCTTAGACCTGGTGAATTGCTCCAAAGTATTGTGATACGTAGGATCTGGCGAATAGCTTGGTAGTTGATGTATTTTGGCGCCTATTGTTTTCATAGGTTTGTTGTAATGGAATTCCCCATTGTTCTGAGCAGGATTCCTCGTTGAATACATAATCTGAATTAATGTTCTTGTAAGTTGAATATTTACCACCCACTAGCATTTTGAGGCCTTTGTACGCAAGCCTCTAAGGCCTTAAAGGTTGTTCTACACGAACGTCTTAAACCATCTGATTTGTGAGTAGTTGATCCAAAGCTCGATAAAAGGGCGACAAAGAAAGCCCAAGGGAACGTTGCATTGCACGTGTAGTATTAGTAGCCATTTAATCCGGAATCGTTTTCTTCAAGACATCATGCTATGGCTTTTGGTTTGCTAGTCTAGTTCTAGCTTGGTTGTGACAAAGCCATTCATTTATTTTCAATCCTAGGCCCTACCGTAGACAAAACTTTTTTTTTTGAACAAACACAACTTTCTTAACATGGTTGAAATTCCATCTCTAGTCACTGTTGATACGTGGTCAAATTGTGCACCCTCGTCGTGGCAGCCGCTAACTCTCACGCCTCCAGAGGATGTGTTCTCCTGCGGGAGGGATCACCTTAGCTATGGTGAGTGGCGCCTCAACGAATTAAAAACGTACAAATAAAAAATGTCAAGCACGGCGAGTAGAGCGCTTTCCTTACTCGCCGAGAGTGGTGGTAGGTTTTGATTAAGCATTGCTTTTGGGTTATTGGCGGTAGCCGTCACGCCGAAGCGTCACATCTGACGCGTCGCTTGCTCAAGGTGTAGAGTAGCTTTGCAAATTGAGTAATTGAAGTTACCGTTTTATCCTTGGTCGTATTGAATTGAACTCACTATTTAAATTATGATAAATTTATTTTTAAGAAAAATCAAATTAGAAAACAGACATCAATATTTCATACACTCCAATGTTGCTCGTGTGGCAAAAATGTGACTTTTATTTCCTTCTTTTACATTTTGTATTGATTATATTATTGCCGTTATTAGTGAATTAAAAAACACATATTCCGTGTGAATAGAGAAAGAGTTGCCTTGGAGCTTGTAATCGCAATCATTCTTACACTGCATCAGCATACCAATGGGGTGGTAGTGAACTAATATACCCTCTCTACATGGTCAGAAAATTGAATCTACTCACTTGGTACGTAGTGGATTTGATCATGTGTTGTTGAATGAGTTCAAACAATTTTGCATTCTGCTATATTTGATGTAATGAGCAATAACTATGATTCAATCAAGACATTACTTGACAGTGAGAAGCCCTCATAGTCACAAGTCACACCCCGAAGAAAATTGTTACATTGGTCGCACTTTCTCCAAGCTACTTTTGATTATTAGATAAATATTCTTGTAACTACATATTAAATGTATATACTCCACGTGGATTATATTTATGAAAAGATTATTTTATGCACTAAACATACAAAGTGCAATTATGATTGAAGGACAAGTTAAAACACCAAATTAAAGTGGAATATCAGAATTATAATGGGCATGGTGGATAAAGAAATCTCCTTTCCCAGCTTTCAAAGTCTCTATAATTACGAAATAAGAACAAATGTTTATAAAGTCTCTCTTGTTGACACATAATTAGTCCTAAATAATATTGTGGCCGCTAATCATGTATTCATTACTAATAATCTAATAATAGTAGTTGAATGAGCACTCGAAGAAAAGAGAAGAACAAGATCATTAGTTGCCACATGCACTTCCTATTTTGGCCGAAATCTTAATTATAGTTATGCTGATCTTCCTCATGATGATGACCGGGTGGATAAAGATATAGGAAATTCGATTCGACTCGATTTTATCTAGGTAAAATATAGGTTGGAATCGCCTCGACCTCAAGCTTCTCTCTTAAAATCAATATCGCACCAAAACTATTAGTTGATATATTAAGCTCGTTGGGTTGGATTTTGATGACGATTATCGAACATTTAAGTCATTAAATACTCATGATTGGATAAACACAATAAATATGATAAACAAAGTTGGAATCTGTATCTAAGCAGGGACGGATTCAGGAATTAGGAGTTGGGGGGCCGAAGTACCAATAACAAAAAAATAGTTATTTAATATTCAATTATAAGTATATAGTCAAACTTATTTTTGTTTTAATAGAAAAGTAAAATAACAAAGAGAAAAAAAAAATAAAACTAACTTTCAGTAAATTTATTAGTTTCGGAATATACAACCAATTCTTCAAAAATCTTATCAAAATATTATAATCAGTTTGTATCTTGTGGTGGTTAAACTTTAAATATTCGAATGATACCAAGTTTATGCGACCAAAAAATTTCAACAAATATTATTACACATTCTCAAAACATTATAAAGTAATATAACATAATTAGTTTGTACCTTGTGATGAATAAACTTTAAATAATTAAATGATAATCAACATTTTCTTGTCTTTAGATTTCTTGATGTCTTGTATATTTTTTTTTCTCAACAATTCTTTATAGTTTCTATAGATTTTAGGAAAAGTATTTGTTAATTCTAATCCTAATAAGTTTAGAAGACAAGTTCAAAAGAAAAATATTTGTTACTAATCCTAATTCCTAACAAGTGTAGAAGAGAAGTTGAAAAAGAATAACAATTCTATTTTTGTTTTTTAATGGTAACTAATTTTAATTAAACAAGAATATTAAATACAATAAAAGTTACACATGACTTGAGGGGCTGTCTTTAAAAAATAAAAAGTGTTTAATGATGGTGCAAGGATTCGAACCCCTTCCCTCCCCAAAATCTCGCCTAAGCAAAACACCATACCCAAGCCTTTTACCAACTCCACCAAGCCTATTATTTGTTCTACACATGCAAGATTCATTTAATATTCTTTGGGGGGGGGGGGGGGGGATATTATAAAATTACATGTATCGTGTAGAAAAAAATTTAAATCTCGGGGGGCCGGGCCCCCCCAAGCCCCCCGTAAATCCGTCCCTGTATCTAAGTGGAATAAATAAATTAATCTTTATAATTTTTGAGTATATACGGACTAATCTTGAATCAAACACGTGCAACGAGCTCCACATGTCCAATTTTAACGACTAAAACACTTTGTCGTGGTGGGATTGGATCTGAGTGAATCGTAAACACGTAAATTAATAAATCCTGGTCCTTAGTCAACTATTAAGAAATATGAGCAACACGAGAGTTATTTTAACTAAAGAAAATGAGTATTAGGTTAAATATGCTACATCAAAATAATTTTCACCAGTAGAGCTGTTGAATAGGTAAAAACTTGTTAATCATCTCTCCCTGTCCACTCAAAACAGTGATTAATCGATACACTTTATAGGTCAATTTAATTATTTTTTAAAATTTAATGATAAATCTTTTAACCACCTTTTTTCTAAAAGCTAATTGAATTAGTATAAGATGATATGACAAGTATGAAAATTAATATTTTTATCTCAAATTTAAAAATTTATCAACATCACAATTACCATAGAATAATATGATAAGTTAATTAATAAATTGAAGTATCATCACTGGAAAGAATGTTGGAGTTAAACTTATTTAAAATATCCTATAAGCTGTTATATCTCATAAGATTATTAATCACATTTTAAATATAAGCTCTTTAGAGATTTGGACCTAATAAGATCGTATAACTAGGTTTACCGTGTAAGTAATGACAAAGATAGAAATCAAGGACATTTGTACTTCAAAGATAAGTTAGGATTATTAGCTTATTTTTAAGAAGCTTATATGCATTTAACATTTTTTTTTTTAGAGCTTGTAAATTTTATTCTAACACTTTTACCCATATTATAAGATTTCAAACATATTATAAGACATTTTGAGAAGTTTTTAAACTTACCAAAATACTCTTTTAATCATGTAGCATCCGACCAAAATATGAATATGATACATGTAACATCTAAAAACGCAACTGATATACGAACATTGAGAATAATATTCAAGTGATAGCCAAATTCTCACTCTTAAATTAGTCTCATTTTTATTTTCACACAATTTTTTTTATAAATTAAAAATACTATTTCGAGTTCACGCAATCACAATCATTCATGTGATTAGATTCACACATGCATGGTCCATTATATACGGATAATTTGTGATTATATCATAATTAAAAAAATTCCCAAAACTCCTAAAATGACACAATTGATATACTATTGGACTCGTTTGGTTTGAAAGACGGGATAAAATTGATAAGATAAATAAGTTGAGATTGCACTGTTCACATTTGGATTTATCAATCTATCAAGTTGTTTGGTATGTAGGATTATATTTTCAGTTAATCCTACATTTAGTCCTATCTTACGTTTTGAATATTGGATTGTTTGTATGACAAGGTTGAATTTACACATATAACCTTGAGTACATGTCATAACATTAGAGGACAAATTAGTTAAAGAAAAAGGCTTTCAAGGGGTAAATTCGGAAATCAAACTTTTTAATTTGCTACCCAACAAGTTGGATTAAATTATCTCACCCCCCTTGGTAGGATAAGTTATCACCTAAATCAAGGATAAAAATTCGGGCCGTGAATCAATCATGGGCCCTGATCTATAATACCAAATGCATAAATATGTTAGATTAAATAATCTATCAGCCCTTATCAAACAAACCAAACGAGTCACATTTTTGGATGGTCAAATTAAATTTAGTCAAAATGGATCTTGACTAGATTTTTTCCTCACAAAAATCTGATTAAAGAATCTAATTTAGTAGATTGATCATGACTCCTCTTTCCTTTTATCGGGAAATTCCATGCTACCAAATTCATAAAATAAAATAACCATCTTATCATGTATGATCCAACGATTTAAAACTCATTTGGGAACATATCCACTTGGGTAGCATCCCCTTTTATCAAAGAGTTGGAGTTTACCAACAAGTTGTTAGCCCAACTGTAAATGAATTCCTCTCCTCAAGGTTAATTTGAACTAGTCCACATTGTTTGTTATATAATTGTGTAAGACTTCTTATTATATTTATAGACATGTAAAAATTATGTTAATACGTGGAAAAGAGAAAAAATTAAGGTTAATTTGAATTAGTCCACATTGTTTGTTATATAATTCGCTAAAGATCTTTTATTATACGTACATATATATAACAATTATGCTATGTGAAAAGAGAAAAAAACAAAGTACGAAGATAACTCATATTGCCCAATTTGCAAAAAGACGAATTGAACTGGTCAATGTGTAGTTCGAAATTTTAGCCTTTAGGGTCTCAGAATGAGTTTAATTCTAGGGAGAATTACATATACAATCTCTCATTTTAATTTTAATTATCAAAACCTCTGATTTTTGTTAAATTACAACGAGATTCCCTTAAGGGTTCTATTTGTAATGTTTATATAGGGTAAGAATTTTTAAGTAAACAAAAGGTGAAATTGTAAGAATACATTAAAATGAGCGAATCTTTATATAATTTCAAAAAAATCAGATAGTTTTCTGTAATTTGTAATTTTTTAATTACATAAAGTGATTACCTTAGTACTAATAATAGAATAATAGTTATTATTTTATATTATTTTAAAAGATTATCATTATAATTCTTGAAATTTTGTGATTGCATAAAGCGATTATATTAGTGTTAATATTTATCATGTTACTATTGGAACGACTAAAAGGTCCTTACACAGAGAAAAAAAAAAGAAAAATTAATACAAAGTCACAAAAATAAATAATTAATACAAAGTCTTTTATATATGAATTTTATGACATAATAAAACGTCTGTATAAAAAAATAATGAAGTGCTTATATATATATATTTAGTTGCCCACCCGATTCTTCGGAGTTTTGCCCCGACTACATCTGGATCCGACTCGAGTCGCACATTTGGCGGTGGTGGGTGAGTCTCCCAGCGGAGGTTTTCTGCATTCACAAGGTCTCGAACCCGAGACCTTACTTAAACAGAATCGAATTGCTTACCACTCGGATCAACCCCGTTAGTAGTGCTTATATATTTTGAAATTACTATAAATCATTTAAAAATTAGTTTTGTTTTTCTTACAAATAACATGAGGGTTTATATATAATTTTCTCTTTATTTTATACGAGGGTAATGTGGTCAAATCGGTGCAAATAAGGTCAAATAGAAACGTGTCGCTTTAATTAACCTCCAAAACAATCAAACCAGTGTACCGTTGGGCACCTACGAGATGACGTCGCCTTTCCGGATAAGTAAATTTGTGTTTACAACAATAACACGTTTCTGCGCGCAACCTAAACACGCTTCTTCCAAATTTCAACTCTTCATTTAATTTTCCCTTTCCTTTCTAAAAACGATTTCAATACAAAAGCAAAAAAGCCATTAACAAAAGAACATCTCATTTCATTCAATCGTCGTTTCCTTTCCTGAACCTTCTCCCTCTCTCTCTCTAAACATCACTTTCTCTCTCTATAAATATATATATATATATATATATATATATTCATTTCCTGTATATACACACACGCGCGAGTCTCTGCGAATTTGTGAAATTATAAATCAATTCATAGTGTCAGTTTGTTGTGGTGTTGTGATAGTGGTTTTTGATCATCGGATTGGCGTGTGAATTAGTGTTGGCTTTTGGGGTTGTTTGCTCTTCTTCTTGTGGACAATTGATTGTGATTTCAGGTGATGGAGTCGCCCGAGAGGGGGAGACCGGTGGCCGGAATAGCCATGGAATTTCCGGCGAGCGACGGAGTCGTGTCGTGCTCGCCGCCGACCATACCGACGTGGCTGCGGAGGAGGCTATCGGAGCCGAAGACGCCGCCGCCTTCTAGTGTCGAAGAAATCCAAGCCAAACTTCGTGACGCCGATCTTCGTCGTCAGGTCTTTTTTTTTTTTAGTTTTTTGAATTTTGATCATAATTCTCTCTCTCTCTCTCTCTCTCTGTATATATATATGTATATGTATGTATTTTTGTGTATATATATATGTATGTATTTTTGTTTGTCAAGGTTAAGTTGTGATAATTCTTCAAACTATGTAGCCTATCGGAGCTAACTAGTTTAAAATTTAGTTCATGATAATTGTGGAAAAGACTGGATGGAATTTTTTGATGGTTACATGGTGATAATTATTGAATTATGTATTCTATCAGTAATTCAATATTTTTACTAGTTTTAGTCAAAGATAATTATGGAAAGAACTGGATAGATTATTCTTTTTTTTTTCTGTTTTGAAAAGTAGCAATTTTTCTATGCTTAGTTTGTATTTTATTTGAGAGTATTTCATTTTTCTACGTAGTTTATATGTTTTCTTAAACTAACAAGTAAAAAAATTGGATACTGCTTTGATGTATCTCACTTTTGGAATTTTTATGGCTATTTTCCTCTTCTATAATTCACTAGCCTGTTCAATGAAGGTTGGTATTTTCTCCTTGTGTTAGGTAAAAGTTTGGTGACAAGTATTTTCGAATTTATCTCCTCCCGTCCCCCACCCTGGGAAAAGAAAAAGAAAAAAGTATAAAATCCCAATTGCGTGGCTTTTGACTTTTATCTTATTATTATTAATATATTTATATATATAATTTTTTTTTAGTTTCCCTTTTTATCCTTTTACTTCTCCACCCTGTTCTCTAGCACGAGCAAATGTTTTGGTGAGCTCTTGTGTCACTCTCCTTGTTGTTGATACGTATTTTCTGTTTCCTTTCGTAAGATACATGCAAATAATATGGCAATTTTTTGGAATCCATGGTGAAGTTTGTGTTTCTATCTGTTTTCTGTCTTGATCATACTGATATCAATTTTAAATTCTGTTACGTTTTAAAGTGGGGAATTTTAAGAATTATTATGAGATTAATTTTTTGCCAGTTCATCTTTCTACAGTTTTGCTTTCCTGTTGCACTTTTAATTACTTATTTTATTGGCTGAGAACCTTTAACGTGATAATCTCTGTGCTTTGATCAAACTGCAGAAGTTTTACGAGAATTTATCAAGCAAGGCTAGGCCGAAGCTTAGAAGCCCTTCACGATCTTCATCTAATGAAGACGATCTTGGACAGCGCCTCGAGGCTAAGCTCCTAGCTGCTGAAGAGAAGAGGTGAACTTTTGTTTTCTTGGTCTTATTATTAAACCAGTTTTTGAAAATGGAGTCTAATGCATTTCATATCAACATATCATCCCCTCCCTCTCAGTAGTCAACATTTCTAGAGTTTTCACCTTGTGCCAAAAATTATCTGACGATGGAAAAAGATGTAATGAATAGCAAAATATTTCCATTGAATCCTTTGCATGTCAACCACATTACTGCTCTACATCTGTGCATATATTGATTTTGTTCTTTGAATTTGTAGGTTGAGTATTCTGGCCAATGCTCAGATGCGCCTTGCTAAGCTTGACGAGTTACGGCAAGCTGCTAAATCACAAGCGGAAATGCGCTTCAACAAGGAACGTGCTGAGTTAGGCACGAAGGTTGAAATGCGGGTTCGACAAGCAGAAGCCAATAGACTGCTTATCCTTCGGGCTTATCGGCAAAGGAGGGCTAGTCTGAAAGAGAGGACATCGCAGTCATTATTGCGAAGATCGGCTCGAGAGATCAAATATAAAGAACGAGTACGTGCTGCAATATTCCAAAAGCGTGCAGAGGCCGAGAAAAAGCGACTTGGATTGCTGGAAGCAGAGAAGAAAAAGGCACGTGCGAGGGTCCTGAAGGTGCAAACGGTAGCCAGTTCTATTTCTCACCAGCGAGAGATTGAGAGAAGTGAAATGAAGAACAAGCTAGAAGACAGACTGCAAAGGGTACTCATAAATTTTGACCATCAACAATTTTTCATTTCTTGTTTTGTTGTGGACCTTCTCTTTAAACTTTTGAGATCTTTCTGTGCATAGGCGAGGAGAAAGAGAGCAGAATATTTGAAGCAGAGAGGTAGACCATATAATACTATTGATGATGGTTGGGATAAGATGCATGAGCAGGCTGACATCCTTTCCAGAAAATTAGCGAGGTACTTAAATCAGATCCTTTTGCATATCATTCCAGTGCGTACTTCCTAGCTTTCTTTTGAGGCATTTCTTTTTTATTACTTTTACATGGGTCTTCTTGAGTTTAGATGCTCTCTGTGCCTCAGTAAATTCTAAAGAATTTGTCTGCACGTTGTGCTGCAATTTGAACTTCAGTTATATCATATCTCTATCACTTTGCAGGTGCTGGAGAAAGTTCACAACGCTTAGGAAAACGACTGCCCATCTTGCCAAAGCTTATAATGACTTGTATATTAATGAGAAATCTGTGGAGTCAATGCCATTCGAGCACTTTGCACATATTATTCAGTCAACTGCTACCCTTCGTACAGCTAAAGCTTTGCTTGATCGAGTTGAAGTTCGTTATAAATTATCTCGTGCAGTTGGATCTACCCCCAAGCCTTCAGGATGGGATGACATTAATCACCTCCTCAAGCGAGTAGCTTCCCCGAAAAAGAAGGGATCGCCTAGGAAAGCTATCTCCGGTAGGGAGGAAAAAAAGGCTATATCAGTTGGACAAGCTGCCAAAACTCCTTCCCAGTTATCAAGGTACCAAGTGAGAGTTGTTCTGTGTGCGTACATGATAGTGGGGCATCCGGATGCTGTTATCAGCGGCCAAGGAGAGCGTGAGATGGCTTTGGTTAAAGCTGCTGAGAAATTTGTGAAGGAGTTCGACTTGTTGATTAGAATACTACTAAATGGGCCCCTGAAGGTTCCTGATGAGGATTCTGATGGCGTATTGGTGACACGTCGGACCTTCAGCTTGCAGCTTGCTGCATTTGATTCAGCCTGGTGTTCTTTTTTGAATAGTTTTGTGGTGTGGAAAGCAAAGGATGCTAGGTCACTAGAGGAGGATTTGGTCAGAGCTGCTTGTCGTCTTGAACTTTCTATGTTTCAGACCTGCAAGATGACTCCTGAAGGGGATAGTGGCCCTCTCACACATGATATGAAAGCTATCCAGAAACAGGTTATAGCTCTGTGCAACTTTTTAATGATCTAAAATTCAACAAGATGCAACCTGCTGGATAAAGGATAACTTATTAAAATTTAACCGTGATCAATTTTTGATGCAGTACTAATGTTTTCTACAGTGGCTAACACGTTGCTGAGTAAATGAATAATTTTGTTTGAGCTTGTAATCGAGATCATTGTTTCATGTTGGTCCATATAGTTAGTCATCATTTCTGTAGTTCATACAATCTTGGATCTAAGAAATTGATCATCTTTGAGATTTATGAAATTATGTACTGTAGTATCTGTTATTGATACAATTACCACGTATGCAGGTGTCTGATGATCAGAAACTCTTGAGAGAGAATGTGCTTCACCTCAGTGGAGATGCCGGTATTGAGCGTATGGAAAATGCACTTGCCGATACGCGCATGAAATTTTTTAATGCAAGGGAGAATGGGAGCCCAATTACTCCATTCACTACACTCATGTTATCCCCAAGTCCAGCTTCCTCTTCTTCTTTTGATAGCTTAGATAAAGCAAGTAACTTGACAGTTGGCTCTGCAAAGCAAAACTCGGTAGTGCGATCTTTATTTAGGGATGAAGTCAATCCCAAGGGAGTTAGTTTCTCTGTGTCAAACGATGGCATTTCCCAGTTCTCTGGGGGGAGTTTGGACATGGAGAATGTCAGGATTGTCAATGAATATGTCCATGGGGAGCGCCTTGCTTTTGCTGATAGCACCAGTTCCACTGGTGAAATTCACAACAACATCATGGTATGCGATTCTACAACCTGCATTATATATTATTTGTTACTAGGTTGTGATTATGCAATCCAGCATTTACATCAATTGTTTTTGAAATCTCGTGTAACGACCAGGCAAAGTTGAAAGAAACGATGGAAAAGGCCTTCTGGGATGGCATCATTGAATCCGTGAGACAGGACGAACCTAACTACAGACGTATCGTGGAATTGATGGGGGAGGTGAAGGATGGAATTTGTGCAATGGCTCCTCATAGCTGGAGACAAGAAATAATAGAAACTATTGACCTGGAAATTCTCACTCAGGTACCCAATTTATTATGTTCTTAATTTGTTTTTTCTTTTCCCAGCTTGTGGCATGTCCAATTTTATATGCCACTCAGAAAATGTTGATTATGTTTTTTGGTTATTTTTACTCGTAGGTGCTGAATTCTGGAAAATTAGACATTGATTATCTTGGGAAGATTCTCGAATATGCATTGTTTACTCTGCGGAAGCTATCTGCTCCAGCTCACGAGGATGAATTAAAGAGGAAGCACGAGCAATTTATGAAAGATTTGGCGGAGACATGCTGTGCCGATGATAGCTCAGATCATTCACAAGTTCTTGCCTTGATTAAGGGCTTGCGCTTTGTCCTTGAACAGATACAGGTATATGTGCTCTAATTTCATAGATTACAAATGCTGTCTAGGCTTATTGCTATTGATCATTTTTCATAAATGACATGCCTCATTCATGTTATGGTATTTGTATGTGTTATATTCTGCTAAGAAAACTTATGAAACTCGAACTTGTGGGAAGAGCGAAGGCATTGTTAGGGTGATGTTCCTGTAATAGAACAAATGAAAACTATTTAGATAGCCGCTTGGGTACTCAATGTAATGGTATTAAACGCACAGGAGGGAAATCATATGAAAACTTATTAGTAGGCCCTTGGGTCGTCAATGTGATGAATAGAACTTATAGGATAATAACCCTAATTACAATTTTTTATATCTTTATGCACTTATGTTGTCTCAGGAACTCAAGCAAGAAATTAGCAAAGCACGCATCAGACTCATGGAACCATTCTTGAAGGGACCTGAGGCTTTATATTTTCTTGGAAAAGCTTTTACCAGTCGTTATGGGCGGCCTTCTGACGCACTGATTGCTTTACCCTTGACTGCGAAATGGCTGTCATCCACACGACAGGGTAAAGATGAGGAATGGAGTGAGCATAAAAATTTGCTCTCACAGTTGACAAAGGGACACGAGAGTCCCCCGAGTTTTCTTCCTTCCACCGCTCTCCGAACTGGAGGAAGTTCATTAGTTAAAATGAGTGGAAATCAAGCTGATGCATCTTCAACTTCCCATGCTACAAATTTTATTGGTTGGTATTTGTACAAGAATTTGTGTCTTTATATTAGTTTCGTCTTTTATTTGCTTGGACAATTATTAGCACCAAATCCGTTCTAAAATATCTCAATTTTCACACGTCTTGTTTTGGTTCCAGAGACCATTGATCCCCGCTTAGAGTGCAAGGGAGAAGAGATTGATTTGGTGGTGAGGTTGGGCTTGTTAAAATTGGTCAGCAAGATTGCGGGTTTGACAGAAGATGAACTACCTGAAACAATGAACCTTAACCTCATAAGGATAAGAAGTGTGCAGTCCCAAGTTCAGAAAATCATTGTGATGGCAACGAGGTGAGTTTTGGTGATTCTTGACATTTTAAAATTTTCAGCAGTCTCGGGGAACTATAATAACATGATGGTGGACCTCATATTAGTGCCACTACATAAACATTTATGATTGTCTCGTGAACTAGGCCTCCCACTACATAAAGACTTTAAGTCCTTTCCCCCTCCAAAAAAAAATTCATCTTACTTTTGGGGGTAAATTACATAGAGAATCCCTGCGTGAGACCTAATTTCGGAAAACATCCCGAGGGAAATTACCATAACCACCACTGTCACAAAAGCATTGCAGTCGTAAAATCACATTCTGTAGGCAACTTTTTGTTCACGGGACTCGTGGTAATTATCCAATGAGGGGTACTGCATGCAATCATCCCTATTTTTAATGTGCACTTACCTATGAATTTTCTTAAATTTTGCACAAACGCAGTCTCTTAGTCTTGCGACAGACTCTCTTGAGCCAGCAAATGGTGACCAGCCAAGGACAAATGGAAACCATACTTTCTAGCAGTGTCAAACGCCTTTCCGACTGTCTGGACTCGGTTGCAGACGCTGGCATCCAGGAAATAATCGAATCGCTCACAACTGCCATTGAAGAAGACAGCATATCAGTGGACATGAAGAAGCTTCAGCCAATGAAAGAAATCATGGCTAGAATGTTGACCAAAAGCCTTCAAGAAGAAGATCCCATTTTTACCAGGGTTTCTCGAGCTGTATATTTGGCTGCAAGAGGAGCTGTACTTGGAGGAGGTGGAAAAGAAGGGAGAGAATTAGCAGAAATGGCGTTACAGAAAGTGGGGGCGGGTTTACTAGTCGACGAAGTGGTGGAAGCTGCATCTGTGTTGGTGGTTACGGCCAAGGTGTCGGTCATTGTTCATGGTCCTTGGTATGCAAATTTGATGAAAGAGTGAATAATTAGTGTTTATTACTTGATTGTGTTGTACAGATTAGATTTGGTATGTGATGGCTTAGTTGTTGTGTACAAATTAAGGGTAGGTGGGGTGTGTTAGAGCAAGGTTGTCTGTTGGATGGGGTTGTTCTTAGGAGTATTCTCGGGACTCTGAGCTTCTATGCAATTGTACGATATTGTGACGGGTGGTTGCAATTGTACGGAATTTGGAGTGTGAGGACTTTGTATGAATGATTCAGTATTATGGATGTCTAGAAGAAATTATGTGAATAGGTGCTGTACCTGAATGAGCAAGAAGCTTCTGTTTATTGTAACTATTTATAATATATGCTTCAACATTTATTGTAAGTATTTCGTTTAACGAATAAAAGTGTGTCCGAGTCTTTAAACGCGTAATTGAATTTAATCGTTTTCTTTTTTCATGGATGAGTTCAAAACAAACTGGAATAAAAGGTATCGAATGGAGAATTATGGGCAAATATTTTAGAATAAATTAATTTAGTAGTGTAATTTAATTTAGTAATTTAGTAATTTAGTAATGCAATCTTATTCTTGCCGGACGGCTCGTGGGCAAAGGTATCGAAATTTAAAAATAAAAAAAACATAAAAATGGAGTCCTCGCTTAGTCAAGAACGGAGTACGAGGTTGCAGAACTAACCACTATTAGAAAATCGAATTAAAAACTTTCACACGAATTTTCAAGTTGTTCCTAAGAAAAGGCTATGCTAGGGTGTATAATCGACGCCTTAGGAGTATCTACTGATGGAAGAGGGGCTCCAAGCGCTCATTCGGGAGCCGGCTTCGCATGTATCTAAACCACTCAAGGCCAAGCACTTTGGGCGAATGCTTTTCGATCATAATAATAAGCGATTTGTGATCTCAGAGATTACAAATGTTCGAATTTTATTGGAGACACCATCTTGGAAGGGCTTCTCTTTTGCTCAATCCGATTTGAAAGATTAGACACCCCGTCTCCTACAGGAAACCTCGGGTTTCTCTTTACGTGAGCCGATCCGAGAGATTAGCCTCCCCATCTAATCGTTATATCCAAAAAAAAAAAAAAAAAAGGAAAATTAGATTTCCAATGTTCGATTAAAAAGGCAAACTGACACGACAAATCCAGGCCGTGCAATTACAATTTTAATCTCCTCATGCACGTACACGGCCCCATCAAAAATAAAATTTGCCCCGAATTCCACCCCAAAAAGATTATCAGCATCCAAACAGTCTTTAGTCTTTTTCTTCATGGGCTATTACTGCTGTTCTCAAGCACTTCATTCCACCCCAATTCATCATCAATTCCGGCACTCAATTGTACGAGATTTTCGCAAATCTAGGGTTTTGAATTCGAAAGCAATGCAACGAGAAGAAGAGCGGAATCATTCAGCAGCATCTGGTAAAGTCCGAGTTCCTCACGTGCTGACTGTCGCCGGTTCAGATTCCGGCGCCGGCGCCGGAATTCAAGCCGACTTGAAGGCTTGCGCCGCCCGCGGAGTGTACTGTTCGACTGTCATCACCGCCGTCACTGCGCAGAACACTTTGGGCGTTCAGGTCTTGTTACATTTCACATTTATCTTGTTATGATATGAAATTATGAATGTTGGAGCCGGTTTTATCCTATTTCTGCCTTTTGTTTTGAATTTCAGGTTCTTGATTTCAATTGCAAAAACATTACCAATGATATCACCATTTTGTTGATTGCATCTGATCCTATACTTTACGAATTGCATTTTTATTATTCTGTTTATACGCACATGCTAGTTTTAAAGTTCCACTCTCGATTACATGTTCTGCTGCATGTTCTCAAGATTTTGAGTTTTCCGTAAAACGATAGTCAAAACTAGCTACTGTTTTATCAGTCGTTTTAATTTATCAAGTCACGGTAAGGTTTGACGGTAATATTCATAATTAGTGCGTAAAATTGCACTGCTAACCATTAATATGCATGACTAAAGGGCCAGATTGTATACTTACATTTTTAAAATGGCGTCATTTGTGAATGTTAAGGAGTGGTTAAAAAATCTGACGATGAAATAAAGTCAATTTTGACGTTCATTTGGTATCAAAGAAGTGGTAAATAAATGAATCATGACTGTGTATCATATTATAATATTTTAATTAAGTTTGTGTTTGATGTTATTAGGGAGTGAATGTTGTAGCGGATGATTTTGTTGGAGAGCAATTGAAGTCGGTGCTATCAGATATGCACCCTGATGTTGTAAGTCTAAGTAAACATCAATGTTTGTATGTGCTATCTATTCATTGTTATTTTTAAAAGTACTCTTGGTATATCTTGTAATGGTGATGATGTAGTTATTGGAACTGACTTAGGTGAAAACAGGCATGCTGCCTTCGCCTGGCATAGTCAAGATCCTCTGTCGAAGCCTGAAGGAATTCCAAGTTAGAGGTACTTAGCAGTTTTATTTGGTAGTTCATGCTTCATGCTGCTGCGTCGATTTTTTGATATGAATTTTTTTTTGGGTTTTGTTTGATAATATTGATTTTGTGAAGGAAGCTTTGGTTGTTGATCCTGTCATGGTGTCTACAAGTGGTGATGTGCTGGCTGGTCCCATAATTCTGGACAGCTTTAGGTATTTTTCAGACCTGAGGTGAAATGCTTCAAGTATCTTTAGCTGAACTAGAGGCGGTATCACTTTTAGTACAGGTTTTAGTATATACTTGCATGTAAAATATGAATGTATCAAGGAGTGTAATAGTGAAACTGCTGTCCTTTTTATGTGGAGCATTTGGTGAGGGCATGGGGTAGTGATTTTGTGTGGTTGGAAGGAAGTTGGAAATCAACAGTAGGTCTAGAAGATGAGTGTACAAAAGGTCTTATTTAACTTATTTGAAGGCTTAGCCAAGATCATAGGAAGAAAATATTTTGTCTACAGTGGTACTCCAATGGAGACAACAGTTGGCTCATGAGTTGATTCTCCAAAAAAGTTTACATTTTTAGCCTGTGGAAGAAGATATGCTTGTCTTAGTCACTGGTTTGAGCATGTCTTTAGCTGCTTTTTTCCTGCAATTCATTAGATTTCCTTGGCAATTGAATGACCACATTTCTGCAGAACTAGAGGTGTAAAAATGTATGTTATTATTATTTGATTGAACATGTTGTGGGTTGTTTTGGAAAATTTGTTCTCTGTATCATGCCTTCTGCTTTGTCACCTTAAATGTTGTTCCACTTGTTTAGGGGTACCTCAATATCTATGAATTCTATTTTCTGATGATAGGGAGGAGCTTCTTCCCATGGCTGATATAGTAACACCAAATCTGAGAGAGGCATCTGCTTTACTTGGTGGCATACCTCTGGAATCAGTGGCCGACATGCGTTCTGCTGCAAAATCTATACATGATATTGGCCCTCGGTTAGCTCTGAAAAACTCATGCTTATATATGTAGAATGCTTATGTATCTGTCTTATCCCAGATTTGTGCAAGAGCAGATTAAATAACATTTTTTGGATCAGTAGAAGGAATAGGTGTAAACAAGGTCTTTAGAAATTGACTTATAACTACTATACATCACAAAGTCGTCAGTGTTTGTTCTATGGTGGGTTGTATAGAAGCTGAGCCAAGTTTTGGCTGCTCTACCATGGTTTGGTAGGAAGTGAGAATGCCCCAAGTTAGCTTGAGATTGAGTGAAATGGGAATATCTTGATTCTCAAGATCAATTATTACTTGTTATGTTTGAGGATTGGAATCTGTTTTCTTTTGTAATTCAGAAAGTTAGGACGCCCAAAGAGGCAGACAAACCATCTTGTCAGAATAGAGGCACAAGCAAAATTAATGAAACATGAAAAACTGCCATTTCTCTTCCTCTGCTTATTATATGTGGCGTTCAAGTGTGACTAATGAGCTTCAAATGTGCTATTTATGAAGAAATGATTGTTCAACAACCAGATGACTTGGTAAATTTTACAATGGAGTGTATAGTGGCTTTCTAAAAGTTTGCTTGATTATTTATTAAATTTCATATTATGACCACCTAATGTTTTCTTTAGTTACTAACACCTGATTGTTAAGAACTCTGTGGATAAATGCATGTATAAAATGAATTTGTTATTTTCAGAAATGTACTTGTGAAAGGAGGAGACCTTCCTGCTTCTTCAGATGCCGTGGATGTTTTGTTTGATGGTATGCTCTGCATATATCTAGGAATTGTGCAGCATTTCTGATTGGTCCATGTTTCTTTTAATTATATTGCATCTCATAGAATCATCTGATGTGATATTGTAGGTAAGGACTTCTATGAGTTCCGTTCATCCCGCATAAAAACTTCGAATACTCATGGAACTGGCTGTAGTTTGGCATCATCGATAGCTGCTGAGCTAGCAAGAGGTTCTTCAGTGTTCTTTGCTGTTAAGGTCATTGACCACATCTGTTTGTCTTTGTGTTTTATGTCATCAATTTTCTGTAGAATGTACCTGAGCATCCTTACATCCTTGTAATTGTTTCTATCAAGACCCAACTCTTCCTTTTTTTACCAAATTGACTAATCCTGGAGTCAAAAGTTGAAAATCTATCCGGCACCTTGTTATATACCAGTTCATAGTCCAACCAACATAATCCTATTCTTCTTTTTATTCTCTAATAGAGCAAGTCTTCCGAGAAAGAACTATAAGTCAATGTCTGGTTGACTGTGAATGTATTTATTCTTGCTTTTTGTGTCAATCTTGGTATTTACTTTTGCTCCTACTTGTCATTTGTATGCTGTTCCTCACTCTATATTTTGTTCTTTCCAGACAGCTAAGCGGTATGTTGAAACAGCCTTGGATTATAGTAGGGACATTCTTATAGGAGGAGGATCTCAAGGTCCTTTCGATCATCTAATGAAGCTTAAGAATAATGCTGTGAATCTACAAGCACGTCGACCGTTCGAACCTAGAGACCTTCTCTTATATGCAGTCACAGACTCAAGGATGAATAAAAGATGGGGTCGATCCATCAGTGATGCTGTGAAAGCTGCCATAGAAGGAGGTGCAACTATAGTTCAGCTGAGGTTTGTTGCAACTGCTGTGTCTTATTTCTTTTCTATTTCATTTCTGGTTTTTTATTTATATTCTTGGATTAGTTATCTACATGATGAGGAATCTTTGATTATGTTTCAAACCTTGGTTTACAGATGATGGAGACATATAGTTCTTTTCACCACTGATAATAATTTGCAACTCTTGCATTACTTGGTTCTTGGACGGGTTGACAATGTTTCCATCCTGTAAAGGCCTTAAGGGCTGGGGTAATTCTATATGATGGTCCAGGTCCCCATACACGGTTGGATTAGGGTAATTGAGGTGTTTTTTACAATCATACCCTGGCATCCAACGTTGCCTACCATAGGATCATCCCAAGGGCTGGTACCTTCTTGTTGTTGGGAGGTGGGTGGGTGTGGGTTTTGGGGTGGGGTGGGGGGGTATGCTGATGTGGCAGACTTTGAGTTTGTGAATTTGAGTGATTTGCAATTATTAAAAGCTTGACTTGAAGTTTCGAGAGAAAGGGACCATTTTTGTCAAACGCTTTAGCATGTGACATTCTTATAGCGACTAGTGGTGATATTTGACTTGAGGACCTTTACACGCTCAACATAGAATAACTACCTCACAAGTAAAAAAGATGAAAAGAGAAAACTTGAGCCCTGAAGCGAGATAGGTTGTGTTTATTGTATTCAACATTAAAAAAAGTTAACGAGGCCTCAGATTACCCTGGAAAATGGAAACAAGAAACATGATGAAGAAAATAAACATTAGACGCCGAAAATTGTCATACCTTTCTATGAAGGGTTGGTGGAATAAATGTCTGTTTTTGTGTGTGTATATTATATGTATCATCTTCTCAATGGAGTTATATGATTATGCTGGAAACCCTATACATGACTTTCCTGCTGCATTGTTGTGCTCTTATTTTATTGACACCAACGACATTCCAGAGAAAAAGACGCCGACACCCGGGATTTTCTGGAAGCAGCCAAAACATGTCTGGAAATATGTAGCTCCCACAATGTACCTTTTCTGATCAACGACAGAATTGACATAGCCCTCGCTTGTGATGCTGATGGAATTCATGTCGGCCAGTCTGACATGCCTGTTCGTGTTGCTCGTTCCATCCTCGGGCCCGATAAAATTATCGGCATCTCGTGCAAAACTCCCCAACACGCTGAGAAAGCATGGATAGATGGGGCGGATTACATAGGTTGTGGTGGAGTTTTTCCTACAAATACAAAAGAGAATAATATTACTGTTGGGTTGGACGGGCTGAGAACTGTGTGTATCGGGTCTAACTTACCGGTGGTTGCTATTGGTGGCATTGGGATTTCGAATGTGGGACGTGTGATGGAGTTGGGGGTACCGAATTTGGAAGGAGTTGCTGTTGTTTCTGCTCTGTTTGATAGAGAATCTGTTTTGAATGAGACTCGAGTGTTGCGCGAAGCGATAATGGATTCGGTAAGGGCTGTGAAACAGAGGATTTGACCATTTTTTTGTTTTCAACGCTGTATTTAAGTTGATGAACTGAATGTGTAAGAGATTTGTATCAGCTTTGGTAAATTTCAGTTCATGTTGGCATGTTTACAGCCACGGTTGCTTACGTTGGAGGTGCATATTTTAGGCTACATTCGGTATTGTTCAATGGATGGCTCATACACGATCATGTGTTTTATTTTTCTACATCTGTAGTTTGATTTTCCCAGAAGTAAGCTAGCACGACTAAAAAAATTAAACAACACGTGTTATTCACTCAACGCTGGGTTTAGCATCGACAACCATTGCCATGTACAAAACAAGAAGGGAAAATTACACACAGACTCTCACTTATTGTGTAATTATCAAAAATTTCACTTATTGAAAATTATCAATACACCGTTGAGGATTTTTCACAATTACATGCCCTGTATGTTTATTTTTTAATTTATAATTTACCTTATAAATTTTACAAATAGACTCTTTTAGGGTATATTCTTTTCAACAAATGAGGGGAGCTTTTGGAAATTACACTAGTGGGGAGGTATAATTTTCCCTAACAACAAAGCAACTAGTCCAAGGAATGGCAACCTCTCCCAACCTAATAGAATTATTGGGCTCCACTATCAAGTAAATCATCTAGCTAAATGTACGATAGATATCTCGAATTTTTCAAGAAGAAAAAAGAAGAAGAGTTATTATGAGTTACAAAACAATCTCGAATTTTTCAAAAAGAAAAAATAAGAAGAGTTGTTATGAGTTACAAAACGAAATAGCGGGATTCTAATAATACACCAAAAGAAACTGGTTCGAGTGCATATGATTTTGATCGTTCAAGTAAGAGCTCTCAAATTTGAGCTCTTTGTGTTTTGTGTGTGCGAAAAAACCTGACCTATAATCGCACATACGGAATTATTCTTGAACCTTCTCGCCTGAAAACACGTAGGGAAACCAAATCAGAATGTGCACGGCCATCAACTGTAATATATCAATCATGCACTCCAAAATGAGCAAAGAAGTTGAGAAGCTTCTTGTGGGAACATTTGATGCAAAAGATGAAAATAGACAGAAGGTTACAATTATATATTAATTCATATAATTACAAATCACTAAATACAATTCCACATCAAAATACACAACATTTGGGTAGCAACTCAAATATGAATCATAACTTGAACCACACCAAATATGTCCTATGCAAACAAACACTCGAACTTCATGCAATTTTTCTACTACCCTCATAAAACAAAAATTCACAAGCCTCTCAATAGCACAACACTAGAAATTTACAACACATATTGAAACCCCACAATCCCAAGTAGCTCAAACTTTATTTTTACAACCACCAAACACATCAGATTCTCAAAATAAATTTACTTATTCAACAGATATGTAGATACTTCTCCACTTGCATGAATGGCCTTCACCGTCTTATCATACTCATCTTCTTCATCTTCTTCCACCTCATCTTCGTCGATGTCTTCCTCTTTATCCTCGTCCTCTATCCCTCCCCAACCAAAGCCTCCAACTGGACGGGATGCCTGAGGAGGGGTTTTAGCCTCCTCCACAATTTTCATTATCTCCTCCTCGGATTGAAGTGAATAGGTAGGGTTTTCTCTACGGTAGTACACGGTTTGAGCTGCATCGGTTAATTCCCTTGGTAAATTCTTTAGAAACCAAGGATGTGACTTGATTTCTTTGATTGTAATTCTCTGCATCGAGGATTATAATCATATTGCTAATGAGAATACGTGAAATAATATATGCCCAATTATAATGACAAGGGCACCAAAAAAAGGCTGAACTGTCGTAAGTTCAAGAAAATTTATACAGAAAATCTATAGTAACAAAAATGTAAAAATTATCTTAGCATTGAATTTTTTTATCCCATTCACTGAAATAGCAGCAATCTTTATATATATGGACGTTAGCTCAAAGAAGAGGGTCATCCAAGATTCCATTATACATGCTTTTTCCACTAAAATTACAAGTTGAGTAAATATAGTGATAAAGATCAAGTAAAATTGACTACCACTTAACAAATGGTTATTTACCAAGAAGTTGCACATTTAGAGTAGTGACAGTAATCCCATTGTCATCTTAAACAAGTAGATGGTCATCGAAAATCAATTAGGACCATCAACATAGCCCGGTAAATTTGGGCACAATTTCTAAGTCAATGCATGACGATATAGTACGCATAATAATCATTTTCCATTTTGAAGATGAAGTAGGAATATCCCTAATTATAGCAAAATCCGAACAAGGGCCACAGAAATATGAACAAAATTCAGTATACAGATCAATCTAAAGCTATAATAAGGTTTACAGGAATTACTAACAAAAGTAGATTATGATAACTTTAACAGTCCCCAAAATACAGATGAAGACACTCCAGCGAACTTTCATCAAAAAGAGAATACTTACCCTTGATGCAGTGGCCACAAATATGCAAGAAAGAAGGTGCTTACAATCTTGAGATATGTGGACATAGTCGGGGATCTTGTATTGAACAGCCATTATCCTCTGTGAGAGAGTATCAAAAACATATATTAGGAACAAAACTGAAGTTACATACTTGTACGTAAATATTGAAAACAAAGGCCACGAAATATCAAAAGACCAAAGCGAAAGGTTTACTTGGATGGTTTTTCTGAAGTTCTTTGGATCTTCTTGATCTTCAAAAGGATATGCTCCAACCAGCATAACATAAAGAGTCACACCACATGACCATACATCAGCCAACTGGGAGCAGAGTCCAAACAAAGTTAACAAAAGATGCAAAATTCAAAGCAAAAACAGGGAGGGAGGGTGATTAAAACCAAGCAAATACTCAGAGTTGGCCCGTTTAATATAGAAGGGAAGAAACTAATTGGCAATATCAATTGTCGATCATGATATACATAATAATGTGTGGTAAAGAAACTGAAGAATTGTCAGATATGTTCTAACCGATAAAACAGAAGTATCCATGAAAAGAAACGGTGGGTTCACTAAATAAGACAGTAAATAACTGCACTAATAGGACCAACCAAAAAAACAAGATATCATGCCTACCTTTCCATCATATTCTCTTCTAGATAGTACTTCTGGAGCTATATAAGCAGGAGTGCCAACTGTTGATTTGGGCCTTGAATGAAGCAGGGATGACTAAACAATATACAAATGACGACAAGGTAAGCACACAGTAGTGCTTCATGTGACAAAGCAGCTCGAGCAAATATTTTTCTATATGCAATAAAACCAAAAATTTAAAGACAACTGCGTATGACCTTTGAATAACCAAAGTCACAGATTTTCAGGCGTGGGGCAGGGCTTCCATCCAGAAGAGTATTCTCCAGCTTCAAGTCACGATGGCATATTTGCTGCACATAAAAGAGTAATTAAGAAAAACATAATTACAACATACGTAAACATCCATGCGATTCAATCGATAATGTCAACTAATATCCATATATGTGCAAACTTGAATGCTAAGTTTCTCTCACCATGGAGTGGCAATAGTTGACTCCAGAAATAAGCTGCTGAAAGAAGTACCTGGCCTGAAAAAGGGGGAAACACACATAATGAAGCTCAAAATATAGTAATGAACATTTTCTCGAATGCGTTCATATGCCATTAAATACAACACCAATGGGTGGGAACAGAAGTTATAATACCTCATCTTCACTGAACCGTCCAGCATTACAGATTCTCTCAAACAGCTCTCCTCCTGCAGCATACTCCATGACAATGGCTAGATGAGTGGGTGTCAACACCACCTGCATATCCCAAAACCCAACTGAAAATCAGCACGAAAAAGCTTCTAGTCACTCCAAGTGAAAACGAATTAAGTTCCTCACCTCCTTGAATCGAATAATGTTAGGATGCCGAAGTGACCTATGATTTATGATCTCTCGCGCCACATTCTCATCGATCTACAACCAAATCACAGATAAGCCTCAATTATTAACGATACCAATTGTGCGACAAACCTCACAATTTCAACCACCTCTTGTAAAATTACTAAAACTAGAAGCTGCAACACTCAACATGAGTCTAAAGATTCACATCCATGAAAATTACAAACCACCCAAATACAAATAGTAAACATACGAAATCGCAACCGACAAAAAGTTATCTGAAATCCATCCTTCAACAAAAGTAAACATTGCAAACCTTATGTCCTCTTTCAATGTACTTCATTGCCACGAGCTCTTTCGTCTCCTTGTTTCTCATTAGCCTTGCTACACCAAAATTTCCAGACCCTATATCCTTCACAAGTTCATACTTCTCCATTTCCTTTCCTTTTTTTTGTACTGTCAGCTTTACTAATCCTCTAAAGCTGAAATCTCAAACCCACCAAAGTTACTAAACTTTGAGCTTTATGGTATACCCTACTGCAGCTCAATCAAGAAACCCTATTACCAGAAATCAAAATCTAAATTCAGAAAGTAAAAATACAACAATTAAGCTTGAATTAAGCTGGACAATACTGAATTAAGCTTAAATTAAATTCAGAAATCAATTCAATTGCTTACTCAGAGAAGAAGGAAATGATTAAAGATGCTCGAAATTCACAAAGGGGACTTGATTAATCACTAAATCAAAATTGGGAATTAGGGTTTCCAGACTTTCAAAAATTGAAAAAGGTGCTGTCTTTATGTGAATTGAAATGGGTTTTCGGTGGGAAACAGGAAAAATTATAGGTTTATTGCTGCGATTTGAAGAAAAGCAATAAATTTATAGCGCTAGTGAGCTATGTACTGTGCATGAGAGAGAGATTATATGCAGAATAAGAAGAATTGGGGGATAAATGAATTGATTTCGGTTATGAGTCATGATGGGCCATTAATTCGGGCCGGGTCAGCCCAATCCGGTACGGTACGTAGAAAAGCCCATATCTAAAATTGTATGTCAACATTGGATTTGTATACCAGCTTCCAATTTTCTGTGGTAGGTCTTAAGTTTAATTTCAAACTGTTACAAGTTGTGACGTTTTACATTTTATTTGGAGTTTTATAAAGTTTTTGTGACCCATGGTGATTGAAAACTATCGGTCCGGATTTGTCGGATCAAGGTATCCCCTTTGTTAAGAATTTTTTTTAAAAATGAATTAAGTAATTGTTAGGATTTTATGGACTCATATCATATACATAATACATATATATAAGTACTAGCATTCAGGCGTATAGACGTGTATGTATTGCAGTTTAATTATACATCTCACATTCTCCTAAAGTTAAGTGGGTCTAATTTAAGTGATCCAATAAAGTATCATGTGCCTAAGTTATCTTATATAAAGTATGAGGTTCAAATTAAATATGTGTAGATACTCAAGAGCTTAACTCTAATTTATGATGGACTAATTGGCATTTAAGTCCAAACTTATCTATATAAAGAGTTATGGTCCCCAGTTGTGTGTAGAACATATGGACTAATTGGCAATTAAGTCCAAACTTATCTATATAAAGGGTTATGGTCCCCCAGTTGTGTGTAGAACATATTACGACATTCCTTTTCTCTAAGATTTTCACCGTCTGGAGAACTCAAGAAGTGTCTACACCACAACTGGAAGGCATAATCCTTCGGTTTCGATACTCAATTCGAGATCGACCGTTGAAAACTCGTTTTAGCTTGTTCATTAACATATCAAACCGAGCTTAACAACCTTTTTTATGTTCTATAAATTTTGAAGCCCCGCTCGATTAGTAAAAATTGATAAAATATATGCGAAAAAATTAAACTACCGAGCTCCACTCATGTTCGGATCGATTAAAGCTCGTTTGAGCTTGGCTTAATTAACAATCAAACCAAGTTTAAATATAATTTTTAAAGTTTGATAATAATTCTAACAAATTTGAACAACAACTTATTCACATCTTGACTCGACTCATTTTTAGCCACACAAATATAATAATGTCAGTATAATCTAGAATAGAGGGTAATGATAAAACGAGACAAAAGTTGGTAATATCCTTAAGGGTTAATTACACTAACTACCCCTTTTATTTTGTGTAATTATAGTCTGATTAGCTTATTTTAAGCTCAAAACAAACACTCTCCACTTATCATAAAATCTTACGTTGACACCCCCTCCCAACAATCGTTAGTCAAGTGTGATAGGAAGTGTAAAATGTCAATCTTACCCATATTCTAAAAAAGTTAAAATTAAAATTAAAAAGGGTTAATTACATTAACACCTTCCTTATTTAGTGTAATTACAATGCATCTCACTTTATTGGATCATTTAACAAACACCTCCCTCTTATAATAAAACCTTACATACACCCCCTTCGACTAACTTCCCTTCCTTTTTTTTCTTTCTTTTTTTATATTATTCTATAATAACTTTTTAAATCTCTCAAAAAAAATATAATAACTTTTTAATTTTTTTTATTATAACCTCATATATATATATTTTTTTTTTCTTTCAACTTATTTTAAAGTATTAATTATTTTCATAATTTTTGAAACTTTTTAATTTGGAATAATCTGCATCAAATTATGATATTGCCCCTAAAATAAATCGAAACTCGGTATTTGTTTTTATTTTCTAAGAATATTCAAATTAGTAAAAATCCGAATTTGCACTTTATTATCAAGATGTTAATAAGTTATTTTACGAAATTATTTATGTAAGACTAAATTGAATTTGAAAGTTACAATTACATCATCTTTAATATGAAAAATTGCATTCACCCTCTTAAGGGCAAAATGGCAAATCTACAAAATATTTTTCAATGATGTCAGCATTCCGTTAGTTTTCTAACGGAATAGGGGCGACTGTAAGGTTTTATTATAAAAAGAGGGTATTTGTTATGTGTTCAACATAAACGGAGTGGACTGTAATCACTAAATAAAAAAGGTAGATCGTGTAATGAACCCTATTCTAAAACTTATTAGATTTTTGACCAATATTGATAAATGGATTATTTTGCCGAAGTCGAAAACTTTGGGAGATTTCTGTTTTGTGTCGAAATGTCAAGTTCTTTTTTGAGGTATTTCAATAATTTAAAGAATTTTGTTGCTGTAGTGAGAAAATTATATCATCAAATACAATAGTATACCCCTAAACGAAGTATATGCTAGGACCATAGAAATATAGTATACTTAGTGTACAAGATAGAGAGACAACATTGTCCTGATAATTCTATAGTGGACTGAATACAACATAGTTGATCTATTTTTCATCATTTATATGCAAAAGTTAGACTGAATATAACATAGTTGATCTATTTTTCATCATTTATATGCAAAAGTTGGACGATGAAAAACACTCACCCCGCAATGATTTAGTGATAAGTGACACTAGGTCCGCTATAAAATAACTCATCAGTGTTACATAGAATTTCCTACAGAATATGAAGAGGTTCATTCATGTCATGTCCTGTGAAACAGATCATGAAGTGTCTCATTCTTGCCCTCCTCTTTGCCATCTTCCAAATTGTCCTCGATATCGGTTAGTATTTCCGATGAATGTTGCATATGTCTAAATGAGATCTCGTGCCCGATTGGATCATTCGAACTTTCAAAAGCACCACAATCATGTTCTCCATTCGACAACCCGTTCCCGTCCATGTGGTTTAATGAGCCGGTTGAAGAACACGGAGATAGAGTACCAGATCCAACGGTGATGATCTCGTCCCTCTCATCAAGCGAACATGTCGATCTTGTGGTGATCGAGTTCGTGGCCTTGGACCTTTCCTTCACTCTCTTGCACCAACTGTGGAGCGAGTCTCGGACGCTCTCTGCAATCAACGCTTTCTTGCAACGCGATCCCATCTAAAGTCGAAGAAAAATAGGGTAAAAGAAAAATATGGAGAATAAGATTTAGATAAGCAGATGTTCGATATAGAGAGACTAGTTAGTTGTAACCAGTGTATTAAAAATCGGTATCTATATAAGTTTCAGAGCAGTAAATTTGCACAAATATCGTTGAAAATTTTGAGTTTCGATCAAAAATTTCAAGAAATTTTGAATTTCAGTTGATGTTTTGCAAAATACTTTAATATTATATTAAATTTCGCAAAATTACATGTTACGATCAAAAGTTTCGATGGATATTCTGGAAAGTGGAATTACGCTTCAAAACCCCAAAAAATCCAAAATTTCAACCGCAATCTAAGACCAATTTGTAACTAAGTTTTTGGTAAGGTTAGGGTAGTTACTGACCGTCGTGACGATTACGTTCAACGGGACGGTGCTATAGCTACACCAGAACTGGACAAGAACCCTACACGTGATGAAACAATGTACTTTGTTTTGGTGATAATGTAATGAAACAATGTGAAGAAAATATTTGAACAATGTTCTATAAGTTGCAGAATCCTTGAGAAAATTGTACCCGGAGATTAGGCGAATGGCAATCATTGCGTGATTTTTCATGAAACACGAACGTTGAGGGAATCCCCACTACATGGCGGATATCATGTAAAAACGAATCAGGCCGGGCGACAAGTTTTTCAAGCTAAAGGGGGAAAAATGGCAACTAGGGAAGATGTTTGTTCTTACCAGAGACCAGATAAAGGTTGCCATCTCAAAAGCATTCTGCATTAACAAGTAGGTTTAGTGTTTAGGATAATAAAGCATTTTGAAGTTGAACTTAAGTTGCATTTGAGAGAAACAATGTATTTTATCAGACTCCATACTCAAAGCATCTCGATATTAAAGGGCTAAAAATTAAACAAATAGTAATGTTAAGATTGTGACATCGCGGTAATGTACTAATTAAGAGGCACAAAACATCACCTGAAATGATATGAATTGTATCAACCGTAACAAGATTACGGGTTTCCCAAACCAAAAGAGATCGTCTCGTGGCTTCACTTGAGTTCCATTAGATGGCCCTCGTGGCTCCGCGATTTCAAGTGCTAATAGGGAGACAACATGTTGGAGTTTTGTCCCTACCAGCATGACAAGCTTTAACATGTTGAAATCAGTCATATGTGAATTTGTTAGAAACATAAATCGATGAAAACAGTCATTTCAAGAAGTACAAAGAAACAACGAAGACTTACAATAACAGGTATAAACGAAAGCCAGAAGTAAATATTGAGGCCTGCACAATGAAACGAAATTCACATATAAAACCGGGAAAATGGAATCTTCAGTTTTGATACGACAAATTGCGTACCGTGTATGTTTATGAAAATGCATAGTATAGCATAACCCCAAAGTGGCCAGCTGCAAAAATTCAAAAAGTTATAGATTAATTAGAAGTTTCGCCATACTTTGTTTACCTAATCGTAAATAAATTCAAAAATATTTCTAATTAAGTACCTGATTCCAACAATGCTATAGAATTCGTCTTCCATGCTACGCACCATATATTTGTGAAAATTGTAAGAGAATGGCAATTTGTGATTCTGCAATTTTTAGATAACCGGATTTGTAACTATTTGCATTCGAACTTAATTGTAGAGCAACAACTTTATTTATTGTATTTTATTTTTGGATATTGTGTAGATTCTTGGTTAAATTAACTTCATGATATATACAGTCTCGAAGATGAATACCCACTGTGATGAAACCCAAGCGTAACGCCATGTAATCTGACTTTCGAACTGAACTCTTCCTAAATTGTTTGAGAAAGCAAAGCTGCAAAATAAAATAGGCCAGAAAATGAAGTTCAGTAAAGCAGAATCATTAACCGGGCCGTTAATATATAAAAGACTTGATGAAAAGCCGAAGCTGCATTAGTATCAGTAAATTCATTCCTCAATTTCACATCAGTATATTCAATATGTTTAAGTATCGATCTACATTGGGTAGGAAAGTTTTAAATAATAGCTTTGATGATTTTTCCAAAGAAAATTCACTATGTAATATGTATAACTTATATCCCTCTGCTAAAGGCCGGGGATTGGAAATTAGGTTCGAGTTTTATCATTGCTTCAACCAAGAATTGCCTTATCAAACATATAACCTAAAAGAAATAAGAGGACGAACTATTACCATCCAGATGAGAATTCGACTCCTACTCCACGGATGAGATGCATGATGTAAAGCAAACGTCGATTGTCGTCTCATCACTTTGTTTTTTGCTGCTAACCAAAATGCAGTACTAACATTTAAATCTTAACGAGAGAGAACATTTTGAGGTAGAGGCGCAACTTATGACATACGAACCATCATCAAATTTAAATAGAAAATAATAAACACACAAAAAAGGTCAATTTTGAACATGATCAATGGACATTAAAGAAACATATTTCTAGCAAGACATACTAATGCACCAAACTGCAAAAGTGAATAAAATTTCTACTTTTTAATTACCAAAAAAAGATTAAAAAAAAAGTTTCTATTTTCAAATTGCTAAACTGAATGAAGTTTCTATTTTCTAATTTCACAAGGAAAAAAAAAATTATTGTCACTAAAATTTAAACACCGTGTAAATTTGCCTCAGCCACGATGCCAGCCTGAATTTCCCATTTCCTCCAGCTATATATCTGCAATACAAAAAAAATCATTTGAGGAAATCTCAAAACAAATCTAACATCTTTAAACTTTAAGGTTGCGATTGGATGCAATATTTGGAGTGAGGATTTTAAGGACTCGAACATATTACTGATCTGAAATTTACCGTAATAGTTGAAAAAATAGCTCAATACGGTTGCTGGAGAATTTGAAATATTATATCTCAAAGTTATCCAAATGCTTTAATCCAAACGCAACCTAATTCTGATGCAATTCGAGATAAAAAACAATCACCTTGCTCATAGATACGCCTACTGTTATACAACTGTAAAGAACATGAGTAATACCAAGAACAAACAAGAAACGGTGAAGCTGTTCAAGACCTTCAGCCGAAACAAACGGTTCCCGCCCCTGAAATTATGAAATAAACTTTTAAAATAAAAAATTATTTTCTAAAACAAATTGATTTTTCTTTTCTTGCATTATTGGATTTTATTCGTGATTTTTACCTCGCCGCATACATGATGAGCTGCAGTATAACTAATACCTATTGGAGGAATATCAGTTTCATTAGAAGAAGGAGTGGAGTGTTGTTCCATGAGTAACATTCTAAACTTCTTGTGGTAATCTTCTTCGGAACAAATGTAGAATCTGCTGCTGAAGAGGGACGAGTTTACGCAGATTTGAGATATCCATCTTGCCCATTGCCCAAGTAACAAAGAAATAAGTCCAAGCAGCATTAGCTCTGCTCCAAGAACATTTGTGAAGTTTAAAAAATATGAAGAATTAAAGAAAAAGCCACTTTTGTTAACATTTTCATTTGAAGTTAATTGCATTTACCAACAATTAAAAGTCATGCAAAACAGAGGTTGTACTCTCAATTGACATATTCATCAAATTCTTGTTCAAGAACACTGTCTACTGCCTAAATTGAGATTGAAATGGAGTTAGTGGAGTCTGAAAAGAAATCTAATGTAAAAGGTAAGGGTATTTTAGTCATTTTACTCTAGATACGGTAACTCTCAAACTGAACTATAAATAGATATAGCAATATCTCTTGTAGTCTGCACGTAGGCATTATTCGCCAAACCACATAAAACTCGTTTTGTGTGTATAATTATTCTTTTCGATTTTATTCTCTTGCTTAATTTGTTTCTAACATGAAAACTATGCATAAACTTTTTTACCCTTGATCCACAGTAGTATAGACTTTAAGTTATCAAAAGAAATATTGCCAAATATTGGAACAATTGACAGTCAAAAGCAAATATAAGGAATAAAAAGTCCAATACACTCCTCTCAAGATTCAAGAACCTAAAAGAAAAAGAAGAAAAATGAATAAACTGCAAGCAATAACCCCAACTAAACAAAAATAATGCTATATGTCACCGCCAATACAATCACCGATTTATCACCTTTCCCAGCTTTCGAAAATAATTTATTCATTAAATACACCTTCAAATTATTTATCACAATAAGTTCTTGCTATAAAAATGGAAATTATTACTATAACTAGAGCCGGGAAATTTATTCATTAAATACACCTTCAAATTATTTATCACAATAAGTTCTTGCTATAAAAATGGACATTATTACTATAGCTAGAGCCGATGATAAATCGGTGATATAGAATCAGTTGACATATATTGTTGTCCACTAAACAATATATATAGAAATCAATAACAAGGCAAGTAATCACGTGAGATCTTCTATTGCAAAATAGTATTGCATATCAAACCTACACGACAAGTGTATATAATCCATAATAGGAATATTTACATGTCACTCATATGTAAAGTGCAATAGGAAATTGCAACACAATTTGTAATCGGAGATCCAAACTGGCAAGTAATAGAAGCTAAAGACTTAGAAAGGGCACTATATTTATGGCATTAATGTTTTGAACAACTCTACCTTCCTTAATTTTCTCAAGAGAAGCAAACAGAGCTTTCCTCTTTGTCTTCTTCAACCACTATAAAAATTTCCATAAATTTTAACAATAAAATAATAATAATAATAATAATAATAATATGAATAGGAAAAATATTAAATGAATTAAAGGGCTCATTTATTTAACTCACCTTCCCAAATCTGTAAATGGATCTTTCAACAAATAAACAGACAAAAACCATAACAGTTGTAACTGTAGCAACTGACCATGTTGGAGTTACCTCCAAAGATCTCCCTTCCCTTATAATCTCCCCCATTTTTCGAGATTTTTTCCGCAGAAATGCAAATGCGAATGGAACTCGTTGGAAAACGTAGCAGACCCTTTCACCAAGCTCCTGAGTCTAATTGTATAGTCACCAAGATCCAGGTGATGGGGAACTGAGAATGCTACTGAACAAACTGCTGTACATATTTTTATATTGAAATGTACTGTATATATATATATATATGTATGTATTGGATGCACAAGCAGGGGTGGTGGCGCATGGAAATTTCCCCTGGAAAGTGAAGAAAATTTGAATCTTAAATACATGATAGTTTTGGGTTTTGTGAGTTTTAATAATGTAATAATTATTATTATTATTAAAGATATGGGAACTAGATGCATGTGCCTTGGTTTCGGGAAGATTTTTTTTTTTTTTTTTTTTGCCATCTTTTAGTCCAACCTGCCACATGCATGACATCCAACCATATTAGACCTTAAACCTAATTTAGTTGAAAAAATGTTTGCATGATTAGGGTGTTTAATATTAAACAGTCTAGATCAAGTTATGACCATCGAGTCCATATAAGTATTTTCCATTAGGGAGGAAAAGGAAGGTGGATTATTGTATAGTAGATCAGATGCAATTAATGTATTTGGGTCCCGATCCACCACGGATCTGTAGGGGTGTAATGTAAGCAAATTGTTTTCGATCATATTAACATAGTGTTTCTAATTTTTTTCGAGTTTTAATTGAACTTCAAAAATTATGTTTGTCTTTGGTTTGATTGTTAAGCGACTCGGATAAAAATGAATTTTACCGAGTCATATTGGAACTAAAGTTGAATAGTTTGATTATTTTCACAAATAATAATCATCTTTCAAATAATAGAATTGAGCTTCGAATCTTTTAAAAAGTTAAAGAAAAAATTAAACATCTCAAACCAAATATTTTATTTTACTAGTATTATCCTATGATTGATTGTGGCAACAACTTGAATTTTAGCTATTGCCAAAACGCAGTTTTAAAACATATAAATGTTCGATTAAATTTATATAAAATAGGGTCAAACACTCTCACAAAACTCATTTACAATCTCAATGCAAAAAATGGACTACTCAATCGCATGACCAAACGAGCTAGTAAACTCTTTATTTTGGCATAAAATCTATGTTTCTTTCGAATCATTTGTGGTAAAATGGTGTTTCACTTTGTATTTCTCTATATATATATATATATATATATGCATAATAAGTGTATAGAATATTTCACTCGATTTATGCTTGAAATAAATTATACACACTTTTGTGTAAATCAATGATATGTCATTGATTTCCACAGTTGTCCTAACCCTTTGGGCCAGACTAATATAATATTACTCGAGCGGAGAACATCTACAGAAAGTGTGAGACTAACTTTTCCAAAGAGAATTCTTTTCATACCCAAAGCTCAAACCCGAGATCTCTAATTAAGAAAAGTGAAGCATGTACGATCTTACCAACTTTCTTTGGTTTTTCGGATCATTTATTCAAAGAAGATAGGCTATGTTTGGTTATGTTTTGAGATGGTATTTTGGTGAGAAATTTATGGGGACACGTGCGTGTTTGATGAGATTGTGTTTGATTTTATTTTGGGAGTTGGTTTTTGGGTTTTTTTTTTGGTGAGATAATGTTTGATTTTGTTTCCAAAGGGAACAAAAGTTATTGTATCAGTCAAATCATAAAGCTTTTGTGTGTTAGAGAGGATGGAGAAGAGAGAGCACATAGAAAGGAGTGTAGGGACAAAGTAGGTGTAGAAAAATGAAAAATAATTATTATGTTTTTTTTGGACAAAAAAAGTAATGTATTTTTGACCAAATATTTTATGAACCAAATATGATTTGGTGAGAATTTTGGACCAAACATGGTATGGAAACATTGCCATAGTGTTTTATCAAATATTTCCTTTGATATACATTTATTTGCCATAATAATTAGATATCTTAAAATAAACTTGTTAGCGTCCCTACCTCCGTCGCCACCGCCGATTGCCCTTAACTCCGTCCGTCTCCGCCGCCCCGCCGTATCACTATCCTCTCCTTCCTCCACCACTCTCCAACCCAAACCTCATCCCTCCCTTCCGTCTCTCACTTTCCGGCAACCGCCGTCCCCTCTGCCACCACATTTCCCCAATTTTTGCGGCCATTAACTTCCACCGCCTCCCTATTTCTATCGTCTCGGAGCAGATCATTCGAACGGAACACCGACGAAATCGGGCCGGAAACTATCCTCTTCGAAGGGTGCGATTACAATCACTGGCTAATCACCATCGATTTCCCCTAGGATTCCAATCTTACTAAAGAACAAATGATCGAATTCTATGCCAATACCGCTACTGAGTGCTGAAGTCTTCGGCAGGTCAAATCTTAACATAGGGAAAATTGCAATTTTTGTCCCATGTCTTTGGTCCTTTTTTCACATTTTAGTCACAACTCACAATTGAATTTTCGTCCAAAACTTAACGGTCAATTCCATTAGTCAATATTTTAACAGCTGTTTTTGGAGAGATTTTATGGTGTTCACATATGAATTATAATCAATATCATGATATTTATATTCAATAAGCACTTTCAAAGTAAAAGTCCATTTACAAAATGGACTTTTCCAGCGTGGGCTTTTTAAGAACTTTTTTTAGAGCCAAAAGCCCATTTTCTTATATGGAGTTGTGTTTGGTAAACAAGCTCAAAAGTGTTTAATTGGCATCATTTGACAATATTGCCCCTACCAAATTTATAGCAATCACATGCCATTAATACATGTTACCACCATGAAAAAATTGTTTCAACTTTCAACTAGACTTCAAAGCACAATTGTCAAGCCGATTTATTTTGTTAACACTAATTACTAAGAATTTAAGATCATGAGAATTAATAACGGTAGGAATATAAAGAGTAAGTTAATTATTCAAAAATAACAAGTAAAAATTATCATAACATATCATTCTCGAGAATTTAAATAATAGAATGTTATGAAATGATCTTGCATGATCAAAGGGGTGAGCAATCGAGCTCGAGTCGAGCTTGACCAAATTGTTTCATTCACGCTCGACCTCGGGTCAAAATTATGAGCTCAAACTCGACGTGCCTGAATAAAAGAGCTCAAACTAGAACTTGGTCTGAATTGAGTCGATCTTAAGCTAGAGCTCGGAAATGAAAAAATAATTTCTTAATTTAGAGTATATATATCAAGTACGTCACTACAAATATATATATATATATATATATATTATACATATAAGTAGATTTTCTTTTTACAGGCTCGCGAACCTGCCAGAAAGATATAACTGTGCTCGACTTTGAATTACTCTGAAAGATGTCTTCCGCTCTGATGCTTTGTCTGTTGTTCGTCTTCCGTTGTGATGCTTTGTGCTGTTCTAATGCTTTCACTGCGTACAGTGGTGGGTTTTTACATTTATGAGGATAATAATTGTAATTTAAGGTGAAAGAGAAAGGGCAAACTTGGAATACACTAATCTTTTATAACCACCATGATAGAAGTGCGGAAATACATTTTGGAGAAGTCACTAATTCCCGCTTTTCCAAAATGGACTTTTTCCAACATGACTTTTTTTAGAAGTCCATTTAAATTCAACCACCAAACAACCCTATTTTATCAAAACGGACTTTTGAGGTTTAAAGCCCATTCCCATTGGGTTACCAAACGCATCAATATCTCTGCAAAACACCGGTATAATGTTGACTCGCGGGATTGACTATTAAATTTTGGGCGGGAAATTCGATCGAGACCAAATGGGCCCGTCAAAATGTTGACTAACGGGGTTGACCGTGAAATTTTGGACGGAAAAATCGATTGTGACCAAATGTGAGAATCATGGGTATACAATGTGAGGAGCCCGTAACGAATGTGACCAAACGGACCAAAAATGAGATTTCCCCTCCTAATCTAACTCCACAACTCGCATTTATGTGTTTTACTCTCCAACGAGTCTATTGTGCGTAGGTGATAGAACATCTACATTTGGAAATGATAAACTAAATGGAGTTTTTTCTGAGAGAATTCAATGTTTCGGATGATTACACATTACTTGCACTATGGTGATTCTAGAGAGAGAGAGGTAATTTGGGATTGGGGAATAAAAGGATTTCTTATATTAGTTAAGGCTTCTGTCACCAACTATTCCTAAATCATGTGTCTATTTGTGATTACCGTTTTTATGCCCCTTTTATATATACTGGTCTGAGTAGGGGTGTTAGAATTACATGGTTGAAATAAGACGACGAGAAATTGGAATAACTTCTTTCTTGTCACTGTTTGTATTTTGTTGCTGTTCTACCTGAATGTACCAGAAGTTACTCAACCATTTTTGTGTAATTACGTTTTGTTCAGTGTCGAAGCGAATCTATGCTCTAAGTACAACGCAACATATCAAGGTTTTCAGGTTGAATGTTCTGAGGAAACATCTGAAAAGTTTAAGGGTAGGTGGTCTACATTGCTTTTGTGAAAAATAATACGTTTTCGCCAGTGTTTGTTCTGAAAGTCTGCTGTCATTAGGTCTACAACAAGTTGTATCTGTATTGCCAGTTTCATACATTGATTGATTCAGTAAATAAGGAATATGGAGGTGAGACTATTTTTAACCCAATGCGTTGAATTGAGTGTATGAATGTTAAATTTCGTGGTAAATTTATCTGTTTTCTCTGTGGACCATTGTGTTGCAGGAGACAAGTATGTCAATTGAGAATTTTTCCTCTAGTACAGTATGCGAGACGTAACAATAGGGATAGACTTCCAACAAGGTAATCTCCAGAGGCGTATGCCTCCTGAGCACCGGGGCGTTTCACAAGATACACAAATTACGGATCTTCACAAGGTCGAAGTTTTGGACATGTATCGGGGGTCACAGAAACTTTTCATCCATGGGGAATAATTGACATTTATTATCATTTATAGTTGTTACCTGCTCTTGCTTAAATCGTTCATCGTTATGCATTGTGAATGTGTGCCAAGTTTTAAACATATATATGATGCGTTTTGATATTTATGTTCTTATCTTCTTGAAAAATTTAAATTATTTTATTGCTTCGTAGAAACTGTTTAACCGTCTCTAATTTAGTGTCTATACATCAGTGTTAGTTACATTGTGCAGAAAATGAGTTGGGTCTTAAACATCCTGAGTCTGTTTTGCAGAGAAGTTATATTGTTTGTACTAAATTCGGAACTTTGTTATTAATAAACAGTAGCAACCTACATCTTTGACTTCTTAATTACGTATATGTGTGTGTGTATATATATATATATAAACACATATTGTAGCAAATTATGCGTGCAATTAACAATGTCTTTGAACTTGGAATTCTAAAGATGGGACTTTTCCTCCCTCCCCTGCAAGCATTCAACCCCAAAGAAAGTAAAGGTTCGTTGTGAAATATTAGATATAAATAAATCTGATGAAGCAAATAAAAATCTTGTGAGTTAACTGCACCCTCGAATAATCAAAATTCGAGGGGACCTAACATGCTCCAATGAAATCGAAACAATAATTTTGCAATTGAGTAAGCACTTGCGTTACTGATGTTTTTTGTGAACATATGGAATGCAGAAATTTTATACACATATAGTGTATTTTTAAACTGAAACACGAGATGAACGTCGATGTGGAATAGAAAATTGGAAGTGTTCAGCTTGTGGTAGTATGTATGTCGACTTGAGTAACTTTGGTAATATAATTTTCAGAATTAACGCAATTTGAGTTCAAAAAGCTAATTTTGAGTGATCTATTGGGATTTTGGTTCTATCACATGGGTGATTTAAGAATGTTTAGAAACTCATCCTTGGGAGCTTGATCAGTAATATAATTTTCAGAATTAACGCAATTTGAGTTCAAAAAGCTAATTTTGAGTGATCTATTGGGATTTTGGTTCTATCACATGGGTGATTTAAGAATGTTTAGAAACTCATCCTTGGGAGCTTGATCAGTTGATATGAAGCAAAGCGGGTGTTTGGCTAAGCTTATTTAAAATATTTATAAGATCCTACATTTTATGAAATGTTTTAGGAGCTTATAAGATCTAATTATAAAAATAAGTTCTGTGTATGGATAGAATATGATGTTGAAGTTTATAAGATACTTTTAGTTCTTATAAGACATTTGAGTGTTTGGTATTAACAAAATTGTTTAGACTTCGTTATCTAACTATTATGTTAATTAAATGTTATATTACAAATTGGATTTTTTGCTTATAACAACTATTTTGTGCGCACTTATATGTTTTTTGTGTATGTAATTTGTGTTGTGTGTATGGAAATATATATGTGTTGTGTGTGTAACATGTACAAAGTGTGTAAAACATGTGCAGAGAGTGTAAATGGGTTTAGTGTGTGTGTGTGTAATTTGTGTTGTGTGTATGGAAATATATATGTGTTGGGTGTGTAACATGTACAAAGTGTGTAAAATATGTGCAGAGAATGTGAATATGTTTTGTGTGTGTTTGTGTGTGCTGTGTGTGTGTAAACATGTGTTGTGTGGGTGTGTGTTGTGTGTGTGTAAACATGTGTTGTGTGGGTGTGTGCTGTGTGTGTGTAAACATGTTTTGTGTGGGTGTGTGCTATGTGTGTGTGTAAACATGTGTTGTGTGGGTGCGTGTATGAGTTGTTGAGATTTTAAGGAATAAGTTGGTAGTTTAAGAAATAAATTAGGGATTTTGACGTTTTCATACTCAATTTCACGTAATTATCTTAGAAAAGAAATTTCAATGTTACGTACCCAATTATGCAATTTACTTAGGATGTCGCTTACCAAAAAAAATTTACGATGTCAACCAAATTGAGTGAATAAAAAATTTGTTTTAGATCCGTTTTGTTTTAACCAAACTCGGATTAACAAATTGAGTATCAGGGCTTGTTTCTTTGGCCACACTTGGATTCAAGCCAGATATCAAGGGAAATATAAACTTATCTGAACGGCTTTACGATTTTTTCGGACTCGCCTTGTTACTATCCCTAAATCACAATCCATTCGAGTGCAAAGAGTATCTGCCCCTGACTTGCCCGTTTTCATTGACTTTGAGTTAACTAAACACCATATGGGGTAGGTCGAATTTTCTCCTTTTGGCTCTGACCCAATGTGAAAATGAGTTTCGAGTTTAGTAGTAACCAGTTGGGGTAGGTTACGGGTTTTGCCAAACTCGACCCGTTTGCCATCCCTTTATTTATCCAAAGTATGGGCTATTGGAATTTATCCTCTGAACGAGGTTTCAAATGTCATTTTCCACCTTCATCTCAATTCACACTAATTTTCCCTTACCCATCTCTCTCTCTCTCTCTCTCTCTCTATACGTACACATTTCTCAAGCCTTGTTCACACATGACCTACGCCCTTCAGCTACTCATCCGCCATCATCCACCACCCTCCGCCACCACTCCTCCGCCATGATTTCATATTCTCTTTTACACACACAGTAAACTCGTTATTCCTCTTCTTACTCGCGCTTTCTCCGTTTGATTGACTAATTCTCCTCTCATAAGCTCTATAAATTCACGTCATTTTTTCGTCGTATCGAGATTACGCAGTGTTCGATTGCTGTATCTCTCCATCTGCTTGCGAGGATCTGCAAGTTTTTGATCTGTGATTAAGCGGAGAATTGCGTAATAAGGTAAGAGATCTCCTCGATTTTGATTTAATCGCCTAACATTTATGGTGAAGTCGAATTTTTTATTAGGCTGATATATATTGATAGAGTTGTATATGCTATTACATTCCTATATATATATATGGTCTGTTTATTTAGTCTTTGACTTTTTAGGGTTTTTAATCGAACCTGAAAGTATAGGCTGTTTAGAAATTTCATCTTGTGAACTGGAATTAGAGGATTAATTTATGTTTAGTTCTTCATTTCTGTTGATTTTTCGTTACTTATTCAAGTGGATAAGAGACTCACACCATTTCTATGGCAAGTAATGGCTCGTATAGTTTAAATTGGAAGGCTGCTGTGCCTGATGTTTTTTCGTGTGCGGCTTTCAAACATGTATTATCAGTTCTTTTTGTTTTGTTTGAAGTAATCAAAGAGGTTATAACTATTTGTTTTAGGTTGATATGGGCCCATTTGGATATTGCTTAATGGGATTCTAGAATTTGAAAAATTAATCGTGAGCAAGGAGAGTAGAAATGATTTGTTCATTAAGACGTTGACGACATTTGTCGGTGTCTGCTCCAGTCCATAGGTGCTGCTTAGTATTTTACTATTTTGCCTATTTGAGCATCGTCTTTGCTAGTAATAGTGCATGACGTAGTGCTGACAGTACATGAATTATGGTTATTGACAGTTGATTGCATATTCCAAAATGATTATGCAACTTCGACTAGGATTCCTTGACATTTCCTTATAGAAAATGTTTCTTAAAATGGTTTACTATGAGTAATATGGACAACTAACATTCCATGTTTAATGGTGTCCCATTTGTTTTAGAGTTTAGATGAAGAGGACGACGTACTACAATGCTGTACCTCAGGTGCAGGATCAATGGCCTATCAAGAAAGCGCTCACACTCTCTGATGTAGATATCACTCACCCTTTCCTGACATTGTCCAGGCAACAAGTTGAAACACATATCGTGGTATACATGACACCTCAACAGCAGGAACATTTAAGAGCTGAAGGCCAAGTGGGATTTAATGCTCAGGATGATGATACTGGAGATATACATGTGATGAAATTGAAATGGCGTGGGAGCTATTATAATCTCATTGGCAAATGGGGCAAAGTTGTCCGTGGGAAGGGACTTGATGTTGGGCAGGAAATTAAACTACGTTGGTTTAATGGTTGTTTACACTTCTCAGTTCCTCAACAGCAGATTGTTGCAGTACAACAACCTGTTCGTATGATTGCAGCACCCCTTATCCAGGACCACTGGCCTATTAGAAAGGTCTTGACATCATCTGATGTTGATCCTAATCATCCTTTTCTTCCACTGCCTCGTAAATCTGTTGAAGATAATATTCTTGTGCACTGGGTGCCCCAAGAAAGGGAAAGATTGAGAAAGGAAGAACAGGTGTCTATAAATGCTCGAGATTATGATACGGGTGATATTCATGGGATGAAATTGAAGTGGCGGGGTAATTATTATAACCTTATTGGGAAATGGGGCAATATTATTAGAAGTAAAGGACTTGGTGTTGGTCAAGAAATTAGAATACGGTGGACTAATAATTGCTTATACTTCTCTGTCCCTGAGGAGCGTTATATTGCAGCAGCATCTGGACATGATAATTGGCCTATTAAGAAAACTCTCACTTTATCCGATGTGGATACTAATCATCCATTCCTTACTTTGCCAGGCAAAGCAGTAGAAGATCATATTCTCTTCTACTGGACACACCAAGCTCGGGAACAGTTGAGGAATGAGCATCAAGTTGGTATCAATGCTCGAGATGATGATACAGGCGATGTGTATGTGATGAAGTTGAAATATCGTGGAAGTTATTATAATCTGATTGGGAAATGGGGTAAAATCATCAGAGAAAAGAGGCTCCATGTAGGGAGAGAGATCAGAGTACGATGGGACAATGGATGCTTGATCTTCTCGGTTCCTCAATGACTAGGTCATCTTGTGTAGATATAGGTAGAAAGTTCCACACTTCTCTGTGATTTCTCGTATATTCATCAAAGAGCAAAATCTATAAAGTTGCTCCATTGCTGATTTACTATGATCTTTGGACTCACGGAACTTACAACATTTGTCCAGGCTGGTTATGACCGATGCTCGAGTTTTACAGTAATTTATTAGTTCAGCAAGGTACGATACATTCATATAATTTGTGAGTTTGTCTGTTCTTGACTTTGATTATAGATAACATTGTTTACTGTTTCTCCATCAGTGAGAACGTGTTGTTAAACCATTTCGGCTTGCTCAACCAAAAAAAGTTGGACTTGCTTTGCTGTTGAGACATGTGTATCATTATATTGACTGCTTTGCTTTATAAGATAATATTTTTTGGCCGTTGCAAGTACTCTTTTGGTTTTAACTTTTAATTTATTTTTTTTACTTGTTACATTATATCAAATGTATGACTGACATTCGGTAAAATCTAAAATGTCAAAAGAAATAATAGGATGACCTTTATCTGTGTGGAATGGGCTTAATTTTAGAGTTATCACTTGATCAACATTACAAGTCCTTCTTGCAGGTCATTGTGCAGATTGATATAACTTCAACTAATAATGCCACAATGCTGAAGATATGGTGGATTGTTACCATGACGGGGTTGAGAATATTCTGTTCTTTCGTCAAAAGGTGGATTTTAATCTGCTGAGAACATACTAGAAACTCTGATCATTTAGAATGCCTAGAATGACCAGCTATGGCTTTGCAAGTGCTACCTTAGTGCATACTGAAGTCACTTTCTAGTACCAGCATTTGCTAGGATTTCCTGATGCGACTCATTATCCTTGATACAGTTTTTGTTCTAACATATGTAATTTCTTCAGGTACCCAAAAAAGGGAAGAAAAAAGTGAAAAGGTTAAATCAAGTAAATCTGCATTCTATCTTTTCCATCTTTTGTACACTTGATTATGTAAAATGCGATCATAGAACGTCGTAAGAGATGTGGCAGAAATACAAACAGCTACAGATGCCATATCGGGTATTGCAACCTCTTTTTTCCCAGTGTCTTCTCTTAATGGTATCTTTGATTTCATTGAGACTCCATTTTTAGGTCGAAATACTTTCTGATGTTTCAGCTGATTAGTCTGTTACTATTGGAGAAAATGTGATACTGGGTATCTGCTATTTGTAGATAACCAAATGCGATATTTTGGCCCTTTGGGCGTGCACTTATGCTTCTTGGGGGTTTATTGTTGATTTTAAGGAAGACCTGGTAACCACTGAATTGTGGACCATTGGATTAGACATGATATCAGCGTATCACTTTACGGGATCATCATATTTTCATTCAATGATTCATAAACCGAGTTTGGTATTAAAAATGGACTATAACATTTTCAGGTTGCATAATTATCGGCATCAACTTTGCTAATGGTTCTTTTAAGACAAATTTCTGCTCAGAATTTGCAGAGAAGGAAAATTTATGTGCATTTTTCATGTTTCTTGTCATACTTTTAGAAATTCTATTTATTGGATATTATTTCGAAATTAATATCAATTCGTGTATCGGACTTTTACCATCTAGGGTGCAGTATTCATGCTCGCATGTATTGCTTTTGCACAACCCCGTTTTCAATTATATACAAAAAAGAAAATGGGTTAAATAGGTAAATGTGTATTCAAAATTCTAAAATCCTAACTGGCCCTAAATCAGGAACTTAATAGGTGTAATAAAGAAGGCAGTATAGTTTCGATCTGCAAAATCTAATCGGATTTTTATGATTTTTTTTAAGAAAAATCGGTCTTATATATCATTCAATCGAAAGTTTACAACGCTTGGAACAATAAATTCAGATTTACTCAAACGATGTAGTAAGAACATCTGAAACACTAACTATCGAGTTCTTGAAGATAACAAATCTTAAGAACTCACAAACTGAACACAAGAAAATTCTTGTGCAACTCCTATTCAAGGAGAGATAAAACTATCGAGAGAAAATAAACTCTCGTACGAGAGAGAAAATAAAATACTAAGTAAAAAATCGAAAACATTATATAAAAATTTATGCATCACCCGTCTTCATCTCGTCAGATCTGTCTCGTTAGATCCATAGTCGTCTCGTCAGATTTGAAGATGTGATGTACAAGTTGAAGAAGGGTGCTCCAACCCAACCAGCCGACGATGGTGGTAACAGCGGTGAATAAGACGATTGCTTCACTAAGCCATCGTCGGCGGAGGAATATAGAAAAAAAGGAAGGTTAGGAATAAGAGAGAGATGGAAATTGGTGAATTTGGTGGATTTTTATGATTTTAACATGTGATATTGTACTAAATTTATTGAATTATATATTAGTCTCAATGAGTTTCTAACACAATTTAGAGTAATATTGTACACCACTTAATCCATCGTTCCTATCCCTTTTTTTTTTTTAAATATAGTTTTAGTATCAAATAAACACAATAAATGCATTTGAATGGCTCAAAGTAATCAATCTTTATCATAACGAAATAATGTTTACATCAGTACATGCTCCACAATTTGGCCAAAATTCACAAAGAAATGGATTGAAAAAAGAAAGTACAAACTTTAGGGATGGTATGCAAATTTGGTACAAGGAAATGGACTGAAGGACGAAAGTGAAACATAAACTAAGTTTTAGAGGTGGTATGCATATTTAGTACTTTAAAAACCAAAATGATACTAATAGTGATTATTAGTGACAATCACCCTAATAATTTTATATAATTTACTAAAACCAATCTTTTATAAGGATTATTCTTTGATCAAGTGCAACAAAGACAAATCGATTATAATCACTGGAATAATAGAATTGAGTGATCAAATCGTATTCCATTTTCTATTCTATGCACTTATGTTAATAATAAGTGTATAAATTTTTCCTTAATAGATACATTATATATATTTTATACACTTGTCATTAATATAATTACGTGGAATAAGAGCTGAATTCCAAATCGTATTTCATCTTCGATTTCATGTACTTATATTAATAACAAGTATATAATTTTATTTTTTTGAATTGATACTTTTTATATACTTGTCCATGCAAATATTTGAAATAGAAAATTCGATTTGCAACATCACAATATGATTTCGCAATATTGACCAATCCTAATGCACAAAATCCAGTGGACAAAAAATGGTCAAATTGATGATAGAAAACAAAATATTTTATTAAATTCTTCAAATCTCATTGTAATCGTAATAATTGACGTGAAACAAACCGACGCGTCACATTGGCATGTTCCATATATATTCTTTCAGAGCAAAATTGAATAGGGTTTGACTTGCATGGTCAAAGTAACTCTTGTTTAATTCACGTAAAGAAAAAGTGAAAAAAATAATTACCATCTCACCTGAAGTAATAATAATAATTATTTATTGTTTAGCTTTTAATGGAAAAATAACATATATTACTATTTACTACAATACATATATAATATATATATATATATATATATATATATAACGAAAATCAGAAAAAGAGGATTGCCTTTAACCTCCACTGCTGAAAATCCCAAACAAATCACTGTCCAGCAGCAAAATACATACAAATCTCTACAATTATATGGAAGAAAACGAGGAATTGGAAGACCTAATTTAGAGATTGGGGGTGAGGAGATGGGGAAATTGACGTTCCGGCGGAGGAAGAAAGCGGTTCCGCCTCCCATGCCGCCGCCGCCGCCGATCGAGGCGGCGGCGACGACGAGCAAGGCGGCGGTTAAGAAGAAGGCGGGAGGTGCGAAGTTGTGGATGAGGATGGATCGGTGGGGGCAGTCGGAACTGATCGAATGCGACAAGAGCGTAATTATTAAGCGCGTTTCGATCCCCGCTAGGGATTTGAGGATCCTCGGCCCCATCTTCTCTCATTCCTCCAGCATTCTTGGTAAAAAAAAAATCCCCAATTCGTTGTTCACACATGTTATTTTTATGTTTGGTGTGTTCTTTTTTGTGATTTTGTTGTTATTTGATTAATATGATGACGTTATGTTATGATAAATCACGAAATGAGAGCATAAAGATGAAAGGACACAGGAATTTACGTGGTTCGGCAATTGACCGGAGAGGAAAGAGTATTTCACTATTAACAAAAAGGTACATATTACGACGAATGTCAAAAGTATCGAACTAAACCTAGCCCTCTGATTCTTCAGAACTGGCCCTTTGATAATGGTGCTTAATTTAGGAATAGGACTTTAAGACGTATCACAGCACGTTAATTGTGCATCTTTTTCTGTATACAACTGAATTATGTGAAGAAAAGCACTGAATTATATGCTCAGTGGCTATGGTAATGTGCTCAGTGGAAGTAGCTGTATGTCTTGTGTGTTCTTATTGTTGGAGCAGAAAATGTGAATAGGAGTGTTGAAGTATTATCAGAGATAATCTATTGGTTTACATTCTGGCTCAATTATTGTGGAAATTTATGTCTATATGATTTAATGTTGAGAGACTTTACAGAATTTTTTACTCCTGCTCAGTGATCGAGGGATCTTCGACCTTTCATTTTGTGGCCGAAATTTTATAGGTTTCTTTTGAACAATGAAGAAGAGGTGTCGCTTTCACCGCAAGTTGCTTTCTTGTTCTTTTATCTTTGTTTGTTAATATTTAATCCACTGTGTTTCTAATCTCAGTATTAGTATCTCCCAGACTGACTTTCTTAGATGGGTTATGAAGCTCCTGAATACTTTTAATTCTTCTCAGGGGTGAATCTTACCTTTACAAGGAAAGGATAATTGGGGTGATGATCTAATAAAAAATAATATTTACAGTGCCTTTTGCAATCTGAGACATTAAATTTAGTAGGAAGAAGCATTTTTCTGCTGCGTCATGATGTCCCAACTTCATTCATCTAGTTTATATTTCATTTCCGTCTGACTATTGTTCTGTCATTTTGAATGGTTCATTATTTTATGCTTAGTTAGCTGAATCCATCTGTTAAATGACCTTTCTGAACATTTCTTGGAAATATCTCTTTTATGTTCATAGATTGAGGGCTCGTGTGTCTTTCAGCTTTTATATTAATTGCAAATTCTGGTCACATGCTATTATGTCCTACATTCTCCATCCTGAGAAAAAAAGGGTGCATTCATAGGAATTAAAATTAGTTCTCCCAGGGCTCGTGTGCCTTTCAGCTTTTATATTAATTGCAAATTCTGGTCACTTGCTATTATGTTCTACATTCTCCAACATGAAAAAAAAAAGGTGCATTCATAGGAATTAAAATTAGTTTTCCCCGTATCTTTTTGCAGCAAGAGAAAAAGCCATGATTGTTAACTTGGAATTTATAAGAGCAATAGTTACCGCAGAAGAAGTACTGTTGCTCGATCCTCTTTGCCAGGAGGTTCTTCCATTTGTTGATCAGCTTAGGCGACAATTACCGAAAAAAAGCCCTTCTAAACATGTGGGAGGCCAAATGGTCACGCAAGATAATGAAATACAATCACCCACTGCTGGACAATGGTTACCTGTTCCTGAAGCTGCTGAAGGTCTTCAAGATGAGCTTCCTTTCGAGTTCCAGGTTCTGGAAATAGCACTAGAGGTTGTTTGTACATATTTGGACTCCAGTGTTGCAGAACTTGAAAGAGATGCTTACCCTGCTTTGGATGAACTGGCCATAAATGTGAGCACCAAGAATCTTGAGCACGTGCGGAGTTTGAAAAGCAACCTCACTCGTTTGCTTGCACGTGTACAAAAGGTAAAAACAGTCTTTCTTCTTTTGTTTGACGAAGAAAATATATGATAAGTAGGTATATAAATGTTTCCGGTTAACAGCCTGTGGAACTTTGGTTAGACATGTCAAAATTTTACATGTTGTCTTATATATCAACATGAACCACTACTGAATGTTTCATGTGTTCCTTTGGCTAACTATGATGTAGTATATTTTTAACTTTTTCTTAGATGTGCTTTGATTTTATAATCGAAAATGCTCTTTACTGGCGATCTAAACTTTTAAAAAAATGATATTAGGTGTTGTGCTTATTTTAACTTCAATAATGCTAAAACATCCATGTGGGAGCTCAATACTTATCAGTAGTGGGTTCCCTAAGCATCAGGCGACTCTCACAAGGCAATCATGTATTCTTCACTATGACTGTTAATTAAATAACAAAATATTTTACCTAATTTTAATTGAGCTCAGATGAGTATTTTTTTTCTTACGATTGAAGGGTGGTTGGAAACTATTCTTGTCTAGTGGTGAAGACACGTTGGACTTGCCTAACATGGGTCCGGTAGTGTTGGCCATGGCAGTTAATGTTTCTGAAAATTTAAAGAGTAAAGAATATAATCTCTGGCATTTTTTTGGCACTTTTTTAAAGCGCCTTGAAAATCTCAAGGATTTTCATATCCCTGTTATTTCTGGCTGTTTGATTTTTGTGTTGGTGTATCAATAACATTAGGGATGAGATTGAGTCCTGATCTAACCGAGACCTCTCTAGAAGCCACCCCGTCTGAGGGTGTTGAGACCATAAACATGAGGTATTGGTCCCGCTTTAGTGTTTTGGATTATACTTCCTCCGTCCCAAAAAGGATGTCCACTATTCCACTTTTGTCTCCCAGAAAGCATGTCCACTATTCCACTTTTGTCTATTCAAAAAGGACGTCCCTTACTATAAAAGTACGTCTTTATTGTATAATCTGACTATATTACCCTTTGTCTGAATTGAAGAATATATAATTAATTCTTTTTTACTATAAAACTGCAATCATATTAAGGAAAGAAAGTTTTGTACATCGATAGTAGATAATAGTTATAAATTAAGCTAAATTAATGGCATATTTTTAGAATGTAATGTCATTTATTCTTTTGTTTTATGGAAAGGTTATTTTTGGTAAACAATAGGCTTCTGTTAATTCCTAGCAAAAGTCAGGGGACATCCTTTTTGGGACAGAGGGAGTATATGTCTATTATATGTATGGAAAAATATTTGTACATACATGTATACTCTTATATGAACTATGGCATATAAATATCGTGCATTCATTAATTAAAATCTGAATGAAATTTACATTGTTGATATTTTTAGAATATATAGGAGTAAATAAATATATTTGAAATTATAGCTTTAAAAAACTACATAAATAATTATTTCTTTGCTAATAACAATATTATTCTCATATTTAGAGTACTTATGATGTTAAAAAAGTTAATTTGAAAATTCTATAATGGGCATAAAGGGTCTATAACTCGCCAGGTCTCAAGTCCATAGAAACTTTGGCCAGTCAGGTCTGAGGTTCCGGCTAGCCTGACCTCATGAAATTCCTAGTCACATCATAGTTGTTAGTATTTGTGGCACATTATTGTAAGTTCTATGGTTGAAGGCATTTATTTTGATGGTTTCCATGGCGACGGCGTAAGCTGTTTCTTTTCCTGTTATACTGAAAAATTGGCATGTCTTTGTGTTAGGTGAGAGATGAAATTGAACATCTTTTAGATGACAATGAAGATATGGCCCAACTATACTTAACACGGAAGTGGATACAGAATCAACAAACTGAGGCTTTCTCAATAGCTCTGACGTCAAATAACATAGTTCCAGCTGCACATCATCTCCGTCGACTCAGCTCCACCAGAAGTGGTAGTTTAGTGAGTAACTATCTAAATGACCATGATGTCGAGGACTTGGAAATGTTGCTTGAAGCTTATTTCATGCAATTGGATGGCACACGCAACAAAATACTGTCTGTGAGTATTATCTTCTACTCTTTTTTCACCATCTCTCATTCTCGACCTTTTCTTATGTGGATATATAATATACGTTCTCAACTTCACTCTGCTAGACACTCATAATTTAATAATTTCACAAGTATCAGTAATAACTAAATTTGTTGGTGTAGTGCTTTTTAGCATTTCTTTAGTTCTGCTTGGTTATTACGTCAATGTTAGAATGTCGATATATCAAAAAAATTATCAACCCTTGTTGAACTTGATATCACTTAACCAGTGTCATATTTCTAAAAGTTATATGTATTGTTCTCTATTCTCGTTGTTCGATACTTATAACCAATTCTCTTGTTACACTTTTTTTATTTCAAAACTTCTTATTGTGCTATTCTATGGCATTAATGTGAAGTTTTCTTCCGTAACTTTTTTCACAACAGTTCTAATTTGTTAGTTAGTTGAATTAACTAATTAATTTTTTTATGGTTTTTGAATATTATTTAATAAAGTTTATGGGGTCATTCACCCCACCCCTCGGATCACACACCCCACTCCAAAGCATCTTTCACGTCTGCCTTTCGCCTTCAAAACACTGCTAAATATCACATCTTCCTATTGCATGCGGCCTGCATGTCATAAATGGATCTGATTGAAATATGAAAGCAAAAAAATTAAAACCCGCCCATTCCTTTTTCCCATTGTCTGCCTTGCCCTTTTCTTTTGAGAAGATATTAAACATCCATGATCACGACGGTCCATGTATGGTGAACCCTACGCGAGTTCCATCACAATGGATGGTTGATTAAGTCCCAAGATACGAAGTCCTCAAACCTACAAAGAATAATCATCGCCTTTTCCTCTTTAGAGATTCGTTTCAACTACTTATTGCAGAGAATTACAACTTAGGCTTCATCTTTCATGTTCTCGAGTTTTTGAATTCTATTGATATTTTCTTGTTTTCTGTGTGTTAAATTTGCAGGTACGTGAGTATATCGATGACACGGAGGATTACGTCAACATCCAACTCGACAATCAGAGAAACGAACTCATTCAACTGCAGTTGACAATGACAATCGCCTCATTTGCCATAGCAGTGGAAACTCTTGCAGCTGGAATATTTGGTATGAATATTCCTTGCACACTATATCATCGAAACGGGATATTCAATCAGGTTGTTGGAATTATGACTGCTGCTTGTGTAGTGTTATTCCTTCTTGTTATGGGATATGCAAGATGGAAGAAGCTTCTTGGTTCATGAAAGTCCAAATCTATATATATAAAACTTGTCAATAAAAACAGGGAAAAAATTAAAAAAAGAAAACGTTATTCATGAATATATTTTTTCCGTCGGGTGGAATTTTTATGTTGTGATATAGTTAGTATTTTGTTGCTCCATATGAGTTTTTTTATGTAGGATGAAATTATTTGCAAATGTGAATCTCATAGTTAGTTTCCACTGTTACGGTTTATCTGTGTTTTCGTGGTCATTGGTTTATGCATTTGTATGGTAATAGACTTTTCTGAATGTTTTAGTCACTGCTTATTTAGTATGGAGTTTGAGAAGCTGGTTCTTGGATCACAATGAGACTTTGTTTGTTCACTACAAGTGGAATTTTAATTCAGACCCGACTTGATTAGATTCTAACCAAGGGTGAGGGTAAATGAATTTGTATTTATTATAATTATCCAAAAACAATTATGTTTTTATTGTGATTTATGTTTCAAGGAGAATGAGTGGCCTAGCCATGAGTTTGGCGGATGGGTATTGACTACGAAAATTTTTAGTTCAGATTCGGCTTGGCAGAATCCAAGTGTAATTCACAAGGTGAGTTGTTAATGGGCAAAACAGGTCTCAAGTCTTGATACATGGTGGGCAATTTTGTACTTCTATCATCTATGAAGGCATAAATTTTTGAATGGGCATTTGGCATTTCGCACCTTTAGGCTTTAGAATAGGGTTATTTGGCACTTTGCATCATAGTTATAATTTTGACAATTTGCACACTGGTATTAGGAAATCTTTGACATTCTGCATCGAAAGATTTTTTTACATAATTTACACTGAATATGAGTCTTGCCTGAAAATTCTTGTCAGCTTTGGCTGGAAAGAAGGTTAAAATTGATAATAAATTTCAAAATTAATCAGTAAAATTGGTAATATGGTTTTGGAGGAATAAGAATATTTTAGAATTTTATTTTGATATTTTTAAGTGATTTTATCTCTAGCTATTATAATCTGCTTGCATGCGCAAGGTTTTTAGCTGAAACCGGTCTAGAAGGATTAAAATGCCCTTCTTTTCACGGATAAGTGGCGGTGAAAAATTCGCCAGAATGTTTCTCGGGGTGTAAATTGCCAAAATTCCTATTTAATGGCACAATATATCAAAAATACAATTTCAATGTGGAAAACGTCAAATGGACCTATTTCAAGGGTGTGTAGTGCCAATTATCTTTCTTAAATTCTTGTACTATGCAAGCACAACGAACGATTGCAGGATTTGAGTGAGGGAGCGGCAGCCCCTACCAGCCCCATTTTCAAGGCCAGATATTCTGTTCATTATGTCACCACAACACAAACTCTTGAAATCTCGAGAAAATGTGACTAGTATTTCTCGAACACAACTTACTAACACAGAATAATTCACTATATTAGCTTTTGTGGGTTTTGTGATACTATGATGCATGGATACGGCGAATACGGGTATGATACGATATGGGTATGGGATACGCAATTTTCCAAAATTTTAGGATATGATAAGCTGGGGATACGACGACATATATATATATATAAACTTGAATTTTTTACAATCCACTAAATGAAGTCGCATGACCATTCATACTTATAGATGAAGATGCTATTATAATAAATAGTTAATTATTGAACGTATAAAATTTCTATAATCGATAGTCATAACTATTGAAATTTATTCTACACACCAATTAAGTAGCTTTAAAACTTTATTAACCTTTTTCTTGAGCAGCATTATAAGACAAAAATACAAATCTCAATCTATATTATTGCATATTACTAAAAGAGTAAAAGTAGAAGAGTGTTTATTGTTTATAGTCAGCACAATAACAAAATATTTAACAAAATTGAAAACTATAAACAAATTTTAAAATTCTAATTAACTTAATTGAATAGTTCTCGAAGAACTGAAGGGTGGAATTCGAAAGAAATTTAGAAGACAGAATACTCAGTTATAAGACGAAGACGGATTTCTATAGCATATTGGGTATTGTAGTTGCAGAGCAGAAGACGGATGAGGTTTTTTTTCTCTATTCTCGTTTCTATTTTTTTACAATTAATCGTGAATTTGTTTATGCGATCTTACAAATACACAATATAACAAAAAAAAAAAAAAAAAAATCTACTGCATGAATATTTGATTCATAAAAAAAAATTCAGACAAGTGTAGCGACAATGATGGTTAACAGATACGGACAGTTAATAGCATCTCCTAGTACCACTAAAGAATTTGCGGTCAACTCATAGTAGCTGTCAGTATGACCGACTTTTCTTATTATAATATATTAATCTAACTTTAAGTTTCTTAATTATATTTTTCCTTTGTTCAATAGATATTTATAAATTGTAAGTAACCAATGAGAGAAATTTCGTTGGCATGGGTGGAATAAATTCTGATCATTTAAGTAAATATATGTATCGATTTGAATTTCTATGTATGCAGAAAATTTTCTTGAGAAATCCTCATAATTACATCTAATAATATTTTCGAGAGATTATTGTAGAATGTTCATATACTAATATACCTTCAAAAAATGGTAGAAATAATTTTTTAGTCACAATTGTTAATACCATACAAATTGGTTACTCAACAAAAAACAAATTGATATTGAACTTTTGATCTGTAAAAATACTGTTACTCCTCTCCAACTCGGTGACAAATTAATTAATTGTTTTTTATTATTAATTAATTAATTTAATGATTGATTAAAGTGAGTTTCGAATTTTATTCCATGAAAAAAATGTCAAGCTTATTTTATTGGGAGTTAATATTAACACTCCACAATACGATAAATGCATTCCATTTTAATTTTATTTGTAAGCAATTGACAATATTGCCATCATTTAATGAAAGGATTTTGTTATATTTTCATTATAATAAATAGATCTTTTTAATTATGGTGAGATTAAAAATATTTGTTCTTTCGTTCACGACTTCACGGTACGATGCTTTGTCCTTTTCTAAAATATTATTTCATAAATACCTAAATTGACTTATCATATTTTGGTTTTATTTGATTTTCCATATAATTATTCATATTTTATTGTAGGGCGCTCTGTCCACTTTTATTGTTATAACTTTAGAACATTTTCACGGTGAGTTATTAATTACCAATTCGTAGATGACAATTCAAGATCAAATCTATAAAGAAAACAACATAAAGACGTAAAAAAAATATTTTAGACAGTTGCCTAATGTAATTAAGAATTGTAAAAGGAGGTGAAAGTGATATTGTTTAAATAAAAGATAAGTATCTTCGTTCTATTTTATTTATAATAAAATAAAGCAATTAGATTTTTTTATTAATTTGTGAGCAATTTTGTCCATTGCAATAAAAAGTAATATGATAGAGTGTCATTACCAGAGTGGTATTATCAATTCTCTATCTTATTAGGCCTAACTAATTGAGCTGAAATTTTGTAACATGTTTCAAATGTTAAGACGTTGAACACGTCTATTTTTTTTTAAAGAAAAATCGGTTTTATATATCATTTAATCAAAAGTTTACAACGCCTAAAATAATACAATTCATATTGACTCAAACGATGTAATAAGAACATCTAAAACACCAACTATTAAATTTTTTAAAATAATAAATCCTAAGAACTCACAAACGAACACAAGAAAATTCTTGTACAACTCTTATTCAAAGAGAGATGAAACTCTCATTCGAGAGAGAAAACAAACTCTCATACGATAGAGAAAATAAAATATCTAAAACGCTATAAAAATTTATGCATCACCTGTCTTCATCTCGTCAGATCTGTCTCTATCTCTTTAAATCAATATCCGTCTCGTCAGATTTGAAGATGTGATGTACAACTTGAAGAATGGTGCTCCAACCCAACCAACCGATGATGGTGGTGGTAACAATGAGGAAGTAGATGACTGCTTCACCAAACCATCGCGGCGAAGGAAAATAAAAGAATAGGTTTTAGAGAGATGGGGGATATGACATATTTTGAACACGTCTATTTACTTGCTCAATTAACAAGTGTTTTTTTCTTTTTTGAAAAAGCAGTCATTTTATTTTGTTCAATAAAAGTTTACAACGTCAAAAATAATACAACTTAGATTGTCTCAAACGATGTAGTAATAACAATTGAAGTACCGAATTTTAAGTTTTTTAAAGATAAGAAATCTTAAGAACTAACAAACGAGCATAAGAAAACTCTTGTGCAAAGGACCACACTCTTATTCAAAGGAGGCGACACTCTCATTCGAGAGAGAAAACAAAACACTAAACAAAATATTTAAGAAGCTATATAAAATCTAATATATCATCTAGTCAGATCTATCTCCGCCTAAAGATTTGAAGGTGGGATATAACGTTGAAGGAGGGTGCTCCAACTCAGCCCGCCGATGTTGGTGGTGACATCAATAGTAATATAGGCGACAACTTTACTAAGCCAATATTTGCGGAGAAGAAGAGAAGAAACCGATGGTTAGGGTTTCCAGATGGCAAAACAATTATTCACACTTAACAAATGGTTAAAGATATGCCACGGAAACAACTTTCACATACAAGAAATCCTCGTCTCTTGCTCTGCACTATAATCTCCAATTTTCTTACCCCTTGCTTAAATTCACTAATTATGACTTAATTATATACATATATATATACACACATATATATAATATACGTTTTATATTACTAATGCAAGTAAAAGGTAGTAATAAGCCAATATTGTTGATGGGACGTGTTGTAACTCATCCACCACTATCTTTAGATTAAAGGATGATTATTGATGCCAACATCCACCATCCTCTTCCGGTGGTTGCTTAAAGGCAGAGTTCGAGTTATCTTCACCCCCATATTTCATATGTATATATATACATATGGAAGTTTCACTATCATATATATATAAAATGGTATTAATCATCTTAGGAACTCAGGTCTCGGAAGCCGCCGGGCATGATCCATCTTGTTAATCCAAGTGTTGTGGATAGATTGATGTGATTCTAAATAATTTTTCAGAATTTGAGTACCAATATTATCATACCAATCAATTCAAAGTGTTTCTCAGTTTCTCACCACATGAACGATTGTAATTGTTTCGAAATTTTAAGACCCATCTAATTGAGAGTAGGGTTACTCATCAACTGGATTTGACGAAATCTCATGACTCGGGCTCAAGCTCGTTAGAAGGGATGTAGCTCCAACTCACACTCGGTTGACATGTATTACTAAAACATAAAATATAAGAAACTATACCGATTAGGAATAACGACTCGATTTTTCAGCGCATCTTTTAAAACTTATCATTAATGTCGATATAATCACAACCGTCTTTGACTGTTGTGATTATTGCAAGATCATAAAAAAATACAAATGTTAATAATTTCTCAAAATTAATTATTGTCAATTAGTGATTCATACAAAATAATATTTTTCATGATTCAAAGCGAATACAATCAATATACATCACAAAATAATATAAAAATAAATCGTATTTTTAATATAAAAATAACCCATACTAATCCGTTTACTTCCAGTCTTCATATTTTTAATTGATCTTTTCAATTGTAATTTTCAACAAATATTCGTAACATACTCGTACAAATTAAAGCGTTTTTTAACAAAATAATATAAAAATTCCCAAAATAATACATTTTAAAACTTATTCCGAAACTAACACAAGACGACACCTGATATATCGTCTTCACATTGTTTATTTTTTTTTAAAATTAAAAAAAGTAGAAGACGACTTCATTGAAACCGTTTTCTACTTTACATTTTTTTTATTTAAGTAGAAGACGACTTTAACCAAGTCGTCTTCTACTTATTATTGTTTGTTTTCTCAATTTAGTCCGCCATATGGTTGGAATAATTGTTGAGCAAACAAAATTTGTTTAGGGATATAATAGACATATAAAATTGATATGTTTGCCTATTCATTTATTAACATAATCAAGTACCTATGTTTATATCAAATTTTATACAAATTTCATGCAAATTTTAAGGATAGTTTTTATTTATTTATACAAATTTTAATTTCATCAATATTAACTAGGGTTGAAAGATGAATCAAACTACATAATACTCGACTTGAGATTAATCGCTAAAAGCTCGTTTAAGCTTGGTTTGGTGGCATAGAAAACAAAACTTGAGCAACTTTTTGTGCTCGATAATTTTCAAAACTCGGTTCGAGCTCAGCTCGATTAGCAAAAAATAATTAAATAGTGTAAAAAGATCAAGTTGCTCGAGCTTGACTCGTGTTCGGCTCGATTGAAATTCGTTTGAGATTGACTCTATAACAATCAAACCAAACTCAAATACAAATTTTGAAGCTTGATTATAATTCAAACAAACTTGAACAATGACTTGTCCGGTTTGACTCAACTCGTTTAATGCCCTAATTTTAGAGAAAATTACATGCACACCCCTCATTTCAGTCCTAGTGACCAAAAAATCCCTGACCTTTTCGAAATTACAAAAAGCCTCCCTCATGTTATGGAATTTTTATAATTATACCACTGTAAATCTTACAAATAGACCCCTTGAGGGAATATTTTTACATATATTTAATTATGTTTTGCTAATCGAGCCTAGTTTCAAAATTTATTGAACGCAAAAAGTTGCTCAAGTTTTGTTTTATTTGCCACCGAGTAGAGCTCAAACGAGCTTTTAACGAATAATTTTGAGTCGAGTATTAAGTGGTTTAATTTGTCTTTCAACTTTAATTAAAATGGATGAAATTAATATTTACATAATTATGTAAAAACTAATTTTCGCTTAAATACAAATATAGGTACCTGATTATGTTAATAAATAGGCAAACATATCCATCTTATATGTCTATTATATCTCAAGCAAATTCTGTTTACTCAATATTACAAATGTACAAAAAAAGGCAACATTAATGAGTAGAAGATGACTTGGTTAAACTCATCTTCTACTTAAATTAAAAAATAAAAATTTACAAAGTCGTCTTCTACTTTTTTAATTTAAAAAAATAAACAAATTTGAAGTCGACATGTCATATGTCGTCTTCAAACATACCAAGTGTCGACATATATTATTTCTAGGATAAATTTCTTTTTTTGAAAATTTCAGGATAAATTTTCGCCGATCAAGCATACCTGTCCATACGCAATAGCCCGCAAGCCACGTATGGAGGTAAGCCGCCCTAGGTAACCCATAGGCGACAGACTCGATAAGCGCAGTGCCCCCCAGGGGAGGACGAAGGAGTAAACTCCCCAAACCAAGCATCACCTGTATTTTGAAACCACCCCCAAACTCCCCTTATCAAGCATCAACTAGGATTTGAACCTGAGTGGATTCTCACGACCAAAGTCCTAGTGACCGCTAGGCCACACACCCTTGCTTTTCTAGGATAAATTTAAAAAGTATTATTTTGAGAATTTTATTATTATTTTGTTAGAAAGCCCAATCATTGATTTCCATATATATAAAATAGAAACAATTCAGAAAATGTGAAATTTTGGGATTGGTCAAAATTGAAAAGAATTTGGGAGGACAAAAGGCGACAAAAACAATAGAAAGCATCTCATTACCATAATCCAAGATCCGTTGTCCATATTCTCTCTTTTTTCATTTTTCATCATTTTAAGACGTCAACTATGTGCAAGTAGAGAGAGAGAGGAGAGAGAGAGAGAGAGAGAGTGAGAGGGAGAAGAAGAAGAAGAAGAAACCCTAGAGGAAATAATTGTTGAGATTCGATTCTTTCCGTTTGTGTGTTCGCTCTATATCACATTGTTGAGATCTTAATTCGCAATAATTGTAGGTAAGCATTCATTTATTGATTTCTGAATCTATCAAGAATTTATGATTTAAATGCACGTTTACGAGTTTTTGATTGCTGTGAGTTGCTTTTGTGTGTTTAATTTAATCTCGATTCGAGTCTGCTGGCGAAGAAAAAACTGAATTTTATGTCTGTTTGCGAGTAAATTGAAAGGATAAAATCAAGTTTAAAAATATTATTAGTTTTGCATCATTTCTGCTGGAAATAACTTGCAGCTGCTTCGATTAATGCTTATTAGTAATTGGGAATGGATAAGTTTTTGGTTCACATCACAATTGGTACATGTGTAGTGCCATTTGAATGTAAATTGTGTTGTCGAATTTAAAAGTTGGTGGTTAATGCAGTTGTCAATCACATTTTCCAGTTTTGATGTCGAGGTGAAAAAAAAAATTGGGTAGAAACAGTTATTATGTCGATCCAATGTCTTGTTCTTCAACATTTGGTTCGAATTGATACTTGTTTATTGGTTTGGTGAAGTAATTGTTTAGAGGATATCGATTTTCATTTTGTTTTTTTGGATAATTGGCCTGTGCCTATCGGATGAATTCAGTGCCATATTGAGGATATGAGTCAAGTAAAGTTGCAGCCTTGATTTCTGTTCCTATTTTAGAGTGTTCATCAGGAGATGGAGACAACAACGTCAAAATGAGCCTAAACCTATTGATTTTACGGTCTTCATGTGTGGATTGGTTTTTTGGGGTGGGGATGAGCGTAATGGTAAGAAGGATGGTTTATGATTATTAGTCTTTACCTTTTTCACAATCATTGAATTGACATTGTAATTGTATTAATGAGTTAGAACATTCGATAGTGATTACGAGGGTCGGAGAATAAGGTTCAGCAAAGGGCTCTTCTGACAATTGAGTCCAAAATGATTGATATTCATGAGTTTGTCGTTTCTCAATATTAGCCATGTTGACAAGTCTTGTATTGAGAAACCAATTCACCTGTAGGGGCACATCTCTGATTTTTTGTGTTAATTCTACATCTGGAAAACAGAGTTTATTGTCTTTTCAGCCGAGTTCCGAAACTGAATTTTACATCTGGATCACATAACCATGCTGCATGTTACATGATTTTGTGCCCACACTGACACATGTACGTGGCCAGGGCGAAGTGTACATGTGTAGACACCTGATATGCTAGTGTGTCAGAACCTCATCTGGTTTTTGCTGTACTTCTATAATATTGGCACTAAGGCAATCTAGACAACATCTCACTCACATTATTGAGTTCTCAAAAAGCTCTAGCTGCACATTTTCACCATAAGACACCACCTATGTGCAAGTATGATAGAGAAAGGCTGGGAGCACCAAGGCAATTAAGACAACATTTCATGTGAGTTGTCAAAAAACTCCAATCAAAGAGTTACTGATTACCACATAAAGGCACCAACTATGTGCAAGTATAGTAGAGAGGGGGAGAGGGAGCAATTAGGCAATAAAGAAAAAATCTCAAATTGAGTTGTCAAAATTCTCCAATCAAAGAGCTACACAGTTTTCACCATAAGACATCAACTATGTGCAAGTACAATAGACAGGGAGGGAGAGAGGGTTGTTCTTGTCAACCTCTGACATTTCCACTTTACAATGTATTTATAATGGGTGAAAATGAGATTGTTTCTCGTACAAAACACATCAGTCACTTTGTACCTGGAGACATAAGTTTGTAAGAAATTACCTGTGTTCTTCCATCTCGCTTCTGACGTTTACACTTTTACTGAATTTGTTAGAACAGCTCTTAATCTGGCTAGGTAGCATTTTTGTATTGCTTTTGTGTCCTAGTAGTCATGCTTAAGCGTGGTTGCAGGTGTTTTATTCCGATAGGTTGTCAAAACTTTGAGTCACTGTCTTATCCAAAAGTTCTGGTTTATCTTGGGCCCACTTTTCATGATAGAGGATGTCTATTTTAAGTTTGAATTTTATTGGCTTCTTTTGTTTTCTTGAGAAAGTGAGACTTCTATTATGAGATTTAACTTTCCAAAGTACATTTCTCATATTACATTCTTGGTATTTGTTACAGGAACTGATTTCTTGCCTATGGCAACCTCCAAGGGACCATCTAGCATTAGAAGTATGACACACAATGGCAAGAACTCACTACTCCCCCCTAAAAGTCCATTTCCTAGCATATCCCCATCCTATACTGAATATATACCAAGTTCAGCAATTGGTCCGAAATCCCTTCCAAAGCCCAGAGAGGGAAATTCACATCATCAACGTACTTCCTCTGAAAGTTGTATAATAGAGGAACAACCTTCTTGGCTTGATGAACTCCTTGATGAGCCAGAAACGCCTGTGCGATTAAGAGGAGGTCATCGTCGCTCATCAAGTGATTCATTTGCATATGTAGAGACAGCTAACATGGGAAGCATGAATTATATCGCTCAAGATGATAACAAGTTCCAAAATATAACTCCATTGTCTTCATGGGGATCTCAAGACTTTGATATTTATAGAGGCATTAGGAGTAGTACTTTCTATGCAGACCCAAATCATGGCAAAATCAAGAACAAACCATGGAGTACACCTGTGAGTTCAATTGCAGCAAAATCCTTGAGCAACTCACAAGATGTGGATAGGAAGCTATCTTCGCCGGGTGATAAACAGGACCCTATTGAATCTGGTCCACAAGATCCAAATGGCTCATGTGAAAGAAAGGACTCTTCTCTTGTCAAGTCTTCAGCATCAGAAACAGACACAAAACGGGCTAAACAGTAAGTTAGCTCACCTTTACTTGATAAATATCAATGTCTGGCCAATAAATTTAACTAAGCTTTGAACCTCCTATTCTTTAGCGGTTTTTATCTTTCTTTTATGCACATTTTTTTGGTTGGAGAGAACTTTGTGATTAGGCTTATGCGGGTAAATACATGACTAGGCCATTGTTTGCTCAAATCTGCAGGTATCAATTTAAGGTCATATCAGTGAATAATATGAGCTAGTTTTTTTCCATGCCCATGCCATAAAAGGAAATTGGTTTCTTTTTAATATCATTTTCTTTTTTAGGACGTAAAACGTGAAGCCTCCAAGTTGAAAGCTATGGACCATTACTCAAGATTTTAAACTTGAGATTTTCCTTGTTAACAAACGGCTCATGTGATTTCTTTTCAGCACAATTTTAAATAAAACTAAGCAGATTTTGATCAGTTGTGCATCTGAATTATGATGGATGCTGTAATTTGAGAAGCGCTCATGTAAATAAATACGTAATGCTATAGCCTCATACAGAGATAGTGGGAGAGAGCTCTATATGGTTTATCAGTGGGCTTGATGTGCCTCCACAACTATGCAGAATAATTATTTTGGGACAGTGTTGGATAAAATCTTGAATGTAATATGCTACTCTCGTATCCTCTAGTTTGATTAATAAGCATATAGAGTATAAGTGGATCTATTATTATCACAACCAACTTCAGGCATAATAATACACTGATATTCTTCCATTTCTTTGTCTTACCTAGACTTCTAGATATATTTATAGGTTACATGATCAGAAAATTTAAAAGGATGCCCTTTTGATCTGCATCATAAGATATTGGCGGAAATTTTACGCCATGCTCATTGCATTTCATATTGTCCAACGGATTTTATCTATAATTTGAAGTTATTAAAAATTAGTACTTTCTACCAATGCAGGCAATTTGCTCAACGCTCACGGGTCCGTAAGCTTCAATACATAGCTGAACTTGAGAGAAATGTCCAAGCTCTACAGGCAAGTATTCAGCCTGCTCGACAAAATTTTACTGTTGTATTTTACGCTGCTTATTATTGATATAACTATTTTGTGTATAAATGCAGGCAGACGGCTCTGAAGTATCTGCTGAGCTTGAATTCCTGAACCAGCAGAATCTCATTCTGAACATGGAAAATAAAGCACTGAAGCAGCGTTTAGAAAGCGTTTCTCAGGAGCAGCTTATCAAGTGCTGTAAGTTTTCTGTCCTACTCGTTAATGCTATATAGTAATAATTAGCTTCTGCTGCTTTTCTGAAGGACACAATGACGTATTCAAAAGTTTTTGGGCAAATTTTGTTCTGTACCATTCATTGTTTTTGGTTTTTAAATTCTCTCTGTCATTTTTTCTCTGCCGATTCTGTTATGTAGATAAAAGGAAAAGGGACTCTGGTGTGCTAAATGAGTAGCATAAAGTAAATTGACCCCTTATTCTAGATATTTACGTGACTTGGAAACTGCTATCGCGACCTTGTTTCGGTTTCTTACTCCCTACATCCCTTTTCATGGGTTTGGTTTGCTAGGACACGGAGTTTTGTAGAAATGGAAGTTCTGTTTGTTTCTGTATTTCTACCCTTAAAACTAGTGGTTAAAACTTACTTCTATCATATTATTACTTTTAATTGAGTTTGAGAAAAAAGCCCGTTTTAGAACATCTTGTTTCCTAAAGGGGAAATATAAGCTTAAATGTTGGACAGAGTATCTAAGAACTAGATATCCTAGGATTACATCCCCATTATTGCTAAAGCATACTAGCCAATGGAGAGTGTCAACAAATTACTATTTATTTTATGTTGACGCTCCATCCTGACCATGTGCAGAATTACCTGTGTATACTTTTGGGTTTGGATCGAAGGATTTGGGGAAGTCATCATACAAATCCCTTGAATTTATTGGATGATTTTAAGTTACAATGGATCTGAGCTATTTTTCCTATTGTCATGGTGGATTTCAAATTAGCCTAATGCGGGACAGCGGGAGTCATTTGAAATCCCTCGTTCAAAGCATTTCCTCGAATCCAAACCCTTCCATCCAAACACATCCTTATATAGTCAAACATATTCTTCAAAATACTCTGCAATTCTTACTCGCTTCCAGAGATCAACAGGGTTGCATTGCTCTCTCTCTCTCTCTCTCTCTCTATCTATATATATATATATATATAAATGCAGTATATATATATAAATGCAGGGTTATATTGCTTTTTGTTTAACATTAAAAGAGATCCCTATGACATTTAGGAAAAATAATGACTGTTTAAGATTTTACTTATTATTTATTACACACACTTAGAAGATAGTATCACCTTCTTCTAATACTACTTTAAATTTTGACATTTCTTTGTAAGTTTTTGAGGATTCCTTTGTATAAGATTCTTCAGAACTAAATTTTGGATGCTGTATGCAGTGGAGCATGAAGTACTGGAGAGAGAAGTAGGAAGACTAAGAAGCTTGTATCAGCAACAGCAGCAGCCACAACAGCAACAAATGTCTTCTGGCCACCGACGCGCCAAGAGCAGAGATTTTCTTGATCAACAATTTGCTAATCTTTCCCTCAAACACAAGGAAACGGGCCCCGGTCGTGACTCTGTATCTGGCCAACTTCATATCTAGCTTGCAACCTCCCTTGAGTTTTTATTGGAGGTAAATTACGAAAACACCCCTTCAACTAAGGTGAAATTACAGAAACTACCCCTACTCTCAGCATAATTGCACAGTTCTAACCAAAGCCGGACTTGCCTTGTTGTCCCGTGCCACACCCTTTGCTATTGCTATTGCTCGTGTTTCCCTTTTGCCTTCTATTTTCCATAATGTTTACATGTAAGTGTTTAGTGGCGTGTGCGCCTGGTAGTCTGCGCTAGAAAAAAGACGGAGTTCTGGCCCGAGACTCACCTGAGGTGGTTATCCAAGCATGATTGCTGCTAGCAATCCTTGATTTTCAAGTGATTAATCTCTGGTTTAACCTTTCTATTTCGCCTCCTTTGAGGTGATTATTGATCTAGAAATTCATAAATGTCCTAATATTTCATTTCATTCATGTACTATTGGGTTCAAGTGTTATCAATGTTGGTTTCAGTCTATTTTATTAGTATGGATAACTCGTAGGTGGACTGAGTTCATTGAGCTGGTTCTTTCGACATCAGTGGGAACTTTGCTTTCTGGTTGGGAAGTGTATTTGTCCTTTTCACTTCTTATTATTCTTTTCGTCACTTTTTCTAACATTTCTAGTACCAACTAATTCATTTGGGCGAGACATCTTACGATGTCATGTTGATTACAGGGGGTGTGTAATATAAATACCCCTACTCACCTTAATCTAACGGTGTATGTGGACGTGTTCCATTACCGATCCACCATAGAATGACTAGTAGTATTTGATATATCTACACAATGGATGATGTGGATTATGAATGAATTATGTGATTGTTGCAAGTTTTAAATGCCCTGTTTTCTTTTTCTTTTTCTGATATTTATGTAAGTTTGAAATTCAAACATAAAGGGAAAAGGAGGGTATCAGTCAACTTGATTATGTTCTTTAAGCACAATAATAAAACATCTCGCCAATCGTAATATATCAGAAGGTTAAATAATTAGGCTTTATGATATTTTGAAGAGAATAATTTATTTCATTATTTTCTTTCAATGCAATAACAAAAAATCTAACCGACCATAATTTATCAAATATTAAAGAACTATGCTATATGCTATATCGAAGTGAATAATTTATTGTTGATAGGGACTAATACCTTTTTTTAAAACCTCCAAATCAAGCATCATATGATTTTAAGAACATCACTTGACCTCATCATGACATCAAATCTTATTATTTGAAATTGATGTAGCTTAATGACGATTTAATTAGGGTTTCGTTGTATGATGATTAATATTATGTAGATATTCATGGTTTTGGAGAGAGTTTTTTTTAGGTAAGTAGAGAGAAATAATTATTTTAACGAGAAAAGAATTGAGATGTTAGTTTTTAAAGCGGTATTTTATTTAATCCAATAAAAAGTTTACAACGTCAAGAACAATACAATTGAGACCGTGTCTAGCGATATAGTAAAGAACAATTGAAGCACCAAATATCGAGATTATTCAAGATAATAAATTTTAAAAACTAACAAACTAGTCCAAGAAAATTCTTGTACAATGTGGTGTACAATTTGAAGAAGTGTGCTCCAATCCAACCCGCCGACGATGGTGGTGGTAATAGTGGTGAAGTAGACAACTGCTTCACCAAGCCATCGCTGACAAAGGAAAATAGAAGAAAAAAGAAGGTTAGAGTTTAAAAAGAGATGGGGAGGGAGAGGCTTGAGATGTTAGTCCTATACATGGGATAATTACAAGACACACATGAAGTTTGTCCAAATTTTCGAAACCCTCTCTTCAAATTTGTTAAAGATAGACAAAAATCTTTTTGAGACTTTTAAAGTGAATTTACTTCCCTTGAGGTCTTAGTATGTTTAATTATCATAATAGTCTGAAATCATAACCCATAGAACGACTATCAACTTTGAATTATTTTAAAAGAATTGATAATGGCACCTCACATTTTGTTAGAGGTACTCCACTTTTATTTAAATTTTATCACATAGAAAAAAATGTCCTTTAGTTTATTAAGAGTAATTCTTTTCATTTTTTTTGATAAACTAGTTTATAACCTATGATGCACGGATATAGATATGGCGAATACGGGTACAATACGTTACAGGTACGGGATACATGATTTTCTAAAATTTTAGGATACGATACGCTGGGGATACGACAATATATATATATTTATATAAACTTGAATTTTTTACAATCCACTAAATGAAGTCACATGAACATTCATACTTATAGATGAAGATGCTATTATAATAATTAGTTAATTACTGAACGTATAAAATTTCTATAATCGATAGTCATAACTATTGAAACTTTATTCTACACACCAATTAAGTGGCTTTAAAACTTTATCAACCTTTTTTTCGAACAACATTACAAGACAAAAATACAAATCTCAATCTATATTATTCCATATTACTAAAAGAGTAAAAGTAGAAGAGTGCACAACAACAAAATATTTAACAAAATTGAAAACTATAAACAAATCTCAAAATCCTAATTAACTTACTTGAAGAGTTCTCGAAGAACTGAAGGGTGGAATTCAAAAGGAGTCTAGAAGATATAATACTCCAGTTATAAGACGAGGACTGATTTCTATCGCATATTGGGTATTGCAGTTGCAGAGTAGAAGACGGATGAGGTTTTTTTTCTCCATTCTCGTTTCTATTTTTTCCCAATTAATCGTGAATTTTTTTGTTAAATTATTATAGTAATAAGTTTTTACTTTTGAATGTTGAGTTTTGACCCAAAAAGTATTTCATAATATCAAAAAATACCCTTGCCGTATCGGATACTTCCCAAATACTTCATGGATACTTTCCGGATACTTCTAATTGCCGTATCGGATACCGTATTCGATTTTTTTTACTTTTGAATACTTCAAAACTGTATCCGGTACGTATTCACCCCGTATCCATATCTGGTACGAGTACGATACTGCACGGGTCATTTTTAGGAGTATCCGTGCATCCTAGTTTATAACACTTATCTAACCAAATATAAAATAAGTATTCAAAATTTGATAGTTCATAATTTTAAAATTTAAGAAGTGACGGATAATTATCGTAAATAATAAGTAAAAAAAAAAGTTCATAAATATGACTAAAACTTTTATTTATTTATTTAGAATCGTTCTATAGGATAAATGTTGCTTTATTTTGGATAAAATCGACAATTATTTTTTCATTAAGTTTAACAAAAAATAAAATTAGCTATTATTTTAGGTGGACATATTGAGTTCACCAATACTAACTTAGTGTAGTATGGTCTGACAATTATATTTACTTTTTTGTTATTTTTTTAGGCATTTGATGTTATACTGATTTCCGACATTCAAAGAAATTTTGATATTTATTAGAGAAAATAGCAGATACCCCCCCCCCCCCCCCAAAAAAAAATTATTAGGTGATGTGTGCTTTGTCCCCCCAACTATTAAAAGTTGCACTCAACATCCTAAACTATCATATATGTGCACTTTGCCCCCTCGGTCAGCTTCGGGCAGCACACGGGGGGCAAAGTGCTACAAACCTCATAGGTGAGGGGGCAAAACGCACATCACCTCATAGGTTGGGGGGTATCTGCTATTTTCTCTTTTTTTTTTAAATTCAAATATTCTTAATATTAACTTAACCCCCGTCGGTCAGCTTCGCAAATTTTTTTACCCTTCATCGTTCAATTTAAATCATGCATATTGGGATTTATTTGGATTTTTCTTAAAATATTATTTTTAGGTTTGAAATAAATAATTTTCAAATATGATAATAAAAAAAAAATAAAAATAAAACATGAAAATAAATAAGAAAACAATGAAAAGAAGTATAAATTCAAATATTCATAATTTTCTAAAAACAAAAAAAGACAATTCAAAAATCTGGAAACATGAAAATAAATTAAAAAAAATGAAAAAAAGTATAAAAATAAAAAATAGAAAAATTAGTAAAAATTTTAAAAAATAAAAAAAATATGGTGATGTGCGCTTTGCCCCCTCACCTATGCGGTTTGTAGCACTTTGCCCCCTGTGTGTTGCCCGAAACTGACCGAGGGGGCAAAGTGCACATATATGATAGTTTAAGGTGTTGAGTGCAACTTTTAATAGTTTGGGGGGCAAAGTGCACATCACTTAAGAGTTTGGGGGGTATCTGCTATTTTCTCTATTATAAAAGAACGATCCAACAAAATCTTGTGAAATACACTTGGGTGTGGTCAAGTCGGAAGCAAGCCAGAATCTTCTGTCCAAAAATGCCCCACAGATGCCTTATTATTCTCACTAATAGTAATGATGCAACTAAAATTTGATATATTTTCAAGTTATGTTAGGCAATGTTGTGAAGCGAAAAATCGGGGTCAAAATTATATATGAACGAAGTTGATGGACGAAAAATGGAATTTCTCCATATTCTTAGACATTTTTTCATTCTTCTATGACTTGATAGTACTTTCACTTCTTTATAGTTGTTGGAAACCGAACACTTTGGCTATGTTTGGTTATGTTTTGAGATGGTATTTTGGTGAGAAATTTATGGGGATACGTGCGTATTTGATGAGATTTTGTTTGGTTTTATTTTGGGAGTTGATTTTTAGGTGTGTTTTTTTGGTAAGATAATGTTTGGTTTTGTTTTCAGAGGGAACAAAAGTTATTGTAGCAGTCAAATCATGAAACTTTTGTCTGTTAGAGAGGAGAGAGAAGAGAGAGAGCACATAGAGAGGAGTGTAGGGACAAAGTAGGTGTAGAAAGATGGAAAATAATTATTATGTTTTTTTTTACCAAAAAAGAAGTGTATTTTTGACCAAATATTTTGTGAACCAAACATGGTTTGGTGAGAATTTTGGACCAAACATGATCTGGAAACATAACCAAACATTGCCTTTATCTTTTATGGGCGAATTGCAATTTACCTCCCTGTGAAACTTCGGAAATGCAAAAAAATCCCCTGTGAAACAAAAATGGTCAATTTAACTCCCTGAGTAAAAAAAAATAAAGCATCCTGCCTCCCTACGCGCGCCACTCGCGCATTTTGAGTATGGTAATGAAATTTTTGCTTTAATAAGACCATCTTACCCCTATCTAATAACCATTGGATCTAACTGATAGAAATCAACGGTTGAGATTAAATAAATATATCTTATTCAATAAAATTAATATCAACCATTCATTTTTATAAAGATGGATGGTCCAGATTTATCTAGTTATATGAATTTCTGTTATATATATTTTTTTAATATTTAACTTTTATAATTAACATATAATTTTATAAATTAAATACATAATTAAACTTATTAATATTAAGTTATTATATTTATATATATATATATAAATACACAATATATGTTATTTGTGTATATATGTATATATACACAATGAAGAGGCGTGAACAGAGGGCAGGAGAAACTCGGCGGCGGCGGAGGTTGAGGTTGGGGAAGGTAGGGCAGACGGCGGCAAAGGCGGCGATGATGATGGTGGCGACAGGCGATGACGACGGCGATGATGACGATGGTGTTCGAGCAAGGGAGGCGGTGGATGCCGTTGGTGAGTGTGGGGAGGGCGGTGACTGGTAGCGCTTTGGCTAGGGATGGTGGCACTGCAGCAGTAGCGACGACGATTTGAGAAGGGCCAACTGTGTAGAGATGGGTTGGTTTTGGTGAGCGGTGGAGGTTTTGGCGATCAGGGTCTGAGACTTGGGAGGTTGGTGACTCCGGCGGAAGCGTGTCTTTGAGCAGTGACGACGACGACTATGGCGACTTCGTTAAGGGGGTGCTCAAGCAATGGCATTGGCGGATTTGATAACTCCGTTAAGGGGTTTTCTCGCTTGGGGGTGGCAACGGTCGAATAAGATGCAGGTGGCTGTGGTGGCGTGGGTGACTGATATGGTGGCCTGAGTTTGCATGGTTGGTGGTGAGGATGAATATGGTGTTAAAGGGAAAGAGTATGAGGGTTAGGGTTTTGGGAAGATGGTGAATTGGGAAAGAAGATGAATGAAAATAAAAAAATAAAAAACAAATGAAATATTAAAAATTAAAAGTAAATAGAAAATAGAAACTTTATTGTAAATATCTTTAAAAGGCAAGGGCAATTTCGTCTTTTTATTAATGAATATAGGTGAAATTTGTTTAGGGAGGCAGTACGTGCTTTATTTTTTTTAACTCAGGGAGTTAAATTGACCATTTTTGTTTCACATGGGTTTTTTTGCATTTTCGAAGTTTCACAGGGAGGTAAATTGCAATTCGCCCTATCTTTTATCTTTCTTAGAAAATAGATCAATTCCATTTTATTTCATGAACAATTTTCAAACTAAGAATAATTTAATAGCATGACTAAATTCTAACAAAATAAGTAACATCCGTTGAAGTGCCAAATGAACAACATATTTCAAATACACAATAATAAAGATCTTTCAGATGAAAGACAACAACTTGAAAGGTTGGCGGGGTGGCTTCTCCACCACTACGTTTTTGAGTGGGGAGCGTGTTCGATTCTCCCAAGTGACAAATCACCTCAGGCCAGCGGCATGCTCAGTACTGCGAAGCGGGATTAAACACATTCCCAATATCGTGTGGGGAAACCCGTGGGAAAAAAAAAAAAAGATGAAAGACAACAAACTCTAGACAATCTCATCTAAGATAAAAAAAAAACACACGAAAACTAAACACTAAAAACAAAACAAATCAAGATCGTTTGATACATTGTACGAGATGCCAAAACATAGATAGAGGCAAATAGAATATAGCTTCTGCAACGAGGAAATGAAACTGTGTTGGAGAGTAGAGAGATGAATGAGGAAGCAATGACAATGACGCAATTTAAGAAAACAAAAGAGTGTAAAAGTTATATAAATTGTTTCGTTGACTTAGATACAAATCGATAAAATATTTTGGGATAAAAATTTGACTAAGAATAAATCAACTCATTTTCTGAATAATATTAAATAAGGTATGATCATGTCGGTAACAATTTATTTGTATTAATCAGTCGATATCTTAAATAGTTAATAAAAACAACAATACATAGTCGTTGTGCCCATTTCTTTTTGCTACCCCATATTATAGATTTTTTCTAGGAAGAATTCTATTGGACAACGACAATTATAATTGAATTCTTTAGAAAAAGAAAATCAATTAAATTAAAAATTATCCTTTTCAACTTTATTCTAGATTAATTTATTTAAATTAAATATGGGGCATATTAAATTTCTAATAATCCGTAGTACAAGCTTCAGAAATTAGAATCTTTTGATATCCCAAGAATTTCTCGTCACCCTGACTGGGTATCAATAAAGCTAAAGAAAATAGTAGTAATGGGGGGCCAAAAAACAGCTAATAGAGCAATATTCTCACTTCGTCAGGGCACTTTAATTTGCCTTTTAATTAGATTAATTATATATCGAATGCCTTTTGTTTTTGAAATATTCTCGCTCAAATCGAGTTTAAAGTAATATTTATCTCATAACCATCCTTACCACTCGTTCATTTTGTTCGATATATCTTGATAATATATATTATTATATTGAGGTTAGTCCAATATTCTTTTTGAATGACTGAAGGTATGACTCACGAGCATCTAAAGATTTAAAGATGAACCAAGATACTCGAGATTGACCGCTTAAAGTTCATTTGTAATTGAATTGTTAACATAACAAACCAAACTTGAATAATTTTTTTTGTCAGGTATACTTTGGGGTTTGATTGATTATTAAGAAATAATGAAATAAATACGAAATAAATCAAGCTACTCGAGATCCAACAATATTAGTACATATGGTCTAGTACACTTTATTTGATGAAATTAAAGTTGAACAGATCAGTTACTGAACCAGAAAGAGAAAGATTATTGATTATTATTTAGACCACTCTAAGTCAAGTTTGTTAAAACGATTTAAGATAGTGATATCACAATTGTTTCACATACGATAACCTTGATTTGTTATGGGTAATATAACACAAATTTTACTATATAGTTAGATAAAGTTGATATAACTATAAAAAAAAAAGAAGATAAAGTTCGGTAGAATTCAGTTCGAACTAGAATTTTCTTTGTTTCCATTTAGGGGGAAAAAAAGAAAAAAGATGTCATACCCTTTTTCATACTTTTACTTTATTTAACTTTATCTTTTCATCCTTTTTTTATACATATAGAATCCCACTCCTATAAACTTCAAACTAAACATGTCAAAACAGTCTCTCCGTTCCATAAACCCAAACAAATACTGGCAGCTTCTTTCATAGTAAAGAAGAACAAATATCAAGTATATATCTAGATCAGAATAACAACAAAAAATTTCAGGTAAAAAATGAAGGAATTTGAGCTGGAAGAACTTGAGGCAGCCACGGAGAGTTTCTCTCCGTCGCGATTAATCGGAAAAGGAAGCCACGGAAGCGTATATAGAGGGGTTCTCAAAGGCGGCAGGCACGTCGCAGTCAAGAAGCAATCGTTAGGTCTCCGAAAGCTTCGGGACGATTCAAAGCTCGAGAATGAAGCTCGTATTTTATCTTCGCTTAATCAAAATTCATGTCTCATCAACTTACTTGGCATTAGCCACGATGTTTCTGGCAGCAAAATTATTGTCACTCATTACATGCCAAATGGCACGCTCCATGAACTTCTCCACTTTTCAACCACGGCCCCGCCATGGCCAAAACGTGTCGAAATTGCGTTACAAATTGCTAAGGGGGTGTGTTTTCTCCATGAATCGAACCCCTCAATTGTACACCGAGACATCAAGTCCGCCAATATTTTGTTTGATGGGAATTGGAATGTGAAGATAGCCGATTTTGGGCTAGCCATCCGATTAAATAGCGCCGATGAGTTAAATCTTCCTGCCGGAACTATAGGATATCTAGACCCTAGTTATACCACAGCTAGCAAGGTGAGTACCAAAACCGATGTCTTTAGTTATGGAGTGGTGTTGCTCGAGTTAATATCGGGCAGGAAAGTGATGGATATGCTCAAATCGCCACCTTCAATTGTGGAATGGGCTGTGCCGTTGATTGAAAAGGGTCGATTCGTGGAGGTTTGTGACGAAAGGGTTCATTTGCCACGGTACATGGAAGCCACAATCAAACGGTTGCTAGGAGTGGCGGTTTGTTGTCTGTCGCCAATGGAAAATGATCTTCGTCCTTCCATGGATGAAATTGTTATGAATTTGAAGAATTTTGTAATCGTTGAGCCAGTTAGGTTTCCCTTTTTGATGAATTTCATTCGTGATATCATTTTTAACATGATGAGACGAAGAAAATTGAAGTATGATGCGATGGCCACGATCACGACTAATGGTGCGTGTACAGACCATGATTGGGAAAGTGGTCATGATGGTAATAGTATGTCCAAAGGGACATTGTTGGTCAGAGAAATCTTGGCTGATATTACATTGAAATGACATATCCATGAGTTGTTTTTTCATAAAACCCTAATTTGTTGTTTAGGGATAACTTCATGTTGTCCATTTAGATAATGTCTTTGTGAGTGGTCGTACCTTTCATTTTATGTTGTCTGCGCATCTAACGACTTAGCACATGTTAATGGGTCGGATGGATTATTCGAAGTCATTCTTAGGGAGTTTACGACTTCAACTCTCCAGATACTTAGAATTACCAATGTATAATTCGAGTTGTTAAATCATGGGAGTTACTAAGAATGACTCGATTATCCATGAAATATTTAATCGAAGAAATCTCATGTTGCCCACTTAGATGCTGACTGCGCAAGTTTGTGAGTGGTCGTATCGTTTATTTTATGTTGTCTGCATATCTACCGACTTACGCACTTATTTATGAGTCAGGATGGATTATCCAAAATCATTCTAAGAGAGACCTGTAGTTTCAATACTTGATATTATAATTATCAATATTTTCAATAATTGTGATAAAGTCTCGAGATTTCAAGTCCCAGAGCTATATATCTTCACCTATTTTTGAAATACTTATAGTTGCTGAAGAAAAAGGTATTGGTGAAGCTGCTGCCAGCCGCATGCTGTCCAAACACAAGATTCCCAAAAAAAGGAGGTGGGCAGTGGGAATATAACGAAGGCTTTTTCTTATAATATGGCGTGTCATTCTGCACTTACAATGTTTTCATTTATTTAATCTCTTTGTTTTGTCTCTCCACTTTTTGGAAAATTCTAGTACTCTAGACCCGACTTGACTACACCCAAGTGTATTTCACAAGGAAAGTGTATTACACTTGTTATATAATTGGTAAATTAATTATTTTTAAAAATACATATGAGTTTGGCTGAGTCGAGAACGGGTCAAAATTTCCCCCACTTTTTATGGGGTACTTCCTATTTAAGAAATATATATTGTGAGATTAATTAAAAATAATGAAATCACTTATTATTATTAAATTGGAGATAATAGTTATAATGTTTATCCACACACGTAGTAGTTGTAATGTCGTAGTTGAGATTCATCAAGTGATTTTGTCGTCGGGTTTTTATGTTGCTAGAGCTTATAGCGAGTTGACTATATATACTAGATACGATCGCGCACTCTATACATGTCAAAAAAAAGTTTTAAATTTTTTTGAGTAAGATCAATTATTATAATATAAAATATGTGTGATAATTAACTTTTTAAAATTACTATGAATGAAATATGAAAGGAGGTATATAAAGAGAGAGAAATGAGAGGAAAAGAATAGAACGTGTGAGACAAATATATTAGGAGAAAGAATGCAAGAGAAATGAAAGAGAAATAATTTTTTAAAAAATATAAGTCATAAAATATATAAAAAAGATACATGAGACACTTGTCAAATTTTTAAAATATAAATAACTTCACCAAAATTTGACAGATGAAGGTGGTTACTCTGAACCACTCCCACTTTATGTAATAATATAGATAGTATAGATGCATGGAAAATGCTAGTATGAATCGGGTGATAGGAGAGAGAATGCAAGAGAAATGAAAGAGAAATTAATTTTTTTTAAATATAAGTGATAAAATACATAAAAAGGATACATGGGACACTTGTCAAATTTTTAGAAGATAAATAATTTCACCAAAATTTGACAAATCAAGGTGGTTACTCTAAACTACTTCCACTTTATGTAATAATATAGATAGTATAGATACATGAGACACTTGTCAAATTTTTAAAATATAAATAACTTCACCAAAATTTGACAGATGAAGGTGGTTACTCTGAACCACTCCCACTTTATGTAATAATATAGATAGTATAGATGCATGGAAAATGCTAGTATGAATCGGGTGATAGGAGAGAGAATGCAAGAGAAATGAAAGAGAAATTAATTTTTTTTAAATATAAGTGATAAAATACATAAAAAGGATAAGAGAGAGAAATGAGAGGAAAAGAATAGAACGTGTGAGACAAATATATTAGGAGAAAGAATGCAAGAGAAATGAAAGAGAAATAATTTTTTAAAAAATATAAGTCATAAAATATATAAAAAAGATACATGAGACACTTGTCAAATTTTTAAAATATAAATAACTTCACCAAAATTTGACAGATGAAGGTGGTTACTCTGAACCACTCCCACTTTATGTAATAATATAGATAGTATAGATGCATGGAAAATGCTAGTATGAATCGGGTGATAGGAGAGAGAATGCAAGAGAAATGAAAGAGAAATTAATTTTTTTTAAATATAAGTGATAAAATACATAAAAAGGATACATGGGACACTTGTCAAATTTTTAGAAGATAAATAATTTCACCAAAATTTGACAAATCAAGGTGGTTACTCTAAACTACTTCCACTTTATGTAATAATATAGATATACAGTTACGGTTTCAAACAAAAAAAATTCTAGTATGAATCGGATGATCTTACAACATTTTATGTCGCTAGTTTATGTTGCTAGCTAGAGTGCAATTAATAGCGAGTTTCATTATATATATGGGTAGGGGGTATTTGTACATTCACTGGTTCAAGTGGTTCATATTAAAGCATATCAGCATCTATTTGACTACTATCAGCACATGTAATACATCTTGATATAACTTATTTGGTGTATGAACACCCAATTCAACAAAACATATCCCTTTATAAACTATTAAAGTACAAATTTCTATAAATATTGCCTCTCTCTCTAAACCTTAGTTTTCTTTTTTCTTCTATTTTCCTCGGCTGACGAAGGCTTGGTGAAGCAGTCGTCTACTTCACCACTATTACCACCATCATCGTCGGCGGGTTGGGACAGCCTTCTTCAAGTTGTACATCACATCTTCAAATCTGACGAGACGGATATGGATCTAAAGAGACAGAGACAGATTGACGAGATGAAGACGGGTGATACTTAAGTTTTTATATAGCGTTTTAGATATTTTGTTTAATATATTACTTTATCTCTCGTATGAGAATTTCATCTCTCTTTGAATAGGAGTTGTACAAGAATTTTCTTGTGTTCGTTTGTGAGTTTTTAAGATTTGTTATTTCCAAAAATTTGATTGTTGGTGTTTCAGATGTTCTTACTACATCGTTTGAGTCGATATGAATTGTATTGTTCCAGGCGTTGCAAACTTTCAATTGAATGATATATAAGATCGATTTTTTTTTTTTTAAAAAAGTAAAAATTTCTGTGGTTTATAAATATATAGAATAAGATTGAGTATTCGTATCCTATAGTGCTTGTTATAGTCTTTAAAATAAAAATTGGTAGAGCTCACTGAAAAAAATCAACTAGCGTTCAAAAATAAATCAAGGTACTCAATATTCGATTTGAATTTGATAGTTAAATAACTCTTTTGAGCCCCGTCCATTGACATATCGAATCAAATTCCAACACTAAGGTAATTTGAAGCTCGGTGAGCTTGGCGCAATTAGTAAAAAAAATATAAAAAAAAGATGGGATATAAGCAAACAAACCAAGTTACTTGAGTTGAGTTTAATTAAATCTCGTTCGAGATTGGTCCCACTAACACACAAACTGAACTCAAATACAAGTTTTGAAACTCAATAATAATTCAAATTAATCTACTTGAATGCTGTTAGGAATCAATGCGCATGAACGAACTTTAAAATAAGAATCAAAGCAAGAAAACAAGACAACAGATTTACGTGGTTCGACAATTTGCCTACGTCCACCAGAGTTTCCAATTCTTCTACTATGAGAGAAATTTACAGGTACAAAATACACACTTGAGTTTATAGACAAACTCAAGAAAATCACTCTTGTACAACCACTCTCAAAGTTATATAGAACACTACTCTCCTATCCCCCTTTGTATTGCCCCGAGAGAAAAACCCCACAAGTGTTTCCCGTGTAGCACAATTTGTATCTACCACAAATTGCTTTCCCTAGTATACACTACATTTTTCCTAGTATATACTATACTACACACACTTTGCTCTCTATGTTTTCTCTCAATTTGGGATACTTGAAGTGAAGGAAATTCACTCCTATTTATAGGAGTAATTCCACCTACCAAAACTCTTTTTGGTTTCACCTACCAAACAACCTCTTGGTTTCACCTACCAAACAACTCTTGGTTCCACCTACCAAACAACCTTTGGTTCCACCTACCAAACAACCTTTGGTTCCACCTACCAAAACTATTCCTTTTGATAATTTGATTTGTCTCCACACTTATATCCCATCAATCTCCCACTTGGAGACCAAACTCAAAGTTGAAAACACAATCCCATCTTCTCGATCATTCCTTCACTTTTCCCAGGTGAACCTCAATCTAGTCGGTCACATCCCCAAATCCAATGGAGATAAAAATCGAGACATCTCCTTGTCTCATCAATCCATCCATCCCTAGTGCTCCTACTCGACGGACTCACATTTTGAACGATGTTCCCCTTCTTTGAACCTCCGCCACTACCCTGTTCCTTTTGGTGATCAACCAATTCCTGAATACCGTGACTTATCCATCTCGGTCCAACTGACCTTTGGATATAGATTACTCCCAAGACCTGGAACATGTCTCACAACCCCGCAACTTTCGTTGCCATCCTCCCCACAAGAGGATAACCACCTTGGTCAAGCCGTCTCTCGACATCCTTACACCAAGGACTTTCCACCTTGGTCAACCTGTTTCGCGACACCTTTCCACCAAGGACTTTCCATTGACTATCTCGGATCTTCCCACATATCTGTTCCCTGCTAACTGCATGAGCTATGTCTTGATCCATTCGTCAATACTTTGGTTTTTCAATGGCAACTCAGATCCCCCACATATCTGCATAAGGCTCCCACTGCATTAGCTATGTCCGATCCATCCGCCAACAAAATCCCGGCTCAGCGAATCTGCCCCGGCTCGGCGTTCTGCCCCGACTCTGCGAATCTGCCTACCTGGCTCTGCATCAGGCCACGACTCTACGAATCTGCCTACCCGGCTCCGCGAATCTGCCCCGGCTCCGCGTTCTGCCCCGGCTCCGTGTTCTGCCCCGGCTGCGCGAATCTGCCCCGGCTCTACGAATCTGCCTACACGGCTCTGCATCCTGCCCCGGCTCTGCGAATCTACCTACCCGGCTCCGCGAATCTGCTCCGGCTCCGCGTTCTGCCACGGCTCGGCGAATCTGCCTACCCGGCTCCGCGAATCTGCCTCGGCTCCGCGTTCTGCCCCGGCTCCGCGTTCTGCCCCGGCTCTGCGAATCTGCCTACCCGGTTCCGCATCCTGCCTCGGCTCTGCGAATCTGCCTACCCGGCTTCGCATCCTGCCCCGGCTCTGCGAATCTGCCTACCCGGCTCCGCGTTCTGCCCCGGCTCTGCGAATCTGCCTACCCAGCTCCGCATCCTGCCCCGGCTCTACGAATCTGCCTACCCGGCTCCGCGAATCTGCCCCGGCTCCGCGTTCTGCCCCGACTCCGCGTTCTGCCTCGGCTCCGCGAATCTGCCTACCCAGCTCCGCATCCTGCCCAGGCTCTGCGAATCTGCCTACCCGGCTTCGCATCCTGTCCCGGCTCTGCGAATCTGCCTACCCGGCATCGCATTTTGCCCCCATGACTTCCGGCTCTACGGTCAACCCCTCTCGGCCCCGTTTCTAGCCTTCATGGTTTGTCCACGTGGTCATGCCTCCGTAACTCTGCCTCCCCCGGTCCCCGACTTGCTCGTTCTTCCGCCCTCTTGGCAACACGAGTCTGGCCCCTTGACCTCCGGTTATACGGATCTGCTTTTGGCTCCGTAACTCCGCCTCCCCGGTCCCTGGCTTGCTCGTTCTTCCGCCCTCTTAGCAACACGAGTCTGGCCCCTTGACCTCCGGCTATACAGATCTGCTTTTGGCTTCGTAACTCCGCCTCCCCGGTCCCTGGCTTGCTCGTTCTTCCGCCCTCTTGGCAACACGAGTCTGGCCCCTTGACCTCCGGCTATACGGATCTTCCCCCGGCACTGCAACTGCTCCCACTGACTTCATGTTTACTCAACCCGACAACATAAACCTGCCTTCACTGTTGCGACTCTGCCTCTACATCTGGCACTACGATTTTCAACGTTTTCTCGTTAACGTTCAACGGGATAACCCCCAAAACTTGCAGCATGATCTCCTGCAACTCTCAGTCTACATCTATCACCTTTTCAGGCTTTTTCCCCGACTCTTACTTTACCATCTTCAGACGCCATTGATTCGCCCACGGATCGCTGTAACCCGTGCTCTGATACCAGTTGTTAGGAATCAACGCGCATGAACGAACTTTAAAATAAGAATCAAAGCAAGAAAACAAGACAACAGATTTACGTGGTTCGGCAATTTGCCTACGTCCACCAGAGTTTCCAGTTCTTCTACTATGAGAGAAATTTACCGGTACAAAATACACACTTGAGTTTATAGACAAACTCAAGAAAATCACTCTTGTACAACCACTCTCAAAGTTATATAGAACACTACTCTCCCATCCCCCTTTGTATTGCCCCGAGAGAAAAACCCCACAAGTGTTTCCCGTGTAGCACAATTTGTATCTACCACAAATTGCTTTCCCTAGTATACACTACATTTTTCCTAATATATACTATACTACACACACTTTGCTCTCTATGTTTTCTCTCAATTTGGGATACTTGAAGTGAAGGAAATTCACTCCTATTTATAGGAGTAATTCCACCTACCAAAACTCTTTTTGGTTTCACCTACCAAATAACTCTTGGTTCCACCTACCAAACAACCTTTGGTTCCACCTACCAAAACTATTTCTTTTGATAATTTGATTTGTCTCCACACTTATATCCCATCAAATGCTACCTTATTCGACTCTACTCAATTCGTTACCGCCGAAAAACCAATTAACTGAGATTCCGATTATAATATATGAAGAAATTGAGTCATTATAGTTTGTTTTGACAACCATAAAACTAGCTAAACTAACATATACACTGTCATCGCTAGTATACGAAGAAAGAAGGTCCATAATGTGGGCAAGAATTTACAAAATACAATAGCATATATTTATATTTATATATATATATGTGTGTGTGTGAGAGAGAGAGAGAGAGCGTGTGCATGTGTTATTTTATTTTTTTTGGTTACAAAGGTTTAGACAGGGTAGTCTAAGTTCCGGGGGATGGGTGGATTAAAAGGTTTGTCCCCCTCCCAACAAGTGCGCTTCTCGGGAGTCGAACTTATGTTCGCCTCCTTACGGGGGTGAAGCTCACTCCACCAACACTATGTTGGTTGTGTGTGTGTTATTACTAGCATAAGAATGTTGTATAATTCTTAATTGGAGTTTCTTGGCCAATTATTTGATTTCATGCCTTGTGCAGAATAATATTCTTTTTAGGATTTTTGAGGGGTTTATATTAGAGTCTTATTTATTTGGGAACTTACCCTATCTTATAAACTAAAGAATTGATTACATAAATAGACAGAATAAGTTTTGAAAAATGATGTTAATTTGTTTCGACGACCACTAAACTATTTGATCTGGAATAAGTCATTGATAAAACATATTATATACATGTCGACATCGAAAACCTCACAAATCAGGAAATCACTTGTCGAAATTAGAAAAAGCAAGATGATAATATCATAATATAATGATAAAGAAAAGGCATACTTTAACAGAATTAAACAATAATCAAGGATAATGAGAAATAAAAAGTCAGCCAAGAATTTTCTAATTGATATATAAATAAATCCAAAGCAATATTCTCCGTATCCAAAGTTCAATTATTTTATGATCATATTTGCAAAGACTTGCTCAAATTAATAAAACGAAAAATAAAGTAATAGAATTCTAGAAGAAATAATAAATAAAAAAGGGCAGCAAATTTTATATTAATTAGTTTAGCTCCATAAGTCTCATAGATGAGGAAAAGAAATTCTAACCATTTCTCTATGCAACAACTAATTTATTAAGAATAGAAAGTTAACTTGTGGCATAATATTTCTTTTTAACTTTTTTTTCTTATGATTTGGTACACAAAGACAAAGTTATATAAAGACAGGGTTCGTCCGTAAACGAATTCTTGATTTATCATCTATATAATTCTTAGTGGCATTTATTTATGTTTTTTTAAGTTATGTTGATTCTTGAATGAAACTAAGAGCTATTAGACTATAAAACCACTATAAGTAGTTAGATTATTATTGTCCGGATCGGGTATGTGAAATTAGGACTAACTTGATGGTCTTAGGGATAATATCACTAGTAGTCCCTGAAGTATCAAATTTATATCACGTTGGTCCTTAAAGTATTTTTTGTTACACTACCGTCTCTAATGTTATAATTTCGTCTCATATTGGTCCTTTCCGGCAGGTTTTGGCCGGAAGTATCAATTTTTTAGGGGTAAAATCATCATATCATGTTTTTCTATCTCACTTTGGTCCTTTTTCTATTTTTTACATTTTTAACCCCCACCCCCAAAAGAAAAATGAAAAAATAAAACACTTTTATCAATTCCAATGTCACATCAAGACAATTCAAATTTAATTGCTACTTGATCAAATTACATATAACTAAATTTATCATATAATTAATTAAGTTCAACTATTTTTTTTTTAAAAAATCTATCTAAAATGTATGGAATATATATTTTAAAAAATGTTATATCAATGGCTAGCCGCACTGTTTTATAAACGATTTTTGATAGAATAAATTATATATTTTTTATAATAAATATTTATTACTTAAATATAATCAATTGCATTTAGTGTGTTAATTTCTTTATGATTTTATTCGTGCTACTTTTCTTTTGCTTTTTATTGGGGTGTTGATAATGCCAGAGCAATTATCATTGAAATTTTTTAGGATCTATTAAATGAGACTTTCTTGTTTTTAAATATAGTTGTTCTATGATAGTTTGCTATACGCCTATTGACACGCTAGAACCTAACGCGCTTTGGTAGCAAGTATACTAGTCGTGATAGTAATAAATGGACAAAAAGTCCGGGTTGTCGAACCTCAGAGACTTGAATTCTAGTTTATGATTCGTAACGAAGTGAACAAATAAAGTAAGAATAAATGTAAATAAGCATGTGAAGCACAAGAGAGAGAGCTAGCAAAAGATTGAAACTCAAGTGTGAAAAGAGACTAAGACACATGCAAGGCTCAACTTGATCTGTATTCTTATAAAGACTCCCGTTGAATCATTAGACTTATGTGCTATGGTGCAAGGTCCTAAAATAATAACTACCTGATGTCTCGTGATAGCTATCCTATGCCTAAGTAACGGTCCCCGAAATATGTCTATTTGGGGATCTAATTATTAAGCATGCATTGAGGATTAGAACTTTCTCGACTCAAGTCGACTTACTTCACCCGGGAATCTCTTCCTATGTCTAGGGCAATTCCTATTTTGATTGGTGATGTTGTGAATTTCTAGCACCTAACTCAAGTCTATCTCAAAACATTAATCTAGGCAAGTAATCAAACATATGGTGATCAAGCACATGTAAGAAGCATAAACACAAATTCACAACACATAGCACACAAAAATTGATTTAACAATTATCTATTATAAGAATAAGTCACAACCAATCCTTACAAGGCCTTAGTCATACAAAATTAGCCCATAATTGATGATATAAGAGAATCAAACGTATTCATGCACATAATCCTGGACACAAAATGTAATGAAAAACGATTAAAACTCCCTACACGGTTGATTGATGACGGATCCTCAATTTGAAGCTTCAATCCTTAGCTATGCTCCTTATCTTGTCCCTTCAAAGTTGGTGAATAGTTGGTCCAAATCCAAGTAATTATCCAGCAATTACCCAAAACTCGACCCCTTTGATTCTACTTAATTTTGGATTTATAGTTTTGAAAAACGGTTACAGCAGCGCCCAGACGAGGCTGAATCGGCTCCTAGGCGCCGCCTATGTGGCAGAGTTATCTTGGGGAGAAAGTCGGCTAGCGCCCAGGTGTGGTCATGTTGGCGCAGGGGCGCGGATGTTGCGGTGCCTAGACACCGTACTGCGTGCATAACTCCTTGTCTTCTTCATCTGGCACCTGGGCGCTGGCGTGCGAAACAGCTTGTCTTGAGTTCGTTTAATACTTCGTCTTTTGCCCTTTTCTTCGTGCACCTTCATTTAATACCTGAAATCACTTCAACGCACAAATTAAACGCACAAGTGACATAAATCAAGCTATATACGAACCTAAATTGTTAACAAAAGGGGTCCAAAACATACGTAAAAATGACTCCTATCAACCCCCCCAAACTTATCAATTGCTCGACCTTGAGCAATAAGAGCTATAGGATACGAAAACATCATCAAACAAGGGAGAAACAAAAAGGAAACTACCTAACTAACTTTCGTGGAGTGAACGGATGCACTTAGCGGCTGCAACAAGCCTTTGAACCCTTGAGTTACCTCAAAGGATGAGTTATAGTCTTGTGAGGGTTTGCATGCCATATACCCACAAAATCAAAGGATGTTTAGCTCAAACGAACCGAGACAACTTGAAATAAGAACTATGATGCAATGACACAAATCAAGTGATAATAAAGCTCAATAACATATACACAAATGAAGACAATGCTCATTCAACACCTAGATTCAAACCAATTTCCAAAGAGTGTAGTAAGATAAGATCTAGGGTATTATGATCGACAGGCATCCCTACCATATTTGGAAACATTCTCTATATCTACCAATTTTCGGTAGATCATAAAGCTTATCGAATCATAGACAACTTTAAGGTCATAATTGTGTTTATTTCCATTACTTTACATTGACATTAACACGCTTTGAAATGATTTACGTTCATAACAACATAAGGCCTCGTGCGATGTTCTACCCCCTTAGGTCTCCTTTGCCACCCATCTAACGAGTTTTGGGTCAACAACTCCCAAACCAGTCGATTTTAGGGTGCTAAGTGTTAAGACACTCCTACAAACTTAATCACCCGAGTGACAAAGGCCACGAAAAAGAACGAGGTCTATTATTCAACTCATTTTCGATTGGCTTGAACAAAGCTCAAATTAACTCAACGAGCATAGTTTGTAGGCAATGGTGCTTTGGTGACCTCCAATACTAGTTGGCCTGACCGAGTTCTCTAGGTCATATCAATCAATCCTCAACTATTCATTTCATTAACACAATTATGGACCCATAAGCAACTAATCAACTCAAAACAACAGGAAAAATCTAGGTTAATATATCCGGGGGATACCTCTCACATGTCTCGGGTTGGGGAACCCTTTCAATCCCCCTACCTTCGTCTTATGTGCAACGTGTATCATCTAAGGAAGATTGACTCTCAACTAAGGTTGAAATGAACATAATCAAGATGTGTAATTATTCATTTTAGACCATTAATAGAAACATACAAGATATTATGCCATTGTTTCGAGTTCTCAAGTCTAATTGCACCAATTGGCAAGCTAACATCCTACAATTTTTTTTCTATGCTTAAAAGTTAGCATACTTTCACGTGTAGAGGTAAAACTCCCCCAAACTTAGACAGACATGTAAAAAACATGAACAAGCACGAAAATCATGGATCAATGATATCCCCCCAAACTTAGAACAAACATTGTCCCCAATGTTCGAAAGAGATAGGAGGAAAGTACACTTCACTATACTGGATGCTGAAAAGCAAACCCGAGTCCTCGAAGAAAATTCTGTCCAAGATTGGGCAACAACTATTCGGGGCAATGAGAGCCCAATGTGAGCTATACAACTACAAGAAGAAACAGTGCTAGCCATACAAAACTTTAAGCAAAGCATATATTCGAAGAAAGCAAAAACACATCACAATATGCATCAAATATAATCCAAAACATGCATCGAATATATGAAGAGATAAATCGTTCAAACAAAACTCCAAAATCAAACATAACAAAACAAACTCCAAAAAAATAAAGATAGAAAATGGACTACAAAATCAGTCTAATTGTCGAAAAGGGCGTCCAAATCATCATCATCACCCCACCGCCCGGTACAGTCTCATCATCGGCTCCCTCCACCAGGTCGTCAACGTCGAGCATATCATCGGGAGGAGGGGCGGAGTAGGGAGGAAATTCTGAAGGATCAGGATACTGATTGGGGCCACGGCCGAGATATGCATCCTAAGCTATGGCAACCTGACGGGTGTAGGCACAGCTGGCGCGGATCAGATCCTCAAGTCGGATCATCCGATGATCAAAACGAGTACCCATCTGATCCAACTCGCTTATCAGGGACTCCATATCAAGCGTGGAGGGACGGCTGGATTTGATCCCCTGAGTAGAAGGAGGGCGAGGTCTTTTGGAAGGAAGTGGGAGAGCTGGAGCGTCAGTTGGGAATGGGATATCAGTGAAGGAAAAGGATGCTCCAGCAGGCTTCGTACCCTCGGTTGGGTAGGCCTCGACAAGGGATGTTGAACATAAGGCCAAAATCAGAGATGGAAAGATAAACGGGTTCCTCTTAGAGACGGAGGACTCCCCACATTTCTTCTTTGCCTTTATCGGATTGAGCAAGGGAGTGAACTCAATACCCATCTTTCGGAGATGCCCTAACAGTGACCGGTGAATCAACCCCACAAAGTCAACCGTTCTCTTAGTCATAATTGAGTAAATCAAAAGGCCCCGTTTGTTATTCATGTCTGATCTGTTGGTGCTTGGGATGAGATTGTGGCGAATAAAATCATGCCACTAGGCAGCTTCGGGGCGTAAGAAACGACGGGCTAGGTAAGCCTCCTGATCTGGCCAAACAGTTCCCTCCCAAGCTATAGCCCTTATGACCTCAGCTAAATACACGGTGAATGTGCCGTCGGGCTTGTAGAGGGCTTGGTACTCGTAGATTTGAGGAATAGACATCCCAAGGCATACACTGATGGCAACTGCATCGTACTTCACCCGTTTATCCCGAATATCAATGGTACGCTCCCGCCACCCCTCTTTGATAGTAATCTCTGTAAAAGCCCTGGCGCTAAAGAATTCCCAAACCCACGGTACTCGGATAGGCTCTAAAGGTTCGGTAAAGTACCCTATTGTGAAAATCAATCAATTCTCGCAACAAAGGACGAGCACTAGTATCGATCGGTTTTTCCTTTATGAGGACCCGATTTTGGAGAGCGTAATAGATGAGCTCAACCTGGGGGTGTGAGAAACGTGAGGCCAATCCCAACCGATTGGGTCTCGGTGTAGGCTCGGGGATATTTGAGGGACCGTCCCCAACCTGCTTCTCCCCTTTGAATGTGGAAGCTTTCTTAGGCACGATTAATAAATTTTCGGCAGCGTAACGACGTAAATTGAGTTACCAAGTTCTCGACACGGCACCCGAATTCACTCGATCAATCAACAATGTCACAATTTAGCCAACCAAAACCCCAAAATCTCAACCTTGCACCCAAATAAGCAACACGTATCTACAAACTTCACAAATGCAGCAACAACCCTCCACAAATCGCCCAAAATGGAAAGAAATTTTGCATAAATAGCCTAATACAAAGCTCCACAAAACGTGAAGCCAATCACTCACCTCTTGGAAAAATCTCGCAAATCGGCGGAGAATCGAGCTCAAACTGCGAGGAGAACGACGAAGGTAGTAGTTTGATTGTTGCGCAGCGGAGAAACGACAGAGATGGCGGCTGAGAGTGATGGGGAGTCGCCTGAAATTGCGGATCTGGGGTCTGGGGGTGGGAAGATGACGACTTTGACTGATTTTTGACTGAGAATAAAATTTTATACCTAAGCGGCGCCTAGGCGCAGTAATGCGAAGCATGTTGGCTTCTTAGAATTCAGGCAGCGCTTGGGTGTGACAGAATTGGCGTAGGGGCGCGGTTGAGCTGGCGCCCAAGCGGGACATTGGTAGCACTCAAGTGCCATGATGTGAAGGGAGTGACTTGTTGGGCTTCCGTCGACTCCTAGAAGTGAGTTACGGGGCGCACGGGCGCTGAACATGCGGCACCTAGGGCGTGCAGTACATGACGCCCGGGCGTGATACTGCGAAACTCATGGTCAAGTTTTGGGAACTGGCGCTTAGGCGTGATTATGTTGAATTTTTAATTTTATAGTTTTGAAAAACGGTGACAGCGGCGCCCAGGCGCGGGTGAATCGGTGCTTAGGCACCGGCTATGTGGCAGAGTTATCTTGGGGAGAAAGTAGTTGGCGCCCAGGCGTGGTCATGTTGGCACAGGGGCGCGGATGCTGTGGCGCCTAGGCGTGGGTAAGGTGGCGCCTAGGCGCCGTACTGTGTGCATAACTCATTCTCTTCTTCGTCTGGCGCTTGGGCGCGAGTGATGTGGCGCTTGGGCGCCGACGTACGAGGCAGCTTGTCTTGAGTTCGTTTGATACGTTGTCTTTTGCACTTTTCTTTGTGCACCTTCATTTAATATCTGAAATCACTTCAACGCACAAATTAAACGCACAAGTGACATAAATCAAGCTATAAATGAACCTAAATTGCTTACAAAAGGGGCCCAAAACATACGTAAAAATGACTCCTATCACCTATATTTGAGCTTTGTTAGTTAAAACTCGTAATATACACGTATAATGCACAAATGTATGTATAATTAAAAAAATGTTTTTTCGTATGCATTATCGACATAAATTAATAGACATACTTTACATATCACATATTATACTTGATGAATAATACTTTATGTTTGGCAAAAAAAACTCGTAATATACTCGTAGGTATTAGATACAATTTTTTTTCCGTCCCGTATTCAACTAATTAGGTCATTGAGAATATCATTTTTCAGTTGTGCACCAATTTTGACGTGTTATAATTATCAAAACTTTTGTAATAAAATATGCATTAAAAAATAAATAGTTTGATTTATTTAATTAAACATGTACATAAAAGAAATTGTACTATTTTAGTTTATAGTCCATGGTGTTGGCTTGTTTAAATAGTTTGGATTGAAATCACTTATTCGGATGCCGAGCGTCCACGCCTAATTAAAAATTGCTAATTGGGTCAAGTTCACAAACTAAACAGTAGTGTATAATATAAAACCTGTTTGCTAAAACTTATACTTTTAAAGAAGTGCAAAATTTTAGAATAAGTTGTAAAAGTGGCTGTAAAGTTAAAGTTAAGTTTGTTTGCAAAACTTCCTAAAAAGCAGAAGAAATAGAAGAAGTTGGTAGAAGTACCTAAGGACATGTTTTTAGTTTCTGCTTATTTTTAGCTTTTTTCTAGAAAAGCAGAATTAAAAGCAGAGGAACCAAAAATCAAAAAGCTGCTTAAATCCTGTAAAAAGCTCAAGAGTGCTTTTTTTTTTCTTTTTTTTTTTTCAATGTTTGCAAACAAGTTCATATATTGGGTTGAACTCACCTTGGTCCTAATAAGTGAACCAACTTGGGACCAATGAGGAAACAAATTGAACCCAGTGAAGAACCAAGTTAGACCTAATCTTAATCAAAACCAATAAAAACCAACTCAAGTAAACCTAAGAAAAAAGAATTGAGGACCCAACCCAACCCAAAACTAACACTACTACAAAAAGAGCCTATTACAGCGCCCCAATTACAGCGATTTTTCGAAAAACCGCTGAACGGAGGGGGCTATTACAGCGGTTCGTGAAAGAACCGCTGTAATAGGTAAAACGCGGCACCTATTACAGCGGTTCTTTCATGAACCGCTGTAATAGGTACCAGGTCTATTACAGCGGTTCTGTAGAGAACCGCTGTAATAGGCCTTTTACAGCGGTTCTCTACTGAACCGCTGTAAAAGGCGAAAAAAAAATTGAAAAATACCTATTACAGCGGTTTTTATAAGAATGTAATAGGTGTACCCTATTACATCGGTTCTTATAAAAACTGCTGTAATAGGCCAAAACAAAAAAATTTGAAATACTTTTATCTTCCCGCTTCTCTCTCTCACTCCCAAAAATTTAAAACACATAATTCAACTAAATTTTTGAAAAAATTCATAAAAAAATAGAAAAGTAATAAGACAAAATAAAAAATTTGAAACATCCAAAAAAAAATAAATTAGAACAATAAAAAGGAAATTTTTAGTTTTTTACTAATTTTTTTATTTTTAATCTTTTTTCTTATTTATTTTCATGTTTTCGGATTTTTGAATTGTCTTTTTTGTTTTTGAAAAATTAAAAAATTTTAAATTTAAAAAAATATAAAAATGCAAGAAATTTAAGAACTAAGTAGACTACTCCCTCACCTATGCGGCTTGTAGCACTTTGCCCCCTGTGTGCTACCCAATTTGACCGAGGGGGTTAAGTGCATCTTTTATAATAGGTGAGGGTGTCGGGTACACTTTTCAATAAGTGAGGGGGTAAAGTGCACATCACCCTATAGGAGAGGGGGGTGTCTGCATTTATCCCTACTATTAATTCCATCACCTCAACCAGATCCGATTCAGCGGAAGTATGGACGACGAAATATCAAGGCTTAGTGATTTGCTTTCCCTTACGGATAGGGAAGCTACTAAGGTTGAGATCCCAGCTAATCTGTGGAAACAAGGGACGAAATATATGGGCTTAATCATAGTGGCCAGGCTTTTGACGGGGCGAAGGGCAAATTTCATGGCTTTCAAGGATACGGTGGTTAGGATGTTTAAACCAGTGAGAGGCATGGATGTGGAGAGACTGGAAAGCTGGAGGTTTCTATTTAGTTTCCGCCATACGATTGATTTGAATGGGGTTCTCGATGGCAGACCATGGAGCTTTGACAAAGAATTGATCATTATGAAAAAACTCGGTATTGATGACTATCCCGTATCAACTCCACTGCACTAGGGGGACTTTACGGTTCACATTAGAGGTCTACCTCTTAGCCAGATGACTAAGGATATTATAGCTTATATCGGTAATAAAATCGGTAAATTCATTAGAGTCGAGTTGGCAGAGAAAGGGGTTTCTTGGGGTTCGATAATGCGTATTAGGGTTTTTAAATGTTACTAAGGCTTTGATACATGTAGTTAAGCTCAAATCAGGGAATGAAGCCTTGACAGTGCATCTTTCATACGAATGACTACCAAACTATTGTTATCTTTGTGGCATATATAATGGGACATTTATCTAGTTTTTGTGAGTTGCGATATAAGGATGATTTTACTGATCCGGGGATTGAGTTACTATTCGGGCCAAAGCTGAGAGCCCTGGTGAAACCGCCGATGGAATCAGGGCAGGGGACCAGCAGCAACATTGCTTCGCCTTCTTTGTCAGCAAACTTAACGCCGGGGTAGGCTGGAACGGATATTGGAGACCGGTATGCCGAACTGATATGAATCAGCAAGGAAGGAGGGATGAGAATCTGCTCCGGGACACGGGCCTAGTAAGCACAGTGTTGTGATTTGGTCTAGCGAAATATAATTGGGTTGGTTTGGAACCGTGGTTTGAACTCAATTTGCAACCTCGAGTCTAGATCCATTTTATCAACCAAATTGACTCACTAAACCTTTTTTCCTTTCAATTAGAACCCTGATCAGATCTCCAAAGAAAACATCAAACATTACGAGTACAGTAGTATTCGATCATATATTGCGTTGCTGCAACAGTACAGTACCAATGGCGAATCTATACCTTTTCTTATTCCTTATTCCCTATTTCCTATTTCACCCATATAGATCACATAAGGCCCCATTTCTCATGCATGTTTATATAAAAACCTTGCTTTCTCATGGCTTTCGAGATTGAGAAAAAACTAAAAAAAAAGAGTATGGAAAGGAATTGAGATTGGGTTTGGCATTGTGGATGATTTTGCAAAAAAAAAAAAAAAGGTATTGGAAGGAAGTGAGGTTGGGTATGTGCACTGTGGATGATGGAAACAATTGATCCTCTTAAAGATGACCTTCCACACTACAAAAATCTCCCAGAACACGATCCTCTCTCTCTCTCTAATATATATATATATATATATATATGTGTGTGTGTGTTGTCATTTTTTTTTATAATTTTTGAATTTTTCTCATATTTGTTGTAGCAATTGCAATTAAGAGGTTGAAGTTGTTGCAAATTATAGGTAGTAAAAAGTGGTGAACACTACTGACTATGAAATTCGAACAACGTAAGTATCCAGAACACAAAATATTATTAGATAAATATTAATCTACATAAAGAGTAGATATATTTAGCACTTCAAATTTCTCAAATTGGTTATCCAAATGAATGAGAAATTATATGTTAAAGTTGGTTGCTTGAACTACGCATTATCCCACACAGGAAAAGGAACACAGTTTGTGATGGTTTATATACATTTACCTTGGAGTAAGGGGTTGCCTTTAGGGTGAAGAATGTTGTGGGATTGATGGAGGACGTTAGGTCTCCTATCAACCCAAAACTAGTTGGGTTGGGTTGGAACAGTAGATTTGAACCCAATTTGCCATCTCTAATTTAGACTCGTTTCATTCACTAACCCGACTTACTTAACCTTTTTCCTTTTAACACTAGAACCCTGATCAGCTCTCCAAAGGAAACTTCAAACATGGTGAGTACAATAACATTCAATCATATATATTACACTGCTGCAATAGTACCAATGGCGAATTTGTACCTTTTTTATTCCCTATTTCCTATTTCCCCTATATAAATCATAGAAGGTCCCATTTCTGATGCATTATTATATCAGAACCTTGCATTCTCATGGCTTCTTTCATGGTTTTTAGACTGAGAAAAATCTGAAAAAAGAGTATGAGAAGGAGTTGAGATTGGGTTTGGGCATTGTGGATGATTTTGCAAAGAATTAAAGAGTATGGTAAGGAATGAAGGTTGGGTTGAAGTTGTTGAAATTAATAGGTAGTAAAAAAGTGGTTAACACCACTTTTGACAACAAAATTAGAACAACGTAAGTATTCGAGATACAAAATATTATTGGACAAAATAGTAGATATGTTTAGCACTTTGAATTTCTCAAATTGGATTTCATATAAATGAGAAATTATGTGTTAAAGAGTAGTTTTTTTTATACAATGTAAATAGTAGTTTTTTAAGTTTTTATTTTTATCTTTTGATACCTTGTTCAACATCAAGCAGAGGATGAGAAATTTGAAACCCATAGTTGGATGGTCCAGGCTCAGAAGCCCATTGATCACGGTGTAAAGGATGAAATAACTTAAAGAATGTATAACTTGTTTTCTAATATAAGCACATATGACCCAAAATCTATTAGTCTAGTGGTATTCATCTTCCATTTTATGTGAAAGGTCCTCGGTTCGAATCCAGGCTGCCACAAGTTGTGGCTCCCCCCTCCTTTATGGAGCTAGATAGAGTCTTTATCACTCAAAATTATAATTATCAACTCGAGTTTGTCGGGCTAGATATGTAGATTATTCCGCTTCCTCTTGAATTAAAAATAATAATAATATAAGCACATATAGATTGAAATTGAAGGATTGTTGAGTTTTATCATCAACAGGTTGTGTTTCCCATATTTTTCAGAATAACTCATAAGCAATTTTTTCTTTTTTCGAGGGGCAATAAAAATTAATATGACCGCTACCAAGTGGCAATGCGTTATGATTTACTTTATTTACCATAGATAAAATTGATATTTTGACTTCATGAATTTAAAATTTATGAGTTGTCATTAGAGCATTGATGATGTCAATTTTTTTATGCTTTTGAGACTATTATTTTTCTTTATTCATTTTACATATTAGATTTACTTTATTAATTGTAGTTTCTGAAAAAGAGAATAAATTTGGGTCGCTCGGGCTCGACTCGAAGCTCATATTAATTTTCAAGCTGAGACTAAGCTTTGAGAAAAAAAACTCGTACAAATTCAAGCCTTGACAACAAAAGTTTACATAATATTAAGTCGAGAGTAAGCTTGAACAAACTTAGCATATATTTTAATTTTTCAATTTCATATTTTTATGTTAGTTTATTATTCTAAATTATGGTCATGAATAGAAAATAACACATTGCTTACTGTCTTCAAGTTATGAAATAGTATTGGACCAAAATCAACATCCTCAATCTCATACCATATAGATTAACTACGTAACGTATGAATAAATGGAGAAAGGAAAAAAATTAAAATGGTATGATAGGCTCTTCTGACAATTTATCTATAGATTTATCAATAGAGATTGTAACTCCATGTAATGAGAAGAGGTACTTGTAGATGTTTACATTGTACAAATTTGAGTATGATAAGTGGGTTACTTAGATGATGCCACATGGTGTTCATGGATACTTGGGATGATAGGTCGCCCAAGCTGGATCATCTTAAATACACGGATTTGTACCGTAATACAAATATGAAATTTATGAGGGGCTACAATGCTATTCAGAGACAGAGCCAAGGGGGCTGGTACTTGGTAGGGGCACTCGCTCTCCCCTCAACTTTGAGAAAATTATTTTTTGCCCTTTTAAGTTTGCCCCCCATAAATCCAAAAATATCAAGTTTTGACTTTTTTTTATATATTTATTACCCCCGAACCCCAAATTCTGATTCCGTGCCTAACGCCATTTCATTCTGTAATATTGTTACATGATTTACTATATCAGCCTTCGAAGTCAAACTAGAAAACTAGCTAAGGGTGCTTGTGTTGTGGGGTTTGATTTTCTTAGCTTGACAAGCACTATTAGTTACTTACAGTCCAAATTTGTTGGGTGTTAACATATTGACATGTGCTGAGTAACAAAATACAAGACAAATCCATCGATTTTCATAAAAATAGATATTCAAGGAATTTATCGGAATTACATGACACTTATAATATAATATGTTCAATCACGTCGTAATATATATGTTACTCCGGGTAATTGGTATATCATAAAATAAGAGAAAATAAATTTTTATATCAAAAAAATTCATGAAAATAGTTTTCAATCTCTAACGCATGTTCAACAAATTTTTCATTCGAAGAAATCCAAAACTTAAGATAAAAAACTTTTTGGATTAAATTACTGTTAATGTTTTAAGTCAAGAATTGATCACTCAATTTTTCTTTTCAAAAACTTTTTGTTTTGAAATCTTCAGATGGATAAATTGTATAAAGATGAATTTCATTATTAATATTAAATATTTTATATAATTTATTTGTAACTTTAACATGGTAATTATCTAAAAATACCAATTTTCAAATTTAAAAAAAATTAAAATATGATAATTTAAAATTAAATTAGTATCAACTATCAATACTAAAGTTCTAAATAAAAGTATTTCTCTAAAGTACAATCGATTAATTCTTCATTTAGAAGACTAAGGGCAATTAAATCCATAATTTTATTAACCCCAAATGATGTGGTTTTTTGAATAAAAAATGTACTCGGAATGAAAAATTTTAACATGATTTTTCGGATGTAAAAGTTTATTTTATGGAGTTTTTTGTAATTTCATAAGGAAATGATCAATAACCAAAAAGAATTACGAAAAAAATCAAATTAAAAAAAAAAAGTGCAAAGTACAAAACTATCCTCAAAGTTAAAAAGTGAACCGGGGATTGACTGAACCGAACCGGTTTATGTCACCAATCCTGAACCGGTGTGGAGAAAAGAACAATGGCAGATTTTAATGCACACCATTACTACTACTTTCTCTCTCTAAAGCTTCCAAAACATTCATAGCTTTCTCTCTCTCATCTCTAATTATAAAAACAGTATCTTGTATGTATATACCCTCGAAACCCTAACCCTAAAAGTTTAGTTTTTTAGAGTTTTCTTCAATTGATTTAGGATAATCGGCCGCTGGAATAAAGAGTATAGCAATGGAGACTCACATCACTCATCATAATCTGTTCGACAGACGCCCCATAATTAAGTCTAGAGCCCCCGCTGTTAAATGGGTCAAAGAATGGTAAAGAAACAAAAACCCTTGAAAGATTTATACGAATTGTCCATGTTCTTTGCGTTAATTTTGTTCTGGGTTTCTGATATATGGGTTTGGAAGGTTTTTTTTTTCCTGTTGCTGCGATATATAATTGTGTATATCTGACTGTGACTTGAAAAACGGGTTATCATGTGTGTTTATGTCGGATAATTCAATGCCAGACCGAGGTCAATGGTTCGAGTGTGAATTATTTGTCTATCACTCTTACACAAGTGTGTGCGGGACCGCCCACATCACACCTTACTGTGTGAGAGTCGTTGTGTGAGAGATACAGGTACTAGGACCATTGGATTTGGTCTAACATAGATTTATCCGTTTTATGCCTCTCTAGTAATTGAACTGTGGAGCAGAGTATAGTACTTAGTTTGAAAGGAATTGAATTTTAGTGCATGTTGTTATAAACCTAGTTGTAGCATTCCGACGTGGGGGGTTTATGTGGCATGGACTCTTCCGCTTCAATTGTTAGTTTTTGGGGTTCGGTTCTCCTAAGGTCGTATCATTTATGTAGTGTGCTTGTTGTCCATCTCTTTTTCCAACCTGCATTATTCAGTTTGTTGGTTTTTCTCGTACTTTTTGGTTCGTTTTATCGACCCCACTAATGTTTTAGTATAATTCAGGGTACCACAGGATCTTGTCACAACTGGTGGGAAGTGCCTCGTCTTAAAATGGGTTAATGGTTAGTTTTATAACTTCTTGGTTCCTATCATGCATCTGATGAAAGTAACTTTAGTATAGTATTTATTGTTGTTTTGTTATGTCTACAATTTTCACGACCCTTCGGATAAGAATCACACAAACATTTTGCATAGGAATTGGAAGTTATGGTTTGGAATTATGTGTGTTTGTTTTGTGGCATTAATCGTACAGTAGCAATAAGCTATTCGTAATATAGTAATCCGTTTGCTCCTTGAATGTTCTGCATTGTCTTCAAATAGTGCTTATCTCCTTACTTCTTTTGTAGTACGGCTACCTTTTATTTTAATCATATACTCCATTGGCAAGAAAAAGATAAATTTTTTGAGGATAGGCAGTCCTCTAAATGGAAAAGAAAATGATTTAGAAACTAAAGTTGAGGATCAAAAAAGAACTCCAAGTGCAGAGTAATCGATTGATGCAACCTTGTGATAGAATTGATGGAGGTGAATGATGTGCTATTAGTATGGTATAGGAGGATCTGTCTGGGAACGGACCTTTATTCTCGGTTTATTAAGTCTCAAGGAAATAAATTTGAGAAATGTCGTTTAGAAGTTCAAACTGTTGGTTCTCTTGAGGAAGCACTGATACTTCAACCAACCTTTCGTTCTGAGTGGTACTCTTATTGGATAAGATGATATCTTGATGTTCTCAGATAAGTATCGCGAAAAGATAAATTTTGACACAGTCCTAGATATCAGAACATATCATATACTTATTAACACTGCATAATCTTTGAGCTACTCTGGGAAGTACTCTTTCCAGACAATAAACTTACAGCAATGTATAGACTAGGTATCACAGAATATTTGAAGACTAAAACTCACAAAAATTGCTCACCACATCAATAAAACTAAAACTTTGTAAGTCGTCCTTGTTGACGTTGACGATACATTGTTATGATAATAAGAATCTATTTTTGCATTACTTATATGTATTTGTCCCATTTTTGGCATTTATATTATTTGTATGTAGTTTTCCATTTATGTAGTTTTGTATTTCTGATGTATCTAGACTTGGAAATTTTGAAAAATCATGTATTCCCTTATTCATGTTTGAGTATTATCTCGTACTAGCATCTAGATTTTTCATCTCCATGTGTTAGCGTCCTAAGATTGGTTCTTCAAACTATTGGTACCAACTGTTGGGGGTGATTTTGAAATAATACCAAGATCAGTCGGACCCAATGGAATTATGGAAGAACAGATGTGAAGACCTAACCCTTATATGGACACGCATGAAGTTTCACAAATGATTTAAATTAAATAAGATTATCTACTAAATGTGTAAACTTATGAGGAAAGTAGATCATATAAATGCTAGATGGGTTCAGAAATGCTTACGTAGAAAAAGAAAAATGCAGAAAACATGATTCAAACTCTTTTAGACCTTATCTCCTTCACAATCTCTTTGAACATACCAGGAGTGTTGGATCCTACAATATTTAACAGAAAAACTTCTCTGAGAAATGTTCCTTATTTTTTTTTAAAGAACTCTGAGAAATGTTTCTTTCTATTTCTTAGTTATTACTAGGTTTTTTGGAACATATTGTTTAAGTTTATTTGTAGGGGAATTATGGAATTATGTACGTGGGATGGCAGGGGCAAAGTGGTCCAAACATTTTGACATTTGGAAATTTATGTGCGAAACTTAACAAGAATGTGTTATTCCGGGGTATATCAATGAAATTCTTGGAGCTGGTGTTTTTTTTAAGAAGGGGCAAAATCGAATTATGGTGCTTAACAAGTAGTTGTAGCTGTTGATTTCTGCAGAATAGATTTGGATTAATTAGTACGAGGAGGCCTAGTAATAAATCCCATAAAGGATGACCAGAAGTTCAAAAAGTTTTATTTTTTGGACAATTTTGCCCCTCATCGTGCCACCTAACATCGGATATTCATGAAGTTTCTCCACCTATTCAGGAAGTTTACAAATCTTATCCATCTCTTCTGTAAATAGAACTGAGAAATTTTGTACCAAGGGAACAGAGAGTTTTCTAATAAATTCTCTCCTGTAAAAAGAAAACATTGGACAGAAAGAAGTTTCTTTGAAATTTTTCTAATTTCATTTTTGAAGCCCATGTATTAAGTTTTATCGAGGTGATTATGGTGAAGGCTTTATGTTTTGAAGAGTTTGGCTCGTCCTTTATCTTTTTTCTGAACTAAGAATTTGTGAACCCATTTATTCTTTGCACAATTAGTTACTTTCTTTATTGCTTTCCATATTGGACTAGTTAGTTTCTTTGAACTAGTTAATTTATTCGACTCTAATCGTTATGCATGTTCATACAAGATATAGGTCCTTATATTTATGCTTCAATCTTGGGTTTGTTTTTGAGACAATCCCAACAATAAATAATGTTGATTTTTGAGGAAGTGTTTGATACTAAAGAAAACTCCATGCATTTATATTCTCAAACCATTGTCTATATGAAATTAGTTGTTTTTCTTGAGGGTTACAAATTGTACATATCATATGATTTCCTTTTTTAACCATTTTCTCTTTGTCGTTTTAATTTATACTTAACTGTGAGCTACAATTTTTCGTCCTATTTTCAGAGGCCACATTGAAGGCCATGAGAGAGAAGACAAAAGAACCAGAAGTGGTAGAGCCCGAGCCGGAACCAACAACAGAAGTTCTTTTTCTTTGCAGTTACGAAGGCTGTGGAAAGACATTTATTGATGCTGGAGCTTTGAGGAAGCATTCTCATATTCATGGGGAGAGACAATACGTTTGCCATTATGAGAATTGTGGAAAGGTAATATAATCTTTTTGTCAACTTTGAGATGAGTGGCTTACTCATAAAGAAAACATTAACTTGATCCCTTATCATAGCATCCGTGATAGAGCATTTTAAGGCGGCAAGTTTCACTTGAGTCAAGGGAGAATTATGTGTGGTATTACATATTTTTCCAAAAAGAAAGAAAATGCAAAACTCTTCTTGCCATGAATCATCGAGATATGGGAATCTGATATATGTTTGCTGAATTTCCTATTTTTATTTTGCAACTCATGTGAAACTCTTAAGATTGTTTTTTAGGTCTTTGATTTATTGTGGATAATTTTTTGGGACAACATTGACATTCCAGTTCTTTTATTCATGAAAATTAAACTACTTTTGCTGGTATGATTGAGATGGTATAGATTTTACGAAAAGATGAAGAAGGTAAAAAATACTATCCGAATACTATATACCGAGCATGTTTTATAAATGTAAGGAAGAACTATTATCTTGTATAGGCTTATATCAAGTGGCTCTTTGTTTAGAAATCTCAACTGAAGCTTCCGTAGAAAGGAATTACCTACTAAAAGACGCAATGTTCTTCATCAAATCTGCTCATAACTATTGGAACTGTTTTAAGGGAATTATTATAAAAGGCCATAATTCTTCCATCTTATTTTTATCTATGTTATCTGTCATGCACTCTTAAGTTATGGCTTCTTCTGCAGAAATTTTTGGATAGTTCGAAATTAAAGCGACATTTTTTGATTCATACTGGAGAGAGAGACTTTGTGTGCCCACATGAAGGTTGTGGTAAGGTGAGTAAATCTACCTTCTCAGAAGAGTTTGCGGGTCTGGTCGATGCTGCCCGATAAGGCACGTGCCCAACTAATATGTGAACCGTTGGATGATATATGATGATGATGTCATTTTACACTTTGTGACATCGTCATACACATATCCAGTGGTTCACGCCCCAATTGGGCACATGCCCTGTCTGGCAACGTGAACAAAACCGTGTCATTGGTCCATCAATGCTTTGATTGTTCTTCAATTCTCCAATTTATTTTAAGTTGATATCTCATTCATATTAAGTGTTGTAAAATTATACGATAGGTAACATTATGGTTGTATTCCAATACGTTGTGGGATTTGCAAGAATAGCCCGAGTCAGGTCTTACATCACTAATATTTTATTCTTGGTTTCCAGTTGGTACCTACACCAACTCTAATATTGTGATTTCTCTATTGTGCAGGCATTCTCTCTAGATTTTAATCTGAGGTCACACATGAAAACACATTCGCAGGAGAATTACCATATTTGCCCATATCCGGAATGTGGGAAACGATATGCCCATGAGTACAAGCTAAGGAATCACATTGCGTCTCATCACGAAAAGGTTGAGACTCTCAAATCCCCCTATATTCGCTGCGTTTTTTATTTTTCTGTTTTCGATGTAGATTTAGAGTTCAAATTTTCCAACATAGTCTCGTTCTTCATTCTCTTGGAAAGTCCTAGCTTTGCTCCTTAAGCATGGGACTTCTGGGTTGGTTCTGAGGAGCCTGCTATTCGACCATATATATGTGTCTGTGTGTTTATGTATACACACACACAAGCGCAAACGTACACAATTTATCATGCATTCTATAATATGATTTCTATCATTGCTGCTTCATATTGTAACTAATAGGAATAACTGCATGCACCTCCTCACTTATTGGGTAATTACCACTATCTTCCTGAAGTGTTGAAACCAAAACACCCCATGTCAGATAGATCCTGATAACTCGTGAAACAGAGGTCGAAATTATAATTTGTTTCTGACAATGGGATAAAATTGTATTATAGGAAGTTATTGTAATTTTTCAAACAGGTTGTTGGGGCGTTTGTGATTTACACTGAATAATGTTTATTGTGTGACAATTCATGCAGAATATGGTGGATGCACCAAAATACGCTCCTCCGCCTCCAGAAAAGCCCGTAAAAACTCCAAAATCCTCCACGGGTGCAACAGGCCCCGCATCATCAGACCGACCTTACGCCTGTCCATATGAAGGTTGCGAAAAGGCTTACATCCATGAATACAAGCTCAATCTTCATCTAAGGAGAGAGCACCCGGGCCATTTCCCCGACGAAAATGTGAAGAACACGCAACAACTTAATCACGCTGAAAACGAGATTGACGAAGCAAGTGATCAAGAAGCGTATGGTGGAAAACGAGGCAATGGAAAAGTGAGTAAGAAAAGTAGGCCAAAGCCCAATTTAAAGTTGCCTCCATCAAAAGTTCCTCAGAGGAAAAGTTCTAATGCAAACATGAATGTGGCGAAGAAAGCTTGGCCGGTTAAAGAGGAAATGTATGAAGAAGAAGATAGTGAAGAAACGGAAGAGGAAAGGGAGAATGTGGGAGAAGGGTGGAGGTATAGGGAAAATAATGAGGATGATGATGAAGAGACTGAATACGAGGACTAAGGGTATACTCGTCATGATTTGCAAGTCGTCTCTTCGGAGGAAGTGATGTATTTTATTTTCAGTGGTGCGTATGTCGTAAGAATAAGTATCGTTTAGTATCTCTTTACCGACCGAGAAGTAATAAGCTGTAATTATTTTCATTTTAGGGAATTGCTTTAAGTTTTGCAGGGTGGAAAGATGTATGTTAAGAACTTAAGAGCTAGCTATAGGGGTGCGCATTGAGTCTTAGTAGATAGGTATATACTTCTTTAGTAAAGTTTGGCATAACATGCAATGATTTGATATTTACTAATACTATGTTTGGATCAAAGATTCCTGCTCAAAAAATGGGAAGAAATAAACCAGCACAAAGCATGATTTGTAAAAATCAAACTATTATCCTCTCGTTCTCGTCGATTGGTGTTTTTTAAAATCGAACTATTGTCCGTGTGTTTTTTTAGATGAAAATCACACCAATATTTCCAAATCTACATAATAGACGAAAATCACACCATGTGTTTTTAAAATCGAACTATTATCATTTAAAATGGACTTCAAATCCTTCTCATTTTGGGAAATATTCAATATTTCGACTTCTCAATTAAAATGGATTTCCGAATAATTCCCATTTTGAGTGGTTTTTTGGGAGTCATTATGGTTGATTCCTAATTTATTACAATGAAGTCATTTGATATCCTGTGACAATTAACTATTGAAAAAATTGGAAACCCTGTTGACAAATTTTTTCCCCCGTTGTCTTCTAATCCTTCTATCCAAACCTAACCTAATGTTTCTAATCATAAAGTTTTTCTTTTCTTGATCTGTATTTTGTGGACTCATCTAGACATCTATTTCATTTTTCATGATATTTAAAGTTAGTCTTCCACAACAGCTGTGTGTATAACAAGGGGTGCAAATGAACTTAAAAGTACTAATTTTTCTCTACTTTTATAATAATTGTCAGTTTATTGTAATAATTGTTGGTTGTAATTTGTCATGATTTGGTATTCAAATCATATATTGTGTAAGAAAATAAAATAAAAAAAAGATAAACAAGTATCAAATTCAATCTCCGCATTAGATTTTGAGTCTCAAATTGGATTTGACTACGACTTCAAATATTTTTCAAGCTAGGCCTCAAAAACCTTCCGAGAATTCTTAGTAGTCCAAATTTAAGCAATTTCAGGGGAGTGTTTTGATATTCAACAACTAATTTTTCTTCCCTTTTTTCAAATTAAAAAAAGAAAAACTCCATTTTTTTTCTCGACTTTCTTCCTTAAATGTGATACCAACACTTATCTATACGCCTTAGGCAAGCGGTAGCCACTCATCACTATTTTATCAGCAAACATCTTGCCAGTCTTGGGCATGACATGCCAGTGCAATGTCAAGTTGAAGTCTTTGCCACGCAGATTGCTTCCCTATAACATTATGAGAAAATAAACGAAGGTGGATTAGAAGTTGTGCTTGTGGTAAACAAGAAAGGAGTGCTAGAAAAATAATAGCTTACTTGGTCGATGAAACGATACTTGTTAGTTATGTGAATTCCAAACTTCGCGTGTTCTTTAGAAGGTATAATACCGTCCCACAAAGACACCTGCCAAAAATGTGTTTCAAATCATTATGATCACACTTCTGGGTAAATGCAATATTAGGGGGTGGGGGCATGGAGAACTGGAAGCTTTTTTCACTAAAAAGTAAAAGATCATATGAAAAAAAAAACAAGGGGTATATTGGTAATTTGCACAATCTCGTGAGGCTACTGGTAATTACGCAATAAGTGAGGGAGTGTGCATGTAAATATCCCTAATTTTAATAAAGAGCGGCAATTTGCACAACAACCAAACTAGTAGGCAATATACACTAGCATTGAGAAATAGAAAAAATGAGTCGGAGAAAAAGTTAGTGAACATCATCACATGAGTAATATCAGCACATCCACCTCCAACAAGAAATATTGCATGAAAACTTATATAGAGGGTCATATTAACAGCCATAGAGGTACTACCATACACTCACTCAAGGTTTAATGCAATACGTCATATCTAAGTCCGGAAACTGATGTGAAATGGACTCATGATTAGTATACCTGATTAAGTGCATTCTTTGGGGTTTTATACTCAGCAGCTAAAAACACAAAGACCTGCAAAGTCAAGATTCATTCTTGTCACATTCACATGAACTTTCATGGCAATAAGAGATTCAAAATTCAGCAGGAAAATCAAAACTACATTTGAACAAGCATTTGACATTAAGTTATTTTAAACGCTCCAAGAGTCTTACGGATTCATTCATGAAAAACAAAAATCTAGCAACTGGAAAATAGCAGAGAGCGTACATGGGATACAAAAGAGGATAGTCATAGATCCATTTCAACAGAATATTCTAAATAGTGACACACCTGCTTTGTATTCCACGTAAATAATGACTGTAGATTTGCTGATATATTCAGTGTCAGGCTGACCTGTATAATGTAAAAATCTTCATTAGACAACCATGTTCATCACCTTCTATTTAATCGTTTCTCGAAATGCACGATTTAAAGCTGGCACAATTTTGCATCAACATCAGTATCGGAAATTTTTTTTAAAAAAAAAGGAGAGAAAAAAGAAAATCAAAAGGAGGCAGCAGATGCAATGTGCTTATGGAATTTCATCCATGCGTCCAATAAAAACAACAAAAGCTTGTGGCTTGGTGGATCAGAACTTCTGAAGGCCACTAAAGCTCTCTATGGATAGTTGTTGTAAAGATTATCTTCGTAAGGCAGGGAGCTTTGAGGCTATAAGGAGGCAGTGATTTCTCATAAATCGAATTATGGCAATAACAAATAACATTGAAGCTGAATTGGAAGCATTATGGGATCGCAGTGTGCAAGCAAAACATGTATGGCGGTGTTTGACTTGATGAGGATGACGAAACCTCAGTTATGAATGATAGGTCATGGTAATTGGAGTTTGAACTGTTTGCCATCAAATACAGGAATGATTAAACCCCTTAATATTCCTGCCACTCAAATATATTCGTAAGGGATAGTGTCACTGTTTTCATAGCTAATGAAGTTACATCTCATATACAAAACTGTCACACAGCCTACCAATGCTGAAGAGTCTGAGGGTTACTTCTCTTAGATTAATTGTATATACCTTATTTTCGAGTTTAAAACAATTTGTTAAAGACTAAATTTCTGTGGGGTTATTCTATTTCTCCTGAAGTTGTTTTAACCGCACAAATTAAGCTGCTATCCAAGTAGGTGTGGGCTCTGAATTCTAATAGTAAACTGAATCTTTTTAGAAGGAAAGAACGGATAAGATAGGTGATTATGTGGGAATGCGCATTAGGATCTGAATTAGGGGAAACACAATGTGTGATCACAAAAAAGACAGCAAAAGAAATCTGGCTGCAAATCAGAATCGAAAGTCAAATTAGAATACACAAACTCATGTTTAAAAGAACAGCCTATAAACATATTGCTGGAAGAATAATTGACTAATTGAACTTTTGTACATTGTGAACTACAGCTTCTACAACCTCGATGAAAAATTTACTCCTTACAAAAATATACAAGCGAAATTAACCTCGTGAAAAACTCAGTTCATGTCAAAACAAATTTAGATCAACTACGAAGAAAAACAAAGCCGTCATTTTCAGTTATCATGTACTAGTTGATGTAAAATACACATCAATCCAAACAAATCAACAGGACTTTACACAGAACAGGCCTCGACAACACTAAACATAATAAACAAAATTAAATCAATCTACAAATCACTTGCGTCCGGAGGCAAGTTCGTCGTCTGCAAATCTATTAATAAAGATAAAATTAGGTTGAGTTACCTCATCATCACCGTCAGGTTTCTTCTGGAACCAATTAATATTCAACACCTGAAATCCACAAAGTGAACACCCAAAAATTAAACAAATTAGGGTTTAAAACATCACAAACACACACACACACACACACACATATATATATACACATATATAGAGACAGATTTGGATACAGAATAAGTTTACTTGGACTTCGGAGGTGGGAGAGGGCGAATTGAAGTTATCGGAAACAGAGGCCATGGCGCACATCAGCGCGAGGATGGTGATGGAGAACGTGAGCAGAGCATTCGCTCTGTACAAAAACGAGTGCATTGTTTTCTCCGATTGAATTGAATTGAATTCTTCGTCCAAATTTCAGACAAAATTGAGAGTAAATCTGGACTTGAAATCGGAAATCTGGGTATTTTTTTTCACTCTCGTCTTCTCCTGGGGGTTAAAAGTTTCTTGCAGTCGCCTTTATTTAAGGGCGTGTTTGGATGGTTGATTGCGTCGTAAACGACTTTTTTTGTATGACATTTTAGATCCTATGAGAATGTGACACTTCAGCAATTAGGATTAATAATTTTTAAATTAAATTACCCTTGGTTTTTTTAAGAATAAATAATTGGTCCTAAAAGGAAAAGGAAATTGTTTTTAATGTTTCTCAATTGATAAATTATTAAATATGAATCTACGTTTCAAATGTTTTAATATTTTTTAAATAATTTTTTCTGATTTTTAAAAGTCTATGTTTTGTGATTTATCGAATTCATTTCAAAAAACTCATTACAAAATTTAATTGATGTTTTATTATTTAGTATATCAACAAATCAAATGACGCCAAGTGTTCAAATGAGACTTTCTAATCAAATTATATATTGCAGTCTAGTAAAAGCGAAAGCCAATCAAATTATGACATATTTACCTTGATTAATTTTTATCTTTTTTTTTTTTTGAACAGACAATATTAATTCTTATCAAGATAGTGATTTCATATTATTTATTAAGATTACGAATATCTTAACCGATAATATTTCATGTGATATCATAATTCATACATACACACAACTTGAGGAATGAAAAATTCATACCATACAATATACATGCATGTACATGTCTTCTTCTAAAATTCAACTTTCAAGTCAACTATAAAGGTTTCATGTATTCTTCAAAGACGATCAAATCCAAAGTAATCGACGTTTCTTCTTCAACAAATCAAATTGATTCAAGAATAGGCTTCAAGCACTTAAATCATCTTTGGGAGAAAGAATCAGGGATTTCTAATATGTTTTTCTTGAATTGTGATTTTTTCATCTAAGATATTTTTCTTAAATTGTAATTTTTATTCAATTCATTTACATTTATGTTATCTTATAATATATTTTGCAGACATTTGAAATTTGTGTAAGACAATAAAAGATATTATAACACTATTATACATAAAGAAGATGCTGGTAGATCATAAATCGGGTGTCATTATTATTGGCATAAATCTATGGATTGAATAAATTACATTAACTCGAAAATAGTGACATTGACACAATAAAATACATTTTGGGTCTTAAATTTTTTACTAGAAGCATGGCCACCAAGGATCAATATTTTGGGCCAAAAAGAGTGATATTGACACAAAAAACAGTTGTGCGTGTTATGAAATAACCCCAAATATTATAAAATATATACAAATATTCTAAAGTAGAGAGCCTAGAGAATTAAGAAGAGAATTCTTTCTTTGATTTTTGGTGTATTTCTCAATATAATGGCAAAGCCTATTTATAGGCACAAAACAAGATCAAATATTGATTACAAAATGAGGTAATGGAATTGTAGGTGAATCCACTAAATGAGATATTGGAGTTGTAGGTGAATCCATTAAATTGTATTGGAGTTGTATGGACATCCACTTAATGAATTATTCATAACACTCCCCCTTGGATGTCCATCACTTAAGAATATGCCTCGTTAAAACCTTACTAGGAAAAACCCTGTGGGATAAAAACCTAATGAAGGAAAAAGAGTACATAATTCTTTCAATACGCAATCAGATGCTGCCTCATTAAAAACCTTACCAGGAAAACCCAGTGGGAAAAACCTTGGTTAAGGGAAAAAGAGTGCAGCGCGTATTATCTCCCCCTCATGACATTATTAGTCAAGATCTTTAAGTCTACGCACGCCAATATTGTAGACTAGTTTTTCAAATGTTGCTGTAGGAAGTGCCTTGGTGAACAAATCAGCAAGATTATCTCTGGAACGGATTTGTTGAACATTGATATCACCATTCTTCTGAAGATCGTGAGTGAAAAAGAACTTTGGTGAAATATGTTTTGTTCTATCTAATTTAATGTACCTTTCTTTCAATTGTGCGATACATGCGAAATTATCTTCATATAAGATCGTCGGGATCATTTTTCCAAAAGATAAACCACAAGTCCCTCGAATGTGTTGAATCATGGATCTTAACCAAACACATTCTCGAATATAAGATCGTCGGGATCATTTTTTCAAAAGATAAACCACAAGTCCCTCGAATGTGTTGAATCATGGATCTTAACCAAACACATTCTCGATTTGCCTCGTGAATAGCCAAGATTTCTGCATGATTAGATGATGTGGCCGATATAGTTTATTTCATAGATCGCCATGAAATGGCTGTGCCACCATATATAAATAAATAGCCCGTTTGTGAACTACCATTATGAGGATCAGACATATATCCAGCATCTGCATATCCAACCAATTCGGACTTGGGTACATTTGAATAAAACAAACCCATATCGATTGTTCCTCTAAGGTAGCGGAGTACCTGTTTAACCCCATTCCAATGCCTTCGTGTAGGAGAAGAACTATATCTTGCTAATAGATTAACAGCGAATGCTATATCAGGTCGAGTGTGACAAGCAAGATACATTAGTGCACCGATTGCACTTAGATATGGTACTTCAGGACCATGTAGTTCTTCATCACTTTCTCGAGGTCGAAAATGATCTTTGTTCACATCTAGTGACCTTACGACCATCGGGGTGCTCAATGGATGTGATTTATCCATATAGAATCGTTTTAGCACCTTTGATATATAAGCGTCTTGATATACAAAAATTCCGTTCTTTAAATATTCAATTCGTAGTCCAAGGCAAAATTTTGTTCTTCCAAGATCTTTCATCTCAAATTCTTTCTTTAAGCAATTAACATTTTTTGAAATCTCTTCAGGAGTTCCAACGATATTGAAATCGTCAACATAAACTGTAATTATAACAAACTCATTTCCAGATCTTTTCATGAAAATACAAGGACAAATTTGATCATTCTTATATCATTCCTTCAACAAATATTCACTGAGACAATTATACCACATTCGTCCAGATTGTTTCAGTCCATACAATGACTAACGTAATTTAATTGAATAATGTTCTCGAGAACTTGATTTATATGCTTCAGACATATTAAATCCTTCAGGGATTTTCATATATATATCATTATCAAGCGAGCCATACAAATAGGCTGTAACAACATCCATTAGACGCAAATCAAGTTTTTCATGCACTGCCAGACTTATTATATACCGAAAAGTAGTTGCATCCACCACAGGAGAATCAGTCTCCTCATAATCTATGCCAGGTCGTTGCGAAAACCCTTGGGCAACAAGACGTGCCTTATATCTTACAATTTCATTTTTCTCATTTCGTTTTCGCACAAATACCCATTTGTATCCTACTGGCTTTACATCTTCAGGTGTACGGACTACAGGTCCAAAAAATTTTACATCTTCAGGTGTACGGACTACAGGTCCAAAAACTTTTACATCTTCAGGTGTACGAACTACAGGTCCAAAAACTTTTCGTTGGTTCAAGCGAGTTTAACTCTGCCCTCATTGCATCTTTCCATTTTGGCCAATCATTTCTTTGTCGACATTCATTAACAGACTTTGGTTCTTGATCCTCATTATCATTCATCATATTTAGCGCTACATTATATGCAAATTTATCGTCAATGTTGACTTCATTTCGATTCCATCATTTCCCGTTCATAACATAATCTATTGAGATCTCATTATTTTCACAAGTTTCAGGTACCTGAGGTTCTTCTGGAACCGAAATATTAGTTATGACTGGGGACTCTTTTGGAGTTATTTTATCCTCGATTAGACCATCTTGATTCTTAGCTCCTTTTCTTTTTCGAGGATGACTATCTTTGGAACCGATAGGTCTACCACGCTTCAGGCGTGCAGTAGACTCATTACTTTGACCTTCAGGGACAACAATTCTTACTGGAGCATTAACAGCTGGTACATGTGACTTAGTCACTTTTTTTTAGGTCAGTAAATGCGTCTGACAGTTGGTTAGCTAAACCTTGCAAGTGAATTATCTTTTGAACTTCCAGTTCACTTTGTTTTGTTCGAGGATCAAGATGATATAAAGATAATTCATTCCAACTCATTTTCTTTTCCAGCTGCTTATTTTCTCCCCCTAATGTTGGGAAATCTGATTCATCAAAATGACAATCAGCAAATCGAGCCGTAAATAAATCTCCAGTCAATGGCTCTAGATACTTTATTATCGATGGAGAATCGAATCCAACATATATTCCCAATTTCCTTTGAGGACCCATCTTAGTGCGTTGTGGTGGAGCAATTGGAACATATACCGCACATCCAAAAATTCTTAGATGGGAAATATTTGGTTCTTGACCAAAAACCAAGTGCAATGGGGAGAACTTATGATAACTTGTTGGCCTTATGCGAATAAGTGCTGCTGCATGCAAAATAGCATGTCCCCAACAAGAAATAGGAAGTTTTGATCTCATAAGTAAAGGTCTTGCAATTAACTGCAGACGTTTAATAAACGATTCTGCTAGACCGTTTTGTGTATGAACATGTGCTACAGGATGTTCAACATCAATTCCAATAGACATACAATAGTCATTGAACGTTTTGGAAGTAAATTCACCCGCATTATCAAGGCGTATCTTCTTAATAGGATAATTAGGAAAATGTGCTCGTAGTCTAATCAATTGAGCAAGCAATCTCGCAAACGCCAAGTTGCGAATTGATAATAAAGATACATGTGACCATCTTGTTGATGCGTCAATTAAAACCATAAAATATCTAAATGGTCCACACGACGGGTGTATTGGTCCACAAATATCACCTTGAATACGTTCCAAAAACGTAAGAGATTCACTTCCTACTTTTGTTGTTGATGGTCGAATAATTAACTTTTCTTGTGAACAAGCAGCACATGAGAAATCATTCGATTGAAGAATCTGCTGGCTCTTCAATGGATGACCACATGAATTCTCAATTATCTTTCGCATCATAATTGATCCGGGATGGCCCAACCGGTCATGCCAAACAACAAACTTATTTTGATTTGTAAACTTCTGGTTTACGATAACATATGTTTCAATAGTAGATATATGCGTGTAGTACAAACCGGAAGACAATGCTGACAACTTTTCCAATATACATTTGTTACCAGATATTGTATTAGTGATGTAAAGATACTCAATATTGCCATCACTTGTTGTCTTAATATGATATCCATTTCGGCGGATATTTTTGAAGCTTAGTAAATTTCTTTGAGATTTAGTAGAATATAAGGCTTCATCAATATAAAATTGTGTTCCTCCAGGTAACAATATATTAGCTCTGCCGGAGCCTTCAATTAATTTTGCACTACCCGATATAGTATTAACATTGGCTTCTTGCATTACTAAATAAGAGGAGTATTTTTTTATTTTAGTTTTGAGGATGGTGTGAGTTGTTGTACTATCAGGGAGACATATATTTTCATTATTGATGTTGTTGCTGATCGAGTAAATACTCATTCTTTATTGAAACATTAAAAGAAATAAATCAATATCAAACAATATTATTTAATATAAGAAACGATAATCTTATGAATAAATTCATTCTTAAAAAGAAAACAACATGCTTAAATATTTATTTATAAAGTACTAGAATTAAAATTTAACAAATTTATTTTTGAACACTTCAATCTCCAATCAAGTGATCAATTTTTTTCATTAGGATCATCAAAAAAATCAGGAACATCTAAATGAGTGTCAACAAAATCGGCCATGATCAGAATCGCCTTCTTCAAAAGCAAAATTTGTTTCTATTTTCTTTCTTTTACTTTTTAGCGATTCTTGGTAAAGGTCAACAAGATGTTTTGGTGTACGACAGGTACATGACCAATGACCTTTACTACCACAACGATAGCATAAATTTTTCACAAATTTGCTATTTTGGCCACTTTCATGTTTCTCTTCATTATTTTTTCACTTCTGGTGGAAAGATGTATTCTTTGAATAACCACCACGATTTCCATAACCATATCCACGACCACGTCCACGTCCATGATTTCTTTAATGATTAAAATAGTTATGTGCTGCTACTTTCACTTCAGGGAATGTAGCAGAACTAGTTGGACGAGACTCATGATTAAAATAATTATATATTGCTCAACACATTCACTTCAGGGAATGGGGTATAGTTATTTGCATATATGAATTTATATATTGCTCAACACATTCACTTCAAGGAATGGAGTATAGTTATTTGCATCAAGATGAATTTCAACATCTAATGCCCAAGAAAAATAATTTTTCCTCGTAATATCAAGAGTCACAAAGTCAAGTTTTTTTCAAGATTCATCAATATAATACTATTATCAAAGTATAAAATGAATAACATAACAATCATTCAACTTCTTAAAATATTTTCAACATGATAGGATTATTCAAAAGAATAGTACTAATCAAATATATGCACATATATATACATATGTCTTCTTTCTAAACATCAAGAGAATTATTGCATATTTCTATTTTTGTTAAATATTGAAATATACATACCTTTTCTTTACCTTTTCTTCTTGCTTTGTTTTGAAAACCTTGTCCATCAATTTTCTTTACAAACTCATAATAACTCACGAAAATCTCTCAATGGATTTTACATCATACGTTGAGTACCCCATGTATATCTTTAGCCAAATTTCAAAATGATTAACACCTTGAGACGGATCGTGCTGATAACGTGTTATGAAATAACCCCAAATATTATGAAATATATACAAATATTCTAAAGTAGAGAGACTAGAGAATTAAGAAGAGAATTCTTTCTTTGATTTTTGGTGTATTTCTCAATACAATGGCAAAGCCTATTTATAGGCACAAAACAAGATCAAATATTGATTACAAAATGAGGTAATGGAATTGTAGGTGAATCCACTAAATGAGATATTGGAGTTGTAGGTGAATCCACTAAATTATGTATTGGAGTTGTATGGACATCCACTTAATGAATTATTCATAACAGTGCGCTGTTTTTGACTAATTTCACCCAAAAAAAATTAGAAAAAACAAATAAATAATTATCACCCACTTTTAGGTTGTATTGGTAAAAAACCCATTATCGTTTCACCCTTGTTGTAAGGTTAGTTCTAAGCATAAGCATGGTCTTTAACTTCACTCGATATTCCAAAACTTCGACTAAATTTTTGGATTTCTGAGGATCCCGAAACAAAATTTCCATCAAAACTCGAATTTTCCAAAATCTAAAATAATATTTAATTTTATAAACTTTAAACATTTAAGATTTAAAAATAAAATCAAAAATTGGTGCACACCTACTAACCCTTCAACCCCACTATAAACATATCCAATTTTCCAAAAAAATTAAAAAAATTATTGTATTATATATTTTACTGTAAAATCATATTTATTTCATGCTTTTTGCAATGGGTTTTAATCATACCACTTAACAAGACTCAATATACATATATTATGTATAGAATACTATTAATGTAAAAGATGTATAATTATGAAAATTAAAAGTACACAAAGTTTATTGTAAATTTTCAAATATTTCTATAATTTTTCATGATTTCTTTAAAATTGGAATCGAAATTTCAGATATCCCCAAAATTTTCATCGAAATTTTCATAAATTACTACACATATATCAGTATCGATACCGAGATTTTAGACCTTTTCGATGAATTTCTAAAGCAAGCTTTTGAGAAGCAACGAATCGTTCCTTCCTCTAGATTATCACGCGAAAGATGATCTTCAATTCTTGAAGCTCGACCTCCTCTACCTCAGACGGGGTTGGACGACTAGGGTTTATGGGGAGGGAGAAAGGATTTTAATGTTTTACTTCTTTTCACTCTCTAAGATGAAAATATCACATAAGTTATCTTTTTAGTTAAGCACCTAGTGTTTAAATAAAAAGTACTCCTTTGCCTAAGGAGATGGGGGGTGGCCGATTTGGCCTTAGGGATAGGTTCACTGTGCTTCATCCAATTTCAAGCTCAGTATTAAGTATTTAAATAATATTCTCAGTCCAATCCAATTGGTAATTAATTAAATACTAGGCTCTTTTTATTAATAGTACTTTTATTAATTCCAAATTAATAATATTATTTAATATGTGATTGAATAAAATTATTTAATTACAATAATTAAATATATTTATTATAATCAATACATATCCTTTTGATAATTTTCACTCTAAGTGAAATTACCAAAATACCCTTTATGAAGTAAAACTCCTTTAGTTTATCATCTTTGTATAGCTTGACCCTATAGGCTCGTCTTGATTAGCATTAGGAGAATTCCAAGGATATAATTATCACCAAGCCATTCCCGTAAAACTATACCGAAATCCAATCAAGTACGAGATTCATATTTCATGACGAACCTTTAAGTTATAATTACCATATGAGCATAAACTTTTTACTGACACAACCCGATCAAATAAGAGTCATGAAATGTCAACCTCATATAACTTGATACTGTACTATAATCACACTGATGTGAAATTACCAAACTGCCTTTTGTATCCAATACATGTCAATCATAAATGCTTTGGCCAAAGACTTTAATTTCACAACACCTATGACGTACAGGTCGTTTCTCGTTTACTTTCAAGACAGTGAATTCCTTATTGGTAGTCCGCTTCCCATTGTCGAACGCACCCATTGAATCGTACTTCAAGGTCGACCCCACCAACGAGTGATTGGGCCTAACTACTCTAATAACTTATTCAATGGCACGTGCACAATGTAAAGGACTCCTCAGATCTAAAGCTCACTCATGCTATCATAACCGTTAATCCTTATCATTGACCGTCACCGAGTAAAAACCCATGTGATAGAATTACAACGAGTCGTGTTCGAATATGTCAACTCCGTCAATCATATTCATGACACCAGCTTCCACTATCCAATCAATGTAAGACTAGCACTTTCCTTGTCAAAGCAAGTGTCATACGGGTTGAACCTAAACGCCCAATTTAAATTCATTAACTCGCAACCATGTTTATAAGATCAAGCACTTAACTCCACCAGTGCTCCTACTTATCAAATAAATAGTGGTGAGTACACTTTGTTCTTAAAGACCTATTTGTTCAATACATTCAATGCCACAGTTAGATTTATAAGAACAATCTCAATGCCTTTTATTAATGATTAATAATGTTCATACAATATAAATAAAATGCCCTCCTAAGTCTAATTCCTCAATGGCATAGTGGGCATAACACCTAACAGATAGAACTAGAGACTAATTCATTGCTTTAATCCAGTAACTAGAGGGAAAGGGGGGGGGGGGGGGAGCCTTCATTTAATCAATTTGGTTAATTCTCACTTAATTCTTGCTTTTAATTAATTATTAATTTTAATTTTCATAGTAGGTTAATTACAAAATCATCTTAAATTTGATATTGAGTCACTTAGATATATTTTCAATTTAATTCTTCTTAAATTTGGCTAAGTCTACGTGGGAACGATATCTGTACTTTGATACACTTTATTACTTGTCGGCACGTGCACTTGCGTTAATTTGATCTTAATTTTATATACGCTAAACGACCAACAAATATACAAATTCGATCTCATTAACATTAACAAGGAGATAATTTGTGAGGGGAGGTGGCAGAGAGATTAGGATAGTAGAGATAGCCGAAGACGCGAAGATGGTCATAAGAGTGGGCGGTTTTATAGAGAATTTCAAAGGGCGTTCGAAAGGATAGATTAGTAGTGGGAAGAATGTTTAATAGGTGAACAACCATGTGTAGTGCTTTGGCCCAAAAAGGCGGAGGAAGAGAAGCTTGAAAGAGGAGACTACGGACGATGTTGTTAATGGTTTGAATGGAACGTTCGACTTTGCCATTTTACTGTGAAGAGTGTGGACAAGAGAAGCGAAATTGAATACCATTTTTTGCAAAAAAAGAGCGGAACGATATATTATCAAAATTACCACGTGGTCACATTGAAAATATTTTATTGTTAATTGAAATTGAGTTTGCACATAAGAGTGAAAAGCTTGCTTTGGGTGAGGTTCGTGCGTTACATGTACCCTCTTCTCGCTAGTTTGTCGACATCTTCACTAAAGGATTGTCGACATCTCTTTTTGTTGAGTTTCGTACTAGTCTCAACGTTTGAGTTCCTATCTTTTCGACTGCGGGGGAGTGTTAGAGTTTATATGAAAATAGGATGCTTATTTATTTATTTCCTTTTCTGATTGTTATTATTTTGTATCTCTATATTTTACCCTTTGTGTTTAATACAATAAGTGTGGAGAATTATGCCTTAACATCAGGCTGGTATTTTTCAAGTATGATTTCTAATGTCGATAAAGAAGAATGTATCTTTCAATAATTCTTAAAATAATATTGAGATGTTCAAATCTGTTCCTTTTTTGTTCTTGTGTTTATACGAGATAATTGAATCAACCTCCAATTATCCAACCTCCCGTGAACTATGACCATTTGGCATCTACACCCCTAACTTTTCATATATTGGCATGAAACCTCCACTTCCTTCAACTTTTTTTTTATTATTATTAAATTTACTAGTTATGGACTAATATGCCACTCAATCTTGAGCTAAAAATATTGAGTTGTACTTAACAATTTGTTGGAGATGAATGATTTCCAAAAAACCCATTAAAAAACATTGTAATAAACCCAATTTTTTTTTAGAAATATATCCCTAAAATTCTTAAACCGTAAATTAATCAGAAATACTTCTGTTGTTTTTGTTCGAAAACTAAAATACTAAAATAATAATAACAATAATAATAATAAATTATTAACTTACAACTATAGTATAAATAAATTACAAGTTAATGAAAACTAATATAACTAAAAAACAACAATATATGTAAACTTTATTTAAATATGTTTCAACAAATTTACTTTTGAAATATTATTACATCACAGTTAATTACTAATTACTAATTATTATTTCTTTGATTTAACTATCCATTTACCTGTTCCTTGGCACGGGGTTACATCTAGTTTATTGAATAGGGAGTTGTTAAAGGCACTCCAATTTTTGTTATTGGCACTCCACATTCCATTTTATTTTTCAAAAGGACAAACTCATCCTTAATGCTATAAGAATTTAAATTAGTGTAAGACAAAATTGCACCTTGTAATATGAAAAATATATATGGACACCAAAATAAAAAATATTAAACCTTGGGAAACTTTGTTCAAAAGAAATATGGAGGAAAAAACATAAAACCCTTTGAACATTTTGTAAAGAAATAGGTCTTTTTTTCTCAACTTTCAAAGATAAAATATTCATCCACTAGTAGCTGTATATATTGTGATTCTTGATTGCTTTTGAAATTGAATCAATCAAACTTGTTGCTGTAACAAAAAAATTTAAAATTTTTGCAATGGATAAGTAGATAACTAAAGCAATGAAAATGATCTAAAGGAGTTGAAAGAATGTAAATACCAAAAGTTCAAGGAAATCTTAAGATAATGTCAAAGTACTAATTGACCCATCAATAATACAATAGTAATTTTATGTCTTCATAGTTCTTCAGTTCTTTATCTAATTGCACTTTAAACATTAATGTTGACTATTGGAAACAAACTTTTGGATATTTTGCTTGATGAATTATTTATTTCTAGAATAGTTTAAGATATTAGTTTTTCTCGAAAATTAGTTGATTTTTTCATTTTTTACTATTTGCAATATTATATTTGTTTATTCATAAATAATTTATAGTGTCTTAAATTAAAATGGATGATAAAAAATAAAATTATTTCGGATTTATTAGGTAATAAATTAAATACAAAAGGGCTTTTTTTATTTCAATCAATTAATCTGAATAATGTCGAATAAAATTATTTCTTATCTGTGAGGTCATAATATAAATGTCTATAACATTTTCATATTATCTCTAATAGTGTTTCTAAATATTGTAGGTTGAATTGACTTTAACATGTTTACAATAAATTAATTTAACAAGAATAAAACAAATTATTTTCAAGAACTTTCTTTAACACAATGAAGGATTTTTTTGGTCTTTTTGGCAAAATAAAATAAAAATTGGAGTGCCAATATATAACAATAATTGGAGTGCCTTTAACAACTCCCTATTGAATATTGTGAAATAAACTACAATGTAACAAGTATTAGCACAATTAAAATATTAAGTAATTCTACATGCTAAATCATTCACGAAATTAAGAAATATATTTTTCAAAAATATTAAGGTTTAAAGATATTAGATTTATTTCTAGAAATTTTTTCATTTTATATTCTTTATTGTTTGGTTTATTACAAAAGCCATTAATGACATTTTGACAATTGTTTACTAAACAAATATTTTTAGTTAAAAAGTAAAGGGCATTATAGTCTTTAATTAGCTTGTAAAGTTAATGAATAAGTTGAAGAAGGTGATGTACATATATATATCAAACAGAGGGGAGTGTGGATGTCAATTACCTATAATTCAAGGGAGGTCAATGCAAATTTCCTGTATTTATACACGTATATATTTCTCATCTAACAAAAGCTACTATCAAGAAAAAATAATTATCTATCATAAGAAGTCTATTGCATTTCCAAAAACGACAAAATAAATAAAAACAAAAAAAATGATAACTTTATTTCCTAACACAAATTATAGCAGTACAAAAAATTGATAACTTTATTCCCTAACACAAATTATAGAATGTACTCCGCCCCTTCATCTAATAATAATTCCATTTTTAGCCTCTGATCACCTGTACATCAACAAATATAAAGTTAGATACAATAGGAATAAAAATTAGAATTGCATGACAGTTGCACTTTGTTTGGAAAGAAAATCAGAGAGGAAAAAAGAAGTAAGAAACAAGGTTTTGAGCCTTCACTCTTGTACCAACAATTTCCTATAATAAAAGCAGGTATATCCAAAACTATATAAATCCTTTACTTAGTATATAAAATCAGGTAAAAGAAATACAAAACACATCTATATACATATATGAGGTTGAAGAATGAAAACTTAGTATATTATAAAATGTTAATTTAGTTGGATTAATTAAATTGAAGGAAGGAAACATATTTTTGACTTCCAACAGACAAAGAAATACAAAGATATAAAATCAGGTAAAAGAAAACAAGATCACAGAAACAACAACGCGCGCGCACACACACATGTATGTATATATATATATATATACATAAAGGTTGAAGAATGAATTAGTACCTCTCAGTTTCCCATTAGAGCATCCTTGAGTGGCACAAAACTGGGAACGAAATTAACAACATTGCAATTTGATGTCACAGTATGAAAATAAAAATTGATCAACCTGAAACTGTTTCTCTTCATATCATAGCATACTAGATTACCGTCGTTCGAAACCATCAATATTTCCCTCAGCAATTGCAACGGTCTTAACCTCTTTTGAAACAAGGGATTATCGACGACATGAACGCTGCTGAATTGCTTGATCCATTGGCCACACTCATTCAACATCCATATATCAAGACTCTCCGTATTGTCAATCAAACAGAGACAATCGCGAAGAACTCCAATACTCATCAAATGAAGATGTTTTAGCCTATACTCATCGAAACTGGGAGGGGCATCAATTCTGCCAAATACTTCACTCTCAAAGTCAAAGAAAACTATGAAATTAGCTACCCGTGGTGGACCAAAGAGACAAAGCCAATATCCGATCCCATTCATGAACGCATAACTATTATCCTTGTAAATGCAATCATCCAACGGCGTAGTAGATTCCACGTCTCTCCAAGAATTATTAGAACGTCTAACATCATGAATTTGAGCTCCAATTAGAGTGAAACGAGAATAAATTCTCAGAACCTTGTACACTCTAGAGACTGGACTAAATCCCAACCACAAACTCCAACTCCAATCGCGTAATTTCCTTTCCTCCTCAACTTCAGGAACCTTAACATACTCGTTCGTAATTGGATTGCAAACTAAAGAGTACCGTTCGTTCGTGTTGAAAAATGGCTCATTTCAAAGTTGAGCAATATCCCACATTGGAAAATGGTTGTAAAGAGTGGTCTCTTTACACTATAAAAAGAGACCATCTATTTACATTAGAAAACATCCCAAATTGCCTAAGTCTTTTAGCAATTTCTACTTTCTTCCTCTATAGTTTGTAATAGTTTCACTTTAGTCCTTTAGTGAAATATTTTGGTGGGGTCCGAGGACGTAGGCTAAATTAGCCGAACCTCGTTAAATTTGGTGTTCTTTATTTTGTGCTATTCTTCAAGTAGCCATTGTTAGTTATAGTTGTAGTGTTATATTGTGCTATTAAATTCGTCTAGTTAATTTTGTCGAGGAGGTTGGGTTTTAAGCGCGACCGTTGTGACGCCTCCAATCTTTCCTGGGAATTAAATCTAGTGTAGTTTTCTAGTACAATATTTCCCTAGCTATTTCTATATTTGGTGGAATATGACTCTGAGTTCCACAACAAGTGGTATCAGAGCTCGGGTATTCTGAGTATGCTCTGTGGTCGCAGTTTAATCTGATCTTCCACATCAGAAAAGTTTTCCCGGGCTATTTGGCTTTCGCATTTGGAGGGCTATTGAAGAATAATTTGTAAACCAAAAATGGAAGACACCTCAAAAGCATCGTCGTCGTCCATTTGGGCGAGAACCACTGTGGCGAATACGCGATTGGCAGTGGAGTCTTTTGATGGCACAGGCCATTTTGGTATGTGGCAAAGCGAAGTTGTAGACGCACTCTTTCAACAAGGTCTATACTTAGCTATTGAAGAAAAGAAACCAAATGATATAGAGGAAAAAGAACGGAAATTTGGATGAGAAGGATTTGGCTCTGATGTTGCTGGGATCCCTTCCTGAGGAGTTTGAGTTTCTTGAAACCACTCTACTTCACGGGAAGGCTGCTGCTGTATCTCTTAGCGAAGTTTGTGTTGCCCTATACAGTTATGAACTGAGAAGGACAAGCAAGTTTGTTCAGGCGGAGATGCAGAAATTTTGTTCATCAGAGGTCGTTCACAAAGCAAAAGGAGTGAAATACTCCAAATTGGAGTTTTATGAACTTTGTGTTCGTGGGAAATAGACAAGGGTTAAATTTGGAACAGCAATCCATAATACTGATATTATCTTGGATTATGTTCATTCGGATGTGTGGGTCCCTCAAAAAATGAGTTCTTTGGGAGGGAAGCACTAGTTTGTAACCTTTGTTGATGTTTTTTCCCGGAAAGTTTGGGTGTATACGATGAAGACAAAGGATGAAGTGTTTGAGGTATTCCTCAATTGGAAAAAGATGGTGGAAACTCAGACTGATAAAAAGGTCAAACGTCTCCGTACAGACAATGGTGGAGAATTTAGGAGTGATCCATTTCAGAAATTTTGTGAGGATGAAGGCATTGTCAGACACTTCACTGTCAGACATACACCACAACAGAACGGAGTAGCAGAACGCATGAATCGGACTTTGCTGGAGAAAGTTCGGTGTTTGTTATCCAATGTTGGGTTGGGTAAAGAATTTTGGGCTGAGGCTGTGACATATGCGTGCTATCTCGTTAGTCGTCTACCATCTGCTGCTATTGATGGAAAAACACCATTGGAAAAATGGTTTGGAAAGCCTGCTGCTGATTATGATTCCTTACATGTGTTTGGTTCCGCTGCATATTATCATGTTAAGGAATCAAAGTTGGATCCTAGAGCAAAGAAAGCTGTGTTCATGGGGATCACCTCTGGTATAAAAGGCTATCGCCTTTGGTGTCCAGAAATAGAGAAAATAATCTTTAGCAGGGATGTCACCTTTGATGAATCTACCGTGTTGGAAAAGGTGAATGCAGAACAGCAGGATGGTACTCCCAAACAGGTGGAGTTTGAAAAGTTTGTTGTCCAAGCAGATCAAGAAACTCTTGATCATTCTCCTACGGTAGAAGGAGATTTTGAAGAAGAGGAAGTTCAACCCCAAGAACTTCCACAGCAACTTGAATCAATTGCAACTAGCAAGCCAAAGAGGACAATCAGAAAGCCTGCTCGCTTTGATGATATGGTGGCTTGTGCATCTGCAATTGCCGCTGATGATGTTCCTACCACTTATATTGAAGCAGTCAAAGGACCAGAGAAAGATAAGTGGAGGATTGCCATGAGTGAAGAAATGCAGTCCCTTCATAAGAATCAAACATGGGAACTGGCCAGTCTCCCGAAGGGAAAGAAGGCAATTGGATGCAAATGGGTATTTGCAAAGAAAGATGGATTTCCTAGCCAAGGTGATGTTCGCTACAAAGCCAGATTGGTGGCCAAAGGTTACGCTCAGAAGGAGGGCATTGATTATAATGAGGTGTTTTCTCCAGTTGTAAAACACTCCTCCATTAGAATTTTGTTGGCTTTGGTAGCACAGTTAGATTTTGAACTAGTTCAGTTGGATGTAAAAACTGCATTTTTACATGGAGACTTGGAAGAGGAAATCTATATGACTCAGCCAGAGGGATTCAAAGTTGCTGAAAATGAAAATTTGGTTTGTAAACTTCAAAAATCGTTGTACGGATTGAAGCAATCTCCGAGGCAGTGGTACAAGCGATTTGACAAGTTTATGATGGGAATTGGGTATACAAGAAGCAAATACGATCATTGTGTGTATTTGCACAAGCTACAAGATGGATCCTTCATATATCTTCTTCTGTATGTTGATGATATGTTGATTGCCTCCCCGAGTCTAATAGAAATTGAGAAGTTGAAGACTCATTTGAAAAGGGAGTTCGAGATGAAGGATCTAGGTGAGGCGAAGAAGATTCTCGGCATGGAGATTTTTAGAGATAGAAAATTGAGGAGGCTTTGTTTGACTCAGAAACAATATCTGAGTAGGATGTTGAGGCGTTTTGGCATTGATGAAAAGTCAAAACCAGTTAGTACTCCGCTTGCTCCTCATTTTAAGCTTAACGCCGCTTTGTCACCGAAATCTGATGCAGAACGGGAATACATGTCAAAAGTACCGTATGCAAATGCTGTTGGTAGCTTGATGTATGCTATGGTGTGTACGAGGCCTGATATTTCCCAAGCAGTGGGGGTTGTGAGCAGGTATATGCATGATCCTGGAAAGGAACATTGGCAAGCTGTGAAATGGATTTTGCGATACATCCATGACACAGCTGATGTTGGTTTGATATTTGAGCGGGAACATAGTGAGTATGTAGTCGGATATTGCGATTCAGACTATGCTGGTGATTTAGATAAGCGTAGATCAACTACAGGCTACGTATTTACTCTTGCTAAAGCACCGGTCAGTTGGAAGTCTACCTTACAGTCAACGGTTGCTCTGTCTACTACGAAAGCAGAGTATATGGCAATTTCAGAGGCTGTAAAGGAAGCAATTTGGCTTCAAGGGTTGCTTGGTGAACTGGGGATTGGACAAAAGTATGTGAAAATACATTGTGATAGTCAAAGTGCTATCCATTTAGCAAAGAACCAAGTTTATCATGCAAGGACGAAGCACATTGATGTTCGGTATCACTTCATAAGAGAGATACTTGAAGAAGGTGGAGTCAGAATCGAGAAGATCCATACTATTGAGAATCCTGCTGATATGTTGACAAAAGTTGTGACTGCAATTAAGTTCAAATTTTGTTTGGACTTGATCAACATTGTCAAAGTTTGAAGATTGATTTTTGGTGACCCCGTTTGACGAGGAGATTGAAGATTTTGGAAATTCGCCAAGGTGGAGATTTGTTGAAAAATGGCTCATTTCAAAGTTGAGCAATATCCCACATTGGAAAATGGTTGTAAAGAGTGGTCTCTTTACACTATAAAAAGAGACCATCTATTTACATTAGAAAACATCCCAAATTGCCTAAGTCTTTTAGCAATTTCTACTTTCTTCCTCTATAGTTTGTAATAGTTTCACTTTAGTCCTTTAGTGAAATATTTTGGTGGGGTCCGAGGACGTAGGCTAAATTAGCCGAACCTCGTTAAATTTGGTGTTCTTTATTTTGTGCTATTCTTCAAGTAGCCATTGTTAGTTATAGTTGTAGTGTTATATTGTGCTATTAAATTCGTCTAGTTAATTCTGTCGAGGAGGTTGGGTTTTAAGCGCGACCGTTGTGACGCCTCCAATCTTTCCTGGGAATTAAATCTAGTGTGGTTTTCTAGTACAATATTTCCCTAGCTATTTCTATATTTGGTGGAATATGACTCTGAGTTCCACAACAGTTCGTAATATTGCCAACTAAAGAACGTTGTTTATTAGATTCTATGGCAAAATAAATCAATCCGTTGCACGCATTGACAAGAGCGTATTTATAATCCTCACGTTTGGTACGATAAGGATAATAACTAGAATAATAATAATTTATCTTCTCTATCTTTGGAGTTTTGAAGATGGTACTCACTCGTACTTTCTCACCAGGATTGATCGTATCGAGTTGTGAGTTTTCAATAAAGTGAGCATAGTTCAAGCGTTTATTGAATTGGATGATGAGATTTTGGGTGGAGGGTTTTGAAGAGTGCAAGACGGTGAAGTATGGGTTGGATTTAGAGGTTAAGTCGATAAAGGTTTTGCATACGCACCTGCATATGTGGATGGTTTTGATGGGTAATCTCGATAGTATTTCTACTAAGTTGTTTAAGGGTAATTCCATTAGAGATTCCGCCATTGCTGCGGCTGATGATGATCTTCTTCTTCAGGATGATATTAAATTAAGGGAAGAAAGAGATTTCCAAAGTGATAAAACTGAAGCAGCAGTCCGAGGAGGACGATAAGTTATATATATATATATATATATATATATACTATTATATAAAATGGGAGAGGCCTATAGTAACTATTTTGAACCATCAAATTTTGGTTAAATTTTCGTCCACTCAAAATTTGACAAGTGTCCCAAATAACTAGCATTTCCCTCTAATTTTATTCGCTCTCCTATTTTCTCTCACATTATTTTATATATTACGTTTATTTTCCTTTTTACTCCCATACCTTTTTTTTCCCACTATCTTCTTTATGTTTTATTTATTTGATTTTGGTGCAAAAAATAATTATCAAATTGATTTTAACTAAAAGAATTCTTTTTAAATTTTTTCTATTTTGCACACACAAACGAGTGTGCGGCATTTACTAGTATATATAATAAATGGATATTTATATAGGTAGGGCTTTCTGCAACAAGAGTTCAACTCCAACTCAAATCGTCTCAGAACTCCAAATTGCAGTGTAATTTATATAAGGCAATTTTCGACCAAATCGAGTAAAGGTAGAATCTTTTGTCCAAACCCTAGTAAATTTGTAATAGGATTCGAATTCATAGGAGGGCTTGTACGGTTTTATTTTGGATTTCAAAAAATTAGAAAAAGCAAATAAATAATTATCACCCACTTTTAGGTTGTACTGGTAAAAAACCCAATATCGTTTTTACCCTTGTTGTAAGGTTAGTTCTAAGCATGGTCTTTAACTTGGTTCGATATCACCAAACTTCGACTAAACTTTCGGATTTTTGGAATCCCGAAACGAAATTTCCATCACAACTCGAATTTTTCGAAATCTAAAACAATATTTAATTTTATAACTTTAAATATTTAAGATTAAAAATAAAATCTAAAATTGGTGCACACATACTAACCCTTCAACCCCACCATAAACATATTTCTTTCTATCCAATTTTCATAAATAAATAAAAAGAAGAAAAATTGTTGCATTATTTTACTATAAAATGATATTTATTTCATATTTTTTGCAACGGGTTTTAATCATACCACTTAACAAGATTCAATATACATATATTATGTATAGAATACTATTAATGTAAAAGATGCATAATTATGATAAAATTACTCAAATTTTATTGTAAATTCCCAAATATTTCTATAAATTTCCACAATTTCTTTAAAATTGAAATCGAAATTTCGGATATACCCAAAATTTTCATCGAAATTTCTGTAAATTTACTACCCATATCTATATCGATACTGAGATTTTAGACTTTGGTTCTAAGAGGGTGCCCGGGGTAGTTATCGATCCAGGCATTTGCAATTTGCTGTCCATGAAAAATAATCACAAAAAGATTCTACCTTATGTGGTCGAAAATTGCCCTGTAAATTACACTGCAATTTGGAATTCTGAGGCGATTTGAGTTGAAGTCTTGTTGCGGAAAGCCCTATCTATCCATCTATCTATCTATCTGTTTATATATACTAGTAGAGTGTACGTGCATTGCACTTAAAATACATATTTATATGCTAAAAAAATTCAATATTACTATATCTGGAAATATATAAAAAAAATCTAATTCTAACATTTTGATATAGAATGGTCCAACACAGTTGGTAGATAGTTGAGTTCCTTAAGCATGCTGTCCAGGGTTCGATCCCTGATCGTGTGTATGGAAAAGGCTCTGTTGGGAGAGGCAAAACCCACTTCGGTGAACTCTACGCCTCGAAGAGATTAGTCTCCGGCGTCCGGCTGGGGGAAACCCTTGGTATAAACAAAAAAAAAAAAAAAACTTTAGTATAAAACTGAAAAATTAAAGAAGAAGATAAATTTAGAGACTAAGTTACACGAGAATTGGTAGATATCATGAGTATATTTATAGTAATTTTGGAATAATTTTGGGAAGTTGGAGAGGGGGTATTTTTATTATTTGAATGTGAAAAGTTGCTCAAATTAATAAGGTGAATTTGATTTATTTACTATCATGATTGGCTTGTATGGGTAATTTTGTTTATGATAAATTCATTAGGGACTTTTGAGTTTGCTGGCAGTTTCAGGTGAAGGATTCTAAGAAAATTTAACGTCTCAAATGTTTTAATGTAGAGTCTCAAATAATTATTTAATTATTTAAACAAAAGTGTTTAAGCAAAGGTGATAAATTTAATTAAGGGTAATATTGTAATATCACAATTGGAAGAAACAACTTCCAAGTTCCATACTTTTATAGTAGTGTATGTATATGTATATATATAGTATAGATAGATATAGATATAAAATAGATCATAGTTAGTAAAATATGGGACGGGAAAAGTTCATCATTTAATACGTACGTGTATATTATGAAATTTTATTGAAAGTTACGGTGAAAAAATCGGCTAAAAAGTACGGCAACGGAAAATAAACGGATTCGTAGACGTATGAGTATAATACGAATATAAATTAATTATTCGGGAGTAAAAATACGGCTTAGTTCTATATAAATTTGTAAGATTTATTGCATGTCCTCGCTTTTAATTTATAAAAGTAATATTTTATATGAGTTATTAATTGACAATAATTAATATTTTGATAAATTATTAACGTTCAGAGTTTTTAATTGTATAATACTCAATTAGTATTTATAAAAATTCATAATAATTTTTAAGTTTTAAATTAAAAAAATATTTTTTTCTCCAAAATTAGAGTATTATTCGTCGAGTATTATACGGGATATATGTAAAGTACGTGTACTAAACGGTTCAACTCAAAAGTACGAGTAGTATTCATTACGTTCAGAATGCATATGAAAAACGGATATATTTTTTAATTATATGTACGTACGTATATTATATGGGTATAATACGAGTTTTTACTAACAGAGGAATAGATATAGATATAACTTATCATCCTGAAGAAGATCATCATCAGCAGCAATGGTGGAATCTCTAATGGAACCACCCTTAAACAACCTGGCATTAAATACTATCAAAATTACCCATCAAAACCATCTTCATATGCAGATGCGTATGCAAAACCTTTATCGATTTAACCTCCAAATTCAACCCATACTTTACCCCCTTGCACTCTTCAAAACCCTCCACCCAAGATCTCATCATCCAATTCAATAAACATTTGAACTCTCTTCACTTTTTCGGCGACGAACAACTCAATACGATCAATCCTGAAGAGAATGTACGAGTAAGTACCATATTCAAAATTCCAAAGTGGATGAAGATCATAGACAAACATTATTATTCTAGTAGAGTTCAACTTTATCAACGACGAACAACTCGATACAATCAATCCTGAAGAGAATGTACGAGTAAGTACCATATTCAAAATTCCAAAGTGGATGAAGATCATAGACAAACATTATTATTCTAGTTATCATCCTTATCGGAGAAAAATGCAAAATTAGTTCTGTATCTATAGGGGGTTGGCAAAATTGGTCTCGTATTATTTGAATTGACAAAATTGGTCTTGTAACTATCAAAAATTTGCAATTTGCGGACAAATTTGACCGGAAATTGGTCATGTGACATGCACATGACCAATTCGATTCAACTCCATATCAGCATCTTTTAAATAACTGAAAATTAAAAACATGCCACATGGCAAATTCAGCCGGAAAATAAAAAAAATCCCCAAATTGAATGCCACATGGAAAACTCCGGCCAAATTAGGGCTTTCCGGTCAAATTTGTCCTCAAATTGCGAATTTTTGATAATTACAGGACCAATTTTGCCAATTCAAATAATACGGGACCAATTTTGCCAGACTCCTATAATTACAGGACTAATTTTGCATTTTTCTCTCCTTGTCGCACCAACGCTGAGGAATTATATAAATTTGCTCTTGTGAATGTGCGTAACAGATTGATTTATTTTGCCGTAAAATCTCAGTAACAGTATTCTTTAGTTTGCTATCCATTTTCTGTAGTTTGCAATCCAATTACGAACGAGTATGTTAGGGTTCCTGCAGTAGACAAGGAAAGGAAATTTCACGATTGAAGTTGGAGTTTATGGTTGGGTTTTAGTCCAATTTCTAGAGTGTACAAGGTTCTGAGAATTTATTCTTGTTTCACTGTACTAATTGGAGCTCATTGTACTAGAGTGTCAAATCTTCTGTTACACCATCCATGTTACACTTCCTGTTACTCGCACAAATACGTGACAAGTGTATATACTGGCGGTAATGTTGGCCCTGGCTCTAGGTCTTGGAGAGACGTTGAATCTACTACGCGTTGGATGATTGCATTAACTGGGATAATAGTTTTGCATACATAATTGGAATTGGATGTTGGCTTTGCCGATTTGATCCACCACGGGTAGCTAATTTCATTGTTTCCTTCGACTTTCTGAGTGAAGTATTTGGGAGAATTGATGCCCGTCCCTGTTTCGATGAGTGCTAAAACATTTTCATTTGATGAGTATTGGAGTTTTTTGCGATTGTCTCTCTTTGATTGACAATACTGAGAGTCTTGTTATATGGATGTTGAACGTGTGTGGCCAATGGATCAAGCAATTCAGTAGCGTTCATGTAGTCGATAAACCCTTGTTTCAAAAGATGTTAAGACCGTTGCAATTGCTAAGTAGTACTAGGAAATATTGATGGTTTCGAACGACGGTAATCTAATATGCTATGCTGTGAAGAGAAAAGTTTCAGTTGATCAATTTTTATTTTCATATGATGACATCAAATTTCAATGTTGTTAATTTCGTTCTCAGATTTGTGCCACTCAAAGTGCTCTAATGGGTTTTTATGATTTTGAGTTAAAATGCTGTTGTGAGAATGACGTGCCTTGTTTTTATTTTTAAAAAAATGTTGGAACATGTTAAATACGCACAATAATAATTTGTTGATATATAATGAGTTAAATGATTGAGTTAATTTTTTTTAATAATTATATTAATTAATAAATAATAAAATAGGATAAATAATAAATATTCATTTTTCATCAATAAATAGTAAAATTTGAAATTATAATTAATAAATAAAAATTTAGAATTTAAATAATTTTTTTTTACTAATATTCATTGGTTCCCTCGATGCTGCAATGCACCAGGTGATGCATAGGTGATATGTGTCACCTTTTTCCTTTCTTATTGTTTCTTTTAAGTTTTTGTTTTTTCTCTTCTTCCACTTTTTTTTTTTTTTCAATTTTATGTTTTAAAAGTTTAAGAAATTGTGTGTTGCTCATCTATATTTATAATAGGTAGTGTGCTTATGTGGTCGGACTCGGATAGTTTAATATTATAAATTCCACTGACGCGACATGTATAATTAGTAGGCTAAAATTAATCTGACACCAAATAATTATACATTCAAATTAAGTGGTTCGTGTAGGTCGAATTGAATTATATTTTAATTAGAAGCGCTCACAACTCAAATTATTTGATGATTAAAATAAAAACATAACGATAGTAAAATATTAAATAGATATATTATTCACTCACAACTCAATTTATTTGATGTTGTGAAAATGTTAGGTAATTTTACACTTTATTATCAATATTTCTTTTTGGTTAAAATATCAAATAATTTAAGTTGTTAACGAGTATAAGTAAAATATAATTCAACTCGATCTAACCGAATCGCTCGATCTGAAGGTATATATCATTTGATTTTGGATAATTGTTGACCTATGTAAGACTTGAATTATTAATATGAACTTGCTCGAACTCAATCGCAACACTAATGCAAATTAAGATGAGCAAGACGAAAAAGATTTCTTGAATTTTCAAACTTAAAACTTGAAAAAAAAAAGACAAACAAAATGAAAAAAGAAGGAAAAGAAATTTTTAAAAAATTAAAAAGCAAAAAAAACAAAAGGAATAAAAAAGGTGGCACATCACCTCTGCAGCACTTGATGCGCACCAGGTGCAGCATCGAAGGAACTTCATTCATGCCTAGTCTGGTCCCAGCACCCTGGTCGGTAGTATGGTGTTCGATGGTTTTCGGGGAACATTTGACAACTATATTTTTTTATATTTTGTGCTTAGATGTGATGAATATACAAATTCATCAGATCTCATTGACATTTTTTGGGTGAATGATTAGTTGTGATGAATCGACAGGTGTAAAATAACAATTTATGAATTTGTCAAAAAAAAAAATTTGTATAATAGTTCAAAACAATCAAATATTTTATGCACTTTTGTTATAAACGACGAAACACATTTTCATATACAACAACAACGTCAAAATATTGGAAATGTCAAGATTAATCGCAACTGTGAAATTCCATGACTTCAATACCACGCGCCATTCACAAATTACCTAACCCACCCAACGAAAGTCACAAGGAAAATCCATGCCTCCACGAATCATATTTCAGGCTATGAACCCAAGTTTAATACACAATTTCATTGATTATGGCAGAACGAATTTTGTAAAAATTTGGTATATCGTATGAGTGTTCTATCTGTAGTTGTAATTTGTAAATGTCAAAATACATACCTAACGACCAATTTTTTGGGAATAATTAAGTGAAACAGAAGTAGACATTCGAGATGAAGAACTCTTTTGTTTAAACCAAGGAACATTCTTCAACGTTAATTCCACCTATTTTTCACTATTATGCCTTAAAACTTGTTTTGCATTAACATTTTAACCAAACAATCGATACTAAAACACTTCTTAAAAAAAACAAATATGCCAAAAAAATTGACGAAAATTGTAAGTGTGAAACAAGACTTCAGCGCGAACTTGAGGAGTGTTAAGTTTACTTGAAACAACATTCCTCTACACTTCGCCCAGAATTACCTTGATTGATCTTATCATCTCCCCTTTGATCTGTTGAGGTCATTGACTGCCTCCAAAGCCCCCTTCTGCTTCATTAGCATGAGACGGTGGCTTATTTTGTTCAACCATTTCTATCATCTGACTGCTAACCTCTACAAGTAGCAAGAAATAATGCCAGTTAATACCATCGGTAATCACCATAAGTTAATATCAATTGCAATCAGTGTTTTAAAAAACATTTACAGGGCTCGCCTCAAGGCGGGGCGTTGCCAAAACGCCCAGGGGCATTGGAGGCAGGCGCAATTCTTATAGAGCATATGACCGATGAGGTGGGGCTTACGCCCCAAGCGTCTGTGCGCGCTTTTTTGCGTCCACAGCTTGCCAGCTTGGGCGTATTTTCACGGACTCTTACAAGACTTGTTTCTACGGTTGGTTCTAGACTTGTTGGTTTACAAATGACACTCCTACTTTTATTTAATTTATATTAAATCCACGTCAGAATATTAATCCACCTCTCTAATGGACGATGAAAATTCATTTGATTCTACGAATATGAGACACTCTCTAAAGCACTACAAGAATATTCCTTAGGATATTCTCTATCCTAAAAACTATCATATTAACATGTTTCAAGAGAGGTCTATATATCTCTAGAGCACATTTTAGTTATACAAATCCATCTCTCTAATGGATGGTGGATATTCATTTGATCCTATGGCTAGGAGAAACTCTTTAGAGCACTCCAAGAATATTCCTTAGGGTATTCTAAAAATTTCTTATCATATTCACATGTTTCTATGGATGTCCATACAACTCTACATCATTCTACCTACTTCTACTACTATCTAGAGTAATTTATGACATTATATTCTACACAATTCTGTACTATTCCAGAGCTTTCCGTAAGGATCTACATTCTTCTAGAGTGTTCTAGTACTTTGCAGAGTCTTCTAGAATTTTCTAGACATTTCATGAATACTTCAATAGCCTCTAGACTATCGTCTATGAAAACACCAACACTTTTCCGGTCGTCTCAAAATACTTCAAATTGTCGGGGCATGACAGTATGCCATGTTGTTTCAAGCCAAAGTCCACTCTCTATTGGAGGATAACCAGTTAATAAATTGAATGATTTGCAAATCGGTGGTGTTAATAAGTAGAATGTTTAGAATTGGGAGCTGATGATGAAGATAATTATCTTAAATAAGAGTTTTAGGCAAAACCATGAATATATATTTAACTCTTTCTATCTTAATCTTTTTTATATTTTTTAATGTAAAAAACCAAAATTCGCAGGGCATATGCTCCGCCCTGCGGGACATGGAACGTCTCGCTCTGTGTCTTCTCCCTTTATAACACTGATTGCAATCAAACGGAACGCATCATCCTAACAAATTCCCACTTTTATCCTTTTCATGCATTTAGTCGACGCATTGGACTAAAAGCGAGGGCGACTGGAACTTATAACCACATCTAAGATGCTTAAGATCTTATAAGATATCCAAGTGCTTGAAAATAAAAAAATTAAGAGAGTTTTTAAGCACCAAATAAGATATTAGGATCTAGAAGCTTCTTACAGAATACTAAGAGATCCTAACTTATATAATCTGACTATATTATTTACAAAACAGTCATTACTTTCATCTTATAAGTTCCATCGTATCAAATCAAAAAATTTCAAGAGTTTAATTTAATGCACTTCAAGAGCTTAATTTAATGCAATTCAAGTATTTACCCCCTAAGTTGTTTTTCCATGTGAGTTGATTTCTATATCGGTCCCAAAGATTAAGAATTTCGGTCGTCCTTCATTAAAATCACAATCTTTCAATCACTTGGCGTGTTTTAGTGAGGTAAATCTAGTCCATGATAGCATGATATTCGTACTAGCTTATTCACACCATGATCCATTATATATACAAGCTACAAAAAGAAGCCTAGCTAGCTAGAAACTGACCCTCTAATTGGCTTGGGGTGATGTCAAACTCCTGCCACCAATCTGATGGTAGCTTTACTTGTAAGCGCTTGGCAGCAACAAAGGTAGCACCGTGTCACAACCCGGCCATTTACAAGACATCTTCCCACAAGTGAGGTTCCAAAAGATCCCACCATCTGCATTACCTTGTATTTATAGTAGTAAAAGAATGTTGTAGAACTTTTCTAGAAGGTGTGTAGAAGAAGATAGAAGTACTTGTTAGGAATCAATGCTCATAATTAAGTAAAAGCAAACGGAAAAGCAAGAAAAACAAGACACAAGATTTACGTGGTTCGGTTAAAAATGTACACTAGAAGTTTTATTGATTGTATGATGAGAGATACAGGTTACAGGAGAAGAGTATGATAATATATCATTAGAGTCTTAGGAGCCTTCTAAACACATTAGGAAACAAGTCCTAACTCAAACCTAGTCAAAGAAATTGTCAAAACGCGTTGACTTAGAGCCCAAGATTAATCCCGTCTAGCCCCACATTCGAACGTTGAGATCCATCACGTTCGAACGTGAATCAACGTCAAAAGTTTGGACCCTTTTGTGTGGCACGTTCGAACGTCACCCAGCCTCACGTTCGAACGTGACACAAATCCAACATCTGAGTTGCTAATATATGGCAACTCTGAACGTTTCCATGCCCCACGTTCGGACATGGATTCTACTCCTCTTTGTCTTCGTTTCTTCAACTCTCTCCCAATCAGTCTATATAATCTCATCAGTACTCTAGAAGATCTCTAGAACATCTCTAGAAATATCTTTGTAAATATCTAGAATAGAAATCTCTAGATGTTAGATCGTAGCCGTTAGATCAAAATGATCTTAGCTGTCCATTCTCAAGTAGAGTAGTATAAATAGTGCCTTGTACTTCATTTGTATCCATCCAAGTTTTGAGAGCAACAAAATATTCCAAGTACTCTCTCAAGCTTTCAAAATATTGCATGCCTCTTGAGCTAGAGTTTCATCCGGAACTTTAAATTTCTTAATCGCCTCCCACTACTACAGAAATGACCTATAGCAGCGGTTTTTTTGGGCCTATTACAGCGGTTTTGAACCGCTGCCATAGGTACCGCTACCATAGGTCAAAACCCTATGGCAGCGGTTCCGGAACCGCTGTCATAGGTTACCCTATGACAGCGGTTCTATAGAAACCGCTGCAGTAGGGTGACCCTATGGCAGCGGTTTCGGCAGAACCGCTGTCATAGGGTCATTTATTTAAAAAAAAAAAAAAATTGGACCCTATGGCAACGGTTCCGGCTAAACCGCTGCCATAGGGTGGTATATTTATTTTTTTTTAATTTTATTTTATCGTTTATAATGTTACCATGTCGGAATGACACGAAATTCACACGGTCATAGCGAAACCGCATTCTGAACTACGCCTTGCGCTCTCGTGATTTTAGCCATCCGAGATCGTTTAAGGCCTCAAATACGCGTTTTATTACATAAATACGTATTTTTGTAATAAAACACGTATTTGAGGCCTTAAACGATCTTGGATAGCTAAAATCACGAGAGTGCAAGACAAAGTCTTGCGTTTTGTTCAGAATGCCGTTTCTCTATGACCTTGTGAATTTCGTGTCATTCCAACACCGCAAAATTTCAACCGAGAAATATTCTCATAAATACACAAATATACGTACACCCACACATACACAAATATACATACACCCATCAACATATACACAAATATACATACACCCATCCACATATATACATACACAAATATACACACACCCACACATACACAAATACACCCATTAACATATACACATATATGCATACACCCATGAACATATACACAAATATACATACACCCATCCACATATATACATACACAAATATTCATACACAAATATACATACACATACACCCACATATACACAAATATAAATACACCCACACATACACAAATATACATACACCCACACATATATGCATACACCCACATATACATACATCTATATATACTCTATGTGTGTGTGTGTGTGTATATATTTATCTAAAAAAAAAATACCAAAACTAAATGGAAGAAGGCGGCGGCGGTGGAGGAGGGCGGCGGAGGCGTCGGCGGCGGCGGCGGGGGAGGTGGGCGGCGTCGGCGGAGGTGGGCGGCGTCGGCGTCGGCGGCAGAGGCGGAGGTGGGCGTCGGCGGTGGTGGTGGTGGTGAGAGAGTTGAGAGAGAGAGAGAGAGAGAGAGAGAGAGTGAGAGAGTGAGAGTGAGAGTGAGAGTGAGAGAGAGGGGGGGCCGGTTTGAAATAAACCCGCCCAAATTTTGAACTTTTGGCAGCGGTTCGGGCAGAACCGCTGCCACAAAGTTCAAAATTTTTTTTTTTTTTTTTTTTGACAACTTTTGGCAGCGGTTCGGCCCGAACCGCTGCCAAAAGTCCAATTTTTTTTTTTTTTTTGACACCCCTATGACAGCGGTTCGGCTCGAACCGCTGTCATAGGTCCGAACCGAGTACCCCCTATTACAGCAGTTTTCAAAACCGCTGTCATAGGTGCGCTGTAATAGGACTTTTTTGTGGTAGTGTCCGCAAGGGGTTTATAGGGATGATCTATATTCATATCAAACACAAGGGTTTTAAGGACTAACAATTCTGTTGAGAAAATAAGGTCTTTATTTTTTTCATATTACTCTTGGAAGAAACAGCATATAAATAATTATCATATATTTTGTTTTTCAACTAGTGTTAAAATGAGGAGTGTCTTCAGGTGTTAAACTACACGCCTTTTGCTTGATCTTTTGTGCCTTTGACGGTTCGTCTTTGTAAATTATTCTATGACTAACTGTCAAGACATTCTTTATATAACGCGGGGTATCTTCAGCCTTCCCCGCAAGGAACATGCATGCAATGGCTATGGTCTGCATAGGGTGAAAGAGGAAATTTATCAAGCATCCACTTTTTAAAAATAAATTAATAGCTAATTAACTTAAAAATTAACTCACCCTCCTGTCATGTTTGGCATGGGAATGACACATGAAGAAACGATGGGTTCTATTTGCTTCCTTGACAAATACCATCGTTGAGCCATTCGAATTATGAGGGAATTGAGTTATGATCAGTGAAAAAGCTAGAACAACGAGACAAATTAATACCAGCTGTAATTAAAAAAATAGCAATTATTTCCTAAATAAATGTATTCAGTTTTGTCAATATAATACAAAATACTCATTCTTATCTGTTACAAAAAGGCTCTATATCTTTTATTCAATGTTTTTGAAAAGCTGTTATTTTTCTTTTTCGTCCATTTTGGTGATTCTTTTTTTTTTTTTAAAATTGTCCACTATTGTAAATGTATTTTTTTTAATTCTATTATGAAGTGTGGGGCGTTTCCTCTTAGATGTCCTTTAAAAAAAAAATTACTATCTTTTTCCCCTTCTAAGAAAAAAAAAAAAAAACAAGCAGACTCTAAATTTTTTTTGTGGCTTTGTCTCTTCAAAATGGAAGTCCTACACCAAGTCTAGAGGTGATTGAGCCCAAATTGACTCCAAACTCTAACATCTAAAATTTGTTGGAAAATAATGAAGCTGCAGCAAGTTCCACCTGAAAGGATATATGCTACGTTTTTACAAATTAGTTAACTGATTATAATTTGTCACTAATTGTTAGATGTTGAATGATAATTGCTACAATTTTGATTGGATGGGAATAAAATATGACTGATAGTAACAAGAATTGTTACTACCTCACTTGATCGATAGGAATAAACAGTATAGGAATTATACGTCTTTGTATCATAAGTTAAATGACATAATTATATTCTCTGAAAATCATACGGATAATTGTTTGGATATTTAATATGACGTCCCAATATTTAAGTATCAATACTTTAGTAAAAGTATTTTTTTGTCTAATGATTTATGCTCAAGTGAAGTGTTTTGTTTTGATGAGGGCAATTAAGTTAGAATATTCAAGTGAGGTCACAAGTTAATTTAATATAATTAGGGCCGAATAGTAAATAAGATCCTTGGATAGTTTAAGAAGGACACAATAGAAGCCTTATTGAAACTTTTGGGTCCAAGGAAAATTAGTTACAAGGGTCTAATTTGTAATACTTGTTATAATTAATTCGTTAAACTTCAGAATTAATAAAGACAAAGATCACATAGCTTTCACATAACTTAATCAAAAAGGGTTTAGTTCATATATAATTGCATCAAAGAGCAATTCAAAATTCTCAATAGACATAGCTGATAACTAATCTAGGAAGGGAAAACGAAGAACTCCCTATTACAAAGGGTGAATCCAAGCTTTTGGTGATGAAATTGCCTCATTCTTACTTCCTTGTACTTTAGTCTCCTTTTAGGTCTTGGGGATCAAGTAGTAAAAAGGGAAAATTATATCCATTGTATACAAGTTATCATTTGAAAAACACATTTAAAGTTTTGTTCGGCTGCTTGATCCATAAACCTGGCTTTAACGCAAGAATACTTGCGAAACCCGAAGTTTGTGCAGAATTTGAAAGTCTTTTACTTAAATATCTGATGCATTGTTAAGCACACAGATTGACAAAGTAGTAAATGGCTGGGGTAAATGAATATTTAAGAAGTCGATGCATATTAACTTGTTCCAATTATGATGTAATGGACAAAATATGAAATGTTATGGCTGATGTTGGTTAATCACAACAAAAACTCCTAAAGTTAGTTGATAATTGTTGGATATTGTGTGTACAAAAAGTGTGTGAACACCACTTTTGTGTACGAAATTCGAACACCATACGTATTCGGAATACGTAATATTATTGGATAATATTAATCTACTCCGTGAGTAGATAAGTTTAGCATTTCGAATTTCTCAATTTGGAGTAGTAACGAATGAGAAATTAAGTGTTAAAGTGAGGTGTTTGAATGTGGATATCCCACATAGGATATAAACCATAAGTTGAATGGGTTTATATACAATTGTCTTAAGGTAAAGGGTTGGCCCTTTGAGTCATAAGATTTTTGTGGGCTTTGTGAGGGGGAAGGACCTAGCTATGGTCCGGTTCACCACACACGCGCGCCGCCGTAGCCGCTCGCCGGGTCCGTGGGCTTGTGGGCTCTAATGTATTATCTTTTTGAGCCAAATTTATTTAATTAATTTGGGCTCCAAAATTTTTCCCTAAGCAAAAATCCAACTACTGAAATTGCTGAAAGCTTAAACACGTTTTTTGAAGAAAAAAGCTGAACACTTTCTTCTTCATTTTCGAATCTGCTTCTAGAAGGACTGTTTGAATACAAAATTCAAACAGTCACCAATCTGTAACAGCTAGATTAATTAGCCAAATTAATTCTTTGCTGTTACAGATCAACTTTTATTAGCAGATTTAATTCGGTTTAAGTTTTTATCTGAATTTCAAGCCTATAAATAGGCTACTCCACACTTCAATTTTTTTCACACCGAAAAGCATAAGCATTTCATATATTCTCTCTAAATATTCAAGCTATTCTTGTTCGTTTGTGATTCTGAATTGGAAGTGGTTCGCAATTCAGAATTTGTAATCGTTGTATCTTGGGACGCTATTGCATAAACCCGTACCACTAGTAGCGGGGCAATTTTGCGTTAAGGAGAGAGTGTTCTCTCGCCTCGATTATCATTCTTCGGTTTTCAGAAAGTTCGTTCGTATTCAAGTTTGTTCTTAGTTTTGGCAGAAGTTTGTACAACAAACTTAACGCAAAATTCTGTGTTGTTCATTTCTGTCAATCAAAATTCTGAAATGGCGAACCATGGTGATGTTGCTCGTGATAATGCTGCCACTACCTTAGACTTCGGACTTAGCCCGGGTGCAGGTCTTGGTCTGGGTATTGGAGCAGGTTCCGGTCGTTATGGAGCTGGTTCCGGTTTTGGTCCAGGTTTTGGTCCTGGTTCCGGTTCCGGTCCTAGTTCCGTTTTTGGTCCAGCCTCTGGTCCTGGCTCCGGTTCCAGTTCAGGTTCTTATGTTCCACCAGTTAATCCTGTTATACTGGCTCAGGCTAAAAAGCCGTCGAAGTTCAGCGGGGCTGACTTCAAGATGTGGCAACAAAAGATGTTGTTTTACCTCACGACTCTTAGCATGACAAGGTACTTAAGGGAAGATGCTCCCTATGTCCCGGCTGAGTCAATTGATAGTCAACTAAGGATGGCATATGATGCCTGGATCAATGGTGATTTCCTTTGCAGGAATTACCTACTCAGTGGATTGAGTGATTCGCTTTACAGCGTATATATGGAAGTAAAGACTGCCAAAGACCTCTGAAAGGCTCTGGACAGGAAGTACAGAACTGAGGACGCCGGACTGAAGAAGTTCGTGGTCGCGAAGTTCTTAGACTTCAAAATGGTGGACTCTAAGTCCGTGACTAGCCAAGTTCAAGAAATTCAAATCATAATACATGAGGTTCATGCTGAGAACATGGCTCTGAGTGAGTCCTTCTAAGTAGCTTCTATCATAGAGAAGTTACCGCCTTCATGGAGGGACATCAAGAATTACTTGAAGCACAAACGAAAGGAGATGAGTCTTGAGGACTTGGTTGTACGACTCAGAATTGATGAAGACAATCGGGGATCAGACAAGAAGCTCCCCGTGCAGGCAATGGAAAATATTGCAGAAGTTCTGGAGAGTTCTAACCGGAAGTGAAAATTCCAAGGAAAAACCCAAGGAAATTCCCAAAAAAAAAAGGCTGCTGGGAAAGGCCAGTCAAGGGCTGGAGACCGCTGTCACAACTGTGACAAACTGGGTCATTGGGCTAGAGACTGCAAAGAGCCCAAGAAAAATAAGTCTCATGGGCAAGGTTCTGGCCATAATCAAAACAAAGGCAAGAACCGGGTGCAAAATGAGGTGCACCTAGCTGTTGATGATGTCAAGGGCATCAATGAGATGATCGACGACCTGTCAAATAATCAGGTACCAATCGATCTGACGGAGCTTGATCTCACCGCCGTCGTGTTCGAAGCCAACTTGGTGGACAACTTGAGGGAGTGGTTCATTGACACCGGAGCTACTCGCCATATCTGTTCAGATAGGGTTGCTTTTTCGTCCTATACCCCAACTAAAGGACGAAGACTGTTTATGGGCAACTCGGCCACATCTCCGGTGGTTGGAATGGGGAAAGTTGTCCTGAAGATGACTTCAGGAAAAGAGCTGACGTTGACTGAAGTTCTTCATGTTACGGAGATTCGCAAGAATCTGGTTTCTGGTTCAGCTTTGGTCAAGAATGGGTTCAAAGTAGTCTTCGAAGGGGATAGGTTTTCTTTGACTAAGAGAGGAATTTATGTAGGAAAAGGTTACCTAGAGCAGGGCCTTTTCAAAATGAATGTAATGAATATAATTCGATCTCTTGTAATTGAAAACAGTATCAATAAAATTGATAATTCTGTTTATTTGCTTGAGTATTCTAATTTATGGCATGTTAGACTAGGACATGTAAATTATAATACTATTCGAAGATTAGTTAGTTTGAACTTATTACCAACTTTTAAAGTTGAAAATGAACACAAATGCGAAATATATGTTGAATCAAAACTAGTCAAACAACCGTTTCCTTCTGTGGAAAGAAACACCGCACCTCTAGAACTTATTCACAGTGACATTTGTGATTTGAAGTTTGTGCAAACTAGAGGTGGGAAAAAGTATTTCATTACATTCATAGATGATTGCACAAAGTATTGTTATGTGTATTTACTCAAAAGTAAAGACGAAGCGCTTGAGGCTTTTGCACATTACAAAACTGAAGTTGAAAATCTACTTGGGAAAATGATAAAGGCTATCCGTAGTGATAGAGGTGGCGAATACGGAGCACCGTTTGATGAATTTTGTGCAAATTCAGGCATTATACATCAAACAACGGCCCCATATTCACCACAATCAAACGGAATAGTGGAGCGCAAGAATCGTACTCTTAAGGAGATGATGAATGCGTTGCTGATTAATTCTGGGTTACCTCAGAATTTGTGGGGGGAGGCGATACTCTCTGCCAATTATATCCTTAACAAAACTCCCCACAAAAGTAGGAGTGAGACTCCGTACGAGCTTTGGAAAGGTCACAAACCTTCATACAAATACCTCAAAGTGTGGGGGTGTTTGGCTAAGGTAGAAGTACCCAAACCCAAACAAGTGAAAATAGGGCCTAAAACTGTTGATTGCATATTCATTGGTTATGCACTCAACAGTAGCGCCTATCGATTTTTGGTACATAAGTCAGAAATCTCAGAGATTCATGAAGGTATTATCATGGAATCTAGAAATGTTTCGTTTTTTGAGGATATATTTCCAAGTAAGGAAAGAAATGATCAAGGTCCTCTTAAAAGAACGCATGACGCATCTACGAGTAGTTCTAATCCCGAGGATGAAGAACCACGTCATAGCAAAAGGACAAAAGTTCCAAAATCATTTGGTCCCGATTTTGTCTCATATACATTAGAAGGGGAACCAAGAACGATTAAGGAAGCTATGTCTGGTCCAGATGCTCAACTCTAGAAAGAAGCTATCAATAGTGAAATTGAGTCTATTATCCACAACCATACCTGGAAGTTGGTTGATCTTCCAAAGGGACGTAAGCCTTTAGGCTGTAGATGGATTCTGAAAAGAAAGTATAAGACTGATGGAACTATTGATAAATACAAGGCTCATTTGGTAGTCAAAGGATACCGGCAAATGGAAGGTCTTGATTTCTTCGATACTTATTCTCCGGTAACGAGAATAACATCCATAAGATTACTCATTGCTATGGCAGCTCTGCATAACCTTGAGATACATCAAATGAATGTTAAGACTGCGTTTTTGAACGGAGAATTAGATGAAGAAATATAGAACAACCCGAGGGGTATGTTGCTCCTGGACAAGAGAAGAAAGTATGTAAACTTGTAAAGTCGCTATACGGACTTAAACAAGCGCCAAAGCAGTGGCATGAAAAATTTGATAGCACGATGTTATCAAATGGTTTCAATATCAACGAGTGTGATAAATGCGTGTATGTTAGACAAACACATAACGCATACGTCATAGTGTGTCTATATGTAGACAACATGTTGATAATGGGTGGTAATCATGAAATTATCATGAATACTAAAGGAATGTTAAAGAAGAACTTTGACATGAAAGATATGGGACTTGCAGACGTCATCTTAGGGATTAAAATTCTGAGGCCTTCTGAAGGACTAGTCTTATCGCAATCTCACTACGTTGAGACGGTTTTGGAAAAGTTTCTTCTGAGCGATAGTGCTCCAGTCAAGACGCCAGTGGACTTGAGCGTTCATCTACGCAATAACCATGTCGAACCCATATCACAGTTAGAATATGCTAGGGCCATTGGGAGTCTGATGTATATCATGAACTGTACTCGCCCTGATCTAGCTAATTCTATGAGCAAGTTGAGTAGGTTTACAAGTAATCCTAGTATAGAGCATTGGAATGCTTTAACTAGAGTTCTTAAGTATTTAAAGTATACTAAAGAATATGGATTACACTACTCAAGATATCCTGATGTAATAGAGGGATACAGCGACGCTAATTGGATATCGAACACTAACGACTCTAAGTCCACGAGTGGGTATGTATTTACCGTCAGTGGAGGAGTGGTGTCATGGAAGTCTTCTAAGCAAACTTGCATAGCCCGTTCCACAATGGAATCAGAATTCATAGCTTTAGATAAAGCTGGTGAAGAAGCTGAATGACTACAAAATTTCTTAGAAGATATTCCCTGTTGGGAAAAACCTGTGCCTCCAATTTTAATTCACTACGACAGTATATCGGCAATTGGAAGGGCACAGAGTAGTATGTATAATGGTAAGTCTAGGTATATTCGTCGTAGGCACAATACCATTAAGTAGTTGATCTCTAACTGGATTATTTCCATTGATTATGTTAAATCAAAGGAGAATATTGCAGATGCTTTGACGAAAGGATTGCCTAGAGATCAAATATACTGTCTATCAAGAGGAATGAGATTAAAGTCTACAAATTAAGAATGAACACGGAGGAAACCCAACCATGTTGACTGGAGATCCCAAGATCATGGTTCAATGGGACAACTAAGTTGTGAAAATTCAGTGAGGCACTTAAGAGTTTAACAAACTCTAAACTCATTGCCTAGGATAAAGAAGTACAACCTGCAAAGTGTAGCAAAGGTTAAGTTGGGCTTTTAATGATTCCTATACTGTCAAAACGAAGTGGAGTATGGCAGGATACTCGCCATTAGGAAGTCATCTATGTAAGTGTGAGGTGTAGGCCGCCTCAACATTGAGTAAAATGTAAACACTTATGAATCCAAGATGGGGTGCCACGGCCAAAATGGACCCAACAGTGAGAATTAAGAATAGCTCAGAGAGTTTATCATGTGAGTATCATTGTCTGGTTTTACACGAACGACTAACCAATTCAAGACATCGCGTTTATTGGGTAGCCTAGTAAATCCGATGATATTTCACTAAGAAAGGTTCAAAGCCAAAAGCTATCTCTTCTGATATGATAAATTTTTGGCCGAATTTTAGAGAATCATGCATTGCATTAATTTCATTCGTGTGGGGGATTGTTCGATATTGTGTGTACAAAAAGTGTGTGAACACCACTTTTGTGTATGAAATTCGAACATCATACGTATCCGGAATACGTAATATTATTGGATAATATTAATCTACTCCGTGAGTAGATAAGTTTAGCATTTCGAATTTCTCAATTCGGAGTAGTAACGAATGAGAAATTAAGTGTTAAAGTGAGGTGTTTGAATGTGGATATCCCACATAGAATATAAACCATAAGTTGAATAAGTTTATCTACAATTGTCTTAAGGTAAAGGGTTGGCCCTTTGGGTCATAAGATTTTTGTGGGCTTTGTGAGGGGGAAGGACCTAGCCATGGTCCGGTTCACCATACGCGCGCGCCGCCGCCGCCGCCGTCCGTCCATCCGCCCGCACCGTGACCGGGCCCGGGTCCGGGTCCGAGGTCCTTGGGCCTGGGCTTGTGGGCTCTAATGTATTATCTTTTTGGGCCAAATTTATTTAATTAATTTGGGCTCCAAAATTTTTCCCTAAGCAAAAATCTAACTACTGAAATTGCTGAAAGCTTAAACACGTTTTTTGAAGAAAAAAGTTGGTCATTTTCTTCTTCATTTTCGAATGTGCTTCTAGAAGGACTGTTTGAATACATAATTCAAACAGTCACCAATCTGTAACAACTAGATTAATTAGCCAGATTAATTCTTTGTTGTTACAGATCAACTTTTATTAGCAGATTTAATTCTGTATAAGTTTTTGTCTGAATTTCAAGCCTATAAATAGGCTACTCCACACTTCAGTTTTTTCACACTGAAAAGCATAAGCATTTCATATATTCTCTCTAAATATTCAAGTTGTTCTTGTTCGTTTGTGATTCTGAATTGGAAGTGGTTCGCAATTCAGAATTTGTAATCGTTGTATCTTGGGACGCTATTGCATAAACCCGTACCACTAGTAGCGGGGCAATTTTGCGTTAAGAAAAAAGAGTGTTCTCTCGCCTCGATTATCATTCTTCGGTTTTCAGAAAGCTCGTTCGTATTCAAGTTCGTTCTTAGTTTTGGCAGAAGTTTGTACAACAATAATGAGCCAAAATATGAGATTAGATGTTGAAGTTTGAATGAATAGAAGTCGAGAGAATGATCACTTTCCTAATTTAATATCCAACACTCTCCAAGAATATTTGGAATGGAACATTGGGGTTTCACCACACTGAAGTGAAAATCCATGAAAATCAAGCCAAACTTTAACCACAACAATGGAAATTTTTCTTTGACAACGGAGATGCAAGCCCTAATGTAACCCTAACAATGTTAGATACAAAATCTAAAAGTTGGACGAAGGGAGAGAGCTTAGATTTTTGGTGAAGAGCAGGGTTTTTGAACCGTTTTCGTAGAAAGGAAACAGATAATAAAAAACGGCGTTGTTTCATAAAAGATGAGAAAAAAAAGAGCGCGCATAGTAAAGAGGCACGATCCTGTGCACCCGGGCGTTGAATATGTAGAATATATAAATAATATGTTATAAACTTATGAGTTATGAGTCTAGTTAGTTAAATACGAGACGGAAAACATACCGTATTTAATAAGTACGAGTATTTTATGAATTTCTATTTAAAGTTGCGGTGAAAAAATTGGCTAAAAAATACGGAAAGGGGAAATAAACGGATTAGTACTCGTACGGGTAAAATACGAACAAAAATGAATTATTAGGAAGTTAAAATACGATTTATTTTTATATTATTTTGTAAGGTATATTGACTGCTCTTGCTTTTATATTATTAAAAAAATATTTTGTATGAGTCACTATTTAACAATAATTAATATTTTGATAAATTATTAATAATTTTGTTTTTAAATCATAGAATATTCAACTAAGAATTTTAGCATATTTTATTTTCTAAATAACATTAATATTTTTTTGTCAAATATAGAGTATTATTCATCAAGTATAATACGAGATACATAAAATACGTGTACAGTCGTGTGCTAAACGATTCAATTTAAAAGTACGAATATTTTTCATTATGTTCAGAAAGTGTACTGGAAACGAAAGTAATTTTTAATTATACATGTGTACGCGTTTTATGCGGATATAATACGAGTTTTAACTAACATATGTTCTTATAAGTAGTTGAGTACCTATCAGACAATAATCAACATTTCAACAATAAGACATTTTAGAAAGTGAGAAAACAATAGAAACTTCATTGTGTAACTAAGAGATTAATTATATTATTTATATAAATAAATAAATAAATATATATATATACATGTTTACATTAAAAATGCATAAATACATTAAAACAATATTTCTGTAAAGCTTCATACCTTCAGGCTTCATCATAATTAAAAACAAAATAGTAAATACTAATAATATTGTGTAATAAAGAACTAAATAGCCTAATTAAAATCATAAATAAAAATATCATACATGGGGTTTAAAATTGGGGAATTGGGTACAATTTTAGGATCCCTAAATTGAGAGAGGAGAGGTTGGTACCCTTACCTTCAGTTAACGGCGGTAGCGACAAGATATTTTTTTCGGCGATGATGGCTGTTTTGGGAGAGAAAACGATGCACAGAACGTGAACTCCTCAATTTTCTTTTCTTTTCTCCAATAACTCCAACAGAAGCATGCTGCTAGTGAGATGAAATATCTCTTCTGTTTTCTTTTTTCTTTTTCTTTTTTCATTTTGGCCCCTAAAGTTTTTTAAATGTCAAAACCAAGCCCAACGTGTCAGACACTCCATTTGCCATGCCCGACACCTTGTCCTTATTTTTTTAATTTTTTTTAATTTCGGACACGTTGTGTCGGATACGTGGCGATGCCATGTCCGTTATGTGTTCGACACTGCACATTGTGATTTTTTGGAGTGTCCGTACATCGTAGCCCATCACTAATCAACTGTATCCCTCGATGAATAATGAGTTTTCGCGGGCCAACTTATGACGATTTTAAGAACATTAGCAGTAAATGGTCAAGAATAGGGGTGTACGCAGTCGGGTTCGGGCGGTTATTACTACAAAAATTCAACCGGACACCTAACATGTGCGGATTGACAAGATATCAAATCGAAATCGCATAATTATCTTTTCAATCTGAACGGTTAGGGTCGATCGGGTTTAATATATTTATCGGGCGGGTTGGCAGGTAATCGAATTATAATTATGTTTCTTGCAACTTACTTTTAGTTACAACTAGTAAGTAAGAAACTAAATAACATACTTGTTGTGCATTTAACTAAAAAAATTTGAGTTGGTGAGAAATACAAAAATAAGTGGTGTTATTAATATAAAAATCATATTATTATGACTTGTTATGAGTGAAAACTCTAATATTAATAAAACTAAATTGTTTTATAGATTTATCATTAAAATATACATATACATAGTTCAAATCAAGAGCGGTCAAACGAGCCAATTTGTTTGTTCAAATAAAAAATAACGTGTGTTACATAAATATGAATAAAAGCACTATTATTAGAGAGTATATATGCATATATAGTTTTCAAAGTTTAGCACTAACCTTTAACTAGATATACATATATTTGTGACATATACAATTAGCGATCGGGTAATTGGGTTGCGGGTTAGGCGGATTACAATTATTAAACACACCACCCGACCCGAAAGTGGTGGGTTGCAATATTGCCAACCTGCCACTATTATTTAATAATTTTAAACATTTTCGAGCGGATCGACTCGATTTGAGCTATTCGGGTGGATTGTGTGGGTTTATGTACACCCCTAGTCAAAGCAAGAGATATGAGTAATTCAAGAAAACTTCAAACGGGTTAACCTATACATGCCCTATTGAAATTCATCAAGAAATGGTAACCTTTACCCAGAGATTGAGACTGAGAGATAGAAAGGGGGAGGGTGGTGGTTGCGTCGCCGCCATACGGAGGTGGCAGCGAAAAGATAGGGGCGACACGCGGTTGTTTCAAGTCAGAATTCTATTCGATTTTGTTTAAGGTTAAGCGGCGGAGGTAGAGACAAAAGAGAGGGACGTGGCGCGGTTTTTTCAAGTCAGAATTATGTTCGATTTTGTAAAGAACTGGGATTTATTTTGATACAACTCCAAAAATACTAAGTTAAAATAGGTAACAAGCAATAAAAAATTAAAGACGAGTTTATAAGTGATTTAGCAACTTGTCACAGACAGACAAATACAAAGATGACACGTAGCAAACAAGTTGGGGTTCAAACCCACACCAAATTTTGTATTGCGACGTGTTGTATATTATGCCTGTCTAACAAATGTATATAATCCATATTAAATTTATATTCAAGAAAATATTTTATACATATATCATTCATATGTGAAATGCAATAGAAGATTACAACAACATTTACAATAGAAGATCCAAATTGGTTTAAACATGCATGGTCAAGCTTAAGTCAACACAATTGAATTGCATTTATTATACAAAAGAAGGTTAATTAGGGTTAAATCCCATTTTAGAAAGTCAGCTTTATTTCCTTATTCTGTATTTCCTTTTTTTATTATTGGGATAATTACTTTTACCCCCTGCGTTAGGTCAAAATTGCTAAACACCCCCTCTATTAAAATAATAGGCAAAAACACCCCTTTATTTATGTAACCCTAGCGTGAAATCCCCTTTCCGCTAGAAATTTGATAAAAATATAGCATTTAAAACATCCATATAATCTTGCCCTGTTTGGAGGGTTAAAATTCACTACAAAACAAAGATATATGGATGTTTTAAGGACTACAATTTTATCAAGTTTCTAATGGAAAAGAGGTTTCGCGCTGGATTTACATAAACAAAGGGGTGTTTTTGCATATTGTTTTAACAGAGGGGGGTGTTTAGCAATTTCAGACTAACACAAGTGGGTAAAAAGTATTTAACCCTTTATTATTTCTATTTATGTCTTTTCCATTCTGTTATGTTCACATAACCATATGCTATTAGATGTTTCCTAGGAAGACTCATAAATGATATTGCTATCCATGCAAGGATGTTCAAACCTAGAACATTACAAGATGCAATCAGCCTAGCCAAACTTTAAGAACATGCCAATAGCTTGTCTGTCAAAAGAAATCCCACTCCATTTTCGAACCGTTTCACACCATCAATCGCCAAATCACCATACCCTAACCGCAACCTCAAGCCAAGCCATTCACCATATCCTCATTCACCCTCCCCGTCACCATCACACCATTTCCAAACACCTGTTAGACCTAATTACCCACCACACACACCTTCTGCACCACCTCTAGTTCCATCTAGAAGACTGAGTCCTCAAGAACTGGACGAAAAAAGAGCTACGGGCTTGTGTGTATGATGTGATGAGAGATTCACACCAGGCCACCAGTGTAGCAAGAGGAAACAATTGTACATCATGGAGTTCACAGGATATGAAGTGGATGAGCGGGAAACTGAAGTAATAGAGGAAGTGTGGGAAGAGGAGAAATCAGATGCTAGACCTGAGGATGAAAGTCAGATGAGTGATTACCATGCCTCGATGACTGGCGTTCATGATTTCAGAACCATGAGAGTTGTTGGTTCTTCTATGGGCAAACTTGTACACATTTTGATAGGCACAAGAAGCAAACACAATTTCTTGGACTTACAGGCTGCAAGAAATTAGGTTGTAAGTTGGAATCTACAAAACCATTTCCAGTTGTGGCTGATGGCAGTAAAATTTATAGTTCTCATGTTTGCAAGGGGTTCACATGGAGAACACGCGGAATCATATTCACAACAAACATGATGGTATCCATGATATGCATAATGTAAACAATTCATTCAAAAATTATAATAATAATAATAAATTATATCTTCGTATGCATACATTTATCACACATTTGATTTGAACAAAAAATCTGCCCCATCATCATCTTTTGAAAATTCCGCTAACACGTGATTTTCTTTCTTTCTTCTTTTTTTTCTTTTTCCGGTTACACTAACTCCTGATTCTCGCAAGGGAAATAGCGCTTTTGTATTTAGTAAAAGTTCAATTGAATACAAGAGGATTGAATATTGACTTCCAAATTCGATGAAAGATCCTTGGAAATTTTGTGGGTCGCAGTTGTGATGTGTTGAACTTGTACCTCGTGCTTAAATTACCGTCCAAATTAAGTATCGTGTAACGAATTCATTCACGTATCTAATTGAAATTTCTAAAAATATTTTATAGATCTCATCATTTTTGAAATGGAGATCAAGTCAAAAAAGATTACGTAGGGGTAATCTTTCTCTGATCTCAAAGAAGAATGCTGTGTTGCGGATAAAATACAAGATCAATAGGTGTGGTGTGGTCTCTTTCCCAAAAACCATAATTTTTAGAGCTCGATTTCGACAAAAATGAGTTAAAAAGTTAAAAGATGAAAAAATACATCACGTTGATCTCGAGGGTTCTTGCCGCCTTAGAGGGATACCTTCTTCTTCATCACCATGCCTTTGAAGTCTTGCGGACATTGACAAAGAACCTACAAACATACAGTCATTACAGAACTCTTCCATTATATATATCAAGTGTATCTCCATGAAATTTATTCAGTTTGTTTTGATTATTGGATTGATGGATGTAAGGATTTCAAACACCTCCAATATTGGGTAGATTTGAAATTCATAATCAATGGTTGAAAATAATCTCAAAACCGTTGCAGCTGAAGAATTTAAAATCTCATTTGAAACTTCAAACTATCCAAATAATCTCAATAGTTTTGCTATTATTAATACGAACGCAACTCCCAAATCCTTCAATCCAAAGCAACCTCAGACTACTAGCCCAAGGTGGTGCTAGGGAAGGGTGATTATTTATTACCGAGCAATATAAAGACTGGAAGAAAGCATTCAGTACATACCATCAACCATGTCTTTTGTCTTGTGAAGAAGAAAGGTTCCAGAAAGAATAGTCACAAACCCACACATTTCCGTGACAATCTGGGTTGGGTTCTGCCTGTCCCAGTCCTGCTCAAATTAAGAAAATAACATTCTTAATCTTAATACCTCGAAATTTCATTACATCAATATTTAGTTTATTTCCTGAGAATAAAGGACTATCTGAATTGGCAAAACAAAAGAGAACTTCGAGAACAGCCAGAGCGCGTTAATTTTAGAGAAAATTACACACAGACCCCCTCATTTATTTTGTAATTACCAAAACTTCCCTCACTTGTTGGAAATTATCAACACACCCCCTCAGGGTCTATTAGTACAGGGGTAAAATTGTAAGAATTTTAAATACTTGGGAGTGTAATTGTAAGAAATACCTTAACATGAGGGGTGTGTTGGTAATTTCCAATAAGTGAGGGGAGGTTTTGGTAACTACACAAATAAGTGAGGGGTATGTGTGTCCTTTCCCTAAATTTTATCCAATTTTTCTGCAAACAATTCAAAGAGCATATAGGGAAAGTGCATCGGAAGACACGGTCAGCGCCGCGAGGGGGGGGGGTTGTATACTCGAACAAGCATTAACATAATAGAATGATTCTTAGGGTATCGAGACTCCAAGTCCACATATAATCACAATGTATGGTGGACCCCACATGGGATCCCCACAACCACTAAAAATGAAACATAATACTCAAATTTGCCAATTAAACCTCAACCCCTTCTAATCAGGTATTAAGTTTTAACACCATCATAGGAACATGTTTGATCCGTCAATTCAATCATGTGAAAAATGATCATCACTTCTTTCCATTCATCTACATATATGAGACCCTGAGCAGTATGATTACCTTGAACATGATCACACTAGCCAGGATAGTAAAGGACGTGAACATGACATAGTAAATGGGTGAAACTACTGCTGTGTTGAATGTATCGAGGGCCTGCATTCAAAAACCACCCAGTATATCAGAATAGAGAAACCAGTAAGTTGTTACGCATTACTACAAATGAAAATCTGGCCAATCAAATAGTAAAGAAATGGCAGCCAGTAATTAGTATCTGAATATCTTCATAATTAGAGAAAAAATATAATTGTCGATTATGGATTCTTAGGACCTCAAGTATTTTTATGGTGTGAAAATTAAAAGTGTTCCCACAGAAAATGTTGGGGATATCGAGCAAGAAAAAATAAAAAAAAATATATAAATAATCTATTTGAGACAAAATCCCCAAAATAACCTTAGGAAGACCCTGGAAAAACTCAGGAAAGGGCGACGCTAGTTCGGGTGGGGACAAATTGGATGTGTTATTTAAAGCATCTCAGTAGAAAATACATGTTTGAGCAAATCGAGCATATAAGGTGTCTCATACTTCGGAAATGGTCACAACTAAACTCAAAGAGTTACCACCTTTTTTACATCACAAGGGCTGAGCTCTCTACTTCCATGAAAAGATATAGCAGAAGTTGAAAAGCTAAGTACACAATACATCAACAGAGCGAAGAAGGTATTATTGACAAAAGAAACCATCCTTTTACCTTATTTAGGTAATTCATCTGGGTGAGGACACAAACCAAGACAACCATTGCAAAGGTCCATGTCTGGGGATACATTAGCTGGTTCATTCCTGACAATGTCAGCTTCATTGCAATTCCTAGTGCTTTTACACTCATAACCTGCCAAAACATTTCCCATATTTTTAACTTGTTTTCAAAAAACCATTTTTAACATTAACATTCATTTCCTTTTTTGGCAAGATGGAAGGGGAGTTAACTGAAGAGACATCATATTGAAATTAGAAACACTTACCGACAACGAACCAACTAGTGAACAAACACCAATGTAGAACCATATATGTGTCTGGCCATATAGTGGGACATAATGGAATATTAGAATAAGGACGATTGCTATCACGAGAGCTGCATAAAACATAAAAGCTGCAGAAAATATACACGGTCTTGAGCTCAGCAGAGAACATAAAGAAGATTTCTGTAGAAAAATAAAGCAAATAGTTTAGAAAGTATCAAAACACAAAATTACCTGGCTCGGTAGCAAGGTCCCAGACTTCTTTCACGGATTCAATCTCACGTTCTTGTGGAGCATGTAGGACAATTGTGGTGGAGCCCACAACACATAAAGCACAACCAAGAACACCAAAAATATGTAGCCTCTCCCTTAAAATTATATGTGCAAGTACAGCACTGCAATATACTCGTATGAATTAGAAATCAAAACAAGGTATTATAGTTAACTAAGGTTCTAAAATGATATCATGCCTGATAATAATGCTGAGTGCACCAAGAGGGGTGACTAGAATGGCCGGTGCAAATGCATAAGCAGCAAAATTTGCAATTTCTCCGACGATCACTGGTGCAACAGGAAACAAATCAATAAAATACTCAGTTTTAGGGAAAACTTATATCACATTATAAGAACAGAATTTAGAACGCAATTTCCACTTTGATTCAAAGAAAGGCTGGCTGAAGATGGAACTAATAAAGAGAGGATGACAGGGTAATAAATAAGATACAGAGATGAGCAAATAACAAAAGTTTTTCTAATGATCATTCTAGATCAGTTGAAAGAATGGAAGAGAATCAGATAATTGTACACATCTTTGTTAGTAACCTTTGTTATGTATCTGTAGCTCATTTATTGTCTCCATTACATCAATAATTTTTATCAACACAAAGATAATGATCCACCATAAATATTGTTGTGAGATACATTTCAAAACTTCATCTTTTGATATGCAATTTGGGTGGTTGGTCCTTTGAATCGCTTCTGTGACGCTTCAGCATGATATGCTAATCTACATACAGAAAGTCCAATGGCGAGGTGATTTGGTCTAGTAGACCAAACAAGGACTATTTCCACTTTTTCTTAATGAATATTGTTCCACGACGCAAAGAATGACTTACTAGGATACAGCAAAGAATTAACCAATGGCAAAGAATGATTTACTAGGATACAGCAAAGAATAAACCAATGGCTAAGAATTGTCCCCATCAAAATGGGTTTATTTTCTTGTTCAGCCTACAATGTGCCCATTTGGGTTACATCATGCTTTATTACAAGATAATTATCTGGATCCGAGTTCCACTTAATATTAGGTAAACAAATAGTACATCCAACTTACTTGTAATCATGCCTGTCCACCATAATGGCTCGTACAAGTATGAATATCCTCCAACTCCTGCAAGAAAAAGTTAGAAAGAGAAATATTCAAATCGTGATTCTAGAGCAAAAGGTGAACTATTGCACCAAAACATAGTTGGCGAATGCATTTATGAATGCCTAAGGCATATTAAACATACTATTCTAGAAAGACATATCCATCTAGTATTGATTTTGACAGCAACTTCAGACTTTTATTGTATATAATAACTAGTGTTCCAGAAGAGACCATCCTATATCCAACATTACATAATCAGACACAAAAACACATCTTCACAAGTAAATGCAATCTCAACACACTATCACCACTTCCTATCATCCAAAAACCGACAAAACAACTTCATTTTCCGAAGCAGAGCCCAATTCGCCATATCCAGAACAGCACACCAAACACTAAAACTTCCTCAATTTTCAGCTTTTCAAACACAAGCCAAATGCAGGTACTACATAACTACAAAATGAAGTGTAAATTACCAGCTCTTACGCCAGAAGCACCGGCTTTCTTTAATCCCTTTTTCTTAACAATGAAACTGGCGCCAATGAAAAAGCTGGATGACAATGCCAATACCAACCCTTTTATATTATCAGATGACATCCCCTTATACGAAAACGAATCCTCCGTCGCCATCTTTACAATCACACAATTAACAATAGCAGAAATCCTAACTATCCCAATCTCATACTATACCATTATTCACAAAAAAAAAAAAAAAAATTCTAAACCCTAAAAATTGGGGTTTCTACTTTTCTCTACTTTTCATCTAAAATTGCTTCAAAATTTCAACTCCCGGCCCAGTAAAGATCACTGAACACTGGGAGAAATTGAAAATGAACACTAAATTAGGGTTCTGAGAAAGATCTGTATCACTGTCGGCGGTGAAATCGAAGGATTTAAAAATGTTTGGATGGAAATGGCTGAAGAACAACAGGGGAAATTGGGTGCTTGTGCTGAGAATTTGAGATCGGATTCAGAAATTAAACCCTAAAAATCGAGAATTTAGCAAGAAATTATTCGTTGTAGAAAGATAAAAGGCTTGTCTCAGACTGAGGTTTTGTTTGGGGTTGATATGCGTAAGGGAGCAAGAGTGTGATTTCACGCTACTTTTAACCATTAAAAGCAATATCTGCCTGTTATGTTGCATCTAAGATTATAAACGAGTCGATTCGGAGTTGTTCGATGTTCAAATTTATTTGAATTATGCTCGAACTCTTGCAAAAAAGTTAATTGAGTCAAGCTCAATTGGAGTTTTAATCGAGTATATTACGATTCGATCTTGAGTAGCTTGATTTTTTAACATATAATATTATCATGTTTTACTAGTCGCATTGAGCTCAAATGAAAAGCTTTTAACAAACGATCTCAAATTAAGTGTTAAATTATTTGGTTCGTCTTTCAACTCTGCATCTTAATAGTGATTATATAATTGTTGATGTGGTTGAGGATTATGACACGACTTGATGCATATAAGAACTTTTCTAATTATAATTAGTATAAAAAATAAAACTAAATAGAAATTGCTAGTAATAATTTAAGTCAAAAATAGTTACATAAGTTGTATAGTGTTCAAGATAGATTAATTGAGTAAATAGCCCCCAAATGGTATTTTTTTTTTTTTAAAGAAAATAGCCCTCTACCGGTTTAGCTTATGATGTATTTGGAAGCCCTCGGCCAAACGAGTATTTAATGTAGGACAAATATTCGAATGTTCGCTCGGGTTAGCAGGGGGTCTGCTAAACAGACATTATCGAATAACGTCTTTTGATGAAAGATATGAACAAAAAGCATTGAGAAAACTAGTGTTTTTTGAATTATATGAAGCCAGTAAGCAAACAACGAAGCCGTGGGTATTTGAACCCGAATATCCAGGAAAAAAAGAAAATAGTTCAGCCACTATTTTTGACCAAGTCAAATGGCCCTTAAACTTTTTGTTTGTTTTCATTTCAGTCCCTTTATTTTCTTGTAGAATTATTTAAATACATAAGAGTAATTATACATATTTTAAAGAAAAGGAAATCCCAACCCGCTTTTACAATTCTGCATAAAACTTTTTATTGCCCTCATAATTATTTACATGCATGTGCCCGCTCATATTTTAAACTCTTTTATTGATTGTCTTAATATTTTAGAAAACTTAGACTATAATAATCAGAAATTAATATTAGAATTACGAAACCAATTAATAATTAGGAGAGATAATTGGGTTAATACTTATTTTAACTTACCACCTAGATTACGAGATCACTAGAATTATATTAAATTCCCTTTAATCTTGAATATATTAATAGCAGCCTTTTATTAAAATAGACCCCTCTAATTTTAAAAAATTAGATTATTTAGATCTTGAATATAGTTTAGCCGATAGATCCATAATCTCTTTAGATAAACATAAATTTATTTGTAAATTTGATTCAAGTTTTAAGCACAATTTACATTTGAAACATAAACACTTAAATAGTTTAACAGATTTACTTATATCTCTAGCGTCTAGCTTAGAATTAGAAAACACAAAATTATATAAAACCTTAGAATCATTAAAAGAATCAATTTTAATAAATAGAGAAATAATAAAAAAAAATGAAAGTAATAATTTATATTATATTAAACAACATTCTGAGGAAACTTTGAAAATAGTTAAAAAAATATAATAACCTTTTCCCTACTAAAGACGAAATAATAGAGTTAAAATATAGTTTGGAAAGTAATAAACTAAAACAAATAGAAATCGAAACAAAGAAAACTCTAAGTCAAGTAATAGAAAAAATAAATAAATTTGAAGCCCAAATTTTAGAAACTAATAAAACTTTAAAGAATATAGAGTGAATAGTTAGTGGATGAATAATCTAAAAAATAGATTAGAATATAAAAGTGTCATTGAACTAGCAAATAAATATTTAGATACAGAGGCAGGATTTACTACCAACCAAGAAAATAGTAATTCAAATAAATTATATCCTAAACTTTGGAATATCAATTCATTGTAATTTTACAAATATTTGAAAAGCTAGATAAGTTAGAAAATAAAGTAGAAAAATTAAGCACTAAAATAGACACTATATCTCAAGTAATTAAAGGAGATTTACAAGATAGTATAGAAGAAAAATTAGCAAATTTAGCAATAGACGAATCTGAAAAACCTAAAAGGGAACCCAAAAAATATATATATTGGTAAAAATGTGAAGATCATTAGTGGTACTAGTAGAATTATAAGTGAATTGAGTAGCAAAGGAAAAGAAAAGGGAAAAATAAGTAACACTTTCATTAAAGGAATATTTAGAGGATCAGGAAGCCAAAGCTCACGTAGAGAAGTAGAAGTAGAAGAAAATTTTAGTTTATACAACAATAAAGGAATAGATAAGTTACAACCTAAAACATTATATAAAGCAGGAAAAATGAATTCTAACACACATTTAATTAAAAAAAATTAGAGAAAAAGAAGTAAAAGTTACGACAAATGTTGAAAATATAGGCTTAGTTAGTCAAGAATGTATAAAGCAATTAAAGCAGTTAAAACAAAAATATATACATTTAGGACTAATTATTGTAGGAACAAAAGGATTAACTAGAAAAGGAACTGGTGGGAAAGTTTTAGTTTTATTATTAGATAAAAGTTGATCTGATGCTAAGAGAGCAGTATTTGCTAGTATGGAAATAGATATGAATAATAATACAAAAATATTTTATGTAGCTCCAAATATGAAGAAAAGTATTAAAGATATTCACTATAGGATTATAAACTAGAGGATATGAAACATATGATGGTAATAATTTAGTAGTTTCTATAGCCTTTCTAGGAAGAATAACTAATTAATAATAGTTTCCCTCAATATAAAATTAATATAGATGGAATAATAGATGGATTAGCCTCAGTAGGAGTAAAAATGATTAAACCCTTAAATATAGACAATAGTGATTGAAATGGAGAAGAATGAGAATTAACCAAACACTTAGAAGAAAATAACACAGTTAAGATTCTAGGAGAAAACGTAATGTATACAAATAGTAGAGGTCAAACTTCTATTGGATTTCTTAATTACCAAAGGCAAGATCCCAAAAAAAATTTAGAAGATTTAGAAGAAAAAACTGATAATGAAACAGAAAAAAGTTATATGAATGTTATAGAAGAAGAAGAAGTTAGAATACTAGTAGATTTGTAAATTGGGAAATAGAATCTGACATAAAAAGCGAAGAAGAGGAACAAAATATAGAAGAAATAGATGAAGAGATTAGACAATTAGAAAGTCAATTTAAAAATGATTATGGACCAAAAAATATAAAAGAAATATTAACAAAAAATTTTGAAATAAATAATTTATGAGAATTAGTAGATGAGATGTATTTTGAAGCAATGAATTTAGATTTGAATCTAGAATCAGCTGAAAAAGAATTTAATCAATATTATAATATTGATTTAGTAGATGATATATGCTTAAGAAAAGTGGAATTAGAAAAATTCTTTAAAAATAAGGATAGTAACGAAAGAACTTTTATAGTAGATAGTCAAGCTAGTACTAGTAGTAATCCAGGAAAAAGAAGTAGAGTAGAACCCGACTATAGTGAAGTTCCAACTAGAAATATAGAACTGAGTGGAAGACCAGAATGGAAAAACCAAGTATATGAATATGGATCAACTCAACCAGAAAAATACGTAGGAATGAGGCAGACCATAGGAAAAACCATAAGTGGAACCATGTTAATAATTGAATTATTAGAACCTTAATAATAGGAATAGATCCATGAAGAGAAAGTACATTTATACAAGATACAACACTTAGAAACCTAGGGCAACTTATTATAACCGATATGAAATATATTATACCTTTTAGTCAAGATTTTACAAGATTAATAACAGGAGCTAATAAAGCTTTTGACGAAGAATTATGTAATAAGTATTTTACAAAATTGCCACAAGATTTAGGAAAAAGAATATATGAAGAATGGATAAACAACAATGGTAATCTTACAGGATTAGATTTAGGACCTAAAGTACAATATACTTTCTTTAAACTTCAAAAATGGTGTAAAGGAGAATTCATTAGAGAACAAATTAAAAAACAATCTTATGTGTTTTGTAGAAAAACTATATATACTCCACAACAATATAGACAAAGAAATTACTTTAAATCGAAGTGAAAAATATTAAGAAAATCTAATAAACCAAAATCTAGTTTTAGACAATATATACAAGGAAGAAAACCCCCAAATTATGTTAGAAAACCATCAACTAGGAAATGCACTTGTTATATTTGTGGAGATCCTAAACATTTAGCTAATAGAGACCCGAAAATGTAATTTAATATGGAAATAGCAGCTATAGCAGAACAACTAGGTGAAGATGTAGTAAGTTTAGATGGTATGAAAGTGATAATGAGAATATATACAGTATAGCAAGTGAAGAAGGATCAAAAATTTCAAATATAATAGAATACACGTTATATGAATAGTTTATGTGATCATAAATATATAAATGGAAAAGGAACTATGAGTATAGCCTGTAATATTTGTAGATTATATCTTGGTATGCTTTTAAGATATCAGTGCAATATATGTTTTGACGAAAGTTGTTTTATTTGTGCTAAAGAGTATATAATATAGAAACAGATGTATCGCCTAAACCTAATATAATATAGAAACAGACGTATCGCCTAACCCTAATATAATATAGAAACAGATGTATCGCCTACACCTAGTAAAAAAAACTAGAAACGATAGAAGTTCTAAGCCATAAAATAGAAAATTTAGATTTAAGAATACAATTAATAGAATTAAAATTAAAAAATAGTGAAAACATAAGCAGTAATCAAACAAAAGGAAAAGATGTAGTTATAGAAGAACTTGATGAACTTAGCCAACAATTAGAAGAAACCCATTTACAAAATACAACTTACGAACCTCAAATACAAGTACCTTATACTAGTAGTTTAATACTTTTAGACTGTCGAATATGGTGTAATCAAGAAAAATGTATTGAAACTAAAGCCATTTTAGATACAAGAAGTACAAAAAGTATGCTTAGTTCTAGTCTTGTACCAAAAAAAATTCAAGCACAATTAAGTTACACTGTTACCAGTAAAACTGCAGAAAATAGATTAATAAAAATAACAAAATAATTAATTAACGTAGGAATACAGTTTAAAGATTTCTCAGGAAATTATAGTAGTAAATATAGCTTAGGACAAGTATTTATAGCATTTGATAACATAACAAGCCAAAAATTTATTTTAGGATTAAATTTTATCTGTGCATTAAATGAAACTATATTAGTAGGAAAAAATTATATTACTATTAGCAAACATAATTATACATTCCCAACCAATAGATATATTAAACAATCAGAGTTGACTGCGAAACATGGTGAATATGGTATTTCTGATCACTTAGATTTTTTCAAAGAATTAGAACAAAATAATATAGAATCTGAAACTTTAGACATCCTATTAGATGAAAAAATTAGAGATATAGGAAAAGGATTAGAAGTTATAAACTTAGAAAATGAAAGAATTCTGCACAAGTTAGAAATGTTAGTATTTATAGGAGATAATTTGGCAAAAAATAAAGTAAAATATACCTTTAAACTAAATATTTTAAACCCCGATATAGTAATAAGAATAGCAGCTATAGAATATACGCCTGAAGATATAAAGAAATTCAAAACACAAATAAAAGAAAGGTTAGAAATCGGTATTATAAGAAGAAGTGATAGTCCTCATAGATCGGCAGCCTTTATAGTAAGAAATAATGCAAAAATAAAAAGAGAAAAACCTAGAATAGTTTATAATTATAGGAGACTTAATGATAATACAGAAGATGATGCGTATAGAATACCTAATAAAGATGAGTTAATTAATCTAATACAAAATAAAAATATATTTTGAAAATTTGATCTAAAAAACGGATATAATCAGATTAAAATGGTAGAAGAAGACAAAAAGTGGACAACATTTAGCTATAGTCTATAAAGCAGGGCACTCCAAAAAATCACCACGGGCTGTGTCGGGCGCGTTCGGACACGGACACGGCTATCCCGTGTCCCAAATAATTTTTTTTAAAAATTTGGACACTGTCAGGACACGGCCAAGGGCGTGTCTGACACGGTTAGGACACAATCAGGTCACTTTTTATAAGATACTAAAACTTTGGGGGGTCAAGTTGTAAATAAAAACTTACCAATTTTCTAAATTTATATAAACTTACCAATTGTTTATAAGACACGTATTTGAACAATGGAGTATTTATTTTTGTTATATCATGTTTTGGATTGAAAACATATTTATTGTTATATTTAGTTTATGTTTATATTTTTATTTTGCATTTGTTATTGATAAGTAGTTGAATTATTTGCAATATACATAGCTCTACAAAGAAACAAGTAAAATACAAATTTATATATATATATAGATATAAAAATTGGATAGCCGTGTCGTGTTCTATATTTTTTTAAAAATGCCGTTCCCCGTGTCTGTGTCGGTGCATCATAGGTTGTAGTGAATGACATTTCGAGTGAAACATTCTATCTTTTGGTTTAAAGAATGCACCAGCAATATTTCAAAGATTTATGGATAATATATTTAAACATTTAGATTTCTATTTAGTATATATAGATGACATTTTAGTGGCTTCTGAAAATATTAAACAGCATCAACATCATTTAAAACAAGTGTTTAATTTAATAGAAGAAAACGGAATAGTAGTGTCTAAAAAGAAAATCGAACTTTTTAAGAGAAAGATAAGCTTTTTAGGTCTGGAAATAGAAAATGGACAGATTAAATTACAACCCCATAAAACTCAAAAGATTCTAGATTTTCCTGATAAACTAGAAAATTTGTAACAAATACAAGCATTTATAGGAATATTGAATTATTCTAGAAAATATATTCCTCACTTAGTAAATTAGTTGGATCATTATATAAGAAAACAGGAAAAGACACTTTAATCAGGAAGATATTAACATAGTTAGAAAAATTAAGGAAATCGTTAAAGACCTAAAACCTTTAAAATTACCTTTAAATACTGATTATGTCATAATAGAAGTAGATAGCTTTATAGAAGAATGGAGAGTAATACTAAAATGTAAACCTCATAAATTTTCTCCAAAAAGTAAAGAAAAGATAGCAGCTTATTCCAGTGGTAAATTTAATAAAACCTGAAGTACTTGGACCAGTCTAGATTACGAAATAACAGGAATAGTTAAAGCAATAGACTATTTTAGACTATATTTAAATAAACTATTAGAACAGATTGTGAAGCTGTGGTTAGATTCATAAAAAATGAAAATTCTTGAAAATAAAATAATAAGAGACGGTTAAATTTTAGAAATGCAATAGAAAGTAACGGATATAAAGTAGAATTTGAACATATTAAAGGAACAAACAATAGCATAGCAGATTTATTAAGCAGACAATTAACTTTAATTATGAGTCACAGATCATGGTCTCCAACAACTAGGACAACCAACAAACACGACCTCCCTCTGCAGCTCACAATCGAATAGCCCGAAGACCAGCTCTCAGGCCTAACTTTCAACAAGTTATCCAGAATAGACCAGCCTTTGCAATTGAAACACAGTTTTTTAATCCAGCCACTCAGAATGTTTATAAAACATTTGGCAAAATAGCACTTCCAATTAGACATGCTTTCAGACCTCCAAAAGATACTCCATATATAACCGAAGAATAGAGCATTTTACTCAATGCATTATGGGAGGTCAATTCACCATCCAGCAAATTATCAGCGTTAAATGTACTCTGCTACTATTTCGAGAAAGAAAATAAAAAATTTCCAACAGAAGAAGTAGCGGTTTATCTTGTTATTAGAGGACAGCCAGTCGGAATTTTTAAAGATTATCAGATGGCTTTAGAAAGCATTCAAAAGATTTCCAATGGTTATTTAGTACCTTTCAAACAATTTCATGAAGCCATAGCAGCAGCAAGAAGACTTTTAGTCCCAAACTTTTTCATACAGCCCAATGCAGAAAATGCAAAACCCAAAATACCTTCAAAGGGAGAGCAGCCTATGAGCCCATATGTAGAACGACTCGAAAATGACCTTGAAACAATAACCAAACATTTCGCAACCTAAATAAATTTTATCATGACCTTTTAGCGTAGCATAAAGACCTTCAAGCCCATTGATAAGAGGCGTTCTTACGTGTTTTTAAGCCCGTGATCTGATGTTTTTGGATTTATATATTACCTAGATCATGCCACATTTGCATTTAATCGGGGTGTTAAGTGATTTTAGGTGATAAACGAGAGTACACGAAGAAAAGGGCTAAAAACGATGCACGACACAAGTTCAAGCCTGTTGACGACGCCCATGCGCTAGTATGACCACGCCCAGGCGCCGGGCAAGAAGCAGCAAGTTCAGCATCCTGTTGACCACGCCTAGGCGCCATCCTGTCCGCGCCTGAGCACCATTATTGCCCCGCCTGGGCGCCGCTGGACTTATCTCCCAAGAAAAGTACGCCACGTATGCCGCGCCTAGGCGCCGACGTAACCATTTTCCAAGTGTATAAAAGCTAATTTTTTGCATGGAAGGGGGGTTCGAAAATCTGGGGATTGAAGGCACTTTTCTAGGATTTTGAGGCACAATTTCATCAATCTTTGAAGGAGAAAAAGGGGGATTAAGCTAGAGATTGAAGTTCCAAGCTAGGATTCATCATCAACCAAGCCTTAGGGAGTTTTACTTGCTTTCATCACATGTTTATGTTCATAATTATGTATATGATTGTTCTAGATCTTCTTGAGCTATTGATGATGAGCTAATTTTGTAGAACTAAGGCCATGTGAAGGCCAAATTTATGAGTCAATATATATGAAGTGATTTTTCGTATTAATTCTCCTATTGCTTTGTGTGTTAATTTTATGCTTTTATTCTAATCATATGCTTCCTATCTTGCCTAATTTAGTCATTCGAGAGAAGATAGGTTAGGGTTCAAGGTAATTAACACATCATCTGAAACGAATGAGGAATTGCCCCTAGAGATAGGTAGAGATTCCCGGGTGCGGTTAGCCGGATTTATCCGGGAAAATTCTAAAACGTAAATGCGTGGTTATTGGTTAGATTCTCGGATAGAAATATTTAGAGAGCCGTCAATTAATCATAGGATTATTATGAGCCGAGACATCGGGTAATAGTTAATTAAGGAATTTTCACCAAAGAAATAGGAGTCCAATAATTCGAGGAGTAACTCATATATATTGACGAGTAGATTCGGTTGTAGCATGTGCCTTAGTCATTTTATCATACGTGAGTTTCAGTCTATAGCTCGTTTTCTCTTTTTTCCTTCGTTTATTCAATCAATTCTTGCAATTTACTTAATTTGTCTTTTCTTTTATTGAAAATCATAAGCTAAAATCCAAGTCTCCGTGGTTCGACAACCCGGACTTATTTTGTCCACTTTTATTACTATCACGACTAGTACACTTGCTATTCAAGCACGTTAGGTATTAGCATGTCAAGTTTTTGGTGCCGTTGCCGGGGACTTGTTTATTTTTAGTTTTTGATTTCCGTTTACGTTTTCATAATTCTTAGTTGTTTTTTATTTCTTGCTTTTCTTTTATTTTCGTATTTGTCTAATTTTGTTTCTTGTGCTTAATTGAAAGGTTTGACTTGTGGTGCATGACGCGCTCATCCAACGAGTCCCTATACGATTTTGAGCCCGAGATAGAGTGTGTTCTTCGAGCTAGTAGACGAGCTCGAGAAATGGCCCACAATTTCAATCAGAACCCGAATGAGAACTTTCCCGATATGAATCTCCCACAAAATAGGGAATGGTTGCAAAATCTACTCCAAACTATACAACCGGCAACTCTACCACCACCTCCATCGGTTCGCAGTAATCAACCACCTCGGATACACACTACACCGAGACCCGTTGTCTTTCCGGACTTTGCTACGCCACATTTCCACATTCTTTCTCATATGTTCGGGATGGTTCAAGCGGAGCCTTTTTATGGTGACTCGAGAGACTCTCCTCATGACCACTTAGATCACTTTGAAAATGTGATCTCTACTATGCAATTCAACCCACGAGATCTTGATGCCATCCGCCTCCGATTATTTCATTTCTCTTTGAAGGATGAGGCGACTCTTTGGTACAAGTCATTGCCCCCATAATCAATTGGAACATGGGATGATCTAGTAGATGAGTTTCTCACAAATTCTTCCCTCCATCAAAAATCAACGAGCTTAGAAGTGAGATCAAAGGGTTCAAACAGACAAGGATTGAGTCCTTAGTATCCGCATAGGCAAGGTACAAGGGTATGCTTCGAAAGTGCCCCAACGACAATTATACACGAGACGAGCAAGTGCAACATTTCTATAATGGAGTCCAATCTCAGATTGTACACCGACTCAATGCGGGAGCCGGTGGTGACCTTTTAGGCCTTGATAGTAGGTCCGTGTGGATTAAGCTTGAGCAAATGGCTAGGGAGGATGAACTTTATCCCGAAGATGATGATGAGCTCCCTCCACCAAATCGAAGGGTTGCTTGTGTTCAAGAATTAGAGGAAGTGGTTGCCCCGGAACCGGAGGTTGTCGATGTAAATTTTGTGGGGAATCATAATTGACAACGGTTGAATTTCCATATACCCGAAAACTTCCCAAAGAGGCCAAACCCCGCACAAAACGCACAACCGGGCATTTACCAACCCCCGAGGCCTCCTTTTAACAACCCACCTCCGAGGCAAGGCAATCTAAATGTGCAAGGGCAAGGGCAAGTAAGACCCCCCACAATCGACGAGTGACTTGATGATCATATAAATAAATCGGATACATCGATCAGTGAACTCCGTAATATGATGAAGGATATATTTATGGAAATGAAGGATACGAGGACACAAATGGGTCAAATATCCTCCGCGGTGAGTGGGAGAGCCCCAGGTACTTTACCAAGTGACACGGAGAAGAACCCGAAAGAACAATGCCATGCCATCTCTTTAAGGAGTGGGAAACAGTTGGAAAATGATGCAACACTGTCTCCTACGCCTAGGCGCGAGTCAGGCGATGCCCAGGCGCCTTCCACACCCAGTCAGAAAAATGTGTCACTGCATGCGACGCCTGAGCACCATCATTACCACGCCCAGGCGCCGACCACACCGTGCCCAAGCGCCGATATCAGCGCCCAGGCGTCGCCTCCTATTTCTTCCTGCCCTAGTTCTTCGACTCCAACGCCTCCTCCTCCCATTGAGATCCGTCTTCCCTTTCCAAATGCACAGAAGAAGAAAAAGAAGGAGATGGATCCGAGTTTCCTTCGTATTTTGTCTATTCTTCTTAAAGTGAGGATAAATATTCCTTCTGTGGACGTTATTTTGCAAATGCTAAACTATGTGAAGTTCTTCAAGGATATTTTATCCAACAAGCAAAAATGGGAGGAAAATGAAACGGTTTGTCTAACCGAGGAGTGCTTCGCCGTCTTACTCAACAAACTGCCTCGCAAGCTCAAGGACCCGGGGAGTCTTACCATACCATGCACTATTGGCCATCTTACTTTTGACAAGGTGCTTTGCGATTCGGGAGCGAGTATCAATCTTCTTCCCTACTCTATCTTCAAGAAGCTCGACCTCGGGAAGCCCAAACCTACATCGATGTCCTTACAATTGGCGGATCGTTCAATTAAGCACCCGAAGGGCATCATTGAAGATGTAATTGTACAAGTGGACAAATTTTACTTCCCGGTCGATTTTGTAGTGCATGACATGGAAGAGGATGTGGAAGTACCGTTGATTCTAGGGAGGCCCTTCCTCGCCACGGGTAAGGCAATCATAGATGTCGCCGATGGTTAGCTTACTCTTCATGTGGGTGATGAGAAGGTTATTTTTGATGTATTTAAAGTGCTTAAACATCCATGTGATCATGATTCATGTTTAAGCATTGATGCATTTAACACTTTGATTGGTGAGACTTTTTAGGCAAACATGATAGATGACCCACTCGAGATGTGCCTTTTGCATTCCATGGATGTTGATTCGACAAGTAAGGAGCAATTGGCAACCGTCCTTAGTTTAGAGAAACATTCTCTTTATCATGTAATGAGGGTTAAAAAGCTAGAAAGATCACTCTCGGCTCCTCCTTGCCCTTCCATTGAAGAGGCTCCTACCCTTGAGCTTAAACCTTTGCCTTTACACTTGAAATATGTGTTCTTAAATGATAATAAGACATTGCCCTTAATTGTCTCATCTTCTTTGACAGGAGAACAAGAGGAACAACTCATGGGGGTTTTGAGGGCCAACAAGAAAGCTTTCGGGTGGACAATTGCGGACATTAAAGGCATTAGCTCGGCTATATGCATGCACAAGATACTCATGGAGGACTCCGCCAAGCCTACACGTCAACCACAAAGGAGGTCTAACCCACAAATACAAGAGGTAGTCAAGAAAGAGGTTATTAAGTTACTCGACGTAGGTATAATCTACCTTATCTCGGATAGTGCATGGATAAGTCCTACTCACGTAGTTCCAAAGAAAGGTGGCATAACTGTGATTAAAAATGCAAATGATGAATTAATTCCTACACGTATGCTTACCGGGTGGCGAGTGTGCATAGATTATCGTAAGTTAAATGACGTCACCCGTAAGGACCCCTTCCCCTCCCTTTCATTGACCAAATGCTCGAAAGGTTAGCCGGGCACGATTGTTATTATTTTCTAGATGGATACTCCGGCTATGATCAAATTTCCATAGACCCCGAGGACCAAGAGAAAACCACTTTCACTTGTCCCTATGACACATTTGCTTATAGAAGGATGCCATTTGGATTGTGCAATGCCTCGGCCACCTTTCAACGGTGCATGATGGCAATTTTCCATGACATGGTTGAGGAATTCCTTGAGATTTTTATGGACGATTTTTTTGTTTTTGGAACATCTTTCGATACATGTCTAGATCATTTGACTCGTGTTCTAAAATGTTGTGAGGAAACCAATCTTGTTTTAAATTGAGAAAAGTGTCATTTCATGGTCCGGGAAGGGATTGTGCTTGGCCACAAAGTCTCTCATAGAGGGATTAAAGTGGACCAAGCCAAGATTGAGGTCATTGAGAAGCTTACCCCTCCCACATCGGTTAAGGCCGTGAGGAGTTTCCTTGGGCATTCCGGTTTCTATAGGCGGTTTATCTTGAACTTTTCTAAAATTGCGAAACCATTGTCTAACTTGCTAGTTAAAGATGCACCGTTTGATTTCAACTCTACTTGTACGTAGGCATTCCTCACTTTGAAGGAGCGGTTGATATCCGCCCCCATCATGGCACCTTCCGATTGGAGCTTGCCCTTCGAGTTGATGTGTGGTGCAAGTGACAACGCTGTTGGTGCGGTACTTGGCCAATGAAAGGAGAATGTATTTCGAACCATCTATTATTGTAGTAAAACTCTAAATGATGCACAAATGAATTATGCAACCACTGAAAAAGAGTTACTAGCTATAGTATTTGCGTTTGACAAATTCCATGCCTATCTCGTTTTGAACAAAGTAATTGTGTACACCGATCACTCCACACTAAAGTACTTGCTTGCCAAAAAAGATGTTAAACCTAGAATCCTTAGGTGGATTCTACTACTTCAAGAATTTGACCTCGGAATCAAGGATAAGAAAGGAGTAGAGAATGTAGTCGCCGATCATTTGTCTAGGATAGAGGCCCCTAGTCCCGAACACTTGCATGATACACCAATTAGAGAAGAGTTTCCTGATGAACACTTATTTGCTCTATTTGATGACCCAACTTCTAGCTCATTGCCATGACATGTCGGTAGGTGGCCATTTTGGGCCTTCTAAAATAGTGGCTAAGATGCTTCAATCAGGTTTCTTTTGGCCCACACTCTCTAAAGATGCATTTTTGTATGTCCAATCATGTGATAGGTGCCACCGAACGGGTAATATCTCTAAAAGACATGAAATGCCCTTGAATAGCATGCTTGAGAGTTAATTATTTGATGTTTGGGGTATTGATTTCATGGGACCCTTCCCTAGTTTTTGTTCCAATGAGTATATTTTTGTTGCGGTTGACTACGTCTCTAAATGGGTTGAAGCTGAGGCTTTACCCACTAACGATGCTCGGGTGGTTACTCGATTTTTAAGGAAAAGGATTTTCACTCGTTTTGGAACCCCTAGAGAAATTGTTAGCGACGGGGGCACCCATTTTTGCAACAAGCAATTCAAACACTTATTGAACAAGTATAAGGTAAGGCCTAAAACTTCAAATCCCTACCACCATCAAACGAGTGAGCAAGTGGAGATGTCTAATAGGGAGATTAAACGCATTCTTGAAAAGTGGTTAATACATCTAGGAAGGATTGGTCTTTTAAGCTAGATGACGCCTTATGGGATTATAGGATAGCATTTAAAACCCCGATTGGCATGTCCCCGTATCGCCTCGTTTTTGGAAAAGCATGTCACCTACCGATTGAGCTTGAGCATCGTGCCTTTTGGGCTATTAAATTTCTAAATTTTGACTCTACACTTGTAGGTACAAATCGATTACTCCAATTGCATGAGCTCAAGGAATGACACTACCAAACTTATGAGAATGCTAAACTTTACAAGGAGCGCACCAAAAAGTGGCACGACAAGCACACCATTCCCCGCGAGTTTCATGAAGGAGAGAGAGTTCTACTCTACAACTCTCGACTCTGACTCTTTCCCGAGAAGCTTAAGTCACTGTGGTCAGGACCATTCTTGATTTCCCATGTCTATCCATCGGATGCCGTCGAGCTCACAACTGACAAGGGGCAAACGTTCATGACCAATGCTCAACGATTGAAACCGTATATCGGGACTGATGGACCAAGGGACAAAGTGTCCATCCTCCTTCGAGATCCTCTATAATTTTTCATCTTGAGTCGAGCTAACGACTATAAACTAGCGCTTCTTGGAAGGCAACCCAAGCTCTATTTCCTTTCCCGTATTTTTTGCGTTTTTAGTTTAGTTTGCTTTGTTTTCTTTGTTTCGTTTGTGTTAGTTTATGTTTAAGCCTTTTCTTTTTCTTATTTTTCACAGGAAATGGACTTCAATCAGTCTGATGGCCACGCTTAGGCATCGTAAGGTCCACGCCTAGGCGCCGATTTCTCGATCTTCAACATTCTTCACTGCATCCCGCGCCTAGGCGTGGGTCGCACCTAGGCGCCGACCCACCCACACCTAGGCGCCGCTCAAGTCTGCGCCCTGGCACCATATTGTCCGCGCCCAAGCGCGGTACGAATATCAAAACCCATTGCTTCTGTTTACCGTGCCCAAGCGCGGTCTTGCCCATGCCTAGGCGCTGCACCAACCGCGCCAGAACACCACATATTCCACGCCCAGGTGTGGACTGAAGTCAGACGGTCAAATTTCCATTGCAGTTTACGGCACCCAGGCACCGTCATACCCACGCCCAGGCGCCGCTCAGGTATAAATTTCCATTTCAGTCAACATCTCGGTCAAAACATCATCATCTTTCTCCCCCACTTCAGATCTACACTTCCGGCGACTTCCTCGTCACTTTCCGCCGATTCTCCACCGTGCAATGTCGCTCTCCGTCTCTTCCTCGCGGTTTGGGGCTCAATTCCCATCGACTTAAAAGCTTTTTTCACAAAGGTGAGTGAATAGCTTGACCCTCATATCATTTCCGCCTATTTAAGCCATGTGGGGCTATATTTTGGTATTGTATTCGCGATTTGTGTCAAGTTGTGGCCGGATATTGTTGATTATTTGTGGTCGGAGTTGAGTGTTGGGATTGAAAATCACATATTTGGGCTTCTTGTTGTTCTTTGTGCAAAATTTTGGGTGATTTTAGTTGGGTATAGTGTGTGGTACTTACTGCGCAGTTTAGTTTGCGGAATTTCCGGATTCGGGTGTGATTGTGGATTGTTTGTGGTAATTCGGGATTGGTTGAGGACTTGGTGCGCAAATTACGCCGTTACGCTGCCCATTTGTTATCTGATTTAATTGTGTTAAAAATGCCTAAGCAAGCACAGTCAAAGGTAAAGAAGAAGGTAGGGGAGGGCTCTTCTAACGCTCCCGAGCCCACCGTCGTAGCACCTCCTCTTGCCAACCGGTTCTTACACCCAGATGTGGTGAAGATTTATCATGCCATTCAAGGTCGGATTCTTATGAAAGAGAAGCCCTTTGATATCCGAGGACGGGCTTCGGTACAAGCCCTCATAGATTTTCACCATCTCACTTGCTTCCGCGGACCACTTGAGCTTATTAGAGTCTCGTGGGTTCAAGAGTTTTACAGTGCCGGGGCCTTTTCGAGTATTGAGGGCAGGGTGGGCAACTATGCAGTTAAGGTATACTTTCGGGATGTGACCTTAGACTTCGCTGCTAGGAATATCAGTGAGTGCCTCGAGATACCCATTCCTCAGCAGTGCGAGTATCGGGCGGCTCACAGACCCGACGGGAATTTCACCATGCCATTGGAAGATATTCTTGCGATAATAGCTATACCTGGCACGACATGGCCAGAATGGGATGCCCACTTGCCCCGTCGTTTTCTATGCCCCGAGGCCACATTCTAGTTCAATTTCATCTGATTCAATCTTATTCCGAGTGGCAACCGTTCTGAGGTGAACAGAGAGAGGTGTTTGCTCATCTTCTCCATCATGACCCGGGAGAGGATTAATTTTGCGGGGCTGATTCACCAGATGCTATTAGGACACATTTGGAAGTTGGGCATCGAGTTGAACCCATTGAGCCACCCTACAGAGAATAAGAGAAAGCGAGGGGATTCAACTATCACAAAGAAGAACCTTATGATGTTTCCCTCACTGATTACAGCCCTCTGCTCGACCGCCAAGGTTGAGGCTTTCCCGAACAAGGGTACAGATCGGGCTGGTACGCCCTTCTCATTTCCTGAGGCTGACGCCTGTGCTCCTCCGACTTCCTCCACTCGGTCTTGCCCTCAGTCTTTTTCTACTCAGAAGACCGGATCCAGCCATACCGCCACGCTCGATATGGACTCTTTGAGGGACACGATGGATCAGATGCGTGTACATTTTGATCAGCGGATGAGCCGATTCGAGGACATGATCCGAACCAGCTGTGCTTACACCCGTCAGGTTGCCATGGCTCAGGATGCTTATGTGGGACGTGGCCCCTTTGTGTATCCCGACCCTCGGGGCTTTCCTCCACACTTCGACCCTCCTCCGGATGATATGACAGATGTGGACGATCTAGTGGGGAGAGTAGATGATGAGCCCGCACCGGGCGGTGGGGGTGATGATGATGATGATTTGGACGCCTTGTTTGGCGATTAGACTTGTTTTGTTCTATTTCCTGTTTTTGTTGTTAGATGTTTATTTTTGGTTTGTTATTTGTGGATGATTGTTTTAGATATGTTTAGCCTTTTATATATTCGATGCATGTTTGGTTTATTGTTGATGTATATTGTGTTGCATGTTGCGTTTATCGAATATATGCTATGCTTACCCGTTTCGTATGGCTAGCACATTTTCATTTTGTAGTGGATACCCACGTGTGAGGCTTTCTTCCGCCCGAGTAGCTGTTGCCAAGCTTTGGACAGACTCTGATTGGACAACTCGGGTTTACTTTTCAGCATCCCATTATGGTGATGTGTACTCTCCTCTTTTATTTTCGAACATTGGGGACAATGTTCGTTCCAAGTTTGGGGGGAGGGGGGGAGACTGCTGTACCTCTACATGTGATAGTGTGCACATTTCTAAGCATCTAAATTTTTTTTTTGGTAGGATTGTAAACCCTTCAATTAATGCATTGAGATTGATTAAGTTGAATCAATGGCATGTTTTCTTTATCAATTTGGACTTTAATGAACTATACACATCGTTTCCTTGCTCGAGGGACCCTAAACAAGATTAGATTGTCCTTAAGATGATTCACATGCGCACATAAGTTGAGGGTAGAGGAGTTGAGTGGACAACCATTTTGAAACACTTGAAGGCTTCTTCCCCGAAATATTAACTTAGATGTTTCACTTGTGTTATGAGTTGAGAATGTTAACTTTGTATGCTTAACAATAATGAAAGAGGTTGAACATTGGTATGAGTGCAAAAGTCAGGCTTAATAGATACTGGGGGCGAAGAGTACCATGCCTAGAAATTGTATTATTATGCTAATTTGAGCTACGCTCAAGACAATGCAAGTGTAAAGTGAATAAGGACCTAGTTTGGTTTTGTGGCCTTTGACACTCGAGCAACTAAACCCTTAGGAGTGTCTCTACACTTAATACCCTAAAGCCGTCCAATTTGGGAGTTATTGGCTCAAAGCTCGTTACAAGGGTGTCATAGAAAGGCTAAGAGAACCGAACATTGCACATGGTCTAGCCTCTAATGTTTTGAGTTGAAAGTTGCATAAGTTAAAGCCTAAAGTGGATAAAGTGATGAATTTTAAGTGGCTATGAAGTTTTCTTCAATTCTCATGCCTTGTGACTAATTGAAAGTTGATAGATATGGGATTAATGCTTGAAAAATGGTAAGAATGCCACTCGACTATAATACTTTAGATTTATTACACTACACCCTTAGGATTATCTTTTCAAGGTTAAAGCGTAACGTGAGCAAGTATGTGACGTGTATATATATGTAATTTTGAGCTTAAACAGATGAATTCATGCCATTGCTTTATTATTAATCATATCATTTGCGTTGATCGATTGTGGTTGAAAATCTTTCAATTTTGTGGGTATATCGTATGCAAACCCTCACGAGACTATAACTCGTCCTTTGAGGTAACTCAACTGTTCAAAGGCTTGTTGCATTCGCTAAATGCAACCGTGTACTTCACGAAAGTGAGTTAGGTAGTTTTTCTTTTTGTTTCTCCCATGTTTGATGATGTTTTTCCTATCCTATAGCTCTTATTGCTCGAGGTCGAGCAATTGATAACCCATATTATAAGCCCAAAAGAGAGAGAGATTCCTAAACAAATTAAGGATAAATGCTTCTAATTTTAATTTGTCCGAACCTTTTTCGATCCATGTCAGACCGTTTTAGCATTATCGGAAGCAATACAACCCATAGTTTGGCAAAAAGCAGGAGACGTTTTTTAGGCAAAAATGCTAAAAGTGGCTCAAATCATCATCAATCAGCAAATAGAAGGAATAAAGCCCCGATCACATTTATTGCAATGGAAAAGAGAACCTATTAGCCAGGAAGAAACACTAAAATTTTATACAATCAAATATTTCTCATGGCTAAATATTCATGTTGCCACATCAATATTTAGAGAAGGATGGATAATTTTATTAGCGTACAAAGGCTATTAGACTATGGTTTTGTATCCAAAATATATGTATTGGATCCAGATGAAGTAGTACATTTAGGCAGGCAAATATCAGATACGGTCAAGTTTTCGTTCAGCCAAGGAGCATTCAATCTTTGTTTAGACGTAGTATCTTTACCTCCGATTTGGGATACTACCGGAGTAGAATTGGGACACTCCTTTATAACTGTTAATGAGAATTATGAAAGTTGGGAAACCGCTAAATCAGAAATGTTCAGACTATGCCACGAAGCAATAAATCCCTTAGCAGACACAAACGTACTCAAGCTATCTCTAGAAAGAAAAAGAAGGACACAACGACAATATATGATACCATCTTTAGATTTATCACCAGATTTTCAGCTCATTTTCCAAGCACCTCATCAGAGTATTTTTATTCCAGCAAGGGTCAGATGCCATTATAGGATTACAATATTAGGAAAGAAAGCTCTAACAAGTTTGGAATATTAGCCCAAGTATAATCCAGATCTAGAAGGAACCAACCGAGATACGTACTAGAAGACAAAGTTTAAGCCAAAATAGAGGAGCAATAATTCAATATCAGGAAAAAAGCAATGAATTCCAGACAAAGGCAATAAATTCACCAGTTTTACCAGGACAATAATTCAGCAACTGGACAAAAAGCTACAGTAACACTCAGCTTCAATAATGCATGATTCCTGTACATTTTCACTGTTCATTTTTGTCACCTGTGGCATTTCTTTAATAGGACATTGTTTGTCCATTTCTACAATAATTGCAGGCTTTGTATAGCTTTACCTGCAACCTATTTCGAATATAATTTTTTTTTTCATTTTGTTGTATTGTATTTCAAATCCGAGGCCTATATAAGGACCTCACCTCTCATATTGTAAACTTGCACCTTAACACTCTCCAACCCACACTTCTTGGTTGCTAGAGAGTCTCACAACTTTTCTCTGTAATAAAATAACTACTTTGAGTGCAAAAATTTCTTGTAAGTTTTTATGCTTTATTAATATGCATAGCGAGTAGTTTACCCCTAGGGACGGGATTCCCCTACTATTTAAAAATGTTATGATTCTCTCATGCTCAAAAAACATAAAAACATTAAAAATGCTCAAAAACCAAATAAAAAATAAAAAATGATGATTAATTGCAGTAACCTTCTGCCCTTTCATCGTCCCAAAAAAATATTTCTGCTGTACAAATTCTTGTTTTCAATAATCTCTGACATTGCTTTGGGAAGATTTTGTTTAGCTTCTCGGTGTATACTGGTCGGGAGACAAAATGTGCGGGATAATTCCCCCAGTGTGCAAGCAATCTGGTATCGAGAGACAAAATGTGCGGGATAATTCCCCCCATCTTACAAGCAATTTGGTATCAGAGCAGTGTTCCTGAGTTTAAATCATTAAATAAGTTAGGAATATATTTTGGAGTTCAAAAGTGTAAGATAGGTAATTCACCTTTGTCCAACATAAGTCTTCGTTGATGAAGCAGTCGAATTTTCGAAATAACCCGCTACATGAGAATTTTAGAATAGAATACTTAACTTGTTAAGTGATAAAAATTAAGTAATACTGTTTATTTGGTATATTTAGATTACTTTTGTAAAAAATATTTTTATATGGTTCATTTTATAAGTCTTTAAAAAGAAAGGCACCCATTTGCAATTAAAAAGAATGAGTCAAGTACTGTGCATTAAAGAAGAGGGCTAGTGGTTAAAACAAGAGCCAATTTGAGGCTATTTCCCTAAAGCTCCCATTGTGGTTCACATAAAAAATTTCGTTGTACTCCATCCATTGCGATAACACGCTTGATTTTTCTTAATTGATATGAATTAGAAAGTTTTTATTAGGGGAGATTTCTAATTGTAATAAGTTTAAGTTTCATATATAGTTTCTTTTATTTTTATTAATCATTCCTTAAGAGTTAGTTTATTTATTCATTAATTTTAATAATTTTTATTAAATTAAACACTATATTCCATCAAATTATACTTAATGGGCATTAAATAATTAAATAATAATAATAATAATCACATATAGATAAAATCATATATTTATATGAAGTTGAATTTCAACTCATCCACCTCGTCCGCATGCAATATTTTCTTGATTCTGGATAAGATAATGAATAACTACACTTATTTAAATAATGAATATCTATATATTGATATATGTAGATTTTCTATGTTAGTGGCGAATAATATTCCTTGGATGAAAAGAGGAGAAAATACCTTTAAATAAATTTAGTTGACAAACTAGTCCAACATTTGTATATATTTGTCTATATATATAGATTGAAATGGCCAAAATATATAAAAATGTGATATGCACTTGTGAAAATATAATATAGTCTAAGAGACAATTACACAATCTATCATAATTAAGGTTTGATGTAAGTACAAATAAACGTGTCTCATGTTTGATTAATTAACATTTAGTACAAATGGGGTTTTTTTCCATCCACCAAACATATTCAGCTGTTAGATTATCTGACATGAGTTGCAACATTACAAAAATTATGGGTCAGAATTCAATTTTTATTTCTATGAGTTTGGTATTTCGTTGAGTATTAGTCGATCGGTACAAAATAAAATGCAATGAAAGTATTAGTCGTAAATGACAATAAAATGTCGGTACAAAATGTTAAAATTTCTGTGAAATCAAAAGCTTTTTGGATGCAGGATGTTATACTAAGAACAGACATCGATTAAATAATTAGCTGATAAATGTTTAATGCCCTAAATTAATTGATAAATAGAATAGCTGAGCAGAAATTTCATATCATACATCAAAATTGATTATCGCCTGCCCTATATATATAGGGATAATTACATTAGGGGTTATGAGGTAAGGCTTAATTACAAAAAATATCCCCTAATTCCATAAATTACAAGTTGTTGATTGTCATTGTGTTTTGTGTGGAGTAGAGATGGAATCCATTGATCACTTGTTCCTTGCTTGTGAATGGGTGCAAGAGCTACTATGCAGGGTTATGCAGTGGCTCAAGGTCACTAATTGGCCTTTTCAATTTAATAGGTGGGTGAATTGGCTAAAATACGCATTCAAAACCTGGAAATGCAGACAGAATGTTGTTACTGCTGGGGTAGTAGGGGTGATTAATAAAACTTGGGAGGAAAGGAATAAGTGCATCTTTCAGCAACAAGAAAGAACTAGTGAAGTTGTGTTTTACATCTTGAAGATGGAGATCTCATTGAAAATTGCAGGAGCCAGACAGAGCAGATTGAGGCAAAGGGATGCAGAGTATATTGATTCTATTTTAGAATAGCTTGTTTTGTTTCCTAGTTAGATTAATGTTGCTATTTTGATAGTTGTTATGAGCACCAAGGCTTGATAAATAATTATCTCCCTTGTATGCTTTGTATGAGTTGATTGAGTTTGCTGGGGTATATAAAAGTAATTACTTTTCACCTAAAAAAAAAAAACATTCAAGCCGTTTATTCCGTCTAACATTTGGCACCTTCCATTAGGGTTTCAGTAGGGCACCATCAATTTTTTTGATGAACTTCCAATAATACCCCCGACTTTTTCTGGACTTGAGGACCCAATTTTTCTCGGACAATTATACCCTTTTGGTGTTATTTGTAATGTTTTGTAAAAGGATAGGTGTTATATGTAATATGTGTATGTAAAGTATTCAAATAATTATTTATAATTAAAAATTATTTTCAACAAAATATAAAAATTATAAATTATTCAAATTATAATAAAAAAATTATGTGTAAAATATCATTTTTAATCTTTTAATTAAATTAGTATATAATAGTTTAGATTATATAATATAAAATTTTATATTTTAAATTAATTTATGAAATTTATAAATAAATTAAAAAATTGTATTTTAATAAACTTAATTTCTAAAATAAATTACTTATTAATATATTACTTTATAAATAAATAAAAAAGAAAAGGTAAAAGAAAAAAAAGGGGGGTGGGGAACAGTGTCGTCTTCTCTACCCCACCCCCACGCAGATACGCATACACACACAATTACACACATGCACGCACACAGTCACACACACACACATACACAATTACACACACACACACAGAGTCGCATGCACACACACGCTCATTCACACACAAGCAATTTGTAAGATAATAAATACATATATATACATATATATAAGTATTTTTCTTTTAAGTTTAATTTTTTATTTTAAAATTGGTATTAGAAGTAAATCTAGAGATGTAAAGGGGCAATATCGTAATTCGATTTTTTAATAATTTTTTTTAAATATTCCATAAGGGAATTTTAGTCTTTTGACACTTCCCATCCATTTTTACATTAATACATGAAAACCTGGGATGTTACTTGTAATTTATGGAATTAGACTGTAATTAGGCCTTACCTCAGGACCCCCAGTGTAATTATCCCTATATATATATATACACCCCTATATATATATATATATATATATATATATATGTATTCTGTTTCACTTTTCGGCCATTTCAATTAATTAGCTATTCTATATATATATATATATATATATGTATAGGGTATGGATCAAATACATCCCTATAGTTTAGGTAAGATATAAGACTCAATCTAGACCATTTAAACCATTTGAACCCAAGGTCCATATTTAAAGCCATTATTTCGGATTTTATATTTAATTTAATGATGATGGGAGTATTTTGGTCAATAGGTCTAACAAACTCATGCAAATAATATGCAGGATCCAAATCAAATCCCTTATTATACGCAATAAAATATTCTTCTTCCATATTTAATTAATCCTTTTAAGTTCAGCAAACAGAGAAATATGTTTGATACAGAAAATAGTAAATTCATATTCAAATCTTTGAATTTCTATTTGTTCATATTTATTTTACCATACACCAATTTCATTTCTCCATCGGTGTTTAATTTTGATGAAAAATATGAGATGTGGGTAGCAATCAGATTATAAACAATTCCTCGTGTACCAGAAAGAAAGAAAGACAATGAAGAGCAAAAGTACGCTTTTAGAGAAAGGGATCTACAGATGGATCTCATTCAAAAGCAGTGTTATATCGTATATAGCTGTATAATATGTTATAATATAGTGTATAATGTGTTATAACATATTGTATAACGGCTTATAAGATAATGTATAATTAGATATTTTTAATATGTTATAAACACATACTGTATAATGAGTTATAATATACTGTATAATATGTTATAGCACACTGTATAATGGCTTATAAGATACTGTATAATTGAATATTTCTAATACAGAATCTTATAAACCACTATACAGTATATTATAATACATTATACAATATCTTATAACCAATTATACAATGTGTGCATATTGAATTATCTATCCAACTGTAATTTACAGCAAATTTGCGATGCTTAATCGAAAATTATACGGTAATAATACATGTTTTGATTTTATGTTGAAAATGTTTAGAAAAAAAAAGGCTATTCAATCCACCACTTAATGAAATCGTCTCCAGCTCACAAATGTTACATTAATCGTCAATTCCGCATTAATTTGAGAAGTTTTTTTATCTTACATTAATGTTATTGTGTGCAAAGAATGCCCAGGTTGCCGATTGAAAATTGACGTCAACTTTCGTCCATCCCAGTCGCTGTAAACCATGTACCATTTCCTCTGTGATAAACAAACAACTATCACTTTCAAGATAAATGAGTATTAACGGAGTTAGCAGCTCACAGTTAACATTGGATATATACCTTCCATAATCTCATGATATTCTGCAGTATTCTGGGTGCTAATTTTACTGTATAATTGAATATTTTAATATATTATAAACACATATTGTATAATAAGTTATAATATACTATATAATGTGTTATAACATACTGTATAACGGCTTATAAGATACTATATAATTAGATATTTTTAATATGTTATAAACACATACTGTATAATGAGTTATAATATACTGTATAATGTGTTATAGCACACTGTATAATGGCTTATAAGATACTATATAATTGAATATTTCTAATATAGAATCTTATAAACCACTATACAATATATTATAACACATTATACAGTATCTTATAACCAATTATACAGTGTGTGCATATTGAATTCTCTATCCAACTGTAATTTACAGCAAATTTGCGACGTTTAATCGAAAATTATACGGTAATAATACATGTTTTGATTTTATGTTGATGATGTTTATAAAAAAAAGTTATTCAATCCACCACTTAATGAAATCGTCTCCAGCTCACAAATGAGAATCCACACTGCAATTTCAATAAAAAGGAATCAGAAATGAATTAAAAGGTATTCGCATCAAGGACGAGAGGAAGAGAGAGAGAGAAGAGAGAAGAAAGATTTTTACTACAATTGGGTTTAAATGTGAGAGATTTTAGGGAGATTGTGGAGTTAATTTAGGACTTGCTTTGCTGTATAATGGTGTGTATTTTACTATTATACCCCTCAGCCAGTTACAATTGAATTTCACACCTGTTTCTAGTGTTTAATTTGGACTGTTAGATTTCATAGATCCAATGGTATATATTGGGTCTTAGATCTTATCTAATATAGGGTATGTACTCGATCTTAACCCTATATGTATATATGTATATATTGATACGCCGATAAATATCATACTTGTTATTTGGGCTCATGTGCGAATTAGGCCCCGAGAGACATCAATTGCATGGGCTAATGAAGCGGTTCGACACCTAAAGAAAGATCAACATCAAAGCCCACCGAGAGAAGTTCAAGGCCTAGGCTACGTGGAAGCTCATATCTCAAGCCACGAGGAGGCTCCTAGACCAAATTACGTGGAAGCTCCTAAGTCACGCTAAGGAGATGAAATGGATAGTTAGAAGATGGAAGGAAGGCTCAAAAAGGACAATTGATGAGGGGATAAGGTTGGACCAAGTCAAAATCCAACCATTACCCTCTAAAATGGGGGAAATGATCTCCATTCTCTCTCCCCCCCATTACTCCGAAAAACGCCCAACATCAAAGAGAGAGGGAGAAAATCGGCCATGAGGCCATATTTAAGGGATTTGAAGTCATTTCATGTAATTTTTATGTTCACTTCACAATTTAACTAAGTACTTGTATTCTCTCTCAAGAAAAGTGAATAAAAGAACACTATTTTGTTCATCTTTTGAGTTCAAGTGTTATTTATGTATTTTTGCATATTGTTTCGTATTAGTTCTATAGAATAAATCGTATTTTGATTTATATGCTTTCTTGGTGTAAATTTCGAACCGCATCATATATATAATATATATAGACCGTCCTCACTAAGCCAGTCATCCATTTCACATGCAAACCTCTAAACATCACATCAATGGCGTGTTGGGAAAAATTTATAAAACGCTGCTGAAAGTGTATAGCGAATTTTTTTAGAGATTTCCCAAAACATGATCAGCCCGGGGTTTTATCACACGTATGTTAAGGAAGGATTTCGACACTTTACCTGTTGAAGCGAAGTGGTTGGAGAAATCAAACTATTCTTCAAGCTTTCGAAAACTTCATTTCTTTCGCGAATTGATCTGACTGATTGATTCTTGATTTGAGCAGTACAATTGCGCTGCCTCTAAATCGTCTCGCCGGAAAAATATGAACGAAAATCTCCTTCTTCCTTTGGCTTGGTGGCCGATGGCTAGGGTAAGAGAGAGGAGAGAAGGTTTTTTTTTCTTGTAGCTCAAATGTAATATGACTTGTGTTGTAGCTAGGTTTAATTAAGTGATGTATTTATATCACTTAAGTCTGACACGTGTCAGAGCCGTGTTCGTGTCCGAACGCACCTGACATCGCCCGTGGTGGTTTTTTGGAGTGTCGTTGCATCATAGTTTGTCTTTGTCTCTTGGTCAAAATCCTTCCATAATCCAGCAAGGCAAATTGGCCACTTAGGCTTGAGCCCATTTATGTAGAAAAATCAACCTTTCTTTACTAGTAATTGGGCTTTCTCAGCTTGGCCCAATTTAGGTAAAAATCCACCCACATCAATAGTCCTCTCAACTCTAAAGTTTGACATTTTGTTAAGTTGCAAGAGTTTAAAAATTATATATGGGCCAAGCTGGCATTGTCGACTTATGTTAGGCAGAGTAAGTAAACTTTTTTGGATTGGGTTTATTGTGATATTGAGGCCCAAGGAAAAATTTGGCTCTCTTTTCCTTCCTGGCCCAGTCAGCATTCTCGAAAAGTCACCTAGGAAATCTAGGTGGTGACATAATTTGAGAGGATGGATGGGAGACGTTTTTCTGCTCCTTCACACGTCCTCGGTAACTGCAGATGTGTTTCTGGGGTTTAGCACTCCATCATTGCAGTTATGGCTTTAGAGGCGCCATAACTGCTTCAGGTAACTCCTGTTCGGCTGCCACGTGTGAGAGGTGGTTTCTCGATCCCGCCTTTTCTTTTTCTTTTTTTAATTTTGAATTTCTTCTTTCTTCCATTTATTTTCTTAACATATTTGTTTTCCTTATTTAAAGGATTTTCCTGCCTTCTTCCTTTCGTCTCCCCTGTTAAAAACCCTCTTTTTTGTGTCTTTTATTTTCTCAAAATTTTTTGCAAGTCTTGGAAGAGCAATTACTACTCTTCCAACCCACGTCCGAGGTCCATTAATTTCACTAGGTACTTATCTCCTCCCCTTCTCTGCTATTTTTTCGTATGTGTTGTTGCTTTGTTGTGTGAAGATGTCTAACGTATCCGACCCTCTTGTCGTTTCTTCCGATAACCCCATAGACCTCCTCCCTTTTGATCTTATGGAGATGGCGGCGCTACTAGTGGCCACTGCCGCTAACCTTCCTTTGCCTCCCCTTTCAGTAGGCGAATCTTACAGCACCAACTAGCCTGTAGATTTTGTAAACATTGGTTCGTCTTCCCATTCCCCTTCTCATAGCACCCATATAACAGGATTTACTTTTCCTCCATCCTCGATTAATTCAGGGGCGAATCTGGCTGATGCAGTCTTAGACCATGAGGACCTGGATTAGCCAGATCCAGACACCTTAAATGATATAGAAGAGGCGGCCTTGGATCACTAGGAGAGGATTCAACTGGCTATTCCAGGGGCTCATTTTTGGATTGTTTACAGGTCGTGCTTTACTCATCATCAGGAGTGCATAATCAGGGCGAACTATGGTATCTCTACTAATTATCGCATCCAGGTGCCTTCTGCCCATGACCGGGCTAACCTCCCTCCTGAGGGTTTTACATTTTTTATATTGTGCACCTTAGGGCAGGTCTTCGCTTCCCTATCCCTCTATTGTACATTCAGACAGCTAGGCATTTTAGGCTTCCCCTAAAACAACTTGCCCCCAACGCAATGCGTATTATTGTGAGTTTTACAGTTTTACTGAATAATTTTGACTACCCTCCTTCAGTTGATCTTTTCTACGCCCTGTTTTTTCCTCAGGTGTCCCGTAGTGATTTTTGTGTTTTCTATCTAACTTCTAGGAGTGCAGCGAGGTTTCTGACTTCCTATCCTTACTCTGAAAAGGATTGGAAGAAAAAAAATTCTTCATCGCTACCCCTGCTGGTGTAGTGTGGGATTTCCCTCGTGACCATCTGGAAAGGCACTCGGGCCACAATCTCTTCCCTATCCATGCCAAACCTCTTCATTTTGATCAAATAGTTGAGTTCTTGAATTGGAATGAATATAACATTGGAAAGCTAACTGATCCCCATTTGTTGTACCATTTTGGTCTGAGTCCCCTGGCTGTTGATATGCAGGGTGAATCCATAAGTAGTTTTTTTTTTTTGCGGCTCTTTATTTGTTGACTCATTGTGCTTAATTTTTTGTTTAATTATTATGCTTTTGTTTTTTCTTTGCAGCTGAGATTACGGAAGCGGCTCGCCTTGCTGAGGCTAAGCATCGCTGGAGAAGGGCTACTGCAAGGGCTCCTCCTACATTAGCCCCTCCTCCAGCAGACGGTCCTCCAGCTGGAGTGCAGCCTCAAATGATCCCACCTGCAACTATTTCTCCACCAGCCTTGTCATCTGCCCTAGGTCGCGATCCAGTTCGTGCTTGAGAGATCGTTGAAAAAAGAAGGCCTGCTATTGAAGATTCTTCTGAGGCACCTGCCCAGAAGCGCAGCTACGCCAGTCCTCGCTTAAGGGATGTGTTCTCTTCTCTGTCCTTCAATTCTCCCGATCCTTTTACCCATCGTACGAGGTCTAGGGCTTAAGATGCTTCTGGCTCTTCTATTTTGAAGAGCAATGATCATTCTTTGCTGCGCAACTTTCTGCGGAACATTTTGTTTGATTTTTATCAGTCACCCTTTTCTTAAATACTATTTGCTGACTTTGTACATAATTTATCGCAGTACTTTCTCATTATGGGGAGGTCCGTTTTGAGGCGCACAGGTGAGCTTTATGACCTGAAAAAGAAGTTGAGCAAGGCGCAAGATAAGCTCAAATCCTATGAGGATGCTGAGAAGGCCGCGCAAGAAAAAGAGCTCCAAGCCTTGCGGGAGGTTTAGGAGTAGGAGCAATGCATTGCTGCTTTATCCACCAGGGTTAGGACTTTGGAGGAGAGCCTGCAAGATGTGCTCGTTGAGCAGGAGGAAGAGCCCCGGGACACTCTAACCAGGGAGAGAAAAGCTTAGGCTACTGCGCTTTCCCATTCTAATGAGGGTCGAGCCTTTGCTGAACAGGTCAAAAAGGCCTTCCTGACTTCAGATGAATTCACAATAAAATTTGAAGACAAGTCCCTGGAGTACTTCTATAAGGGTTTTGAGGGGTGTAAACCCCAATTTGCTGTGCGAGGTATGCCACCACCCTGAAGCGATTATTCATTTTTAGATGTCGAGGTTGCGATGGATGCCTCTGTTCTTGGTGTAGCAAACGTGGTTCCGCCTCCTGTCCTTGGCGAACTGGTTCATCCTGACATCAATCCGACTGACCAGCTTGCTAAAGGTCCTGCTGGCAATCTTGCTGAGGATCCTGCTGGTAGCCAGTTGTGAAAAATGATGAAATCACTGAGGTGGTTGGAAATTCCCCTGCTAACATAGAGTAGGGCTTTTATCTTTTGTCAAGGTTTTTAAACCTGCGTACCTTTTTGAACAATATCACTATCTTTGTTTTGCTATTTCAGGCAGATGAACGTTTTGATCCCCCTCCTTTTGGAAGGGGTTTGAATGTTCCTATGCACTGCTTCTTGTTATAACTTCACTACCTTGTGTTTTCCTGCAAATTCTTTTAAACATTTCGCATGCATGATAGATGAGTTGAATGGTATTTGAAAAAATGAGTTTCTATCCGAAAATTGTAACGTTACCATGCTTCATCATTTTTTTATGGTTTATGAAGTGTTATCATAAGGAATGGGATACAAGAAAAATTAACCATTGATTTAGGAAAACCATGCTACCTGTTAGGTGTTTTATTTCCTAGTTGTTTTAGTAATTCGTAAAAATTCACAATTTTCATGTAGGCATTTATGACAAACACTTTCTGGTGCTACATATGCAAATGCATGTACTTATATTTTTGTATCCTTTTGGCTGTCCTTATGACTCCCTGCCTCGTCCTGTCTCTCATATTTTAGTCCTAACGGGTTTGCACCTGGCCAGGGTGTCACCACGACATCCTTCCTTATTCCCGGGCATCAATTTTACGCCTTATATCACTAGGGCATCGGAATGGACCTGAAGTCTCACCCTAGCCAAAGGAGTGGACCGGAGTCGTACTCAACCTTATCTCTCCAATGTTGCCTTATATCTTCTGAGGTACGGGCTGGAGCCACGTCCTTCCGTCCTTATTTATCCGGTATTACATCCGTCTTTATCTTTTCTTAGTATAGGTCTTGGTAGATCTGCAGTTGATATACTCCCAGTTGACATGGATCCCGGTATCCTACCCAGGTGTTACGTTCCTAGTTACCGTCTACCTTCACATCACCAGTTTCTCCCGAAACTGCCATTTTTTTAACAAATGGATTCTTGTGTGTATATTAATGTAAAAAGAGAGCAGCAAGATAGGAATAAATAAGTGTAGAGTTTTATTGATACTTAACTAGTTTTGCAGTTTCCTGCCCTGAAAAGGGGGCTCACATTCCTTCTGAAATCATTTATTTAGATGGTTACGATAATAAAAAAGATAATAAATCAAAATATTTCTTCTTCTTTTTCGTTTTTCCAGACATAGAATTTCTTTAGATTCTGGACGTTCCATGGCCTGGGCAGCTGCCTTCCTTCGCCATTTTGGAGCTCATAAGCACCTCCTCTTAACACCTTTGTGACCTTGTACGGGCCATCCCAGTTTGGGCCCAGCTTCTTTACAGCGTGCGTGGCATCTACCCTTTTTAGTTCGAGGTCTCCCACCTGGAATGACCGTGTCTTCACTTTTGCTGCCTGCGACCTTGCTATGCGCTGTTTATATAGCTCAATTCGTCGATATGCTATCTCCATTCCTTTCTCTACCAGGTCTAGTTCTTCCCTTAAGCAGGCTTCATTCTGCTCGGCCTCGAAATGCTGAACCCGAAGAGTGGGTATCCTGACTTCAGGTGGTATCACGGCCTCAGTTCCATAGAATAATAGGAATGGGCTCCCGTAGTTGTCTTGGGAGTGGTCTTATATGACCATAATACCGATTGCAGTTCATCCACCCAGCTACCCTCTACTTCTTCCAACCTGGTCTTCAGTCCTTGTACTAGTATCCTGTTTGTGACCTCCACTTGACCATTCATCTGGGGGTGTGCCACCGAGCTAAAACGCTATTGGATTCCCATTTTTCGCACCACTCTTTCAATCTTGCTCCGCTAAACTGTCGGCCATTGTCGGATATTATCTCTCTTGGTATACCATATCTACATATATATTCTTCTAGAGAAAACATATCACTTCTGTCTCTATTATTCGAGCTAATGCCTCTGTTTTTACCCACTTGTTGAAGTAATCCACTACCACCAGCAATAATTTCTTTTATGCTCGCCCTATTGGGAAAGGCCCAACTATGTTCATTCTCCACCTGGCAAATGGGCAGGGAATACTGAGTGAGTGTAAAAACTCTGCTGGCTTAAGTATGAGGTTGGTGTGCTTCTGACATTGCTCACAACTTTTGACTGGCTCAGCTACGTTTCCTCTTAGACTGGGCCAAAAGGAACCAGCTCTCAAGGTTTTACCGGCGAGGGCCCCTCCCGTGATGTGACTACCACAATGTCCTTCGTGGATTTCTCTCCAGATATACGTTCCTTCTTCTATGGATATGCACATCAAATATGGCCGAACAAAGCCTTTCTTATATAAGACCCCATCTAGGAGAGCAAATCTCTTAGCTCGCATGAGCATTCTTTGTTGGTTGTACCGATCTACTGACAAGGTTTTATTAGTAAGGTATCTTATGATTTTTGTCCTCCAATTGGCCTCGTCTATCACGTTGAGTATTTCTTCTCCTTCACTTTCCATGCTAGATCGATCAGCTGTTTGTATGGTAATATGTCTAGATTTGTAGTCTACTATCGAGCTTCCTAGTTTAGACATGTAATCAACCTTGCTGTTCTTAGCACGCGGTATTTTGTGAACTTCAAATATTCTAAAATTCTTTTTTAAGGATTCAACTATCTTCAGGTACTTTGCCATCTGTTCTTCTTTTGCTTCATAAGCTACTTCTATCTGCTTGGTTACCAACTGGGAATCTGAATAAACGATCAGGTTTTCTGCTCCTCTTTTTATTTCCATTTTTAGCCCAATGATGAAGGCATCATATTCAGCCTCGTTGTTGCTAGCCTTGAATTCGAACTTCATCGCATATTCTAGATGGTCTCCCTCTAGGGTAGTCAGCAAGATTCAGCCCCGTTGCCAGTATGAGTAGCCGACCCATCTACATGTAGTAGCCATATCTTTTTTTTTCCAGGCTTTGTCATCTCGGTAACAAAATCATCTAAGACTTGTGTCTTAATGGCCATGCGAGCTGCATATTCAATTTCAAATTATTCTAGCTCTACTGCCCACTTCACCAGCCTACCTGAGGTACCTGCTTTCCCTAGCACCGTTTTTAATGGTTGGTTGGTTTTTACTATAATATTATATGTTGAGAAGTATGGTTTCAGTCTCCTTGCTGTTATCACCAAGGAGAATGCTAGTTTTTCTATCTCTGAGTACCTTGTTTCAGCATCACTCAACACCTTGCTGACATAATATATCGGCCTCTCCACTTTCTATTCTTTCTTAACCAGGATGGTACTGACGGCCTTTTTAGCTATCGATATATATAATATCAGTGGTTCACCTAGCAAAGGCTTGGTCAATAATGGCACCTTTATCTAGATACTCCTTTAGCTCATTGAAGGCACGTTTGCAATCCTCTGTCCAGCTGAACCCGTTTATTTTCTTAACACCTTAAAGAATGGCACACTCTTTTCTGCGGATTTTGAGATAAAAAAGGCTTAAAGCCATGACTCTTCCATTTAATTGTTGCACTTCATTGACGTTACGTGGCTCCTTCATGTCTTGAATGGTCTTTATCTTCTCGGGATTAACTTCTATCCCTCTCTCTGGGAACCATGTAGCCAAGGATTTCCCCTCCTTTAATTTCGAATGCACACTTAGCTAGGTTCAACTTCATTCTATACTTCCTCAAGGTCTCAAATGTCTGCTGCAAATCTTCTGCATGGCTGTTGGTGACACATCTTTTTACCACCATGTCATTTATGTATACCTCTATATTCTTTCCTAGCTGGTCGCGAAACATCATGTCGACCAGCCGCTAATATGCGGCTCCTGCATTCTTGAGTCTGAATGGCATTACTACACAGCAATAAGTACCAAATGAAGTAATGAAGCTGACTTTTCTCTGATCTTTTTCATCTAGGGATATTTGATGATATCCACTTTGCGCATCCATCATGCTGAGTAGCTCGAAACCAGCTGTTGAATCCACCAATTGGTCTATCCTGGGTAAGAGGTAGTGATCCTTAGGGCATGCCAAATTTAGGTCTCGGAAGTTAATACACATCCTTCATTTATTGCCTCCCTTCGGTACTAAAACAGCGTTGGACACCTATTTGGTTATCCCCCTATTCCTAGAGGTTTCTCTTCCTCGTGATGAAGTCCTTCCTGAATAGTTTCCCACACTGTTATATATTGTATGCCCCTTCATTTGGCCTGATCTGATGAGACGTTCAATCTCTTCTACAAAAGCTTTGCAGCTATCTGTATGATGCTCGTATTCTTTATGGAAACATCAATATGGTCTGGCAGGTTGGCCCTCCGATGTCTGTGTCACATTTTTGCTTTCTACCTCCATTATGCATTGGTGCGTCTCCCTGGGTGCTGGTCGATACGAGGGTTGGTCTTGCATTCTGCCCGGTACTGGTGCTAGTGTGTTCCACCTACCTCTATTATCCCGGCGTTGTCTGTTCCTGATGTTTTCTTCTTTTTTGTCTTTTCTTTGTTTAGATCGTCTCATCAGCTGGGCATCCTCCATGTTAACCTAATTTTCTGCCCTATTCAACATATCATCAAAATTGCTTGTTGGTTTCTTAGTAAGTGATTTGAATAGGTCACCCTCACGAAACCCTTATGTGAACGCACTGGATTTTAGCTCGGCTGTGGCAGTAGGGACTTCTACTGTGGCAGTATTGAAGCGCTTCACATAAGAATTCAACATCCCGTCTCCCCTTTGCTTGATTTTGAACAACCTTAGCAGAGTCTTTTCGTGTCTTTTGCTGCTGGCAAATTGGTGAAGGAACTAGTTTCTGAATTCCTGGAAGGATCCATGGACCCCTCCGCTAGCTGGTTGAACCACAGCTGGGCTGACTTAGTCAGCGTGGTCAGGAAGACTCTGCATTTGATTATGTCCATGTATCTGTGCAGCAAGGCATAATTTCTAAAAGTGTACAAATGATCTTCTGGATCAGAAGACCATCATAAGGCGTGATAGAGTGGATCCAAAAATCTCTAGGTAAATCTTCCCTCATGATGGTTCTAGTGAAAGGAACTCCACGATCTTCTTGCTGTTTCCCACCTGCAATTCTTCGCTAGACTCTTCCATTTTCCTGGTCATGGCTTCAAATTTGTCTCAGCTATCCTTCAACTTGTCAAGCTTATCTAGCACATCTAGCAAGGAACGAGCCGATTCGTAATTGCTAGCCTTGTCTTCGAGATCTTTTCTTCTTTCTCTCCAGCCATCGGGCTGGTATCTGCAGGGATCACCTGCGGCGTCAGTTCTCCCCGGTAGCTGCTTTTTTTCTTGGGCAAATCAAGCGTTGGCTTCACCCTTTTTAGTTGTCGTCTTCTAGCCATTCAGCACGCCGTGCTTGGCGTCCCTACGAAGCAGGATATTTCCTGCTAGGTTCTCCCTCTTCCTCTTCCTCGGGCTGATTTAGACACTCAACATTGCTGATTCTCTTATTGTAAACCACTTCAGGAGTGATTCCGATATCATCCGCACCACCTCCTCTTGGTGCCATCAGAGTTCTCTCGGGTACCTGCGACATCAAATTTCTTTCATACTTTCGGGATCCTTGTGGATCCGAATTCTTCATAGCTTTTTCAATAGCTGCGTCCGCAATTGCTTGTAATTACTTGGCTGTTAAATGGTAAGATGGATTTGGTGGCGGCTGATCAGCTCTCTGGTCAGCTAGTCCTTCCGGCTGCAGGAGAGTCCCTTTCTCTCCTACGGGATCCTTAGCCATCTTGTCCAACGGTAACTCTTGGATCTCATCAATCAATCGCCTAGCTAGGATAGCTGGCATCTCAGGTGCATGATTATCCTTGCCTAAACAAAGTAACATCTTTTTCTTTTCTTCATTCCTCATGGCCTCTTGCATTTCAGCCATACTTTTCCTTGCCATCAAGATTTGATAATAAATACTCACGGAAAACAAATAAATTTACCTTACGCCTTGAAGCTCAATTTTCCACGTCCGATTCACATCAACATTATTTATATTATATTACGTAAGATAATTGAGAACAATATATGAGGTAATATATATTTTTACAGAATAACAATGTAAAAGCATAAAAAGTCTTGTTTTATTCATCTTCAATGAGAGTATTTATATAAATCTTGAAGGCTTAGGCTAATCACGACAGATGGAGCGAGACTTGCTACTTTCCTTATCTAATTATGGTAAAATGGCCAATCAGGATAGCTGAAAATCAGGGGGCGCGTCTTGCAGCTGATCCAGCGAGGATGAAGCCCATATTAACTTGATTGGAGGAGGCCCATTATGGTAAGAGCTTGATTCTTAGGCCATGTCTTCCTCTTAATTAATCTTGATTTGTCTTTGTCTCTTGGTCAAAATCCTTTCATAATTTAGCCCAGATCCAGCAAGGCAAATCGGCCACTTGCGCTTGAGCCCATTTATGTAAAAAAACCAACCTTTCTTTACTAATAATTGGGCTTTCTCAGCTTGGCCCAATTTAGGTAAAAATCCACCTACATCAGTGTGCATATCCAATAATTGACAAGTACACTTGGGTATTACCCACTTTGATAGCATGAAATTTCCCGTATTTTGCCCATAATCGATACATGCATAATAATATTTGAATCATTGCAACTTAATCCGAAGTCGGTAGTTATACATTAAAAATTTATTTTTCAACCAAAATACTGCCATTTGGCATCCAAATTCATTTTAACTTCATCTAAATCATAGTAAATATTTAGTCTATTAATTAAAACTTCCGTGCATAGCACGGGTACAAGCTAGCTAGTACATATATACATATATATATATAAAAGAAAACGCCAAACCTAACCCTGTCTATCTACTATATATATACATATATACGTATATTAACTCATGATCACGTCCTTAATTAATAAATATAAACAATTAATTAATCCACAAATTCCATTTAAAGAGGTCACGCACGTACGCATCTAAATATTTTCTTTCTTAAATAAAATTGGATCCGAATCATGTTGCCTTATAAATTACAACTCAAATTGGAAAAGACTCTGAGTTGGAGTTGAATATAACTAATGTATGCAGAAAACGCCAACCCTAACCCTGTCTACCTACTATATATATATATATATACACACACATATATTAACTCATGATCACGTCCTTAATTTGCTTCTTCAACCAAAAAAAAAAAAAAAAAAACTGATCACATAGCTTAAGTACAGCAACAATGGTGGAATTATTGGAATTACCATTAAACACCCTTGTAGAAATACTATCAAGATCACCCATCAAAACCATCTGCACGTGCAGGTGCGTATGCAAAACCCTACGCGAGTTAACCTCTAATTCCAATCCATACTTCATCGCTTTGCACTCCCAAAACGCCACCCAACATGATCTCATTATCCAATTCAGTTGCAACTCTAAACACCTAAAAGACAAAGTTCAGTTAATCGACGCAGAAATCGATACCAAACCTGCTGCTGCTCCGTCGAAACTACGACCGAGGTTCATATTCAAAACCCCCAATTTGCCAATCGAAGAACAACATTCTATTTATCATCCTAATCACGCTGATGGAAGTGAATTAAATAAATTTGCTCTTGTGAACGGGTGTAATGGATTGATTTATTTCGCAGTAAAATCTTTTGAACGGTGTTCGTTAGTATGCAATCCGATCACGAATATATTAGAGTTCCCGACTCAGATAGATTACGTGGTGCTACGTCGAGTTTATGGTTGGGATATAGTCCGAATAGTAGTAGAAAGTATAAGGTTTTGAGGATCTATACTTATCCAATGTTTGATCATGGAATTGGAGCTCATATTCATGATGTTGGTTCGAGTTCTTGGAGAGACGTTGCATCTGAACCGTCAGATCACGTTAATTGGGATAATAATTACGCTTTTAGCTTAAATGGAATTAAAGCATATTGGGTTTGTCGAGATTTCATAGTTACCTTTGATTTTGAGAGTGAAATATTTGGGGAAATTGATGCCCCTCCCGCTTTAGGCAGGCTACTCCGGTTTATGAGTATTGGAGTTGTTAAAGATAGTCTATGCTTGATTGGTAATGATTCGAACGTAGTTGATATATGGATGATGAAGGAGGGATCAGGCGAGTGGAAAAAAAAATACAGTTGCTATGATCCAGTCGAGAATCCCTGTCCCCTTTGCCGCCCGACGAAGTTAAGACCGTTGCAAGAACTGAGCACGGGGGAAATATTGATGGTTTCATATGACCGTCGTCTAGTATGCTATAATACGAAGAAAAACCGTTTCAGATCGATTAAGTTGCATATGATGAAAACAAATTTCAGTGTTGTTACTTTTGTTCCCAGCTTTGTGTCACTCAAGGATTTGATCTCTCTAAACGAGAGTAAGTGAGAGGTACGAACTAGATCATTCTTCAACCACATATATGTGTGTGTCGTTCTATATATATATATATATATATATATATATATACTAGTGGGTAACCCGTGCTACGCACGGCCTAAGTTCATTTAAAAAATGTGTTACTCAATTGTTTTTACAAAAAAATAAATACATCTTAAAAAAATGTATATATTAAATTTGGATTTGAATGTATGATTTTTTATTTAGCACAAAATCAAAAGTTGTATTCAAAAATAGCTTTGTGCATCATAAATAAATAAATAAAAAATAGCGAAAAGCAACATTATCATTATCATTGTACATCATGAATATTTATAAACACATTAAACTAACAAAATTAACATTATCATTATATACAGAAATTTATTAGAAAAAGTATAAATATCTAATAAGTTTGTAAGCTATGAATATATTGTATTAGAACCCAAAAGACCAATTTTGTGAAGTTGTAGACAATATAAACCTTCTTCTTGAAGTTGGCTTTGTCAAATATGGAGAAAAAAAATAATGATTAAATATATAAATCAAATGACTTGTGTAAAATAATTTAGTAAAGCTTCTAATTATTTGATGAAGGAAAACCACAATAGTACGTTGAGAGAATAAACAAAAACAATAGCATTGCTTACATTTTCTGAACCTAGGCAACGTAATCTATCTGGAAGATGTGAACATTCTTCAGACCAATCTACAGGTAAAATAAAATTTACCGTGCAACGAACATTTGGCCTCGCGAAGTTTGGTGGTACGGGAATGATAAATGTAAATGCACGGTTTATCAATGAACTGATGTGGTCCTGCAACAATTTCTTGCCATTCTCCTAATAATACCATATTTTATGTAAATTATGTTAGTATTTAACATATGTTTGCTTTTTGAAATAGAATTATAAATTTACTATTTCTTCCAAACATTTGAAATAATCAGCTTTATGGCGAAACATGTATTGAGCTTGTTGATTTAGTAATTTTAAGTCAATAGAACCACTATTATCTTGTACTGTAAGATGAATCCGGAATTTGCACTTAAAAGATTAAGTTGGTAGCATCAAACAAAAATAATAAGATATAACTACATAGGTATGAAAAGGAAAGAGTACCTGATAGTTGCATTCACCACATCATTGCATTTGTTGCATACCATTTTCCCATAATATGATTCGCAACCACGTTGACAATGATGGCATGTTGCATACCATATATTATCAACGTCAATTTTCTCAATACTTACCAATATTCGAAAAAATTTACCTACAAAAAAGTTACTTAATTATGACAGAGTCTAAAATATTGTTTATTGTTAATAAAATAGAAAATCTAAAAACTTTACCTTGTTCCGATGTCCATAATCACGTATATAAATTCTCTTTGCATTTGCAATTTTCAAAGACTTGGATATGGTAAATCTACTTGCACGTATTAGTGAGACTAATTTTTGGGGGTTTCGTTCTTTGGAAAACCTATGAAGATTGAAAATAAAGATTGTTAAAAGGGAGAGCGGGCTTGAAATATATTATTTATTTAAACATAATTTGTGCTTACCAAGTCTTTAGATGATCTGCAAACCTTGTTTTGCAATTGACATACAGTTTGGTAAAATCGTGTGTGAATATGCGTGAATAATAAAATATTCTGATTGAAAAGGTCAAGTATTTAAAATTATGTGAAATATTAATTATTTACCTTCAAGATTCTTTACGAAAACTCCACACGCCAACACTGTATTATTCTGATCTATCGTATTCAATAATTTTTCCCCTTTATCAGTTGCAAATTTATCACATAGAACCATGCGAACACATGCCATGCTAATAAACACAAACAATTAATAATATTATTTGGAGTTTGTTAAACTAAGTTCAAACACAATAGAATATCAATCCATTATTTACGTTGAGTCAAGAAGTATGATTTCTCGTGTGGATAAACCATTAGGTGCACGCCGATAATGGGTAACACAAATAACCAAGCCAAAAATATCTGTAAATAATGTTAGGATGTTACCTATATGAATAGTAAGTTTACTGGCAAGACAGAATTTTTAGATTACTTACCAAGTAGTCGGTTATTCAAATTTAGATGGCTTTGAATATCTGTCAGCCTCACAATGTGATAAAAATGATGTCAAAATTCATCACTTTGATCCAAAATATTTTCAATCTTTGCATCTTGGCCTAATAGAACTTGATAACGGTGTGGTACTATTCTATACTTCTTATCCGCCATAATAACTTGAACATTATGAATACGGTAAATGCTTCCTTCAATAAGACGTGCTTCAAATCTATCTACATTAACACCATATGCAACACCTTGCATGAAAATTCCCTGAAATTGTTTTATAATGATAAGAATGAAATAAGAACTATTTTTGTAAAATATCTAATTTAAAATTGATAAGAATATAATTCATCATTGCAGAAAATGTTATATCAATAGCATGCTTACTTTCGATCAACAAACACAATTTTCAGTGTTCTTATCTTGTATCGAAGCGTGCATGCATCTACCAATCTGACCAAGCGAACTTGAATATTGAATCTCCGACTGTGTGGATTTAATAGATTCAAAGGTGTGTAGATAATATGTATATCACCTGCATTCATCAATAATAATATTTAAGAAAAATTACAAAAGCTCCCTAAAATAAACTGTTACATAGTAAGAATTCCAGAAAATATTTTTCAATCTCATAATTTCATTATAAAAAATTTCATCAAAAAAAAATTAAGATTTTCAATTTTTCACAATATTTTAATTTTGATTTTTTAGAGTATTATAGTGTGTAATATGAATTTTATTTTTAATATTAAATAGTTTACATTCGTTTATGAATTTAATTTTCTTTAATATGGTCATTCTCTTAAAATACTTTTATTTATATTTTTAAAAAGATTGAGAAATCTGATAATTTGGAATTAAAATATTATATAAAATCCATAAATTTATTAACTCGGTATGGTTAAAGGCAATTAAATCCATAAATTTATTAACTCGGTATGTTAAATTTTATTATTGAAAATTGGAGTAGTGGAGTTTGTGTAACCAAAAAAATTATCATAGGTTTTTTGGATATGAAAAGTCGAATTTAATGTGTTTTTGGTACTTTTATGTAGTATTTAATTTAAATTTGTTTTTTTTTATGTAAATACAAAAAAAAAAATATTTAAAACTAAGTTAAGTAAACTAACATGATGATAAAGTAATGAACATTGACATAAACAACTTGATTATATATTTATGTTTAATTCAAACAGTTGGGAAAATAGATTTAATAAATGAACTCACTCATAAATATGTGTTCCTAAAATATTGACAGTAGTTTTATTCATGAATAGCAGCAAGTACTTCAGGATATACAATATTCCTAGTACAATTTCAAGGTACTTTTGGCCTATTACTAATGAGAATCTTCAAACCAAGTGGATTCGTTACACGCGCGATAATGCAACATATAACTGTCCACGGGTGAATATTGGATTTGGCAAATATAATCCTACTCTCTCAAGTGTTTGTCCTTGACTCTTTGTTAATAGTCATTGCAAAATCCAATTTCACAGATTTTCAAAGGATTTAACATTTGATAAAATAAAAGAGTTTTACAAGTGGTCACGATGGAGTAATTGCTCTACACCTTCAATTTAAACAATTGAAGAATTTTTAAACAGTTCAAGAACAAAAGGAACACCCATATTGTAGGTGTAAAATAATTCTTAATATGCGTAGACATATGAATGACCCAAATGAATATGATCCAAAAATAAAACATTGAGATGATATAAATTACTTTTCACAGAAATATCGATTATTTCAATCACACGGATTTAGAAGAAATAAAAAAATAAAACAATCATTTAACTCACTTCACCAATGAAATCAAATCTATGTGGCTGTTAATAGATAAAGATAAGTGGTAATAAACCATCCACATAAATCTTATACAAAAATAAAATAAACAAACAAATGATGCAAATTACATTTCATATAATTCTTGATTATTTCAATGATACTGGTTAAATTACATCAAAAATATTAGATAAATTTGAACGCACTTCCCTAAAAAACATAACTTTAGCGCTCTGTCAATGAAAAAAACAAAAAAAAAAAGAGGCAATGTACAGTGTTTATATACTCAACTGGTGATCAGACTGTAGAGTGTAGAGTTCTTCAATTTAAAATGTCAAATTAGAAAATGGGTTCTTGTCTTATTGGTTTTAGTAGGAGGAAATTGTTAGAAGTGAACGTCGGACTGAGGATCATTTTTACTTTTGTTTCAATTGTCAAATTCTTGTGGATTTACCTATGCACTCGATTAATATTAAAAGAATGTACCAATCTAATTTATTAAATTAGCAACAACATGAATAGAGATTGGAATTGTATTATAGTTTAAACTCGTTGCAGGTTCGAATCCTGCCCCAGCCTTGAGATGTTGTTGAAACCGTTGTAGGGGCTCCCATCCCGCCCGTGGAAAAGATCGCAAGTGTTTAAAGTGAAGCAGGTTAATTCATTCACCGTTTGAGTTACTTTGATTCGTATAAATATTATAGTTTAGCTGTGTTTGGCATTACGACACATATAATATATGTATATTTTATTAAAATTCTCCGAAAGAAACCAATCCATGAATGAAATTCAACTAAAGAAACCAATCCATGAAAATCGAGTAAAAGCAATAGATGGAAGCACACATTTTGCAATCAAAATTGGATGGCCGATTTCAATTTAATTATTATTAGTTATTTGTTAAAAGATATGATATGTGAGATTATTCGAATCTGATAAGTTGGATTAAATAATTCCTATAGAAATCCAATTGATCCAACGCTGCTTCTACATTACACCATTGAAAAGTTATATTGCATAACTTCCATACATACAAATAGGTTGCTCATATACAAATAATGAATATATATAGGTTATTATTAATAAGTTGTTGAATTGTTGATTATTGTCTAATAGGTGTTCAATTACTCATAAGTTTATATATATATATATATATATATAATAATGGGCAGACGTGTCCGAGCCGTGTTTGAGTCCTAATTTTTTAAGAATTAACGTGTCCGTGTTGTGCAGTGTCCATGTCTGTGCAACATTGATCTAGCCTCTAATCAATGAGTCTAGTACTCTATTTTTATTGTATCTTCGATTTTTTTAATCTGAAAATTACTATATACACTCCTCTGAAATATTCATGATAAGCTTGTTTAATTTTTTAAGGTGGATTGGGAATGTTGCTCCTGATCCATTTTACACCACACATTCACAATAAGCGGGGTGATTTTCACACCCACCTACCCCAATGTAAATCACTCCACCTCAAGTGTTTATGTGGTGAAAAATGGACTAAGAGCAACACTCTCGCTCCGCCATAGAATTACCCGTTTTAAATAACTAATGGGGAAAATTACACTCAGACCTCCTCACTTATGAAGTTATTACGCAAACTCCCCTTCACGTTTTAGAACTTACAATGACCTCCCCTTGACATGGTTTGCCCTTCACGTTTTAGAACTTACAATGACCTCCCCTTGACATGTTTTGAATTACACAGGCACCTATTGTCAATTTTTTCGGGGCAGAATTTTGATGACATCATCAAAAAAAATTTAACTTTCCCATTTTACCCCTAATCAAACTTGGACCAAAGGTTCAAACCTTTTGACTGTCCAATATACCATGCCTGGGGGTATTTGTTACTTTTGTTCCCAGGCATGGTATATTGGACAGTATAAGAGGTACTAATTCATTCTGTCAACCTCATATATGTGTTCTTGCAAATAGTTTAGAGATGCAAATAATATGTTGTTCCTATAATCTTGTTTTCTTTTACCTGATTTTATTATACTGTGGTGATTGTCAAAGGTGGGAAGTCAAATATGTTTCCTTCAATTTAATCCCACACAATTTATATTATAAAATAGGCATAACTACATGTAGAGAGTGTAGATCCTCTAGCTTGTTTGATAATTACAACGAACTCCTGAAGGTTTTGGAAATTAGTAAGAAGCCCCTTGTTGGATCAGGACAATTCGGGAAATGGGGGTGCAATTGTAATGTATTTTTACTGACATAGGGAATTATTCTAATTTTTTTCAAAAAAATTAGGTATTTATTGTAATTAGAGCCTTTATATTGAAAGTATCAATGAAGTTTACCTTAAAAAAATATACTAAGTGATTTAGCTCGATTTTGGGGGATCGATCTGCCTCAGTCTGGGCTGTTTCGTATGGCACACGAAGGTGGTGATGATACATTTAGGACTGCACTTGGATTCTAGTCCAAGTTGCCTACGTACCTCCTTGGAGGATCAAGTCATAACATAGTTCAAAAGTTTAAGTTCTATTAATGGGTTTGTATCATTTTGGGTCGTATCGTAGGGTCGTATATGTAGGGTCGTTGGTTCATTGGGTCGTATGTCTACGAGGCTGAGTAGCCCAAATTTGTATATTGGGAACGTACTTCAAGTCTATTGTCAAGGTATCAGTGGATACGATGCTAGCTCAAGAGAGTTCGGAGTAGAGATTGTCCCCCCAAATATGTGTTGAGAGGAGGTATTCGTAGATGTTCATGTTGCACGGATGTGATAGTGACAGGAGTTTCACACAGATGATGACACGTGGTGCTATGAAGGGTTAGGATCTTAGGTCGTAGGGTCGGGTCACAGGTCAAACCGACCCGGATCACTTAAAAACACGCAGACCTTGTAGTGTTATGCAATTATGGTGCCATTAAGAACCTTTCGTGTAAATGCTTCTATGATGCCTAAACCTTGTATAACAGTGATAATTTAGCTGACCGTTAGTAGATACGAGGCAACAAGGCTACGAGTCTCAGTCATAAGTGATCTATATAACTATACGAGGATACGAGGCTACGAGCCTCGAGCCAATTTTATATATATCAATATCATTAAATCCCCCAATTCGTTAGTATTAAAGAGGAGACATTTATGGCTCTAAATTTATTACTGAGGAAGTAAAAGTCTAAGTAAACCTAGACTCTTCAATTAGAGTGATCATTTTAAACATTTTTCGTAGGTCGTTGTATCGTAGATCATATTTGTTGGATCGTATTAGAAGGTGTTCCAATTTATAGAGGGAACTTGAATTGAACTATAGAGAAAGATGCGATATGATCTTTCATGGTCTAATTAGACCTAGCGCACTCCATAGGATGGAAGTGTAGATTATTCGCTCATAGCATTTGAACTTGTAGCTTCTTAGCTCGTAGCTTTGTAGCTTTTGAGCTTGTAGCTTCTTATCTTGTGGCTTTTGAGCTTTTGAGCTCTTGCCTCGTTGCCTTGTTGCTTTAGGCTTTTGGGCTTTTGAGCTCTTGGGCTCTTGCCTCGTAACTTTAGGCTTTTAAGCTTTTGGGCTCTTGCCTCGTAACTTTAGGCTTTTAAGCTTTTGAGCTCGTAGCTTCTTATCTTTGGCTTTTGAGCTTTTGAGCTCGTTGCCTCGTTACTTCGTAGCTTTAGGCTTTTGAGCTTTTGAGCTCTTGGGTTCTTGGCTCTTAGCTTTTAGCTTGCGGCTTTTGGGCTCGTTGCCTCGTAGTTTTAGGCTTTTGAGTTTTTGAGCTGTTGCGCTGTTGGCTCTTAGCTTTTAGCTTGCAGCTTTTAGGTTCGTTGCCTGGTTACTTCGTAGCTTTAGGCCTTTAGGCTTTTGAGTTTTTGGGCATTTGAGCTCTTGGGCTTGTTACCTCGTAGCTTTATTCCTTTGGGCTTTTAAGCTTCTGAGCTTCTTGTCGCGTGGCTTTTGAGCTCTTGGGTTCGTTGCCTCGTTACTTCGTAGCTTTAGACCTTTAGGCTTTTGGGTTTTTAAGCTTCGTGTCACGTGGCTTTTGAGCTCTTGGGCTCGTTGCCTCGTTACCTCGTAGCTTTAAGCCTTTAGGCTTTCGGGTTTTTGGGCATTTGAGCTCTTGGGCTCGTTGTCTCGTTACCTCATAGCTTTAGGCCTTTAGGCTTTTGGGCTTTGGGGCATTTTATCTTGTGGCTTTTGAGCTCTTAGGCTTGTTGTCTCGTAGCTTTTGAGCTTTTGGCTTTTGAGCTCTTAGGCTCGTTGCCTCTTAGCTTTTGAACTTTTGAGCTTTTGAGCTTCTGAATTTCTTGTCTCGTGGTTTTTGAGCTCTTGGGTTCGTTGCCTCGTTACCTCATAGCTTTAGGCCTTTAGGCTTTTGGGCATTTTATCTTGTGGCTTTGAGCTCTTGGGCTCGTTGCCTCGTTGCCTCGTAGATTTAGGCCTTTAGGCTTTTGGGCTTTTGGGCATTTGAGCTCTTAGGCTCATTGCCTCATTACCTCGTAGCTTTAGGCCTTTAGGATTTTGGGCTTTTGGGCATTTTATCTTGTGGTTTTTGAGCTCTTAGGCTCGTTGCCTCGTAGCTTTTGAGCTATTAGGCTCGTTGCCTCGTAGCTTTTGAGCTCTTAGGCTCGTTGCCTCGTAGCTTTTGAACTTTTGAGATTTTGAGCTTCTGAGCTTCTTGTCTAGTGGCTTTTGAGTTCTTGGGCTCGTTACCTCGTAGCTCTAGGCCTTTAGGCTTTTAGGTTTTTGGGCATTTGAGCTCTTAGGCTCATTGCCTCGTTACCTCGTAGCTTTAGGCCTTTAGGATTTTGGGCTTTTGGGCATTTTATCTTGTGGCTTTTGAGCTCCTGGGCTCGTTGCCTCGTAGCTTTAGAACTTTTGAGCTTTTGAGCTTCTTGTCTCGTAGATTTTGAGCTCTTGGGCTCGTTGCCTCGTTACCTTGTAGCTTTTGAGCTCTTGGGCTCGTTGCCTCGTAGCTTTAGGCCTTTAGGATTTTGGGTTTTTGGGCATTTGAGCTCTTGGGCTCATTGCCTCGTTACCTCGTAGCTTTAGGCCTTTGGGCTTTTGAGCTTCTAAGCTTCTTGTCCCGTGGCCTTTGAGCTCTTGGGCTCGTTGCCTCGTTACCTCGTAGCTTTAAGCTTTTGGGCTTTTGGACGTTTTACCTTGTGGCAAATTCAAAAGATGTTAGATGGGTTTGTGGATCGTACCTTCATATTTTGTCGACTCCTCATATTGAACTTGATTCTCTCTCTAATTAGCCTTATCCGTTCTTCTGATATCTTTTCTCAGCAACTCTAAGTAGGGTTCCCACAGACGGCGCCAACTGATTTAGCTCGATTTTGGGGGATCGTTCTGCCTCAGTCTGGGCTGCTTCATATGGCACACGAAGGTGGTGGTGATAAATTTATGACTGCACTTGGATTCTAGTCCAAGTTGCCTACGTACCTCCTTGGAGGATCAAATCATAACGTAGTTCAAAAGTTTAAGTTCTATTAATGGGTTTGTATCCTTTTAGGTCGTATCGTAGGGTTGTATATGTAGGGTCGTTGGTTCGTTGGGTCGTATGTCTACGAGGCTGAGTTGCTCAAATTTGTATATTGGGAACGTACTTCGAGTCTATTGTCAAGGTATCAGTGGATACGATGCTAGCTCAAGAGAGTTAGGACTAGAGATTTCCCCCCCAAATATGTGTTGAGAGGAAGTATTTATAGATGTTCATGTTGTACGGATCTGATAATGACAGGAGTTTCACACAGATGATGACACATGGTGCTATGAAGGGTTAGGATCTTGGGTCGTAGGGTCGTGTCACGGGTTAACCCGACCCGGATCATTTAAAAATACGCAGACCTTGTAGTGTTATGCAATTATGGTGCCATTAAGGACCTTTCATGTAAATGCTTCTATGAAGCCCAAACCTCGAATAACAGTGGTAATTTAGCTGACCGTTAGCAGATATGAGGCAACGAGGCTACGAGCCTCAGTCATAAGTGATCTATATAACTATACGAGGATACGAGCCTCGAGCCAATTTTATATATATCAATATCACTAAGTTATCATGAATTATTATCTCAAAAACATGCTAAATACATATGTATGTGTACGTATGTATGGTGTGTTATTTCTATGATCTTCTTGTTTTCTTTGCGTTTCTTGTTTTGGAACTTGTAAGTTAAAGGTATGCTTTCTTCAACTAAATTTACATTTTACGTACAGAATTTGGTTTAGTGACACCTAATCTAACGTGCTTAATTTTTAGCTTGTTTATGAGATGTCTCTCACATCAAACAAATATCAGAAAAATATAAGATTAAAAAGTTTTGAATTCTTTTACAGGAAATTGCTGGAATAAGAGTAGAGGCCAAAACAAAGTGCGACATCATGCAGTTATAAATTTTATTCCTATATCTCTCTTTATAATTGCAATCTGGATCCTTTATTGCAAATGATGTTGCATCTTTTATTGCACTCACATCTATACATGACAATTATAAAATCCTAGCCATCCAATTGGGTTAGGTCTATGGCTAGTGTTACACATTGGTGTTACACCAATAAAGGAGTGACATTTGTCTATTTAGTATTTAATGATAGAGTTCAAAGTACGTAATGTTCACGAACTCATGTTTGTATATATTGAATAATGTTACAATGATACAACCATATGTATAAATAGAAATGAAACGTAACCCTAATACATAGATGGGCCGGACTATAACCTATACATGGGCCGGACTGTAATCTATACACTAACACCTCCCCGCAATCTGAGCAGTGGGACCAACGCAAAGATTGGCCCAAAGTTGGGAAAACTTGGTCAGTGGTAAGGCTTTGGTGAAGATGTCAGCAACTTGTTTATCGGTAGGAACATACTTGACCAAAACATCACCAATGGCAACTTTTTCCCTAACAAAATGGTAATCAATCTCAATATGCTTCGTACGAGCATGAAACACAGGATTAAGAACGAGATATATGGCACTAATATTATCACCGTAGACCCAAACTGGATGCGGAAGGAAGATGCCCAAGTCACACAGAATAAAACATAGCCAACAAGACTTAGCGACAGCATAGGCAACAGAGCGGTACTCAGACTCTGTACTGGATCGGGAGACGGTAGCCTGTTTCTTGGCAGACCAGGAGATAAGATTATCACCAAGATAAACAGCATAGCCAGTGGTGGAACGACGGCTGTCTGGACAACCAGCCCAATCTGAGTCAGCATAAATAGTCAGGAAGTCCACAGTGGAAGAACGAAGGAGAAGGCCATAATCAAGAGTACCCCGAAGATAACGAAGAATGCACTTGACCATCTGAAAGTGGCTATCCCGAGGTGAGTGCATGAACTGACTGACTAAAGCAACGGCATAAGCAATGTCAGGCCGAGTGTGAGTGAGATACTGAAGACCACCAACAATGCTGCGATAAAGAGTCGGATCAGAGAAAAGATCGCCCTCAAGAGCGGAGGGAGTAGACGATGCAGAAAGAGGAGAAGTAACAGGCTTCAAGCTCATTATGTCAAAATGCTGTAGAATCTCAATGGCATACTTTTTCTGTGAAAGAAACAATCCAAGAGAGTCTCGTGTAGCATGAATACCCAGAAAATAGTGAAGAGCTCCTAAATCCTTCATAGCAAATTCCTGGGAAAGGCGAGAAATAAAAATAGTAACAGTAGCAGAGTCATTCCCAGTCAAGATAATGTCATCAACATAGAGCAAGAGAACCAAGGTGATAGAACCAGAATGGTAGACAAACATCGACATGTCAGCTTTGCTGCTAGTGAATCCAAGACGCAGCAAATACGAACCAAATTTTTGAAACCACGCTCTAGGTATTTGTTTCAGACCATATAAAGCCTTCTTTAACTGACACACATGAGAAGGATACTGGGGGTGAGTAAAACCACGGGGCTGAGCCATGTAAACAGTCTCGGTAAGATCACGGTGAAGAAAGGCATTTTTCACATCAAGCTGTCGGATAACCCACTGACGAGAGACTACAATAAAGAGAACAGTGCGAATAGTAGTCGGCTTAACCAGAGGGCTAAAGGTCTCACCAAAATCAATACCAGTCTGTTGCTTAAACCCTTGAGCAACCAAGCGGGTCTTATAGCGCTCAACAGATCCATCAGAACGTAACTTAACCTTATACACCCATTTGGAACCAACTAGATTTTGCGAAGGATGCGATGGCACCAAAGTCCATGTGCCATTGGCTTGGAGAGCATTAAACTCATCAGCCATGACAGCACACCAAAGGGGATCCTTAGTGGCCTGTGTATAGCATGTTGGCTCGAGAAGAGGGTAAACAGCAGACAAAGAGGGAAGAACACGAGGCTTACGGGTACCATCACGTAAGCGGGTGACCATAGGATGACGAGGACACAGAGGAGGAACACTAGGTGAGGACTCAAGAGAAGAAGAGGCCGAGGAAGAGGTAGTGGAAGGATATTGGACATAGGGAGACACGGGAGTCGGGAAAGATGATAGAGATGGTCCTGGACCAGTGGGATGGGGAGGACTCCGGGGCGGGTGAAAGAGATGACTCCAGAAGAGACGGCATGGAGGACACAATGGTGATGGCAATAGGTAGGTCAGGCGGCATGGAGGACACAGTGGTGGTGACAATAGGTAGGTCAGGCGGCATGGAGGACACAGTGGTGGGGGCAATAGGTAGGTCAGTGGGACCGAGATAAGGAGGAGGAAGAGAGACCGTAATAGATTCAAAAGCAAACTGGTGTGTACCAGAGGCAGAAGCGGAAAGTAAGGTAGGATAGGGAAAAGAGTTTTCATCGAAGACGACGTGACGACTAATATGGATAACACCAGAAATAGGATCGAGACACCGGTACCCCTTATAATCCGGGGCATAACGATGACCAAGATGTGGGAAACATGCACAACCAAAAGTCCGAAAGGTGGAATAGTCGGGTGAACGACCAAAGAGGACCTCATAAGGAGACTTGCAGCGAAGCGTAGGGGTGGGGAGACGGTTAATAAGAAACATAGCCGTATAGAGAGCATCGACCCAAAAGGAGGGAGGGAGATGAGCAGTAAGAAGCAAAGTGCGAAGTAACTCAGAAATATGACGATGCTTACGTTCCGACACACCATTTTGTTGTGGGGTGTAAGGGCATGACAGACGAAACTGAATACCAGAAGCAGCAAAAAGATGACGAAATTGAGCATTATCAAACTCACGACCCCCATCACTTTGAAACATTTTGATTTTACTTGTAAAAAGATTTTCAATTAAAATTTTAAAATTACAAAAATGAGTATAAACTTCAAATTTAGCACGCATAGGATAGCACCAAGTAAAGCGTAAAAAATCATCAACAAAAATAACATAATATTTGAAACCAGTAGGAGAGAGAACAGGAGAAGTCCAAACATCAGAGTGAATTAAATGAAAGGGAACGGAGCTACGGTTTTCAACGTGCTGAAAAGGTAACTTGTGTGACCGACCTAACTGACAAGTTTGACAAAAAGAAACAAAACAATCCTTAGACGTTATATTACCACGACGAGACAATTGTCGAAAAATAGAAAGACTAGGATGACCCAGGCGGCGATGCCAAACATCACCAGAGACGGTACGGGCAACAAGGGAAGACACTAGGCTAGGGGAGATCGGGTACAAACCACTACTGGAAGGGGACTGCAGAAGAACATGCCATGTTGCGTTGTCCTTGACACAGAAACTCAACCATACAATCATTATCTTGACATAATTTTCTAACAGACAGGAGATTATGAGACAAATGAGGAACATGCAACACATTAGATAAAGTAAGGGAACCAGTAGGGGTACATAGAGTACAGGAGCCGACATGCTTAATGGACAAAAGTGCACCATTACCAACTAAAATTTTGTTTGTACCGATATAGGGAGTAAGGTTAGAAAGATTACTGTCATCCGGAGTCATATAAGCAGAGGCACCACTATCAGGATACCAGGGTATGCCAGAGGTGGCAGCAGCAGACAGGGCTGAAAAAGACTGTGGAAGCTCTGCAGAAATATATGGGTGGTTAAACCGCTGGGGACACGAAACACAAGTGTGACCCAAAATACCACAAAGCTGACATGTCTGACCAAGAGTAGGAGTCGGAAGTAGACCAGGACCCGGAGAGTACTGAAAAGTATGAGGGGATGAGGACAATCCACGGCCATAACGGTCCTTCCCATGTCCGGAACTAGAACCGTGACCATGGGAGCCACCATTACCTTTAGCACCATAATTTTTGGAATTTGAGGAGTGAGAGTGGGCGACAAAGGCATAAGATGTAGATAAAAGGGAGGGAACAGATGAAGTTGGGGAAATTGGGGTTTCATGGGGGCTAATTGGAAGAAGAGAATGCATATGGGGATTGTTGTGTAAATGAGAGAGAATATTGGAGCTATTTTGGAAATTAGTGATTTGGTGGGGGCGATTTGGGAGAGTAGGGTTATTATGGGGGCTGTTTTGAAAAAAAGAAGAATTAAACGAAGGGCTATTGTGTAAATTGTTGTTACTGTGCGAGTTGTTAGGAAATATAGGCTATGTTTGGTTATGTTTTCAAGTCATATTTGGTCCAAAATTCTCGCCAAACAATATTTGTTTCACATAATATTTCATAAAAAATACACAACTTTTTTCATCCAAAAAAACATAATCATTATTTTTCCTCTTTCCCTCACTTTGTCCCCTATCTCATTCTCTCTTCTCTATTTTTTATACAAAAATTTTCTCTCTCCTCTTAATATCCACTCTCTCTCTCTCCTCTCTCTATCCCCCTCTCCTCTTTCTCTCTCTCGCTTCTCTCTCCTCACTCTTTCTCTTCTCTTTGACCGTGTCTCTTCTCTTTTTTTTTTTGTAATTTTTTGTCATATCTTTGACCGTACACCATTAAACTTTAAAATAGAAAAAAGTTTGTTTGTTTGTAATTCTGTCATGAGAAATAGTATTGATAAAACATAGATTAAAATTTGTGGAGTTTTCTAAAGTAAAACTTTCAAATTTTGTTTTTCAAATTAGTTATAGTGAAAGTATTTGGATTTATATATATATATATATCTATATTTATATACATATATATGTTATTTGTACATATTATTTTAAAGTTTTACTTATTTTTTATGTATGTGGTTGTGTATAATTTATCTCATTGCTAAATTTGGGATTTGATTGTGTGCGTGGATCGAGAAATGCATGCGTGTTACCCATATTTATATGTGTATGTTTTCTTAATGTATATTATGTGGGAAAAAAAAAGGTCTTGGGACGGTCAAAGGAAATTTGACCACAGTCAACTAGGGTTTGACCGAGTCAACCGTGTGGTCAAAGTGGATTTGACCGCGTGAATAGTGACTTGAAGCAAGGGTTTCTTATTTCGTGGTTTTGGTTTGAATTTGGTAATTGACTTGTAATAGAAGTGACCTAATTATCTAAGAATAAGATTGTATTTTAATAATTTTTAAAACAAATTACTTATTAATATTTTTTTTATAAATTAAATAAAAAAAAAGGAAAAAAAAAAGAAGGGAGGGGGGGAGACTGTTCATCGTCTTCCCCAATCTCCCCCAGCCCCCCTCACAACCCTTTCCCACGGGCACACACACACAGTTTGAGCGCGCACACACACACACACACTGTTACACGCACACACAATTACACACACAGTTTGAGCGCACACACACACACACACTGTTACACGCACACACAATTACACACACAGACACACACACACACACACTATTACACGCACACACAAACGCACAATTACACACACAGAAACACACACACAGTCACACACGCACACTGTTACACGCGCTCTCACACACGCTGATACATATATATATATGAATATATATACTTTTTTTTTAATTATATATCAACTATTATTAACACTATTACTTATATATATATATATGCGTGTGTGTATATATATATACTTTTCTTTTAATTTTATATAAACTACTATTACTACTATTACACATATATATATGTACACTAATTTATATATATACACACACTACTATTACTTACATATATACATATATATTTATCTATATAATAATTATTTCAATCTCAATATTATATTATAATTTTTAATTATTGATAGACAAAAACTTACATGATTTGAAAGCTACAGTAATTTATGTTCCCTTTGAAAACAAAACCAAACACTAACTCACCAAAAAATCACTCAAAAACCAACTCCCAAAACATAACCAAATATTATCCCATCAAAATTGCACGTGTCCTCATAAAATTTTCATCAATAATTCTCACCAAAATACCATTCCAAAACATAACCAAACATAGCCATAGTGGTTGGGGTGGGATCAAAAGGTAAAAAGGTGCTAATTGTGGGGGGGACAAAAGATAAAGGGAGGATAATTGTGGTGGGGTCAAAAGTAAAAGGAGAGTGGTTGGGTGAATAAGTGGAGATGGGGTGTTGTATTTTATAGAAATGGGCAGACAAGAGAGCGCCTGCATGAGGAGAGAGAAAGGAAACGGCCGAGTGATTTCTGCCAGCGGCGATAGAGGAGGAAACGGCGCCAGTGGCCGATGGAGTGGCCGATGCTGAAAGAAGAACGCCGGCAGCAGCGTTAATTTCAGCAGCTGGAATACTCTCGGCCATAGGTGAGAGAATCGCTCCGGCGGTGTTGACGGCCTGAAATGACGACGCATCGTCGGTGGCAGATTGCGGAGAGCTACCGGTAACGGTAAATGGAGAAAATCCGGCGACTGAGGATAGAAAGGGCGACTGAGAGAGAATCGTAGCAACGTCTTTGGGTGAGAGATTAAAGGGTGGAGAAAGAAGAGAATGGAGGAGATTTAGAGCCGTGGAGATGGAGTCATCGGTGGTGGTTGGCGCCGGTAGAGAAGAGAGGGAGAAAACCTCATCTGTAAAAGAGGAGAGAGAGGCAGTAGAGGTGGAGGAGAAGGTGGTGGCAAAGGAGGCGGCAGTGGTGGGGCCGGAAAAGGAGGAGGCGTTCCCGGAAGCTATAGGTGCCGTGAGGGCGGGAGACGAAGTCATAGGCTCGGTGTACCCGGTAACTGATACCATGATAGAGTTCAAAGTACGTAATGTTCACGAACTCATGTTTGTATATATTGAATAATGTTACATTGATACAACCATATGTATAAACAGAAATGAAATCTAACCCTAATACATAGATGGGCCGGACTATAAGCTATACATGGGCCAGACTGTAATCTATACACTAACATTTAATACAATTAATCTTAATTCATAAATTAATTTCTGAAAAGGAAAAATATAATACTGATCCTCAATCTAGCGCTCCTTATATTTTCCTCCTCCTCCTATCTCAGTTTTCACGTTCTTCATGTAAATCTTGCTCCTTATAATACTGATCTTGCCCGGAGTTATTTTGACCACTAAAATTCCTAATATATACATTAAGTGTGACTCAAGAAAAATTAAAATAACGTGTGCTCTGTGTTTCTTTCCCTTCTTTTTAGATATTGATGGAATATTCTGTCGGAATTTCAACACTTTGGTGGGTTGTGATAAAAAAAAGGTAAACAAAACAAAGTTTGGATAAAAAAAGTATAAAAAGAAAAGTTTGTTTAAACTTCACTGGCTGAAATTCCGGCGAAAGATGCTAATATATAGAAAATTGTAAAATCAGTGAAGTTGTGATAAAGAAGTGCAAAAAAAAAAGTTAGTTTACAAAAGTACAAAAGCCCGAAAAATTTGGATGGGTTAGTCATTACCCCTAAAAATAAAGATTAGAAATTAAAATTTAGGATGATATATTAATATGCCTAGAAAAATTCAAGATCCAAGTTTAAAATAATGAACTTACAATTAAAGTAAAATTCAAAATTTAGGATAACAATAAACTTAGATAAAAACAAAATGAAGACCAAAATGTATAAAATGCAGAAAAACGTAGATAATTTTTTTTTTTTTTGAAATAAAATGAAGGGAGATACCCTAGCTAACTAATTCGATAAACCCGGATTAATAGTCATCTCTCTGACCCATTTGACTCCTAACAAGTCTTGTTCGTAAATTTTTCGCAGATTATTATCTGGCACTTGTATGATCTCCACGCCATGCGATCTTCCAGATTTAGCTAGATAGTCAGCTACTCGATTCGCCTCTCTTGGGATGTGCTCGAAAGCGAGGTGCCATTGTTTCTCTAGCATGTGTCTAATTCTCGTAATCGTGTCAAAGTTGCGGTGAGTCAAAGAAGCCTCATAGATGTCCTTGAAAGCATCCAAGCAATCTGTCTCCACGCTTAGCTTATTAAATTTCATATTGAAGCTCAGCTCCAAGTGACGGGCTTGGCCCAACACGGCGACGTATTTAACACCTTGACTTATTGTCCAATATCCAAAAAGTTTCATTTAGTTCTCAACTTAGAGGCCATTTGGCCCAACTTTTGGAACGCAAAAAATTGCGTTTGGAATGTTAACCGTAATTTTTGGTGTGTTTGATCCCCTTTCATATAATCTTGTTTGCACATTTTTTGTCACAAAATCACGTTTTAAAAGAGCTGGAACTCCTAGCTTTTGTCATAATCAGTTCTGTAAAAAGCAATTATTTCATAATCAATTATACAAAAGTTGAGCCAAACTTACCCTTAGTTTCTTTACAAGGGAAATTAATAAACTGACATAATCCAATCGTTCCCTGTAACATCCTGATGGAATAACCCAAACATTTTTAGGAAATTGAAGCAAAATTTGAGTAAATATCATTAATAACAAGCTGAAAATGAAAGTTTGAATATAAAAGTAGCTGGATTGTGGAAAATAACAAGTAAAATGATGGAAATTAACTAAGTGTTGAAGAGATCAAGCTTTTGGGCTATCCAACAAGTTTTAATATAAAGAGCCCATCCATGTTCAATACATCAGGGCCACAACCTGGCCCGTCCAATGTGAAATTATTTGAAGTCAATTTGGAGTTAACTAAGTCTTGGAGGGCTTCTATGCAATTTCTGAATTGTTGGTGCTATAAAGTGTTTGCTTTAGTTCAAGCTTAAAATTACTACAGATAAAATTTTCTCTCACTACTTCAAATTACTCTCTCTTTCTAAAGAGTCGTTTTGCTCTCTTTTTCTCCCTTAACAAATTACTTATGCAATTCTCACTGTTCATATTGAATCTCTTCTTTCATGTTGTAATTAGACTAAGTTTTCTTCTTTTCTATAATAGTTAGGATAAACATTTTCCCTATTTTCTTGGGGCTTTATTTCAATATAATGTTTCTATTCAATTTTTAACACTAAGGAATTAGAGAGAAAAGAATCTAATCCTAACAAATTCAACCAAAATTGCAAAGAACGTGACTAGGGAGGGGTAAGGGACATTTATATCTGCAGCCACTCTCTATCTCAAAAATAATATCCTAGCCGTTAATCCATAATGCCGGGTATCGCTTATCTATGGAGCCACGTGTCACTATAATCAATATATTATCCATCTTTCTTGTAATTTCAAGTCATAACATTCCCTTTTGATATAAATCTGTTTGATTTGGAAATTGTTGACTATTATTAATGTGATTGGAATTTGATTATGTGGCGCTCATCGGAAAAATCACATTTTTCACCTCATAAATTTACCATTTTTTAAGTTTGGTTTTATTCATTAAGAATTTCTCATATCTAGTCTCATAACTTTTCAAATGTCTTGTATTTAATCTCAATCAAAGTTTCTGTTCAAATTTTAACGGTCAAACTCATATACTCGGTTAGTAAACATTTTTATTGGTCTTTCAAGGAGAATTCGTGTGTGATGGAACTCAAATACGAATTATATTCAATATCACGTGTTATTCATGCAAGAATTTTTCCCAAAAAAAAAATGTCAAAAATACTGATTCCCCGCCTCCTCTTCATCCCCACCAGTGTTTTAAAAAGCGTTACCGGGGTTCGCTTCGAGGTAGGGCATTGCTAAAATATCCCAGGCCAACGGAGGGAGGTGCTACTCCCCTAGAGTGTACGCCCGATGAGGTGGGGCGTATGTCTAGGTGTCTGGGAGCACTTTTTGTGCTCCACAATTTGGGAGATTTAGAGAATACTACACTATCACTCTCAATAGCTCTTATAAGAATTTTTTCCACACTAAGTTCTAGACTTGGTTGATTTACAAAAAATATTTCTACTTCTATTTATACTAATCCACCTACCTAATGAACAGTGTAGATTCATTTGATCCTATGAATGTGGAAGAGACTCTCTAGAGCTCTCCAAGAATATTTTTTAGAATATTCTCTATACTAAAAATTTTCTATGAAATTCACCTGTTTCTAGAGGGACACACATCTCTAAGACCTTCTATATATTTCTACCACTCTCTAGAATAATCTAAGACATTCTACACAGTTGTACATTGTTCTAGAGCTCTCCATAAGGATCTACATTCTTCTAGAGTATTCTAGTATTTTCAAGAGTCTTCTAGCTTTTTCTAAACCTTTTCAGAATACTCCAATAGCCTCTAGACTCCCGTTTATGAACAAACTGACACGTCCCCATTGTATTAAAATATTTCAAATTGTCAGGGTATGGCAGTATGCCAGATTGTTTCATCCCGATTATAATAATTTTGGGTCCTAACTTAAACAAACTTCCAAGCCAAAGTCCACCCTCTTTTGAAGGAAAATGTGTTAATGAATTGAATAATTTGCAAATCAGTGGTGTTAATGAAGTGGAATGTTTAGAATTAAGAGTCGATGATGAAAATAATGATCTTAAATAAGAGTATTAAGAAAGAGTTGAAACGTCTCACCCTGTGCAAGCCCTTTAAAACATTGATCCTCACTACCACCACCTTCCGCCGCCTCCTCTTCAACCTCACTACCACCAACACCTTCCATCGCTTCCTCTTCATCCTCCTCCGCCGCCGCTTCTTCATCCTCTGCGGCCGCATCACTACCACAAGTTTCATCCTCCGATTTGACCTACATGGTCACTCATAATGTACCATTAACCCTCTCGAACTCATTCATAGAGTTATCGACCAAGGGTGATGAAGAGGAGAAGGTGTGTGAAGTTCATGAGCCTTCTTTTCTCCTCCATTGTGATCTGAGAAGAACTCAGGTCACTATTTTCACCCCACCGGAGGCGTTGGAACCTGATCCTCTCACACATTCGGAGTTTCTATTGAGTCTTGTTGCTGGAACACGCCACAGGAGTCCCCGACTATTCGAGATCCTGCAACCTGAGATCCAAGGATTTGTCTCCCACCTCTCGCCTGAGAGCAACGACGCGGAGGACATGATGTCACTGTTCTTTCCTCCGCCTTTTCTCTCTGCCATGTCAGTGCCGCTGTCTGTCATGTCTCGCACCACCGGATACACCATCTCACTCCCGCTGCATGTGAAAGTACATCGAACTAGTCTTGGATTTGAAGATGGTTACAATTTTCGCACATGATGACGCCGTAATCTTCTCCGACGGAGGAAATATCTACTGGTTGAACTTTACTTCTTCTCTTATCTGACGGTGGCAGAGCTCGTGAGCTTGTCGAAGACCATGGACGCCGGAGGTCCGATGAAGATTAACTACGTGGAGATTACATCCATTGATCTGCTTCACAACACCAGGATTGTGATCCATGGATTTTCATCACTGTTTTCGCATATATGTCATGAGAAGGATGATTGGATACACTTCAGCCCACTGCAGGATTGTGTTGAAGAATGGCTCATTTCAAAGTTGAGCAATATCCCACATTGGAAAATGGTTGTAAAGAGTGGTCTCTTTACACTATAAAAGGAGACCACCTATTTACATTTGAAAATATCCCAAATTGCCTAAGTCTTTTAGCAATTTCTACTTTCTTCCTCTATAGTTTGTAATAGTTTCACTTTAGTCCTTTAGTGAAATATTTTGGTGGGGTCTGAGGACGTAGGCTAAATTAGTCGAACCTCGTTAAATTTGGTGTTCTTTATTCTGTGCTATTCTTCAAGTAGCCATTGTTAGTTATAGTTGTAGTGTTATATTGTGCTATTAAATTCGTCTAGTTAATTCTGTCGAGGAGATTGGGTTTTAAGCGCGACCGTTGTGACGCCTCCAATCTTTCCTGGGAATTAAATCTAGTGTGATTTTCTAGTACAATATTTCTCTCGCTATTTCTATATTTGGTGGAATATGACTCTGAGTTCCACAACAAGTGGTATCAGAGCTCGAGTATTCTGAGTATGCTCTGTGGTCGCAGTTTAATCTGATCTTCCACATCAGAAAAGTTTTCCCGGGCTATTTGGCTTTAGCATTTGGAGGGCTATTGAAGAATAATTTGTAACTAAAAATGGAAGTCACCTCAAAAGCATCGTCGTCGTCCATTTGGGCGAGAACCACTGTGGCGAATACACGATTGGCAGTGGAGTCTTTTGATGGCACATGACATTTTGGTATGTGGCAAAGCGAAGTTGTAGACGCACTATTTCAACAAGGTCTATACTTAGCTATTGAAGAGAAGAAACCAAATGATATGGAGGAAAAAGAATGGAGTATGATGAATCGGTTGGCATGTGGAACAATTCGTTCGTGTCTATCCAGAGAGCAGAGATATGCGTTTTCAAAAGAAAACTCGGCATATAAATTGTGGATGGCACTGGAGGAGAAGTTTCTGAAGAAAAGTTGTCAGAATAAGCTCCATTTGAAGAAGCGGCTCTTTCGCTTCACATTTGTTTCGGGTTCCACTATGAATAGTCACATTACCAGTTTTAATCAATTGGTTACCGATTTGATAAATTTGGATAAGACTTTTAAAGACGAGGATTTGGCTCTGATGTTGCTGGGATCCCTTCCTGAGGAGTTTGAGTTTCTTGAAACAACTCTACTTCACGGGAAGGCTGCTGTATCTCTTAGCGAAGTTTGTGCTGCCCTGTACAGTTATGAGCTGAGAAAGAAGAACAAGCAAGTTAGTTCAGGCGGAGATGCAGAGGTTTTGTTCGTCAGAGGCCATTCACAAAACAAAAACAAAGGAAAGAAAGGGAGATCCAAGTCCAGGCATAAACTAAGCAAAGACGAGTGTGCCTATTGTCGAGAAACAGGACACTGGAAGAGAGATTGCCCAAAGCTGACAACTAAGGGCAATTCTAAAGCCGTGGCGGAATCAAATGTAACCGCGTGTGATGATGCCGAATCGGACTTCTCATTGGCGACATCATCCAGCGGTGCTTCTGAAGTATGGATGCTGGATTCAGCATGTAGTCATCATATGACACCACATTTGGATTGGTTCTTTGATTTCAAAGAACAAAATGACGTTGTCTTCACAGCAAATGAAGCTCCTCTTACTACACTTGGGATTGGTTCAGTTCGCTTGAAGAATCATGATGGATCAATCATAATCCTAAAGGGTGTTCGGTATGCACCAGAAGAGAGGAAAAATCTTATTTCCGTTGGAACTTTAGAATCGAAAGGTTTTGAAGTAAGAGCTAAGGATGGGGTGATGAAGATCATCTCTGGTGCACTCGTGGAAATGAAGGGAATTCGGAAGAACAACAATACGTATCACTACATGGGTGGTACAGTTGTGGGTGCAGTAGCAGCAGTTACTGTTGATGATCGAAATTCAGAAGCAGTTAGGCTATGGCATATACGCTTGGGCCATGCAGGTGGAAAATCCTTGAATCTCCTCATAAATCAAGGATTGTTGAAAGGAGTGAAATACTCCAAATTGGAGTTTTGTGAACATTGTGTTCGTGGGAAACAAACAAGGGTTAAATTTGGAACAGCAATCCATAATACTGAAGGTATTTTGGATTATGTTCATTCGGATGTATGGGGTCCCTCAAAAACGAGTTCTTTGGGAGGGAAGCACTATTTTGTAACCTTTGTTGATGATTTTTCCTGGAGAGTTTGGGTGTATACGATGAAGACAAAGGATGAAGTGTTTGAGGTATTCCTCAATTGGAAAAAGATGGTGGAAACTCAGACTGATAAAAAGGTCAAACGTCTCCGTACAGACAATGGTGGAGAATTTAGGAGTGGTCTATTTCAGAAATTTTGTGAGGATGAAGGCATTGTCAGACACTTCACTGTCAGACATACACCTCAACAGAACGGAGTGGCAGAACGCATGAATCGGACTTTGCTGGAGAAAGTTCAGTGTTTGTTATCCAATGCTGGGTTGGGTAAAGAATTTTGGGCTGAGGCTGTGACATATGCGTGTCATCTCGTTAATCGTCTACCATCTACTGCTATTGATGGAAAAACACCATTGGAGGAATGGTTTGGAAAGCCTGCTGCTGATTATGATTCCTTACATGTGTTTGGTTCCGCTGCATATTATCATGTTAAGGAATCAAAGTTGGATCCTAGAGCAAAGAAAGCTGTGTTCATGGGGATCACCTCTGGTATAAAAGGCTATCGCCTTTGGTGTCCAGAAACAAAGAAAATAATCGTTAGCAGGGATGTCACCTTTGATGAATCTACCGTGTTGGAAAAGGTGAATGCAGAACAGCAGGATGGTACTCCCAAACAGGTGGAGTTTGAAAAGTTTGTTGTCCCAGCAGATCAAGAAACTCTTGATCATTCTCCTACGGTAGAAGGAGATTTTGAAGAAGAGGAAGTTCAACCCCAAGAACTTCCACAGCAACTTGAATCAATTGCAACTAGCAAGCCAAAGAGGACAATCAGAAAGCCTGCTCGCTTTGATGATATGGTGGCTTGTGCATCTGCAATTGCCGCTGATGATGTTCCTACCACTTATATTGAAGCAGTCAAAGGACTAGAGAAAGATAAGTGGAGGATTGCCATGAGTGAAGAAATGCAGTCCCTTCATAAGAATCAAACATGGGAACTGGTCAGCCTCCCGAAGGGAAAGAAGGCAATTGGATGTAAATGGGTATTTGCAAAGAAAGATTCCTAGCCAAGGTGATGTTCGCTACAAAGCCAGATTGGTGGCCAAAGGTTACGCTCAGAAGGAGGGCATTGATTATAATGAGGTGTTTTCTCTAGTTGTAAAACACTCCTCCATTAGAATTTTGTTGGCTTTGGTAGCACAGTTGGATTTTGAACTAGTTCAGTTGGATGTAAAAACTGCATTTTTACATGGAAACTTGGAAGAGGAAATCTATATGACTCAGCCAGAGGGATTCAAAGTTGCTGAAAATGAAAATTTGGTTTGTAAACTTCAAAAATCGTTGTACGGATTGAAGCAATCTCCGAGGCAGTGGTACAAGCGATTTGACAAGTTTATGATGGGAATTGGGTACACAAGAAGCAAATACGATCATTGTGTGTATTTGCACAAGCTACAAGATGGATCCTTTATATATCTTCTTCTGTATGTTGATGATATGTTGATTGTCTCCCCGAGTCTAATAGAAATTGAGAAGTTGAAGACTCATTTGAAAAGGGAGTTCGAGATGAAGGATCTAGGTGAGGCGAAGAGGATTCTCGGCATGGAGATTTTCAGAGATAGAAAATTGAGGAGACTTTGTTTGATTCAAAAATAATATCTGAGTAGGATGTTAAGGCGTTTTGGCATTGATGAAAAGTCAAAACCAGTTAGTATTCCGCTTGCTCCTCATTTTAAGCTTAGCGCCGCTTTGTCACCGAAATCTGATGCAGAACGGGAATACATGTCAAAAGTACCGTATGCAAATTCTGTTGGTAGCTTGATGTATGCTATGGTGCGTACGAGGCCTGATATTTTCCAAGCAGTGGGGGTTGTGAGCAGGTATATGCATGATCCTGGAAAGGAACATTGGCAAGCTGTGAAATGGATTTTGCGATACATCCATGACACAGCTGATGTTGGTTTGATATTTGAGCGGGAACATAATCAGTATGTAGTCGGATATTGCGATTCAGACTATGCTGGTGATTTAGATAAGCGTAGATCAACTACAGGCTACGTATTTACTCTTGCTAAAGCACCAGTCAGTTGGAAGTCTACCTTACAGTCAACGGTTGCTCTGTCTACTACGGAAGCAGAGTATATGGCAATTTCAGAGGCTGTAAAGGAAACAATTTAGCTTCAAGGGTTGCTTGGTGAACTAGGGATTGGACAAAAGTATGTCAAAATTCATTGTGATAGTCAAAGTGCTATCCATTTAGCAACGAACCAAGTTTATCATGCAAGGACGAAACACATTGATGTTCGGTATCATTTCATAAGAGAGATACTCGAAGAAGGTGGAGTCAGAATCGAGAAGATCCATACTACTGAGAATCCTGCTGATATGTTGACAAAAGTTGTGACTGCAATCAAGTTCAAATTTTGTGTGGACTTGATCAACATTGTCAAAGTTTGAAGATTGATTTTGGTGACCCCGTTTGACGAGGAGATTAAAGATTTTGGAAATTCGCCAAGGTGGAGATTTGTTGAAGAATGGCTCATTTCAAAATTGAGCAATATCCCACATTGGAAAATGGTTGTAAAGAGTGGTCTCTTTACACTATAAAAGGAGACCACCTATTTACATTTGAAAATATCCCAAATTGCTTAAGTCTTTTAGCAATTTCTACTTTCTTCCTCTATAGTTTGTAATAGTTTCACTTTAGTCCTTTAGTGAAATATTTTGGTGGGGTCTGAGGACGTAGGCTAAATTAGTCGAACCTCGTTAAATTTGGTGTTCTTTATTTTGTGCTATTCTTCAAGTAGCCATTGTTAGTTATAGTTGTAGTGTTATATTGTGCTATTAAATTCGTCTAGTTAATTCTGTCGAGGAGATTGGGTTTTAAGCGCGACCGTTGTGACGCCTCCAATCTTTCCTGGGAATTAAATCTAGTGTGATTTTCTAGTGCAATATTTCTCTCGCTATTTCTATATTTGGTGGAATATGACTCTGAGTTTCACAACGGATTGGACCCAATTGCAAGATGACCCAAGCGCACTACCCAGAGACCTGATTGGGCTAAAGACTATGAGATGTGATTTTAGTTGCTACTTTCAATTGTTATTTGCATTATTTAATTAAGTATTTTAATTAATTAAGTATTTAATTAGTGAGATTAGTGGACTGCTGATTGTGGAGACAACTAAAGATAGTGCTTTCACTAATTTAGGAGAATTAATTCAGTATTTTAATTCCACCATGTGTTTAGTGGACTGCACATTATGGAGGCAATTAGAGATAGTGCTTCCATTATTTTAGGAGAAATTGTTGATTCAGTTATTTAAAAACTGAGAGTTGTACGTGGAATGGGGATATAGAAAAATTGTCTCAAAATTCTCTTTCTTTCTTGCTTTCTGGAGTCTATCCTTCCACTTCAAGTGAAGAAAATTTACGTACTTGTTGTTACTCAAAATCGTGGAATCTGTATGGTTACAGTACCAGCTGGCATGGAATCGATGCTGAAGATAACCACGAACTGTGAGATCTTTTCATGGTTTGTTCAGTTTTAGTGAATTGGACGTGACTGTAGGCTGCTGAAAAAATCTTACTAATGAATGATAAACACTTTGAGTGGTAATTAATGTAAATAAATTGAATCGTTGAGTGGTTCTAGGCACAAAAAATCCGTTATATTGCTCAATATTATAAAAAGGTTAAGTAATTCGCAACAAACTACATAAAATAAATAATATTGTTGAATAGATTAGTAAAAAAGATTACTCAAATCATATAGAGGTATGGTCACTTTTGTTAACGTTTTTTATCATAAAAATATATATATATATATATATATATATATATACACAATAATCCAAAATTAAATTTATTTATAATAGCAAACAAGGATTGGTCGCTGACTTACACTGAGAAATTATAAAGATTATTAATATTTTATGACAAATAATAAAATATATATGGTTCGGCACGAACCTTTATCAATGAGTTAACAACTTACATACATTCTTAAATCAACAAATCCGTAATTCACATGTAAACATTCTTAAATCAACTAATCATTGGGTCTTCAAGTGCATGGAGCAGTCTTTGCAACAACAACAAAAAAAATGCATGGAGCAATAAGCCAGTAACCAATCAAACATTGTCTCTTCTTTTATGTTTATTTTTTGGGTTAATCTTCACGTGCATGTATTCTTTGATCGTCTTGATTTTTTATTCTCCATTTGCGCAGTGTTATATATATATATATATATATATATATATATTCATCTCATGCACACTCTACTACCTTGCAGGTGTAAATCATTTATAGTTTTAAATAGGAAAATTTTAAGGTGGATCGAGAGTGTTGCTCTCGATCCATTTTACACCACACATTCACTAAGGAGTGGGGTGGTTTTCACACCCACCTACCCGAGTGTAAATCACCCCACCCCAAGTGTTTATGTGGTGAAAAATAGACCGAGAACAACACTTTCCCTCGACCATAAAACTACCCGTTTTAAATAATTAATTACACTCAGACCCCCTCACTTATGAGGTAATACTCCCCTCACCTTTTAGAACTTACAATGACCTTCCCTCGACATGTTTTGGAATACATGCCATCCAATTGGCCTTATGTCTGGCTTCTCAATTTAGAACTTTTAAATTGAGATTTCATTTAATATGTGTATGAGTTCAACCAAGGAACAAACAACGCAACATAAACATGAAAGAAGTGCGTGCCTGATGCAATAGTCGGGGAGGAAAGTGGTGTAAAGTTTAGTTTAACGTTACGATATTGTATAATTCTGGGTCATAAATTGAATTTTGCTAAAAAATCTATATATATATATATATATATATATATGTTGTGTGTGTGTATGCAACTGAAAAGTGAAACCAAGATTACGTTGTTATCTAACAAAAGCCGACTACCAATTACTAATCATAAGAAGTCCTTTGCATTAAAAAAAACATTGATGACTTTATTCGATCCCAACAAGAATGTACCCGATGTATACATCCACAATTATAAAGATAGATATAATAAGACTAAAAATTATAAATGCATGATGTTGCACTCTGTATTGGCCTCCACTCTTGTACCAACAACTTCCTATAAAAGAATCCAAAACTTTATAATCTTATATTTTTCTAACGTTTGTTTGATGTGGGAGACATCTCATCAGTGGCGGATTTAGGATTGAAAGTCAGTGGGGGCATTGGCGATAGAACGAGAAATTTTACCGAAGGGGTGAAGACAAAAGATTTAAGGGGGGGTGCGGGGGATTTGCCCCCCGCGGTACGGTACGGTATATTTGTGGGGAGAAATTTAATAAGGAACTAGGTTCAATTACAACTTTTTACATAGTTTATACTTTTATATCTCTTTCGTTATAGTCAGGATTTTGAGTTTCAAGGGGAACGAATTCAAAATAAAGGAAGAAAACGTGATATTTTTCGAACTTTAAGAGGGGCGAAATTCAAATATAAAAAATTTTATAAGGTAAAAAAATGATTTTTCAAAATTTAGGGGGGGAGTGAGATGGAAATTGGAATTGAGGGGGGCACTTAAAAAATTGAGGGGGGCATTATGTAATTTATAAATTAAAATTTAAGAAAATATACATATAAAAAAAAAAAATTGAGGGTGCCCCGCCTTGGGCCTTAATAGATCCGCTCCTGCATCTCATAAACAAGCTAAAACTTAAGTACATCTAGATTAGGTGTCATTAAGCCAAATTCTGTAACATAAAATGTAAATTTAGTGGGATTAAGTTGAAGAAAACATACCTTTAAATTACAAGTTCCAAAACAAGAAACGCAAAGAAAACAAGAAGATCATAGAAACAACACACCATACATACGTACACACACTGTGATCATAGAAACAACAGGCTGCAGCCACTCTCTACCTCAAAAATAATATCCTAGCCATTAATCCATAATGCCGGGTATCGCTTATCTATGGAGCCACGTGTCACTATAATCAATATATTATCCATCTTTCTTGTAATTTCAAGTCATAACATTCTGTTTGACTTGGAAATTGCTGACTATTATTATTGTGATTGGAATTTGATTATGTAGCGCTCATCGGAAAAATCGCATTTTCCGTCTCATAAATTTACCATTTCTTGAGTTTGGTTTTATTATTACAAGTTTCTCGTATCTAGTCTCATAACTTTTCAAATTTCTTGTATTTAATCTTAATCGAAGTTTTCGTTCAAATTTTAATGGTCAAACTCATATGCTCAGTTAGTAAACATTTTTATCGGTCTTTCAGAGAGAATTCGTGTGTGATGGAACTCAAATACGAATTATATTCAATATCACGTGTCATTCATGCAAGAATTTTTCCAAAGAAAAAAGGTCAAAAATACTGATTCTCCGCAGCGTATCAGTTTGACCGTTAAAATTTGGACAAGGATTTTGGTTGGGTTAAATGCGAGATATTTTGAAAATTATGAGATTAAATGTGATAAATTAATAATGAATGATACTAAAATTAAAACAGGGCAAAATTCTCGGATAAAAATTGTGATTTCCCACTAAGCTATTACTTTATTAGTTACATTTCATTTTCCGTTCACGGAAACTATTAGTTACAACATTCCATTAGTACAATTTCAATTTTGTTTTGTTCAAGCATTTCCAAATAAAAGTCTTTTTATTTATACAACAAAGCTCATGAATTGAGTGCCTATGATCTATAATTTGTCTTTATGTACCAAATTTGTCATAATAGAAATATCAAGTTTTGTATTATAAGAATTGCTTTGAGAAATATTCAGGATTTCTTTTTTCCCATCTATGAGAATTATGGAGCTAAACTAAAATAAAATTTGCTGACCCTTTTTATTATTTCTTTTAAGAGTTTTACTACTTTTTATTAATTTACAAGCAAGTCTTTGTCAAATATGATCATAAAATAATTGAACTTTGGATACGGAGAATATTGCTTTGGATGATGAGTTTATTTATATATATGTGTATATATATATATATATATATATATATATATATATATGATCAACTAGGAAATTCTTGGCGGACTTTTTCTTCTCATTATCCTTGATTATTATTTATTATAATAAAATATGTTTTTTATTTATTTCTATTACTATCTTGCTTCTTTTTTTTTTACTAGTAATATCCTTATATATATATATATATATATATATATATATATATATATATGTGCGAGGTTTCAGATGACGACATAAAGGATATGCTATTAGGTTTCTGTTGGAAATTGAAAGTTTTAAACCTTCAAAATTATAGTCAAAATTCAGTTTTTTAACTTAAAGCAAATTAATTTTGAAACCTCCACATTGACCTATTAAAATTGTCATTACTTTGTGTTTCAATTATAAGAGTTACATGTTGTATTCTAGCACTATAAATAGGTGTTCTAAGGCTAGACAAAGGAGATGTTTTTCCTAAAACAATCTTGCACTTAAAAATGTTAGTTTCATATACTATTATTTTGGGCAATGCGATAAAGTCTCGTTCACTAGTTTTCTTGTGATCGTGCTCACAAAGGAGACGCCGGCGTGGCTTTCTTGGGTTTTATCTTGGGATGGTGATGAGCCGCCAATACCTGCACGGAGGGGAGGCTATCACGATCTTAGGACAGCGTCAAGTGGCGTGACTCCTACAGGCCAGCCGTTTAACTTCTTTACTATTTACATGTTTCTTAATGTTATAATATAAGTGTTGGGAATGTGCCCTCGATGCCAACGAGGAGTTAGAATACAAGGCACAAGTTTATATTGTGCAACCTCTAATTAATATAAAGGCAACAATATGTTGTTCGTATGATTCTTGATGGCATCTATAAAGTTTTAAATAAACAACTAGTCCATGTGTGTCAAGGCAAACCTTCGCATTCCTTAAGGAGATGGGCACTGGAAGGGTTTCGTACTTGATCACTTAAATAGTTCGCAAGTCAGAAAATTTCAATTGAGTATTGAGATTCATATAGACTTGTATGACACATACTCTGACAAAGGAGTGTCAGTCAAACACTATAAGATAGTGAGAGTTTGTGTCATAGATACATTGATGGGATTTGTGTATTTGAACACGGCTCGTAGTAATCCGATCACATGGAGTTTTATTCAGTGACTGTCAATGATTGGATTACTGATTATGAAGGTATGCGTGAGCCTTAGACCTGAGGAGTTACGGTCACAGTGTGCTTGTGACGTTGGATTCTGTCACTAGAGTAGTTAGACCCAAATCACCGGTTGAAAGGTGGGGTCAACCTCAAAATGCATTCTAATGGGCAAGTAGCATGTGAGGTGATTATCAAGAAGGAATTCACTGTCTCGAAAGTAAACGAAAAGTATCCTATGCGATCATAGGTAAATGAGATTGAAAGTCTCTGGCCAGAGCTGATGAACTAACTCGTGTTTAGTAATCTCATATTACTATGATTCTTAAGCATAGTATCGAGTCTTGTGAGTTTGACATATTCCATGACTCTCACTCGATCGGGATACGTTAGTGAAGGGCTTATACTCATACGGTATTCATAATCTAGAGGTTCATAATAACATAGTCATTTCGTACTCGATTGGGCTACGATGTGGGGCCACAGTGCTGGCTAGGTGTCACCCACATCCTTTGGTATCCTCCCACTGCCAATTGAGACAAACCTAGAGAGTCGCGCTATAAAGGAATAGACGGGGAAATCAAGTCTTGTGTTTGGATGGTGTTTTGGTAATTTGTCCTTTGGAAGGACGAATTAATTAATTGGACAAATTAATTTAATTGGTTGTTTAATTGGATTAAACAATGGTGAATTAAATTAATTAGTTTGAATATTTAATTGACTAGGTTAATTAAATATTTAAACTATAATATTAGTTAATTAATTAATTAATTAACAAGAATATTGATTTAACCGATATATATTTAATTGGTTTAAATGTTAATTGATTAAATTAATTGGACTAAGTTGACTAGGTCAACTTAGCCCAATTATTGTCCAAAAGGCCTAATAGGCGTGTACTGGTGGGCTTTAAGTTGGAGGATTTATTTAATCCTCCAACACAAGTCAGAGAACACAACAATTCACATAACGTGAAATCTTCCACCAGAAATACATCAGAGAGAAATTATTTTTCTTCCAACTCAGTCTCGCTAGCCGCCCCGGGGATTGGAGATGGAGATTTTCCGGAGTTCGTTCCTGCGTGATGATCTAGAGACAATACAATTGAACCGTTGGAGAAGATTGAAGATTCGCAAGGATTAAAGTTGAATACGCGAAAATATAAGGCTACGTTTGTTTCTATTTTGAACTTATATTTTGGCCAAAATTTTGGTCAAAACTTGTTTGACTTATCATTTTTCACCAAACAGCTATTTTTTGGCCAAACATTTGTGACAGCTACATTGGCTACACCACCTTACACCCTTTTCTACTTTTGACTTACTTTATTGTATTATATAAATTTTATATTATATTTTTCAATCATTACTAATTATAAACATTACTTTCAAACAAAAACTTACGTGATTTGACTGTTACAGTAACTCTTGTCTCTTTTGAAAATAAAATCAAACACAAAACCAAATAAATTTTCACCAAAGTACACAACTCCCAATAAACTTTTTCACCAAAATTTTCATCAAAAAAAAATCCTCCAAAATAGAAACAAACGTAGCCAAAGTTTTTCGTATTCACCTTTTTCATGATTAAAATCGACGAAAGCCACGAATTGATCTTGGTTTGGGAATCCGGATCTATTTTACGTTTCCGCTGCGCATGCCCAACAGGATTCGCAACAATAAGTTATATCTATACATGATTTATTTGCATCTATATTGCTTATAATTTGAAACTTCTCAGTTTTGGTTTTGCACAATAAAATTGAAATTTTACAACAATCTAAAATCGTGATATTGTGATTTAATTTGTGTTTCAATTGTGATTAATGCTTATCTAACTCATTTTCTGATATTTGCATGTGACACGTTGAGGATTTTCATGAGAATCAAAGAAAAGCTTTTGATGTTAGAGGTTATGCATATCATAGAACTACAGAAGCTAGTATTTGTCATTTGGTAAAAATTTCTTGAAGATGGTACTTTGATTTACACAGATGCAAAGAGGTACGACTCTCTACTACTTATATTATGTACCAAAGGTCATTAAATGTGATCAAATAGTGAAAATATATATATATATATATATATATATATATAAATTACTCTCATGCAAAATAGAAAACAAAAGGAAAAGGTAACACCTAGTATAAAAGAGGAATTACAAAACCTTAGCCAAAAATTATGCAACAGTTTGTCAGGTTGTCGAATACTACTAAACTTAATCAATTGTTGCATAAATCTACTTTTGTGATTCTTTTGTTACTGTTGTTTTGTCTTTGACTTTGATACCTGAACATGCCATGGTAATCTAGAGTATATTAAAGGATATTATACCTGATTTTTTGTCATCACTATAATTGATATTCCTAGGTGAATTTTCAACCAGTGTTGAAATGGAGAATATTATTTGAATGTCTGAAATTTATTGCTGTCATTATATTATGATCTGAATTTTATTATGATGATATGTCTCAATAATTGTATATAAGTTGCATTTCAACGGCTAATTGGCATTAAGATTTATAATGAATGATAATTGCTAGCTATTATTAACTTTTATCTCTTATTTTGGAAGTTACATATCTTTATGACAAGAATATCATGAAGTATAAAGATTTATATTGTTTTACGCATTGAGGCTGACTACTTAGTAATAATATATATTATGATCTAATTAATCATTTGTTATGATGCAATATTTGAGTGTGTGTATGTACTTACTTCATTAGCTATTCACATAATATCATGTAATCAGTTAAAAAAAAACATGCATATTGACTTGATGGAATTGAATGCTCTTTGTGGAGAACACGTTATGGCCAGACAAAAATTCATCAATATGTTACTACATATTGGAAAAAAAAATACGAAGTAAAATTATTTCTTCAACGGCTAGTGCAATATAAAAGGGTTGCAATTAAATTGTTGACATACAATTATTACTTATCAGTTCTGGAGGTTATTATGAGTTGTGCATATTTACTTGTGGCAATTATATATATAAAGCGATATTCAAGTGCTATTGGAACGTGATAGTGTTAAATTTTGGAGTGAGCTATGAGAAAATATTTTCATTTAAGAGAAAACAAAAATCTCAGCTCTATATATTAACTTAGGAAAAATTATTTTTTTAGTCTGTTAACTTGGTCTACCCTGCGTTTTAATCTTTTAAGTTGACGCATTGCAAAATTAGTCCGTTATCTTCGGACTTTTTGTAATTTTAGTAAATTTAGTCCGTGGCATAGTCCCCACAAATAAATCAGACCCAACATGCTTCCGAAATAAAATTCGACTTTCATAAATTCATACCTTTGCTTGACCGGCGTATCACCGGACATTCCAAGTCCTTGTTTTTACAGGTTAGATCGTCTTCCGAATACCATCTTGAGGGTGACTATGCATTTTGAGGGGAACTATGCCACGGACTAAATTTACCAATTTTATAAGCACAAAAGGACTAAATTTACCAAAAGTCCGACGATAACGGATCAATTTTGCAATGCGTCAACTTGAAGGACTAAAACGCAAGGGAGGCTAAGTTAACAGACTAAAAATATAATTTTCCCTATTAACTTATATACAATATTATGTCTTGTTGGTATCTAACTGCATGTGCTACAGTAATACATTGTGAAATGCGGATAATTTACTTAGTATAGAAACGAAACATAAGCTGTGTTCTTATGGGGATCATTCTCTTAATATAACTATTGTAGTTTGAGTGACCATTTAATCGCCCACAAGTGCCTATTCAAAGATTACATGATGAATATTCTCACCAATAATTTTCATAAGAAATGTTTGTTTGGAATTTAATTACCATATCCATGAATTATATTATATATATATATATATATTTCTAATGTTGCACATTCAAAATTTACCTTGAGAAATTTGAGTGTAGGTAATATGTTAGGCTCAATTTTGAGTTGCATGTGATGGTGTTCCAGTTTGATTTTTGTGCACCTCACCCAGAAAATAATTTAGTTTTAATTGAATAATAGTCTAAATCAGATGAAAGGTGATGCTTTCTTTACGGAAATTTGTTGCTGTGTTAATTGCAATTGATTTAAAATAATAATAACAATAATAAAAAAAATAAAAAAATAAAAATAAAACTCTCGGAATCACTAATTATGCTGTAAAATATATTTTAAGATAAGATGCTAACAAATAACTTATTTCTTGCAACGGAAATCTGGGTTGATTTTAATTGTCACTATAAGATTTGAAAATTGACCATGAGATACCGTCGTATTGAATTATTAGTGTGTGCATTAATTTTATCATATTAGCACAGGCGATAGTTAGGAAAGAGGAATAAAAGCATTTGGAAAGATAATTGGTAATTATATTTCTGTGTTGTAATATTCAATTTTGTAAATTTCAAATGTCAATTTGTGTAAGGAAAGTATGAGGTGTAAGTGAAGATGAAATATTATGATACTTCTGAAATAGAAGTACTATATACCCTTGAAGTATTAATAAATAAATAATATATGCAAAGAAAATAGGAAAAATTCGAGAACTCTGTAATATTTTGAGTCAATTTATTTCAACGTTAATCATTTTAGCAATTAATTGTGAATTGATTGAATTTTCTAATGTAATTAATCTCATTTATTCTCTTATGAGTTGTCTTGAGAGACTTGACATACATTAGATTATCTTGAAGTTTGCTTTGGGCAAAGTTTCACGAGATATTTATCTTCAAATTTTTGAGGTATGTGTTCTCAAAATTTTGAGTTATGTGTTTCTACAATACATAAGAATATGCTAAAAGCCCCCCAAGTATAATAAAAGGGATTCTTGGTTCCATTCAGGAGATCATGTTGAAAATGAGTCAAATAATTATCTTAATTTTGTTATAATGGCTAAAGTATGTGTTGCTAAAGCAATACATTCTCCTTATAAGTATAATAATTGTTCTGAAACTATATATTATGCTGATTTTGAATAAAGTGATTTTAGATTAAAAATGATTTTTGTTATAGTTGGCAATTAAAAAATTTATGACAGTAATGATTAAATAAATAGATTAATTAAATTAAAGTGTAAAATTTATTTAGCTTTCAAGATATAGTGAAAGCTTCTTGATAACTTCTTATGATTTATGTAATGGTAAAATCTATAATACATCTATAATTTGATTCATAATGTTCTTCATTTGTATAGGAGTTAGTAAAGGATAACAATATTTTATTAACTGCAAATGCAATTATATATTCTGAAGTAGCATGTAAAATAAAATTAAAATGAATTTTGATTGTAGAGGTTGAATTTTTACTCTGTAACTCATAAATTTTGTAATTCCTTATTACATCAAATTCTACTTGGATATGAATTCAGTTTAATCAATTAATTACTTGATTTATTCAAAATGAGATAATACGATAAATTAAAGAAGTCCCTAATATATTGACTCCTGGTCATGTGAGAATATTTTAACATAAACTAAACTATGTTATAATTTTGAGATTTTCTTATGGGGAGCTAAGTTAATTGTCTCATACTTAAATACAACAAGTTTTTCCAAATATGAGATATCCTATCTTAATTAGAACCATGATTTCTAAATCCAAGATGCACTAATTAATCAAGTACTAGAATGTGTGGATTTTAATTACATTGCATTGATGACTAAAATATTTTTCTTATTAGAAGATCTTGTGAAATGTGGGGGTTCAAAGTGATGATGATGAGGTTTGATGATTTTGTTAAGTCGTTGAGATGCAAGATATATACAAAATAAAGTTAGAAGAAATTATGATAATATTTGAAGTTTGTTTTAATTTATATATTTAACAAGTTTACTTAAAAGAAAAAAAAAGGAAAAGAATGAGTTTGAAATATTATCCAAATACGGAGAAGTGTGGGGGTATATATTGGTTTATTTTATTTTATTTTTTCACTTTAAGAGCTAATCTTATGTTATTAGGTAATTCTAGAAAATTGGAAAAAAAAATTGAAGATAATGTAATGACAGTTGAGGAGATTAAGTGAAACTTCTAGATTGACCATGTATATATTTATTTTGATAATTATTCCTTGTGGAGTTCTTCTTGTGGACTATAGGTTGATGTTCATGGAACGAGGAAAACAAGAATGTATAAAAGAGAAAAAAATATTATGTTCCATGATATAGAAATTACCTAATAATGTTTGATTCCACAGTGTGAAAAATTGAGGTATGTTAGTGTGCATTTTATGCATATTTTATATATATTTTCTTTATTATTTTATTGGTATTTGAGTTTAAATTATAGATATTTATTATGGTTTTTATATTTGATAGGTGAAACTTTAAAGAAGATGGAAAATGAAGAAAAAAAGATGAAGAAAAGAAAGAAAGAGAAGAAGACACATAAAGTAGTAGGAATCTTCCTATTTTTTAGGAGCTTTCCTATTTCTTTTAGGAGTTTTATTAGTATTTTATTCTAGTAATTAATTAATTTCCTTCTTCCATTAGAATTAGAGTTTTATTTAGTTAGGAGTCTTTTGGCTAGGCATATATAATAGATATTGCTGGAATTTATTCTCTCTTCTAGACTTTTGATCACTATTCACGTTTTTACATGGAGAGGAGAAATAATTCCTGCGTTTTTCTTTCATTGGAGATGTATTGCTAAAAACTCAAGTTCTAGCCGAGGATATTTGAAGTTTTAATTCTACAAAAATTTGTGAGATCGAATTTATTCTTATTCTTTCTTTATTCTTGTGTATTTACATATTCTTTATGTTTGTTGATATTATTGTTTCAATTAATTGAGTAATTCGGCCGGTTATTTAATTGTTGGAATAATATATAGCTAGTTAGAATCCCAAATCCGTAATTGTTTGATCAATTCTAATATTGGTAGCAATTAATAACATTGATTATGGACAAGTTTTCAATTGTTATTATGGGAATATGTAATCTAATTTAAATGAACCGAGCTTGTGAGTTCGTTAATTAGAATTGGTGTTTCTCTAATTCTTAAAGCTATTATTGAATTAAATCTTAAGAGCTTGTTTAGGGTTATTCAATTAATAAGGGAAATAATCAAAGAGCTTGTTTTGATTATCGATAAAATAAGGGGAAACGAGGTTGTTAGAGCTTGTTAACGGCTATAGCCAATTTATTCAAGAATATTGAATTATCTTTGCATCGATGATCAAATTATAGAATTAAAACGGATAAAATTCCTTAGGCTAGAATCTCACTACATATTGATTTATTCTACTTGTTTAATTTTGCATCTCTTGATTTTAATACTTTTTGTTATTTATTTTAAGTTTAGTTTAATCGATTATTAAAAACTCCCTTATTTTATTTTAATATTAGCAATTTGAGAAATAATCTGAACCAATCCCTGTGGATTCGACCCTACTTATCGCTATCTACAAATTTAGGAGTAGGAAATATTTTTGTAGGTTCGACAACCTAACAAATTTTGGCGCCGTTGCCGGGGATTGGTGCTTTTTGATTTATTTCTCATTATAGAATAAATATTTTTGTTGCTTGGTCAGTTTTATGCCTCGATCCCTTCGTACAGGTGAACTTCAATACGATCCTGAAATTGAGAAAACAGCTCGCCGACTACGAAAAGAAGCCAAGCAACGTGCTCAAGGATTCCCGTCTACTTCATCTCCCGGACTCAATTTAACTTTGGATTTGAGTGATACATCCAGTGATTCAGAAGAAGATCTAGAAGTCATGGCCAACGCCAACGAGAGAACTTTAAGGGAGTTAGCCATGCCAAACATGAACCAACAACCTCTTTGCATTCAATATCCCACTCTTGAGGTAGATTTTGAATTAAAATCTGGCCTTATACACTTACTTCCCACTTTTCGTGGTCTTGCAGGAGAAGATCCCCACAAACACTTGAAAGAATTCCATGTGGTCTGCTCGACGATGAAACCAAGGAATGTCACTGAAGACCAAATCAAACTGAGAGCTTTTCCATTTTCACTAGCTGACAGAGCTAAGGATTGGCTCTATTATCTACCCTCTGGTTCAATCCAGACATGGAACGAAATGAAGAAACAATTCTTGGAGAAATTCTTCCCCGCCTCACGAGTTGCAAACATAAGAAAGGAGATATGCGGGATTAGGCAAATCAGTGGAGAGTCGTTGTACGAGTACTGGGAGCGATTTAAACAACTAGAAGCCAGTTGTCCACAACACCAAATTCCTGAACAACTCCTAATCCAGTATTTCTATGAGGGTTTGTCAACAATGGAAAGGAATATGATAGATGCTGCGAGTGGAGGCGCACTGGTTCACAAAACTCCCACAGAAGCAAGAAATCTGATCTCCAACATGGCTGCCAACACCCAACAATTTGGCACTCGGGAAGATACTGCACTGAAGGGGGTGAATGAGGTGAATTTTGCATCAGTGAATCAACGTCTGGATGATTTGACTTCCCTAGTGCAAAAATTAGTAGTAGGCAATACACAGCAAGTGAAGGCATGTGGTATCTGCTTCAATCGTAGTCATACTACCGAGGTGTGTCCTACACTTCAAGAGGATCCACACGAACAAGCCAATGCTATTGGATTTCCGGGGGCTCCACAGAGAAAGTATGATCCCTTCTCCAATAACTACAATGACGGGTGGAGGGATCATCCTAATTTGAGTTATGGTCCACGGTCTACTGGATTCCAACAATCATATCAATCCAGACAACAAGCACAACCACCTCAGCCATTCTCCGACCCACAAGGCATGCCTCTTGAAGAAATTGTTAAACAATTAGCAACTAACACACAACAATTTCAACAAGAGACGAGGACTAGTATACAACATCTGGAGAGTCAAATGAGTCAGTTAGCTACAACTGTGAATGAGTTGGTCTCCCAAAGCTCGAGTAAACTACCCTCTCAGCCCATAGTGAATCCAAAGCAGAATGTCAGTGCAGTTTCTGTGAGAAGTGAAAAGGGGTTACAAGAGCTCAAGAAATTTGTAATACCTCCACCGTTTCCTAGTCGGTTTGCTAACTCTAAGCGTAAGGCAGAAGAAGAGTTGGAGAAGAAATCCGTGAAACCTCAACTCATTAAACCGACTGAGACACGTACCGAGCAGGTCAAGCTAATTGAGGTATCTCCCCCATTTCCTGGTGAGCTTGTGGAATATGAGAAGGAAGAGCAAGTAAAGGAAATTCTAGAGACTCCTCGAAAAAATGAGGTAAATGTATCTGCAGTACTTCAAAAGAAATTACCTCCAAAATGTGAGGACCCAGGTATGTTTACTATTCCTTGTAAGATAGGTGATGTGCTAATTGAGAAGGTTATGTTAGATCTAGGAGCTTCTATTAATATCATGTCTCGTTCTCTCTATGGATCTTTGAATGAGGGAAAATTGAAACGAACGGATGTGATTATCCAATTGATTAATAGGTCTAATACATATCCTGATGGTATTCTTGAAAACATATTAGTTCAAGTTAATGATTTAGTTTTTCCTGCTGATTTTTATGTTATTAATATGGGTGAAGATAACTCTTGTGATTTTGCTCCCATTTTACTTGGAAGACCATTTCTTAAAACATCTCGAACTCACATTGATATTCATGATGGGATAATTACTATGGAATCAAATGATGAAATTATAGAATTTTGTATTTATGATTCCATGAAATATCCTAATGATGATCATTCTATGTTTGTCAAAGATGATACTGACTTGTTCATGCAGCGAGTTATTGAACTCAATGATGATGATCTATTAAAGGTAGCTTGGCACAATGATGGCTTTGAACCTCCTACTCATGCAACTTGAGCCATAACCTCGTCTAGCCAAAGACATTAAACAAAGGCGCTGCTTGGGAGGCAACCCAAGATTCTACCTTTTCTCGTTCCTTTATTTTCTGCTTTTATTTATATTTTTTTCGTTTTTTTTTCTTTCTTTGAGGGGAAACACATCCCAAGGTCATACTGGGGCACGTTTTAAACTCTAAAAAAAAAAAAAAACTATTATTATTTATTTATTTATTTTTTTTTGGGCAGATTACAACTTCAAATTAGGCGTACCCACGCTTTACTCAAAGTTGCAATCTGTCTAGTTGTGCACAATGTTGATAATTCATGACTTAAAATTAGACGTGCCTACGCTCAAAAATAAGTTACACTCTGCCTTAAAATCTTCACCCCTTAATCAATTCCCCAAAAAAAAATAATAATAATAAGTTACGCTAAAAAAAAAAGCTTTTTCTTCCTTTTTTTTTCTTTCTCACGTAACTCTCACCTAATTTCTCCCCCTCCCAATTTGTTTCTTTTGCAGCAACAAGAACACCCACAACCTCATCATCCTCCAACCATTGAAGCTCCACCTCCACCAACCGAAGACGGCGGCGAAATCAAAACCCGTCGCTGCTACACCACCGAAGACGGCGGCGAAATCAACTCCAACCGACGCGTCACCTTCCAGCAGCAGCTTACCAAACTGGATCTAGCCGCCGCGAGCTACCACCTTCACCGACGCCGCCTCCTCCGACAAACGCGATTCGACCACCGGAAGAGACGCCACCAACCGCCGCTGCTTCCTCAAACCATGGCTACAGCCGCGCCGTCGTGACTCAACCAGATCCGACGCCGTGCCGGCACGAACTCAAAAACCACCGCGCGCTACACCGTCGACACCAAAGGCGAAATCAGACGCGCCGCCGCACGCTCAACCACCTTACGCATCCACCGGCATTTAAAGGGCCGTCGCGTTACTTCCTCAAAATCCGATGGCCGCTTCACCACCCCACAGCCGTCGCGTCACCTCCTCAAAACCCGAAGCCAACTTCTCCAAACGCACAACAACCACTGCTATGTCACCGGCAGCTGCAAATTCCGGGCATTCTCCGAAAATTTCTTCGGGGTTCGGTTCTCTGAGATCAATTACATTTCAGTCACCACCGAATTGATCTCGTGTTCACACATCTAATTTAGGGGAGTCCCGTTCCTTTACCTCTATTTTTTTATTATTCCCCTTATGCTTTATATTTTTATACATTAAGATACATTGAGGACAATGCATGAAATAAGTGTGGGGGAGGGGTTAAATCCTTTGTCGTGATGGGTGTATAATTCTCTTAATGTGCAACGAGTTAAGTTAGTGTAAAATTTTTTTCGAAATATCAACTCTTTTGATTTGAGAAATTGATGGAATTCATGAGAGAAGTCGAGCATGCTTATACCGTTACAATTGTTGAAGTACGTGCTTTTTTGTGAAATTTACGGAAGTTTGTAATTTGGAATAATTGTGTATGTGATATTTGACTCGCAAAGTTCGTTGATATTTTCTTAGGTTTAAATTTTGGTGAAATTAAATTGATGATGAATTGAAAATATGGGTATTAAGACCCTATGAAGTAGTTTGTGCTTAAAATGTGTATGATATAACCTCTTGTAGCGCCTGGGGCTAACTACACTGAAGGGATTAAGCCTGAGGAGTTTTCAAGCTTGGTAACCTAAGGCCAACTGGTCTGGGATCTATCGGCCCAAACCTGCTACTGTGTTAGTATCCTAATAGGGCTATAAGAGAGTATCAAATGATAAATGATAAACTTGTTGAGTAACCGGGTGCATTCATGACCAATGTTTGTATTCGCGTCAAAAGACAAGTAATTGCTTAAAGTAAATAAAAGTATGATATTGGTGCTAAATTGGTTATACAATGCTTGAGGAGATAGAAATGGACAATGCGAGTTGAATGTTGTATACGTGGTATTGTACTTATGGTTTTTTGTGAATTTTTGAAGAGTATGTATGGATACGAAAGTTATGGTTGAGGCATGAATGATATCTTTAAAGAATTTTGTTAAAATTTTTGATGATAAGGGTTGATGTTTGGAAAAATAAGTTTCTTTGACTTTCTTGTTGTACACTGAGAGGTCGATTTTGTGGGTATATCGTCTGCAAACCCTCACGAGACACAACTCGTCCACTAGGGTAACCTAGGGGTTTAAAGGCTTGTTGCATACGCTAAATGCAATCGTGATTCCTACGAAAAATGGTTAGGTTTAGTTGTTTTTATTTTTCTTTATTTTTTGAGTCTTTTGTCTTTGCACGAGGACGTGCAAGAGTTAAAGTGTGGGGGAATTTGTTAGTGTGCATTTTATGCATATTTTATATATATTTTCTTTATTATTTTATTGGTATTTGAGTTTAAATTATAGATATTTATTATGGTTTTTATATTTGATAGGTGAAACTTTAAAGAAGATGGAAAATGAAGAAAAAAAGATGAAGAAAAGAAAGAAAGAGAAGAAGACACATAAAGTAGTAGGAATCTTCCTATTTTTTAGGAGCTTTCCTATTTCTTTTAGGAGTTTTATTAGTATTTTATTCTAGTAATTAATTAATTTCCTTCTTCCATTAGAATTAGAGTTTTATTTAGTTAGGAGTCTTTTGGCTAGGCATATATAATAGATATTGCTGGAATTTATTCTCTCTTCTAGACTTTTGATCACTATTCACGTTTTTACATGGAGAGGAGAAATAATTCCTGCGTTTTTCTTTCATTGGAGATGTATTGCTAAAAACTCAAGTTCTAGCCGAGGATATTTGAAGTTTTAATTCTACAAAAATTTGTGAGATCGAATTTATTCTTATTCTTTCTTTATTCTTGTGTATTTACATATTCTTTATGTTTGTTGATATTATTGTTTCAATTAATTGAGTAATTCGGCCGGTTATTTAATTGTTGGAATAATATATAGCTAGTTAGAATCCCAAATCCGTAATTGTTTGATCAATTCTAATATTGGTAGCAATTAATAACATTGATTATGGACAAGTTTTCAATTGTTATTATGGGAATATGTAATCTAATTTAAATGAACCGAGCTTGTGAGTTCGTTAATTAGAATTGGTGTTTCTCTAATTCTTAAAGCTATTATTGAATTAAATCTTAAGAGCTTGTTTAGGGTTATTCAATTAATAAGGGAAATAATCAAAGAGCTTGTTTTGATTATCGATAAAATAAGGGGAAACGAGGTTGTTAGAGCTTGTTAACGGCTATAGCCAATTTATTCAAGAATATTGAATTATCTTTGCATCGATGATCAAATTATAGAATTAAAACGGATAAAATTCCTTAGGCTAGAATCTCACTACATATTGATTTATTCTACTTGTTTAATTTTGCATCTCTTGATTTTAATACTTTTTGTTATTTATTTTAAGTTTAGTTTAATCGATTATTAAAAACTCCCTTATTTTATTTTAATATTAGCAATTTGAGAAATAATCTGAACCAATCCCTGTGGATTCGACCCTACTTATCGCTATCTGCAAATTTAGGAGTAGGAAATATTTTTGTAGGTTCGACAACCTAACAAGGTATGTGATATTGTGTTATATCATTTCAGTTTATTTAAACATGGCATAAGATTAAAGTTTAAATTGGTTTATACCATTATGATGAGGCTAAATGGAAAATGATGAATTGCAATTGAGAAGTTGAGATAATGACATGCAACAGTCAAAATACTCAAAACAAACAAAAGATGTTAAGTAAAAAATAATGGTGATATAATATGTTTGCTTGACAGTGTTATCACTAACTTCCATTGGTTGTTTCTGTGAAGTATATATTTTAACAGGTGCACGTGCACAAGACAAGAAGAAAAGAGAAGTGAAAGTATACAGAGATACAAAATAAAGCGTTATATAAATTAAATGATGTGAGCATATGTTGACTAGCAATGATGCTAGATCATTAATCATGCATGATATATATATATATATATATATATATATATATATGTTGTGAGCATATGTGGACTAGCGATTAGGCTAGATCCGTAATCATCGAGGGGGATGGGCAGAGCCCGCAAGGGAGTCACCTCCGAGAGAAACCCAACCTATGTGATAGGAGACCCCCTGAAGAAGGGTAGGAACAACCTGTACTGCATGACTCGTAAAAGCACTAATTTAAAGGAGAGTGTCCAAAAGAGATGCCTCATTCCCAATCCCTAAGGTGAAGTGCTTTGGAAGTGTGATGTTAGGTTGGGTATTACCCTTAATGAGACCAAGACGGGAATTCCGCAGGGTAGAGGTCACACGTGCCCTTGGAGGTTTCACCTAAGTGAGAGTTGCCATACATAGGTCGTGGCTATGGGTTGGGCTAACCCTAGAGACCCCACGAGAATCAAGATTAGAGCGCAGGACCTTTAATGCGCTAACCTGCTCGCTGAGACCGATGTCGATACTCTGTGTGTGGCATATTGAAGTTTAGCCAAGGGACCTAATTTAAGGCCTAGTCCATTATGGTTCCCTCAAATGGAAATCGCTAACACTAAGTGTAGGCTCAAGCTCGGAACGCTCCTACACCCACGACATAGTATTCAGTTGCCCCTTTTATATGTGCATATATATCATTTTGAAGCTTTAAACCTTGTGGGGGGATTGTTGGAAATTGGAAGTTTTAAACCTTCAAAATTATAGTCAAAATTAGTTTTTTAACTTAAAGTAAATTAATTTTGAAACCTCCACATTGACCTATTAAAATTGTCATTACTTTGTGTTTTAATTATAAGAGTTAAATGTTGTATTCTAGCACTATAAATAGGTGTTCTAAGGCTAGACAAAGGAGATGTTTTTCTTAAAACAATCTTGCACTTAAAAATGTTAGTTTCATATACTATTATTTTGGGCAATGCGATAAGGTCTCGTTCACTAGTTTCCTTGTGATCGTGCTCACAAAAGAGACGCCGGCGTGGCCTTCTTGGGTTTTATCTTGGGATGGTGATGAGCCGCCAATACCTGCACGAAGGGGAGGCTATCACGATCTTAGGACAGCGTCAAGTGGCGTGACTCCTACAGGCCAGCCGTTTAACTTCTTTACTATTTACATGTTTCTTAATGTTATAATATAAGTTATATCTATACATGATTTATTTGCATCTATATTGCTTATAATTTGAAACTTCTCAATTTTGGTTTTGCACAATAAAATTGAAATTTTACAACAATTTCATCAATGAGTTATTACTTATTCCAGATCAAATAGTTTAGTAGTTGAAACAAATTATCCGTAATATTACGTGCACACTTACATTATTTATTTATTTATTTATATATATATATAGTTGTTTAGAAATTTTAACCAAAAAAGAAAAAAGAAAAAAAACAGCGTAAGCAAAAAAGTAAAGGTGGTGATAGAGATACGTCATCATGAATCAGTAAAGTTGATCAACCTACAGTAACGTACAATTCATGACACACAAGTAAAAAAATGGAATTAAGAAATGATCAAGACCGTCGGATCAGTGCCAGCTGGCACTGCAACAACGACGCAAATTCCACGATGGTGATCAGAATCGGAACGTCAGCTCTCAGGCTCATCAAAGCTTTCGTCAATCTCATCGTACGTCTTGCAATGTTGGATATTGGATGGAAGTGCATGGATCACAATCGTGCAGTTGAGCAGAAACAGATTAGTAATGGTGTTAAAATAAGTGCACTTTCTAGAAGGTTTCTTAGTAAGTTTTAGAATTCTAGAGAATGTTTTCCATTTTCATTCTAGAGAATGTTGTTACTAGCTCATTCTAGAAGATGTTGTCACTAGTATGTTATTAGAAAAATCTTGATAAATAGAACTATCTAGATATATATGTAGATATATCTAGATAACATATGTGTAAAATTATCTAGATAATTAGACCATCTAGAAGGTGTGTGTCTACATCTATATATATGAGGATGGTGTGCAAAGTGATGTAACAATAACAACAAGCAATTCAATCAATACAATAGCTTCTTTCAACTACAAATATTCTCTACAACTTCCAACTATTCCAACTATTATTCAATTCTTCATCTCCTACCATACTCTTCCTATTCACTTTACACAATATTCACACAACTAATAATCTTCTTTACACACACACACTCACTCAATATTAGTTGGCAATGAAGTCGTCGTCGGCAAGCTCACGAGCTTCTCCGCCGTCAGCCGCACCAAATCATAAGTGAGGTTCAGCATACAGACATTTCCTCTACCGGAGAAGATTCCGCCGTCATCTAGTGCGAGGGAAGCAATGCAGTTACCGGTGGTGCATAGTCGGACCATAGAGAGCGACGGAGGCGGCGCTGTTGATGTGGCGGCGAGACAAGGCTAAGGAAAGGACAACTTCACGACGACGAGTCCGTCCTCCAGTCTCTCGGTCGATAGAAGCCGGTGGCGCGGAGGAGTATTCACTGGACGTGAACCGGCGGGTAGGCCGAGCAGAACCTCTAGATAACTTCGTGGCTGCGGTATCTCCGCCTCCGGCGGAGCGGTGATAACGATCTCTATTCTCCTAAGGCTCGGATGCAAAATCCGCTCAGTACGGTTGGCATTAACTAATAAATCTTTTTTACACACACACACTCACTCAATATTAGTCGGCAACGAAGTTGTCGTCGGCAAGCTCATGAGCTCCTCCACCGTCAGCCGCACAAAATCATAAGTGAGGTTCAGCATACAGACATTTCCTCGGCCGAAGAAGATTATGCCGTCATCTAGTGCGAGGGAAGCGATGCAGTAACCGGTGGTGCATAGTCGGACTATAGAGAGCGACGGAGGCGGAGTTGTTGATTTGGCGGCGAGACAAGGCTAAGGAAAGGACAACTTCACGGCGACGAGTCCGTCCTCCGGTCTCTCGGTCGACAGAAATCGGTGGCGCGGAGGAGTATTCATCAGACGTGAACCGGCGGGTAGACCGAGCAAAACCTCTAGATAACTTCGTGGCTACAGTATCTCCGCCTCCGGCGGAGCGGTGATAACGATCTCTATTCTCCTAAGGCTCGGATGACAAATCCGCTCAGTACGGTTGGCATTCATCGCGGCGGCGGCGGCAATTTCCACAAGCTGGAGGGGGTTATTGTCCATTTGGACGTCATTGTTACCTTCTTCTCTCCGGAGATACTCGAACCGGCTAGAGAGCTGGATCGGAACAGCGTTTGAGGCTGCGTAGCTGAGTGCCGGCGTGGGAAACGGCTGTGGCGAGGGGGCCTGTGCTGTGTCTTTTGTGGCGGAAGATGTGAGGGTGATGAGGAAGACGAGTACGGGGGCCAAGAGCGCCATTGTTATGTGATAGTGATGTGTGAGAGTGACTGATTTCATTGGCGTTGTGTGGGAAATGGGACTGACTGATTTGATTTGATGTGTGAGGGTGGTCACGTATATATCGTGATCAGTCCTATACGTATATATACATACATATATACATACATATATACATACATACATATATATATATATATATTATAACTAACTAAAATTTTGGCGGGTGCAACAAAATGGTTAGTAAAATTTTGGCGGTTGCAACAAAATGGTTAGTAAAATTTTGGTGGGTGCAACAAAATGGTTAGTTATAATATATATATATATATATATATGTAAGTAAGTGTTTTCTTTTGATCCCTTTGGTTCAAACAATGGTCATAATCACTTTAATATTTGATGATAATAATTAGAGTTTTGCTAGATCAACCAATATATTTTCATTCTCAAAACGCTCATGAATGTATTTTTCATTTAGAATAATGATTTCACTAATTTTTTTTTTGAAAAAAACTCAATAATTAAGAATAACAATTCTAAAATATCTTTGCTTCTTAAGTTAATAATTAATCAATTATTGTTTTATATGATTTTTTTTCGTTTTGATTTTTGAATTGATAAGCTCTATAAAAGGAACTTTACTTTTTAATGTTATTCATATACATACATATATCGTGATCAACCCTATACATACATATACATACACATATATATATATATATTCGGTTGCACCTGCCAAAATTTTAGTTAGTTATAACATATATATATATATATTCCAAAAACTTTTGTATGCCATAAAACCCAAAATCAATAATTGAAGCATGAGAGATGACATGCCACAAGCTATGACCCACTTTACTTTCAGTTTCGTTACTCTGATATCTTTCGATAACTTCAAATTAAAACTTACATTATTCAGCAAAAAACAAATTAAAACTTACTCATATGTTCATTGTAATTTAAAATGGATTGCTTGCTCTTTTATTTTGATCATTTATAGTTATAAATGTAATTAAGATCGTAATTTTAAGATCCGCATCGACATATACAATAATTTGCATATTTTTGGAAATCTTAGGGTAAATCTCCGTCAGTCACCCAGCAAAGCAAGCATGCCCACACGCAATAGCCCGCAAACCACGTATGAGGATAAGCCGCCCTAGGTTACCAATAGGCGACGGGCTCGATAAGCACAGGGGCCCCCAGGGGAGGATCTAGGGGAAATACCCCACACCTGGGTTTCGAACCCAGGTGGGTTCTCACGGCCGATGGCCTTGTGACCGCTAGGTCACACCCCGATGCTTATAATTTGCATATTTATACCATTAAAACCGTGTGTTTTTATAACATCAGGTCGGGTCAACCCATTACTCGATCCACCAAGGTGTCCATGTGGCACCAGATATTAATCCATTTGTCACGCAATTGACCATACAACATGAATATCTATAAATTGCGGTTAAAAGTCCAAACGCTATTTTTTGCGTTCCAAAAGCTGGGCCAAACGGCCTCATAGAGTCTTAGGGGGCGTTTGACGACCCAATATAAATTCAAGTTTTAGAAATGACTGGTTTAACAAATTAAGGAAACAAGTCAAGATAATTAATTCGATAGGGCATGAATTTCAATTATACACTAAATAAATGACATTTCTTTGATAATTGACAAAAATATCACATTATCTATGTTCTACAAAAAACCTACAACTTTATTAATAACATACATATAGGTTGTTGTGAGCAAGTTCCAAATCTTCTATATACAATTATATAACATTTCATGTTACAAATAGATATAATTATCTTAATTGAGCAAGGTCTTTTTTTTTTGTACTTGATATATTCAAGTGGTGACTAATATTTCAATTTATATCACTTTATGTACAAATTGGTACATTTAGATCCCTTATACTATACTTTTATTTCATCTTGGTCCTTCGATTATTTTCCGACATATTTTTTTCTAGAAACTTGGCCACGTGAGAAAAGCATGCAAAAACTTGAGGGCATAATGGTCAATTTCTCCTTTTCTTTTTACTTTCTTTCCTCCTTTCATTTTTCCACTAATTTTCATTTTATATAATGAAATGAGTACTATACCCCTTAAGTTAGAAAAAAAGTTCTTGCATGTCCACGTGGCTATATTCCGGCAATTTCTCACCGAAAATTATTAAGAATGATTAAGATAAATCGAAAGTACTTTATATATTAGGAACTAAAATGATTTTAAATTAAACTATTACGAACTATTTCAATATGAATCTCTTCATAAGATTTTTCAACGCACGTTCTAAGTAAACAAGAAGCTTTGTTCTTGACCCTACTAAGTTTCTTGGTTAGTACTTTATCAAATGATTATTGAGTTTGAGGGAGAAGAATGTTAAAATATTTCAATAAGGATCGACCTAAAAGTTTGAGTGTTAGTTTATTTTAGAAAAAATTACTAAAACACCCCTAAAATAAATTTTTATATCAAAAAAATTCATGAAAATATTTTTCAATCTCAAAAACCCACTCTACTAACTTTTCAAAAAACCCCAAAAATTAAGATTAAGAATTTTTTTTGACTAAACTACCCTTCATTTATTAAATTAAGAACTGAACAATTGATCTTTTTTCTTGAATTTTTTTTTGTTTTAAAATTTTCAAATTGATAATTGAATAATACAGATTTTTATTTTTAGTATTAAATATTTTCAATACTTTTATATAATTTGTTTTTTATTTTACTATGATAATTATCTAAAAAATATATTTATAAATTTTTTAAAAAAGATTAAAAATCTAAAAAATTTAAAAATAAAATTATATTTAATCTATAATCAATATAGAATTTCTAAATTAATAAATCTCTATACAAAACTACAGTTAATTAAATTTTCAGTCTAGAAGGCTAAGGGCAATTAAGTCCATAAATTTATTAATCCTAAATCGTGGGCTTTTTGGAATGGAAAGTTGATGGAATGGGTTTTTTGGATTGAAAAGTTTTATCAATGGTTTTTTGGATATAAAATTTTTATAAGGATTTTATAGTAACCCAACAATCACTAATAAATTCTTTTGTCTCACTTGACCATTAAATATAATTAATAAAAATATTATATATTTTTACTAATCATTAATAAAAGTTTCAAAGTCAGCACGATCCTCTTCAATATCACTAGCGCCCTGCGCCACCATCCGCTTGTATTACCGACATCCATTTCCACTTATCTTCATTAACAATAAGAAGAATTTTAATTTATTTTATGATGAAGCGCGATTTATTAACTTTTATTATGAAATTTAAGAATTTTAGAGAGCTACCGCTCTTAAGTTGGTAGAACATCAACCTTAACGGAGGATGACGTGATTTGGGTTGGGACACGTGTAGGATCTACTTTACATAAATCCAAGGTGTTAAATTTCGGTATCCGTATTGATATCGGGGTAGTAAATTTACGGAAATTTCGATGGAAATTTCGGAGATATTCAAAATTTCGATATCGATTTTAAAAAAATCATGGATATTTATAGAAATATTTGGAAATTTGCAACGAAACTTTGTGTAACTTTAAATATCATAATTATGCATCTTTTACATAAATAATATTGTATATATAATATATGTATAGTGAATTTTGTTAAGTAGTATGATTAAAATCTGTGGCGAAAAATATAAAATAAATATGATTTGAGAGTAAAGTAATAATCAAATCTCCTAGGAATTTCATTAAAACAAAAAATCATAATTTTAATACAAATCATCATTTAAAACCACATTGAGTTTCTTGGATGATCGAAATCACTATCATTGGTCTCTCTTCTCCCTCCACTTTCGTATTGCATGTATAAATTATTAGTCAAATGTTGACAGTATTCATCCCATGACATTGAATGTTGGTGGTACTGCATATAATGATGGTAATATCCTTCTGATGTTGTATTCTGCTGAACCATAACGGACACAACATATTCGACAATATTCATCCCATAAATATATTTTTTGAAAAAAATCTAATGTGAATTAGTGAATACATGACTTATTTGCACAAGAATTGACATAAAATCACACTTTTCAAAATGAATATATAGTACACGTAGTAGGGGCAAGAATACAAAATTTTGAAATTTTTTGAGTATGGTCGATATTTTGGGATATTTCGGAAAATTTCGGTGGATATTTGACAAAGTATTTTTTTATTAAGATTCAAGATTTCGGGAAATATAGGAAATATCGAAAAATATCGGGAAATATTGAAAATATCGGGAAATTTCGATAGATATTTTGCAAAATTGGATCGAAGGTAAGATTTCGCTTCGAGACCCCCGGAAATCCGCGATTTCGGTGGAAATTTCGAGGTATCGGAGGATATTTAAGACCATGCATAAATCAATGCGATTAATTAGATTGTGATTTGCAGATGATACTTAGCTCTACTGGCAAAGCTGATGCCCCAAAATATTAGAGATCTTAGGTTCTGCTCCCACCGACAGCATGTGGGTCTTTCTCTACTTTTTTGGTAGTTGTTAGCTGTTGTAATTTAATATTAGTGTTAAATGTTGATTGATGATTCATATTCATAATATAATTGATATATGTAACCGATTGTCTAAAAAAAAAATTAGATTGTGATTTGAAATCTGAAAACTTTTTAACAATCAGTATGCATGTAACAACATGCATACTAATTGGGATTGGAATTAGAATTAGCAATGTATATAGTGAGAAGTCCGACAGCTCTTATTGTACAAGGGATATTCAATTCAGCGTCAACATGAATATTATTTATAGGAAAAGTTACAAAAAACTCTATAATTTATGAATTGTGCGCAACTATATCTCCGATTTTCGGTAATTACAACCACCTCCCCATGAATTAATTATTGGCCAAATGTGCTTCGAATTTTTTTTCTTCTTTTTTTGCTATTTTACGTTTGACATTGCACCACCTTGATGTTTCACAAATAGGAGTCCCCTTTGCATGTCTGGTTCGTTTATGCAATTGGCATAATTAAACTCTTGAAATTTTGAGACTTTCGACAATTGCAATCATTTATGTAGTGTGAATCTCACGTGGGATCATTACACACAGTTAATTAAGATTGTGCAAGAATTTACCGTCATTTAAAACTCCTAAAATTTCAATTAACTTAGAAGCTTGATGATTTCTAGGACTTAAGGTGTTCCGAGTATTAGTCGATTAAACATGTTTTATTATGTCGTTCTACTAAATTGGATTCTCTATTCCAAATTATGTTACATATTCTGTTTCATGTACTTATAAACATGACACATGTATAAATGTTTTCCTTAAATAGACAAATGATGTATTTTTTGTACTCTTGTCATATATATAATTACTTGGAATAAGAAATGTAACAAAATTTAGAATTGAAGATATGGTTTGCGATTCACCCGTCAAAGGACTTGATGGTTTGTGTGGGACTAACATTTGTTGTAGAATAAAATTTAGGGATAAAAACATTAAACTTCCTGAATTTGGCCGTTTTTACACTTGTTTTTACAATTTGTTTTTTCACTTTGCATCCTGAACTTCACAGGATTTGTAAATTCTTATATAAAAGCATATTCTGAAGGAATATTCTCCAAAATTGAACTTTTCTCAAAATAAATTTGCACTTTGCATCCTCACCCTTTTTTTTTCACTTTACATCCTCAACTTTCTTCTTTATTTCACTTTGCATCCTCAACTTTGTGTTTAATCGCATTTTATGTCAGAATATTCCCCGAAATATGCTTTTATGTAAGAATTTGCAAATCCCGTGAAGTTTAGGATGTAAAGTAAAAAAAAATAAGTTTGTAAAAAAACAATGTAAAAACGGCCAAAGTTCAGGAGGTTTAATATTTTTATCCCTAAAAGTGAATCATCTCTTGTTGTACTACTTAAAATGGTTGTACTAGTATCATTCAATTGCTTGCATGTAATTCAAACTGCTGCTGTTTATCTCATGTAAATTTTGGTTCAGGATCTTTCGTTTTTAAGAGGAAAAATGTTGTAAGGTGTTGACTAATTAAGCCCCATAAATTTGAGTATTATATTTCCGTAAAATCGTATACTTTTCTATTAAAAAAATTATGCAAGAATATATGAAATTTCCTCGTTTTCGTATTTAATTTGCAAAAAGTTTATTCTCATAATTAATTTGCAAAAACAATTATCTCCATAATTAATTTACAAAAGATTATTCCCGCTGTGTTCACATAGTTTTTTTTTTGGGATAATTACACTCACACCCCCTTAATGATGTGGTAATTACACAAACCTCCCCTCGCTAATTGATAATTACAAATACACCCCCTCATGTTAAAAGTTTCTTACAATTATACCCCATGTGTGTAACAATTCTTACAATTGCACCTTCTATAAACCTTACAAATAGACCCTCTGAGGGGGTGTGTTTGTAATTATCAATTAGCAAAGGGAAGTTTATGTAATTACCCTATCATTGGGGGGGGGGGGGGGGTGAGTGTAATTATCCCTTTTTTTCCCGGGTAAACTTGACTCAAGCTTTTCTCTTGTATAATGCCTGTTTAATTTATATTATTTTTCTGATTATGATATTTGAATAATCGATTATAAAGTAATTGATTTAAAAGTAATCAAGTGTGACGTACCATCGCTCCTAATAAAAGTGTTGGATGAAAAATGTTAAAATCCCTGCGAAATCGAACTCTTTGAACGCAGGATGTTACAATGTTACTAAGAACATACATCATTAAATAATCAATTGATAAAAGTTGAATGCCTTGAATTAACTGATAAATAGAACAGTAGAATACAAATTCCATAATATACAAGTAGATACATCAATAATATTAAATAGCCTGCACTGCACCATTCAAATTTCGCACATATTCAAAGTGTAAGTATAACTTACTGCACAAAAGACTTCAATCCAGCCTGCATCTAAATGTCCAAAGGCTCATGGCATATACTCTGCATAAAGGGATCCTTTAGTTTGTGTAATATATCTATGACAGAAGTTGAACTGCTGCAATGGATGGAATTTTTTCTCGAAGTTTCTGAGTTACAGCAACTCGTACAGTCATCACGCCAGCTGCAGGACCCGTTATTCGTACTTTAACTATTGGTTCCTCAATTTCCACAAGCTCTAACTCTCCACCAGCTGCCCCGACAAGGTAGGGTCTTATTTCTTCGAGAACCTACAAAAGTAGAAGTCGTCCGGTATAAACCTTAGTCCACGATGAACAAAATATTCGAGACTATTATATTTCAATAGATATGTACTGAGAAGCTCAGTGATGTAATCATAATTACATATTTACATTCCATGTCATGAGAAAAGATGTTACAAGGAAATACGAAACAAAAAACTCTTGGTGACAAAGGGTCAGCAGCATCAGAATTTTAATGATATTCTGAAGGGAATTGATATTCGGACTCCTCTATTTACTAATTGCTCTCCAGTTGTATAAGTTTACTTTTCACTAATTGACCCAAATACCCCTTTCTCCTCTATCTGACCTTATTCCATCACAGCCCTTTCTTCGCCTTTTTCCCTCAGTTTCTTGATCTTTCTCCAATCAACCCCCCCATCCCTTAATTCCCAATCCATCCACCAATCAGTATCAGTCTCATCATCAAACACTGCAACTTAATTGCACGTAATTTTCCTTTTCTTGCAGAAAAAGAGTTGCATTAGAGTACAATGTATGAAAACGATACTTAAAAAAGTCCCATTAGCACTGGAAGGATTTCCTTTATTAGAAATTTTCTGGAGCAACTTCTTGCGCTTTCAAATTTTGAGCTGCATAAATTAGTTAATATGTGATTCACCATCATTTCCGGAAGTGGTCCAACTAAGACAACAGCAACATTTTTACATTTGGAGCCTAAAAACAGTTTTGTATAGAATACCTCCAGGAAAGGAGAAAGAGAAAAAGAGAATACTTCCCGCCAATTGCTCTCCCTAGGCTGTAACAGTGACGCAAATGAATGATTGCGTGAACTTGAAAGGAATTTATTGGAGAGAGCATAAAACATTTGGATAATCATTTGCTTTTTGATTTAGTTCACAAGTCATGGTCTCAATTAGTAAGAGAATAAAGTTCTCCACACTGAGTAGATGGGTGAGGAAGGTCGGGAAGACATGGAGTAGAAAGTGGAAAGCAGGGTTGGGGATGGGTGAGAGAAAGAACGTGGTATTTTGGTCAAACAATTAAAGATAAAGTAAGGTTGGAGTGCAGTTAGTAAATAAAGGAGCACAAATATCATTCACCTATTCTGAAATGATTGGCAACACATCTGCTAATTTAAGCAAACTAAAAATAACATAACGCTATATTGGTTTAGATATACTAAACTAATTTTTTGCTTATCACCATTGTGAATGGAGCTGGGGAAATAGGTGGAATTTGAATATTTAAGTCATCTAGGGACAACACAAGTCAAATTAAGAGACTGGGCACTATGAAAACCTGGAGAACATGAAAAGACTCAAGGCAAAGGTCCAACAAGAAGTTTCTGGAAAACCCCCAGAACCTTTAGGCATAAGATCAAGGATGGGGCAATAACCGATGTTCATTTGTGTGGGGGGAAATTTAATAAGTTGATCTTCATGAGTTTTTGACCAGTGCATGTCTATTTATTGTCTCCATATGTTCCAAGAGATGAGCCACTAAAACCATGAATCAGTGTTAATAAAGTAATATAAAGAGACTTGTATCAATCGACTTAGAACTCCTAAAATATATCTAAAATAGCGATCAAGTCAAATAAGATCCTTAACCTATCTTTCAACCTACAATATCGAAATTCCCATAATACTCCTAAATGATTTTTCATGTTTTAACCCAAAGTTCAGCAGCTATTTTTCTTCTTCTTATTTTTCTACCGCAAGCACAAGTTATTAAGTCCACTAGTACCCACTAGCTTATATTGCTTACGGCTAAATAGAAATACTCTTTCTTGTGAACAAATTCAGTCCTCTATACTATCCAGTTTCTTGCAACTCATTCATGTCAGTATGCTAACCCGCTGAATATGAACAAATTAGATTCACTCATCACATATAATAATAAGTCAGATTTCCTTCTTCCAAAAATAACAAAATTACCAAAAACAACAGTAAATCACTTTAAAGGAGGAGATAGGTGACAAATATTTAAATGCTATATTTGACATAGTAGAAATGAAATTAGAATTTGAATTTATGAGCAAATCAGAAATATTTACCTTCTCTATGTTTTCTTCATTTAGCTCAAGACCTGTTTCTTCATCTGGTATTGATTCAACCGCGACCACTTCAGGAATCTTTTCCATTAGACGACGTTCAATTCCCAGTTTCATAGTCGTTACAGAACTAGGACAAGAGCCACATGCTCCTTGTAATTTCAATTTCACAACATTTCCATCAATTTCATGCAATGCAACATTACCCCCATCTGCTATGAGATAAGGTCGAATCTCATCCAACACAGTCTCGACATTTTCTGCTGTGAGCGGCAACTCCACAGCTGAATCAGGCGTGGCAACTGCTTTTACACCTGCACAAATGACGCAGCTATTACATTAAGTCACGCATTATTACACAGCTAAGAAAATTCAAAAACTCTATTGAGTTCATGTGAAGACCAATTACTAGAAACTCATTCCTCAATTACACAACATAGGCAAAAAAAAAGAAGCTTATTATATGCATAAAAGCTTATCTATAGTAATACATATATATTATTGTTGATATAACAATACACAATTAATTGCATCATCTCTCTGTGCATTTAATTGAAACCTTCACATCTCAAAATCTCTTCTCAGATAAAATAAAATTCTATGATTTCCAAACAAACGCTGCCTCGTACAATCAAATTGACCTAAACTCTCTCACCTAGCTGCCGAGAAGCGGAGGTCAAACTGTACCGCTGGTTGTGTGATGAGGCTCTCCGCGCCTGATTGAGCCTCCTGGAAAGCAAAATTCGAGTACCGAAGAAGCTCGAAGCCTGCGGAAAATCAAATTAAACAACCATAACTGCCAATAATCATAAAAACCACAGAAATTCTAGCAACAGAACGATGTAAGCAGTCTCGAAAATAAAGTCGATCGTATATATATATATATATATATATAGATAGAGAGAGAGAGAGAGAGAGAGAAGTAAACCTTGCGATTAGGAGGGCGGCGGAACAGAGCTGTGGTGGAAGAGGAAGGAGAGCACGAGGAGTCTAGGGTTTGGCGGAACCTAATATCGTAGGAATACGGCGGAGAGTTCACCGCCGCCATGGTTGCGTGCTGCATCGCGTCTCGATGATCGATCGGCTATGGAGTTAGCAATAAATCTGGGGCGGAATATTCTATTTCTTTGAACTCTGTTTGTGTTGTGGGGCTTCCGTCTTGTTTTTAGCATATACTTGTATAAAATGTAGTCCGCAAGTCTCATCATCTCACGTGGCGGTTCAAATTGGTCGAATGACAGAACCACACTACTCAAAACTCTATGGAAAACTTATTTGCGCTCGATTAGTGAATGTATCAAATCAAATTTGAATACCTTTTTGTATTTGACAAATTTCGAAGCTCAGTTCAATTAATAAAAATATGTAAAAAAAAGCTAAGGTACTCGAAATCAAAGTGTTCAACTTGATTAAAATTCGTTTGAGTTCGGCTCGATTAACAATCAAACAAACTCAAACACAAATTTTGAAGCTCGATTATAATTCAAACAAATTTGAACAACAACTCGTTCGACTCGACTCATTTACAATTCTAGAATTAAGGAGAAGAATTGCAGTTTTTGTCCCATAAATTAGACTCATTTCAATTTTAATCTCACTGTGTAGATGTATCGCATTTAATCCCACGAGTTTTAAAAAATCTCAATATTAGTTCCACGTGAAATTTCAGTTAAAAAATTGATGGATTTTGTTACTGATCAGTGATTTTTAACGTATTTCCTTGGAACATTCATCAAACTCTTGGATGCCACTCAAAATTTTTAAATTGGAATTCAATCATGTTATTTTGAAGACAAATCAAGATGAACAGGAAGATGTTTACTTGAAAAATGACATAATATTTAGTCAAGATATTAAAGGGCATAAACTTCATGTTCATTTTGAGATTTATGCTCTCCAATCCATTTTCAACTAAAAGTTAGATTGTTTTTCAATCAAACATACTCTCATTCATATCAATTTGTCTTCAACCTGACATGATTGGGCTCAATTTGAAGATATTGAGTGCTCAATAAGTGTTTGATAAAAGTTTTCAAAGAAATAAGCTGAAAGTCACTGTTTACTAACGGAAACCACCAAATTTTGAACAAAAATTTCACATGGGACTTTGATATTTCTTAAGATTTATGAGACCAAATGTGGTACACCCATAAATAATGGGACCAAAATTGAAATTGGCTTAACTTAGGAGACGAATACTACAATGTTTCCTAGGTTGAGGTGTTACGGTTCAGATCGAATCAAATCATTCGATACGTTCTCATGAAATTCTAATTCATATATGATCTTACCATCAAATTGAATAAGTTAATATTTTCTTGAAAAAATCTAATTCAAATTCAATTTTAATGTAAACAATCGAATTAAATTACTCGGTATTTTTCTAAACATATATATATATATATATATATATCTCTATGATAAATGTGGTCATAACTAGAAGTAGTTCATTTAGATTTGTTCAAACACGATTTGAATCAGAACTTTCAATATCAATATTGAAAATAATAATAATTGATATCTTTACTATATAATGTGGGTGTATATATATATATATATATAATTATATATATACATACACACACCCATCATATATATTTTGAGTGTTAAATACTCCACGAACCACTACCCAAGTCCTGCATCAAGCACTCTCCTCATTCATTTTTAACATCCCATAATACTAAGCAAGAAGAGCACTTTACATAAGGGAACAGCACTTTACAAAAGGGGTGAACAAATAAGACACAAACTAAGAAAAAGGTAGGAAATAAAATATCAAATAGAGAGAGAAATGAAATTGGGAATATAAATTATTCAAATCCAAATGCAACTTACAATAGGAATAGTTAATTAATTTATCTTATTAATTATATTTTTATTCGACCAAATTAAATGTGGACTCTACACATTTAAGACCTTTCGTTTGGCCAAACCTTATATGGCCCCATAACCAAGAGGTTGTGGGTTCGACTCCCATGTACGTGAGTTTCTCTCTACTTATTTGGTAGTTAATTTGTAATAGTAGTTAGTTTGTAATAGTTTATAGTTTATGATTGTATTTGTTAATGATGCTTACTTGTAATAGATTCTCTTGCAACCGATGTATTATGATATTATAATCGTTACTTCAAAAAAAAAAATATATGGATTATTTTCTTTCAATGAAAAGCAAAAATATTCATAATGGATATTGTAAGTTTGAGCCACGTCAATTTTTCTATTAGGTGATTTATATACGTGCTAAGACTCTATATATAAATGTATCATAAGTTGCAACCTTGACATAAGTGTTGCAAATATATTCATATGCGAGCAAACACAATATTCCCTATCATAAATAGGATCAACCTTTCTTCAGACTTATTTACTATATCAAGAAAAAGGAAAAAAAAAAAGGGTCACATATATTTAGTTCTTCAATATCTCAAAAGAGTAAATATGCCCATTTTTTCGCCTTGTATTCACGTTCTCAATTACACAATTCTATGCTATAACTATTTACACTTGGTGACCAATTAAAGTCATATAAAAAAGGACTAGCTAATTTGAATATCCAAAACCATCAAGTAATAAAAACACATACGATGAACGCAAAAAAACCTTTTTGAAATAACATATATGGTACAACAACGTATCGGACCCGAATATGTTGGATTTTCTGAAATTCTCTTATTAAACAATACAAAATTGTTGTTCAAAGCGTTGCAACCAAAGAATATACTCTTTTATTTAGTATGAGGTATACCTAGTATCCACAAAATTGGACATAACTTTTAGCAGACGTAAGAATATGACGAATGCTTTTTCGCATTGTGTATATAACAAGTCTACCCTTTTCATGACAAGCACACTCGTTAACATATGATTGAAAATTATTACAAAATTTGATCTCTCACATGTTCATTTAGTTACATAAATGTGTCTTGATAGTTGAGTTGTCTCTTTCTTACTACACTAACAAAATCCCGTATTGGCTCAACTTTCAAATCACACCATCTCATGTCTCACCAAATAACACTTACTCCCATACTCTATACCACCCTCAAATTTTTGACTTAAAAGCAAAGAAAACTCAAGTATATATTATCATCTAATACCACATTGTATCATCTCCTTGCAGCGTCCAAATTTCACCACCCATTTTCTCTCTTTTTACTCCAAAATGGAAGAAGCCCAAAGCCTTTATCCGCATAAGTACCATAACGTCATCGCCACAGTGACCACGAACCACCACTCCGATGTCAAAGAAGTTCAAATTCTTGATCCAAGCATATACCATGCCACCACCACAAACCACCGCTCTGATGTCGAAGTTCAAATTCTTGATCCAATTATATATCATGCCGCCACTGCAGACAACCACTCTGATGTCGAAGAAATTCAAATTCTTGATCCGAGTATATACCATGCTGCCGCCAACCACCACTACTCAAATGTCAAAGAATTTCAAATTCTTGATCCAAGTATAAACCATGCCGCCATCAAAGACAACCACTCCAATGCTGAAGAAGTTCAAATTCCTGACCCCATAATATACCATGCAACTACAACGGTGCACCACAACAATGTCGAAGTTCAAATTCTTGATCCAAGTATATACCATGTCGCCGCTGCAGATAACCACTCTGATATCGAAGAAGTTCAAATTCTTGATCCGAGTATATACCATCCCGCCACCACCCACCACTACTCCGATGTCAAAGAATTTCAAATTCTTGATCCAATTATAAACCATGCCGCCACCGCAGACAACCACTCTAAAGCTGAAGAAGTTCAAATACCTGACCTCAGTATATACCATGCCACTACAACGGCGCACCACAATGATGTCGAAATTCAAATTCTTGATCCAAGTACTGCAGATAACCACTCTGATGTCGAAGAAGTTCAAATTCTTGATCTGAGTATGTGCCATGCAGCCACCACACAATCCAATGTCAAAGAATTTCAAATTCTTGATCCAAGTATAAACCATGCTGCCACCGCAGACAACCACTTTAATGTTGAAGAAGTTCAAATTACTGACCCCAGTATAAAGCATGCCACTACAATGGCGGGCTACAACGATGTCGAAGTCCAAATTCTTGATCCAAGTATATACCATGTCGCTACTGCAGATAACCACTCTGGTGCCGAAGAAGTTCAAATTCTTGCTCCGAGTGTGTACCATGCCGCCACTGCAGATAACCACTCTGGTGTCGAAGAAGTTCAAATTCTTGATTCAAGTATAAACTATGCCGCCACCGCAGACCACTCTAATGTTGAAGAAGTTCAAATTTCTGACCCCAGTATAAACCATGCCACTACAACAATGCACCACAACGATGTCAAAGTTCAAATTCTTGATCTAAGTATATGCCATGTCGCCACTACAGATAACCACTCTAGTGTTAAAGAAGTTCAAATTCTTGATACGAGTATATATCATAACGCCACCACAGACCACTACTCCGATGTCGAAAATTTTCAAATTCTTGATCCAAGTATAAACCATGCCACCACCACAGACAATCACTCTCATGTTGAAGAAGTTCAAATTTCTGATCCAAGTATATACCATGCCCCTACAACGACGCACCACTCCACTGTCGAAGTTCAAATTCTTGATCAAAGTATATACCATGTCGCCGCTGCAGATAACCACTCTGATGTCGAAGAAGTTCAAGTTCTTGATCCGAGTATATACCATGCTGCCACCACCCACCACTACTCCGATGTCAAAGAATTTCAAAATCTTGATCCAATTGTAAACCATGCTGCCACCGCAGACAACCACTCTAATGTAGAAGAAGTTCAAATTCCTGACCTCAGTATATACCATGCCACTACAACGGCGCACCACAACGATGTCGAAGTTCAAATTCTTGATCCATGTTTATACTATGTCGTCACTGCAGATAACCACTCTGAACTTCAAATTCTTAATCTGATTAAATACCATGCCGCCACCATACACCACAACTCTGATGTCAAAGAATTTCAAATTCTAGGCCCAAGTATAAACCATGTCGTCACCGCAAACCACCGCTCTAATGTTGAAGAAGTTCAAATACCTGGCCCCAGTATAAAGCATGCCACTACAATGGCACACCACAATGATGTCGAAGTTCAAATTCTTGATCCAAGTATATACAATGTCGCCACTGCAGATAACCACTCTGGTGTTAAAGAAGATCAAATTCTTGATCCCAGTATATACCATGCTGCCATTGCAGATAACCACTCTGGTGTTGAAGAAGTTCGAATTCTTGATCCGAGTATATACCATGCTGCCACCACCCACCACTACTCCGATGTCAAAGAATTTCAAATTCTTGATCCAAGTATAAACCATGCCGCCGCCACAGTTGTAGAAGTTCAAATTCCCAACCCCAGTATAAACCATGCCACTACAACGGCACACCACAATGATGTCGAAGTTCAAATTCTTGATCCAAGTATATATCATGTCGCCACTGCAGATAACCACTCTGGTGTCAAAGAAGTTCCAATTCTTGATCCGAATATATATCATGATGCCACCGCAGACCACTACTCTGATGTTGAAGAATTCCAAATTCTTGATCCAAGTATGAACCATGTCGCCACCGCAAACAACCACTCTAATGTTGAAGAAGTTCAAATTCCTGATCCAAGTATATACCATGCCCCTACAATGGCGCACCACTCCAATGTAGATACTTCACGGCCTTTTCGCTCCGTCAAGGAGGCTGTGGCCATATTTGGAGAGCGGATCTTGGTGGGACCCAATATATGTTCATCGAAGCCCTTCTCGTTCCCCAAGAAAGAGACTCCATTCTCTTTACCAAGTCTAAGAATACATAAAGAATCATCTTGGAAGTCCTCGTCGTCCCCTAGTCCTATGGGTTCGAGTTTTAATCAAGACATCACACTCGCTAACACTGTAAAAAAGCTGGAGGCAGACCTCAAGGAGACTAAAGTCGAGCTTAAGTCGCTCAAGGAAAGAAAATCCAAAACTGAGGTGGCGTTGGCCTCATTGAATGCTAAACTTCACAAGAGCATGTCCAAGCTGGCACAGGTCGAAGCAAACGTGGCTGCGAAGGCAATCGCTTGCTCGAGATCCGTGTCAGCCCGAGGTGCACCTTCACCAAGGCTAGCTCAATTTATGAGTGTTGGACAAGAAGAAGAAAGTTTGTCTACGGGGAAGAAAAAGGAGATGAAAGTGATGAAAAAGAAGCCTATTATTCCTCTCATTAGGAACTTATTTTCCAGGAAAAAGGGATCATCTACTACACTTAATAATCCTCTTTATGCATCTTCTCCCTTTTAAGTAGAATTGAAAACAAGTTTATGTTTCATAATATGTAATAATCGCGTACTCCATAACATACTTACACTATAAGTGTATAATTCATGTCAAGTTTATATTGTAAAAGATATTTTCACTTATTGTGCAAGCGTGAAGTGAAATTCATGTCCAATTGAATAGCACAATTGTGTTTTTTTGTTTGTTTGTTTGTTTTGTTTGAGTGAAACTTTCAATACACCAATAATGTGGATTACTTTTAGCGTTAGTTGATACCATGATTTAAATGCAAAGTATATAATTAATGAATAACAACACCAATAAACAACTATGAATAAATTTCAATTGATGGATAGTATATAAGAAGTCATATCTATAATAGTTAGGAGGTAAAAGAATAAGATATTCTCATAATTAAATCAAATAGATAGACAAGCATATAAGGATGCAATATGTACTAGAAATTTTAATTTCATTTATCATTGAACACCACTTTACATAATAAAGTTAATAACTAAGTGAGGCTAGCAAAACTTGTAATTAGGAGTGTAAACAAAATAAATTTACTCGATATTCCAATTAAAGTGATATTTAAAAAAGTTCGTATAACATAACAGGTCGAGGCCTAAATATCTTGTTTTATTTGATAAAATTCGACTAGTATTTGACTCGATCAAAATTCATTTAATCTCTATAAATTTAACAATAGTGCCAACCTTGAACACAATTTTTAGAATTGAATAAAAATCCCGACAAATTTGAACAGTAACTTATTCAACCGCTTCCATTTTACTTACACCACTAATCTCAAACTAGATCTATTTTCTTTTACTTCATTTTTCACAAGTGGAATTTTGTTTTTTAGATTTTTAATTCCCTTTTTTGTTTTTGTCATTTTGAAACTCAATTTTACCAGAATTCAACAATGGCGAAGAGATCTTCATTCTCTCTCATCATCTCTCCTCTCTCTCTCTTCCTAATCGTCCTTCTCTCCCTCCTCCTTCACCACCTCTCCGCCTCCCCCACCGCCACCCACCCCGACCCCCATTTCGAGGGATTCGACGCCGAAGAAGATGACGATTCTACCCTCGGAGACGCCAAACGCGACGACGACGTCGTTCCGCCTCTCCGCTCCCCACCTCCCCCCATCTCCCTATCCACTTCCACCCCCGAATCCGATCAATCCCACGTCCAATCTCCGCCGTCCGATCAGAACCCCAATCCCGCTTCCTTTGATTACTGGGATGAAGATGAATTCGAAGGCATTCCTCATAACTTAATTTCAAATTCACCCCCTGAGGATAAATTGATTCATGATTTTGCAAACATTGGTACTGAATCGGGTCCAGATTCAGGGACCGTATATTTAGAAAAAGACCTAAAAATGGACGTAGAGAAGAATGTGCGTACGTATACGGTTGAAATTGTGTGTGTTTCGTTCTTGATCATGTTTGCGATTAATTACGTAGCGGGGAAGAGGGAGAATGAGAAGTTGGCATTGGCGTGGGCTAAACAGTTTGCTAACAAGGACTCGATTTTCGATAAGAATTTCAGCTTGTTGGGCGTGGGGGAGACCGAGGACTCGCCATTGTTGTTGCAGGAGGAGAGGAATGTGTATAAGTTTTACGCTAGCGGTAGGAGGTATTGCTCGGGGTTGCTGGCGACGATGGAGCTGAAGAGTAGGCATGATTTGATATCGAAATTGTACAATATGGTGGTGCCGTGCAAGGATGAGATCACGGTTGAGGTTTATATGAATGATGATGCGATGGATAATGTGGTGTTTGCGTTGGCTAGGAAGAAGTTGGCGAAGACTATGCAGAAGGAGGTGAGGGACTTGCAGAGGTTTGCGGGGTTGGTGATGCCTCCTAATGGGAAGAAATGGGTAGCTGATGAGCTGCAGATAGTGTCGGAATCTAAGGAGGTCGCGGGGGATTTGATCACTGATGTGGTGCTTGATCAGGTATTGGTTTATAGTTTCTCTTGTTTTTCGGGCTTTGATTTGTGTAAGTATTGTTTTGCTGCTACTGTGAATTAAATATCTTCTTTATTTTTTGGAATATTTAGCTGTTAAGCTCACTGATAGTGTTTTTTTCCTATATGTTAGAACAATGGGAGTATGTAAATTTTCAGTGATTAGCTAGTTAAGGAGAATCCGCAATGCTCATTATTTCAAGTTTGACGGTGATGTCCAGTAGAAACAAGTGACAAACAAGGTTCTATGGGAGAATACATTTTTAGGAAGTTCAGCTAACTTTAGATTTACTCAAAGGTCTTATCTAGTTGAGTTTATTTATGCTAGTGATTCATTATAACTTGGTTGATGATTTGGAAATTCAGGTAAAAATATGAAGAATTTGAGTTAGGTTGTGCTACCTTGTCCGTAGACTTATAATCTTGGATAATATCACGTCCATGCAAAGTCCTATCTATTAAATCTTTAATTGAAGTGAACTTCCTTGTGATCAAATCGAGCGTTGCCTTCTTGGCTAGTTCAATACTTAGGAGAAAATAGAGTGTTAAATGGGAAGTTAAATTACATGGAAGTCCGTTCGGCTAGATCTGATACCATTAAAGCGCTTGGAAATTATTCCATCTTGTCATTTCTTTTTTGGTTGAATTCTTTTATCCCTTCTCTTTTTGGTATTTGCTTCCTTGAATTCTGCTCTTAGTATTTCTTTAAACTGTGTATTTCTATTTACGAAGTCGATTCTGTCTTCTATTGTTACTTGAAAGGGACGGTGTTTGATAGATTACTCACCCCTTGAATGATATATTATTTCTTTGGAATTTATAAAGGTTTTTGGTGACAAAGCTTTTGAGAAATTCGGAAAGGGTTTCATCTCAATGCATTTCTCTGATCAACACTTGGGCTCAAATAGAAAGATGCTGGTGTTTAAGTTTGCTCTCCCTGATGCTAAGCATATGGCTGACATGACTCGTTTGGTTGCTCTTGTACCGTACTACATTGACGTAATTGGGCGATACAAGCTCAGCACTCCCGTAAGTATATTGCTTGTTTCCTTCCAAACTAATGACACCCTTGCTATGTTTGATGGGTAAATTCTACTATTTCCCGAGTGCAAATAACAACTAATTTAGTCAATTTTTAAATTAGTTCGATAAGATTTAGTAGTTCAAAGTATCATTATGATAAATAAGTCAAATTGTTCTTAAGGGCAAATTATGCATGAGCCTTAATTACGAGAAAAAATCAAATGTTTGAGCAATTACCACAATTTCCCATGTAAGTAAACATATATTATTTTAAGAGTTTGATTTCACACTGTAGCAAACAAAGTCATTATTTTAGGACCAAGGGAAGATGTGTGTGGAAAATTTAAGATTTTTGTTATAATAAAAGACTTAAACCGTGATTCGTACCTCAGGCTCGATCAAAAACCGAAGCAGCGAGATCAAAGGTTGCCCAAGAAATTTACAAAGAACTTCAAAATGTGAGGCAAGAAGCTCTGCAGAGAAAGAAGGCTGAACAGAGGAAGAAATTGGAGGAGGCCGAAGCAAAACTAAGCGCCGAAGCTCTTCGCAAGAGAGAAGTTAAGGAGCGTGCCCGTCAAATGAAGAAGGCGATGCCGAAAATGAAGATGACTAGGGGTAGTTAGATTCTGACTTCTGAGTTTAGGTATTATATTCTCTTGTCAACTCTAGTTCAAATCTGGTCTGGTCGAACTCAACTAGTCGCATGACATCTATGATTCACTTGCCTAGCGGGTTGATTGGGATCGTCCAAACCGGTCCAGGCAAGATTTTTGAATGTAGCATTAGTTCTTCTATCTAAGCATATATTTCTCCGTTACACTTGGAGAGCAGTTTTGAAATTTTAACACTTTTAGAAGGAATAGAATAGATTGAAGTGGTCATTTTCACTGCTTCAAGAGGATCTAGAAACAACTCAAGCGTACTGCAGAAATCTCTCTCTTTAGATTTTTTTCTTGTAAGGTTTCATATACATCGTTGTTCCACTTGAATATTGGACAAAATAGCAGATGCAATAAGATTTTTTTGGTAATTGGAAGATAATGATTCTGATAATTTGTTATATTTTTTATGTTTACGGGTTGCAATTAGCGTATGTTAGTAGTTTGTGAAACAGCTACTTTTGTCGTTTGAAGTGTTTCGTGTCACAGCAAGCTGACAAACACAAGCTAAATATCCAAGTATTTCACAACCAGCAATTCGTATCATATTTCTCAAATTGGTGTTTGATCTTGTATTCTATTATCATATGCACAACACGTTTCATTAGATATGTATATGAATTGAGATAACAGCAAAAAGCTCTTTCTTTTTCCTTCTTTAAGTTCTTTCCATTTCATCCAATAAATTATTAGTTTCTTATACAATGTTCTAGTATACTATATAGTACAACATTTATTCATCAAAATACACGACCTTTTCTATGCCACAGTCGATTTTCTTCGATACCTAACATAATGCATGCTAGCTGCAATCATAGCAATTTTATCTCAATGACATATATTTCAGAATTAAGCAGAGTCACAATGACACAATGTGAGTTTTATCTTCTAATCATCTTCTAGAGAAAAGATTCTTAAATTTTTTCCTAAAGAACACTGCAAGAATCGAGCCCACGACCGGCCAAGTTGTAACCATAGCAATGTACGCAAGAAGCCATAATGATTTTCGGTTTTGACGCGAGACCTGATTTAAGCTTTTCTTCAAAGGGGCAACTATGTGACTGCTGATATCTTGTTCTGGTGAACAAGCAGCAACCGGGGTCTGATCAAGGTCGTTTTCGTCTTTCTGTCTTTCTTCTGCACAAATTGAGTTTTCAGTCTTGTTTTGTTCTGGTGAACAAGCAGTAACCGGGGTCTGATCAAGGTCGTTTTCGTCTTTCTGTCTTTCTTCTGCACAAATTAAGTTTTTAGTCTTGTTTTGATCCATATTCAATATTTCAGCTACTTCTTCTCTTACTGCAGTTATTGTGCCCTCTTCTGAAACGTGGATGTACGGGGCGTGATCGATAGATGACTCGTGTGGATTGCTTGAGGAAACTGGAATCTGCATGTCAACAAGATATATATTCTTAGAGGAAATTACATAAAAATTCCTTGCGTGAAACCCTAATTACGGAAGATACCCCGATGTTTGAGAAATTATGATAACTTCCCCTGTCAATAAAACATATTACAGTTTCACCCTATAATTCAAAACAAATTATAATTCCACCACCTGTTTTTTGAATTGTTAGGATCTGATAGGGGGTGTTTTTGGTAATTTACAAAATCTCGCGAGGCTCGTGGTAATTACCCAAACAGTAAGGTGTGTGCATTTAAGTATCCTATTTTCTTCTGTTTTCATGCAAAAATATCAAGCAGACTTCACAGTAAGAAATCATTCACTTTCTATGCTAAGTTTATATTGAACAAAAATCATGATAAATATAAATCAGCAAGAGTTTATTTTCACCTCCTTTTTCCGTTGACTCAGAGGGCTGGATTGCAGGGCACAAAAGAATTCATCAACAGCCCTTACCCACCTACAAGATGCAACAACCATTTTCAAAGAGCTAATCTGGCATTGTGATTCTTAAGGAACAGTTGTATATGGTGAGGCTCACGATATGGACGAATTGTGATTATTGCAGGACTATATATGTCAAAAGCATATGTATTTCACAAATTATCACAAATCCACGTCAGTAGCTCATATAGATTAAGATTTGTTCCTCAATCTCAAGGGATTCATTTTTTCTTAAGCCTAATAAAGGATTCTTTTGAAACACAAGGAATGGTTCAGTTGAGATTAGGAACAAGAAACTCACAAGTTATGAAATGAATCAATGTTAAAACTGGTTGAGAGAACATTATTAGTACGATTTATCTCATCAGATTATTATAAGAAAGTGGCGAAATATGGTTCATTGATGTCATATAGCCCAAAGATGCAAATTTTAGCAAAATGTATTCATATGAAAAGGTCTGGAAAGCTCCTAAAAACGATGCTGGTTTGCCAAGAAACGGGGACCCAAGGAATTAGAATATAGCGAAACAAATACAAATTGTAAACACAAAGGAAATATTAAGTACTAAATTTACCAGACACTTTTTGCGGTCAACCCTTCAAAAAAAGGCAAGTGCCCTCCATGTTTGGTAGTAGCTAATACAACATTAGTATTTAACCTGAAATTTCATTAGTTCTCATCAGTATTTTCTCTTTATCCAATTTCACGGTCATGTAACTTCCTGAGGGTCGTTGCTATAAGTATGATAAGATGGTTACATACCTGCACTCATCAAATGGGATTGCTTCACTTGTGCATACTGGATCATCTAAAGAACTAATGCAGAGAAGGGGTACTGTTACACTTCCGACAAAATTAGAACTGCTACAACGCCTGTAATATGTATCGACAGTCTGAAAAAGCAACAAATTTTTCAGTCATTCGAACATCAGCTCAAAGGAGAAGAATGCTGAGTATTATTACCTCGTATTTACCAACAACACGAGTTGCACAGTCGTCAAAGTCCCGAACTGTAAGTGCCTGTGAAAATTAAAATAAATTGTTATGTTCCACGTCTTCAATACATATTTCAGAAGCTGTATCATTCAAAACTTTGTTTAAATTACATACCTTTTTAATGCCTTCCCAGTTTAAAATACGGGAAAGAACGGCTTCATGCCTACAAAATATGTTACATAGTTAGTCAAGTTGCCAGGTAACTTAAGGAAAATGGAGGATAATATCAAATGCTAGAACCATAAAGTTATGTGGGGCCACATTGAATGACAAAAGTGAAACATGGGATTTCAAGAAAACTGAACAAGAAGGTGATGAGGACATACGATTTCGCATAATCTTTCAAGCCGATGGTCAGAGCTTTATTGTAAAACCTCTGTCTAGTTCTACGACTCATATATCTGTCACAAATCTGGAAAGAAATAGAGAATCCAATTTAGATTAGCTTAACAGTGGAATTTTTACTAGGCAACCTAAGACAGGTTGTTGAGGATTATGTTCCACTATGTCTAATATTCATATTCTTCAGATTTGTACCAGCATTGATAAACCTTTTCACATATAAATATACCACACAAAGAAATCATGGAGTTCGATAAACTTCTAAACAAAGATGAACAAACAAAGAAAAATACATAAAAAGGAAAAATATGGAGAAATTTTGATGATATGCAGCGGTGGATAGGAAACGCCTGCAGAAAAAATATGAACATGCAAAAAAAAGGAAAAACGACATTAGATTGCGCTTATGCAATTTAAGCATATCTGTTCCAACTTAAATTATTTTTAGTCAACCACATTAATTATTTCTTAATGATGTGATGTTAAGTCAAAATTATTATGTGAGGTTGGATTTCTATTAAGCAAAATGGTAGTAATTATGTATGTATAGTACCTTAAACAAATAGATGCATATTAGCACCTTAAGTTTTATAGCAATGTCAGCAATTAACCTTAAGCTTTTAATAATATATGGTGCCAAGAATTCACAAGGACTTATAAATAAAAAGTTCCACTAGAAATTAGAAACAATATAACGTTTTGTACGAAACTTGAGATTTTGCACTGAAGATTTAAAATACTAACCAAAAGGTCCCAAGGACAACATACTGCTGCAGCTCCAACTATAGGGGCATTCACTCCTTCCTCGCCAAGATATTTAACCTGAAATAATCAATCAGGAATAAATGGAAAATATAAGCATGAATAATGTAAAACCTTATTAAAGAATTTCAGCATAATTGTGCAAGAATTCATTGAATAAAGAGTTTCAGAAGAAGTTCAAGATAGTATAATTCCCTCTCCATCTGAATTGTGAAAGCAAGGTCTTATAGATACTTGATAATCTTACTCAAAAGGAAGTTCAAACTTTTAGGAAAAATGTAAAATGCAGAATATCTTTATATAAGATTAACAATTGAAATAACTAAAATAGTAAAACTAGGAACCCATATTACATAAGTTTATTCCTATGCAGATTTTAATAGTAAATAGCTGAGAAATCCATGTACCAGAATATTAGCACCAATGCTTGTTCCAACAACAAATAGAGGAGCTTCAGAGTATTGGCAATGAATGTGATCAATCACTCTTCGTACGTCCTCCGTCCATCCACCATGATAAAAGCAATCGGACTGTTTGCATGTAATCCACAGAGCTTCATCATTACAAGAAAAATTTGAAAGTAGAGGCATAATACAAACTCCAAATTACATTTAATGCACAATAAAACATATAAAAAGAAGAAATTCAAATTTATATCAGAATTGATCATAGTATATCCAAATAGAACTTTATATCTCCCTGTTCAGAACCAAATTTATTAAATTTCAAATGCAATAAATATTTAAGAGAGATATACTCACCGTTATTGATACACCTCCAAGTCCCCGATGATTGCTCACAACAACATTCCAGCCACGTTTAGCCATCTTGAAACCCAGATGTTTGACATACTGCGTGAAAATACTAGAGATCAGAAAGAAAGACAGCAAATGGGATAACTGTCTAAGCGTAGAAAAGCTGAGCAAATGGTACTTTTTCTCTTATATTGGATTGTGGAAATAAGAAAACTTCCGAGAGGAAATTATGCACACATGCTGCTTCTAAATTAAGAGATAAGGCGAAAAAAGTTAGTAATTTACTATCTCCTGTCATCAGAAAATAAACTGTACAGAGAGAAGACTGACTTCATACTTTTGACTCTTTCTAAATTATGCCACCAATTTGCATAAAAATCCTAAATAGATGCAAAGTTACATGCAGAATTGTGGACTAGACTCGATCATAAATCTTAAAAATCATAAACACCTCTCACGAAAACGCAGAATCTTATGCTAGTTACTTTCCCCTTGAATGTTATATTACTCTCTGCTTACAGTATGAACACTGTTTGAATCCTCACGGCCACTCTCTGGCTCACGCATTACACCATCACTTACCTGATTACTGTTTTTCCGGACTCGGAACAGGTTGTGTCAACCAAGTAAGATTTAAAAAAAAAAAAAAAAAGATGGTAAAACAGTCTAGAAAGCTTACAGCAGATTCAGAATCACTTGTTAAGCCAGGAATGATGATTATGATGGGATTCCTATCATCTTGCTTCACTGCATCATTTCCTTGAATGGGTGGTTTCTTGACTAAGAAGAAAAAAAAAAGGCGAAAACTAGTTAAAAACTATAAGAACCGGAATGTAACTAACTCTTAGATAAGCCAACACAAAAAATTGCAAAACCTGTATTAGTGGGAATTAGTTATAACTTATAAGATATGATATATATCAATTTAATGTCATATTCAATGTTCCAGTTAATGATACAATAATTGGATGAAGATAAAGTTACTTGACATCTATTGTCAGTACACGACCATCATCAACTAAGGTCCTAATAATCGAATGATCTAACAAGGAGAATATGTGCAGACATCCATTAGTTTGGGGAATTAATTAGATGGAATTGAATAACCAAATAACAGTTATCACTTCAATTTCCTACTTGGTCCTGTTCTCCAACACACAATATCAACGATGTTAAACAAAAATTCAATGCTAGCCCACTAGTGTACACTTTTTAATTATTTTTTTCCGATTTCAAAACCACATCTAGAAGGTTTTTAAAGAAAGTATCAAGAGAATCCAAGGTTTCGGAACATATGGCTACATTTGTTTCTATTTTGAACTTATATTTTGGTCAAAACTCGTTTGGCTTATCAATTTTTCACCAATTAGGTATTTTTTGGCCAAACATTTGTGACAGTTACATTGCCTACACCACCTTACACCTTTTTCTACTTTTGACTTACGTTTTTTGTAATATATAAATTTTATATTATATTTTTCAATCATTAACTAATTATAAACATTACTTTTCAGACAAAAATTAACGTGATTTGACTGCTACAGGAACTTTTGTATCTTTTCAAAATAAAACCAAACAAATTTTCACCAAAGTACACAACTCCCAATAAACTTTTTCACCAAAATTTTCATCAAAAAAACCCTCCAAAATAGAAACAAACGTAGCCAAAATTGTTAAGTTGTCAGTTCCACGTTCTAGCATAAATCATGAACTATCAAATATTCATTGTGGAGTAGAACTGTGTTTACTATAAACTTGTGCCAATCTAACAGCAGAAGTAGGTTTGATAACGAACAGCATTTCATTAATTTATGAGTCCTGAGCTCAAAGTTGACTAAGGAAAGAGAAACAAAAGATCGTTACCTTCGGCGTTCATGACCCAATCCAAAGCTAAAGTTCCTCCATCAGAGGTAATAAATATCTGTCTGGATACCGCATCAAGTTAGTTCTAATTCACACAACATAAACAACGGATCGTAGCTATTTGTTCGATCCAACATCAATCTCAACTAATCCATCAACTCAAACGCATCCGGTGATAAACTTCAAAAACAAACTTTCGAATACGATTCCAAGAAAGCGAAAAAAGAGTACACATTCAGATCAAAAGAATCGAAATTCACCTTCTATAATTGACAACAGGATTATTCCCGATGTAATGCAAAAACGCAGTCTGAAGATGCGGACTACATATCCATGGAGTTGATAAATACCTAATTTCAACCGCATAAAAATCAATCAAAACCACAAAAAAATCCAATGAACACCAAAAAATACAATCCTAACATCTTCGAATTAACAGAAAAAAAAGTTCCGATCAAAATCCAATTTTATCGTAAATAATTTTGTTCGTACAACTACGAATTCTCATACCTTCCGTGAAGAATTCTACACTTGGAAACGACGTCGTGGTAGACTTGCGAATACGGATTAAATGTCAAATTCACCGATTGTCCTCTGAATCCGGTGAATAAATCTTGCAGAAAATGAAGCTCCAGAAAATTATACAGAAACAAAAATACGATCAGAATAGATACAAGTATATAGTGGTATATAGGTATCAACATCGCCGCCGTGAGCAAGGCCGCGTACGGCGAGTCAACCGCCGTTGACTCCATTCCGTTTAGCGACTCCATTATCGTCTGTGTGTGAGTCTAAGAAATGAAAGAACTGAAATTGGTTTTTGTAAGTGTTATATGTATGGAGTTGTGACCAACTATATTTGATTTCTAGCGACCAATAGCTGAATTACACGTGGACTGGAGAAATAATAATTTTCTCCATACCATATATCTTCACGTTTGTAATAATTCTTACAACTCGCGTAAATATATCTTCACGTTTGTAATAATTCTTACAACTCGCGTAAATATATCTTCACGCTTGTAATAATTCTTACAACTCGCGTAAATATATGACAAGTATATATTATATACCCAATTATTTAGATGTGCAGAGATACATTTTAAATTTTACTTCACAAAACACTCTTTTTTCAATTCGCAAGAACACATATTGACCTGACCACTCAGATATACACTTTTTTTTTTATTTTTTTTTATGTTAACGTTGAACGTTAATGAGGATTTGATATGGTAGTCGGGGACATATAAAATTGTCTTAATTTAAGCATTCAATGGTCAAATAGGACTGCACTTGGAAAGAAAGCTCAAATGGAGGACCATTTGCAATTTGATTATGTACATGATGAAACTTGAAAGTTGAACCTGGAAAATTCGAGGGTAAATGTCATTGATGGACCCACAGGTGAGTTTTTTTTTTTTTTTGAACCAAGAGCGTACACCGCCGATAACAGTGACTAATTCTTTTCATCAAGGGAGCTCTCTCATTGGAGGTAAACAGCTGGCCACGAAATGTGCTTCATTATCATGGATTGGAATTGAACTCCCAACCTCAGGGTTCAGGGATGAGGTGAGCTAACATCACACCATATATCGTGGTCCCGCAGGTGGGTTTTGCAGTCAAGATTCGGTACAATGGGCTCTGTTGATTATTATTTTATATCTATCTTCATTTTGCAAAAATGATTAGCTCCAATGATCAAAGGAGTTTAATTGGCCAACTCGAAATCTAAAAGTAGGAGTGTAAGTGAATTGAGTCGAGCCGAACATGATTTTATTCAGACTTGTCTGAATTTTTAACAATATTCAAAAATAGTGTTTGAACTTTGAACTTATTTGATTGCTATTTGAATTGAGTTTTGATTGTCAAACATGAGTTAAGCTGAAATAGTTTGATGCTTTTACATATAGTTTATCATTTTAATTAGCTTGAGCTGAGATTTAAACCTTATCAAATGAAAAAATGTGTTCAAACTTTTTTGTTATGTTAAATAAACTAAACTCAAATAAGTTTTTAAAAGTTGATCCGAATTGAGTATCAAGTAATTTTGTAGTTTGTCTGAGCTTGTTTTACTTTAAATAAATTTTATAGTTCAATAAATTCGAAGCTCAATTTAATTAACTAAAATAATAAAATATAGAATAAATATTATCACGAGTTGAGCTCGAGTAACTTGATATTTTTACACATGTCATATTTCAACTAATTGAGTCAAGTTCGAGTTGAAGTTTCGAACCTTATCAGACAAAAAAAAATTTGTCCAAACTTATTTGTTATATTAAATAAACCAAAATCAAACAACTTTTTAACAATCAAAATTGAGTTAATTACGGAATAATTTTGTTCATTGCTCAGCCCGAACTAGAAAATTTGTCTTAGCTTGTTTTATTTTGAACACATCTTATAATTCAGTATAATTTAAAGTTCAATTTAATTAGATAAAATAATAAAATATAAATCAAATATTTAACCTGATTGTTCGGTTATTTGACGGTGGTCTAAGTTGGGCAACTTAAAGTAACCTTGACTTGACCACAATCATAATTATCAAGAAAGAAAAATGGAAAAGATATGGAAATTTCAAATTCAGGCTAATATATATTTTATAGTATATGAGAAGATTGAGGGATCTACTTCACATAAGTTGTAATAATATCATCATCTTAATTCTTACGTATTCTTCGGGTCCAAATTTTCTATAATGTTTTAATATTACACCAATAAACAATAGACACGTGTTTATATAAACTAAAAAGAAAATAAAAATTATAACTAACAGACACATGTTTACTGTGTATTGATCAACCAAACAAAATGTAAGTCATTTATAATTTTCACTTAATTTGTAGTGATATGTTCTCATGCAAAACAAAAAACGAGAAATCTTCTCAGCAATGTTTGAAGTATTCGTGAACCCGCATGCTCTTGTTGATTTTTGTTCTAGGAGGCATGCATCACCCGTCTACAATTGGCCACAGTAAAGGTGTTTAATATTTCCTTGTTTTTATTGGTAAAAAGACTGAGACGACCAACATACTAATTTTCTTTGGGCACGACTATAGAATTTCCTCACTTTTGTGTCATAACTACTATAAAAAAGGCGAATCATCACCAGAATATCATAAATATGGTATCAAATTAAATTTTTCAACCACGAATGTGACTTGTTCCAGACTACTACCGTTAGTAAATTCGAGACCTTAATATCCTTAGAAGAAAATTATGAGTCAGATCAATTAGAGTACCATTATAGTAGCGTAATTCAAATACCTAACAAATAGAACAATTTTGAAAAATAATCAACATTTTACTTGTGGGCCTAATTTTCATTGCATACTCGTTGTATAGGGAATTAAAGTCGGCCCAAAAAAGGTCCCGAAAACTATTGGACTCCTATATGCGGCCTACAATATCCAAATCACCTATTAAAGCAACTTTATATGGGCCATTATTTATATTACTACAAAGAGAAATGCCTTTTTTGTTTTTTTATATGTTATTGGATCAATTGAAATAATCAATTAACATAAACTAAATGTTGTACCTCTACAAATATATAGACAGGTCTCGATAGATGGTGGCCACCCATCATATGGACGTTACCAGAATTTTCAAGGACTTTCCTGGGTACCAACATCAGAACATATCGAAAATTTTGAGACTTCAAGTTCAATTATATTTATAATAGTTCATGTGAGGTGAATCCCCCATGAATAACATCATATTAATAATAGTAATTGATGCATGTCTCATTAACACAAATGAATTTATGTGATAATATAGGAGAATTTGAGAATAGAACGTGTAAATAATAGATAAAATGAGAGAGTAATTGCTTGGAAAAGTAAAAGTTGTTTTATCCATCCTTCGAAATAAGTATTTATACAAATTTGATGATCTTGGCTAATTATGACAGCTGGATTAAAGCTAACTTCCATCCATTATTACACATGGTAACTACAATTATTCAGGAAGAATTGGAGCCACTCGATCAGGCCCAATCACTTTGATATCCCCAGCCTGCTATGGAAAGTTTTCAATTATTAGATCTTGTATTCAGCTTTACTCCATATAAATTTGGTATTCCTCTGCAAGTCCAGCCCCAGGCCTAGTCGGTCTGGAGTTTTGCAGGCTTTGGTCCAGCTCATCATAGGGATTCTGACGCATTAAGTCTTGAGGTTGTCAGTTTGACACAATAGCTAATTTCTACCCACGTCACTATTTATTCTAATACTTCAAAGAGAGCTCCTACAATGAACCTTGTAGCACCTAAAACTTACAATAAGATCATTAATATCAAGTTACATTTTTTAAAATAAAATAATTACATATATTATTACTTTATGAATATTGACTATTAATAATCACATACAAAAGAAGAACAATTATGTAAATGATGTGAAGGTAGAGAAAGACCAACGCATCTAGCAGAATTTCAAACCAAGATTTCCTAATCATAAGACCTCATCTTCACCACGTGAAGTAGATCTCATTAGTTCAACTTCAAGTTACGTGTTAAAAAAGCATTTCTTTTCCTCAGATCTCTGTTATATATACAAAGCTGCCACAAGTTATACATGTGGTTACAATGTGAAGATAAATGTTTTAGTTTTTTCTCTACATCATGACTTTTTTATTTTTCACATTCTAATTATTTGTGTATATATTTTGTTGGATATTTTCAATCTGCTTCTGGAATCTGTAACTGAATCTGGTAGTTCCAGATGAGTGAACTGAAGTTTCCAGATGGGTATGAGATTGGACAGACACGGGCAATTGTTGAATTTCAATCTGTTTCTGAAAAATGTAATCAAACTTGAATTTCTACTAGAATTTGAACTAGAAGATGTTAACAGGAATTATGAATCGAGGTAAGGGTCAACCCTCTATCCTTAACACAATATTGCTCTGCTAATGGTGGTATGTGCTGGTGCAATTGTGCACCAATATACAATGATTCTAAATTGAGGTAGAACCACTTCAAATCTCAGAGTTTACGAACAACAATTCTGCTTTGAACTCTCAAGATCTCAAGAAACGCTTTCTAAAAGCTAGAGATATAATATGAAAATGTTGAATGCATACTTGTGCATAATGTTGTGTGAGAATGAGGCTAGAGGGTGCGTTTTATAGGCAAGAAATCGCTGGAACTTTCAAAATAAAATTAATACGGTACTTTAATGCGCCAGGTAACAGCTGGCCATTTGGCTTTAAAGTTGTAACGGTCGATCGTTCAGCTTGAAATGGTTGTTTTTCTCTGATACCCATGAAGTACCAAAGTAAATACCAGTGCACGCAAATTACAGGATTAAATACCAGTGTGATCGTGGCCAGCGACCCCACATGAGTGATTTTTCATCTTCCATTATTTTCTACCATTCAATCAAAAAAAATCAGATGGTTAGGGATTTTCTAGGATTTCATTTTAAATAATTAATTAATTAATTTTTATCTAATAAATTAACATTGGTTAAGCCCAAGCCCACAACCCATGGCCAAGCGTACGGACTGGCAAGGAAGACCATGGTTTTAGGTCCTCCATCAATCCCAAACTACTTCAACCCAAAAGAGCTAACACTTTAACCCTAATACAGTGTGTAAACCATCATCCTTTCTCTTTGATTTTCTATGTGGGATATTCAATATCACACATATCCAGACAACAACCTTTGTCACTTAATTTTTTATTCGTTTAACATCTTATTCCAGAAATTCGAAGTGCAAATCTGATCTACTTATTACATAGATTAATATTATCTCATAATATTACGTATCTGAATACGAGCGTTGTTTGAATTTTGTAGTCTAAAGTCGTGTTTCACACACTATTGAAGTACAATTTTCAACATATTTATCTCAGATCTCTGCATGTAACAAGAAGTAATACACAAGTGTGTAAACATAAAATTTGATGTGTTTTTTTCGCACCCACAATTTGTGAAACGTGGAAAATGAAAATCAACATAGATAAATGCCAAAAACAAAGAAAAAGTAGTTAGAAAAGATGTGAATGCAATAAAAATTAGTAGTTACGAGCTAGTCTGTTGTCTTGCCTCATCCAGGATTATAAAATTTGATGTGTTTTTTTTCCTACCCACAATTTGTGAAACGGGGAAAATGAAAATCAACATACTAACATAAATGCCAAAAACAAAGAAAAAGTAGTTAGAAAATATGTGAATGTAAATATGTAATATACATATAAAAGACAAAGAATTGGTAGTTACTAGTTATCATTGTTGTCTTACCTCATGCAGAGCATTAATTATTATTAGGAAAAAATTACACAGACCCCCTCACTTATCATATAATTACCAAAACTCCTCCTCATTTATTGAAAATTATCAACTTTCAACACACCCCCTCATATTAAGAATATTTTACAATTACACCCCTTGCGTGTTTAACAGTTCTTACAAATTTACCCCTATAAATCTTACAAATAGACCCTTTTGGGGGGGGGGAGTTGGTAATTTCTAATAAGTGAGGGGGAGTTTTGGTAATTACACAATAAGTGAGGGGTCTGTGTGTAATTTTCCCTTATTATTATCATTGCTTTTATTTCCTATTTTTATCACTTGGTATAGTTTTTAAATTTTTTTATTATTAATATTTATTTTTAATTCAAACCATCAATAAGTGGGGTTGTTAGGGAAGTCAGTTTCTTTTCTTTTCTTTTCTTTTCTTTATATATATATATATATATATATGTCGGATTTTTAATCACATTTCAGGCCATCAGATGAGTAGCTAATTATTTAGTTTGTTCTAAAAACAATAATGCAGGTGAATGGTGACATAATAGATTAATTAGACTAAGATACCTAGGTTTTTTCTTTATATATATAAGATCCACGTCGTTTAGAAAACATGCTACCTTTTACTATCACTAGGAAAAGTATTTTAATCACACCAAAAGGTGCAAACGAGCAGAACTTGAGATGAGCTCACCATATTTGGAGGCTTGGGCTCGAGTTAAAGAGCTCTATTTCCTTGAGCCGAGGTCTCTTACAAGTTGTATTTCACTATCTAGTATCTAATAATGTTGAGTTATAAAACATATAACATATCATTAAATATAAAATGATTAAAAACATAAATAAGCTTAAGAGCGGAGTAGAAACAGTGGAGCTTGAGCGTGGGTCAATGAAGAGCTCGAGGCCAAATCAAACTCTTGTTGAATAGCAAGCTCTTCGACCTCGCAACTCAATTTGACTCCACCTTCACCCCTGTTCTCTTACCTAGGTTTTCATGCTCGGTTTTTAATCGTACATGCCCAATTTATAAATATGTTTAGTATTGAAAAATCAACGTCCGACCATTTATAAGTATATAGCATATTAAAATGCTAATTCCCTAGTAATAAGTCTGTCCATAGTGATGAGTGAGTTTACATCTTTACGTATTATGTTAGAATCGAGGTGCTAGACTCCCTCAATAGGCAATTATGAGTGAATATTTTCGACATGTGACAATCTTATAGTAAAAGAGATCGCTACATTGGTGACCCTTTTCTTTAATTTTACTTGGGAAAAAAAAAAAGGTTTGAGTCACCGCCTCACCGGAAAATGTTGTCGTGCGATTTTAATATTGTAAAGACCAGTGTTATTTGCCGCATCTTTTGTATAATTGATTATATGATAATTGATTCTTGCAGAATTGATAAGATTTTCTTCTTTTCCAACTCCTAGTTTTGTAATACAAAAATATCCAAACGAAATTATATGAAAGAGGGCTAAATACACCAAAATTGCGATTAAGAGTCCAAAATGCTATTTTTTGGGTTCCAAAAGCTAGGCGGCTAGACCAAATGGTCTCATAGAGTCTTAGGGGGCTTTTGGCCCAATACAAATTCAAGTTTTAGAAATATTAGGGTGTTTGGCTAAGGTTATCTAAAATATCTTATAAATTCCTACATCTTATAAAATATTTTAGGAATTTATAAGATATAACATCTTATAAATTATTTAAAAAAAGTTGAGGCTGGGTTATTTTTTAAAAAATAACTTATAAGACCCAAACATCTTATTTTTTAGTCTTATAAGCTGTTTTTTAAAAAAATTAACCAAACAAATTTATAGAGTTTATAAGCTTTAAAATATCTTATAAGATGTTTAGAGGAGCTTATAAGTTTAGTCAAACACCCTCTTATTTAACAAATTAAAGAAACAAGTCAAGATAATTAATTCGATAGGGCATGAATTTCCATTTTACACTAAATAAATGACATTTCTTTGATAATTGACATAAATATCACATTCTCTATGTTACACACGGATATAAATATCTTGATTGAGCAAGGTCCTTTTTTTTTCACTTGATAGATTCAAGTGGTCACTAATATTTCAGTTTATAATCACTTTAGTTTCATTGTACAAATTGGTACGTTTAGATCCCTTATACTATAATATAATTATTTCATATTGGTCCTTTGGACTTGAGGGCATAAATATGTCAATTTCTTTTTCTCTTTTCACTTTCTTTCCTCCTTTCATATTTCCACTAATTTTCATTTTATATAATATAATGAAATGAGTATTATACCCCTTAGGTTATATATATATATATATATATATATATATATATATATATATATATATATATAGTTGTTGCATGACCATGTGGCATATTCCGGCAATTTCTCACTGAAAATTAATAAGAATGACTACGGTAAATCGATTTTATAAATATTAGAAACTAAAATGATTTTTTAATTAAACTATTACGAACTATTTCAATATGAATCTCTTCATAAGATTTTTCAACGCACGTTCTAAGTAAACTAAAAACTTTGTTCTTGACCCTACTAAGTTTCTTGGTTAGTACTTTATCAAAGGATTATTGAGTTCGAGGGAGAAGAAAATTAAAATATTTCAAACCCAATCGATCGAAAAGTTTGAATGTTAGTTTATTTTATTAACAATCTTTGGTTACTATATATTAATTGTGCTAACTTAATTTTTTATACTGATGCGGGATCAAAATAGTGTCGAGGTCAAAATTGAGAACCTCGGGAAAAGTGTACGGGAAGTTGGAGTCTGACTTAACTCAAGACATACCAGAGCATTTATTTAAAAGTAGAATTTTATGGAGTGATTAGATAATGAATGATTAACACTAATCAACGAGTATTTATAGCGTTCATAATGAGTCATGGACCGAAGACTTACAATAATAATGGGCTATGAATTATGATATATTAATTTCATGATTACTCCAAATTAAATATTCATTTCGTCATTTATCAAATTACCTTTAGTAGTTATCATGGCACATCAAATTATTTGATGTGTCTAACATTGTAATTAACTGTCTTTTTAATGGAATTAAAATGAATTGGCAAGAAAAAATGTAGTACTATGTTTTAACATATAACTCTTCGATATAACCCCTGGTAATTTCCAAAGAATACAATTTTTCTTTTTTTTCATTGAACAATTATGAGATAACAACTTGGTCTCATGATTGGAGTAATTAAGACCAATACACACGTTCCTGTAGAGTTTTGGAGTTCCAGTATTGGATAATATCTCATTAATATAAATATTTATCTTTGTTGTATGATGTTCGGAGAAAAATTCTTTTGATAATTGGACTAAGCTATCATGTGAACACGTAATTGATAGATGATAAAGACTCGTTAATATAATTATCACGTTTAGAATTGAGAATTTCCCACCTAATATTGTGTGATTAATAAGCTTCGAGTTTTGAAATTTCTAAATGGATTTGTTGGAATATATTATTTATTTATTTTGATAATTGCTGCAATATATAAACAATGTTTTCAAACTCGAAATGACTCCACCCCTTAAACCATTGAAGGTTCACAAGGTTGTATGCTAAAACTAGTTTATTAACCTGCGAGTCTGCCCCGAACCGAAGAAAATCAGTAAAATCGGCGCGGAGACACACACATTTATATACTTTTTTATACTATTAACGGGTCAACTAATTTATTAAACTCGAACCTACTAATTTGACTAATGACCCAATAAATTGGCTGAAGTTCAGATTCAATAACATTGTTTTTAACTAGTAGTAATTTCGTGCCAAGGCATGGGATACATCTATGTAAAATAATAATAATAATAATCATATATATCAGTACAAAATTTGTTGTTAGTAATTTGCAAAATTAACAAATTTTATCATATAAAAGTTGTTTATATGAGTGTTAGTAATTTAGTTTGAAAATAACAATACATCATTGGTAAATTTAATAAAATAGATATCAGACAATAAAAGGACTGGTAATTGTCATTACAAAGAGAAATAGCTATAAAGTTAATTTTTTATTTAAATAAACTACCTTATCATAAACTTTAGAATTCGACTATATTTAGATAAAGATAATTACATATATTTACACATTTATTCACATTTAATTACTTATGTGATGTGAGTAACTTTTGTACCATAAACTTTCATTCAATCTAATTTTCTAGATATGCAAAAAGATAGTGTTAAATTTTCCAACGCTCACCCTCCAACACTCAAGTCATAAACGATATATATCAAATAGAATATCAAGTATCAACGAATATTATTTGTGAAAATTACCTCCTCTTCAAACCCTAGTGAGAATGATATTTATACGTTCTGATAGTAGAATGTGAAAAAACCCTAATTGTCATGAGCTTGTTGGATTGAGCCATAGCTTGACCCCTTTGACATCATACTAATTTATTTATATATTAGGTCCAAATGTATTAATGAGTTTAATACATCCATATTTTCTACATTTAAGAGGTGAAAAGTTGATAGTATGAAAATAGTGGTATATGATTACAACGTATTTCGTGCATACAAGGAGATTCTACTTATATAGTGCAATCAGCAATATATACCGTATACGAACCAATGAGGGACACCACAGCTATTAAGTCGTTGCCAAAGTTTTCTTTCTTTGAATTTTTTTAATGTAATTTAATAAAGAAACTATATAATTAGAAATTACCAAAAGAAAAAGCTAAAATGATATTGGTGTCCCTCATTCATTTATCACAAACAGTACAAAAAATAGGGGCAAAAAATACAATTATTTTTTATTTAACTAATAGTAAACCATAAAAATTACAATTTATCACAAAATTAAGTCAAAATACCTTATAAAAAACAGAAAAGAATACAATATGACTTATCAGTTGCAAAGTTTCCAACGTGGAAAAACTTAAGCTAACAAAATTGGACTATTGGAAGCACGTTATTTATAACTACAAAGTCTCAACTTTAGTTTCAATGTACAAATTGGTACGTTTAGATCCCTTATACTATAATTTCATTTCATATGTTGGCCCTTTCGATTGTTTCCGACATATTTTTTCTAGAAACTTGCCCACGTGAGAAAAGCATGCAAACGTACTTGAGGGCATAAATATTGTCAATTTCTTTTTTTATTTTCACTTTCTTTCCTCCTTTCATATTTCCACTAATTTTCATTTTATATAATATAATGAAATGAGTACTATACCCCTTAAGTTATATGTATATATAAAAAAAGAGTAATGTTATATATCATCTGAAAATGGATCACCTATTTTTCACTTTCTATGTGACTATTTTAGTCACTAGCCAACTCAGCCTTCAATTATTTTTTTTCTTTTTTTTTTAATATTTCTTCTCTCCCTGATTTTCCTCCTAAAAATCCTCTTCATCTCTTTAATTATTCACGCCCCTTAACCCATCAAAATCATTTTCTTCCTAAATTAAAACTCTTGAAGATCCAAAGTTTATTTCTTTCATGGCTGACAGACTAGCAGCTTCCAGTCAAAAGATGTTGCTCAATTAATTATTAAGGAATTTGGTTCATGGCTTTGCTGCTCCCTACCGATGGATCTCTCTCACTCAAAATTAATTCCAAATAACAACAAGAACAACAAACCAAAAAAAATGACGCATTCAACAAAAAGTATAGTTTTTCTAACAAGAAACAATTTCTATCAAACGATAGTAAGAAAATTGATAGAGAAAAGGGACGAAAAGAATATGAAATTTTGTTTTATGAATGTTTGTATAGTCATCAAATATGACAACCTTAAAATCAAAATCGAACAAATTGAAGGCAGATATGGTTCTACTTTATAGTTTTACTCCAATATTAACAAGTCTCATTCTAATTCCAATCGCTCCAATATGAAGATTTTCTTTTTCTAGTTTGAAAAAAAAAAATTAATGAAAAAATCACCAATAAGCATAGTTATGGATTCCCATTTTTAGTTCAAAATATATCTATGTTTACTCTAATGACTTCTTGATAAAGCTTTTTTTTTCTTTCCCTTTTTGGAGCAAGCGTTTTGATGCTTGCACCAATTCTTGCGTATTTTATGCTTCAAGAATTGTTCTTACGGATTCATTTTACATTATTCCTCTAATTTATTTTTCAGTTGAATTCATCATTTTTCGATTTGTTGTTGTGATTGTTAATGGGATTTAATTTTGGGTGAAAGAGATCCTTTGGTACGTAGATAGCAACATAGCCATGAAATACTATAAGAAATGTCTTGATAATTATTTGAGCAGATAGGAAACGACTTGTCTACCAATGGCATAGCATATCCATGTAAAAAATAATGAATTATGGATCTTCCCACAAAAGAAAAAGACTTTAGGAGTTTCTGTTTAGGTAGAAAACGATTTTGATGGGAAGAAAACGATTTTGAACAAGGAAAGAGAACAAGAAATTTTTTAGGGAAAAATCAAGAATAAAAAGAGGAAAAAGAAATTGAATGCTGAGTTAGACAGTGACTAGGACATCCACATAGGAAGTGAAAAATAAGTGATCCAATTTTAGGTGGTATATAGCATTTTCCATAAAAAAAAAAGTTCTTGCATGACCACGTGGCCATATTCCGGCAATTTCTCACCGAAAATTAATAAGAATGAATAAGGTTAATCGATTTAATAAACATTAGGAACTAAAATGACTTTTAATTGAACTATTACGAACTATTTCAATATGAATCTCTTCATAAGATTTTTCAACGCACATTCTAAGCAAACAAAAAGCTTTGTTCTTGACCCTACTAGGTTTCTTGGTTAGTAATTTATCAAAGGATTATTGAGTTTGAGGGAGAAGAAAATTTTAATATTTTAATCTCGATGGATGAAAAGTTTGAGTGTTAGTTTATTTTATTAACAATCTTTGGTTACTACATATTAATTGTGCTTAATCAATTTTTTATATTGATGCGTATCAAAGTAGTGTCTAGGTCAAAGTTGAGAACCTCGGTAAAAATGTACGGGAAGTTGGAATCTGACCAAACTCACAACAGAGCATTTCTCTGAAAGTAATATTTTATGAAGTGATTAGATATGAATGATTAAGACTGATCAACGAGTATTTATAATGTTCATAATGGGTAGTAGACCGAACACTTTTGAGCCAGCCTGCCAATGAATTTACAGTAATAACGGGCTATGATATATTAATTTCATGATTACCCCAAATTCATTTTGTCATTTATCAAATTACCTTTGGTAATTATCATGGCACATTAAATATTTTGATGTGTCTAACATTGTAATTAACTATCTTTTTAATGGAATTAAAATGAATTGGCAAGAAAAAATGTACTATGTTTTAACATATAACTCTTCCATATAGCCCCTAGTAATTTCCAAAGAATACAAAATTAATTTATTTTTTTTCAATGAACAATTATGAAATAACAACTTAGTCTCATGATTGGAGTAAGATAAATACACACGTTCCTGTAGAGTTTTAGAGTTTCAGTTTTGGATAATATCTCATTAATGTAAATATTTATCTTTGTTGTATGTTGTTCGAAGAAATATTCTTTTGATAATTGGACTAAGCTATCATGTGATCACGTAATTGATAGATGATAAAGACTCGTTAATATAATTAGCATGCTTAGAATTGAGAATTCCCACCTAATTGAGTGATTAATAAGCTTCGAGTTTGAAATTTATAAATGCATTTGTTGGAATATATTATTTATTTATTTTGATATTTGCTGCAATATATAAACAATGTTTTCAAACTCGGAATGACACCACCACTTAAACCATTGAAGGTTCATAAGTCTGATCGGGTTGCATGGTATAAAACCAGTGGTTTATTAACCTGGGAGTCTGCACCAAACCGAAGAAAATCAGTAAAATTGGCACGGAGACACACATATTTTATACTTTCTATAATAGTATAGATATAAAAGGGTCAACTAATTTGTTCAAGTCGAACCTACAATTGGACTAATGACCCAATAAATTGCCTGAAGTCCATATATATTCAATAACATTGCTTTTAACTAGTCGTAATTTCAAAACTCTCTCTCTCCATCTCTCTCTAAATCTTAACCTTCTTTTTTTCTTTTATTTTCCTCCGTCGGCAATGACTTGATGAAGCAGTTATCTTTTTCACCGTTGTTATCACCACCATCGTCGACGGGTTGGATTGGAGCACCCTTCTTCAATTGTACATCACATCTTCAAATTTGACGAGACAGATGTGGATCTAACGAGATAGAGACAGATCTGACGAGATGAAGACGGGTGATATATAAGTTTTTATATAGCGTTTTAGATATTTGTTTAGTATTTTATTTTATCTCTCGAATGAGAGTTTCGTCTCTTCTTGAATAGGAGTTGCACAAGAATTTTTTTGTGCTCGTTTATGAGTTTTTAAGATTTGTTATCTTCAAGAAACTTGATAATTGGTATTTCAGATGTTCTTACTACATCGTTTGAGTCGATATGAATTGTATTGCTCTAGGCGTTGTAAACTTTCGATTGAATGATATATAAGACCGATTTTTCTTCAAAAAAAAACTAGTCGTAATTTCGTGCCAAGCCAAGTCACGATATATGACTATGTAGAATAATAATATTCATATATATATATATATATATATATATATATATGTGTGTGTGTGTGTGTATATATATATATTAGTACATAATTTATTGTTTGTAATTTGCAAATTAACAAATTTTATCATAAAAAAGGTTGTTATACGAGTGTTAATAATTTAGTTTGAAAATAATAATACATCATTGGTAAATTAAATAATATAAAAAATCAGACAATAAAAGGAATAATTGTCATTAGAAAGAGAAATAGCTATAAAATAGTAGATTTTTTATTTACATCAAATACCTTGTCTTAAACTTTAATTAGAATTCGACTATATTTAGATAAAGATAATTACATATATTTATATATTTATTCACATTTAATTACTTATGCGATGCGAGTAACTTTTGCACCATAAATTTTTCATTCAATTTAATTGTCTAAATCTGCAAAAGAATAGAGTGTTAGAAGCATGTCAAGCGTTTTCCAAACATTCGGCCTCCGACACTCAAGTCATAAACGATTTATATCATATTAAATAGAATATCAAGTATCCAAGAATGTTATTTGTGAAAATTACCTTCTCTTCAAACCCTAGAGAGAATGATATTTATACATTCTGATAGTAGAAAATAAAAAGCCCTAAATGTCATGAGCTTGTTGGATTAAGCCAGAGCTTGACCCCTTCAACATCATACTAATTTATTTATATATTAGGTCCAAATGTTTAGCTTGGTTCATATACATATGGAAAATGCTATATACCACCATTTTCATACTACTGATTTTTCAGCTCCAGGATTTAGAATATATGGATGTATTAAACTCATTAAATCAATTAATTGCTAATGGTTTCTTGTCAAAACTAGGAGTGGCCGGTGAAAAATCGGTGGTATATAAAATGTGGTATATAGCATTACTCTATTATATTTTACCTGCATCATTATGTGACACAATTAAATTTAATTTGATCATTTACATATGTGCTCATACATCATTGGTAAATTTAATAAAATGAATACCGAACAATAAAAAAATTGGTAATTATCATTACAAAGAGAAATCGCTATAAAAAAATTAATTTTCTTATAAATTAACTACCTTATCTTATATTTTGAAATTTGACTATATTTAGATTAAAATAGTACCTATACTTATTCATATTTGATATACATATATATATATATGTATATATTATTGTTTATGTGACATGGGTAAATTTAATTAGATCACTCATATATGTGATTACTTGACGATCTTAATATTTGTATTTTATTATGTATAGATAACTGCAAATTCAACTAGTAATGTTCTAATTTTTCTTTGACTGAATAAAAACACGTGGAATTGACTCAGCTATCATTTTTACATGCAAGTAACTCATCACATTGGGCATTACATTATTTGACTTAATGTGGTGGTTAGCAGAAATAAAGATTTCATAAAAATAGAACAGGGAAGTAGTACCAATTTTAAAATACCTATTCTCTTTCTTTAAGGGCATTGTTCTATCCACGCTCCTACTTTTTTTTTTTAAAGAAAATTAATTAAAATTAATATAAGATAGTTAAATACAAATACTCCGTACATAGTAGTTAGGACTTATGATTGACTAACTATTCAAAAGGTTTATTCTATTTACGCATTCATGTAATTGCGCAACTCATTCAACAAGAAATATCTTAGTTAGGTAATTAAATTTCATGGGTTAGTTCCTCTAATTGGTCGTAATTAGCAACGTGATTAGAAAGCTTAATATTCTACACTCAATTAAGATGTCTTATCAGAAGATAAGTAGTTTAATACACAATTGGAAGTAATATGGTTGAATGTACTAAGACCATGACTAATTCGTGCCCTTTGTATCAAGAATATTAATCGTGATTAGACCGTTATTTTTTTTTAAAGAAAAATTGGTGTAATATTTCATTCAATCAAAAATTTACAACGCCTAAAAGAATACAAATTATATCGACTCAAACAATGTAGTAAGAACATCTAAAACACCAACCATCAAGATTTTTGAAAATAACAAATCTTAAAAACTCACAAACGAACACAAGAAAATTTTTGTGTTCAAGACCACACTCTTATTCAAGAGAGAAAAACTCTCATTCGAGAGAGAAAATAAAAAACTAAACACAAATATAAAAGACTATCTAAAACATTCTGTCTTCATCTCATCAGATCTATTTCTGTCTCATTAGAGTCATCCATGTCTCGTCAGATCTGAAGTTGGGATACATAATTAGAAGGAGGGTGCTCCAACCCAATCCGCCGATGAGGGTGCTGACAATAGTGGTGATGGAGGTAACTGCCTCACCAAACCATCATCGGTGGAGAAGAAGAGAAGAAAAAAAATTAGGGTTTGAGAGTGAAGAAAAGGAGAGAGGTGGCGCCCATGATTAGACCGTCATTGATTAACATAATGTCGTTTATACTTTTCGAAAATTCCATACAAAATGGGGTGTTTCTAAAACACACCAGGTCCAATAGAGTCAGTGGTATGTCAAATACTATTGGATACATGGATAAGATAGTAAAAAACATCTAATCACATGCATCCAACGATGTTAGATGGACCGTCCCCAATGGACCTGGTCTATCTTAGAATTTTTCGACAAAATGGAAGAATATTTAGTTTACCATCTAATTAGATATAATATTTATAAAAAGGAATAATTCTTAAAATATATAAGGAGAAAATATAACTAAAATATGCTTCATTATTGTCCCAAAATAAAATATATCTAATTATTTCATGAATATAACGTTCCCTATATAGCTAAGTCCATAATTCCTTACAGACAAAGTTTTAAGCTCTTGACAATATTGTAATCACTAAAATTTATTGCTACTATCAATTTATATATGTAGTATGTAATTAGGTCAACCCCGTTACCCCAAGACATTCTTGAGAACAATAATTAGCTACAACTAATTTTCGATTAATTGTGCTCAATGGAAGACTTTTAAAATCAAATCCAGAAAGAAGAAGAAGATCGTGCATGAACTAATTATGAAGTTATTTACAAGAAAGAGGAATAAAGAGGACTTTCGTAAAGCTTATATATATATATATATATATATATATATATATATATAGGGTCAAGATTTAATACATACTCTATATTAGATAAGATATAAGACCCAATCTACACTATTGGATCTATTAAATCCAACAGTCCAAAAAGGAATAAAAAACAGGTGGGGAAATTGATTCCAATTGGATTAGGGGTATAATAGTCAAATGAATCATTTTTCAAAGCCCACAAAACCCACATCTCTCATCGTCTTCTCCATCAGATTTCTCTGGTTTTCACTGCTTCTCTTCTCTTCCTTTTTTTTTCTTTTTCAATCCATACGTTATATATATATGTGTGTGTGTGTATATTCTTGAAGCAGATGATGTTAATAAGTAACCAAATTAAGGCCAACTCCCGTGTGAGATTACGTTTCAAATTTTTGTTTTCTTCTTCTAGAAACAAAAATGGTGTGACCCTTAATTGTTTATGCATGATATATATAAATATATCATGCACAAACAATTAAAAGCATTATAAGCCACTCTTTGCAAAAATGCGCAATTTGGACAGCAAAAATGTTTCTGGAAGCTTTAAAATAAAAGGTTTAAAATCTTGGAAAGCCATTATACAGTATGTTATAAGCCATTATACAGTATGTTATAACACATTATACATCACATTTTAACTCATTATACACTATGTGTTTATAACATATTAAAAATATTTAATTATACAGTATCTTGTAAGTCATTATACATTATGTTATAATACATTAGACCGTATATTATAACTCATTATACAGTATGTGTTTATAACATATTAAAAATATTCAATTATACAGCATCTTATAAGTCATTATACATTATGTTATAACACATTATACAGTATGTTATAATACATTATACAATATACAATATGTGTTTATAACATATTAAAAATATTCAATTATACAGTATCTTATAAGCCGTTATACAATATGTTATAATACATTATACAATATATTATAATGCATTATACAGTGTGTCATATAAAGGAAGAAATAACTATATATATATATATAATAAATGTTTTATTATGAGGGCTCCATAATGAAATATTGCATTGTGCTTTCCCACCATATCAAGCATAACAAAAGACATCATTAGTGCTTTCCCAGGAGCTCTGATCAGTAGTTGTAGCAAGCTGTATCATTTGGGCTATTTTTTGTGCAGAAACTGATGGGAGGCGTGGTCCAAGGTGCTGCTTTGGTAGCTGATTTTGAGCTATTAATCATGTTATTTCTTGATGTATTTTCCCGATTATCGCACTTTTTTTATCTTCTTTTTGTTCATATTTTGTCACAATTTTTTAGCAGAGGAAAAAAAAAACAAAGGATTACTGTGGAGAGAGAGAGAGTGCGAGGAGTAGGGGACGATTTGATAAGGGATATGATGTTATTTGATTGGGTTTGTTAGATCTATTGACTAAAATGCTCCTATCATTATTAAATTAAAGATTAAAACCGAAATAATGACTTTAATTATGGACCTTGGGATCAAATGGTTTAAATGGTCTAGATTGGGTCTTATATCTTACCTAAAGTATTGAGATGTATTTGATCCATACCCTATATATATATATATATATATATATATATATATAATTTTTCATGTATGGTCTTTGCTGCATGTTAAAATATGCTTAGGCACTAATTGAGCTACCAATTCCCGACCAGAGTATGAACGCTTAATTCAAGATACCATTAATCGATGTGTGTATTTAAATACATAAAATAGTATATTAAATAAAAGATTCATAATTTATTTTGTATGAAAATATATTTTCGCTATTTCGACATATTTGATTAGATCAATAAGAGTTAAAGAAACAAACATTAAAAATAAAATAAAAAATAAGAAAAATAAATAGAGGGGAGAAGATAAAAAATATTAGAAATATAGTAGATGAGAGAAAAAAAGTGGTAGGAATTAGGAAACTACATATATATTATCTATTTATAATTAGGTTAATTTGGTCTTCGCACTTAAAAAGATTAAGGTAGTTCCTCTAATGAACTCCCACTTAATAAATGGTGTACATACTGCACACTTAAAGAGAATAATATTTGAACATGTAATTTTAGTTGGAATTGGATTTGTTCGAATTCAAATCAAATATAGAGCAAGAGTTGTACACTAAGATGAGTAAAGAATAATGCAATATTATAGCATTTTTAATATGAGTACTTCAATCTGTAAAAAAAAAGTTTCATCACATACAATCCCCCATTCCTTTGAGAATTTTTAATTATATACACTCATGATACTCCTATATCAAACAGTTTAAATAGTGTATATCAGCATAATGAATATATCACAGCTGATATAAATCATTTAGGTCTTTTGATGATTAACGCATGGTTCATGTAAAAAAGTTTCAACCCCAAACCTAATAACGTGTAATTGTCTTTTGTTTTTCATTTATAATATCTAGTGATTTTAACTATAAATAAAAAAAAATTAGAGGGGGTTAAGGCCCAACTCCGAGAATATAATAAAGTACGTGATACTAAAATCATTTTTAACACATGTGATATATATATATATATATATATATATATATATATATATATATGAACCAATTATGTGAACACATATATAATATATCTTGATAACTTTAGTTGAATATTAGTCTAACATTAAAGACATCAAATTTTTGTAGTTTATTTATAATTTATCAAATATATAAATTATGTATATTTAAGTTGATGATTTTCTGTTGTTGTGTTTATTCAATGAAATCATTTGTGACTTATTGGAAATCCAAAATTCGTGCTATAATTATTGCAATTAGTAAATAAACTTAGTGTTACGTTAACTATAGCTTTTATCATAATCAACATATATTTAGTGTTACATTAAATCAATCACATTGTAAATTTGAAATTCATTTACTAGTTAATATATGAGTAAATTCATTTATTAGTCAATATTAAATCTATTATTCCTGTAATTAACTTGAGTTCAATCATATTAAATAAGATCGAACTAAAATGCTCAAACCTTTTGTAACATTCACATGTAACACATCCGGTCTCACAAAATATTGAATAACCATTTTATATAAAAACTTAAATTGTTACAAGAGATAAATTAAGGGAAAATTGGATTTTTGGTCCCGTAAAATTAATATTGCGTTTTGTAATTTTGGTCTCATTGGATTCAATGTTGCAAATTTTGTCCCATTGGACTCAAAAAGTTGCACTCTTGCTCCCAACCTTTAAAAAATTGATGGAAAAAAGAGAGTGGAGTACGCGCGCCGTTATCTTCCAAAAAAAGAAAAAGAAATTAACGACGTGCAAACCACTATCTTTTATCCTAATATAAAAAAATTACGGTTGAGACCAAAAGTGCAACTTTTCGAGTTCTGTGGGACTAAAGTTGCAACTTTATATCCAATTGGGCTAAAATTGCGAATCACGATTTCCTACGAGACCAAAAATAAAATTTTCTAGATAAATTAAAGAGAAAATTTAATACACTTAAATTGTTGAAAACTTCAATAATAGTAATACATTTTGCCCCCACCTTCTCTCTCTACCCCTCTCTCATGTAATCATCTTTATCCCTCTCCCTATATATACCTTAGCATACAATACATATACAAACATCATCAGCACATTATACAATAGCTACTCATATATTCTATTTACATATACAATTATACACACAACAAAACACACACAGAGATGGGGAGAGAGATTAATATTGATGAAGCAGAACATGAAGTGGTGTTGAGCAGATCATTATCATTTTCTGATAATAACAACATTAATGGAGCAAGGGAATTGCCTTTGTTGTCATTGAATCATGTTTCTTTTGTCTGCAAATCAGTCAAGAAATCTGCAGAATTCTACCAACAAGTTTTGGGTTTTGTCCTCATCAAAAGGCCCTCTTCCTTTGACTTTGAAGGAGCTTGGTACGCACACATTTACATATATATACATATATATCACATACACATATATACATACAATTCGTGATTCTTAGAGAATCTTAAGATTCTGAGACTATGTATAATTACAATCCTCCGTGGATGATATAATCCCCGTGGCATGGATGATTGCGATTATCATAGAATTTCGAGTTCTGAAATAGCCTATGCGTGATGATTTAATTATTGTTTTAATATGTTACTATAATTACCTTATCATAGAATTTCGAGTTTTGAAATAATCCGGTGATGATTTATTTATTGTTTCAACGTGTTTGTATTTTGAAAATTACCATTTCAATTCAAAAGTTAGCCTTAAGATTGAATACTAGCATTCTGTTGTCCTCCATAACAATCTTCCTTTGATTTAGTTTTTACTTTCTACTTAGACGTATATAATATATGATAAATTCTAATTAAGACTTGATACTATAGTTAATAGAATTTATATTTCCTCCCATAAGCATGAAAAAATGACAAATCAAATACAAAGTTAACAAAACCAAAACCCCATTACAACAATTTACTTGGAAAAAGGAAAAAGAAAGGGTCTTATTTTTATAATGAAAATTTTGGAGGGACTAAAAATGCAATTTACTCGGCCCCAAATAAACCAATAATATAACGGAGAGTACTTTGTTGTGTATTTACAATTTCAAACTTACTAATTCAATTTCTTTGTGCATGGCACGTTTGTACACGTGGGCTTAATTACACATACCTTGTCATTTCATCATCCAAAACTCTTCACTAATTGCGATAACGAAAAATTCTAACCCGAATCAGATTTGATCAATGAAAACTAATTAAATCATAAGTGATTTGATATGGCATATTCTAAAGTTTTAGGCCCTATTTGAATTAGTAAGTTGTGGCAAATTTGAATTGCAGGGTGTTGCCATACACTATAAATATATATGCATGCGATAATTTTCAAAAATAGATTTATCACACTTTTTACCGCCTTTTATATTTTCTCTGTACTTCTTTGAGATATAGTTAAATTAGAATTCTCTCCTCTTAGCCCTATTTGGATAAACTATGTAAATTCCTTTTATTTGCTTACGTTATTCTAATATAAATTACGTTTGTCATATAATTACTATATAGTTCGGTTTCGTGACTATACAAAACCAATCTGGACAAGAAATGTTCCTAAATTATATAGATGTATATACATATATATATGTACATGTATATATAAATCGGTTTCGTGACTATATATACAAAACCAATCTGGACAAGAAATGTTCCTACATTATATATATATATATATATATATATACACACACACATTATATATATGACATTTATTTCTTGTTTATTGATTATGTGTTAATTTAAATATTTCTAGGTTGTTCGGCCATGGAATTGGGATCCATTTGCTAGAAGAAAGAAATAGTACAAAAAAGAAAGGCAAAATAAATCCAAAAGAAAACCACATATCATTCCAATGCTCAAATATGGACTTACTTATTGATCAATTGGAAGAAATGAATATAGAATATGTAAAAGCAGTGGTTAAAGAAGGTGGGATAATTGTTGATCAGATTTTCTTCCATGATCCTGATGGATATATGATTGAAATTTGCAACTGCCAAAACCTACCAGTCCTCCCAATTTCATCCTGCCCCCTCAAAAAGATGTCAAATTCCAAAATCAACCCCCCAACTCCCTCTTTCTATGGTAAGTTACTTCTTTTAATCATCAATTTTCTTCGTTATAGCGTTATTGTATTTTAGCATGTATGCAACTATGTTAAAAATCGCGTATAAGAACGTAGTTTTTTATCATTAGAAAAATTCAGTATAGAAAAAATAAGTTGGTATTTCAAAGCGTGTAAATTAATTTTTATACATATATATATTCCAATTGAGACGAAATTTCCAAACTACCCTTAGAGACCACCGTTACGAACTCATTGAACGGGTCTCTAGCCGTATAGTAACGAATACAAATACAGGTTAGGCTATAGATTGAACATGATTGAAGGCATTGTAATAATATTAACCCTAATTATATACACGTGGCAACCACGTGATGTCGGTGAAAGTGATTATCATGCATCTTGTAGATTAAAACATGTTTGTCTCATGCTAATATACATGTGTTTTTGCCGTTCTTTTTGACAATTTATAAAGGTAAATTTTAAATTGGATAAAATTAATGGGTTAATTTATCAGAGTGTAACACTGATATTTTTGGTATCAAATGGCAGGAAAGATGCACTGCAGTGGAGAAGTAGAAGCCAAGATGATGGAGAATTTGGCAATGGACATGATGAATATTTTTATTTAATTTGAAAGACTCTATGCAAAGATTAGTTTTGATCATGCATCAATGTAATGTATAATATTTGTTTGTGGAGAGATGTGAGCAATTTAGGTGCAATAAATGTAATATATTACAACTTTTATTTCTTGTTCAACTTTTGGCTCATTAAAGTCTTTTGATTTTGATTTATTGAGCTATGTTGAATATATAATTAAAGATTTTATATGATGATCATGGTTCATAAGTGCAATAATAGTGCTTAATCGTATCAAAATTAATTTTTTCTAAGGGCACATATTATATATGCATGTACATGTACATGCGGGTAGAGTTGAAATTTAGATTAAATTATTATAGGTTCAAGCTGAGAACTAATTCGAGCTTCATTTATTGCATGAACAATTAGTAAAGTTAAAGAACACAATAAATTAAAATTATTTGAAAATGATCATGTACAACAATTATTTTAAAATTATTTGCGTGTACCTATTCATGTTCATATATATATATATATATATATATATATATATATATTGTACATTTCGTGAGGGCCACATAAATTATATATGTGTGCATGCACACGCAATGAGAGTTCAATTTATAATAAATGAAGTTTAAACAATTTTTTGTCCAATAATAATTTTGAGCTCAACACAAGTCTATGAAAAATGATAAATTATGTATCGAATTAAATAGGAAGTTAATGCTTAACTCGATTAAATCTCATGCAATCTCAGTTCCTCTAGTAATCAAAACAAATCCAAACATAACTTAAAGCCTTTCGATCTCCATTGTAAAGTAAGTACTTATAGGTCGTTGTGATAATCTAGTATGAATATCAAGAAATAATTATAGTAATCTAGATCATAATGTATAAAATTATGTTTAAACAACAGTCATTAATTAATTTGATTGCTAATGAAGCCTAACTCTACTGGTGTGAAGTTGGGGTCCCAAGATATTAAAGATCTTGTGTTATATTTTTACCAACAATATACGAGTCATTTACTACTTTCATAGTAGTTGTTAGTTGATAATTGTAATAGTTGTCAGTTGATTGTATATTGTTAGATTCGTATTTATTACATGTATCATATAAATATTATAACAAAAAAAAAAAAAAAAAGTCACATTGGAAAGAGTAGTTTTTTCATTTCTAAATATGCCCTACCAATTGTTTTTCTTTTTAATTGGTTTCTTGAATTGCTCATGAAACAAGTTTGAGAACCTTAAAAAAAAAGGGGTCCAAAATCCAAATGGCCTTAGTCATGGTTGCTGTACTGAATCAACTAGGTTGCTGGGATTTATTTATTATTTTTAGTATTATAATAATAAGTACTTTTGATGGCACGAGATTATTGCTTCCAACTCATGGGAATCTTCTAGTCACCCAAATTAGGTTTGACGGAATCAACTTAATTATTGACAAATTAATTTTATTGATGTATAATTTAAAAAGAATAACCAATCACAAAACAAATAATATGACTTTTATCATATAAATATAGAGTTTGGTGTGATTCCATAATTCTTGAAAATAAATTCCATTAAAATTCTTTTCTTGAAAATAAATTTAGAAAATCCAAAATTCTTTTCTTGAAAAATTAAGTACCAAATTCTTAAATGCGGTTAAATATCATGACAAATGTCTAGAAAAGGTAAACTTAGTCAACTATCTTATTTAATATAATTTTTGTCATTCAAATTAACCAAACAGAGTCTATGTTTGGTTCAAGAATTTTGGTGAAGTAAAGAACACGTCAGGGAAAGGAAAGAAAAAATAAATAAATAAATCCAATTTCGCAAAATGTTTCTGGTTGTGTAGAGAAATTTTTTGGAAACCAACATCAAAATAAAGAAATAACTACGGAACTAAACTACTAATTTTATTTCAAATGTTTCCAAAAAAAATGCTTTTGTAAATGTCATTAGAAAAATAAAAAATTATAATGAGATAGATAGAAGTTGGATGTGTGGAGTAAAAAGAGTCCTTCGTTTTTCCGAAAAAGAATATTCCAAATCAATATTAAATTCTCTCATATTTCTTTTTATTTTCCTTTTTTCTGGACAAAAATATAATTATTCTCGTTTTTTTTTTTTTCGTAGCAATTTCTTTGAACTAGAGTGTAAGAAATCGACAAGTAGTCAAGTTTAAAAGGGTGAGATCTATCTATTCAAAATATCATAAGCAATCCCACTTTGAAAACGAAACAAGTCCCGAATGAAACCAACTACAATATTTATAATATCCATCAAACATCATTGAAGTTTAGCAAGTACAAATTATTTGTGTAAAAAATTATTTATCTTTTACACCTTTCAAAAGGAGAAAAAATTCTTTTGAAAGGACAAATAAATAGCCAATGAAAAGTTTTTGTTCAAGAAAAAATTAATCCCTGGATATCTCATTGGCCATCATGTAGTTACTAGTGTGAGTTTATGGAGTTTGATATGAAAAAAAAAACGTAGGAAAGGACATGATCGTGACTCTGTTATAAAAATAGTAAAGATAATATGTATTTTATGCAGATTTGAGGCGTTATCCCATTTACTTTAAAGTGATAATTGTTCCCACTATAAATTTGCTATCGGATTAAATGGCAATTCACTTTTAGGATACAACAAACCACCAAAATCTGCGAATAGTAATTTCGAAAACTTCCCTCACAAACTAAAAAGAGAACTAATATTATTATGTAGAAAGTAAGAGAAATTCAAATTAATTGAACCATTGGCTTTGATTGTATTTATTGACTATTGGCAACCATTCGAATCATTGCAATGATTTGATCAAAAATTTCTTCCAAACATTGCAAACGTTCAGATATAAACTAGAGAGTTTTTCACGACCAAAAGTCATAAATTTTCGGAATTAAATAAAAATTAATTTTGAAAATTAGTGTCCAAGTGCCAAATCTTTTATATATATAATATATCTATATTTTGGTCTTCCTCCAAATTTTTCCTCCAAGCTTCAATTTGAATTTACTATTGAATATCTACTTATAAAGTAAACAATACTTGTTTACTTTTTCTATATGGGATAGGAGATATCTCATATTACAAGCTATTTCCAATAGACTCTCATTTTTATTTTATTTTTTAAATATATACAATAGTTTTGCTGCTCTAAATTTCAAAGTTCAATTTTTGTTGTACGACTATGGAAGTAACCGTTATATGTGGAACCATATAAACTTTATCCACATTTATGTATTTTTATCTTCAATATTTTTCTATCACTTGATTCGTTCTATAATAAATTAGCATTCTTGTGAGACGAGACAATCACATAGTCATAAATAAAACACTTACCTTAAAATGACTTGCGATCTACTAAGTCTCAAGACATTTTTGCTATGTCCCATTTTGTACATTTAAATGTAATAATATTGTTTTAGTCGATTTACAGTCGAATTGAACTTGACTTCTTCATGCTTCAGAGAGATCTTTCTTTTACTATCCAAATTATTTACAATAATTCGTAGCCACATAAAAATATAAAAATATAAAGTCAAGTGGGTGGCTTTATTAGGGTTTAAATTTTGATCAAGTTTCATACTCATGCAGCACATGAGTATAAACCAGTGGTTCTTATTATTTATCAAAAAAAAAAAAGGTGGTTCTTATTCAATCCAACAATCTCGTTATGTTCGATTTAAGAAAATTGCTAGAAAAAGAAAAATTATTTTCCATTGTTTGATTACTAAAGAAAATTTAAAAAAGAGGAAAGAAAAAAAACTGGAAGGAAAAGCGAATAATAATTATTCTTTTTCTAGCAATACTAAAGAAAATGGAAAAAAAAAAATTGGAAGGAAAAGCGAATAATAATTTGAGAGAATACATTTTCCTCACCATCTGTTGAGGAAAAGTGTGGGCAAGCAAAATGATTTTTGTTGCCCTTTTTTTTTTTCCTCTTTTTTCTTACAATTTCCTTTAAACAAACAAAGTGTAAATTCCAATAAACCCTTTATAAGTCCTACAAACATGGATGAGTATTATTGATACAAAACTCGAGGTTTTATCTCAAAACTTTCTTCCAATGGAGTTAAGCTTGATTATCACGAGATTCACGACTCAAGGTATTAGTCAGGGGTGGCAAATGGGTGGGTCGGGTTTGGGTCGGGTCGGGTCGGGTCCATGATGGGTCCAAGTTCATGGGTCCAATATGGGTTGGGTCCAGGTTGGGTTGGGTCCAATTAAGTTTTATATAAGGATCCAGAGTGGACTCAACCAGGACCCAGAGTGGACCCAACTTAGACCCAAAGTAAACCCAAAATGAAATCAAGTCAAATAGAGTTTAATACACATACATACTTTCTACACACATAATACATTTTTTACACACACAACACATTTTCACACACACTACACATATTTTCACACACACACACACCACACATTTTTCACACACTACACACATTTTCACACACACCACATATTTTCACACACACTACACACATTTTCACACACACTACACATATTTTCACACACACATCACATATTTTACACACACTACACATATTTTCACACACACTACACATATTTTCACACACACATCACACATTTTAGACACACTATACATATTTTCACACACTACACATATTTTCACACAGTACACATATTTTCACACACGCACCACACATTTTTCATACACTACACACATTTTCACACATAATACACATATTTTCACACACTACACACATTTTCACACACACTACACATATTTTCACACTACACAGATTTTCACACACAAATCACACATTTTATACACACTACACATTTTTTCACACACCCATCACACATTTTTCACACACTACACATATTTTCACACACACCACACATATTTTCACACAGTACACATATTTTCACACACACCACACATTTTTCACACACTACACATTTTTCACACACTACACACATTTTACACACACTACACATATTTTTACACACACTACACATTTCCACACACCCATCACACATTTTTCACACACACCACACATTTTTCACACATACACACATTTTCACACACACTACACATATTTTCACACACTATACACATTTTCATGCACTACACATATTTTCACACACTACAAATATTTTCACACACACTACACATATTTTCACACACTACAAATATTTTCACACACACTACACATATTTTCACACACCCATCACATATTTTCACACACATTACACGTATTTTCACACACACACCTCACATTTTTCACACACTACACACATTTTCACACACAATACACACATTTTCACGCACACTACACACATTTTCACGCACTACACACATTTTCACACACACCATGTATTTTCACACACACACTACACATTTTTCACACACTACACACATTTTCACACACAATACACACATTTTCATGCACACTACACATTTTCACACACATCACATATTTTCACACACATCACATATTTTCACACACTACATATATTTTCACACACTACACATATTTTCACACACTACACATATTTTCACACACACATCACACATTTTACACACAGTACACATATTTTCACACACACTACACATATTTTCACACATTTTTCACATACTACACACATTTTCACGCACTACACACATTTTCACAAACACTACACATATTTTCATGCACTACACACATTTTCACACACACTACACATATTTTCACACACACGTCACACATTTTTCACACACTACACACATTTTTATGCACTACACACATTTTCACACACTACACATATTTTCACACACATCACATATTTTACACACACTACACACATTTTCACGCACTACACATATTTTCATACACACTACACATATTTTACACGTACTACACATCATTTCACACTAACTACACACATTTTACATATACTACACATATTTTACACACATTACACATATTTTTACACACACTACACATATTTTCACACACCCATCACGAACTTTAAAATGCGTTAAAATGTGTTATGTGTGTATGTAAAATATGTGCAGTGTGTGTAAAATGTGTGTAGTGTGTGCAAAATATGTGTATTGTATGTGAAAATGTGTGTAGTGTGTGAAAATGTGTGTAGCGTGTGAAAATATGTGTAGTGTGTGTGAAAATATGTGTAATGTGTAGTATGTGTAAAATATGTGATGTGTGTGAAAATATGTGTAGTGTGTGAGAATGTGTGTAGTGTGTGTAAAATGTGTGATGTGTGTGTGAAAATATGTGTGATGTGTGTGTGAAAATATGTGTAGTGTGTGTGAAAATATATATAGTGTATGTAAAATATGTGTAGTATGTGTAAAATATGTGTAGTGTGTGCAAAATATGTGTAATGTATGTGAAAATGTGTGTAGTGTGTGAAAATATGTGTAGTGTGTGTGAAAATATGTGTAGTGTGTGTGAAAATATGTGTAATGTGTGTAAATATGTGTAGTATGTGTAAAATGTGTGATGTGTGAGTGAAAATATGTGTAGTGTGTGAAAATGTGTGTAGTGTGTGTAAAATGTGTGGTGTGTGTGTGAAAATATGTGTAGTGCGTGTGAAAATGTGTGTAGTGTGTGTAAAATGTGTGATGTGTGTGTGAAAATATGTGTAGTGTGTGTGAAAATATGTATAGTGTGTAAAATATGTGTAGCATGTGTAAAATATGTGATGTGTGTGAAAATATGTGTAGTGTGTGAAAATGTGTGTAGTGTGTGTAAAATATGTGATCTGCGTGTGAAAATATGTATAGTGTGTGTAAAATATATGATATGTGTGTGAAAATGTGTGTAAAATATATGATATGTGTGTGAAAATATGTGTAGTGTGTGTAAAGTATGTGTAAAATGTGTGATGGTGTGAAAATATGTGTAGTGTGTGTGAAAATGTGTGAAAATATGTGTAGTGTGTGAAAATATATATTGTGTATGTGAAAATTTGTGTAGTGTGTGAAAATGTGTGTAGTGAGTGTAAAATATGTGAAAATATGTGTAGTGTGTGTAAAAATATGTGTAGTGTTTGTGAAAATATGTGTACTGTGTGAAAATGTGTGTAGTGTGTGTAAAATATGTGAAAATATATGTAATGTGTGTGAAATATGTGAAAATGTGTGTAGTGTGTGTAAAATATGTGAGCTGTGTGTGAAAATATGTGTAGTGTGTGTAAAATGTGTGAAAATATGTGTAGTGTGTGAAAATGTGTGAAAGTATGTGTAGTGTGTGAAAATATGTGTAGTGTGTGTAAACATATATGTAGTGTGTGTGAAAATGTGTGTAGTGTGTGTAAAATGTGTGCAAATATATGTAGTGTGCGAAAAAGTGTGTAGTGTGCGTGAAAATATGTGTAATGTGTGAAAATGTATGTAAATATGTGTAGTATGTGTAAAATGTGTGATGTGTGAGTGAAAATATGTGTAGTGTGTGAAAATGTGTGTAGTGTGTGTAAAATGTGTGGTGTGTGTGTGAAAATATGTGTAGTGTGTGTAAAATATGTGATCTGTGTGTGAAAATATGTATAGTGTGTGTAAAATAAATATATGATATGTGTGTGAAAATGTGTGTAAAATATATGATGTGTCTGAAAATATGTGTAGTGTGTGTAAAGTATTTGTAAAATGTGTGATGGTGTGAAAATATGTGTAGTGTGTGTAAAATGTGTGTAGTGTGTGAAAATATATATTGTGTATGTGAAAATTTGTGTAGTGTGTGAAAATGTGTGTAGTGAGTGTAAAATATGTGAAAATATGTGTAGTGTGTGTAAAAATGTGTAGTGTTTGTGAAAATATGTGTAGTGTGTGAAAATGTGTGTAGTGTGTGTGAAATATTTGAAAATATATGTAGTGTGTGTGAAAATTTGTGTAGTATGTGAAAATGTGTGTAGTGTGTGTAAAATATGTGATATGTGTGTGAAAATATGTGTAGTGTGTGTAAAATATGTGAAAATATGTGTAGTGTATGTAAAATGTGTGAAAATATGTGTAGTGTGTGTAAACATATATGTAGTGTGCGTGAAAATGTGTGTAGTGTGTTTAAAATGTGTACAAATATATGTAATGTGCGAAAAAGTGTGTAGTGTGCGTGAAAATATGTGTAGTGTGTGAAAATGTGTGTCGTGTGTGTAAATATGTATATTTGATATTAGAATTATTTATAAGTTTTTTTAAAAAATAATTTTTATATGTTGAACCCAATTTGAACCTATTTAGGACCCAGAGTGGACCCAATAGGACCCAAGTTGGACCCATAGTGGACCCAAATTGGACCCATGAGGACCCAAGTTGGACCAAAAAAATTTTTGGACCCAATAGAACCCAACCCAAATCTATCCAATAAAAACTTCCTTGAACCCAACTCAACCCAAAACCTATTGGGTTGGGGTTGGACCCATGGGTCCAAAACCATTTTGCCACCCCTAGTATTAGTCGATATCCGATATTGAGAACTCTAGTGCACATAAACCAATCAAGTATATATTCCTTTTCTTTTTATATACATAGCGAATTTGAAATTACCCATGTTACCCAATTTCCCATAATAGATTGAAGAGAACCAATCTAATGGTTAATGAAAATTTATCACAAGTTCATTAGAAACATGCATATACTAAAATTTTTAAACTCCTTTATCCATCAAAACAAGAATACAATAGACCATACAAATATTGAGATCCTTCATAAGCAAGCTCAAATCGATATTCCACAACACCACGAACTAATAGTGCACGGTTTTAACAAAAAACACCTTTCTACACCAGATTTCACACCAAAAGGTCACGATTAGACCACATCAGCATAACATTGTTCCTCTAATAACGTGTGGCATCATCCTGACCATTCGATAGGATAATACCCCGCGTAGGCAATGATTTGCCGGTTACAATACAATATCAATAAGGAACTTCAGTTTCATAGTAGATTATTCCAAATCCGTCACTCTTTTAGGAACTTCAGGGCGATCTGTTGGATCAGAAGGATCGATATACCTCCAAAAGAAACCAAGAATGCTGCCCATTAGATTCATAATTACTGCTGAAATAGCTGAAGGTAATGCGACCATAGGTGAGCTGAAATGAGCTGTAGCTAAAACCACCCCTAGAGAGGAATTTTGCATGCCCACCTGCAAGAGATTGAGGAACGAGTAATTATATTTTGAATGTTTATCAAAAACTCTTGTTCAACCCGGGTTTAGATCTATAAACTGACGTGCTTGTGATTGGTCAGTCTCCTCAGGCTATAATCAGGATATAATCAATGGTACAAGGAGTGTTTGCAAACACAACTGCGCATAGAGAAGTGATTATGAGTGGGAAACAATTAGAATTTAGAACACTCAAAAGTGGTTAGGCTATGTTTGGATATATTTCCAAACCCAATTTGATCCGAAATTTTGGCCCAATTGTGTTTGGTTAACACAATTTTGGTCCAAAAATATGTTACTTTTTTGGTCCAAAAAAAACAAAATGATTATTTATTTAAAAATTTATAACCCAAGTATTGTCCCCTACTTTTGCCTCTCCCTTCTCTTAACTTTCAATCATTAACTAATTATTAACAGACAAAAGTTTCTTGATTTGACTGCTGCAGTAACTTTTGTTCCCTCTGGAAACAAAACCAAACACTATCTCACCAAAAAAAAAAACCAAAAAACCAACTCCCAAAATAAAATCAAACACAATCTTATCAAATATGCACGTGTCCCCATAAATTTCTCACCAATAATTCTCACCAAAATACCATCTCAAAACATAGCTTTAATGTTTGCAAAAATACCTAAAAAGTGGTGTGTGGGGGGGGGGGGGGGGGGGGGGGCGGACTGCACAGGAATGTTTGAAAAAAAGTGATAAATATGTCTAAAATAATTTTGATTTAGTTACTAAAATATCATAATAAATTTTAACTTTAAGAGGGATTATTATGAATTAAGTTAGAGAATTAGAAGCATAAGTGAGATTTGCAAACACTCCCAAATAACTTATTTTTAGCTATAAATTGAAAAACACTTAAAATTGGCGTTTGCAAACACTTCTATAAGTCAAAAGAGGATAAGTCCGGAGAAAAAATCTCAATTCCGAAGTAACCAAGAAGTTTTTAAACAACTCTCAGGTAAAATTAAGAAGAGAAATTACTTTTATGATACTAAGTCTTAAATATTTGTAGAATATATAGATCAGGCATTAGAAGGATTTTACTTCAATTGATACTGCACGCCGTTGAGGCTCCTTAAATCCACCAAAAGCAGCAGATAGATACCTACAGAGGAAACCAAAGCGTTTTATTTCCAATGTGAGATAAATATAAGGCATGTAATGAAAGCAAGGGAAGACACTTTTTTCCGACACATTAAACTCGATTACTTAGTCATTTGTTTGCATTGGGATGAAATAACTAATCAAAAAGATAAATATAAATAAACACTTAAGATCTCGATGTCATGGACAAATTCAACTTCTATGAAATGTATGTCGTTTATTCTGTAATTATAAGTATTTGATTATTTCCGTTATGATGGATTAATAAGTCATAAGTCATTTCCTGATTGACACTTTTCACCATGAAATGTAGCATCAAAGTGTTTTTTCCATGATGTTTATGGTATTAGAGATCGAAATAATTCCGGGTAACACATGAAGAAGAAAGGAAAAAAAAAGAGGTTGATAACAAAAAATTTCAAATGATGTACAAGAAAGTGAAAAAAAATTGGTTTATGGCCAGAATATTTATGTATATTCAAATGGCATTTTTGGAATGTGTTCAATTTCATGTGTGTTCCTTATATTAGCTTGTTAATAATAAAAAAACGTATCCATTATAATTGTCGTGCTTTAATATTAGTGCATGATAGAAAGTAAATGGACTACTTGCACAACCCAATGATTAAACACTACTACTTCGATTAGAAAAGCCAGTTCCTATTGGGATAACTAGCAAAAGAAAAGACTGGAAAAGCTTACCCCACAAAGAACCCTGCAAAATGTAGCAACAGGACTGAAAGTACAACAACCCCCAATTCGCTCGAGAGCATTGCTCGAGCACGAACAAGTGTAAACGGATCGGATGATAATGAAGCACCAAATGCTGAAGATTTCAGACGAATAACGTTCTCTGAGAATACACTGAAACAACAGAGAAGAGAGGAATGAATCACTTGAAATAAACAATTGATCAGTTTAAATAAAATAGAAAAATAAATAAATGGATAAACTGCGACCTGCATGCGAGCAGCGAGGAAGATAAAACAGCTACTAGTGGCGCAAAAGGAGTCACTGCTTTCACAGCTTCAGGAAACGTGCTCTGGAGATAAGATCCTAGCAGAATTGGAGAAACCACCACCTACATAAAAAGGTTAAGGATAGTTACATGCACACTCCCTCACCTATTAGGTAATTACCATGAATCCCCCGAGGCTTTTCAAATTACCAAGACACACCCTAGATCCAGACAATACAAAAACAGGACGGTGAAATTGTAATCTGTTTTTTACTGAGGGTGCAATTGTAATTTGCTTTTACTGACAGCAATTATGGTTGTTTCTCAAGTGTTTCACGTAATTAGGGTCTTACGCAGGGGGTGTCAATGTAATTTTACGCGAAGAAAAATGATGAGAAGTTGAATAAAGTACTGACTTACCTGTAAAGTGCTGATGGATAGGTTAACAGCATTGACGGGAACATAAGTTCCCGCAAGAATCTTAGTCAAAAGAGGGGTAAGAATGACTGCTCCAAGGGTGGTACACACTGTCATTACTATGGACAACGGGACGTCTCCTTGAGCAATTAAGGTTACCTGTAACACTATTTTCAGAAAACAGAATGAAGTGGAAGTTTTGTGAATATTGATCACTAATATATCGAAAAGTTAAGATTGAATTAAAGCAATAATCATTTTTGCCTACAGTGACATAGCTCGTGAAGAAATAGGTACAACTTATAACTACAATAGTGCCTCAGCTAGCATATCTCAGTCGTTCACAATATTTGTAATGACTTTGACATGTTTAAACGAGACATAAGCACTGTTACATATATATATATATATACATATATATAGGGAAAATTGCATCCACCTCCCCCGAATTATGGACATTTGGCATCCACACCCCTCACTTTTGACATATTGGCATATAACTCCCTTCCTTTAACTTTTCATCAAATCTACAAGTTTAAGACCAAAATGCCCTTTCATTAGTTAAGCTAAACAAGTTGAATTATAATTAAAAATTTGTTGAACAATTCTTTTTGTCAAAGTATCATTAAATGACATTGTAATAAATATAAAAAAAGCATCCAAAATAAAAAAATTCTAGAAATGTATCTATAAAAATGTTAACCCTCGACTATTATTTTGCTTAAATTGAAATAATATAATAATAAATTAATTCATTATTAGAGTATAAGTACACGACAACTTAATGAGAACTAATATACTAGAAAAGCAGCAAACACACACACACACACACACACACACGTGTTCATGAATTGGACTTATTAAAAGAAAATAAAAACTCAAAGTAGCATCCAAAATCCTCAATTTAAATATGAAATTATATCAAATACATATGAGAAAAATATACTAAACAAATTGATCGGGGATTGTCATAAAAAGAAAAAGTGATGTAACAAACAAAATAGCACAGTAAATATTTGTACGTGATAAATTATTCACAAAATTAAAAAGCTTTTTTTAAATAAATTTAAAGCTAGTGAATTTAGAGTTATTTCTAAAAAAATCTTCATTTTGGATGTTTTGTTATTTGATTTTATTTTATTTAATGATATATTGATAATTTTTCATTTAGTTAAATATTTTTAACTCAAATATGAAGGGTAATATAGTCTTTTACTTGTAAAGTTAATGAAAAAGTTGAAGAAGGGGGAGGTCTTTGCAAAAATACCAAACGTGAGGGGATGTAGATGCCAAATAACTATAGTTCGAGGGAGGTCAATGCAATTTTCCCAATATAATATATTTATATCTTGTCTTGTAGTACCTCAATGGTGGTTTTCTAATAAATACATATTCTGAATTGTAACGAAAAAATAAAGAAAAGAGAAGATAGTAACATAAGGTCATGTTGTGACCATTTGGCCCTTTGATAATATGGTAAAAATAGATACAAATTAGATAAATATGGCACTGAATTATAATGATTTGCCCTTACCACGTTGGATGCTGTCCCGCCTGGGCAACAAGAGAGTAATATCAAACCAACTGAAAGAGAAGGTGAGAGCCCGAATAACTTGCTGACTATCACTCCGAAAGCAGGCATAATGGTGTATTGAGCAGCACAACCGAAAAGAATCTGATAAAAGGGAATTATAGAGCTTGTGACACTTGAAAACCAGTTTTGTGATCAAAGTGAAAAACAATGTTAAACAATTAAAAAGTCTACGTCATACTAAAAACGGTGATAATTTGACAATTTTACAAGCATGGGATGCCACCAAAAATTCGAACACAAATCCATTCTCTTCCTCTTAGGAATTGATTAAGCTCAAAAGTGACAAACTCAAATAGGAACAAAATTAAGCTAAAAAAATCACACACTCATTCTGGAATCTAATTTAGTAATACCAATGTGATATGCCTAATTTAGGCATAACCACCAAATTACTAACATGCCTCTACAATACTGAGAATATCTCTATGTTACCAGAAGATCCACATGTTTTATACGGGACGGGTTGACTCTTCGACCCGAATCTATTGACCACTAGATTACAACCAGAACATAACAAAAATTACAGATTTTACTCCCCAATTCACTGATATTTACCTGTTGAGCATCATATTCGACCCTAGACTACCTGTGCCATAGATCCAAAGTAACTCCCGTACAAATCGGATCACTGATCTTCATACAATGTACGACCCTCCGAGATAATTCAACTATATTAAACTATGTAAGACTTGATCCTCCAAGTAAGTATGTAGGCAGATTGGTCTTGTATCCGAGTGCACTCCATTTGTATTGCCGAAATACAAACGAAATGTAGGGAAAATCTCATTTTTCGTCCCATAATTGTGCTCAAGTACACTTTTAGTCCCGAGCTTTATGTAAATCTGACATTGCGTCCCATAACTCATCAAATGTCTCACTTTTGGTCCCAACCAAATATTCCGTCCAAAATTTAACGATCAACTCCGTTAGCCAACATTTTGCCCCATCTTTTTTTTAGAATTTATGCGTAAATGCACTCACACATGAAATATATTCAATATCATGATGTTTTCATTCAATATAACGTGCCACTTACGCACAGAACCTCCCGAGAAAGTCTGGCCAAAATGTTGACTAACGGAGTTGACTGTTAAGTTTGAATAGAAAATTCGGTCGGGAGTAAATGTGAGATTAATATATAGCTCGGAACTAAAAGTATACTCGCGCGCACAATTACGGGACAAAAAATGCAATTTGACCAATTACATTGATACGTCTCATTTTAACTCCTTAATCAGTAAAACACCTCAATGATATATCAATGTAAGTATAACAAATTGCCACTGTATAACAAATCAAAATTAACTTAAAAAAAAGCACAAAAACCCAAATTTAAAGATGTTAATGAAACTCACAGAGAGAGGCCTTTGCAAGAACAAATTGATCAAATCTTTAAGCTCCAAAGTAATCCCCATAGCCAGCATAATAAACCCTAGAGTTAAGCTATAAGAAGTTGGACCCAAATTCACAAACCAAGAAAAAGAGGAGGGTTTTAAGAACGCAATAACCCCTCCAACAGTCACATAAACAGGGTACAAACTGGCTGCAATCGCCAACCAATTCTCCCATCTGGGTCTCTCTGGAGGTACAACTGCTGCTGCGGCTGCTAAATTTTCATTAAAATTACAATTAATTCTGGAAATTCTTGAATATGTAAGTTTTGGCCTGGGAGATAATTTAATGGGGTTTAGGGGTTTGGAGAGTGTGAATCTTTGATGGGTTTGTTTTGGTAAGGAGCTTAATGGAGTAACGCAGAGAGAAATTGACATTTTTGGCGATCAATGTAGCCTTTTTTTTTTTTTTTTTTTTTTGTGATTTTTTGAGTGAAAGAAAGTAAGAAACAGAAATAGATACCCAAGTTATTGAAGACAATGATTGATGGCATTGAAGGCTGCTCGGACAATCACAAAAATCCTCCGCCCCATGTCAGATACTTGTTGTGTCTTATCCGGCTATTAAAAGCGTTAAATTAGAGAAAACTCTTAGGAACGTTTAGGAACTTGAATTATTGATTAATATATATATAACGTTACATAAATTAAATAAACAAATAAATCCTAAATTATAAATACAAAATAAAATTTAACTTATAAAGATAAATATAAAGAAATATAAGATAAAAAAAGATCTTATGTTAATTTAAAAGATATATTCTAACACTTCTCGCTGTTGAAACGGGAGATTCTCAAATGTTAAGATTGGACTGAAAATCTAAGAGGAACTGGGATAATATTCCTTTAGAGAATGAGTTTTAGTAGCATTTTTTATTTTCTTTACTTCTTGGTTGATAGATATAATCTTCAATGGCTTTTGATTATATCAAAAGGATGGGTACTACAATGGGCCACAATATAGCAATTTCTCCTTCAACAAATCTCTTCACACACGTATCATGTACTATTGTATAAAGAATTGAGAAAGAAAATAAAATGTAAAAAATAGAAAAAAGTAAGAATATGAGCTGAAAATGGAGTTAAGATATATAGTGAGAGACTAATAAAGAAATAGGATAGAAGGAGAATATGTGGAGGCCGAGCAAACAAAGATAGAAAAAAAAACCCATAGATACAAAACCGGATTATAGGGCTAGGTGCAATCGAAAATTATACCTTACACACGAAATTAAAGGAAAAAGATGATTATTCTTTTATGTTAACAACAATTAAAAGAACGTTATATATACTTATACGTGTTGGGAAAAAAATTTAAGATTCAAAAAGAAAGGAAAAAAAAATAGGAGTTGAACAACTGGCAATCAACACCATGAAAGTGAGTAAGAATAACAGATATGAAAATAATGAAAAAGAGATAAAGAGAGGGAGAAAGAAAGAAAAAAGAAAGATTTGTTGGTAGAAACTGCTCCACACGAAGACTGGTGAACTGCCATTGTTGTGTGTGGGAAGAAGAGAAAAAAAATTAGGGAATCGGACGGGGATGGCGATGGTAGAAGCTGACGAAAGCAAGAGATCGTGAAGGCTGAGGGAAGAAACCTTTTAGCTCGATACCATGTTAGATTAGAGAAAATTTCGTAGGGAACTTGTATTTATGAGTAACATATAGCTAAAGTTATATAGATTTGGTAAACAAGTAAATCCTAAACTATAAATAAGGAAAGATAAATAAAAGGGAAGATATTCTAAGTTATAAAGATAAATACAAAGAAATATAAGACAAGGAAAGATCCTATACTAATCTTGAAGATATATTCTAACAAGTCCTAACATAAATCTCGTGATTTATACATGGATTTACTCAGTATCTAGATCAAAACTCGTGGCTCGGAGTTACAGTATTTCTTATAGTGAGTTTTATGAATAGTGATTGCGCAACCCCATGTGAGTCATTCATGAGGAAATTTATAAGTAATACCGTATACGGACGTGAGCAGGACGCGTGGTTTTGTCAGAAAGCAACACGTGTCATAATAGGGCCTTTAATCACTCGAGTTGAGTCTCGGGTTATAGATGACCCGGTTATGAAATTCAGGTATTTTTATAGAAATTTTGTGATATATGAGTTAGAGGGAATGACACATGGCATCCACTCATTGGTTGGTTAATGTATTTTTTTTTTTTTTTTTGGTTGGTGGGTGTGGTTGTGTATATATATATATATGTGTGCATTCTACTGATGCCAAAAAGGTGGACCACTTTTTGGTTTTTCTTTTTACTATTAACTGGTGGGGCCACTTAATTGCTTGGAGGTAAGGTGGGTAATACATATACGTGGGTTATATATAGAGTAGAATAACGACATACAATTCCTTCCCAACTTATCAAATCGATACATTACAAGGAAAAAAAAAAAGACATGATCTTTTCTTACACAGAATTTCTGTAACTGAAAAAACTCACCCGCCCGAATCATTTACTTATCATAATTGGAAAGATGTCCCCAAAACTATGGCAACATGTGGACATTATCAGCAAAAGCTTGATCATTATTAGGGTTTATAATATGTTATACTCTGCGGATATGTATTGGGTTACTGGGCGCACAACAACAAGTGTCACATGATTTGCTTTATATCTATTGATTATAAAATGATGGGACACATATAATGCATCCAGACATCCGTGCATGTCCACAACACAATTTTGACCGTGTCAAAGGAGATTAGCTACTTTTTTCCTTTGCTTTTGGGGCCAGATAAATATATGAAAGTGGGTTGTTTTTGGTAAGTACCTTGTTTATTAATTTTACCAAATTAATTTTGGCAATGTTTGATTTACTTTGTATATACTTCTTGTTTGAAGGATTTTCCAATCATACAACTCACATAATAAGAATTTTAAAAATATAAACAAAAGTTACAACTTCGTATATACAACTCACAAAAAACGGTATTTTTATAGAAATTTTGTGATATATGAGTTAGAGGGAATGACACATGGCATCCACTCATTGGTTGGTTAATGTATTTTTTTTTTATTTTTTTGGTTGGTGGGTGTGGTTGTGTATATATATATATATGTGTGCATTCTACTGATGCCAAAAAGGTGGACCACTTTTTGGTTTTTCTTTTTACTATTAACTGGTGGGGCCACTTAATTGCTTGGAGGTAAGGTGGGTAATACATATACGTGGGTTATATATAGAGTAGAATAACGACATACAATTCCTTCCCAACTTATCAAATCGATACATTACAAGGAAAAAAAAAAGACATGATCTTTTCTTACACAGAATTTCTGTAACTGAAAAAACTCACCCGCCCGAATCATTTACTTATCATAATTGGAAAGATGTCCCCAAAACTATGGCAACATGTGGACATTATCAGCAAAAGCTTGATCATTATTAGGGTTTATAATATGTTATACTCTGCGAATATGTATTGGGTTACTGGACGCACAACAACAAGTGTCACATGATTTGCTTTATATCTATTGATTATAAAATGATGGGACACATATAATGCATCCAGACATCCGTGCATGTCCACAACACAATTTTGACCGTGTCAAAGGAGATTAGCTACTTTTTCCTTTGCTTTTGGGGCCAGATAAATATATGAAAGTGGGTTGTTTTTGGTAAGTACCTTGTTTATTAATTTTACCAAATTAATTTTGGCAATGTTTGATTTACTTTGTATATACTTCTTGTTTGAAGGATTTTCCAATCATACAACTCACATAATAAGAATTTTAAAAATATAAACAAAAGTTACAACTTCGTATATACGCACCCGAAATTTAAAATGAGTCGAACGAGTATTTGTTCAATCTATTTGAATTACAATCTTTCTTGAAAATTTATTTCTGAGCTTGTTTGATTATTAATTGAGTTAAGCTTAAACGAGTTTTAATCTAATCGAATACGAGTCGAATTTGAGTAGCTTGACTTTTTTATACATTTTTTTTTAATTTTAACAAATTGAGCAGAGTTTCAAAACTTATCAATCACAAAAAATTGTCGAAACTTGATTTGATACATTGACGAGCAGAGCCCAACGTTAAAGGAATGTTTGGTTATGTTTTCATAGCCATTTTGGTCCAAAATGTTGACCAAACCATGTTTGGTTCACAAATTTTGGACCAAAAATACACCATTTTTTTTTGTCCAAAAAAACATAATGATTATTTTGTATCAAATCATTTCTAAGTTTTATGAGTTTTTTTGGTTTTCTGCTATTTTTACTGAATTTCTTCCTTTTATTTTTTTGAATTATTTTGAATTTGTAATGAATTTTCTGAATTTTGTTTCAAATACTTTTCATTCACTGAATTTTCCAAATTTATCCTGTTTCATTTTCTTATTATTATTTTATTTTTCAGATTTTTCTTTGATTTGTTTTGTGATTTTTTCTCATTTTTCTCATTTTCTATTTGGTGTTTCAACTTTATAATTTCTTTCCTAAATTTTTTATTTGACTTTTCAGCTAATTTGTTCTGAATTTCTGAGCATATTACAGAGGCTTCGAACGATTATCTACGAATTATTGCATATGATTGTTAACTTAGGAGATACCCCTCCCCGGTTATTAATAGCTATGGCAAATTAAGTGAGTATTATTGGCTGTCTAGGAAGCATCTTTGGAAAAATTATAATATTCATATACTATATTGGCGTGTACATTTTTTTAGTATTTTAAGTTGGCCTACTGGTAATTTGGGAATATTAAATTGAAAAAATACGCAATTTTAGTACAAATTTGACGAAAAATTTGGAAATTTTGACTAAAATTTAAATTCTAAAATAAATTACTTATTTAATATATTATTTTATAAATTAAATAAAGAAAAAAGAAAAGTGAGGGTGGGGAACAGTGTCACCCACCCCACCCTCACGCACGCACACTCCACACACATTTAAGTATATATATGTACATCTATCTATCTATCTATCTATCTATTATTATTACTATATATATGTGAAGGAAGTCTTTTGACCCAATTGTATTAATTTTGACCAAATACTAATTTTCTAGAATTTTAATTTTTTTTTATTATTTGAAAAAATCTAATTGATTGTTTGACATCTATTATTAATTTACTATTTTCTAGGCACCACTTTTCCATGCATGTCATTGATTTATATTTAAAATTTTCAATATTCACATCTCTCAAAATACTTTAATCTTGCAATCATTTCCAAAGCTGGACTTTTGAGAAGAAACCCTTAAACTCAATATAAAGCTAAACTCGATAAATAATAATTATATTTTGTGCATGTCCATCCAACTCCCAAAAACTATTCATCTCCCAAAAACTATTCATCTCCAAGACTTCTCATTTTCATCACAACTCCCAAAAATCTCTTCATCTCCCAAAAACTCTTCATTTCCTAAAACACTTCATCTCCATAACTTCTCATTTTCATCATGAGTAAATATAATTTACTCTTTAGGTAATAAACTTTTGAAGTTATTGTTTTGTGCCTATAAATAGGCGATGGCATTGTATTGTAAATACACACAAAATCAAGAAAAGAATTATCTCATTCACATAAAGTTAAACCCGCCAGCAAAAGTGCCATGACAAATTTGAATTTTTTTAATTCCCATTTAGGTCCTTTTGTATGATTACTTTTGGAGTGTCAGTCTGCCCTTCTAATATACACCTAAAATTATCTTGCAAAAATGATGCTGCTTATATGGGAGTGAACCACTAATGCATGTAATGTTTTTTCTTTTAAATGATGATAGTCATGCGTAGCACGGGGCAAATGCTAGTACACATATATACACACGCACATATATATATACACACGCATACGCATACATACACACACACATGCATATATAAGTATTTTTCTTTTAAGTATGTATACACACACACATACGGTAATGCAGGGGGTGGAGATGAAGGGAAGGGGTGGTTTTTTTTTTTTTAATGAAATAATTTTTTTTCGTGTTTATATTTAAAATTATTAAGTCAAAATCAGTCAAAATCACCCTAATTTAAGTCAAAATCCTCAATTGCAGTCAAAATCCCCAAATTTTAGTCAAAATTTCCAAAATTTTCGGCCAATTTGTACCAAAATTGCTGATTTTTTCAAGTTAATGTACCCAAATTGCTAGTAGGCCAACTTCAAGTACTAAAAAAACGTGAATGCCAACTTAAAGTACTTCCAGGGTACATACGGGTGTGAAGGAAATCCTGCTGGGCGAGAGGATGGATCGAGGTCGTCCCTCTCGGTAGTCGAATAGTGGTGTTGACTGGGCTGCATGTGTGCATTGGCTGGTTTTGAATCAGGTGGAGTTAGGACCTTACTGGTTCAGCATATACAGCAGAGTTGATTGATGGCCAATGGAATTCCGTAATTTGGTTTGCAGGGAATTATTATAGTGGAGATGGAGATTGTTAGGTATTTTTCACTATAATAATAAAGTAAACAAAAAGAAAAGAAAGAAAGAAATGGAAACCTATGTCATGCATGACATATGAGAGTGTTGGTGGAAATTGATGGCCAAGATTGAAGGAAATAAATAGATGGTTTTGATTCAATCTTGTACCTTTGGAAATTGCCTATAAATAGGTGTTGCCTTTCTTTATTTCAAGCATCCCAAAACCAAGAGAAAAACATAGAGAGCAAAGTGTCTGTAGTGTAGTATATACTAGAAAAAGTGTAGTATATACTAGGAAAAACAATTTGTGGTAGATACAAATTGTGCTACACAGGAAACACTTGTGGGGTTTTTCTCTCGGGGCAATACAAAAGGGGGTGGGAGAGTAGTGTTCTATATAGCTTTGAGAGTGGTTGTACAAGAGTGATTTTCTTGAGTTTGTCGATAAACTCAAGTGTGTATTTTTGTACCTGTAAATTTCTCTCAAAGTGGAAGAACGGAAACTCTCGTGGACGTAGGCGGATTTCGCCGAACCACGTAAATCTTGTGTGAGTTATATTTATATTCCTCGGGTGTTATTTTGTCATTAATTTGTTGGTAGAATTTGTCGAATCTTAATAAGTTAAATCTTGGGTCCAAAACTTCCGCTGCGCCCAACAAGCAGTTGGTAGAAATTGTCGCCACCACCGCCAACCGTACTAAAAAGATTCTGCATCCGAGCCTCAGGAGAGTCGAAATTGTTATCACCGCTCCACCGGAGGCGGTGATACCACAAGCGCGGAGCTACCTTGAGGTGTTGCTCGGCCTACACGCTGGTTCACGTCCGGTGAATGCTCCGCCGCGCTGCCTGTTTCTGTCGACGGAGATAGCGCCGCCAAATCAACAGCGCCTCCTCCGTCGCTCTCTGTGCACCACCGTTTACTGCATCTGTATGCTGAACCTCACTTCTGATTTGGTGCGGCTGACGGCGGAGAAGCTTGTGCGATTGTCGACGATGACTTCGTTGCCGACTATGGACTCGGTTAATTACCTTCGTCCTTTGGCTCCGATGAAGATTAACTGCGTGAAGATCAACTCCATTCTACTCAACTGCACTGTGATCTAACATCCAATATCCAATATCCGTACGATGAGAGTGACGGCTCTCAAAGTTTCGATTCTGATGTCCGTGGTGAAATCTGCGTCGCTGCTGCAGTGCCAGCTGGCACTCATCCAACGATCTTCATCATTTCTTAATTTCATTTTTTTACTCGTATGTCATGAATTGTACGTTAACCAATTTTATTGATTCGTGATGACGTAATTCTATCCCACCTTTACTTTTTTGCTTACGCTGTTTTTCTTTTTTCTTTCTTTTTTGGTTAAAATTTCTAAACAAATTACGGATAATATTAAAACAAATTTGGTACATAAAGACAAATTATAGATCATAGGCACTCAATTCATGAGCTTTGTTGTATAAATAAAAAGATTTTTATTGGGAAATGCTTGAACAAAACAAAATTGAAATTGCACTAATGGAATGTTGTAACTAATAGTGAAAATGAAATGTAACTAATTAAGTAATAGCTTAGTGGGAAATCACAATTTTTATCCCACAATTTTGCTCTGTTTTAATTTTAGTATCATTCATTACCAATTTATCACATTTAATCTCATAATTTTCAAAATGTCTCGTATTTAACCCAACCAAAATTCTTGTCAAAATGTTAACTGCCAAACTTATACGCTGCGGAGAATCATTAATTTTTGACCTTTTTTTTTTGGAAAAATTATTTCATGAGTGACACGTGATATTGAATATAATTCGTATTTGAGTTCCATCACACACGAATTCTCCCTGAAAGACCGATAAAAATGTTTACTAACTGAGTATATGAGTTTGATCGTTAAAATTTGAACGGAAACTTCGATTGAGATTATATACGAGACATTTGAAAAGTTATGAGACTAGATATGAAAAACTCGTAAGAATAAAACCTAACTTAAAAATGGTAAATTTATGAGACGATTTCGCATTTTTCCGATGAGCGCTACATAATCAAATTCCAATCACAATAATAGTCACAATTTCCAAATCAAACAGATTTATATCAAAAGGGGATGTTATGACTTGAAATTACAAGAAAGATGGCTAATATATTGATTATAGTGACACGTGGCTCCATACATAAGCGATACCCGGCATTATGGATTAACGGCTAGGATATTATTTTTGAGAGAGAGAGCGAGTGGCTGCAGATACAAGGGTCGCTTATCCCTAGTCGTGTTCTTTGCATTAGAATTTTGATTGAATTTGTTAGGATTAGATCCTTTTCTCTCTAATTCCTTAGTTAATTTCCATCATTTTACTTGTTATTTTCCACAACCCAGCTACTTTTATATTCAAACTTTCATTTTCAGCTTGTTATCAATGATATTTACTCAAATTTAGCTTCAATTTCCTAAAAATGTTTGGGTCATTCCATCGGGATGTTACAGGGAACGTTTGGATTATGTGAGTTTATTAATTTTCCTTCTATCAAAAAACTAAGGGTAAGTTTGGCTCAACTTTTGCATAATTAATTATGAGATAATTCCTTCTTACAGAATTGATTATGACAAAAGCTATGAGTTCCAGCTTTTTTTAAAACATGATTTTGTGACAAAAAATGTGCAAACAAAATTATATGAAAGGGGATCAAACACACCAAAAATTACAGTTAAGATTCCAAACGCAATTTTTTGCGTTCCAAAAGTTAGGCCAAATGGCCTCTAAGTTGAGAACTAAAAGAAACTTTTTTTGGATATTGGGCACTGAGTCAAATGGGTCAGAGAGATGACTAATAATCTGTATTTATCGGATTAATTAGCTAGGGTATCTCCCTTCATTTTATTTCAAAAAAAAAAAAAATTATCTAAGTTTTTCTGCATTTTATACATTTTGGTCTTGATTTTGTTTTTATCTAAGTTTATTGTTATCCTAAATTTTGAATTTTATTTTAATCGTGAGTTCCTTATTTTAAGCTTGGATCTTGAATTTTTTCTAGGCTTATTAATATATTATCCTAAATTTTAATTTCTAACCTTTATTTTAAGGGGTAATGACCAACCCATCCAAACTTTTCGGATTTTTGCACTTTTGTAAGTTAACCTTTTTTTTTTCTGCACTTCTTTATCTCAACTTCATTGATTTTACAATTTTCTACATATTAGCATCTTTTGCCGGGATTTCAGCCAGTGAAGTTTAAACAAATTTTTTTTATATTTTTTTTATCCAAACTTTGTTTGTTTACCTTTCTTTATCTCAACCCGCCAAAGTGTTGAAATTCCAACAAAATATTCTTTCGAAATATACTAATATATAAGAAAGTGTAAAATTCATAGAGTTGTAATAAAAAAGTGTAAAAAAAAAATTCATTTACAATAGTGCAAAAACTCGAAAGTTTGAATGGGTGAAAGACATTACCCCTTATTTTTATGTTAAGTTTATTATTCTAAACTATGGTCATGATTAGAAAATAATAAATTGCTTGCTATCTTCGCGATATTAAAAAACATTGGACCAAAAGGAGGGAATACTCAATTGTTTTCGGAATGGTGTAATAGCTCTTTTTACCATTTACCTTATAAAGTAAAACTAGTAAAGGGTGCTTGTATTGTCGTTTTGAGTTCTTAAATTCCAAGTTTGTAGTTGTTTACATCTAATTGACGTATACTTTTGTTTTCCCCCCAAAGTGCATTCAAGCTTAAGTTGGAATGTTCAAAACTAATTCCTCAATATTGATCTCGATTGTATTTAACTCGGATCAATCGAGGTTCAGGTAGGATCCGACCCGGAGATCAACAAATTATAAATTGCACTATAATGTATAATTGCCTACGTACCTATCAATAGGATCGAGTCTAACGTAGTTCAATTCAAGTAAAGAGAAAAACAAAAAGAGGCTATCATGTCCTTTGTTCGAGCCGTATTTGTGTTCTAATTTTTTTAAAAAATTGACGCATCATGTATCGATGTTGTGTCTGTATCCGTATCACATGTTTGTGACCGTATTCGTGCATCATAGCTTTTTAACCATTGTGACCTGGGATCTAATGGTTTGGAAATAATTCTGACCACAAAATGTTGGGGGTCTTAGTAGGGGTGTTCATCAAAATCGCAACATGGCAAAATCGCCCTAACTCAACTCAGGTCGCATCGCAATTGGCGGGTTGAGGGTTGGACGACAGGTCTCGGTTGATTTTAAAAAGATTTCAATTTTGCAATTGGTATTGGTTTTTCATTTATATAAACCGCACCCAAACACAATGCATATAAATATGCTTATATATGCATTAATTACTCTTTCGTATAACTTTTGAAAATTTTAATAATTATTAATTAAAACTAGTATCAATACATCATATATTGTATTGAATGTTTTTATCAACATATATATGTATATACATATATATGTTAATTACTCTTTAATATTTAGTTTTTAATAACTACTTATTGATATTATTAGTAGCGATACACTATTATATTCTATTGATAGTATTTTGCACGTAATACTTAATAATTACTTATTAATTAATTCATGCCTCAATACTAAACTATATCTTTTGCACAACATATTTTATATATTATATTCATAATATATTTTTTTTTTTTGGTTTTTTTTCACAGTTGAAGGCTTGATACAAATTCTTTGATCAATTAGTAATTTAAAAAGAACTCAAATGACGTAGTTGCTTATACTATCCTAGTAACAAATTCCTAGTCAAGTTAAGGATGAGTAAGTAAAACATGATAGCTTGACGAGTAAAAAGTAATCATAGAATTGAATCATGTGATTTTTCAATAATGTATATGTTGTGTGCTCGAGATGTCAAGTTAAATGTTGCTAATGGGTACTAGTGCTAGTAATTTGTTGATTGTTAAATACTATAACATTGTTGAGCACAATTACTTTACTAGTCTCATCGGAAGCTAGAACCGGAACCAAACCCAGCACCGGAACCAGGACCCAGCCCTGAACCGGAACCAAAACCTGAACCGTAACCAGGACCCAGCCCTGAACCGGAACCGAAGCCTGAACCGAAAGCAGGGCCCAACCCTGAACCGGAACCAATGCCGAGACCAAGGCTTGCTCCAGGACCAAGGCCGAAGTCTAGAGTATCAGCAGCAGCTGTAACATCATCACGGTTTGCCATTTTCAGATTTTTCGAAACAATTTGAATCAACAGAAAAAAAATTCGTGTTAAGTTTATTGAACAAATTTAACGAATAATTTGAAAAATGCAAGAAAAGGATGAGAGTGTTTCGAGGCGAGAATTAACTCTATCCTTAACACGAAATTGCCCCGGCTATAGGTGGTACCGGCTTTGACAAAACGTGTCCCAAGATACAACGAAACCTTTTCTGAAGATTGAACCACTTCAATTTCAGAAAAAATCGAACTTTACTAAACTGCTGAAAAACTCAAGAAATGTTTGATGATGATATGATGAACTCAAGAACACTAGAGAGAATGTGTTTGAGTTGGTGTGAATTTCAGAATGCTAGAGGACCCCTTTATATAGGTGAAAAATCTGATAGAATTAAATCAGAAATTTAATTCTGCCATTAACCATTTTGTAACAGCCCAAATAAATCAGATGTTATGGCTGTTATGAAATAGTCTTCTAGAAGGCTGAATTTAAATTTAATTCAAATTAAAAAAAATGTGGCCAACATTTTATTAATTCAAATTGATTTAATAAAATCAAATTTAGCTTTGTTGGATTTTCTGGAAAGCCCAATTAAACTATTGTCCAAAAAGAATAATAGAGAGGCCCAAGCCCACACCAAACACCTCAAGCCACAAGACCAAGACCAAGGCCCAGGCCCACTGCCCACGGCCCACGACCCGGCCCGAGCCCGAGCCCGAGCCCGAGCCTGAGTCCGTGGTCCGTGGTCCGAGGTCCGGTCTGGTCCACCGGACAGCCCGAGTGAGGAGCTAAGAAATTGGGCCTAGACACAATTGCATAGCTCCTCCCCCTTTTACACAAAGGCCCAAAGTGGATGACCCACGGGCCAAACCCTTGTCTTGAGATAAGGAATTATAAACCCACTTGAATAGTGATTTATATCCTATGTGGGATACACAAGTTCAAACACCTCACTTTAGCTCTTAATTTCTCATTCGTTACAAGTCCAAATTGAGAAATTCGAAATGCTAATCTCATCTACTCGGAACGTTGATTAAGATTATCCAATAATCTTTTGTATCCCGAATACGTACGGTGTTCGAATTTCGTACACAAAAATGGTGGAACACACACTTTGTAAAACTCTTAAAATCCAATTTTTTCCAACAATCCCCCACACGAATAAAATTAATGCAATGCATGCTCTTGAGATTTCGATTGAAAGTTTATCACATCAGAAGAGGTAGCTTTTGGCTTTGAACCTTTCTTAGTGAAATATCATCGGATTTACTAGGCTACCCAATGAACGTGATGTCTTGAATTGGTCAGCCGTTCGTGTAAACCCAGACAACGATATTCACATAATAAACTTTCAGCAGTTTTTCAATTCTCATGGTTGGGTCCATTTTGGCCGTGGCACCCCCTCTTGGTTTCAGTAGTGTTTACATTTTACTCAATGTTGAAGCGGCCTACACCTCACACTTACATAGGTGACTTCCTAATTAAGAGTATCTTGCCATACTCCACTTCACTTAGACAGTGTAGGAATCATTAAAAACCCAGCTTAACCTTTGCTACAACTTGCAGGTTGCACTTCTTTATCATAGAAATAGGTTTAGAGTTATGTGAATTAAACTCTTAAGTGCCTCACCGAATATTCACAGCTTAGTTGTCCCATTGAACCAAGATCTTGGGATCTCCAGTCAACATGGTTGGGTTACCACTGTGTCAATTCTTTAATTTGTAGTCTTTAAACCCATTACTCTTGATAGGTATTCTCCTTGATCTCTAGCCAATCCTTTCGTCAAAGGATCTGCAATATTCTCCTTTGATTTCACATAATCAATGGAAATAATTCCGTTAGAGATCAATTGTTTAATGGTATTGTGTCTACGACGAATATGTCTAGACTTACCATTATACATACTATTTTGTGCCCTACCAATTGCCGACTGACAGTCACAATGAATTAAGATAAGGGGCACTGGTTTTTCCCAACAGGGAACATCTTCTAAGAAATTTTGTAGCCACTCAGCTTCTTCACCAGCTTTGTCTAAAGCTATGAATTCTGATTCCATTGTGGATCGGGCTATGCAAGTTTGCTTAGATGATTTCCATGACACCGCTCCACCATCGATGGTAAAAATATACCCACTCGTGGACTTAGAGTCATTTGTGTCTGATATCCAATTAGCATCGTTGTATCCTTCTATTACAGCTGGATATCGTGAGTAGTGTAATCCAAAGCTCTTTGTGTACTTTAAATACTTAAGTACTCTAGTTAAGGCCTTCCAGTGGTCTAAACTAGGATTACTTGTGAACCTACTCAACTTGCTCATAAAGTAAGCTAGATCAGGGCGGGTACAGTTCATGATATACATTAAGCTCCCAATGACCCTAGCATACTCTAACTGTGACACGGGTTCGCCATAGTTTTTACTTAGGTGAACGCTCATGTCTACTGGCGTCTTAACAATCGCACTGTCGCTGGGAAGGAATTTTTCCAGAACTGTCTCAACATAATGAGATTGTGACAGTATGATTCCTTCAGATGTTCTTAAGATTTTAATCCCAAGTATGACATCTGCCAACCCCATATCTTTCATGTCAAAGTTCTTCTTTAACATTCCTTTAGTATTCATGATGATTTCATGATTACTACCCATAATCAGCATGTCATCGACATAGAGACACACTACAACATATGCGTTATGTGTTTGTCTAACATACACGCATTTGTCGCACTCGTTTATCTTGAAACCATTTAATAACATAGTGTTATCAAATTTTTCATGCCACTGCTTTGGCGCTTGTTTAAGTCCATACAAGGACTTTACAAGTTTACACACCTTTTTCTCCTGTCCAGGAGCAACGTACCCCTCGGGTTGTTCCATATATATTTCTTCTTCTAATTCTCCGTTCAGAAACGCAGTCTTAACATCCATTTGATGTATCTCAAGGTTATGCAGCGCGACAATAGCGATGAATAATCTAATGGATGTTATTCTCGTTACTGGAGAATAAGTATCAAAGAAATCTAGACCCTCTGTTTGTCGGTATCCTTTGACTACCAGACGGGCTTTATACTTATCAACAGATCCATCGGTCTTATATTTTAGTTTGAGAATCCATTTACAACCTAAAGGCTTACTTCCTTTTGGAAGATCAACCAACTCCCAGGTATGGTTGTGCATAATAGACTCGATTTCACTTTTGATAGCCTCTTTCTAGAGTTGAGCATCTGGACTGGACATTGCCTCCTTAATCGTCCTTGGTTCACCTTCTAATGTATAAGATACAAAGTCGGGACCAAACGTTTTAGGAACTTTTGCCCTTTTGCTACGTCGAGGTTCTTCGTCCCCGGGATTAGAACCACTCGTAGACGCTTCATGTGTTCTTTTAAGAGGATTTTCTTCAGTTCTTTCCTTAGTTGGAAAGATGTCCTCAAAAAAAGAAGCATTTCTAGATTCCATGATAGTACCCTCATGAATCTCAGAAATCTCAGATTTATGTACCAGAAATCGATAGGCGCTACTATTAAGTGCATAACCAATGAATATGCAATCAATAGTTTTAGGCCTTATCTTAACTTGTTTGGGTTTGGGTATTTCTACCTTAGCCAAACACCCCCACACTTTGAGGTACTTATATGAAGGTTTGTGACCTTTCCAAAGTTCGTACGGAGTCTCACTCCTACTTTTGTGGGGAATTTTATTAAGTATATAATTGGCAGAGAGGATCGCCCCTCCCCCCACACAAATTCTGAGGTAATCCAGAATTTATCAACACCGCATTCATCATTTCTTTAAGAGTACGATTTTTTCGTTCAGCAACACCATTTGATTGAGGTGAATATGGTGCCGTCGTTTGATGAATAATTCCAGAGTTGGTACAGAATTCATCAAAAGGCGCTCCGTATTCTCCACCTCTATCACTTCGGATAGCTTTTATTCTTTTCCCAAGTTGATTCTCAACTTCAGTTTTGTAATGTGTAAACGCTCCAAGCGCTTCATCTTTACTTTTAAGTAAATACACATAACAATACTTTGTGCAATCATCTATGAATGTAATGAAATACTTTTTCCCACCTCTAGTTTGCACAAACTTTAAATCACAGATATCACTGTGAATAAGTTCTAGAGGTGCGGAGTTCCTTTCCACTGAGGGAAACGGTAGTTTGATTAGTTTTGCTTCAACACAAATTTCACATTTGTGTTGCGTTTCAACTTTGAAGGTAGGTAATAAATTTAAATTTATTAGTCTTCGCATAGTATTAAAATTCACATGTCCTAGTCTAACATGCCATAAATTTGAATACTCAAGCAAGTAAGCAGAAGATGTAATTTTATTATCATCAATTTCGGTTACAACAGCGCGAATAACGTTCATTACATTCATTTTAAAAAGGCCCTGTTCTAGGTAACCTTTTCCTACGTAAATTCCACGCTTTGTAAATGAAAACCTATCTGCCTCAAACACTAGCTTGAACCCATTCTTCACAAGGGCAGATCCTGATACCAGATTCTTGCGAATATCAGGAACATGTAGCACCTCGGTTAGAGTCAGCTTTTTCCCGGAGGTCATCTTCAGCACCACTTTGCCAATTCCTAGAACCGGAGAAGTGGCAGAGTTTCCCATATACAGTTTTCGCCCATCAGAAGGAGAGTAAGATGAGAACGCCTCCTTATCAAAACAGATGTGGCGGGTTGCCCCAGTGTCGATGAACCACTCCCTTGGGTTGTCCACCAGATTTGTCTTGAACACAACAGCGGTGAGATCGAGTTCAAACAAGTCTAGTGGGACCTTATTGTCAGATAGGTCATCGATCATTTCGTTGATGCCCTTGACGTCATCAACAACCAAGTGAACCTGGTTCGGAGCCTGGTTCTGAACCTGCTTGCCTTTGTTCTGGTTCTGACCAGAACCTTGTCCTTGAGACTTATTTTTCTTGGGCTCTTTGCAGTCTTTAGCCCAATGATCCGGACGGCCACAGTTGAAACAGCCATTTCCCTGTTTCGTCTTTCCTTTCCCAGTTTGCTTTTTCTGGGCATTTCCTTTGGGTTTTCCCTGGAACTTTCTCTTCCGGTTGGAGCCTTCCGGAACTTCGGAAATGTTTGCCATCACTTGCATTTGAGGCTTCTTGTCAGAGCCCCGATTGTCTTCCTCTATTCTGAGTCGGACAACCAAGTCTTCTAGACTCATTTCTTTCCTCTTGTGTTTCAAGTAATTCTTGAAATCCCTCCACGAGGGCGCTAACTTCTCTATAACTAAAGCTACTTGGAAGGATTCACTTAGAGCCATCCCTTCAGCGTGAACTTCATGAATTATTATCTGAAGCTCTTGGACTTGGCTCGTGACGGACTTGGAGTTCACCATTTTGAAGTCTAAGAACTTCGCGACCACGAACTTTTTCAGTCCGGCATCCTCAGTTGTATACTTCTTATCCAGTGCCTCCCAGAGGTCTTTGGCAGACTTCACTTCTTGAAAGACGTTGTAAAGTGAGTCACATAATCCACCGAGTAGGTAATTCCTGCAAAGGAAATCACCTTGGATCCAAGAATCATAAGCTATCCTTAGTTGGCTATCAGTTAACTCAACCGAGACATAGGGAGCGTCTTCCCTTAAGTACTTTGCTAGGCTCAAAGTCGTAAAGTAGAACAGCATCTTTTGCTGCCACCTCTTAAAGTCAGCCCCGCTGAACTTGAATGGCTTTTCAGCCTGAGCCGGTATCACCGAGTTAGCCATATGAACAAATGGAGGAACCGGACTAAAGCCAGACCCGGAACCAGGACCTAGTCCTGAACCGGAGCCTAACCCGGCGCCCCCACCAGAACCGAAGCCAGAACCGGAACCAAACCCAGCACCGGAACCAGGACCCAGCCCTGAACCAGAACCAAAACCTGAATCGGAACCAGGACCCAGCCCTGAACCGGAACCGAAGCCTGAACCGGAAGCAGGGCCCAGCCCTGAACCGGAACCAATGCCGAGACCAAGGCCTGCTCCAGGACCAAGGCCGAAGTCTAGAGTATCAGCAGCATCTGCAACATCATCACGGTTTGCCATTTTCAGATTTTTCGAAAAAATTTGAATCAACAGAAAAAAAAATTCGTGTTAAGTTTATTGAACAAATTTAACGAACAATTTGAAAAATGCAAGAAAAGGATGAGAGTGTTTCGAGGCGAGAATTAACTCTATCCTTAACACGAAATTGCCCCGGCTATAGGTGGTACCGGCTTTGACAAAACGTGTCCCAAGATACAACGAAACCTTTTCTGAAGATTGAACCACTTCAATTTCAGAAAAAAATCGAACTTTACTAAATTGCTGAAAAACTCAAGAAATGTTTGATGGTGATATGATGAACTCAAGAACACTAGAGAGAATGTGTTTGAGTTGGTGTGAATTTCAGAATGCTGGAGGACCCCCTTTATATAGGTGAAAAATCTGATAGAATTAAAAGGCTGAATTTAAATTTAATTCGAATTAAAAAAAATGTGGCCAGCATTTTATTAATTCAAATTGATTTAATAAAATCAAATTTAGCTTTGTTGGATTTTCTGGAAAGCCCAATTAAACTTTTGTCCAAAAAGAATAATAGAGAGGCCCAAGCCCATACCTCAAGCCACAAGGCCAAGGCCCAAGCCCAGGCCCACAGCCCGGCCCGAGCCCGTGGTCCGAGGTCCGGTCCACCGGACCGCCCGAGTGAGGAGCTAAGAAATTGGGCCTAGACACAATTGCATAGCTCCTCTCACCCCCCCCCCCCCCCCCCCCCCCGAATGAGGAGCTAAGAAATTGGGCCTAGACACAATAGCATAGCTCCTCCCCCTTTCACACAAAGGCCCCAAAGTGGACGACCCAAGGGCCAAACCCTTGTCTTGAGGTAAGGAATTATAAACCCACTTGAATAGTGATTTATATCCTATGTGGAATACACAAGTTCAAACACCTCACTTTAGCTCTTAATTTCTCATTCATTACAAGTCTAAATTGAGAAATTCGAAATGCTAATCTCATCTACTCAGAACGTAGATTAAGATTATCCAATAATCTTTTGTATCCCGGATACGTACGGTGTTCGAATTTCGTACACAAAAATGGTGGAACACACACTTTGTAAAACTCTTAAAATCCAATTTTTTCCAATAGATATCACTAGACCAATAGGTCTTGGATTGTTCGGAAATAGTTATAAGCCAACTAAATAGTAGTTATGGTTGGATTACTAGTAGAATTCTATGCTAGGCCGAGACCTAGTTTTAACCATTGGATCAACCAATGAAGGGGGGTGAAATTAGTAAATAACCCCCCTATTGGGGGATCCAAGGGTTAAAATTGGGTCGAGACCAGTATATAATCGCCCAAATTACTAGCATCGTACTAAATTATATACTCAATTATTATTCCTCCATTTGGTGCTCGAATTCTATCGAGGAATATGCTAAGAAAAATAATTAGGGTCCGCTTGAATGGACTATCCATTTTATTTTGTCATTTTAAAGAAATTATGTGAAAAGTCTGCTCAGATGAAGTTCTCTTACCGAAAAAAGTGTAATAAATAGTTGTGCTGTAATATAAATTTTTTTTTTAAGAAAAGTTGAAGTGGATGAGTTTTTGATTTATAAGAAAATTGAGAATATTTAAATTAAAAACATTGATTAAAGCAACCAAAAATAGCCGAAGTGAATCTCATTTCGCATTTAGCGTCATTTCGAATCAAGATATGTGACTTGTTTTACGCTCTTGTTTACATATTGACAGATAAAGACCATTTAGTTGTTGTGTAAGTTGTCTAATCGTACATAGTAAAAGATCTGATTTTTCAAAAAAAAAAAATCTTGAAAAAATGCCAAACAAACATATTTCAAGGAAATTTTTATATTTCTTTAGAAAATAACACCTTTCACGTTTTCAGAAAATAAGTGGCTGGCCAAATTGGACCGTCCAATCAAAGCTCCGTATGGTTGTGTTTTCGAAAATGAATTCTGAATTTTTTGGAAGAATGTGTATTATAGAAATTCGTATAAAAATATTAATTTTATTTGTTTGTTTAGATGTATTTTTTGGAAAATAATTGAAAGTAGTATAGATATGATATAAATTTAGTTTTTATTAGGATTTAATTTATGAAATGATTGAGTTATTTATGAATGTAATGATGATTGTGAATACAATTTTTTATTATATAAAAAGTGATAAAGTAAGAAAAAGAATGAGTTGAATAGTGAAAGTGTAATTAGTGATGAAAGATTGGAAGTGATTGAAATGATGAAATGATTGATTATTTTATAGGGGAATGTTGAATTTGATTTGGAGTGTGCATTTTTATTTTTTAGTGATACAAAAAATGAACATATGTTTCAGAAAACATAAACCTACAGAGCCCTAGTTCTCATAAAAAGATGGTATTTTTGCTTTATGTTTCTATCTTTTATATATTCTATTTTCGTTCGAAATAAAATCCACAAATCAAGGGACAACATCAACTGAAACCAAACCTTAAGCAATTTAGCTTAGGATGAGTTTGAGTTAGTCAAGACCCAAAACAATATTGAGCAACATAACATTATCAAAAATATATCTTCAATAAGTTCTGAATGTGTAAAACATATGTTACTAGGAAAGAATTAGGCATTCATTTCACCGATTTGCACTTATTTGAAAGACACATTTTAAAAAGTTTATTCTATAAATGAACTTATTACTTGAGAAGTAGAACCAAACGCTCTAATTATTAGAATAGATCGTAACCCCTACTTTTCATGCGTATATATTCTTCTTATTATTCCAAAAAGTGCAAACTGCAATCTCCCTTATAATCCGGAAATATCAAAAAAACTCATGTGAAATAAAAAAGGACAATCTACCTCGTTGTGAAAAAAAAGAATGAAGCAATTTAGCTTCTTACGTGCACCACTCGTGCGTTTTGCGAGTGGTTATAATGTTTTGATTTTTTTTTGGGACAATTTGCCCCTAATCTTAGAATCATTTCATCAACTATGTTAGAAGTCAAGGGTCAACATTAAATCTCATAGTTAATATCTTGTACTATAATATTCTAAATTTTAACATGTAATATATTTTTTTATATCACATGAGTTTTTTTGCTATTTCTGGATTACACATGGGGGTTGGTTGCATTTCGCCTACTTATAGTAGTTCACTCTTTATAGTAGTTGACTCTTTGTGGTTTGTAAGAAGATATTGTTGATTGATGGTAGTTGATCTGATTGGTGTAATGATAAAACCGTCTCATTAAAAAGATCGAAAGACATGCATAATGTTCAAGAAGATATGATACAAACTAAATAAGCAATACTATTTCTTGAATTAACTTTAGGATTTTTAATTTTTATTTTTGTTAATTCCTTTATGACCTCTAAACTTTCAAAAGTATGAAAAAGGACCCGCTGGACGAAAAGAGGGAATTAATGAAGTTAATGTGCATAAAGGTTGGATCACCAAGAAGAGTGATTTGTGAGACTATTTTACTACGCTTTTCGTTCATACTTATGTAGCATTCTGATCATGGTACAAAATTCACTTAGTTGTGATAGAATTCGGATAGAAATGGACTCCAAAATCAATTAACAATGTATGTGATTCAAATAAGAAAAAGAGATCCTAAACATGTATTTTTGTTAACTTACACCATCTACATAAGTTCTGTAGGTGATCACGATTCGGTTTTGCATTTTTTTTTTAATAAATTTCAAATTGAATTGTCAAGTACGAGTTGAAGGAGATAAAATTTGAAATTGTGATTTTTTAAATCAAAACCGACTATGCGTTTTGTACGATTTGGTGCGGTTGGTTGGTTTTCAAATTATTTAAAACTAAATAAGCAAACAATGTTTGCCATTTTTTTTGTTAGACCAATTAATAAAAAGATAAAGGTAATTTACAACTAAGAAAATACTTGTCTGGAAAACATTTATCAAGATTAAACTCCATGAATAATTAAAAAGAACATTAGCGTCATTATATATTATTATATAAAAGTATCATACGTTTAGAACAAAAAAGTACTAATATATCACTTTAAATAGATTATAAATATAATATGTACATATTTTACTATATATATAACTATATTAAATAAATACACATTCATATATAAGAAAATGTCTTAATCTAGCTTGTACGAAAAGTAGGACGAGAAATTTATATATAAACAAGTAATACAAACATGACATGTTGTAATTGTTTTTTTATTAAAATATGTGCACTAATCTGCAAAAAAATATTGTAAAAATTATTATAAAGTTACAAAACAATAGATAATCTAACGCGATATTGCTATTACAACTAATTATGAGAGTTAAATAGAACAAATGTCATAAATATAATGTATAATACTTTTGTTTTTCCATCAAAACTCTTCAAGTGTATTATAAAAATTATATATATAACACCAAAATATCATGAAATATATTCACTTTAAAAGTCTCAAGCACCAATGTTGATTGAACATATTATTAATTATGTGAAAGATATAACCATATCAATTGAATAACAAATATTAAATTAAATTACAAATATGAATAGTATTACGAGTAAAACCTATTAAAAGTTCAAATTAAAAAAATAAATATATATATATATATATGTATGTATATAGATTGTAGACGGTGGTGGTGTGGTGTGGTGCGATTTTCATTTAAATTTTAAATCGTGGTTTACTTAGAAAATTAACAAAAACAGTGTGGTTTGGTGTGGTGCAATCTGTGTGTTAGCTACATATATCACCTTAAGTTCATGGCCGAATTTCAATTCTATAACAGTTTAGAATGAGAGAAAATATTAATTAAGATAAATTAAGTTGTGAAACAAAAGAAGCGAGTGAGCATACAAAGTAAACAAACAAATCAAAGGTGTCGATAAGGATATATATTTTCTATTTACATCACATTTAACTTCGACAATTCATACCTTGTAATTCCTTTATTTTATTTTCTTAAAAATCGAAACCATTTGTTTAGAAGATAACATTGAACAATTAATTATGAGTTCTAACAACATGGTGGCTTTGCAAACAACAACATACTTTCGTAGGTTGACAACCACAACTTAATTTTTGCAAGAAGTCGCAAAATTTCACACAATCATTGTCGTTTTGACAGAATGTTTGTACAGGAGGTGAATGTCTTTTGTCTCTGCCACGTGCCCCTGGTACTTCTGCATGCTCAAAAAAATTTGGTTAAGAAAAAAAAAATTGGATTAGTCGAAGTGCGCGAAAGATGGACTGGACATCCCATGGGGGAACGAAAAAAAAATTTGGTTAAGAAATCATCTCGAACAGAAGTTGATATATCAAAAATTGAGTTAATAAAATTTACCAGGCCTAACAAATCTTATCTTTATAATTCCAGTTACCTCCCTCCATGTATGGCCCCTCCGGTGAGCCCGAAAAATTTCCGATGTTAGCAAAAATATAGTGGAAGTTCCCTATTTTAGCCTTGGATAGAATAGTCTTTTTTGCAAATTTCGGCCAATTTTACTCCTTTTCGATATTTCTCAAAGGTAAGTGTAATTTTAAAAATAAGATGACAAGGCCTATATGTAATTACGTTAAACCTCAGGGCCCAGGGGTGATAAATGCAATTAACTCATCAAAGATTTTATGGTGATTTCCACATGAATTTGACTAGGTAAACTATTATGATTGTTTTTAGGCTATTAATTCTAAAAACTCCTGAAAATAATGGAGAAAGACGTACCACTTATGCCCAACGCCAATATTAGCATGAATGCTATTACCATTGAAACTTTCCCCATCGCTGGCTATGAGTTTTAAAATTGTTGTTTGCTTCTCTGTAAGGAGGAGTGTATATATATATATATATATATATATACCAAAAGAAAATAGTCAAAGATTTTTACACAATTGCTTTTAGTATAAATGGAAAATGATATTAAAATAATACTTCATGAGATTCCAAGAAAAGTCAATGACCATAAAAGAAAATTATGGCAACTAATTTTACAATATGGGTTGAAGATATCTTTCACATTTCTGGATATATATAATAACTAATGGGATTATTGCAAATTACCCCCTGTGTTAATTCAAAAATACTAAAAACCCCCCTGTGTTAAATCAATATGCAAAACCCCCCTGTGTTAGTGTAAACCCTGCACGGACCCCTTTTCCATAATAAAATTGATCAAAATGAAGCTCTTAAGACATTCCTATACTTTTGGTTTGCAGTGAATTTCAACCCTATGGACGGTGCAAAGGTATAGGGATACTTTATAAGCTAAAATTCGATCATTTTTTTCTTGGGGAAGGGAGTCTGTGCAGGGTTTACACCGACACAGGGGGGTTTTTGCACATTGATTTAACACAGGGGGGTTTTAGCATTTTTGAATTAACACAGGGGGTAATTTGCAATAATCCCATAACTAATTAAGATTCTCATAATAGCTATCCTAAATATATATATATATATATATATATCAATACATCATTCTATAGTTTTACATGATTCATGAAATGGATTGGAGGTATTAATTGTAATTTAATGCTGTGAATATGATTAAAAAATAAAGCAAAATGTAACATCATTTGATATGAATAGACTAATTTTCATGATGTTTTTCAATAAAATTCAATTACGGAACAAACGAAAGGTACAAGAATCCTACACAGTTGAGGCTCGGGTTGGGCACGACTTGGAGGAATGAGGATAATAGATTGCACTTAACAATATAGCTGCCTCCGTACCTAGTATGATGATCAAATCTAACATAATTCAAGTATCAATATAAACCTCAATTGTATATTGAGAATTCACTACCAATGGGGATTGGTTCGAGTGGTAAGCAGTTCGGTTTTGCTTAATCAAGGTTTCGAGTTTGATTCATTGCGTGCACAGTTACACCCATTGGGAGATTCACCCACCAGGCCAGGTGTGCAACCCAGATCGACCAACAGATGAGTCCGACAATACCCGCGATACTTTGATAGGCAACCAGAAAAAAAATATTGAGAATTCACTCAAAATCCGTATAAGAAGAATAGGGTCGTTATGTTCTCAATAAAATCGACGGCTCACACCCACACAATTAACTTAATCCAAGGATTAAGATGGTTAATCATTATTTTAATCTAATAAGCTGTTGCTAAGCCATTATTTTAATCTAATAAGCTGTTGCTAAGCCATTATTTTAATCTAATAAGCTGTTGCTAAGCGCCCACGAACTCTCAAGGAGTTATCCTCAAGTTTTTTCTGGCCATTCAACCTTCTCAATTTTACTCTTACTACCCATACTTTTTTTGAAAGAAGAAAACAGATGGAGTGATTCTAAAATTGTAATTTTATTCCTAAGTAGTTATCGAAGGAAGTTACTCACGTTTTTTGGGATTACAATACAGTTGCCGTATGGGAAAATTCTAGCTTAGACCTAACTTGGTCGTATCCAAATATATTTCATAAGGAGAGTTTATTACATTTGTTATATAATGGATAAGTTATTTTATAAAATACACATGAGTTCTAGCTCGCTCCCGGTTCGGCCAAACTCATGTGTATTTTATAAAATAACTTACTAATTATATGACAAGTGTAATACACTCTCCTTATAAAATACACTTAAGTGCGATCACGCCGGATTTGGGCTAGAATTTTCCTAGTTGGGAAATAAGGGACTTCCGTTTCTGTTCCTTCTGATGGTATGCAACTATGCCAGTCATCAAATTAGGAGAAAATTGACGAGGTTATGATTTTTAATTCTTACTGTTTAGTGTTTATACTGATTTTATCTATATTCTTCTTTTATGAAGCAAGAGTACCTTAGAGTTTTGGATTGCTTAATTTTTGTATGGCATTTTATGTATTGTTACGTAATTACCTTTTTATCAACTATATAAAACAAAATCTAGTTTAGTAAATTACTATACAAATTACTATTTTAATAAATTATTATGACATGTCAAGATCCAACCAAGTGATATTCCTCTGCACTTCTTCGCTGCAGTTTTTTCCTTTCCGTAGAATTCATCAATATTTATCTTTAAAAAAGAAAGAATTCAGCAATTTGCAAATTGATTTTCATGAAATTACAATTTACATGACAGCAAATATTATCAATGTATGTTACGGTCGTGGACCTCTGTTTTTTAATTTTATGGAATTGGACGAAAAATTTCTGACAGACTTGTGGTGAAGACTTCTACACAAATGCTAAGGCCTTGTTTGTTTATGTTTTCAAATTCCATTTTCAATATTCTGAATCACAAAATTCTAAAAATTCATAACACAAACCATTTTCATTTAAATTCTACTTCAATTCCCCATATAACTACCTATCACTCACTATATCAATCATTTCACATATTTATCAATCAACATCATTTCCTCCAATCATTACTTTTCTATTCAATCTTCCACTTTTACTATATATTAATAATAAATTTCAAATTTCAAAATATATTAATATTAAATTAACTTTATATATCTATCTATCTTATTCTATTATTTATTTATTCACATAATCATTACACAAATAACTAACTCAATTATTTAACTAATATTTTACAAATCTCAACCACTATTTAAAAACATAAACAAACACAACACACATCACATCACATCAATTCTCACACGAATCCATGTAGTACGCATTCCCCGAGAAATTTTCAGAATTTCATCTCAAAAACATAAACAAACAGAGCCTAAAGTGTTCAAATTATATGATTAAATTACTTGATTCTTATTTCTTTTCAATTCTAATGATGTTATTTTTTTGAAAATTAGGAGAAATTGACTATTGGGAAATTTCGAAGCTGTTGAAGTCCCGCTACACTAGAACTCGATTCCCATCGAAAATGTATGTACTTATTTACTTATTTTTCTCAATTTCTTATTGAAGGTACATTTACTAACGATATCTTTCCTACTATAGTTATTTATTTAACTTTTTTCAATTTTTAAGTTTCTAACTTCCCACTGCAAAGTCATCTCTTTCTAAACCCGAATCTTCTTTTTTCTTCTAGTTTCCTCCGTCGGCGATAGTGGTAACAGTGGTGAAGTATGAGAGTTTCGTTTCTCTTTGAGTAGGAGTTGCACAAGAATTTTTTTTTTATTTGTTTGTGAGTTTTTAAGATTTGTTATTTTCAAAAAACTTGATAGTTTGTGTTTTAGATGTTCTTACTACATCGTTTGAGTCGATATGAATTGTATTGTTCCAAGCGTTGTAAACTTTCGATTGAATGATATATAAGATCGATTTTTCTTTTAAAAAAAAGTTTCTAACTTCCCTTATTTTAAAAAAAAAAGTCAAATTGATCCATCAAGAATTAAGCTTTTAACTATTGCAATTTTTTATTCGTTAAATATGAGATACAAATAAGCCTGCACTATATCCTTTAATTTTCTTCACTTTTTTTTTAATTCCCTAATTTGAACTATATTCATTTGAGTAATTTTATTAAAGAACATATTTTTAGTAAAAAAAATAAATCGAGAGTCATATGATAATATGCAATGAGAATAATATATATTTAGAAAGGAAAATGAATAATTTTTTATAGTCTTTTTCACTTGAATAATATTAAAAAGCTAGTTTATACTTTTTTTTTCTTTACACAAGCATAGAGTGTGCTCCGACTGTTGGTTTGTAGAATGATTGTGTAACTCTTATTCAGTCATGAATGAGGGTACTTATAGATAGACACCGTACAGATCAACGGATAACACACGGATCGCTCGATTGATAACGCGGGGCAAGATCCAATGATTCTCATTGGTGGTCATCAGGTCGGGTTCTGGGTCGAATGACCCGACCCATAGGACACGCGGACCCTGTATCTTCTTAGCATTTTAGCGGTTTTTTGGGGCTATTCTTGCAATATTAAGAGTATGTCCAAAAATTAGTTCTGATCTTTTATTGCAAACACTGTTGCAATCTTCTATTGTACTTCACATATGAATGACATGTATATAAATTATTTTCTTGAATATAAATTTAATATGGATTGTATACACTTTTCCGAACATGCATGATATATAATACGAGATGCAACACCATTTTGCAATATAAAATCTCGTGTGGTGCAAAATAGGTAATATCAAAATGAATATATGAAAGGGCAAAATACACTTTGTACCCCTGAACTATCCACTTTGTATCATATAAATCCCTGAACTATTAAATATGAAAAAATAGTCACTGAATTATCAAACGTAACAAAATGATCCCTACCTATTTTTATATAATTTATTTCATTTTTTATATGATAAATATTTAAAATACATTTTAATTTTTTTTAAGAAGATTAAAAGTTTTGGCAGTAAAGTTAAAATCATAATTAGTATCAATTATTGATATAAAATTTCTACACAAATAAATTCTAAATAGAACTACAATTGATCAATTTTTGCTTTAGAAGGCTATAGATAATTAAATTCATAAATTTATTAATCGTAAAATTAGATTTTTTGGAAAGAAAAGTTGGTGAAATGAGTTTTTGGATTAAAAAATATTTTCATGGAGTTTTTTTTTTTTTTGGTATAAAGTTTATTTTAAGAGGTTTTTAATAAATTTCCCTTAAGAAAATAGTAGGAAATCAGTATACTATTTTATGCACAAAAGTTAATACAAAATGATAACCAAATGCTGGTTAAAACGAGCAAAATTATAAATACACAAAAGACTCATTTTATTGAAAACAAATAAATGATGACAATATTGACAAACTTTTTCAATGGACACATTGCAATGGCCAAACGCAGTGCGATGTTAGCATCATGTCACGACAAGTCAAACATCAGTCAAGGTGATGACTATTTTGTTACGTTTGATAGTTCAGGGACTATTTTGTTATGTTTGATAGTTCAGAGATTATTTGTCACATTTAATAATTCAGAGACCTAAATGGTATAGAGTGGATAGTTTAGAGGTACAAAGTGTATTTTGGCCTATATAAAACCCAATACCTGTTGATCTAATGATATTCACCTCCCACATTATGTGAGAGGTCCTTGGTTCGAATCCAAACTGTCACTTGTGACTCTTCCTTCTTTTATGGAACTATATAGATTTTTTATAGCTCAAGATTATATCTATCAACTTGAGTTTATTGGCCTAGATATATGGGGTATTCCTTCGTCTTGAATTAAAAAAATAAATTAATATATAAAAGGATGTTAAAAAAAAGGAATATATATAAATACTTTATATATAAATATAAATGTAAAAGGATAAAAGAAAGTCACTCTATTACAATTTTACACAGTAGGATAGAGAGTATAAAATCCAAACGCGGCATTAACCCTTTCGCCCTCACAAGGCACAATACGGGGTTGAGATTCGATTCATCTCCCTCCTTCGAGACGCTCTCTTAACACCTCTTCGCCCTTCCGCCGCCGCATATCCGCCGCCATCGTAGACTACTTCCGCCTCAATTCAAACTTCGCACCTACCGGAGCTCGTGTCAGCGCTGACAAACAATTACCAGGTACGGCGTATAACCACACGAAATTAGATTTTGCAATTGGTAGGGTTTTTGTTCGGAAGCAAAATAGGTCTGTTTATGCATCCATTTTATGATTCATATTCTATTTTCGTTTTTGCAGAGTGGAATAGAAGGCTTAAATTAGGGGGAAATGGCACATAGGCTACTGAGGGACGTGGAAGCTGATGGATGGGAGCGATCTGACTTCCCAATTATTTGTGAATCGTGCCTCGGCGATAATCCTTACATTCGAATGGTATTATATGATTGCGTGTTTTCGTTTTCGATTTCGTATTTAGGATTGCAGTAATTGTATTTGTATGCTTATTGAAACTCAGTTTTAGGAAAATTGAGAAAAATGGCCACTAGAAAGCAGTTGATATCGATTTGTGACGAAGTGAACACTATAGATTATATATTTGAGTATATAAAATTTAGGAAAAAGAGAATACTGAAGTAGAAGGGATATACGAGATAATTACCCCAGCAAAGAGAAGCCTGTTTTACTAATAGTTGAAGCATACGTTCCTATTGTCTATTTTTGAGCTTGTCATTGCATAGATAAGGCTTGATTTTTCATTCACGAAGTGAACTTTATAAATGTGATGAAAATCTGCTAAACTTGACTCAGAGTTTAGTGGTGGTTCTTTTAAATACAATTATACTTATGTTAACTATTTCTATGTGTACGTAGGTTTATGCAAAGATTCTGCTTGTATATCTTTCTAGTAAGACATACAAGTGACTTTTTCATTGTGGTTAGGACTCTGTATATGTTGTCGATTACAAGCTAGCTATTTTGAATAGATTGTTGTAACTTTAGCATAGGGGAACCTTGAGCTTATGTTATGGTGTATTAGGTTTTATGGTTGATTACATGGGTTTGTTAGATTTTTTGAGTTTGAATGAGGACAAAGGACAACTAAATTTTTATAAATGGGTCCTTCTGCTTCTTTGTCTCCTTTTTTTAAATTCAGTGTTGCGGCGAGTTGTTGATGGGGATGGGGACAATCTTCATTGTGCAAAGCATGATTCTGAGATAGATGACTTGTCCAGAAATTGTTTGACTTCCTTGTTGGTTCTATAGTTGTCTTGTGACCGGGTATATGCAATGCAGTTTTCCAAAGATAATTTCTTAAATGAATTTGTGGCAATCATTGTTATTTGAATTATACATTTATAATGACTTCCTTGGTTGTTTCTGAGTAGTTCATTTGCTCCTCTAATATTGGTCTATTTGAATTTTTGATATTATTTCAGCCTTGCTTCTCGCTCTTATACCCTTCCCCATGGTCATTCTTGGGTTCTTAGATATTGGATGATGTAATTATGCAAATGCAATTATTGTTTCAGCTACAACGCTTATACTTATAGTTTCAATTTGGTGCAGACAAAAGCTGATTATGACAAGGAGTGCAAAATCTGCACTCGGCCCTTCACGGTGTTCAGATGGAGGCCTGGTCGTGATGCAAGATATAAGAAGAGTGAGATTTGTCAAACTTGCAGTAAGCTGAAAAATGTTTGTCAAGTTTGCCTTTTGGATCTAGAGTATGGGCTTCCAGTTCAGGTTCGGGATACTGCTCTGAGTATCAATTCAAATGATGCCATTCCAAAGAGCGATGTGAATAGGGAGTACTTTGCAGAGGAGCATGATCGCAGGGTATGTTTCTCTGAGACCTAGAGCCAAGTGTCTTAATTCAAATTAATGGTTATTTCTTACATAACTTCCAAATAGTTCAAACTTTATGAAGGTGTACTACAATTGATTCCACCCCTCCCCCCCCCCCCCCCCCCCCCCCCCCCCCCCCACCCAAAAAAAAAAAAACACACACAGAGCAATTGAGGCCTATCAGTCAAAATTGTGTTAGGTACTGACTACGTTGTTGAGAACTTGGTTTAGTATTAGTTGAAATAATCATAAACTAATGGTAGTCTGATACGCTTTTTGCTGTTGTTAGCTATTAGGACAGTAGTTACTTGAAATCATATATTTTATTGATTTTATATGGGTCTTCATATTAATATATAATCATCTGGATCTGTCAGAGTTAATACATGGAACATCTATGTGGTAGATATTAACACCAAAACCTCATTTTGTAAGATTTTAAGCTGGATGGGCTTACAGGCTTACAAATTATGTTTAGCCCTTACCTGTAGTCAGCTTTTCTCTGTGTGTATCCACTAATGATTTGTGATGCAGGCAAGAGCTGGTATAGATTATGAATCGTCATTTGGAAAGGTGCGCCCAAACGATACTATCTTGAAGCTTCAGAGAACCACGCCATACTACAAGAGAAACCGAGCACATGTTTGCAGTTTCTATGTTCGTGGCCAATGTACAAGAGGTCCTGAGTGCCCTTACAGGCACGAGATGCCTGAAACAGGCGAACTGTCTCAGCAGAATATTAAAGATCGTTACTATGGGTATGTCAAAGGAAATCATTTTCCAGTTCAACTATTTGCATATGTGATACATATAAATGTCCGGTGTTTATTGTATATGAATGCCGAGAAAATGAATATATTGGTAACTGTGGCCTTTGATCAACCTTCATTGAAGCGGATGGTGCAAGACTGAGTTGACAGTTATTATGCTACTGATTAGAAAATTCAAATAGTCTTCAAGGAATCAGCTACTTCCATATCCGGATTTGTTTCACTATTTTATCCCTCCACCCCCCAAAACCCCCCCCCAAAAAAAAGGAAAAAGGAAAAAATTGTATTTTTTTGGTAACAATTAAATTCCTCCTAGGCTTGGACAATTTTAGTATTCCCTTTGTGGCTTGTCCTGCAAGACATTTAGATGTGTCTTCATGTCATTTATCTTCTCCTTGATGAAGTGCTAATGCTGTTATATGCTTCTGTAGAGTTAACGATCCAGTGGCAATGAAGCTACTAAACAAGGCTGGAGAAATGCCCTCTCTCGAGCCTCCAGAAGACGAATCAATCAGAACCCTCTACATAGGTGGGCTCGACGCTAGAGTCACCGAGCAAGACCTGAGAGACAACTTCTATGCTCACGGTGAAATCGAGTCTGTAAAAATGGTTCTCCAGCGTGCTTGTGCTTTCGTAACTTATACAACAAGAGAAGGCGCTGAGAAAGCAGCTGAAGAACTCTCAAACAAGTTGGTGATCAAAGGCCTGAGGCTAAAGCTTCTCTGGGGTAAACCACAAGTCCCGAAGCTAGAATCGGACGGCTCTGGTGAAGCAAGCAAGCAATCAGTGGCTCACAGCGGGTTGCTACCAAGATCAGTCATATCGCAGCAACAGCAGAATGAGGCTCCTCAGCAACCGCCAATGCCTTACTTTAATATTCCTCCATTGCCTCATCAAGAGAGAGCTTATTATCCTTCGATGGATCCTCAGAGAATGGGTGCTGTTATTCCATCTCAAGAGGGGTCTTCAAGTGGATCTAATGAAGGCAAAAGTGGGCCCGACCCAAAACATCAACCCGGTCAGCATTATGGGTACCCGGGTATGGCGCCACCTCCCCCGGGTCAATTTTACCCCCCGCCACCATATTATCCGCCTCATGGGTATATGCCGCCTCCAGTGCCGCCACCTCATCAACACTACCCTCCTCAGCCTTATCAACCTAGGATGCCTCCACCTCAACTGCCTCCTGGTGGTCCGGGTGGCGACCACGGGTCGTATCAGCAGAATGCGCCAGCTGGGACGTCACAGTGAACATAAATTTGTGGCGTTGTCATGTGTGTTGAAATAAGAACTATTTTGTATTGAAGGTTGTTTTTACTCTATTAGCCGTGACTCTGAATTATTACTGTTTAAGCTTTGTTGATTTTCATGAAAATGAATTTCCTTTTTGAATTTGTCATTCGTGATAACTATTTTCTTTTTCTTTTGTATCTTGATAGTTTCTGATAATTATTTTTTGATGCAGGATAGTTTCTGATATTCTCTAACTCTATTTGGTGGTTTACATTTTACTTTCTGTTTTTCCTTTGTTGGAAACGTAATTCTGTATAATTTTTGAAGGTTATATGTTGTTGATAAATTGTACAAATATTCAAGATACATGAAAAAGGCAAACCTGATGGACTGTAACGACAAAGCCTACAATGATCTGGTTTAAAATAAATTACTAGCAACGAAAAAATAAATTAAACTAAAGAGAACTATGAATCTACTATTCAATATAGTCGGATACAAAACTTGAAAGAGAATGCGAAAAATGACTGTTGAAATCTTCACTAAGTCGAGTTTCGATTATAATGTTTCCTTTCAAAATCCTACAAATATTAACCGCTTTATATTGTAATATAAATAATTAATCATCAATTTACTCATTATGAGGGTATGGTTAATATATTAATTCTACAGTTAATTAGTCACGTGCTTATGATTGTAACTAATCAAGATTGGACAAACAAGATTATTACCGTTGGAATTTAATGTTATTGGGTCGCAGGCTTGCAGCTGTAAGATTTTTCACAAAAGATTCCAGAATCGTGTGATCTTAAACTAATTAAAAACATTCCTTTTATTTCCGCGTTTCTTGGAGATGTCTATTATGGAAATTTCCATACAACACCCATTAATTATGGGAAAATCTTTCAAGAATCACAGTAATATTAAGGAAGGGCGTTCACATTATTATCTTTCCAAAATCAATTACTTAACCCCCACTCCCCCGCCCCCCGCCCCCACACCACCGTCCTCTCTCACCATACTACACACACATATACATACATACATATCTATATATATATATATATATATATCTTACTTATTATTACATTATAAATCAACAATTTCTGAATTCACTAAACCTTTAAACGTGCACCCCCACTCCACTCTCTCTTACTGTACATACATACATATATTTCTTCCTTTCTTGTTATTACATCAATTACTTAACACACACACCCCCCCCCCCCCAACCGCCCTCTCTCACTCTTACTACACACACTACATACAGACACACACACACACATATATTTCTTACTTATTATTACGATAAATCTGCAATTTCTGATTTCATTAACCCTCCACCCCCTCTCTCTCTCTCTCTCTCTCTCTCTCTCTCTCTCTCTCTCTCTCTCTCTCTCTCTCTCTCTCTCTGTATACATACATAGTACATATATTTCTTCCTTTCTTGTTATTACATCACATCAGAATATTCTTCTGAATTTAGCGATGGGTCGTGCAAAAGCGAAGATGGATTTGATTAGCAACAAGAAATCAAGAGCATTAGCTTTCAAGAAAAGGAAAGAAAGCCTAATCAAGAAACTGCATGAACTCACAACTCTATGTGACGTTAATGCATGCATGATAATCCACGGTCCGAACCAAGATAACGGCAATATTATCAATCATGACGAACCCGAAACTTGGCCTCGAAACAATCCCGACGAAGTCCGACGAATGATCGCCCTCTATAAGGCCAAGAACAATGAATATTCCGGCAACAAGACTTTCGGCCTCTCCGATTTCTTCAACGAAAGGGAGAAGAAAATCGAAGACGAGCTTGCGAGGATTCGTAAGAAGGTAATGGAGGCTAAGTATCCCACTTGGCCTGAGTTCTTGAATTTCTTGACTGAAGGGCAATTGAGGGAATTTGGTATTGCATTGAATAGTAAGGCTGAGATTGTGAAATCCAGGATTGAGTTGTTGAGGCGAAACGACCAAGGATTGATAACTAATCAATCCCGGGCTTTTTATAATCAGCAAGAAGAGTATAACAATATGATGATGCTATTGATGGATGGGAATGAGTATAATTGTGTGCAATTTGGTGGCGCATCATCTGCTAATGGTGGCAATGTGGAGGTGTTCTACGAGTCGATGGTCGGGCCTGGGTTGGCAGAGCCCGTGATAAGTAATGTGCCGAGGCCCGTTTCAGTGTACTACGGCCCGGATGTGTTACCATTGGTGCCGGAGCTGCAGCCGCCCTACATAGGGGAGGCGGCGCCGCCGTCACAAGTGCAGTTTAATTACTCTATGGAGAATCAATATCATGGTGGTTGTGGTGATGAGGATATTTTTCAGTATCAGATGATGAATTATGGATCAAGGTATTGTGATTAGAATAGTATTTGGGCTGTGAAAAAGTACTGTATTATTTTTTTTAGGATCGGAATTGTTAAATTTCTATGCATAATTAGTGAAGAACGTAGTATTACAGTTTTAAGGTTTTGGAAACATAGTGTCAATTTCCTTTTGTTTTAGTATCAATTTCCCTGAGAAATAGTGTTAGAATTCTGTTTGAATGTATTATTTTTTGGGTAACAAAGTATAATGATGACAATTGAAGTCTTTTGGCAGTGGTACCATATTGAATAATATTATTGATATGTTCTTTTTATACTAGAATTATTGATGTAACATGTCTATTTGTAAGTTCTTTTTTATATGTTAGGATTCGATGTTTAACCAAAAAGTCTCTTAAAAGTGTTGGATGTTGTTTTTCATAAACATATCCCAAATATAGGTGGCAAAATGTAGACAAAATTGATCTTACTTTTTACGGGAAAATCGCATTTTTAGTCCCGTAAGTTTGCCCCAGTACACTTTTGGTCCCATAAGTTACGAAATTCTCACTTTACGCCCCATATGTTTCACAAATTCTAACTTTTGGTCCCATCCATCTACTTTTAACGAAAAATGGCATGTGAGTGGTACGTGCGCCGTTAGCCAGCTGGTTTGTGGGGGAAATTGTTCACTTTTCACTGTTTGGGGGCAAATCTGAAATTTTGAAAAGTCAATTTGGGGCAAAATTTGAAATTTTTAAATCGTCTTCTCAGGCGATTTAAGGATGGCTTCGAGCAGCAATTCAGCCGGCGTTAATGGCGTTGCACTCATCGATCCATGTCGGCGTTTATCCGGCGAATTTGGGCTCGATTTCAGCCATTTCCGGCGTCATTTTTTCACAGCAAACATGACCTTCTTCTGCGCATTTTTTAGGCAAATTCACCACTGCCATGACCGGGAATTCACCGCTGCAATGAAGAAGAAGATGGGTTGCTGTCAAATTCCAAAATCTTGCCCCAAATCGGCTTTTCAAAATTTCAAATTTTGCCCCAAAACAGTGAAAATTGAACAATTCCCCCCCCCCCCCCAAACCAGCTGGCTAACCGTGCACGTGCCACTCACGTTCCATTTTCTGTTAAAAATAGACGGATGAGACCAAAAGTGAGAATTTGTGAAACATATGGGACGTAAAGTGAGAATCCCGTAACTTACGGGACCAAAAGTGTACTGGGGCAAACTTAAGGGACTAAAAATGCGATTTTCCCTACTTTTTACTATATATGCTACATTTTGAATAATGTGATATCCAAATAACAACAAGATCTATTCAATCTTTTAGTTTTGAGAAGCTCTAGTCCAAATCTGCCCTAACTCAAGTGTAATTTATAAGTTAATGAATTCTACTCAACATGTTTGGCCGAATTGGATACAAAATTTTCCCCAAGGAAAATTCTTGCCCAAATCGATTCACCACTCTCAAACGTAATTCACTTATCTTGTAATCAATCATAAGGTAACTGCAATTCACTCACTTTGTTAGTTACAATTGGGATTGGTAGAACGCAGTCCGAATTAAAAATTTTCTATCATGTAATTAATTACTATAAAATAGGTAAATTACAATTGAGTTCGATCCAATGAAGTACGCCCTAAAATTTCTGAAAAGCTCTTTCCTTTATTTGAGATTTCTTTTCTTGTAGAAATCAAAGTACCAAAAAAGGGGGAAAATCTATGTTAGATCAAGGTGTATTGTGTGCGGTCTCACACACATTTTTGTAAAAGAGATGGTCGCAGAATTCACCGGCGGACCATTGAATTCGTTCCCATATAGAATTATCCGAAAAAGAGAAAGGAAAAGCATCAATGCAAAAAAAACCAAATACACCCCAAATTAAAGAAAAGGATAGATACACTTTTATGTAAATAACACTATAATACAAAGCATATTCCCAAAAAAACTAATTACCACCTCTCTATATATAGAAACTCAGTTATTTTTTACCTACTTTTTAACCCCACCAAATCTCCTAATTCTACAAAATACACAAACAAAAAACCAAATTTAAAAAGGATCCCCTTATGATCCAACACTTTAATCACACCAACAAGTCCTGTTGAATTTTTTCACCAGGACTCTTCTTCTTCTTCTGTAAGTAAGTCGATGATGATGAAGACGACGACGAAAACTCCGGCGAGCGTCGAGGGAACTCCAACAGCATCTGCACCACCTCTCTCATGGTGGGCCGCTCGACGCTGTTCTCTTGGATGCAAAGCATGGCGACGAAGAACAAGTGCATGGCTTCATCCTTGGGCACGACGGTGAGCCTTGGATCGATGATTTTAGTGACATCTTCTCTGCGGCAATTCGTCGAACAGTTGATCCACTGCACGATGTCGACGCCTTCGCCGAACTCGCCTACGGGGCGGCGGCCGGTGATGAGCTCGAGGAGGACCACGCCGAAGCTGTACACGTCGCTCTTCTCGTTTACTCGCAATGTGTACGCGTATTCTGCAGCATTATCATCATCATCGTATAAATAGATAGATAGATAGATAATTTCGATACATGTTGAAAATGTTTTATTTAAAATCGATATTTGTTTTCACCTAAAATTCATTAAAGAAAAAACATGAAGAAGAGGAAAATAATGAAAAATTCAAGAAATGTGCACTATGGTAGATCGAGTTTAATGATCCTAATGTTTATTTGTCTCACGTAGCGAAATGTATTGTGTGCGATTCCTCTTGTATGAAAAAAATAGATACAGAATATACATCGGATCATTAGATTCGGTCTGACATAGAAACCATATTATTGTTACAATTTCTTTTTATGGATAATAGTACTATTTTTATAAACAGTGCCGAGTGAAATTCTTAGGCCTTGTTTATGTATGTTTTCAAATCCTATTTTCAGTATTTTGGACGACAAAATCCTAAAAATTCACCCCACAAATTCACTTTCTTAGTGAAATTCTTAGGCCTTGTTTATGTATGTTTTCAAATCCTATTTTCAGTATTTTGGACGACAAAATCCTAAAAATTCACACCACAAATTCACTTTCTTATTATCTAATATAACTATCTATCAATTACTACATCCATTAGTTCACACACTCATCAATCAATATTCATATAATTTACAAGACTTCAATCTTCATTTTTCATATTTTACAATCATTAATTAACCTATCATATATCAACTAATAATGACACATTTTACAAATTATAGCCATATTCTAAAAACATAAACAAACATATTAACACATCACATCAAATTCACACAAATACTCGTAATACGCATTTCTCAAAAGAAAATTAAAATTTGAACTAAAAAACATAAACTAACAAATCTTTAGCAACTATCTCAATAGAAATAAAATATAACTGTTACAAAATGTTGCACTCATCAAAACTCATTGAGGGATATAACTAATTTGCCCTAACACGGTGTCATTATTTTAAATAGTCTTTTATCTTCCATTCCATTTACTTACATGCATGATACACATTTACTTACATGCATGATACACGTATAATTTTTTGAAACATGCTATATACCATTGGTAATTTTTCGTTGTTTTGTCACCGATTTATAATATGATAAGATATCTATTTTTCATAGCATACATAAACTACGAAAATCCAATCAAAAGCATTTATTGCATATATTTGCTATCAAAATTAAAAGAAGTGACAAAGCAATAAAAAATAATGGTAATAAATAACATCACTCTAATTCTTTTCTTTAAATATATAAGATCAGTGACTTTTTATACACTTGTCTTATAAAAAGTAAATAAAATAATAAGATATGTGGATTAAATGAAATGTTATAAGTTCAAATGGAAAATAGATAAAGGTGATACTTAGTGGCTCCCGATAGTTCAAATCTTGAGAAATATTCACCAAATACATATGTATTAAAATATGTGTGATGGACCAATATATATATTTTTTATTGTATATTAACACTTTGTGTAATAAATAAACTCTAAAAATTGGACTCACAAAATCACCAAATATGACCCAAAGATAACATATATTTCCCATTGGGAATCTACATGAACTGAGAAAATGATAAATTGGAAAGAGACAGACAGCAAAGAAAGTGCCATTTACACGTAGGATGGATGAAAGTGGGACCATGTCTGTAAGTTTTCACGACAATCGAGGCTGTTACGTTAGACTCAGATTCACTGCTCAAATACTGATTCGGCGCTATTACCCACGAAATTCTAACACACACTGCTTTCTGCACCACACATCACGGGTGCTCTTTTGACCTGTCACTTTAGCCTATCCCTCCACTTTCTACATTTTTACTTGGACAACCCTAAAATGTACTTCAAATCTAGGAGTACTTTTTTTTATTTTTACCAACATACAATAGTAATTTACTTCTTTTGTAAATTATATTTGCTTTAAATTTTGTGGTGTGATCCAAGTAAATTTCGACATATATGAGTGGTTTTGATTTATAAGTGGGTAAAGTTGGATACAAGGAGTGTACGGCTATGAATTAGTTGTTAACAAACTCGTCGCGCCAATCTCCCGTGGTGGCGTTACACATGAACTCAGAGCGTGACAATACCAGACATATAGTCTGTCTGAAAATTCTCAAAGAATCACTCATCGCATATTGTGGAAGAAAATATTTTGAAACTATATATAACAGAACCATATAGTGAGTAGAAATCTTTCTTTTGGTCATTATAGTTAGTAGAATTTGATTTTTGAATAGAATTCAAGATGTTCTTGAGTAGAATTTGACATATAAATAGAATTCAAGATGCTATTCATAGTTCAATCTTGAAACTTAAAAAGATTTAAACCAAATAAACTAATAAACTAAACTATTAACAATCATCACAAAACAGAATTCACATTAGAGAATCAACAAAAAATGAAAAGAATTTAGTACCTGGAGCAATGTAACCATAAGATCCTGCAATGGCTGACATACATTGTGAAGCTCCACCATCCACCAAGAACTTAGCCAACCCAAAATCGGCCACATGAGCTTCGAAGCTCGAATTCAACAATATATTATTCGACTTGACATCCCTATGAACAATCAAAGGCGAGCAATCGTGATGCAAATAACACAGGCCTTTAGCTGCTTCCAATGCAATTTTGTACCTCATGTTCCATCCCAAAAATCCACCTTTTTTCCCGTGCAACGCCTCGCCCAAGCTCCCGTTCCTCATATATTCGTAAACGAGAAGATTCGTATCCTTATTAGAACAAAATGCCAATAACTTAACAATGTATCTGTGTCTGATGTTTCCTAGGGTTCTGATCTCTGCTTTAAAGCCATGATCATGTACTTGGATCCCGTTATACCCGACAAGTTTTTTCACAGCTATTTCGACCCCATTAGGCATTTTACCATGGTAGACGACCCCGGCTCCTCCCCTGCCTATCACGTTCCCGTCTTTGACACATTCTAGTACGTCCGAGACCGAGAAGTCGAGATTCTGGAAGGTTGTCATTTTCCATGAACTCGAGGAAGTTTTCTTGAATGACTTGGCTTTGACTATGGCTGACGTGGCGAATACTAACGAGCATATTAGTAGGCCGAGGGCGAAGATCAGCTTGAATGAGTTGTGGGATTTTGTGGGTCTTTTTGTGTCTGTTGTGATGTTGCAAGGATTGTTCAAAACGGGCCCACATAGACGAGGGTTGCCCGTGAAGGACGAAACGTTTAAGACTAAAAACTGCCCTGTTTCGGGCAGTTTGCCCGAGAGATCGTTGAACGAGAAATCAGCAGTTGTGAGGCTCTTCATTGAGGCCATGGATTGAGGTATGGATTCATTCAAGTGGTTTCTTGACAAGTTTAGATAGTTCAAGATTCGGATATTCGATATTTCGTGTGGGATCGATCCCGATAAGTTGTTATGGCTCAAGTCAAGGTAATTGAGATGTATACATTTTCCAATTTCATGAGGAATTTCTCTGGTTAGAGAGTTTCCACTTAAGTCAAGCTTTACTATTTGGTGAAGTTCACCAATGGAAGGCGGGACCGGCCCTGAAAACTCATTCCCACTAAGCAAGAGGATTTGGAGGGAAGAGAAATTTGATAACGAAAACGGTAAAGGCCCGGAAAGTTGATTGTTGG